>CM035149.1:71791636-73072886 GCA_020205605.1 Panax ginseng
CAAGAAAGATTGACAAATCAAACAATTTGAGGTTCAATTATGATCTCTTTCTTTCACGTTATCCAAGTCCCAAGTTTACCTCATGAGCAGTTTAAAAAACCACTATAAATATCATTACCAAAGTAAGTGGAGTCCAGCCATTAAACATTCCAAGCTGTCTGATTGCTTCCCCATCCGGAGATTTATAGGTACTAGCTAGCAGGCACAGGATTCCAACTACAGACATTTCCACAGTCATCAAATACGATGTCCGTTTCTTAACCTGCAAATTTTTTTAAAAAAAGAATATGGACAGGGAAAATGACCTCAGCAGGTGAATGTTAAGTTCAAATTGGAGATAAAGGCTTCTTCTGCTAACCTGAGAAGCCCACTGACATAGTGCAGAAGTAAGACCTAAGAGTACTGAAGCTACCAAGACTGGAACAAAGCAGAAACAAATGTGAGTATAAGGTTCACTATATAATTGTTAATTGACAGCACGGGGAAAAGAAGTATGCAGCAAGGGGAAATGGTAAATACGAGTCTTATGCGTGATTCCAGACCACCTTTCATCTCGTAAAAAGCAGCAGTAGAGAAGGCTTGTGTGGATCACCAAATATCAGCAATGGTTCACAAGACAGTCATAGACTAAAATGAATTTTCATAAATATTTTTCAGCATGCTTCTTCATATATCTTTATTGCCTTAAGGTTATATTACTTATAAGTAAGTTATTAAATTTGTCTTATTTTATATTTTTGCAGAATTTGGACAAGTCCATTGACAACAAAGCCTTACATGATACTTTTTCAAGCTTTGGCAGCATCCTTTCTTGTAAGATTGCGACTGATCCTTCTGGTCAGTCTAAAGGCTATGGTTTTGTTCAGTATGATAGTGAAGAAGCTGCTCAAACTGCCATTGATAAGTTAGATGGCATGTTGATGAATGATAAGCAAGTGTATGTTGGACATTTCCTTCGTAAGCAGGAAAGAGATAGTGTGATTAGCAAGACAAAATTCAACAATGTCTATGTGAAAAATATTTCGGAATCTACCACCGAAGAAGATCTGAAGAATACCTTTAGTGAATATGGAACTATTACCAATGTAGTTGTTATGAGGGATGGAAATGGAAAATCCAAGTGTTTTGGGTTTGTCAACTTCGAGAATGCTGATGATGCCGCTAAAGCCGTTGAGGCCCTAAACGGGAAGAAGTTTGATGATAAAGAGTGGTAGGTTGGCAAAGCCCAGAAGAAATCTGAAAGAGAGCTTGAACTAAAAAATAGGTTTGAGCAAACTGCTAAGGAACGGGTGGACAAGTTTCAAGGAGTGAATTTGTATATTAAAAACTTAGACGACACCATTGATGATGATAAACTCAAGGAATTGTTCTCTGATTTCGGATCTATTGCTTCTTGCAAGGTTTGTCAATTTGTTTTTATTCTCATTGAAAATCGCCAATCGTCTCTTTCACTCTTCCTCTCTCTATATATACCACATTTATTCTTTTGGTCCTTTATAGCATGATCCTTGTTTTTAAAATATTATCAACATTTGCATAATTTGTAGGTTATGCGTGACCCTAGTGGAATCAGCCGAGAATCTGGATTTGTTGCATTCTCCACTCCTGAAGAAGCTTCTCGAGCTGTAAGTTTAAATTTTGACTGATATTCTTAATAGTTCATTAGGAAACTAATATCCATTCAATATTTATGCAAATTCCTAACTTTAATTAATTTAAACAAGTTACAAGAATCTGATATTAACACATTACATTAATAACGAAAACTTGGAAAACACGAACCTACTGCTCAACAATATTTATACACAAATTAATGTAATACTTGAAATAGAAAGCAAACGAAACCCCCAAAATGGAGAGAGAAATACCATTACGCAATCCAATACTAGACTCTTCGGTGTTGATGTTGTACAAAATTACCTCGTATCTGATTTCACTCTTAGAGGTCAAGCTAATCAAGCTTCCGACGTACGAATCTGCCACTGAACTAGATCTATAATTCTCTGCCGCCATATTGAACGGCGAAACCCGCAGAACCAGGCAAATTAGATATATATATATACATAGAGAAAAAAATTGCGCTCCAATCAGACAGAAAATTCAAGGAGTCGACGTTGTGACTTTGATAGAAAAAGAAGAGAGAGAATGAGAGATTATGATTTGTTGACTCTTTTCAAGTTTGTATCGTGAGAGATAGGGTTTCAAATTTTACACTATATGTTTGGGCCAATTTGGGGGTTTTATTTGTTTGTTTGTGGAAATAAGAGCTTGATTTTCCTGATGGGCTAATCAAACGTTTGCGCTTGAACCCGATAGATGTTATATTAAATTTATTTTTTCTATTTGTTTCGATGCAAATAAAAAGGATTAAAAATTCAAATAAAATTTTATCATTTAAATTTTAAAATGAATGCTCTAATTACGATTATAACTAAAATAAGAAAAAAAAAAGAATTTTAAAGTATAATTTATTAATGAATGAATGCTAATTTATTTATTTTTAATAAATATAATAATCAATACTCTAAATTACAATTCAAATAAGTTTTTATCATTTTCAAAATTTTAAATTTAAATTTCAAAATGAATGCTCTAATTATAACTATAATTAGAATAAGAAAAAAATAAATACTAAAGTTTAAAGTATAGTTCATTAATAAATGTATGTTAATTTATTTATTTTTAATAAATACATTAAATAATGTTCTAAATTAAAATTCAAATAAGTTTTCATCATTTTTAAAATCCTAAATTTCAAAATGAATGTTCATTAATAAGTAGATATTTATTTTATGTGTGTGGAGTAATGTTGTAATGTGTTTGAATATTTATAATCTATAATAGATTCAAAAGTTTATAATGAATATTTAATTATTTTTTCTCAAATATTTGAGTAAAAGTCGAAGAGACGTTTCTAGTAATGTTTTGAAACTTGGCCCAGACCGGGAGGTTCAACCGGGAACAAGTTCTATGTCCATTCTGATTTGGTCTGATTGAACCAATTTGATCAAAACTCAGATTGAACTGGTTGACCACCGGTTGAACCGGTAAAACCAATTAAGTTTACCCAGCGTATCGATTTTTTTATTACTTTTTATTATTTATTTTTTGTATTAAATTTTTTTAATATTAAAATTAATCACTTTTAGTAATATTGTAATTCAACTTTATTATGTTTTAGTTCATAAAAAATGAGATTTTATTTAAAAAAAATTTTAATTACTAATAATATATATATATTTTTATATATCTATGATGTCGTCGGTTCAATAATGGTTTAACACTGGTACCCATCCATCTGATAACTTGTTCGGTTCGATGAATAGTTTTGTTAAAACACATTGGTTTCTAGAATAACAAGTACCTCTAGACACATCCAGGTTTGTTAAAACACATTATTATTATTATTATTATTATTATTATTATTATTATTATTATTATTATTATTATTATTATTATTATTATTATTATTATTATTATTGTTATCATCTTAATTTAAGGCAATATTTTAATGGTCCTTGCAAAAATTATTGCCAATGAATGTGGTCCATATTAGGCAACGAAATATAGCAACAAAAAAACTTTCATTGCCCACGATGAGGAGAAATCAAGTGGTTAGAAATTTTACAACGAATTTCTAACGAATTTCGTTTCCAAATTTTGCAATTACTTATGAATTTCGTTGCAAAAAGTGAAAGTCTGACACAATCTGCAACGAAGGACAAGTTTCATTGCTAAACATACACTTTTAGCAACGACTTATAAAGTCGTTGCTGGCATCGTTATTAAAGCCCCATTTTTAGCAACAAAAAAACTTCCGTTGCCCACGATGACGAGAAAGCAAGTGGCCGAAAATTTTGCAACGAATTTCTAACGAAATTTTTTCCCGCCAATGAATTAGAAACGAAATTTTGCAACGACTTATGAATTTCGTTGCAAAAAGTGAAAGCCTGACACAATCTGCAACGAAGGACAAATTTTGTTGCTAAACATATACTTTTAGCAACGACTAATAAAGTCGTTGTCCGAAAAATCATTGCTAAAGGCCCATTTTTTGTAGTGATTTATGGTTGTAGATTCAGCATACCTAACTCACTTATCAATTTATTAAATTTGGATTCATCTAACAGTTTTGTAAAGACATCAGCAAGTTGATTTTCAGTAGGGATGTATTGAAAAGATATTGTTCCATTTTGAACATGGTCCCTAATAAAATGATGTCTTATTTCTATATGCTTAGTTCTAGAATGCATGACAGGATTATGTGTTATTGCTATGGCACTTGTGTTATCACAGTGAACAGGTATAGACTTGAAATCAAACCCATAGTCTGCTAGTTGGTTCTCCATCCATAGGATTTGAGCACAGTAGCTGCCTGCAGCAATGTATTCAGCTTTTACTGTTGAAGTTGATACTGAATTTTGCTTCTTGCTAAATGTTGGATAAAATCTATATACGCACAACACGCAAGTATACGTGGTCAACAAGTAATAAAGTGATAAGTAGAGTATCGTTCCCATAGAGACAATTTAATAAGAAACTTAACTTCACAATTATCAATTTCCTATTAATCCTAATTTTATTAAACTATCCAATTCAATGATTAAAAAAAATAATTATTCTAAATTAAAAAGTAATTAAACTATCACAAACCAATCACAAATATCAAAATCTAGAATTTTAAACAATTAATGGAGAATTAGACTTATGATTTCACCCTAAGCTTCACTCTGATTTTAACACTTTTATTCCAATTCAACTAACTATTCCAGTTTATTAATCAAGAACACGAACGTAGTATTAACCACCTCTCGATGCACTAATCTCAGATAACGTCAATCCACAATTAAGATAAAATCATTAAACACCTTAAGCAACTAACTCACTATATCTCTATGTGAATTACAATTGAAGAAGGTTGAAGAATAAGTTCTCTATCCGATTACATGCGGTGTCAAGCATATCTCTACCTTAACACTCATCAAGTTTAAGCTATTAACAAAATCCTGAACACATGTTATATCAACTAGGTCTAGATTTGAATATCCTCTCTCGATTCCATCCAACTCCACAAAGAATTGTTGATCAAGCAATTAATAGATTCAAGCTCAAATTAATATAGATAAACTGGAAATAGCTTATTAAATTAGGAATCAAAGCTTACAAAACCATCGATTCGCTTAAGGATCCATCACAAGCCTAAAAAAGGAATTAGTTCATAATAAACAAAATAAACACTGAATAAATCATGGAAATCATCCTTTCAATTACAAATAATAGACTAAGATGAAGAATATTGGAAAACACCCTTCACGTAGCCTAGAATCGTAATCGTCTCGAAAATCTCCTTGAAATACTTCTCCAACGCTTGCTTAGAAAAACTGAGATTAATCTTCGTAATTTGCCTTGTGTGACCCATAATCTCAGTGTTTGTTGTTAATTATATACTTCCACATGTATTCTGATTAAAATTCCATGCCAAAACGAGTCCCAAGTCATCACCATCACTAAAACTCCACACTTGTAGCACTAGAAACCAACTAGGAGTCTTAATTTTTGAGTACCCAGCCCCAGCTTGCTATTTCCCTTTGCACAAGCCAGCCCCGGCTTGCTCCCCTTCTACTATTGCTGCCCAGAACCCCAGCCCCAGCTGGATCCTAAGGCACAAAAGGTCCAGCCCCGGCTTGGGGGTATTCTGCCAATCACTTTTCCTGTTGGGACCTCCTCTGCTAAAACTGCCATAACTTTTAAACGGGAGGAGTTACATGGACCGCGACCTATCAAATCGAAGCTATCAACGAGATCTAAAACTTTAATTCTTTGAGATTTCAGAAATAACAAACGGATGAAGGTCGAAATTGCATTGGAAGCATCTGCTGCTGTGTAATGACAACCGACACAACTCTTAACTTTGTCTTTGTTGCTAGAAAGCCATACTATCGCATCCGAACTTCCGATTAGAATGATGCAAGACATTCCGGAATGCCAAAAAAGAGTCCCACAACATAGTCCAAGTTCCAAACCAAGAATATGCAATACACATGAAAGGAACATGAAGGCCCGAACGATACCCGTAATCGCTTTTTCTTGCATTTTTCATACCAATAGTTAGTCACTCCACTTCCAAACATATAATCTACAAAATGAAACAAAATGCATGAAAAGTAACTAAGAAACACGAGATTAAGCAAATAATTCAAGTAATAGATGCAGGATAAGTAGGTATAAAACCGACTTATCAAATTTCCCCAAACTTAAACCTTTGCTTGTCCTCAAGCAAAAACAAAACAAAGATGCAACGCAATGCAATGGAATGGAATTAATCTATAAACCTACGAATCCAGCAGTATTGATAAACACAAGTCTTTTCGCCCAGCCTCAGAGAAATCAAGTAAACATGATAATACGTCATATCAAAACTCATCAAGAATTTCTGCGATCAATCATCAAATCTTAGATCATTATTACCGATATAAAGTAAGTGTGTGCTCAACAATAATGCTAAGCGATAAAAAATCAAATTTAACACATAACAAATCTCTTTGAAGGCATCATACAGTGTAAACTCAAGAAATTCAAAAACAAGTTAGATCCAACTAAAATCAAACAATTACCACTATCGAGGGGCAACATGGGATACTTATGCTTTATTTTCATCTACGGGGGCTTTTTGCTCTTATTTCCCGTTTCATTCTTTTTTTTATATATATTTACATATAGCGATGCAATGTCTTTTTCCCTTAGGCTTTTCAATGCTACCTTAACGAGCTTTCGACCAACGACTCCCAGACCATTAAGACCTTAGGGCGCTAGGTGTAAAGATAATCCCCTCGGGCTTACTTACTCAAGTAACAAAGGTCACAAAACTAGACAAGCACGCCACGGTGTTTATTCGTATTTTTTTTTCTTTTTTTTATATAGCTTATATACCCCAAATATTCCCCCAAACTTAGGTTCTTGTCTAACTTTAGCCATCACTAGTTATTCTTGTCATTCTTTCATTCAAACTAGAATTATCCCTTAGAGTCCCATTATGTATCAATTTAAACTCAATCAATCAACACATTGTTTTTACTGTGCTATCCTTATTATACCAGTTTCAAACAGAAAAAGATTCAATTCATAACAAGAAATCACATCAAAAGCTCTAATAATCAGTACTATACTTGTCTATCCAATCCCATTCTCATCATTGGCTAAAATAGACTGTAACTATCAAACAGCTGGACTCACGCAAAATGAACATATTAAATAACTATTATTTTTGAATTATTAATTGTTTTTTTTATATATGTGGTAAATATAGCATGAATGCAAAGATAAATAAAAACTATTTACATTCCTAAGCTACTATGCAACTACATGATTACCTGAATGCAACACTTAACAATCCTAAACATAAACCATGAACTAACATGTGCAAACCTAGCTAATGAAATTAAATATGCAACATATTACATGCAACTAAATCCCCCAAACTTGAAAATTATAATGTCCTCATTGTATAGATAAAACAATGAATAAGAGAGGACTTCCCTGTAATCGCCTAAGTCTGGGTTGGTGGAGGTTGTTGTTCTTCATCTAATCACCGGGTGGGAACCTTGGCATTGGTCCGTGGTTCTTTGGTATGGGAATTGGGCAGTAGGATTGAAACTCTGGAACGTAGTGTTCAACGAGGAGAAAGATACATTCATGGCCTCAAACATGTGGTCCTGCCTTGCTGCTAGTCTTCGCATTTCTCTTCGTGCCTCCTTGTTGTGCTCATCCACTTGTCGTTGAAGGTTGAGGAATTGAGGGCTAGATATTACTCCGGGTTGTTGTGATGTCTCTCCCATTGCCGCATTCCCCTGAAACTCATCATCATCCGAGGTGTCCTCAACGTCAGCCTCATCCTCCGAGACTGAGGGAAATACAAATCCTACTCCTCTAAAAGCGACTACGCCTCCTCCGCCACACAACATATCTTGCAATCATTCTTGAGTCAAGTGTCTGCAGCGGCATCTGGGTTATCTCATCATCTGACCAACGCACTCCCGCCTGTATACACAATCCACAGATAAGTGATGGTTGTGGCAATCTGCCAGAGTATGGTCCTCGAAGGCATCTTCGGATCGAAAAGTTAATTATAGCCCCTATGTCCATGATGAAATCTCGTACCTTAGCATATAATAGCACTGCCTTGTCCTTAGACACATCTGACGTGTCTGTAGATGGAAGTAACTTAGCGCACAGAAAGGCATACCATATCTTCCCATACCGACTGAGATCCTTACTGCGAAAGGTAGTGCCTCCATGATTTGATTTTTTCCATGAGGTACCAGACTTTGTCATTTCCTGCATAATAGCCTCATAATCTGGATCATTATCACGTAAGTGTCGAGATCGGCAATGTCTCGGTGCTCAAATCGATAAATGCGTGTTGATGGCGCGTCGAAGACCGAAAAGGCACTAACCTACCCAAAGACAAAAGCATTGAAGGGGCCTTATCCTCGGCGTTAAGCGTGAGAATTCTTTACCACACTTACAATCATGCGGGTTCGGGCTCTGCATTAATTTATTCCAACCTTTTGATATATTTGTTGCATCATTTCGCCATCCACAGCTCAAAAGCCAACCCATTTCAGTGTGAGTGCTTTTGTCACCATATAATAATCGTAATTGATGACAATGGCGACACTTAAGAATTTTTGCCTATCAAAGGTTCGTGTTGGTTGTGTGGCCCCCGAACTCTCTCCTCGTTGCCTTTTTGATATCGATTTTGGTGCCATTTATTTAGAATTGATAAGTTTTTCCCCCAAACTTTACTTAAGCAATATGTCAAACACTTGGTGTGCGAGCCGTGAAATTCCCACAAACTTAGTTATTTGGCTTAAACTATGGTGATAGAAGATGAGGAATTAGAAAACCAACTTCCTACTTTTAATATGTGTCGAATTTGGTTGTAGAGATTTGCACAAATTCTATCCTTGAACTTCCAATTGGTGTGAATTAAGGTTGTTCGATTATGTGGTGAATGGGTGGAATTATAGAGAGGAGTTTATGGAAGTGGGTAGTGGGTGACTAGGTGGGAGGAGTGGGGTTGTGTTTAATTGTTGTGAGGAGATGGGAAGTTATGTGAAGGTTGTGGGTGTATGTTGTGTAGGAGTTGTTTTGTAAGAAGTTGAAGTAGAATGGAAGTGGGAGACAATAAATGACCAACTCACCGAATCGCTTCTATGAATTTGGACACCTGACCCCATTTGGATGATTTATGTTATAAGGAGCAAGCCCCTTGCATGTGTGTGTCTTCTAAAGCGATGAGGGGCAAGCCCCTACCGATGTGTTGAATCGTGATGGGCCAAATTTCGGCTTGGGGGTATTCTCTTTAAAAGAAAGGGGTCCACTCAATTTGATGTTTTGTTCTGCAAGGGGCCAGCCTAGGCTTGCTAGTGGACTGTTAAGGCGTAGAAATGCTTAATGCACTTTTCTTCACTTAACTTCATGTGCATCCCATAGCTTCTTCTTTGAATACCGAGCACATGAAAACATATTTATGAGTGAATATTGAGCAAATTCAAGCATGGAGGGTAAGCTTATTTAGCTATCAAGTATACTTTAAATACTTCATGACTCTATTTTAGACCAAATGTTATTCTAAACTACCATCTCACTAGCATGGATAAAATTAATTAAGAAAAGAAAAATGAAGAAAAAGTATAAAATAAATAAAAATTGGGTTGCCCCCGATGGCGCTTGATTTTAAGTCGTTTCATTTAACTACTCCTGTTTCATCCCGGATCGATTGGGTTAACTTTGGCATGATGATTATTTATCGCGCAACACCAACATTGTTGTAATGCATGCCCGTTCACTTGCATGTTGGATAATGAATTTGACTTTCTATCCTCAACTAATGCCTTAAGACCACTATCCTCTTTGCAACCCCTGAACTTGACACGTGTAGATTCCTCGAGCAACTCGCACTCTTCCTTGTCAGTTGGGATTGGGATTTCCTTGAACACCTTTATCGTTACTACCTGATCAAACACTTTCATAATCAGTTCTCCGTTAGGCACGTCAATCAGTGTTTGTCCAGTCGCCAGGAATGGTCTTCCCAAGATGATAGGGATGTTCTTATCTTCTTCAAAATCTAATACCACAAAATCGACTGGGAATATTAGTGACTCAACTTTGACCAATATGTCTTCGACTATTCCTAAAGGGTATGTTATTGATCTATCGGCGAGTTGTAGACTAATATTGGTTGGTTTTGCTTCCTTTAATCCCAGCTTTCGGTAAATGGATAGTGGCATAAGATTTATACTCGCTCCTAAATCGCATAGAGCTCTTCCCACATCTTGATTACCAATTGCACAAGGAATTGTAAAACTTCCTGGATCTTTTAATTTAGGTGGGAGCTTTTTCTGTAGTATTGCACTGCATTCCTCGGTTAACGCCACTGTTTCAAAATCCTGGAGCTTACGTTTTTTCAAAAGTATGTCCTTCATGAATTTAATGTAACGCGGTATCTACTCAAGTGCTTCGACAAATGGAATATTAATGTGTAACTGTTTGAATATATCAATAAACCTCGAAAACTAGTTCTTTAACTTGTTATTCTCTAACCTTGAAGGAAAGGGTGTAGGTGGTGTAGCTTTAAGTTGTTTCTCTTCCTTTGCTTTTTGCACCACTTTTTTACATACATTTCTTCTTTAATTCCTTCCTTCATCCTCATATTCATCTCCCCGCACTAGCTTTCTTATCCCGCTTAGAAACCAACTCCTTCATCGCTTCTAAGCGTAATACGTTACACTGCTTTCGTGATTACCCTTAGGATTTCTCTCGGTGTCACTTGGTAACGTCCCTTGTGGTCTATTATTCAATGCCAACGCCATTTGACCTATCTGATTCTCTAGATTCTTAATCTCCATCTCTTGTGATTTCATTGTCATGGCGTGATCTTTGATAGCCAACTCGATGCTAGTCATTAATTTTTCCAACACTTCCTCCAGATCGGGTTTCTTTTCTTGATATTGAGTTAGTTGTTGCTGGTTCTGAAATCCAGGTGGATATGATTGTCGTGAAGCTTGATTTTGCTGGTTGTTGCTCCATGAGAAATTCGGATGATTCCTATTTCCTTGATTGTATGTGTTCTGATATGTGTTTTACGGAATTCTGTTATAATTGCCGATGAACTGCACAGCTGCTGGATTAATTGCGCATTGATCCGTTGGGTGCTCTCCCGCGCACAACTCGCATATTATTGTCATTTGCTGTACTTGCTATGTTTGTTGTGCTTGTTGTGTTTGTACTACTTTCACCGACTCCAACATCTTTGAAAGTGCAGATATCTGTGCTTGCATCGCAGTCATACCATCTACTTCTAACACCCCAAATTGCCTTCGCTGTGTGTCATTCTTCTTATGGGCCACCGGGTAGTTATTAGCCGCCATGGTTTCAATCAACTCAGATGCTTCCTCGTAACTCTTAGCCATGAATGCTCCGCCGACAATGTTTGCATCAATACTTGTCTGAGATTCCCATGTAGTCCATTGTAAAAGGTGTTCATTTGTAGCCACTGGGGGCAATCCATGATGTGGGCATTTTCTCGAGCGAGCTTCTTTGTATCTCTCCCAAGCCTCATATAATGACTCCCCATGTTGCTGTTCAAACATCATAATCTCGTTCCTCATCTTCACAGTTTTCGCCGGTGGAAAGAATTTTTTGAGGAATTTCTGAGCTAAATCCTCCCATGTTGTTATCAAACCGGATGGTAGAGAATGCAACCAATTCTTTGCCTGAACCCGTAAAGAGAATGGGAACAATCGAAGTCTCACCGCATCATCTGAAACCCCATTGAACCTAAAAGTGTCGCACATTTCCGTAAAGTCGACCCGATATCGTTCGGATCGTCATTTGCAAATCCCCAAATCGAATCAATTTTCAATCATTTGTATCATCCCAAGCTTAATTTCGAACGTATTTGCTGCTATTGATGGCCTAGTGATGCTTGACTGCAGTTCAGTCACCTTAGGTATTGCAAAATCCCTTAATGCTTTTCGATCTTCGGCTGCCATTACTGTTACCTCTTCCTTTTCAGATGTTTTGAATTCTTGCCTCGTTTCCTTGATCCACTTACTCAACCTCTGAAACCTTTTCTCAATGTCGTCCTCAAAAGGAAACAAGTTTGGATTTTTGGACCGAGTTTGCATAAACTGCTTCCTCACCTGAAATAGAAGAAACAATGCAAAAATAAAAATGTCTAAGTAAAACTGGATTAATTAAACTGATATTGTAAAACTATTAAGAATTATACTAAATAGTCCCCGGCAACGGCGCCAAAAATTTGTTGGGTAAAATCTATATACGCACAACACGCAAGTATACGTGGTCAACAAGTAATAAAGTGATAAGTAGAGTATCGTTCCCACAGAGACAATTTAATAAGAAACTTAACTTCACAATTATCAATTTCCTATTACTCCTAATTTTATTAAACTATCCAATTCAATGATTAAAAAAAATAATTATTCTAAATTAAAAAGAAATTAAACTATCACAAACCAATCACAAATATCAAAATCTAGAATTTCAAACAATTAATGGAGAATTAGACTTATGATTTCACCCTAAGCTTCACTCTGA
Source organism: Panax ginseng (assembly GCA_020205605.1). NCBI lineage: Eukaryota > Viridiplantae > Streptophyta > Magnoliopsida > Apiales > Araliaceae > Panax > Panax ginseng. The sequence continues at coordinate 71,804,261 of CM035149.1, forward strand.
TTTTAACACTTTTATTCCAAATCAACTCACTATTCCAGTTTATTAATCAAGAACACGAACGTAGTATTAACCACCTCTCGATGCACTAATACCGTATTAACGTCAATCCACAATTAAGATTGAAATTCGTTAAACACCTTAAGCAACTAACTCACTATATCTCTATGTGAATTACAATTGAAGAAGGTTTAAGAATAAGTTCTCTATCCGATTACAAAAGTAAATATAACTGTTGGTGATCAAAATGATGATTATCCAAATATATGAAGAATATGGGTTTGGTAAACTAACCTAGCAGGGACCCATTTGACCATGGGTACCAAAAATTAGAAATTAATAACCTGCAGGTACTTGGTCTATCTGACCACACTAAGGAATGCTAAAGCAAAAGACTTCAGTCAAGAAGAGTCAACTAGCAGAAGGCTTAGGACTGTTCAGAAATAATTCTGACAAACCTCCTATATGTCAAAGCCTGTTCTTGAAGACCTGCTGAGCTAATCTAAATAAAGTTCAAATGGCTGCAAACCTTTATATGAAAGCATGCCACTCAACTAGAGATGAAAAAGTCTTAGATGCTCAAGCAAGTAAAACTTGTTCTCAAGGAAGCTCACTTTAGAGGACTATCGAGCATCAAACATTAGGAACTTATTGCGGGAGCAGAACTCCACGAGCATAACCGGATAAGGAAGACTACGTTCGTAGTGCCATCAAATGATCGTAGAATGATCAACCATGAAGATACTCATTTTTACGATATAAGAAGATTTAATGACTTCAGTCAGAAGGAGATATACAGGGATGCTTTCTTACATGCATGAAGAAAAGGAAATCACACCTCACTGAAAAGACAGCATCAACCGTGGGAAAGCAGTGATCTGTCAAGGAACAACAGCACTAAAATATTCCATGAAGCAATGTACCAGCTACAGAGTCCCAAAACTTTGTGGCTGATGAACCAAATAAAGATCCATAGTCAGTAGGAACGTCTCAAAACGTACTACTGATAACGTATCAGCCACCCAACTCAAAATCATGGAGTGCCTACAATCAAACATCTGATTGTAGTGTAAGAACAGGAGGACACCACGATTACTGCAAATGAAATTGACTAAATATTGGGAGAGGACCTCCCCAAAAGAAAAGGTCAAAAGAGATATCAGTGCAAATTACTCCTAAAGTACTTCATCTGGAAAGCGCCTCAGGGACACACCTGACCCTTAACTCACTCTAAGAGGTTAGCCCTTCTTAAGCTACCTTAACCCATAAGAATTGCTTAATCAAGTTCATCTCAAGGATCAAGACAGTCAACAATCGCAGAGTAGAGTTTGAGAGAACTCCACGATTGTGATGTAACCTCTCCGATCGTAATGCAACTGCAGCGATCGTAAAAACAGACTCGACGATCGAAGTCCTACAAGAGGCTACTCTTAACCTATAAGAAGCATGGAAGAACAGATCAATTGCTCAAATATTCAGATTATGGGAGACCAGATCGAATGTTGATTGGAAAGATGTCTTGCTAAAGAGAAATGCCCAAGGCTTCATGAAGAACATCAGTGGAAGAGGTGTGGAGGTTCAAAATGAGAAGTAATGTCAAAACCATCCACTACAACATCTTTCAGAGAGTTGATCGTTGAGTTAACAAAGGAAAATGTAGAGTCAATAGCTGTCCTATCATGCTACTCTACAAACCAAAGAGGTCAACGGTCAATCCACGTCAATCAAACGTCTACTCTTCTAAAAGAGACATCTAACTGAAAAGCTAATGGGGAGTTACAGCTTATTAATGGGCATCGTGCAACCAATGGCTAGTTGACATGATATAACATATGCAGTGTAAGAAGAAACTGCCATAAAGACAAATTCAAAATCTGCAAATAGTTATCAGAACCCATTGAACCTCTCTCCCTCCCTTTTCCAAACCCTAGAATCCTCTTCGAAGCCAAACCAATCAAACTTCCAAAGCCCAAATCACATTCAACTAAATCTCTCTGAACCACATACCATATACCTTGAACTCCTCAAATGGCAGAATGGAAAGTTATAACGAGTATTCAACTCGGCTTTACAAAGTTTGAAGAATCAGAGACAAAGTTCAAGGACATACTTGAACTCATAAAGGAAGCTGGGTTCTCTGAGTGTCTGGAAGCCAACACTCCAGTTTATATAGAGCTAGTGAAGCAGTTCTACTCAAATGCTTCAACGAACTCTGGGCTTCTGACTACTAAGGTGAAAGGATCTAGTCTGAAGATAAGAGCATCAGACATCAGTCAATGTCTAGGGTTTCCCAATCAAGGTCTAATAAACCTGAATGAAGTCGACATTGAAGAAGGCAAGAGGCTAATGTGATACCAAAGAAACCCTAGTCTGAAGGATATGAAGAAGAAGGAATTTCCTGAGGAATTCGAAAGTTCCTTCTTTGAGATAGTGGGAAAATGTATACTGTGCAAAGACACACACACACACGACACTATACTCGATCGTGATTGAAGATTATGTCCGCCATAGTTCGGAAGAAGTAAATCAACTTTGAGTTATCCTGTTCGATCAAATCTCTAAATGGATAGAAAAGTTGAGTTGAAGAAATCTCTGATGACAAACCACTTACAAAAGTATTTCATGGAAGACTCAAGCTAAGCATAGTGATGAAGAAGAAGCTAGGAAGCAAGATCAAGGATAATGAGGAGAACCTCTCAATGTGCAAAATTAATGTCTCCACAACTGTTTGTCAGGAATTGGAAGAAAAACCAAAGGAAAACAGGAGGCTAACACAAACCGAAAGCGATGAGAAAAGTCTCTGCGCAGAGAGAAAAACAAAGGAGGTGGAAAGCTCTAAGTCCGATGACTCTGATCGATTCTTTGCCACACACGCGTGAAGAAGAAGCCTAATAATGTGAAGAATGCAGAGGCTTGGCCAAGACATGTCTCCACCGACAAGAAGAAACAAGGAGCAGAGAAAACCAAAGATCAATCAATGCTGAAAACCAAAAAAGAAGAAGTAACAGACTACTCCAAGAACCACCCAAGAAGAAAGCAAAAGGGATGAAGAAATCAGTTTTAGTTCCCCAAGGAAGCACATCTAACAAAGAAGAAAACGTAGAGTCAAAAGAAGAAAAGGAAACTGATGATCTCAAGACTGAATCCCCAGAGATTAGATCCAGCAATGAAGGTGGAACTGGATCCATGAAAGAAGATGTAAACTCTACTGATGAAGAAGAATATTTAAGTCCTATGGCCAATTCTCAGAGTACTCACTTTGAAGTTGAAGAGAAGTTGCAAAATGACCAATCTGAATCTCCAAATGCAAATGTTCAAATAAGCTCTCTGATGAATGGGTAATATACCCATGAATTAGATACATTCGGGCTTAATTTATTATTGTTCTCAAGTCTTTTAGAATATTTTTTAAGTGTTTGTGTCTATTAAAGCATGTTTTATGTTGTTTTGTAGGAATTGGGACAAAAGTTACTTGGATCGACGTTCGGGGTGGCTAGATTCACGTTTTTGGCTTGCCATTTACACAGCAGTTACTTCAGAGCCAATTTAAGTATTTTTACGGACCTTATTTCGAAGAACTTAAAGAATTAAAGTTGTAGATCTATGTCTCCTCTTTCCGGATAATCTTGAATTATCAAAATCGGAGTTCGGACGAAGACGTTATGGTCATTTTCCCAAAGGACATCGGAATAAAAAATGTCGGAAAAGGGGCCAGCACTGGGGCACCCATTTTAGGCCTATGCCCAGCGCCGGGGCACTAAGGAGCAATGTGCTAGCATCATGTCCAGCGCTGGGGCGCTGGGGAAGAGGTTGGTTGGGCTTGAATGCATTTTGGGATGAATTTTGACACATTTTGACTCCAAATTGGATTGGGTTTGTTCCTAAGCTAAACATTGGACTTGTAACCTATAAATACATTATGTAAGGCATAAAATAAAGAGAGATTACATAGATTAGACTAGATAAAATACTCCATTAGATTAGAATCTAAACCCTAGTTCTTAATTAGCCATTGGAGATTGAAGCAAATTGAAGAACACTGAAGATCAAGATCAAGAGCAAGAGGGGAGCATCAAATTTGTTGACAACAGATTCTATTCTCTTCTCTTATCATACTTTTATCTTTTAATGTCTATTCAATTATGGATTCTTGGTTTTAATTCATTAATTATGAACTAACTCTTTTATTAAGATTTCAATTGAACCTTTTATGGCTATAAATTAGTTATTTGATTTATTCCAATTATTTGTGTCAAAGTGAATTGTTTATCTTACCTTATGCTTATTGATTAATTATCTAATCAATAATTACCTTGTTACTCTAGAAGGAATTGAAAGAGGAATTCTAGGGTTAGAACTGGGCATGATATCATGTGACTTAGTTATTTGCAAAGTGAATAATTAGGTTTGTGAATAGAATGGAAATATCTGTTCGCCGCATGTAACACATAAGGAATTGGGATTGAAAAGAGTTTAATTCAATTGTTTTGCATAAGAATATAGCAAGATTAATCTGGATTAAATAGAAGGCAATTGATCACTTAGAAAAGGACTTTTGGCATTTGAGAATTCCTGTTAACAATTCAGTAAGCATAAATATTGGGATAATTGGATAATTGATTTAGAGTTCATAATTGGGGATATTGAAGTCTTAATCCTTATTTATCTGAATTCATTCAAATCTTAGTTTTGTTTATTTGATTTATTTTAGAATAATTTCTTTTAATTGTTAATTTAGTTTTCTTAATTAGAAAAATCACAATTTACAGTTGTTTAAATAAAATTGATTTGGTTAAGAGTTAGTATTTGGTAATTTTTATTAAATAATTTCTCGTGGGAACGATACTCTACTTTCACTTTATTACTTGTTGACCGTGTATACTTGCACGTATTCATTGATTGCGAAATCGATCAACAAGTTTTTAGCGCCGTTGCCGAAGAATTAATTTAATAATTATTTACCAATATTAATTTCAATCAAATTAGTCTTAATTTAAATATTTTTATTTTTATTTTTAATTCTCTTCTTATATTTCTCTCATTTTAGGTACCATGGATGACTTTGAGTATCAATGGCCATACACGTTCATGACTCAACCAAGGGAAACAGAGATCGATTTAACTCATTTACACTTTCAAAGATTGGCGTGACAGTGTCCGCAATGACTAAGAATATGGAAACATGGAGTCCACTATCCACGCACTAAGTTTCTGCATTATAAGCACAAATTGAGACACTTTCAAAGATGGTCGACGCTTTTGAAGCACAACGTTGTCAAAGTGTGGTGGTTACTTGTGATTATTGTGCTGGAAATCATATGAGTCATCAATGCACCATCGGGCCTCAAGCCGCAGATAGTATGGTGGTGGTGATTACCCCAATAATTATGTCTATCCCAACAACTATCATCGAGATTGGGGGTATCACCCGAATTTTCATGGAGTAACAATCAAGCTTTCAAGATCAAGCGCCCGAGACAACAAAACACATCTAGATTCCAAAATCGACTCAACAACAACCGAGAGAAATCAAGTTTGGAAGAAACCTTGGAGAAATTTATTAGAGCTTCAAAAAAAAACGAGGAACAAGACAAAGTATTGAATCAAGTAGAAATTTGAATGTGAAAAGCCAAGGTGTTTCATGGAACCATACTCATCAAGATCAATTTTATGCTCCAAGTCCAACGTACCCACCGGATTTCTCGTGTCCACCTCCACTACAACAGGAAGAACATTCAAATTTGGAGGAAGCTTTGTCCAAGTTCATAGCTTCATGTGAGGAGAGGAGGATTAATCAAGAGATATTGAGTGAAAATTTTATGAACCAAACGGAACAACTAACCAATGCCTCGAACATTTGTCCTCAATACACTTGGCTCTGTGACATGGATGACGAGACTGATGATGAGCCCGAACCAAATCTGCAACCGAATGTGCCAAATGATATAGATGTTGAAAGAGAGGAAAGACTTGGGGACCAAGAAAAGGAGATCGGCGAAGATCTAACTTTAAGTACCAACGAAGATGAGCTAATTTCATTAGTATCCCATGTGCCTCCTCCACCAAAGTTCAAGAATCCGGGCAGTTTTGCAAAACCATGCCCAATTAAGGCAAATATGTTATAGTAAAGCTCTTTGTGACATAAGAGCTAGTACAACTGTGGAGTCATGGTGGGTTGAAAAGGAGAAGATAGAGGAAGAGCCCATTGTGTTTGACAAGCTTCCATGCCATAATTTGATCACAAACACAATAGGAAAAGCACCTAGTGGTTTGCCGTTCTTAATGAGGATCCTATCTACAAAGAGCATGCTAGGTGACTTTAATTCAAGGGTTTTTGCTAATGGGAACCTCCCAAAAGAGACATTGCTACTGATGGATGGAGGATTCCTCAATTTTTGAAGGGGAATTGGATAGAGAATTGAAGAAGTCAGGCTGAGACTATAAAACAAGCGCTTATTGAGAGGCAACCCAAGTTTAATTTTTATTTTTAGTTTTTATTAAGTTTTATATTAGTAGTTTTGAATTTGCATTTATTTAGGATTTAATAAAATTGCTTCTATCATGGTTTTACAGGTTATTTAAGTCAAATTCAAGTGTGGTGCCCAATTTGTTCCATGTGTCTAGCATATTCTCCAAACTTAGCGGACAAGGAGGAAGATTGCTATATTTTCAGGAAAGTCCTCTGCTTTAATTTTTTCTATTTCAGCCATTGAGGACAATGTCTAGTTTAAGTTTGGGGGCATTTTAGTGTCGTATTGCATATAGTTAGTTATCTTCATAGTAGTTCATTTTTTTTTGTGTTAGCATTGTTTTTTTTAGGTTGCATATAATACATGGTAGTTATTTGCATATTCATATATGTGTTGCATTAGTATGTGATCATGTAGTATAATTGCATTTTTTTTTTTTTTGCATGAATCTGTGTGATCGGTTGGTGTGGTCTTAGCTTCTACCGATGATAAGATTGGTATTAAATGTTAACTTGAATAAAGTTGATAATTGATGATGAGTTCTAATTTTAATCATGATGATAATCTGAAATTGTCTGAAACTTATGTAACCTAAGTTAGCACTTAAAGTTTAACCTGCTTTAATCCACTTGGTTTAAGGGTTTTATAATTTGTTTCTGAGGGAAAATCTTTGTTAAAATTTAAAGAAATTAGTGAACTAGCGGAAAAGGTTGGAATGACGTAAAAGCTTGAGTTTGGGGGAATCTATGGGATATATATATTACAAAAAGGAAAAAAAAGAAAAAAAAGAGAAAAAAAATCCAGAAAGAAAGAAAAAAAAGAATAAACACCGTGGCATCCTTGTCTAGTTTTGTTGCCTTTGTTACTTGAGTAGGCATAAATATTGGGATAAATGGATAATTGATTTAGAGTTCATAATTGGGGATATTGAAGTCGTAATCCTTATTTATCTGAATTCATTCAAATCTTAGTTTTGTTTATTTGATTTATTTTAGAATAATTTCTTTTAATTGTTAATTTAGTTTTCTTAATTAGAAAAATCACAATTTACAGTTGTTTAAATAAAATTGATTTGGTTAAGAGTTTGTATTTGGTAATTTTTATTAAATATTTCTTCGTGGGAACGATACTCTACTTTCACTTTATTACTTGTTGACCGTGTATACTTTCACGTATTCATTGATTGCGAAATCGATCAACACTCTCATTATGGATCAAAAGATGATGAGATCGAGAAAGAAATACTTGCCCCTGCCAATGATGAACATCAAGAAAGCTTGCTTGATGACTCTAAGGCCTCAGATTTTGAAGAAGAAGAAGAGTCTGATTCTCCCATAGCTGAACCTCTAAGGAGAAGGAAGAGTTACAGATTGATTGCTCAATTTGCCTCCAAAAAGAAAACTGACAACTCTACTGAAGTTATTGAATTAAGTGATGAGGAATATGAATCACAGGAAGAAAGTGCTGAAGATGAGACTAGCTTCAAAGAAGATGATTTCGAGAAAGATATTGCTGAAGAAGGCTCTGAAAATGAAGACAAACAAGAAGAATTCACTAATAAATTTGATGAAGGGAATCAGCAAGATTCAGGCTCAACAAGGGAAAAGATAGAGAAAGATTCTGATTCTGCACATCAGGAATCAGAAGAACCTGAATACTATCATGTTCTCTCTCCAGCCAGAATTAGCAGAAGAATTATAGTGGAAGTCTTTGATGAACCACCAGCTGAACCAGCAACAAGATGGATAAATCATGGAAATGAACAACTTCGAGTTGTAAGAATGACCACAGATGAAGTACTTCACAACTGGAAAAACATGGAATTAGACTGCACAACAATACTGTATAACTCTGAAGATCTTTTGATGAGATGGTTCTTCCCGTGGATGCCATGGTTGAGGACACATACTAATGCTGATGAGAGCTACTTCAGCTGGTGCTATTCTCAGTTTCCAAATCTAGAGCTGGTATCACAAAACTTCCCAAGGGTAAAGAAGTTTGCAACCATGATGATAACTGACAAGCCTCACTACAAAGTCTACCGACATGCTGAAAATCATTATATTCCTTATGATCGTAGAGTGGACTCTGATGGAAAAAGAAACATGTCCAAGGATGAAGATCGTAGAGTCCAATATGGTGTTCAGGAAGAGACTACCCAACCAAATGATGAAATTTCTATGGAGCAATAGCTAATGAAAAACTCTAATGAACTGATTGAGAAGATATCTCTAATCCATGAAGAATCAAAGAAGGGGACAACAGCTGGAGATAATTCAGTTCAAGATAGACTCCAATCAACTATGGCTGATGTATCTCTCAAAATCAAAGATAGAGATCACATCTATCTGAAGGCCTTAAATGATCATAAGGCAGATACAGTACGAGCTCAGAAAGCAAGTGAAGAGCAACTACAAGCCCTCTTTGACATGATTGACAACTTGAATCAGTCCTTCTCTATGCAACTTGAGTTAAGCCAACAAGAACTCAAGATTGAAGTTGGTAACTCCTTCTACCTGATGGAGCAGCTTATGTCCAACATGGAGCAGCTCTCCTAAATGATTAATGACAAAAAGGGGGAGAAAAAGAAGCATAGAAAGGGGAAGAATAAAAGGCACTCTAGAAAGAGCAAGGAGAGCAAAAGGAAAGAAAAGAAGAAGACAACACCAGGGGGAGCTGAATCATCATCTAAGGGGGAGCCAGAGCCAGAACCAGAAGAAGAAGAAATGAATAGATCCACATCCCAGGGGGAGAAGGAAAAAAGGAATCAAACAGATGAATAGTTGATCAAAAGACATCCTGGAAGCATACATAGAGACAAAGAGGTATATCTCTAACTAGTTAGGTATGTTCTGGATCCAGGATGTAAAATGTCAGTGTATTAAATTCCACATCATTATAAATGACATTCATGATTATATGTTTTAGAAATACAGGTGCTCATTGTATATAAGATTCATTCATAACATGCATATGCACCTATTATTTTTGTCAAAATCAAATAGGGGGAGATTGTCAGGAATAAGCATGTGAATGATATTTCTATTTACATGTGATTTGATTACTATATATATATATATATATATATATATATATATGAATGAATATGCAAGTATGCTTGCATTAAGAAAAGCTGTAAAGTCCTTTGATAGATAATAGAAACATATGTACAAGGACATAGAGTGAATTGATCAAATGTGTTAGTTGATCCTACATAAGTAAAATACAATTTTGTAAAGTCCTTAGAAAGAAATGATGTACAAGGACTATAAACATAGAAAGATCAAGCATGTTAGGTTGATCTTATAATGTAATAGATAGGCTTGTCTGATCATCGAAAATTGCGCACTGTAAATCGTGAGTCTCGCCAGAGAGTCAAGGATAACTCAAGAGCTATCGAGGTAGAATCGTAGTCTGCAAGATAGTAGATCTCGGAGTTCGTAGACTTCTAGGAGAGATGAGGAAGGATGGTAGTGTGTCGAGTAAAGCTTCCTTAGAGCCAAAGTCTGCTGAGGAAGTCATGTTCAGAATCGTAGAGACAGCCTGCCTACGAGCCGACCGAGCATCTGCCAAAGCCAGTCAAGAATCATAGACTACACTCGGAGTCGTAGAGTTTACTAATGTCAAAGCCAATTCAAGAATCGTAGACTGCACTCAGAATCGTAGAGTCTAATGATCGTATCAAAGGCAGAGATCGTAGTCGAGCAAGATCAAATGAAGACAACAAGCACAATGACAGAAATCGTAGTATCAAGATCTGATCTCAAAGTCATAGTGTCTACACAGTCGAAGCTGAATCGTGGAGTGCAGAGCTAAGATCTTAACAGATGTGCTCACAAGGCCACAGTAGAATCGTAGAGCAAACACGATTCTCAACAACTAAGCACTCCCAGAATATCCAAAGGAATGAAGCCTCTGGTTGGTAATGCAAAGATACATCTCACCTGAAGGAAGCCAGAGAGCACTCAACGAATGGCATGCAAGCTAATAGAAGATCTAAGCATCAACTCAATCAGCATCCAGATTGAGTTGAGAAGCCATTCAAGGTAAAGTCTTCAACAAGATGATCATAAGAAGACTTCAGTTGCTGACTAAGGAAAGATAGCATATGCAGTGGTTGTCAAGTAGAAAGATGAAAACGATCCTGAAAGTAACCAAGATCGTAGTGTTTGCCAAACAAAGAAGAAACTGATGGAGTATACACAAAGATACTGGTCAGCCTCTAAATAACAATGCTAAAGTGATTAAGCATTGGGTCAGTCCATTGATGATAAGTGAACGAGAGATCACAAGGAGAAAGTGAGCTGGACACGCCACAAATATGAAGTGTCTTGTTATTCAGAAGGGGCCAGAACAAGGAGTCAAGTCATCAATATCTAAGAATAGTCAAGGCAAATAGAAGTATTGAAGCACTGCACTAGAGAAGGAAGAGGTGTTCCACATTGGAGATCTAATGAACACTCTTCAAGATCATAGTGTTAACTCCACAAGTCAAGAAGCAATAGTCAACAAGACACTACGATCAAGTCCAAGAAGATATGCATCAGAATCGTAGAGTTTGAACAACTGAAGATTGAGGCATTGGCAACCTCTGATTCAAAAGGACAACCTCTGATTCAGAAATCAGAAGGAAGAAATAAAGTTGACTACCTGCCCGAGACATGAAAGTGACATTTCTGATGAGGTAGGTTAAACAGTAGACTGCAGTGTTAGAAAGCCAGAAAAAGGTGTTATGTCACATCTGTAGTCTACACCAAATAACTCGAGATCTGCGAGGCAATTTGAATAGCTTTCAATGGCTACTTTCAAACGGGAAGATTGGGAAGGAGTATAAATCAACAGAGCTTCAAAGATCAAGAGTTGCTGATGATTGTGAGATTGCAGAATCGTTGATTTGGTGAATGCTATAGTTGACTCCACGAGTTCCACTAAAGATCAACAGCAGAAGTCTCAGTGACAGTGAGACTACCAAGGTGGAAGTGAAGCAGCTTTGAAGAGAACTCAAATAGATCAAAGCTTCACTCAACAAAGATGAGAATGTCACTAAAGATGGCAGCCAAGTTGAGAGCTGAGAAGGCCAAGAAGATAGCATTCAGAAAAGTGGTTGAGTACAAAGAAGATCAAGAGAGCCACTCTACGAATCACCATGAACCAAAAGCTGAAACTGAACAAGTGCAGAACCATATCTGCAAAGTATTCAAGAAGGGTTCAGGGATTGCTAAGTGCCAAAAGAAGTCTACCAAAAGCTCAGGGACTTAGCGAATCCAGATGGTGATTGTGCACAGCTGACATCAGATGAAGATGAGCAAAAAAGAGTAAAGATCAGCTACACCAAAGAAGATGTGGTCTAGACTAGAAGAAGAATGCAAAGAGAACCACACCAAGTTGCTAAGTACAGAAGATGTTTAGAGCTTAATGACATCTTAGCAGCTCAGCACCAACAACATCAACAACTACAACAATAAGAAGCCAGGGCCTGAGGGTCCTTGTCCTGAGGACTAAATGAAGTTCCAAGCTTCTTTGGGCTTGAAGAGTTCCTAGGGAGCTAGAGAAGTTCCAAGGTCACGACCTTGAAGAGTTCTTAGTGAATCAAGTCCCAAGGTCACGGGCCTTGAAGGAATCTTAGTGATTCGTAGTGTCTTGCCCTTCCTAGTGGAAATCCTACTAGTTGAAAGTAGAAGAGTGGATTAGGAGCTTGAGTCTCTGAACCACTTAAAACCCCTTGTGTCTTTAACTTTATGTCATTTACATTATGTACATAATCGCTATAATCGCTATGTATGTTTTAATCGCTTACTTACTAAATTAACTCTCTGAGCAATGTATGTCCGATTATGAATATATCAATGAAGGGATCTTTTACTTATTCTGTTGTGCTTGAAAAGATTCTTATGTTTGTCATTTGCTACATAATGAGCAATACAACTTAATCAAGAAAAAGTATTTGAAATTCTAATGATCTATTCAACCCCCCCTTCTTGATCTATATTATGCCTACAGGGAACTAACAAGCTTTCTTGTCGTTATCAGTCCATTCTGATTTGATCTTGATCTGAATTCTGTTTGGATCATCTGGAGTTGGTGCAAGCTTTGTTGGAACATAGGGCCCATTCATTACGGTTTCAAATAGCTCGTCATCTATTGAATCCATGTAGGCTTGCATACAAACTTTCAAGTTGGCAAATTTATCTTTATTGCATATTAGATGCTTGTTGCCTCCACCGATCTTGGACTCGATTATTAGTTGTGTTATTGGATCTACTCAAGCTTTGCAGGATGATTAAGAGAACCTGATTTGATACCAATTGTTAGTTCCTAGAGGCACAATAGTTATCTAGAAGGGGGGATTGAAAAGATATTTTAAAAACTTTTTTCTTTTCAAAATACTTAACAGATTTGTTAATAAATTAACCACAGCGGAATATATGATTTTTTTGTTCCCCTTTAAGATAAATCAAGTTTATAGGTGATAAGCAGGTATGACAGATATAGCAATTATAACAGATACATCAAACACAATGATTTTAAATGGTTTGGAGCACTCAAGGCTCCTAGTCCACTCTTCTACTCCACGAGTAGGAAATCCACTAAGGATATCGTTACAATCTTTGAATCACTTAGATTCCTTCAAGACCAGCATTCTTAGAACTTCTTAGTTCACTTAGAACTCTTCAAGTCTAGTAGACTTGGAATACATTTAATGATAGTTAAGTTCTTGGGTTGTGCTACTCAGTTGCAGTTAAGCATACGTTCAAAAGAACTGAGTAGTTGTGCAAGCTTTTCTTTTTTGATCGTAGAGTTTGGACGTTGAGTGTTCTTGAGCTTTTTATTCCTGCTTGCATACATTGACTCTCTGTCTGATTTGCTTATAAATGAGCTTTTGAAATGTTTCCGTTAAAGGCATTCATTGTAGCATTTAATGCTTTAGACATTTCTGAGCACTGATGTTGACTTCCTGGAAATATTTTGTTCTGCCATCTGGCCCGCTGACACAGCAGACTGCTATCTCACCTAACACCAGAAAAAGTGTTTTTAGCAGGCATGCAGTCCTTTCCTTAGCTTCTTCTATACGCTTCTTCGATACATACTAAGGATAAGTGTTGGATCATTGGGATTCCCGAAATGTCAACGTCTATAAGTCATTCTTCATTTGTTATACTTCCTCTTTCATCAAATAGACGAAACTTGGTGCTTCTGATGTTGACAGGAGAGACACTACGATTATTGTCTTTGTACCATGATCGTTGTGTCTTGTCATGCTTGTGCTTGATTCAACCTTGATCAAAAAGAACACTACGATTACTCTTAAGTTCTGATAGTTTTACAGACTCCACATTTCTGAGAGCTGACTACGATTCTTGACTTGGCTCGGTAGGCGCTCGGATCATCTCCACGATTCTGAGTGTGGCTTCCAAGACAGACTACGATTATAAAGCAACTTCTTCGATACTCCACGATTCTACCTTAGCTTCTGCAATCTCTCAGTTGGCTCGTCAAACTACGATTCTGATGAGGCCTATCTATTACATCTCAAAATAGACCAACTTAACAGCTTTAATCTTTCTTCTATACATTCATTTACAAATTGATAAACATTAAACACAGATCAACCTATCAATTTTTGATCTACCATCAAAGTCCTTGTACATATGTTCTATGAAGGACTTTACATACAATCATATTTATTTACTTTCAACATCAAATTTGAATATGCAATTCCCAACAAAGCAGATATATATATATATATATAAAGGTTAATTTTCCCTTTATAAATAAAGAATATGTTTCTATGTTAAACAAGTATAACTTTGATTTTAAATATAAAAATTTATAATAAGTGATATGTTTCTTTTTAAGCAAATATATTCGACGAAGTTTATGATATAAAAGTTTACATAACTTTTGTATTGTGCAATAAGTATTTATGAATAAATAAATTTAGGTTCAAATTCTTGTGATGATAGATATCAAGATAATAAATGAATCAATTTAAACAATGCTTGATATAACAAATAAATTTGCTTCACTCAAAGATATATATAATAATATATTTGATCTATGATGTTAATACGTTAAATAAAGTCACTTAGGACTTTGAGATCTCGTTCGGCTAATTCTCTCACTTAAGAGGAATATCTCTGCTATAGTCTCGGTGTCTAAGTACTGACCAAATTTATAGTTTCATAACTAATATCAAGAAAAGGACACTTAAAAATTTGAGTCCTCATTCGACTAATTCCCTCACTTAAGAGTAATATCTCTGTTATAGTCTCGGTGTTTAAGTACTGACTTTTTATATGATAAATGGATGAATTATATATGTGTGTGTGTGTAACAATTTATATTTGTATATTTATAAATATAAGCAAGTATGAGATAAACCAAATAAAATAATTCAATAATTTATCTCAAATACTTTGATCAATTTTTCTCTTCTACAAATAATCAGAATTTTTGAGTAGAAGAAAGTTTTTTTAGAGAGAGAGAATGTAGGCAATGAGAGTAAGTTTTTCTTGAGTTTGTAAAATAGGGGGGTGTATTTAATACAGACTTTTAAATAATTTTTTTTAAGTGACAGACTTTTATAGAGTTTGTGGATTTTAATGACTTTTAAAGATTCCATGAAATAAGTGACAGACTTTTATAGACTTTTTACCAAGATTTTGATAGACTTTTGTATACTTCTAATATATATTGCAGCTTATATTAATTGTTAAAAAGTCAACAAAGATCTTATATTTTAGATGAACTGAGTATGATATTAAATAATATTAAAATATATTGACCATATCACAACCTAATTTGAAATAAAAGGCATTGTTGAAGTTAAATTATTATATCATACCCCGTCTATTACAAGAAAATGTCATATTTTATAATTTTTATATTTCATAAAAAAAATCAATTTCTACTAACAATAATATAAGATAACAATTTCGATTTTAAAAATGTTCATTGTCATTTTCCTATCAAGTCATTAATACTAAACAAACAATTTATAATTTTTAACAAATAAAAAAATTAACAAATTTAACAAATTTAGTACTTTTAATTTATAAATATAATAAATAAGATATTTTTTATGGGAGATAAGAAATATAAAATGATATTAAAATATTTGTTATTTTCATTTATACCATTGGTTCTATTTGGAACCCTTAACGCTACTCCCTCTTTTTAACCTTTCCTCTTTTTTCTCTCTGCTACTCCCTCTTTTTAACTTTTCCTCCTTTTTTTCTCTCGTCATCTGCTATAATAGCTCTCTTTCCTTTTGGGATTTTTATTTTGAAAGGAATAAGGTAGAGAGAGAGAAAGTGAGAAAGATATATATATATATATATATATATATATATATATATATATCTTTTTTCTCTTCTTTGTTTGATTTCCTCTATCTTTTTCTCCTGTTTTCATCTTCTTCCTTTCTCAAATATTTGGAAGTTTTTGAAAGTTTTTAGAGATGAGGTCAGACTTTGGATATGAGTATCTCTCCTTCTAAAGTCTGTCAAACTCTACCATTTGATCGAAATCTGATATGACTTTTTGAATACCAAAATACTTTTATAGATTTTGTAAAAGTCTCAAATCAATATCACCTAACTTTTAAAGACATTACAAAAGTTGTAATTGAATACCAGTAAACTTTTATAAACTCTTTAAATGTCTTGATTGAATACAACAAAACTTTTAAGTTTTTAAAAATCTATATTTTAATTATATATATTTTAATATACTTATAATATATAAAATTGAAAGATTATTAGATATAAGATTAAATTTTTTTTTACATAGTTAAAATATTTATTATATTTTTTAGTGCATATATTATAAATAATAATCCACTACTTATGATAACAACTTTCGAAAACATATTATATAAAAATTTCAAGTTTTGACAATATTTTTTATCTAAGCATTAGAATACATATATATTATAATATATTTATTACATGGCTTCTGATCATTCAATTATTGGCTCCATGATTTTATTTTTTTCTTTCCTTCACAGAAAACGAAATCCACACTCTTGTGTGAGTGTGTGATTCAATACCATATTGATTGCTTTACTACTCTCTCTCTCTCTCTCTATATATATATATATATATATATATATATATATATAATCCCTCCTTTAACCAAAATCATGCAGTATAATTAATAATAAGACAAAAGTTTTAAATATATATACATACATAATCTTCACAATTGATCTCAAAGTTTCATGATTTTATCTCACATTTGTTAAACAAATTTCTTTCGTCTTTGTATTGGAAGCTTTCGAACCTTTCTCCCTTACCAATTTTGCTGTGCTTTTTCCCTCTTTCCTCGATTACATGTACCGTGAGACAAATTAGGTATTTGGTTATTTGTTTACTTATTAATATATCTTGTTAATTCTCTTAATTATAATATGATTTAATTTTATCCACATATAAATTAAATCCAATTAGTTTTAAGGCCCAAATTTTACCAAATTAATTTATCCATCACATATTAATACTTATTAGCCCATATAAAATAAATAACTAGTTTGACCTAATAAAAGACAAAGTCCAATTAAATTACTTAAAATATAAATTTTAATGTTATTTATTTATTTTATTTTATTTCTTTATTATTATTATTATTATTATTTATTTCTGGATATTACACCGCGAATTTATGGGTTCCCTCTTTACTGACTATCCGAATTTTCACCTTTGTGTTTAGGGGGTGTATTCAATTAAGATTTTTAAAGACTTTTATTAAGTGGCAGACTTTTGTAGAATTTGTGGATTTTAATGACTTTTAAAGACTTTAAAGACTTTTTTTAAATGACTTTTATAGACTCCATGAAATAAGTAACAGACTTTTATAAACTTTTTATCAAGACTATAATAGACTTTTGTATATGTAACAACCGAGAAAATCGAATTATTTGTAAAATAATTTTATTTGATTAAATAATAAATAAAATTATATTATAATGAGTAAGCAAGATAAATGTTATTCTATAACCTAAACATGTTGGAATATCGTAGCATTTTGGCTACGTGGTAGAATTAAAGTGTTTGAATTTCCAAGACGAAAATAAAAGTTTTTCGAGAAATTTTTCAAAAAATACTATTTATCAATATCTGCTCAGAAATTATTTTTGAACTTCTAAGAAATACATAACGATAGAATAACAAGGAAGGATGGATTATGTAATAATAATTCAAGTATGACAAACATATTTTTTCACCTGCGTACTAAATTCGAGAATGTTAGGGAAAGTGAAATTTTAGTAAACGATGATCGTATGATACGTAAGTATTGTATGAGGTAATGAATACGAGTATGATACGAGGTATTATACGAGTATGTATGAATGATGGTATGTCTTATATGATGAATGAGTAAACAAATTAGCGTACGAGAAGAATACGTAGACAATACGTTATAAGCTTTACGCCAATGGTATTGGATTTGTAGGATTTGTGTAGGAATTGTATAAGTCCAAAGGAAATAATGTTAAAAGCCCAATGTTTGATAATGCAAGCCCAAAGGTTAAGTTAAAGTTATTAAAACTTAAGCCAAACTAAGAACCGGATCCGTGGATCGAACCGATGGGTAAACGGGTAAGAAAAACCCATGGGGCAACCCATGTGGGCCCCATGGATCACATGGAAACAATCTTGGTGACCAAGTAAAGTGGTTTTACTTGGTGACCAAGGATGGAATAGTAAAGAGGTGGAGAAATGAGGTGGGATGATTTAATGTCTAAATTACCCTAATTTTGTGTTTCCTATAAATAGAAGAGCTTAGCTTGTCATTTTGCTTTGTTTGTTTTCCACTAACATCCTAGATTATTGAGAGAAAAGTGAGTAAGAGCTAGACTTTGCTATAATCCAAGAAAGAAGAAGAAAGAAAGCTAGAACAAAGGTAATGATCCCTAACCATTAATCTTCCTCTCTTCAATTGTAGTTTAATAGAGAAGGGATGATTGATGAAGTATATATGATAAGGAGTATAAGGATGGTTATTAATGGATGTAAACTTTAATAAACCATGTTGAAAGTGAATCATAAGTATAAAAGTTATAAACCATTGAAAGACATTGAAGAATTGTAATATTGTTATTGATGGACAAGTTTAAAATCATCATTTGTAGACTTGGATAGTCTATGTTGTGATAATGGAATGAATCCATTTGGAATGGTGTAAAAATCTTAAGTAACGAAGTTATGGCAAAATTTACGAGATTAGACGATAATCGTCGAAATCGTGAAATTCTCGGAATGGAAGTCAAAAGTTACCATTTAACTCGGAAATGTTGGTTTTCGATGGAGAATAGTCTAAGTTTGCATTTTTAGAGTTGCGGACTCAAAAATGGTCAAAATCAGACTTAGAACGAAGAAACGAGCTATGAACTTTCATGAACGTTTATCATTTTCGTAATAACGAACTTAAACGGTGAATTCCGTGTTAACGGATTCAAAAATGTAAAATTCTTATATGAACACTTAGTTCATGTGATTTGTGAGCTAATGGCTTTTGAACGAGCCAATTCGGACTTAAAATGAGTAAATTATGAGTCCGGAAAGTTCACTAAACAAGAAATCTATCAAAACTATTTGAGGCATTGTGGTCAAGGCGTCGCGTCACGGCCAAGGCTTGAAAGTTGGCGTCATGGCCGTACCGAACCGCGCCAAAACGTCTTTGAGAGTGGCAATCATAAATAGCAACCATTTGTCTTGAAAGTGGCGCCGCAGTACATGAGACTTATATAAAGGAAGGCTGAATGTGCAGTATGAACACTAGAAGGTATAGTAAAGAAAGTTTTTGAATATAAAAAGTATAATAGTTGATTGATGGTGAATTATGTACTTAATACACCAAAAGTAACATCATTAAAGATGTTAATAACCTTAAGAATTATAACTAAAGGTTAACGAAAGATTACTAAAACGTAAACACAATGTAATACGGTAAACCGTAATGAACGTTAAATAATCTAATGAACAATTAGATTGAGAAGAAGGGTAAGATACGTTAGGAACCATACATGATTGATTATGACCTAATGTAGTATGTTACATGGTTATGTATTGTAGAAACCTTAAAGATTCAAAAGGAAAAGTATTTAATCTGTAGAAGACGTTGAAGGCAAGTGTTCTAACCCTTGTCTATGTTCATTCTGGACAAGCTTTGTGATTCATGTCTCTTACGCATGAGTTAATGTATGATGAGTTCGAAGCCAATTCCTTCGGTTAGACTTAATGTATTCATTGGATTTCTTATAATCTATCGAAATGTTATCAAAGTTGTTACCTTTTTCCAAACTGTTTTCGTATGGATTTCAAAGAAAGACTGAGTATGAATAAACAAACGTTTTGTCGTCAAACGACAGGCACGTGAGATTGCCAAAACTTAAACATAAATACATTTACAGAAGAAGTGTTGTACAACATAGAGTACTATGCTGATCACCTAGACGTGCTCGTAAGTAATACCGGACTTACGGACTTAGTGCTGGGTTGTCCTTTTCAAAGAAAGAACGAATACTCAAGGTCTTGGACCCAAAATTGATGTTTAATGAACATGGTTCATTGTGAAATGTTTTAAAAGAAAAGAAATGTTATTTTGATTTATCTATAGTACTTCATAACTATTGCTTTAGTTATAGAAGATATACGATTTTTATGATTCAAGCATATTGTTTAATGAAATTGTCATACTTGCTGAGCTAGTTATGCTCACTCTTGCTAGAACCATATGAATGCAGCTAAGATCGAACGACCTGAGGGATCGAATAAAGATAAAGGAAAGGCTAAGGCAGACCACTGAACTGTCTATGTAATAGTATAGGTTTAATGTTATAAGTATTTGATATTATGACAAGAAACATATGTAATGGTTATAAAGAACCTGAGAAAGGGAATATTGTTTTGGAATATAAATAGGACATATTCACTCTTTTAAATAATTTCAATTGAATGTATGTGTGAATGGTAGTACCGTGTAACACCATCTGTCGGGTTGGGAGATACCCGAATTTGGGGGCGTCACAGTATACTTCTAATATATCTTACAACTTATATTAATTGTTAACTAGCTCATGTGTACAACCTTTCCCTCTTTTTTCATGAACTAGAGTAAATCTCATTATTTCATTAAATTATTGTGGCGTGAGATTTTATATATGTTGAAAGCCTTCATATTATTCTACTCATTTCATGATACATTTGGATACTCGAATACCAATAAAATTTTAGAAACTACAGACGCAACACAAAAATTAAGCTCACTTTTCATTGAGCTATATACTTTATGCATATGCGTACGTTTTTAGTAGGAATACCAAACTCTGTTTTTCACAAAATAATATGACAATAAAAATCTATATGATCAAAAATCGCAAAACTTCATATATGTGAGTAAATTGCCACCAAGTTATAGAAAATTTACCACAATTGAGTACCAAAAATCACCCATCTTTATAATCACCAAAATAAACTCAAAATAATTCAAAATTTTTAAGAATTTCAAAATTTTTAGATTTAAGATTAAAACTTTGCTACACAGTTAAATTATTTATTATATTTTTTAGAGCATATATTATAAATAATAATACATGCTTATGATAACAACTTTCAGAAAACATATTATACAAAAAATTTTAAGTTCTGACAATATTATTTTATCTAAGCATTAAAATACATATATATTATAATATATTTATTACGTGACTTCTGATCATTCAATTATTGGCTCCATAATTTTATTTTTTTTCTTCGCAGAACACGAAATCCACACTCTTGTGTGAGCGTGTGAACTAAGCTTATGTTGCTTTACTACTACTACTATATATATAATCCCTCATTTTACCAAATCATGCAGTTTAATTAATAATAAGACAAAAGCTTTAAACATATATACATACATAATCTTCATAATTGATCTGAGAGTTTCATGATTTTATCTCACCTTTGTTAAACAAATTTCTTTCCTTTTTGTATTGAAAGCTTTCGAACGACCGCTTTCTCCCTTACTAATTTAGTGCACCTTTTTTCTCTTTCCTTGATTACGTACTGCGAGACAAATTAGGTCTTTAGTTATTTGTTTACTTATTAATATATCTTGTTAATTCTCTTAACTATAAATGATTTAATTTTATCCACATATAAATTAAATCCAATTAGTTTTAAGGCCCAAATTTTACCAAATTAATTTATCTATCACATATTAATACTTATTAGCCCATATAAAATAAATAACTAGTTTGACCCAATAAAAGACAGTCCAATTAAATTATTTAAAAGATAAATTTAATTGTTATTTATTTATTTTATTTTATTTCTTTATTATTATTATTTTCTAGGTATTACACCACGAATTTGTATTTGCACCGCGAATTTCTGGGTTCCCTCTTTACTGCCGATCCGAATTTTCACCTTTGTGTTTAATATTTAGAAGTTTTTAGAAATCTTTAAAGATGAGGTCAGACTTTGAATATAGGTTGATAGTTATAATTCTTCTTCTAAAGTCTGTCAAACTCTATCATTTGATAGAAATCTGAAAAATCTATGACTTTTTGAATATCAAAAAACTTTTATAGATTTTGTAAAAATCTTAATTCAATACCACCTAACTTTTAAAGACATTTAAAAAGTTATAATTGAATACCAATAAACTTTTATAAACTCTTTAAGGGGGGTGTATTCAATTAAGATTTTTAAAGATTTTAAAAGTTTGGTTGTATTCAATCAAGACATTTAAAGAGTTTATAAAAGTTTAGTGGTATTCAATTATAACTTTTTTAATATCTTTAAAATTTAGGTGGTATTGAATTAAGATTTTTATAAAGTCTATAAAAGTATTTTGGTATTCAAAAAGTCATAGACTTTTTAGATTTCTATTAAATAGTAGAGTTTGACAGACTTTAGAAGAAGAATTATAACTATCAATCCATATCCAAAGCCTGACCTTCACTAAAGATTTCTAAAGACTTCATATCTCATCTTAATAAACTAAATAAATTTAAAATACAATTTACATGAATCCAATATTTCTAAGTACTTCACATGAATTCAATATTTCTAATTACTTTATAATCTAGAATAATTAATACTTCTGTTGTACCCACAAAAATAAAATATTTATTTTGTTTTGTAGTAAACATATAAAATTCACAAATTTTAAATTTTGAATTTATTTGTTATTTAATAATAAACACACGTTATTATTTCAAAAATAAAATAAATACACAATATTTTAAAATTTTATAATTTAAATAAAATTAACTTAGAATCGAGTTAAATGAAGAAAAAAAAAAAGTGAGAGAGGAAAAGTAATTTATATAGGAGTACGTACTTTATAGTGATATATAATTATATAAAATATATAAGTTCTTCAAGCTTTTTATCATAATTTTATTATATGTTACATTACTAAACTAAAAATTTATTAAATAGAATATAAATAAAAAATATTTTTTATTTAAAAATAACTTGCTATTTTAAAATATACATGAAACAAATATATATTATTTTTATTTGCAAATTTTGATACTAAGGCGAGGTAATATTCAAATATTTGAATGGAAATCGATATATATTGCAAATGTTTATATTAATTTTTTAATTGCTAGTTACGTAAATAAGTATTGATGACAACTTTTGTAGGCTGGAATGAAAAACAATAATTCCAAATAAGCGTACGCATATGCATAAAATATATATAGCTCAATAAAAAGTGAGCTTAATTTTTGTATTGCGTCAGTAGTTTCTAAAGTTTTGTTGGTATCCGAGTATCCAAATGTATTATGAAATGACTACAATAATATGAACGCTTTCAACATATATAAAATCTCATGCCACAATAATATAATGAGATTTACTCTAGTTCATGAAAAAAGAGGAAGATGTTGTACACATGAGCTAATTAACAATTAATATAAGTTGCAAGATATATTAGAAGTATACAAAAGTCTATCACAGTCTTGATAAAAAATTTATAAAAGTCTGTTACTTATTTCATAGAGTCTATAAAAGTCATTTTAAAAAAGTCTTTAAAGTCTTTGAAAGTCATTAAAATCCCATAAATTCTACAAAAGTATGTCACTTAAAAAAAGTCTTTAAAAATCTTAATTGAATACACCCCCCTAAATGTCTTGATTGAATACAACCAAACTTTTAAAATCTTTAAAAGTATTTAAAAATCTTAATTGAATATACCCTCCTTAATATTTGGAAGTCTTTAGAAGTCTAAGGTCAGACTTTGAATATGGGTTGATAGTTATA
This sequence comes from Panax ginseng, assembly GCA_020205605.1. Classification (NCBI taxonomy): domain Eukaryota; kingdom Viridiplantae; phylum Streptophyta; class Magnoliopsida; order Apiales; family Araliaceae; genus Panax; species Panax ginseng. The sequence goes on from CM035149.1 coordinate 71,827,992, forward strand.
ATTCTTCTTCTAAAATCTATCAAATTCTACCATTTAATAGAAATCTGAAAAATCTATGACTTTTTAAATACCAAAATACTTTTATAGACTTTGTAAAAATCTTAATTCAATACCACCTAACTTTTAAAGACATTAAAAAAATTATAATTGAATACAAATAAATTTTTACTCTTTAAATGTCTTAATTGAATACAACCAAACTTTTAAAATATTTAAAAGTCTTTAAAAATCTTAATTAAATACACCCCTTTAAAAACACCTTATATTTGTAAAATCAAACGATTAAGTACGTGTTTTTCCTTTATAAAAACACTTTTGCATTTGTGTAACCACAATTATTTTAATAAAAATACTTCCGTCAATAACTCTACTACAATTTTTTTTTAACCTAACCACAACAAACCTCACCGCTCCATCAAATGGAAACATAAGTCTGTTTGAATTATTATATTGTTCAGGATCTTACACCTAAAAAGTAAAAACTGTCCAAGACTCCTTGTTCCAGCGAATATAGTAATGGATTATGCAAACTTGAGTCCAATTAAATCCTCACTTTGATTTTAAATCCTCACTTTGATTTACTGGAATTAAATCCTCACTTTGATTTTAAGCCAGCAAAATTGAGTCCAATTCTCCTACCAACAGAATAATCTAAAGCAATTTGATAGCACAAACCAACCAATACACAATAAATACTCCCTCCGCATAGTTATTGACTAATTTTCCATTTTAAGAGATATCCCAATATATAGGCTACTTACTATTTATAAAATTTAGTTAGTTCATTATTTTACTTTAATGCCTTTATAATAAATATTCAACTATTACTCTTTTTTTGAAGAAACAACCTTCAATGTCATTATTTTTATCACTACATTTAATGTTGTATTCTCAATAAAAGAATTCAACTTTTTAGGCTTTATTAGTTTAACATATTTTGTGTATAAAAGGCAATTGGATCAACAATCAATGAAGTTAAGAGTTTCAATGTGATAAGTAAAGAGTAATTAATTTATTCATTAATTCTATTTTAAGGGGTATATATAAAAAATTTGTGTTAAAAATTAACTTAAACTGATTTTCTTAAACTATGTGCAAAAAGAAATCAGCCTATAACTATAGAACGGAGGGAGTAATAGGCTACTTTTGTTTGCAAAAATGATGAGTGGTATATGACTCTGTACTAAATTATTACCACAACTATTTTATCCCATAATTACCCTGTTATTTAATCCCCGGACTATTTTTTTTTTTTATCATTTTTAATTTGATACCCAAAAAGTAGATTATATAATACCACCTTTCCATTTGGGATTATAATTCCACATCAAAGGTCTTAGAAATGATAAAACATAGTCCATGAAATTAAATAAGGGACTAAACATGAGATAAAATAATCAACAATGATAATTTATTAATACAACTAATCATATCCCGCCTATCATTTTCGCAAACGTTTATAGCCATGAAGAACAAAAAATAAAACACGAGGGAAAATCACGATTAATAGAAACTATACAATTTCAACTTTGATCTTCACTTTCACTAGTATTTTTCGATCACCATCTGTTTCTCTATCTTGTTATACATGAACTCAATGCGCTAAGCAGTTTATTTAATGAAAAATGGATACCTGAAAACTTTGAAATATAGTAAATGAATTCTATTATGTTTGGAGACACTTTTGTTCCAAGCTTTCAATGATGTCCATGCATTTCTTGAGTAATGACTTGGCCTGCAGATTTCTTTCTATCTCATACTGATGAAGAAGCTCACTCTTAAACCCAAGTGCTGTCCACTGTGGTGGTGGAAGGGCTTCTAATACCAAAGTCATTTCCAAAAGACACTCTGCTGCTGCTATGTGAAACTAATCACACGGGACAAAAGATAAGTACAGGAAATGGATATAAAGATGAATTGCAATTTTGAATCTTCATAATAGATGGAAATGGACATGTATATTTGAGGTGTTATGAATCCTGTTTCACGAAAACAATTATCTTGAATGTGAACACAATAAAGAGCAGAGAAACAAGAGAATAAACGTCTATCATCACCATACTGAATGATAACTCCACTCACGTGAAATTTATAAAACATAATACATGTCAGGCAATCTAAAAACTTAGATTCCAAATCAGCAATTCATAAACCAAGTGGGAGCTCTTTCATAACAAATGTAAATGCTAGAAACACCCACCTTGGATAATAGGCATAGATATGCCTTGTAACAGAAATAATTTAATTGGTAAATATGCCAACTGACGTATCTCATATAAACTTTGAAAAGTCAAACTTTGATATTATATTTTGGAACTAGAGGGAGTATTTCCTATTTCTTAACCAAGGTACAATTAGATGGTCTACAATCTTAAATCAATTACTCTACTTAACTTGTCCTTTTACTTCCCTTTTCATGGACTTCCTATTGACTACTGTTGGTTAGACCCATCTACTGAATGCTCCAAACTTGACCTATTTTTACAAGTAGCCATTAAACAATATCTAAAAGGCTGTTTACCAGATATCTTTCAGTAAACATGATTTTTTTCTGAACCAATAAGAGAATTACACAATTTTACTCATAATCTGGTTTTGTATGATTGTTCAAAGGGAAGATATAGGACGAACTGGAATATAAATATGGTAATGTCCCTATGTATAACTAATAAACTATACTACTGTTTACTGGGTCTGGAACTTAGGTGATTATGTACGCCATTGTTTCTGAATCTATTCCTAATCGTGATATCATGCAATCACAAGAAAGTCGTAAGGTCAGATTTCATTAAGTAAATTTTATAACTATTCCACCAGGCAAATAGAAATTTAAGACCAAATATTCTCATGTTCATATTTTGATCAAAACAGTTGACCATATTTTTAGTGGGATATATCAATTTAGAATATCAACTTGATATTTAATTGAGAGAGAGAGAAAGAGAGATCAGCCAACAGAGACAATACGATAGCAAAAGCCAAAAGTACAGAATTGACCATAAATGTAGAGTTAATGCTACTTTAGACCCATGCATTGGGAGAGAAAAAGCTATCTTCCCCATGAATGGCATCTGGCTGAATAAAGTAAGGTGGTAAGCACCAAAACTAGTAAAAAAGATGGCATACCTGTGCAATCTTTACAGTTGATATGCACTCGACCACCTTAGGTGATGTAGAGGAAAATACCTGCAGGAGTGAATACTTGAAAACTCAGCCTCAACCAGGTAATTGTTAAGTAGAAAAAGTTAAGAAGTCAAAACTATGACTTAGATATTACCTCATAAACCAAAGAAGCTACATTGACAAGCAGAGAAATTTCCCCCAAGTCTTTGTGTAGCCTGGAGCAAAGTTCTTTTATTGCTGAAAACACGGACAGTTTAACTGCCGACAACACATAATAGTGATTGTTAAGCAATCTGTAGTCGACTTTAGATGAAGGAAGGAAACATAAATATGTAGAATACCTGTCCAAGGAATACTGGGTGATAGTGAAACTAAAAGCACATGAAGCAACTTCTTCTGCTGTTCAAGAATGTCAGATACACGAGCCACTTGGATGCAAGACGTGATGCAATCCATTATTTTATCATGAGGAGCAGAAATATCTTCCGTCTCATCTGCTTCTGCATATAAGAAAGTAATGCTCAGATTAATTTTTTAAACTGAAGATGACACTTTCATGTTAAAACTTGCAGATCCATGCTAGCTCTAATATACTACAACCTTTATGGTAAATTTACAGATTCTAAGGCAGCTTAGCTCTACTGAAATAAGGTAAATAAAACAATAGGTAAACTTATTTCTTGCCAATGGATAACAAGCCAAGGCTAACATGTTACAAGGTAACATACTTTGCATTTTAAAGTCGGTGTCAACGACACAGAATTTAACATTAAATGTGACTCACTATGAATAAAACCTCTTTTTGGATATGATGTGATTTGTACGGTCCAGTAAAGAGTATGCTGAGTACTGTAGACAGCTTCAAGAGCATATACAAAGGAATATCAAGAAACCTTCATGTTTATACAGAGTTAAGGCTCCAAATTAATTTTTTTTATAAAATTATGAATAAACTCACTTTATTTCCAAATCTAAGGTGGAATATAGCCTGATTTGTGAGAATAACATAACATGAAACCCAAATTAGATGCATAAATCAGTTGTTAAATGAACTTCATACATTCAATGCATTTATGAAGGTGAAGAAGTAATTGTGAGCATGAACATGTTTTTCCAAAAAGTTGATTTTTAAATATGAACACAGATTTTAACTTCCAAACTGAAGGTGCATTATCACCTGAACCAGTGAGAAAAACATAACTTGGAACGTATTTTTCTAGATTGACGTTAAATGAACTTAAAATATCCTACCCATGTCTGTTTTTTATGGTCATTAATCAGGCAAGCTAAGAAACATATATAAACAATCTTCACAAAGAATTTCAAAAATAGTGACGAAACTTATGTGTATACCCTTAATTGTTGGTTTCTATTTAAAACTTGTCAGTGTCATGTATTCGGCTGAACATTTTCTAGGAATTCGGTTATTGACAAGTTTTACTAATGGTTTGAAGGAATTGGAAACTAAATGGAAAAATACAAATTGTGAAATTACCTGCTTTAACAATGTTATTAGTTGAAGGTACTTCACTGGAGTTCATAAGACTGACTGAATTGCACATCTCATATAATATTGGAAAAACCAAATTGAAGAAGTCCGGATTACTGAAGGCTTTTACAATCTGAAACATGAATAAGCATGAGAAACTGGGATTTCATCACCAAAACAGAAAATATAAAACATCATAGTCAAGCAAAACATAAGCCGCCCTAAGGATATCATCTAGAGAGAAGAAACCATAATATAGAAAACAATAAAATTCTCAAGTGATTGAAATTTTAGGCCATGTAAAGAAGCACAAACTAGAATATTATATCCAAGTCAATAAAAGGAAATAGAAATAAGTTGCAAGAGAAATTACGAGTACTAGATAAAAACTAGAGTTGGACAAGAATGGAAAACTGACATAACATGTGAAACCCCAATTAAAGATTTAGATAATCATGTATATCAACTAGTTTAAGTTTGAAATTATTTATTTAATCCATGATGTGCTAACTACAATTTCCTATATATAGAAATAGAAAACAAAATTCAAATTTAAATAGTAACCATTTTGTTTATTTATTGATAAAAGAAGAAATTTTATTCCTAGAAATAAATAAGGATACAGTAAACGGAGAAACAAGAAGTCCACTCTCAGCAGACTACTAAAAACAAAATCAAAATAGCACTTAGAAAAGATATTATTTAGGGTAACTATTATTTAACCTAAATTAATATTTGTTTGGCTAGAAATAATATAGGGAAATATAGTTTCTTAATATATCTACGACTATAAATTAGCCTTGACAAGTATCTAATTAAAAATTCAAATACCTTTTATATATTTACAGATAACTTAATATTGAACTTTATATGGTCATAAATATTTATAAATTGCTAAGAGTTTTATAATTTACTAAACCGATTTAAATGTTCTAACACTTGTTTACTTTTGGAAACTTAAATAATATATGAATTACTGAAAATATATACTTTGATGTAAACACTAGATTAACGTTTAAATTTACGTAGAAATCTTTTCTCTCTATAATTTCTCTCTATAATAATTGCTCTATAGCTTCAGTGAATTGGTGATAAATGAAGGAAGAAAAAGCTTCTATTTATAGAAAAATCTAGTTTCGACAACCAAATTAACGTTCAATGGTTTCTACGGTTTAAATTTACGTAAACCCTTACGATTTCTACTTAAACATGACTTATAATTGTTTTATTCATTAAAAGCCATCCTTATCCCTCCCTAAGAGATATGCTCCACCAATTTACGATTCTTTACGGAAAAGAAATCGAAAAGATTGAAAGTTAACGTTTACGAAATTTTACCTTCTCGTTCTTTACGTTTTTGATAAAACTCCTTATGTTTTGCTTCAAAGTAGGATGATTACTTGTTTCTAGCTCTTTCTCTCTCTCAATATAAGTTGGCTAATATTTGTAAAACCTCAAATGGACTAGCCAAGCTTGTATTTATAGGAAAAATCAAATGGAGGACATAATGGTTATCCTCCCCAACCTCCTTACTATTCATGTCTTAGCCACCAAGTAATCACTTTACTTGGTGGCCAAGTGGCCGGCCCACAACGTCCATGGGTCATTCCCATGGATTGCCCCATGGGTTTTACCCATCCGGTGACCCATTGGTTCGATCCGCGGTTCGGTTTCTTGGATCGGGCTTAATTAACTTAACATCGGGTCTTAACTTGGGCTTGATTACACAATTCATTGGGCTTGATATAATCCAAGTCCAATTGGATTATACAAAGTCCTTAAACTCTAAGTCCATTAAGAACCAATCATAATCTACACGTATAACTCACGTAATCTCTTCGTATAGTATTCGTACGATATTCGTATTGTACGTCGTATTAAATCTTCGTACTATACTCGTATACTAATTTGTATCATACTCGTATATCGTACGCATAATTTTCTTAATCATTATACCCATTTCATTTCATTCTCGGAAATTACTTTTCCTAACCCTTAGATTTTAAGTCCGCAGGCGAAAACTTCGTTTGCCATAACTGAAATGTTATTGGATATTCCATCCCATCTTAGTATTCTATCATTACGCGTTTCTCAGAATTTCAAACTTAATTCCTGAGCAGAAACGGACGAATAGTGTTTTTACGGAAATTCTCGAATTTTTTTTATTTTTGTCTTGGAAATTCAAAACAATTAATTCAAGCACATAGCCAGAATCCTAACCACATCCGCACATTCTAGGTCATAGAACGACCTTCACATAGCTTACTCACATAATTAATCAATTAAATTCATATAATTCACATAATCAAATAAAAATTTAATTCTCATATAAATCAAATTTTCTCGGGCGTTACACGATCCATCGATACCTAGAACCCAGTACATGTAACCGATACGAATACACAGAATGCTATAATAAAACTAAATTTTATAGAAAATCTGTATTTGAATCAACAAGTTGATTGTTCGTACACATGTGAGTACTAAGTTAGAATATTAATACTTGTGCAGCTATTGGTAAAACAACAAACGTATATTTTAGTATTGTTAAATTTAATGTATTGCTACGCAAGAGTACCATATTTGAGAGTACAAGTACCAGTACGCTATTCACTAGGTAATCAAGAATATCAGGGGCCCAACCCAAAGACCCGCCCTTCTTCTTCATTTTGTTAACTTTTTGGCATGATGATGTTGGGATGAATGGCCCAGAGCTTGGAGGAGTGATTGATTTGGGCTTTGAAGCAAATTTATGGTGATACAAGTGTGTGATTGTTCTTAGTATTTAAGACATTTTGGTAATATATAATTTTAGACTTTTAGTGTATATTTAAGTAAGATTTGTTGGATTCCATAAGCTTAGCAGGTTTTGGCATAACTTCCTTTATGTTTGCTCGTGTTCTTGAATTACCAAGTGAATATTCTTAACACTCAATATTATGCAGCAGATTCTTATCAGTACTAAATTTTACTCTACTTTGCACAGTTATATTTTACAATCTACCGATTGGTTTTGATTTTTTTAACATGTTTTACAGTAGTATCGGTGGTTATCAAAGTTTAAATTCAAGCCTAAAGAAGACCAAAGGACAATGTTCTATAATTGCTCAAAGTGGCTAGTCTGAACATTCTGGCAGCAAGAAATTTTTTGCTTCAGGGCCAACTTTAAAAGAGAATATCCTGGTCATCTTTAATCTGAATGATGTAAAATCCGAGTCCTTACTATAGAAAATTTGGTCTAGTTACTAGAAATACTAATCACAGGTCCTAATCAAGCTCTCATCAAACGATAATAACCCAATTTAAGTCTCAGTGGTTTATCAAATAATTTTAAATAATTGGGTTGAAGATTATTCAGAGTATAATTCAAGCATTATTGGGCCGATCCAATTGGCCCATTCAATTCAGTCCATTCACGAATTCCTAATTGATTTCAGAAACCATGAAAATCATGATAGCCAACAGATTTTACATGCAAAAGGAAGTTTATTATTCATGTGGGCTGGCTAATTTAATTAAGCGTGACAAGAAATTAATTCAAGTGGGCAGCATATATGGAAGGAATATTCAACATATATCATCATCCATGCAAAGTATGCAAAGTGGGCATCAAGCATAGTCAGATTACATAAGCATATCATGTGGGGCCAAGGTTTCATAATATATTTAGCTTACATATTGTGTGGATTTACATATTCAGTACATTAGCTTACTCCATACACGGAATTCCTACGTTCCTAACAATTCTATTGGACACGCGACTTCCAATTAATTCCTAGCGGCCACGGATTTCTTGTTCCAATTGATATCATGAAGACATCCATTCACGCGGCAATTTAACTTGACGCGACAAGGGATTACACGGCAATTGTGGGATTTGGAGTTCTAGAAAGTTTTACAACTCTATTGTAATTATGAAGCATATTAACTAGATTTTCATTCCAAATTAATATATTATTTCCTTATAAAAATTAGGGTTATGGTTTGTAATTCCTACTAGGATTAGAATAATTTGTTCCTATTGTTATTAGGATTTGGATTGTTTTGAGTAGTATAAATAGAGGTCCAAGTTGATGTAATCAAAACACATTATTCATTATTCAATATACTTGTGAGTTTATTCTCTACTTTTGGTTCTTTGAAGAATTCCTAAGTAATTTTCTTAGTTATTTATTTGAGATTCAATTTGACTTATCATACAACAATTCATAGTTGTGTGTGACGTCTTCTACCGTATCAATCGTCGATTGTACCGAGATTACCGCTTCAATATAAGCGAGGGGTCAAGGTATCGTTGATGTCCATTCAACGCAGATTTTCGAACGCAGGCAATTGTACCAAGATTACTGTCTACATATAGACGGGAGGTAAAGGTGTTGTAAGCAATTCATCCAACAACTGTGCTAGAAACGATCCGGGCGACGACCACCTCACGCAAGCGTGCTGTGGAGTCTATCAGGTTTACAAGGCTTGGATTGAGGAAGTTGATTTCTTTAGTGACAAACGTCCACATTTCAGACTACTATCTGAAATGGGCTTCATTTATCCAACCTCGCCTGTCATGTATTTTCTGTTTTGTTTATTATCACTGCTCCGTATTTCTTCTTATTCTCTCTCTGTCTGTCGGTTTCTTCTTCTTTTATACTTTTTTGTTGGTTGGTGGGTGCGTGAGGTTTTTCTTTTCTAGTTTACTTTGTATTTTTTTCTTTTTGGAGGGGGGGACTGGAGAAGGGGGTTCCCTGGTTATATTCAAGAGATTATAAAAGGTCTTTTGGATTTTCATGAGATAGGCCATATTCAAGCAACTAACTGAACCCAATAAGACATTGTTCCTATAATATTTTAATTTCCTTCTGTTTGAAATAATACGAGGAATGAAAGGAAATTTTAATTTCCATCTCTTTAAATATGAGAAATGAAAGGAAAATATCTATATATGAAGTATTCACATTATTTTGCAGAATTCAGTTATCAAACTCAAAGAGGAAAATAAGCTAGGAAGCAAAGATTCTTCATTATCTCGACAAACTGCTGTATCGGCGCACTGGATACTTCAATTCTTGAGGGTTCTTGGGGATTCTCTCCTCCTTTATAACTTGTGTTATGAATTATATATGATTAATTTTTGGTATTGTTTGACTTCATGCTTATAGAAACATGAAACTTATATTATTTGGTGGGTGTTTGTTGTTTTCTCTTGTAGTATCTATTTTGTTGAATGTTTTATCAAATATATAATTATACACATAAATATATACATATTCAATAATAAAATGTGTCGAATCCCGTGCACCGAATCCCCATCTTTTAAGATTTGGCGAATCGTCGTATCCCCGTATGACGCACCAGTATCCCCGAACCTGTATCCGTGCTTCTTAGAAAATAAGTTTCAAAAGTACACACTTCTACGCCATATAGAAAATTTACCTGTTCAAGACAGCAAAAAGCTGCTTCACGATATTTCTTGGCGTTCTTTCTGCATGCAGAAGATAGCAAACTCAAAACAGCATTTGGCATAGCAGGATCTGCAGTTGCGATTGCTTTATGGCATGACGTACAAAGAGCAGATAATGCACATAATAAAGCATCCTTTCCCTGTCAAATTACTAATATACATTAGAAAACATAAATAGCATTACAAAACAAGAGTCTCATACTCTCATTATATGCACAAGTAACAGATTCGGCAAATTGCAAAACTGTCCCCTCAAGTTTACATTGATTTGCAATGTCGACACTGTTTCAATTTTTGGAATGTCATAACAAAGTTAAAATTTGGTGCAAATATGTTCCTCCTACCAATTTTGACCAAAACACGTGCAGGACATGTGAAATCTTAAAAGGGAAAAACAGTCCATTAACACAAAAAAAAACTCCTAATACAAGGGTAACACAGACATTATAATATTATAATAATAATAAATAAATAAATAAAAATTATGATATCCTCTATTCATCTTCAACCATCTGGTATATACATTTGTATACAGACATAATAGCTCTACAATGTAAAATAGTGCAGAGAGAAGGGAAAACAAACAGAAGAAAGTGAACAATAACAAGAAAGAAAAAGGGCAGACCATCAAGAAGAGAGAGATCATGGAAGAGCAAAGAAGAGAGAGAGAGAGAGAAGAGGAAGAACATGGAGTGCTAATTTTGTATGGGTTTGGTGAAATTAAAATTGGTTTTAAATGGGGTTTCGAACAAGCAAATTTGGTACTAATGTTTGTTGAGGAAGCACAATCACTCCAAATCAGAGGCAAAAGACTCGACCCCAATCTGAGTATCATAGAACCTAATTGATTTTCTAGGTCAGTTTAGCATTTGGGGGTGCTGATCTATAAAAAGGTTGAAAATCCGATTGCATATGAAGAACAGAGATGACGATGATGAATGACTGAGGTGATGGACAGAGATGGCGGCAGCTGGCAATGATGAAGGACAATGATTAAGAAGAATGGAGGAAAAAATTTTGGGTACTAGCAGGTGGGAATTGATTTGGAATTGGTACTTTATTATAGTAAGTTTTATGTGTATTCAATTTATACTTTGTGAAGAGAAATAAAATGAATTAGAGAGATAGAAGGTTCAAATTTCAAAATTTAGATTTAGTTATTTTTAACATTTATAATTTTATAGTTTTTTAATTAATAATTTTTTTAACACTACCAGTATATTTACATTAATAATTATTTAATTACTATATCCTTAACATTAAAAATAATTATACTTTAATAAATTTTTAACAAATAATATTTTAACATGCGTAAATAATAACTGATACAAAGATTCAAACACTGAACAAATACAAGTATATTTAATATTGTGATGACAACTTTGCCCTTTAGTTTGAAGGAAAAATAACTTTACGTGTAAAAAGACAAAATTTACCTTAAAATCAATTCATGAAACTCGTGCATGGTCAAAATTTGTCAAAGGGATAGATTTGTATGAAATTTAAAGTTTAGATATGACATTTCAAAATTGAAACATTAGAGGCTATATTTCAAATCAATGTAGACTTGAGGGGACATTTTTGTAATTTTTCCTAAATGATTTAAACATTAACAAACAATAAGACATACAAATACAGACACGCAGTTAGGCTTGGAAATAATGACAATTTTTATTACACTAGGTAAGTGGTCCAACAGTTTTATAGGACATTATTCCCCACAGAACTCGTTGAAATGAGGGTGTTAAAGAAACATTATAGAATGAAAAGAAATAAAAAGGAGAAATAGTAAAAGATAATCGCAATGAATAACTCAAGGATTGAGACTATGTCAATCATCACCAAAAGTTTTTTTGTTTGACATCAATCATGTTGGGATATTTCACATGAATTCCACATTAGATAAATTCAAGAGTATAGATAGGTTAATCTTCTAGGTAAGAAGGTGATCCAACATACTTGTTGGGCCAGTTTACATAGGTGTGCGATGCATTGGTAATAAATTGATGTGGGACGGATCGTTCAATTTTCTCTACAAGTGGTATCAGAGTCTGGTTTGATGGGCCCAAGTATTAAGTTGACACTTCATGGTGGAGCATTCACAGGCCGCGTGTTACCCAGTCCGCGTGATGGAGCTAATAGAATTGAGTCAAGTGGAGCATAGGGGGATCATTCCCACGGTTGCCACTACGTAGTGAAGTATGATTTGAGTTGAATGGAGTGGGCTAAGGATGGGTCTGAGAAACTGCTTAGGGTGAAGGGTTCACAAGAAGCAAGCTTGTACTGCCACGTTTGCCACTGGGGTAGTGAAGTAGTATTAGAGTTGAGCAAGGTTGTTGAAGGACTCAAAGAAGGTGTACTCAGTGGTGACTACTCTAGTGTGTGATACTTCTAATGGGGTTGAAAGTGAAAGGTGGAAGGTGGAGATTGTTGGGATAATTCACATGAATTCCACATTGAATAAATTCAGGAGTGTAGATAAGTTAACCTTTTAGGTAAAGAGGTGATCCAACATGCTTGTTGGGCCAGTTTACACAGGTGTGCGCTGCATATGTACTGAATTATTGTGTGATGGATCATTCAATTCCACTATAAATCACTCTTGGTCTTATTTCTTTAAAGTCATTTTTGGCAGCTTCATGGAGGACAACAACGCATTCCGCAAACGTGGTAGTACAAACAATGAAACTGGACAACAAAAATATGCTATGGAGTTTTCAACTTTGGGGAAACTCTTTAGCATTTGTTGAGTTTGTTTGTGATCATCATAAATATGCTATGGAGTTTTCATCTTGTTAATTTGGATGTGACCTTTCAATTCCATTTTAGTCTTTACTTGATCTTGAATTTGTTATTGTCAATGGAAAGGGAAAGGTTTATTTTGATTTGAAGATTAAGGATGAGGTCATATTCATCGAGGAGAAGATCATGATTTATTGTGCAAATCAATCGGGACAATGCATTGAGAGTCTTCACGGAAGTATTTTGGTATTTGTTCTAGTAGGCTATGCATGTGAATTTGAGTTATTTGATTTCTTAGTGATTAGACAAAAGGAGAATGTTGATTCGTTTAGTTTTGTGTTTAATACAAGAATTCAAATGTATAGGCTTATGCAACGTGATGAGTTTCAAAAGTTGATATTTGACACAGGATCGATGAAGTGGTTATGCTTGCGAATGATCGAGATCATAAGATTCCCTTTTGATCCGAGAATTCGTCAATGGGTGTATTAACGAATGGACGAGATCATCAGATTGATTTTTGATCTGGGAATTCGTAAATGGGAGTTTGTGCTTACATGACGAGTTCTCCGTGTTGATATTTGATCCAGGAGGATATAGAGCTTTCCATAGTTTTATTTGCATTTATTTTATTACATATCCATTTATGTTCTTAGGTAGGAATTTTGATTACATTTTTGCTTTCAATATAGTTAGTACTTTGGAAGTATTTGGTTTACGTGTGGAAGAGCATCTTGATAACTTGGACATATTATTGATTAAAGGAGATCAGAAGTTTAGGTTTTCAGGTTGTGCTTTGATAAGTTTGTAGTGTGCTATGTCGCTTCGAGCATTGCTTGCAAAGGAATGTTTACAAGTTGTTCATGTTATCACCAGAAAAGTGTCAGTTGTTGCTATATTCTTGGCCAGAGTTGGAGTTTTAGATTATTCTTTTCATAATTTTGTTTGCTTTGTTGATATTGCTTATAAATGTTATATGCAAGTTGAATTTTGGGATTATGATTCGTTTGAATCTACTAACTTAGTCTGTTTTTGTGTAGGTTCAGATTTGTGGTCAAATCGTTTTTGAAAGGAGTGGATGCCAGATTTGAGGACAAATCCTTTTGAATAGGAGGGGAATGATGACAGACTGACTGGGTCAGAATTTTTCGTTAATTTATCAACTTCGGCGTCAAGGGATTCAACCGTTATGACAAAACTTTCGTTGAGGAATATGATTATAAATTCATTAGTTCGGGCCAAACAAAGACTCAAGCTTAGTGGAGGGAAAGAATGAGGAGCAAAGGATCATATTTGGGGCTTAAAGTCATCGAAAGAAGCAAAGTGGCAAGTTCAGCGAGATCAAGGCGCCAAGACTATAATCTGAGCCAATATTATGCGCTTGCCGCTTAAAATGCGTAATCGAAGATTTCAACTCGAGAGTTCTAGCTACCGTCGTCTTGAAACATTAATATAAAAGTGGGCGCTTCTGCCGCTACCAACACTGGAAGTGCGACGACCCAAAAAATTTTACATAGTTAAAAATTAAGTATTTTGGAATATTATTGAATAAAATAAGATTTTATGAATATTGCTCTGTTTGATGTGTTAAACGTGAAATTTTTATGGTGGAACGAAATTCTGTGATGGAATTTACGAGTATTAGGATCGTATAAGAAAATAAAAAAAATTCGAAAAATCACTATTCATCCGAAAACGTAAAAACGATTTTTTCGATTTTCGAAGAACGTGCCAAAATTAGTATGATGAGGAATGACGGAATGTCAAATAAAATTTGAAAACGAAAAAACGCTATTTTTTGCCTGTGTAACGGATTTCGTGAGATTAACGAAGAATAAAACGAGCAGAATATATAAATTATGCGGTAGAAAGACAAAACTTGTTGGACAAATTTGGTAAAATCTCTCCCATTATTTAATGGAAGTCCAGGAATTAAAATTTTAGCAATATGAGACTTTTTATCAGTAAAAGTAAATTATATCAAAAGAATAATACAAGTATAAAGCTAAAGATATCAAAAAAAAGAGATGTCAAAGCATATTCTATTATGACAAGTTAAGAATGACATATTCCAAGCATATTCCGTTCTTAAAAGTTAAGAAAAGCATATATTCCAAGCATATTCCATTTTAAAAGTTAAGAATGGCATATTCCAAGAATATGCTAAGGGCAAAAGTGTAATTAGCTAAGAAAAATTAGGAAAAAGACTATTTTGCCCTAACTTTGAAAATCCTATAAATAGCAAGTTATTTTCTTCACCAATTTACAAAGAAAATTTCAAGCAAAGTTGTAATCAAGAATTAGAAAGAGAGAGTTCTTGTTAGTTAGACTAATTTCAAGATTTGCAAAGGATTAGTTAAAGCTTGCAACTACAAGAGGTATTACTCTAGTGGTTATTATTTTCATGATTTTTTATATATTTAGTAAAAATATACTTTTACAAGCAGTTATAATGCCCAAATTATTTAAAGTATATAGTATAAAAGTCCTATTTATAACCACTTATAATGCTGAAATTATCTCAAATATAATAGCCAAATATTCATTTTATAAGCAGTTATAAAGCTCGATTTATTTCAAATATAGTAAACGAATATTCATTTTACAAGCAATTGTAATGCTCAATTTATTTTAAATATAGTTGATGAATATTCATTCTATAAACAATTATAATGTTGAAATGATTCCATTTAAATTACAAGAAGTTTTGTTTATAATTGGTTATAATACCCAAAATAAAAGCTTAAAAGATTTAATCGTTAAATTCTTAATTAGTCTCTGTGTTACTCGGACTCGATTTGTTTGGATGGAGTACCCAGGTAATAAACACGATCCGACACTAAAAGGGTCTTGGGATATGTGTCGTCACGGCAATGTCAATATCTGGATACTAATTTGAATCGAATGAAGTCGAAAGCGACACATGATGACAAGAAAGGGAAGAAAGACTGAAAGAGAGGTAGAGAGTACGAGATTGAGACTAACCTTCTATTCTTCTCCCCCTCTTCTTCTATTCTTCTCTTCTAATCTTCTCATCTTCTAATGTTCTAAACTTCTCCTTTTCTTCTCTAGAGTTTTCTTCTGACAATCGAGTTTTGTTCTCCAACGATCTGAGTATTTGACGAGTTTTCTTCTCCAACGATCTGCGTATTTGAGATCTGAGTACAGAAGGGAATAAATATCTCTGAAAAATTACATTTAGATACCTCATAGTTTTTATAGTTTTTTAATTTAGTCCTCCAAGTTTTCTAAAAGTTCAAAATAGCCCCTGAAAAATTACTTATCAATCCCTATAGTTTTGTTTTTTTCCATTTTAGCCCCTGAAGTTTCAATAATTTCAGTTCTGCCCCTATTTCTTTATATTTTTGCACTTCAACCCCTAAAGTTTAATGATAAATGCATGTCTATATGAGTTTGGCATACCGTATCCACGCACCCGTGTCCAAATTCGGATTCATATCCGCATATCCTCTATTTTTTGACTTCACGTGTCCGACACTTAGATTCGTATCCGAATCCGACACCCGCACCCGAGTCCGAGTAACACAGATTAGTCTACATGGACTTATAATCGTGTAGGATTTACGAAGAATGTTTAGACCAATAAATTTATCTGTAAATGATATACGAGACAAGTTTTTCTAACTTCATTTAATTTTTGTATTAAGTGCAAGAGTCTTCTATTTTTACTGTACGAACTTTTTTATATACGTTGTTCGTGTTATCGGGAGGTTATGGCTTATTGTGAAAGCATAACCAGATAAAATTAGTTGTTATTTGCATAAATTGGATTTGATTTGATATCAAATCATAAACTGTGACGGAATCGATAATGTTTGGTACAGATATATATACCGATACTATTTATGAACGACAGATACTGAACGGGGGTTATATGCATTCTCCTAAGATATAATTAGGCTGATCCCCTATGAGATATCCGAACTTAATGACTTCTAAGTCCATCTGACCTCTGGAAGGGATTACTATGTCCGGTTGAACAGATCAACTTCGGAGTTTTAAATATTTATGACTGTTAGAGGCCAGAATGATGTGGGGTTTAGCAGACAAACCTCAGTATATGTATGTGAAAAATCTTTAAACTAAATGTTCATTTAATTCAGATACAGTGAGTATAAAGTATAACTTATTTAAAATTTGTTGAGCCTTTTGTAGCTCATCCTTGTAAAATATCATTTTTCCTTTGCAATATCGAATGATATTCCCGGTTGTTCCTGTACTCACTCTTGTGAATAGAAAGACTCTACTAGTAGAAGTTTAACTGTGTTGGGCTTGGTTACATCTTTACAGACTATGATGTAATAATAATTTGATTTGGAATCATGTAATTAGATTTGAAAATATGTAATATATTATTAGTTTTGTCAATTGCTTAGTTTTACATTCTTAGAGAAGTTAGAAAGAAGTACAGTATCTATATGAATTATACATCTAAATGAGGCTATTGAATGATCTTGGGAGTTCTGTAAGCACTGAGATTGCGCCCCTCAGTTTCAGGAACAATCTTATCATTAATACTCTGAATGTCAGATAGGTAGAAATTACCGATATGAAAGAAATATTAGTGAGATTATAAATCTATACATCCAAGTGAGGGTATCCATATACAGTAATTGTTCTGACGAGAACTACTATCTGTTATGGGATACTATGAATCTTGAATTGATAAAAGTTATCATCTTATGGAATATTTACGTAAGCACCAAATCTGTTACAGGGAGTGTAGAGAATTTGGGGGCGTTACAGGATGTCCGGCAACTCGCTGCGCCCCAAAATTCGGTAAAAACACAATGCTCCTGCCATGCAATTACCGAATTTCGAGATTTTCTTCCATAATTATAGGGATTTTGATATCTTTTCACAATTCTATTGCAATTAGGATATGTGTTAGATATGATTTGATTCCATTTATTTGTTAACTAGGATTTAGATTTCCATTCAAATTGTTGATTACTTATAAAATTAAGATTTCTTATTTCAAGTATAAATACATTACATAACTTATGTAATAAGAATACATTATACATTATTCAATATTCAGATTTATATCATTCTTGTGAGATTATTCTCTACTTTTGGTTCTTTAAAAAATTCCTAAGTTCTTTTTTTAGTTTTCCTTTGAGATTCAATTTGACTTATCATACAACAATTCATAGTTGTGTGTGGCATCTTCTACCGCATCAATCGTCGATTGTACCAAGATTACCGTTTCAATATAAGCGAGTGGTTAAGGTGTCGTTGGTGTCCAATCAACACAGAATTCCGAACGCAAGCAATTATACCGAGATTACCGTCTAGACGAGAGGTTGAGGTGTTGCGAGCAATCCATCCTACAACTTTGCTAGAAACGTTCCAGGCGACGACCACCTCAGGCAAACGTTGCCGTGGAGTCCATCAAACGGGGTGGGAGGGTAACAGTGAAGAGTGGAGATGAAGGGTTCAATAGTACTTTAAAATATGGACAACCAAGAACATGACATTTGAGTTCGCAAATGTAGATGAATAAAAGAATTAACAGAAAAGGCATTTCTATCAGAAATCTCAGGTTTATAAATTATTTATGGCATCGCTTATCAGAAAATATTATTGTTTACTGTGTCAAACTTCAATGAAATAGTTTAATATTAAGAGGGTGAGAGGAAGGACTAAAATAACAAAAGTAGGTGTGAGAGCTGAGTAGTTGGTATAAGAATAAGCTTTCCAGCTTCACTTGATCAATTTCAGCACCTGGTTCCCTACTTGTACCCTTTTTAGAAGTTTTGTGTCCTGACGACTAATAAAGGGACTTTGACTGAAGGCACCAATTGAGGAATAGGTGTCTAGTATAAGAACCTTTCTAAGGTCCTAGATGTTAATTATTATTCCTGAGTCAACATTGGTATTGCTACCTATAGTAAATAACATTAAAAAAAAAGAAGAGAAGATATGTGTCTGTGATGCCGAGTAGGATTCACGCAATGGTATAATGGTATTGCTGTATAAAATTATATTTGCGCAAATTTGATCCCAAATTTCAGCCCGATTTTCAGACTCAACACAGCCTAGCTTGTATTACTTATACTCGCATGATTAATATCATAAGTATATAGCTTACCTCCCATAAACGGCCAGGAATTTCCTTCATAAGAGATATGAGTAGAACATGATGGTATACTGATAGCGATTCACCCAAGACTTCGCTAAGCTTAGTGAGAGCCTGGGCTGCCTACAGTACATCAAAAAAATTGCTCAATAAATAACACAAAAAGATTATGGGATAGGTCTTCTATACATATGTACATTATATATATATATATATATATATATATATATATATATAATTTTGGGGGTGGGGTTTTTAGATTGATACCTTCTTTTTTGTTGCCCATGACGATGATGTGATTCCTTCATCAACTAGTGTAACAATTTCTCCAAGATATAACTGGAGGGTAACTCGTTCACTACTCATATTTTCCTCCCACAATTCCTCATATAGACTGGAAACATTCTTGTCATCCTCAAATCTGGACAAATTTGAACGAAGTTATCTCGATTTAAGGATCAAACTTTCAGATAGATCAGTAAAGAAACAGTTAACAAAAAAGCACAAGGAATATAAGCTTTAATTTAAACCAAAATATTAAGAGGGAAATTGGCCCCATTCTTCACAATATAGCCTCACTTCTGTCCCTGGGCCTACAAGCACAGCTTCCAGCAATTCATTGCCTCGTCATAGTGATTCTCTTATGACCTCACTCTTTTACTGTACTTTATGACACCAGCCTTCAACCTCCTAATTGCTCCATCTTTCTTATAAAATTACACATAGGCAATTGTAGCAGAATAATTATTCTCTAATGGAAGAAACTGAAGTGCAGGTAGAAAATCATTCTAATGCTACAAATCGTCATATAGCTGCCAGCAAGGTTGAACTACAGCCGTTACGGAGGTATCAGGTTATAAAGTATATATCATACCATGATCCCAATCATTTATAATATGAGATCAGATAAGCATTATTAGGACATGTTAAATAATTGCATGCGTGATGTCAGAAAAAATTAAATTATACATGTAGATTGATTACTATGGAGATCTCTGTCTCCTTTTGTTTTTGGTCCTAGAAGGATCTTAGAATATATTAAACAGGTTCTAGATGCCTATATGGAATAGATATGCCACGTAGTATGAAAACTAGTTAAAATTCTATCTAAGAATAAGAAAGAAAAGAACACCATCCGGTTAGACTAGAGCATTTAGTGATTTTTATTTAACGTCAAGCTAACTTTTAGACGATACAGTTTAATCCAAAAGAGTACTCCTTTAAGTGAAATAAGAGAAGTCCAAAATATAACAATTCGGCCAGGTCACCATGTCCTAAGATTTGGTGACACCAACATGAAGCAATACTGCATCACACCTATACACTATAAAGTCCATATAAAGGCGCCTTAAAACAGCTAGTTTACAACTTTAAAGAACAGAAAAATGAAAGTGAGACGGGAACCAAGTATTGTCTCACTTATAAAAGTGACAGGAAGGCAAAATTGAACTGCGGCTGAGGAAGTAATAAAAGAACCATTCGAATTCTATGACAAGAAATTGTCAACTAAAAAGACCGAGGATGATGTCTAAAAGCCACAACAGTTTATCATGTTCATGTTGATTAAACGAAATAGGCAATATTGCATCTCAAGAGATTGAAGATCATTTCTCCGGTATTAGTTAATTATTAATTGAATCAATATAACAAACTGCACAGACAATGAAAGTCCAACAATCCTGTCAAAGAGAATTGAAGAAACCAAATCTCAATATAGCGAAAGCAAGGTATGAGCTCTACCTCGAAATAAAAATAACTGGAACAATTATGGTTTGATATCCACCTAATATATCACTAGCCATGGATGAGTAGCTTTTCAAGAGAAGTGCACATGAAGTCTGAGCATTTTTGTCACCGCTGTGCAAAGCTGCAGTATCTTCAACTAATTTTTGGGCCTGAGAGGGAGCTGCATATTTTAAAACTATTGCACAAGCATTTGCATAGGCATGTTTGGATGTAGCACTTTTCTCCTCCTTAACAACTGGAAACAAGAGCTTCAGTAGCATGCTTGTAAATGGTTTGATTTCAACACCGACCTTCTGAACTAACAAGCTTATAAAGCTTGCAACACCAACCCTGTAAAAGCAATATTAAGATAAAAGAGATCAGTCATGTTGGGCCATCTACATTGATCAACAGAACAATGAAATGATCCTGATATTTGAGGAAGGTATTATTATTCAGTTTAAACATTCATAGAGCTTTTAGATACATACAGGCACAGCTGAATATATTATATATTGAAAATAAGCATATTTTACTATAACATGGAGTTTGATTCAATAAGTTTTCACTCCTATAAACCTGCCAAATGTTCCCATATACCCACATATACATACCTTAACTATGCACAATGCATGTATATCACACGAGTAAAAATGTTTCTGTTGAAGATGGTGACCAGTTCTAATAATAATATACTCTAATAATGCCTATAGACATTATCTTACGATCCTCTTTAACACTCCCCCTCAAGTTGAAAGTTTTATATTATGACTTACAACTTGTTACAAAACATTTCCCAAAAATAAAAAGATTCAAACCAAACATAAAATGAAATTATGTTATCTCGAACAGTTTCAATAGGGTGATTCAAGATGTGTCAATAAAACTATCCTTACATACCTCATTATTATACTCATTCGTAACTAAATTAATTCCCAAGTTCAATTGCTAGTGTATTAAGCATTCTTAGATCACTCATTAACTTATCATTTAATCAACTGCTTGGCAAAGATTTTACATATCCCAGTCAGGCTGCCATTTTGCAATACAAGTGAGAAATTGAAATTGACTTGAACTGAAGCTACATGATACGAAGTCGGGTGGCTACATCTGATTAGGAAGACATCAATGAATTAAAGAATGATTAACCAGCACAAAAGAATTTGATTTTAATGAAAATGCATATAACGTTCATATTCTATGTTCAGCTCAGGCATAGTATTTGGAAAATACTATGCAATGGGCCAGCTAGATGGGTAATACCCCAATAGAGCACAATAAATAATAATTTAATAATTAAAATTTCATCTGGTCTTCTAGTTCAATAAAATTTACAAACATCCAAAGATAATCTTAATGATTTGAAAATTTCTTAGGGATAAAATAAAATTTGAAACAGCCAACTCGTTCCATTTGTGCACAAGCTAGAAATAAGTGTAGCTTAGCACTATGTACGAGTTTTCCCATTTTTTGTTCATCGGATTCCTAGGGATTCCTTTCCATCAATGATGCGGATGAGATAAAGATATTATTTAAAGTTGTTAATAAAAATTGTATGTTAATATTTAGAAATAAAAAATGATGTAATTATTTATTATATTTTATTATAATAGGTAGAATATTTTAGAGCTTTAATTATAGTATATATTATTAGGATTTTCTTTCCATACTTAATTAGATATTTAGATTGCCTAGGATTTTACTTGATCGTTAAGTTTAGGGTTATTTCTTATTGTTATATATAAGAATTGCAATCCCTATCAGTTTATTGATACCGAATGATTGAATATTATTCATATAAGCCTTGTGCTTGTGGCTTTTTAGCCTGATTATCTTCTTTAATCCCTTATCCCTTTTATTTCTTCCTTCCATCTTGTCCTACGTCATTTAATAACAAAAGCCTGGTTGGTGATTAACTTGTCTTCTTCCTACCCAATTTTCTGGCCTCCATCAATTTGTCTTAATTCGGTAGAGAATCAACAACAAACAACTCCTTACTCACCATTATCATCACTACTGGCAACTACTAAAAACCACTGATATAACAGCCCCAGTCGTCCCACAAAAATTGTCCCAAACCAGCTTCTTCCCACAATTTTTTAAAAAATAGATATAAATAAATAAATGAATAAAACACCAACCAATGCCTTAGCTAAACACAACCTTAACCTATCCCTAACACTAGTCGCTGACACTGTCCCAAAACTCAACCCACCATCGTAATCAACAATAGAGCCCAGACAAAAAAAACATAAAACCAAAAAAAGAACATGGAAACCCCAAATTAGATATTCCAAAATTTGACAAAAAAGATTGCCATCAAAAAGAGCTTTTTCCATGAAACATGGAGTAGATATTCCCAAATTTAGAAAGGAGGATTGCTCAAATTGAAACACTACTTTTACTTCTCTTCATTGTGCAGAATAAGTATGCAAAATTATCATGGAAAAGATATGCTCCATAAATATTATTTCACCATGTACGATTGAAAAGATTAAGCTTATTGTTGAACCATAACCAAAGTGTTACATCATCCCTCGCATCAGTGTTCTAAAAATCCCCGTCTAGGTCCGATTAATCCCTGCCTAAGAACTAGGTGGTGCTCTACCACCTTGATTTGGCTAGGCATCTAGGCCCCCGCCTAGGCAGAATCAAACCTCTACTTTGAAGCTCTACAATACTTGCAAGAACTTGTTATGCCCTAAAAGATTGTTTTTTTGGTAATGTTTCATGTAAAGTTTAAAAAAATTACATATACTATATGTTTTGTATAATATAACAAGTATACACAATAGAATAATAAACAAATGAGATCGTCTAAGAAAACGCTTAGTCCTGAAACTAGTGAAATCAGTTACTTGCCCCACTACCTAGGTGGCCTAGGCATTAGGCGCTCCCTCCGCCGCCTAGGTCCACCTAACTATTTTTAAAACATTACCTTACATTGGTAATACTCCATATTTCAGAAAGGTGATTGGTTCAAATCAAGATGTTCACATATTCTGAAAAACTTTTTTGTGATGTTCGGAGCACATATTCTACTTGGTCAACCTTTAATTGAACATCTAGACATGAAGAAAGTGATATCTACTCTTGACAATGGAAACTATACAATCAAATTAATTTCATCCAATTCAAAAGAGAATGCGGAACAAGATATAGTGAAAGAGTCAAATGAAGAAATTCAACAATTAAACGAAATCTCCAACAAGTCACATGAAGATAAAGTTGACGTTGAGGAAACAAAGAGCAAGAGAGCGCAGAAATTTAATGTTGAAGCAACTTGATATTTTCTATGAAGAAGCCAATGATCAAGCCATCGATTTCACTGTCAATGAGACCTCTAACAAAAAGTAATACAAAGAGGTTTTCTCCTTATTGTTTTCTAGTTATCAATATGTCTACAAAGGAGGATCAACATTCCTTATATATTTCGAACCAAGATTGTGGCTTATGGATTCTCTTATACTGCGAAACTCGAGGACAACTTTTTTTCAAAGGAGGGGAGCATGATACGGATGAGACAAAGAAATTATGTACAATTTTATTAAATATTGTAGTTATTATTTAGAGATAAAAGTGATGTATTCTTTATTATTTTATTTTATTAGGTGCAACGTTCTATGGCTTTAATTATAGTAGATATTATTGTGACTTTGTTTCCATATTTAATTAGATTGCGTAGGATTTTACTTGATCTTTAAGTTTAGGATTTTTTTTATTGTCATATACAAGCATTGTGATCCTGACTAGTTTATTGATATTAAATGATTGATTATTATTGACCTAAGGCTTGTGCTTATGGTTTTTTTAGCCAAATTATTTTCTTTAATCACCTTTACTCTTTTCTTCCATCTTGTCCTACATCAATCGGAGGAGTGGATTTGGAACATAAGTCAATTTCTCCAATTTATCCTTGAAATCAGAATATGTAGCTAGTGCTTTGTGTTTGGTTATAGTATAAGATATGATACAACCGAAAACAATTTGATGAGTAGGTTTTATACCTACGAATCGGACATCTTTTGGGCTTGATTCTTTGTTACTTTGAGTGTTTTTTGTATCATTATACTTTTTTCATGTTTGTGTTGTAGGAAATGGTTTTGGATGGAGAAAACGAGAAACTCTGGACATAATGCAATTTCTAGGCTCTGATGAATCCGCTGGGGTGTCAGGTAAACCTGACAATATAGTTAGTTAACTGTTGGGTCAAACCATATTAACTGGAACCAAGTGGGTTGGTTAACCATTTTTATTTATTCAGGTTGGTTAAAATTTGGACTCATATTTTTTAAAACAAATATAATTCTGAACCGATTAACCATTTTTTAACCCATATTTCATTCTGATCCAAATCGAAAAGTTCTTTTCTCATCTTTTCAAGTTGCAACACTCTAGAATGAATCCTTGCTTGGTAATAACACGCCAAGGTGGTCGCAGGTAGTAATTTAAAATATATAAGTGTAAAACTATAACTAACTAATTGTATATTTATATGCTCTCACAATATAAATATACTTATCCATTATCAACATAAACATGAAAATCTGTTTTATCAAATCCAACTATCTATTCCTGAGTTCAACTTCTGTATTTTTTTTACTATAATACTAATTACTGCTTGTTTCATTTACAAGCTCTCAATTACATACAGGCGTCCTTACGATTTGAAGTAATTAAGGTAATTAATTTCTTTCAATTTGTGAATCCTTCATATTATTTCTCTTTTAAATAAATATTCCATGTTTACCCCCCTTAATTTGATGAATTGATGATGTTGGCAGGAGGCAGGAACTCCAAATGTGGATATGCAATCACATCAAATATTTCCACCACATTTTTTTATTTTTATTTTTTTGGTGTATCAGTGGGTCACAAATTTTTTTTTATTTTGTTCTTCTGGTGATATTGATCGATCTTTCCTTCGTAACTTTTTGATTGATACAATTCTTTCTTCTGATCTTCGATCTTCCTTCGCGACTCTTCAACAATGTGAGGAATTCTATTCACTACCCTTTAATCTCAACAAATAGCATCTGATTCACATATTGAGGTTAATAATAATTTTGAAAAATTATTTAAATATGGAAGGGTATTAATAATTTCAATTTAAAATTTTATTAGTATAGTTTTTTAGCATTTTATTATTTGTATTAATAATTTTTATATCATATTATTACTTAATTAATTTAATTGTGACGGTCACAATTTCATTTTTCAAAAGTTCTGTTTAAAAGTCAAAACATCTTAAAATGGTTAATATAATTAATATGATTTTGAACCATAACCATATAGTTTCAACCCAAACAACTAATATTAAAAATGATTAATATGGTTTTAGTTCTTAAATGGAACCATAACCATATTTTGAAAACCAAAACCAACTCATAACTATATTTTGCCAGGCCTAGCGTCAGGGCGGATTGGCACAATGAATCCGCCGGGGCGGATTGGTCGGGGAAAAGAAGTTGCCATGTTTGAGAATTTGATTCTGGAAAGGATTCTACTGGTTGATTTTTGGCAAGTAATGACAGAGATTAAAGATACATGGAGAGAAAAAACATACAACAAACCCTAGTTTAAATCAAGCTTTTCGAGAATTGAAGCAAGAAGGATTCAAGGCAAGAGCTGAGAAGAGAAGAGAAGAAGGATTGCAACACAGTTTTACTCTCTTTCCTTATCTTTTACTTGTATTCAGAATGTTTTACATTTTGGAGTTTAATTCAATGATGTTGAACTAATTTTCTATTTAAGGCTACAATAGATCTTATTGTGTAACTGGGATTGACATGCTTCCTTATTAAGTTATTGAGAATTATTCTGGGATTGCCTATTATGATTTATGATTAATTATTTAATTGTCTGGCCAGTAATTACAGTAGTCATCTATATGAACTCGAGAGATGGATTATAAGTTTAAACTTGATCATAATAGCATGTGATTGTGTTTTCTGCATGGCGGTGAAATTCATCATTTGTGTTTAGGATAGAGATATACCTACACACTGTGTGTAATATGATAAAAACTTGTGCATTAAACCCTTTTTAATTGTAATTCACATAGACATATAGTGAATTAGTTAATTAGGGTGTTCATCTTATTTCTATCATCTGTGATTTAAGTTGATTTGATTATGATGCATTGAGAGATAGTCATAATTATTAATGTGTTCTTGATTAACAATTCGAAATAATTAACGAGGCTTAAAAGGAATTGTGTTAATCTAGTGAAGTAATAAGTGAAATTTTAGTCTTAAGTCTCCTTTATTTGATTAAATCTTGTGGTAGTTAGTTTTTATTTAGTTAATTAGTGAATTTTATAATTTCATAAATTTTAATCATCTGATTAATAAAATCAAAATAATAAAAAATTGGTAGTTGTTAATATAAATTACAGTTTAATTCATCATGGGAATGATACTCTACTTATCATATATTACTTGTGGACTGCGTATACTTGCGTATTTTTGCTGGTCTAGATTTTGGCAAACACAATTCACCTGTCATGTAATACTAATTTTTAAGAAACTCTGAAGATGATGTTATCATAGATAAAATCCCAACAAATTCTCATCCATTCTGCCCATGTTATAGGATGATAATTTAATTATAAATTACCTTGTATTTAGCCCAACACCAGATCGAACCAACTGAGTCAGACGTGGTATCAACTGTTTTAGTGATGGTGCATCCACAACCTCAATACAAAAATCAAGAGTTTCCCACATTGGAGAGCCTTTTGCAATTGAAATTCGCAAATTTTCAAGTTTCTCAGATTGTATTCCAACATTTGCTGCATGCAACTGAGATAAAAAAAAAAAGTACAAAAAAAACAGGGAAAAAAAATCAAAAAAACAGAAACAGAAAAAAAAAAGTAAAAAAGCAAAAAAAAACAATACGAAAATTAGACATGCAATGAAAACCAAAGATAAAATGAGTGAAAGACTATTGAGCACATCAACGAAGACAAAGTAGGCCTCCATCGGTGCACATTTTGGAAGTGCATAACGTTCTTAATTTAGACCGACACATAATATTAGACCAAACCTCAACATAATTTAGCCCTTGGTCTTCAAGACTGGACAAACCTTCCAGCATGCAACAAACTAGATCAGATAAATGCGGACGGATCGCAATACCTGCACCCTGCAAACATGGCACCAAGTATCTCAGATAGTTGACCAAAAACCATACAATTTTCAGAAATTCAATGATTCTAGTTCATAATCTTTAGGAACAAGAAAAATTTACAACATGATACCCTCAGTCCCTCACATTTGGAACATAGTAGCATTCTGATACCTTGACATTGTAGTGGTTAATGGAATATTGAATTCATTCACCGAGGAGTTCCTAATTTCCATACTTAAGTTTGAGGTCATCAACCTACACGATACCCGAAGGACTAAGCTTGTTGTGTAATCTCTATTACACACAACCCTTCGAATTTATATACATAAATATATGTACATATATATACATGTATATGTATATGCATATAGACACATATACATATACAAATATAATACAAACATATATGTACAGGGAAAAACATGGTTGTGGCTTCCACAGCTGGTTGGTTACTTGGTTGTGGCATAAAGCACAATACGGTGTATTTTTTTATTGACAAGATGATGAAACAACCAAGCTGCATTAATGAATTTGTGCTTTGTTTGGTTAGGTGTTTGATGCGTTTAGTGTGTTTGGTAGTTTAAACACACTCTAAAGTCTTGTTTGCCTATAAGCAGCTTATTTCAAAAGCTTATTAAACTCATAAATTAGCGTTTGGGAAACAAACGCACCGCACCAAAAATGGGGCAGTGAGTTTGGTGCATTTGAAGCTACCGCTACAAATCTGTGAACACTGATAACCAAACATGCCTTTTATTGAAAACACAATACTACCACTAATGAAATGTGTGTGCCATAGCAAAGTTGGTTGTGGTTGCCACAACCATGTTATCCCTATATATGTATGTGTGTTTGTATTACTAATGAAATCCGACTTACAATAGGAAAAGGCTTGATGTAGGAAAGGGCTTAAAAAGGACAATACTTGAGAAAGCTACTCAACAAATCCACAGCCATAATAGCATTTCATAAAGTACTAAGATCTGCAATCATGTCTACCTTCGCAAGCTTTGTGACAATTGCAATAGACTTCTTACGAATACTGTCAACTTTACTCATGATTCCTTCCTTTAGCAACAAAGGCAAAACAATATTCATTGCTTGTCTTGCATCCGATATATCTGTGAGAGAGACATCACATAGTCTAATTGTTAATGAAGTTATGGTGCGGCATAATCTGTCACCAGAATTGCGAACAGTCTCTTTTATGTCATCCATAGCACGAAAAGCAGCAGTCCATATTTTTTTCAAATGCTTTCCTACCTACATGACAAACATATGAAATCTGTAAGTTCCATAAAACAACAATTGTGATGACAGTGCAGAGATGGAACAGACCACCTAACCATCTAAAGATAGAAATATAAAATCTAGGATATCAGTAGTAGAGCATTTGAATATTGGAGCATACTTTTAGATTTTCATGAACAATAATGGAATTGGAGAGTGCACCAATTACTGAATTCATAACAATATTACCTCATTGATGAGTTGTGAACTTTAATTTCTAGTAATGAATGATTTAGCCTTGATTTTGCTATCAAAAGCTTAGAATCTTGATTGCTAGAAATTATTGATTTACTTGATTTCACTAGACATGATTAATTAGTACTTCTTTTTTTTACAAGTAAATAAATTCACTATAAGCGCCAAAAGGGGGGCAAACTCAAATACATGCTTAGTACACAAAAGCATATGGGTAAAAGAAGGCATTCCTATGTGCAGAAAAAACCAATTACAATCACTAGACAAGAAGCCTCCTAAAAGAAGATATCTACACTAGACTCAAAAAACAAACTCCCCCAAAAGGATCCACAAAATGCAAATAGAAACTGGAAACATCCCTATCAACAATTGACTTTGCTCAGTCAATGTGGATGGATTAGTGGAAGATTAGTTAAGCTCGCCTCTTATACAGTTTCAAGTATTCCTTGATTTCCTTCTAAATGAATGCAAGATAAGTACTAAGGGATGGGCATGATATATATGAACTACGTGTGACGGTGTAATATAACACGTAATATATGCAAGTGTAAAGAAATACATTCTTTTAGGCATCTAAACTTTTATAATATATGAGTGTGGTATGTATATATACAAACATATTTGTTTGTACATCTTAACTAAATTCTCTTCGCTAAGGAAACTTACAAAACTATTCCCCAATTCCCAATTTCACAACCATTTCCAAATTTGGGGGCATGATGTGAGTCAAGTCAACAGATCATTAACCACCACCCTGCAGAGACACTGGCTGATAATGGATCCACCTACGGATAATATACTCCGATAATGCTGAGAACCTTTATAATCAATATCTAGTTGATTGAATAAAATTGAGATTAGTATAACACTGCAGTATATTGGAATGTTAAAGTTACATGAACATTCATATAGATGCCCATTGCCCAACAAATGTCGAACAACAAAGCTATTTTCAATTAAGTTTATGTGGTTTTCTGTTTACATGCTAAATAGAATGTAACATTCATAATTAGCAAAAAAGGATGTATCATTCATGCTACAAAGCAAGAATACATTAAATGGTTTCACAGAACAAGAACTTTTAGATTGCTATGTTACATAATGATAGTAGTTGCCAGGAGAAGCCAACTGCTATAAATATCACTTCGTAGTTATCCAGATTTTATATTCTCGATACCACCCCTCAAGATGGCTTTACCCAAGGAGTTGTCGTTTTTCAGCTCCTGTTTCATATACTTCCCTTCTACATCTTTTTGGCCCCTGACCCTTTCTGAAGAATTAATTAATTGAAATTAATGAGTGTTCATTAGGGTTTTGGTAACTCCTATATTGTTTCATAGTTATATTTAAAGAGTGAAAGATGAAACCCTAATCCTATTCTAACTTTCTTGGTTGAATATCCGCCTAATATTCATGTGTACTGCAGCACCTTAGAAAATTCACAATTAATTCATCTGGTAATAGAATTGAGTGAATCCAAAACCTATTTTTTCAGTTTTTCGTCCTCTTCAATTATGAAGAAAAGTTATTTGACGTCATCTTCCTACCTAAAATTGATGAAAACCAAAATCTGTCTTGATTTCCGTCACTATTTTCAGCCCTAACTTTTAAGATTCTCAGTCATATTAATTCCGAATTGACTGATTCTTGAGCTTATTTCGCGTATATTTTTGAGAGCTACAATTTCTTTCAAGATTTTAAGAGATTTTGAGGACTATCAGAACCGAATTCAGATTCTTCACTGCTGCAAAATTGAAGAAAGAAGAACAAGAAAGATAAATATTATCTTCTATTATGGCTTTAAGTTTTTATATGTGGTTTCTAAACTAGAGATTATTTTTAAACAAAAGATGGACATAGAATTCGAAGCCATAATAATAGGGAAAAGGAGAACTTATATAAAGGAAAATAATTTAATTAAATATAAAAGTTAAAATCTGAAAGTTTGTTTATATATTTTTAAGGTCTATGCGTAGGTTACATCCCCTGATCTGACCGTTGGATCATTATAAGTTTTGTATATGTTATACTTACATAAGCTAAGAATATTTCACTAATTTTGAACCGTTAAAGGTAATTATTTTATTTGTTATGCATTTTAAGAAATGGCTGGTCTGGGAATTTTGTACCAAATTTTCAGCAGTGAAATCTCATATTTTAAAATGGATAACTTGATTACCTTAAATCCGATTTGGGTCATTCTTGAGACTAAATTGGAGCACTTAAAGTCTAGTTTCTATTAAAATTTATTAATGTGGAAAATAATTTCTAAATAAGGGTTATAAGACCAAAGTAGCGGACGGAGGTCATAAGAATAATTTCACAAACTGATATTTTGAGATTTCTTAACTTTTGTTATTGATTTTTAAATTTGAGGTATTAATATTTTATAATTACGAGCTAATTGAGGATCACATTAGGTTTTTAATAATTATTTAAGGCGAGTAATTAAAGATACCTTGAATGGGTTTAAAAGTGTTTGAAATTATTTGTTTTGATTATTTTAATTCGAGAGGAATATTTTTAGGTGGTGACTATTGACTAAGATTTTGTGCTTGGTATTATTGGTGTTTGTGGTTAAAGAATGATGTGGAGTGTGCTATAAGTTGTTTGATTATTAGATACGGATTTCGTATTCCACTCCTTTGATAATTTTTGTATTCTCTATATCTCGTAATATCTTGTCATTTATAACCTTTTCTTATGATTTTGTTGGCTCTTGAATAAAATTTGATATTTGATACCTATTGGGTAGAGGGAATTTTTAGATTTATTGGTTTTCAGAAACATGATTTTAATTTGTAACTTTAACTCTTTCCTTCAAGTTGTATTTCAGTACTTATTTAGCGATGCTCTCATTACATGGATATATTTAGTTTTGCTTTTGTTTTGGAATTTGGTACTCACTCAATTGATTCGTTTACAGTTAAATACTTATTTTGCTTCGTTTTGGTCTTGTTCCTAACCTTGTAATTTGTACTAAACTTGTTCATCATGTAGAACTTTGTACTCTTTGTAAACTTGTTCATCATTATCTTATTTTGAAGACTTTTATTTTGATCTTTTGATTCAGATACTTTAGTTCATGTTTGTTATCTTATTTTGGAGACATATTTTATTAAATGATGATTTATAATCACTTGATTCAACATGTATACTTTAGAACCACTTTATGTTGTGTGATCGTCCATATCTTTGGTAGAATAAATGATAGGATTATACCTTTGTTTTGGAAACTATAATCACCTAGCTTTTTGTTATGTTTTGTGAAATGGTGATGTTGTGCGAACCACCTTCTGGGCATGTCCACTTAGCACCAAGGCATAACACTTTATGTGGCAATGTGATCGGTCCATGGCGTGCCCATTTGTCTCATTTAAGATTATGATTTTGTTTTGGAAGGCGTATGGGAATTGTAGCTTATGTTTGTTTTGTGAAATGGTGATTTGTAACACACCTATTTTGTTCTTGAGGTATGTGTGATTCTTTATTTTGACTTTACCTAGATGGCATTTCTATTTTGTTGTTGAGCTCTTTAAATAACCACTTAACTGATTCAGCCTTATGTTTGTTTTGTTAATTTTGTTTAGTTATGATTTTTAGACTTTATTATATTGTTGTTGTCATATTTGAAGCCATGTTTTTTGTTCATATTTTGTATTTCAATTTGTCTTTTGTATATCTTTGTCCATATTGGGCATTTGGTTGATCCTATGTTTTTCTTCCAG
This sequence comes from Panax ginseng, assembly GCA_020205605.1. Lineage (NCBI taxonomy): Eukaryota > Viridiplantae > Streptophyta > Magnoliopsida > Apiales > Araliaceae > Panax > Panax ginseng. The sequence continues at coordinate 71,860,973 of CM035149.1, forward strand.
TAGGTTTGTAGGGTGATATAGGTTTTGTGGGAAAAAAGCTACCTTTGATTTAAGCTGATTTGGCTTTGGATTTTGTTAATGTTATATTATTGTGTAAATTTTAGACAATTGTATTTAATTCGATATTTATGACTTTAGATTATTAAATATTTGAAGGTATTAGTGCTTTGTTTACGGATTTTGAGATTTGTTGTACTACCTACGTTCCTAAAAAATTGTTGTTTAAAGTTTTTGCACATGAATTAAGAAAGTCATTTAATACTATCACTACCCCTTTATGGGAAGTTGAAAACTATTAATACAAATGAGAGAATTTCTTGGGACAATGAAAGAAGGTAAGGTAATATAAAAAAGTAAATAATTTATTCTCCTAGAAAGTTGTAAACAACAAATAAATTGGAACAAATTTTTTTTTCTAAAACGACAATCTTTTAGGAACGGAGGGAAGGGAGTACTTTGCACATGACCTCCCTTTCCTATTTGAAATCAGGAAGCTAAAATAAATTAGTAAAGAAAGCAACGGATATATATTTGAAGAGTCTAATTCATAAGATCTAAATATGTTTCCAGTTTTCACGTCACTGGCTTCCCCTTAAAGCAACTTCTCATGGTACTAAATTATTTTAAGCTTGGGGCATCATAATGACAGATCAAGAGAAACAATTATTGGTGTAAGAGTGAAAGAAAGTAACTGATTTTTTTAATTATTTTTTCTTTTTTAGTTGTTAAAATGTAAATTTTATAAACCAAAAAATATTTATAGATAGATATTCAAATACAACAGTTGATAAATGGGCATCTAAAAATATTTCAACATTTCTGAGTTGCCTGAAAAGCAACTATATTGTATAACGTCAACCACTTTAAAATTGCTTACTTGTTCACACGCCCTATTTCTATTCTAGCAAAAGTATCACTATTACAATTGAAAGGTCAACCACTTTAAAATTGCATACTTGTTAACACACCCTATTTATATTCTAGCAAAAGTATCACTACTTTACAATTTTCGGTGCATTTTCGAGATGCAGAATATCTAGATTCACGGCACGCATTTTTAAACAGTTAAAACTTACTGTTTCACTTTGTTCAGCATTTAGAGGCAAAATCTTTTCTAAAAGTCATCAATATACAGGAATAAGTTTAACTATGCTAAACTTGTTTGTGAAGTACATTCACAGATGCCGTGACGTGTCCTTGACACAATGAGAGAGATGCCATGTTAGGAACATTGTGTCCATCCATTCAAACTAAATGCAACAGTTTTGTCCAGGTTAAAGGTTATCCTTAAAGGTATTTTGGTAATCTATGATATCTTAAAACCTAAATTTTCAACTGCATATCAGATTAACTATGCTTAAATCTTTGTTGATATTATCATCGCTCAAACTTCAAAAATAGAAATAATCCTGATATTCAGAAAATCACCTGATCAAACTTACCATTTACTTGCCTTTAATCACACTTCCAATTATATCTGAAAGAGCAAGACAAGAAGCCTCCATGAGAAGATGCCATGTTAGGAACATTGTGTCCATTTCAAACTGCAACAGTTTTGTCTAGGTTAAAGGTTATCCTTAAAGCCTGGAACCACATTGTATCAGAAGATCTTCAAATTATATCTGATAAGGTCCAAGTATCAGATCTTCAATGATAAGGTCCAAGTGATCAATGGTTTTCTTTGAGTCAACAACAAGTGATTTCCAGATGTGCGCCATTGCATCCTGGAGAAATTTAGAATTTGAGTAATTAACAAAATCACGCTACAAAGACACATGCAACTGCAAAAGAAATTTGATCAATAAAATTTGGATGTAAATAACTAGCTTGAACAAATGATACTTGAACCACTATAAATCCATCATGCTTCAAGTGCTTAATGTTTATAATCTACTTCTGGAATGTTGAACAACAAAATACGTACCTGCACATTTTTATCAGGATCATACTGGTACCATGAAGCCTCGAATTAATAAACGCAGGTGCGGCTGTACAGCATCTCCTGCAAGTTTTGCTATCTTTGAAAACCCAAAAGCAGCACCTCTCTTGGAATTTAGAGAAGCCTGATAATTAGCTAGATCCATGAACTTATAGATCAAGTCTGGTTGCCCCATCTCGTTAGCAAGATTGCAAAGCTCTTTATAAGTGCTAAGCTTCCCTCCAGTAGGACTGCCGCCGATGGAACCCTCTTGAAAAACTTCAGAGTCTTCAACGAGCTACAAAGAAGAATTTAGGGGGAAAATTCAAGTGGAAAAAATAAGATATGGAAGGTAGAAAGTAAAATAGAATTGCTTCTTACCTTTACAGCTCTTTTCCTCTTCGCAGAACCAGTCAAGGTGCCAACAAGTGCATTTACCAAGTTCTTCTGCATTGAAGCATCACCAAGTTCATAGACAATACTCAGGCCTTGGGATGCCAGCTCCTGTGTAAGTTCATTTTGCTCTCCTAGTAGGTGTGAGAAAGCTTCCTGTGGTTACATGAACAGTGTCAAATGGTTCCAAAGTCTCTAGACAGATGAAGCATCTTAAAAAATATAACATAAATATATGAAAAGGAAAGAAGATGCTAATTAGCCACGCAATCTCACTACCTCACTAAAAAAAACCATGGCAATATACGAGGCATTATCAGTTTTGCTACAAGGAATAAAATGTGTCATCTTACTGAAACGGTCCACTACAACAAAAACTGAATCGTCCTCAGTAACACCAAGACAAAGTCCATGCTAAGATCTTCCCAAGGTGCATGGGGAACCAGAAGTGGAGTGTACAAACCCGTGTTCTGCTTCCTATCCTTAGCAATCTGTGACACTCAGAAACAACACGAGCTTCATCCCTCTTAAGGATAGGCCAAAAAAACATATCCTCGACAATGGCAATGGTCTTATCTCGACCAAAGTGTCCAGTTAAACCTCCCGCATGTAACTCCCACAATAAATACTCACGTATCGATGTACTAGAAATACACAAGCGGGTGCCATTAAAAAGATACCCAACATGGAATGAATATCACTAAAGGGTGGGGAACTAGGATACTGAAGGGCAGCATAAATATAACTAAAGTCTCGACAAGTAGGGTACTCCTGAATTATGTGCTCAAATCTCACAACCTTCACTCTCAGAGTTGACAAGGATAGACACCTTACTCAACGCATCAGCAAATATATTATCATCCAACACACTCTGTTCAAACTCCTTTCTATTCAAAATATGGAGTAATTTGATTTGTTGGGTAGGTAAGCTAGTCTCCTTTAGTTGACTCTGGGTCTCACATGTGCTAATAATATTTTTTGCCCCATTGTGTGTAAACATATATGTGTTTATCCTCCCATAATAAGTCACATCACGGTCATATAGCCAAGGTCGCCCTACTAGAATATATGCAACATCCATAGGAAGAACATCACGCCAAATACTCTGCTCATAATCGTGAAGGTGGATCAGCAATAGATCTCTCTTTCACACAAGAATGGATGTCTTGTTGATCCAGGCTACGCTAAAAGGCTTGGGATGTGGTTTTGCATTCAGCTTCATCTGTGGTAAGGCAGACTCAACAACCACATTTAATCAACTACCCCCATCGATGATCAACTTAGAAGAGACACCCACCTACTTTGTTATAGGTATGAAATATGGTGGTTCTCCTCCAATAATCATCTCTCCTATGACTCGTGAAAACGCACCTCATAACACCTACCTGATTACCTATCAACCTCCTCATCCTGCGAGTTATACTCACCCTCGACTTCATCCCCGACAATATCCCCCTCCTCTTTTAAAGTTTCCCCTACAATTGCTACCCGCTGGCGATTGCGATTAGGGCACTCAAAAAACTTGTGACCTAACCCGTGACACGTAAAGCACCTCTCTTGGGTAGTAGACTGAGAGTTTGGTGCAGCTACACCCTTCCCTTTGTTACGAGATGGCCCAGCTACAGTGTTACTGGCCCTAGAGGACGACTGAGAAGTGGAAAGGTCTATTCTCCAAGAATTTTAGCCACTGGGTTGACCCGAGTAAGAAGGGACTCTCCTAACAATACCCTCTAACCTATACTCATTATCTAGAGCTGACTGGAAAAGGTCTCAGGATGTGTGATTGAAGTTCAAGTCGTATCCCATTCTTGAACTTCATAATAGTCAATCTATCACTCTCACTGATCCTACATCTTTGAGTCAACTCCCTAAATCTGCAGATGTAATCAGCAAAAGACATTATTACCCTAACAAAAGTTGTCATACTGCTCCATTAACCTATCGATATGTCCTACTGGTAAATAATATTACTTTAGGCGAGTTTTCATCTCCCCCAATGCTTGATAGGTGACTCAACTAAACACTCCAAGTCTCTCTCAACCTCTGACCAAAATAAACCGGCCGTCTTCACCAATTTCATTTTGGCGAACCGAAACTTCCTATCCTCAGACATCTCATACCAGTCAAAATACTTCTTTATACTAGATAACCAATCAAGGAATGCATTGGGATCAAATGTACCGTCAAACTCTGGTGCATATACATTGATTTTTTTATAGTCATCATCATAAGGATCATACCTAAGATGTTAATGACGTTGAACATGTGGGGGCTTTTCGACATGCCCATTCTCATTATTCTCATGAGGTTCCACTATAGGTTGTCTTTGTTCAATGCGTATGATCTTATTATTCATTTGACCCAGTTGTGCAACTATAGCCACTAATTGGTCCTGAATTTCTTCTAAAGCAGCTTGGGTACGTATAGTCATGATGCAAATGCAAGTGCAAAACTGAGACAATACAGAAATTTAATTGAAGAAAATTAAAATTACAAGTCTAAGCCTATGCAATCGAATCTCAAGAGCTATTGATAATAACTGAATAATATGCAACTAGATGAAATGATATGCAATTTTAAAAGAACAAATCCAAAACAAGCTTTCAAAAATTTTAGAACTAATAAACAAAGGGAATACAAGTGATTAAATATTGACAATCTGAATATTCAAAATGAAATATTTACTTTTACCTTCTTTTTTTTATGGACCTAACTAATTAGAAAGTATGAGATTGGGTGAAAAGTTTTAAAGTTAAAAGTTTAGGGATCTTTATGCAAGAAACAAGGATGAAAAAATGTAAACTAATAAACTGTAGGACAATATTTAAATGGAGAGCAGAAGTTTGGCGTACTAGAAGGTAATTTGAAACACTTTTTAATTTAAATTAAGAAAGTGAGAGTTACCCCCCTATTTTCAAAACAATGCGGCAACGGGTTTTTTTTTAACAATTAACTGCGATGAACAGTAACTCCGGCAATGAACATTAGTCCGGTGAATAGTAACTCCGATGAACAACTTTTTTTTTAAAACCCAAGATATCCCAAAAATTAAGAAATTGATAGAGAAACTTTAAGCTCTAATATCAATATGTTGTAGGACAAAAATTGATGAACAAATAATTAATTGGAAGTCATAAATCAATAAGAAAAATTAAAACAACTAGGGTGATCTAACCACAGGAGAACCACTACTGTAACAATTGTGTATAGAACGTAACCTTGTAATTAGGATTATGAATAATTATTAATAAAAAGGAATTATTTGTAAATTATTTTGTGCAAATGATGTGATTGAATAAATATGTATGTGTTATATATATATATATATATATATATATATATATTTATTAGCCAAGTAAGAGATGAGAGATGTAAGTGAATAGTTAGGCAAGGCTAATTAACTTAAATAGTTTTGAGCTAACTAAGTATTTAAAAGAGAAATTATTTAGTCAAGATGATTAAAGGATAAGTGAATTAAAGCTTAAGTTATTAATTAACAAAGCTTGGAATAATAGCCTTGTGTGGCATAATCAAAAGAGCAAATCAAGTACAATATAAACCTTGTTGACAAGCCCAAGTGCAAGGTCAATTGGGAGAGTCCAATAGAAGAAGTAAGAGGCCCAACCTAAGTTGAAAATCAAACATGTAACAAGCCCAATGAGAAGCCCAAAACCTAGCCCAAGTAAAAGTCAAAAGGGGTGGTATATGTGTTGGGGAGAATTGGGGAGCAAGTATGCAACAATTGAAGAAGAAAAAAAAATGAAGAGGAAATCCGGCCAAGCAAGTGGGGGAGGGGCCAAGGGCAAAGCATATGCCAATTCTACGGGGCACCAACTATTCTATCTTGGTTGAAAATGGTCCTCCAAAAAGTGAATCATGTTCCCTGTTTTGTCTAGTTAATCCTTGCTATAGCTTAATTGATTGGTTGATTAAGGTGAATGAGGATTAGCTTAAGTAATCATGTGGGACCAATGAGGGAAGATGAATAGATGAGGGGGTTGACCTTAGTTGAAGACCAAGAAAGAGGGAGCTATTTGCAATTCTTCCATTTGATCTATAAATACCCAATACCAATAATTTTTGCACCACTTTATTTCATTTTCAGTAAACTAAGTTAGAGAGTTTGAAAGAGCTAGAGCAAGAAAAAAAGTGAGCATTAGAGTGAGAAGCCATTTTGGGTAGACAAGGAGGAGAAGGAAGAAGAGCAAGCATCATCTAGCAAGAAAAGGAAAAATAGCCAAGAAGGTTTAAAAGATTTCTAAACCCTAACTCTAAATCTTAGCTTAATTTGTGTTTTTGTATGATTGTTGTGGAAATTGATGTTTGTGATGAGGATCAGGGTGGATCCGAAGGTATAAGGGTGGTTGTGATGGAGTTATGTGAATGTTTTGTGTTAACATGCTTGAAAAACCAAGAAACATTAAAGTTAGAAAAATTGCAAACCCTAAAAATAGAACATGAAAATCAAATGACCATAACTCTCATTATATATAGAATTTTAGAGTGTGGTTAATTTTCCTAGATAGATTTATGAGTCTTCTAAACACTCCAACAAGAATTTCAGAAAAATACCATATAGATTATTTATGGTGATTTTTCTACCAAAGTAGGAAAAACTAAAAAAACTGAAAAAAAAACATGCTTTCCTAAATTTCCGTTAGACAATTTCGTCCACTTAACAAGTGAAATAAATGACTTTAGATGAGTGAGATATGGCCAATCAAATAATAGGGTTTTAAAAACTAAAACTGCTATAACTTGAGTTCTACAACTCAGATGGTGATGAAATTTTAATTGGAAGTTCACTTTGATGTATATAAGATACTGACCAAATTTGGCGATTTTTGGAATTAAGCTCGAATTTTGGAAATTGTTAAGTTGTGAACCAAAATGGCCCTTTGAAAAATACTTAATAAAGCTGAAAAATTATAATAAAATTATTTTCACGTGTGGAATATTTTTAAGTATGTGAGGCCAGAAGGAAAAAAAATACTAAAATGGTTAAGTGGGCTTAATGAAGAAAATGGAATTACAAGAAGTTAAAACAATTAATTAAAATAAAGACGAGAATTATTAATATAATTTCTATTGACTAAAATATGATGACATGGGAGGTATGGGACTAAGTAAAGGTTAATCGCATATTTTTATGAAAATATTTTAAAAATAATGTGAGGGGACGTTTAAGATTAGATTAAGTTGAAAGCATAATTATCGGATTAGGTTACGTTTAATACCGACATAATTATTAAGAGGTAACGATTAACTAAATTAAACAAATCCTTATAGATGTTGTAGGTAAACATTTGGAAGAGTTTATTAGCATAACTAAGGAAGAGTTTCATAAGCCAGGCAAGTTCTAACTTACACAAACTATATATATTTGTGTAACTTTCTTATTTATGTGCAAGTTTCCTAGCGATGCTAGTCTCTTGAAAATTTCTTAAATTTTGCTTGTGTGCAATCATTCGCACTTATGTGCATTGAAAGAATTGTTCTACAATCGAGATGTTAAAGCTTTTAAAATATAATCCCTTTAACTATATCAATATAAGTGACCAAACACACAATCTGACTATCCATAGAATTAAGCAACTGATAAAAATGCGAGCGTCCGTCAAGTCTCATTCTTCTGGTACAACTGAAGAGGGCCGTGTTTGGGTCAAATGTTTTTTCTGTTCCCTCCCAATCAAACATAAGCGGACAATTTTCTGTCATTGTGGATAATTATGGAGATCCTCTAACTTCTTATCTGTAGAGGATGAAACCACCTCAGTAACCAATAGGAGAATTCTTCGAAACCACTACCGTAGACATCTCGCTTGACTTAGTTGTCATCACGTATCAAAAACTAAAAAAAAACAGATATAGTCCAACTCTTAACACAAACATCCAGGAATAAAACAACCAATTGTCAACCGTCCATCAACTCAAAAAAGAACTTCACTAAAAACTCTAATCCACCTTCTAAATCATTCAACAAGATTGCAATCGAAAAACAAACTTACTAACAATAGCAATGAAAAGAACTCTGCTACAGTGTCGATGAACATTGTTTCTGTTACAGTGTCGATGAACAGCGTTTCTGCTACAGTGTCGATGAACAGTGTTTTTACTATAGTGCTTCTCTTTTTTTCTTTTTTTGAAGGGAGAAAGGAAAAAATTAAGATACTGCAGCAATGCGAAACCCTACATGTGATACCATGTGAACAAAGAAAGAAGGGAGAAGACGCTAAAGTCTTACAATGTATAGGAGAGAGCTTTTATATAGGCTTAGAGTTGCAGTACATTTGAAAAGTAAATCAATCATTATCCCTTAATTATGCAATCCCCTAATCATACAATCCTCTAATTATGTAATCCCCAAATCATACCTTTAGAATATATCTAGAATCCTCTAGAATATCTACTAACAATCTTATTATGCCAAGTGTTAGAGCATTCTAGAGTACTAATTATTTAAGGTAGTAGATAATTACAAGCATTTTATTTCCTTATTTAATCAGGGTACTTAATATTTTTACTTTGTCATTAAGAGGGTTCTTATTCCTTGTGTGCTTTGTGGCTTTTAGATTCTTTATCTCCTATTAATCTCCTTTATTCCTCCCTCCATCCTTGTCCAGTTGTCCTACATCATTTGGTATCAAAGCCAAACATGATGATTTACCCAATTGCTTTCTGCCCAAAAATTTTCTGGCCTCCTTCAATTGACGAATATCGCTAGAGTCGACAATAACATCCGAGACGACAACATAGTCTCAAATCTATCCCAAAACCGAGATGATAGAATAATCTCATCATCACTTTTCAATGCAGTTTGACCATTATTGTCCCAAATCATAGTCATAAACCAAAACACTTACTGCCAAACAACTCCTTAATCTGCCAACATTTCCTAACTTTTATATTTTCTGCTTCTTCTGCCCCCAAATAGCCCCAAAAAGGCTGCCAAAAACTGCTATAGTTCCTGCCACCACCACAGTTGCTACAGTATTTTCTCTGCTGTTCACACTACAGTAGATGCATCCAAAAAAAATGTGCTATTTTGTGGATTTGCTATTCTGCTGTTGCAACCAAGGAAATGACAGAAAATACAAGTCTGGTTCACATTCTTCCATTTTTGCTTCAGAGGCGAGTTAGGTCCCAAGATTCAATAAATAAATATAAGTCTGTAGACCAAAAAGAAAAAAAAATCACAAAAAAAATATAGAGATTTTTCCAAAGAAACATGGAGCTGGATATTCCAAAATTTCAATAGGAGCATTGGTCAAAGCAAGACACTACCTTCCATGCATCTCTTCGGTGTGGAGAAAGAATATGCAAAATTATCATCGAAGAAGAACGCTCCGATCCATTAATGTTGTTACTCCACGTACAATTGAAAGAGTAAAGCTTGTTGAATTGCATCCAAAGCCTTGCATTATTCCTTGGCTAGGTAATACTTCTCTTTGTGTTTCAAAAAGGTGTTTGGTGTCCAAATTTCCAATCAAGATGGTCACATATTCAGAAAATATTTGGTGTGAGCTCTACCCATGAATGTTTCACAAACAGACTGGAGGGGCCCCAGTTTGGAATGTAGGTTTCAGTGAATGAAACTGAGGGTATGTGAGTACGTGGAGTTGGGAGGATCTTCTAGCTCCCGCTAGCATAAGCATGACAGAAAATTAGATCTAATCCCACACTAGTAACACTACACCATCGCATGGCTCTTGTGAGGTTGTAATTTTGAGAATATTGTGTGTACTTCATAAATAACAGACTCAAGCAAGGGTTGGTCGGTCCTGACACAAACCTTAAAGAGATGTTGGCAAATAAAATATTTTCACTACTCCAAAGTCAAACCGAGGTTATATTGCCGATGAAATCATGCCACGTTTACAAGGTAATCTTCCTAATCATAATTTTTTCCACATGTCACCGTGAGTAAATCTCGTCAATAAAAAATTGACCCACATCCTCAAATTGATATTTGGATTGCAATTCTATCAAAATTTAGCTGAAAATTTACAACTTAGATTACAGCCTAAAGAGTCAAGTTCAGATTCCATCCAAAATGCTTTAATCCAAGTTACTAGTAGTTCAGAACTTGAGGCCGTACGTAAAATTATATTTTCTCCTCCCACAGCTGTAACATATAACATTCTATCCAATAACTACCCAAGGTGAAGTGGGACTTCAGAACCTTATCCCACTCAGATCGCCTCCACCGATCTCCATGATATTCTCCCTTACGGAATAAAGGCTAATGCCCATGACGTATGCACTGCCAGCATGGGGCCTGCACACTAAAAAAGGCATGAGCTTTGATACAATTTGTCACAACTCACAATCCAAGCTCAAAGTAATTTAGTAGCCTGCTAAATTGTTTGGTTGGTAAATCACCCAAAACGCTTCACTCCAATGTATTACAACGACTTGTTCAAGGGAAAAAGGATGCAAGTAGAAACGGACAAATTTAAAGGAAGATAAATATAAGATCTGTTCAGGAATTACAAGGACAGAAATTTCTTTTGGACTAAAATACACAAGCAAGTTTTTCTTATTCTTTTTTATGGCTCTGTAATGTGCTTTTTTATCAGGATCTTTTTAGGAAATTTTCCTCAAAGAATGAAAATATTTTTCGATTTGGTGTATGTGCATGGATAATAGATATTTTCTGGCAGACTTTCTTTCCTAGTTTACAAACTGTCCATTTTGTACTTTTTACATTATCCTCTTGGGAAATTCTTAACCCACACAGAATGCATTTGTTTATCTCAATTCTAATTTCTTTTCTTATTTATTTCTATCTTTTAATGCTTAATCAATTGTGGATGATGGATTCTAGTTTATTTATGAATTAAACTCTATTTTGAGATTACTATGAATCTTATTTGTAGTTTACTTTGATATGCTTCTTTGTTAGTCTTATTAGCTATATTTGATTGGTTTATTATCACCCCTCTAACAATTACCGTGATAATCTATACCTCAACAAAGCAACTTCAACCCTTTTTAATTGTAATTCACATAGAGATATAGTGGGTTAGTTAATTAGGGTGTTCAATTGCACATTTTACTTTCGTGTTCTCGATTAGAGTAATCTGTTGTGCACATTCTAATGTCTATTAATAGACCCAAAAGCATTATCGAAATTCTTAACTGATAGCTAGATCCCTAGTGTCTGAAAAATTCTTCACTCACCGTCACCCCTAGACAAAAAAGTAATACATATTTATGGTGATAGAAAATTCAAATAGAGGTTGAAATCTTGGCACAGATGGGCATGTTGATCTAATGATTTTAATCAATCCACCATTGAACTTTCCAAAATGTCTAATTGTCTAAACCGTAAAAAATGTGTTGTCCTTCAAATATTACACCATACTTAGGGCCAAACTTACCTATCAAAATAATTATGTAATTGGGTTGCCTGAAATTTAACGCAAGTTGCACCTTCCAAAAAATCCACGTCACATATGAAGACTGAAATATCTTGCATTAGAATAGTTGGCGCAAGAAATAACAATGAATCTCTAGAATATAAATTATAGGTGTGTTGATTCAGGTATATAAAGGAACCAAAAAAGTAGAAGAAATTTTCTTAGCTAGTAAACCACTTTGTAATGCTAATTAATTACAAACCTGGATATCTGGAAGCAATTGTTGAATGGCTGGATGACGTCCGCAATATATCGTTAGCGATAGTAACCAAACTGTTCCAGCACATCGCTCCTCTTTTCTGTTACTGTATAATAAAACATCAAAAAGCTTTCTAGTAATCGAGTCTCTGACAATGACGTTGCAATCTTCATTGGCTTCAAACTCTATGTAGCTAGATTTGGACAGGGTAGATGACACATCTCCCATTAGAAAGTTTGTACTCATGGAAAGTGAAGTATAGTTAGTTTTGAGAATCATATCAGCGGTCACTGGAACACCACCCCACAAAAATGATAGAGCTTCCCCAGTAGCAAACAGGATATCCTCAACCTGCCCAATCTCAAAGGAACAGGAAAAAGAAAATAAGATATTATTATACATTGCATAAAAACTATGAAGCATCCTGCAGAAAGATCACCATACAAGTGACAAAAACTTCAGAAAGTGGCAAGAAGTTCAACCCACCTTCGACCGGCAAAGACTGAAAATCAGCTCAAGCGCCACATTTAAATGTGACAAGGATGATTCCTTTACACACAAATACCCTGAAACTAGAACAATTTTCTGAATCGCTTTGACATCATCACCAGAAAATAGCTTGCTCAACTTCTCATGCAAGAATGTCAAAATGGCAACTGCAATTCAAAGAATAGGAGAGTGGATCATCACCACCTCTTTTAAAATGTGAAAACATGTATATTTAGAGGGTGTTTGGGATCACTTATAACCAATCAAACCTACTTATAATTAGTTTTAATAAGCAGAAAGTGTTTGATAATCAGCTTTTTGAAATTACTTATAATCACTTTTTATGAAAATAATCAAAAGCACCAACTATATTACTAGTCTATCGCTATTTATTTTAGTAATTCCACCTGTTGCCCCTCTTTACTTCTCAAAACCTTCATTTCAGTAATTACAATAGAAATAAGTAATGAGCAGTTTTTTTTTTAATTCCAAACCACTTTTACTTTTTATTAGTATAAGTGTTTTTTCTTTACCCAACACAAACTTTTTTTTAAAAACTAATTATAAGCAAAAGTAGTAATCAAAATCACTAATCATATTTTTTAAGCGATCCCAAACATAATCTTAGTACCCCCTCCATTCCAAAATATAAGCTATTATTGACTTTTTGAAAGTCAATTTGAGATATTTCCAAATCCAAAATTGTTATTTTGCATTCACTATTACAAAACAATAAAACTTATAATTAGTTTACACTATTTATCATTGTGTTGACTAAAATTAAATGATTATATATCAATTTTGAGTTTGAAAATGTCTCGAATTGACTTTCTAAAAGTCAATAATCATCTTCAATATGGTACGGAGGGAGTATTTCATAAGCTTCTAAAAGAGACATAACAACTTCACCTGAGCTTGATTCATGTTGTAGCAAAGGCAGTGGAATTCGAAGTCCAATATGACCTAGTGCTTGCATTGCAATGGAAGCCAATGTAGAAGTCTCAGAATTAACAATATCAACAAGACATTTAAGTGTACTTTGAAGCAATGACTCTGGAATCTGTACAAAAATAATTTCAGAGACTAAAAAAGTGTGACAGTGAATATATATACACACACACACACACACACACACACACACACACACACATACATTTATATATATATATATATATAATCATTTCATGTTCAATAAAATCATGAACGAAATAGAAGACTATCAAAAAACAGTTTCATTTATCAAACAAATAGACCAACATTAACTCAAAAACTGTTTAAGAACATAACATCTGGACAAAAGATTTCCACCACATCATGTTTTCCAATCTTGGAGCTAAAACATCATAAGATGACAAGATCAAGATAGAAGAAAGCAATGAAAATTTCACTTCACAATCTTTGGGAATTAATAGAAATGTGTCGGAAGAATCATTTTTTTTAAGGTAGAAGGACAACATTATCTCCAGTAAATGATGAAGCACTTGGATGGAAATGTATTTCTTTATCAGGACACTTGTCCCAGACTTCCTTGATAAGGCGAAAATGGTAATGCTACACTGCCCATTAATCTCGCTGAGCATATAAAATAGCAACTCCCCTAAATGCTCCTACAACCTAAGCCTACAGAGAATCAGCGATGCTAGAATGAAACTCTATCCCAAAGAAGAGGAAGAGAGAAAAGAGTATCATTGAAAACTCTAGCATTCAGTAAAACAATAATACCTCTAAAGAATCTTTGCATCCTCGCGCTTCCCAAAACCTCAAAATCTTACCCCCAAAAAAACTCTCCAAAGAGTAAGGGAACACCCAAGCCTCGTCAAAAATACCAAAAAACAAAAAAACAAAAATTCTATAACCTTTGCTTTCTAGCACAATGAAAAAGTTTTTTAAAAAAATGTTCCATCCTTATTATTAATCAGACATTACGTAAATGCGGTATGCTGTAGCATCTACAAACAAATTAAGCTACTCAAGATTTGACTTTTGCTTTGGCTTGTGGCTACTTTAGGATTGGCTTGTGTGATGAACAATGATGCCAAACGAGACACAGAGACTAAAGGATTATCAGCAAGTTATTTTATATTATTATTCATGGATAAATTGATTAAAATTATTTTAGTTATGTTAGGTAATAATTAATCGGTCTCTTGTATTAGATTTTAGTTGGTTTCTATGTCTTTGGTTTTCTATACAAGTATTATAATCCTACATAATGACAACAAAGTAGAATATTAATTTAAGATTAAGACTTGTGTCATTGCGGCCTTCAGGCATAGTTCTTCCCGTATCCCCTTCTTTCCACCTCTTTTATCCAGTGTGTAATCCCTTCCAGACCTTGCTTGCATCAAGCAATTAACCTTAAAATTTGTTTAGCACTATGATTTAATGAATCTCGGCTCTAAGTGAAAGAAACATGTTAGAGTATATAACATATAAGCTACTTGAGCTCATAATAGGTGCGATTAAGTCCAGTTAATATCAATTTCAAAATAAACAAACCAAGGTTAACAACTATTTGAACTTAACAAAAAAATTAAATTGAACCTCCATAAATCCACCAGTCAAAATTGATATAATGTTTGAGTCTATTGCGGCATGTATACATTTACCTTGGTCAACATGAGATGAGGGCAAGAGAGAAGCAGGGAAACCACCAAAAAATAATAATAATTGATGGAAGCTACGGTTAGTGTTTAATGGTCTCAATGTACATGAAACCGTATCACATTTTTTGTTCCAGCTGCTTAACTACATTGGGATATTAGCAAAGAATGGACTATACCCATAATATATATATATATATATATAACTTTGCAAGAAGAAATAGAGATGTTACAACTAAAAAGAACATTATAATATAAAAATGTTACAACAAACTATGGTAAACACAAAAACAACGAAAAAAAATTAATGACAAGAACACAATATTTACAACATGAAAAACCCAAATCTAGAAAAACTACGGGTAAGAGGCAGAAGATATTCACTAATCATAATGTGAAGAATACAATTGATGAAGAGAACTCTCAACCCAAAACCCCAACACAACCAAACTCTTTCTCTCGCTAAGGACAGCTAGAAAAACTACGGGTAAGAGGCAGAAGATATTCACTAATCATAATGTGAAGAATACAATTGATGAAGAGAACTCTCAACCCAAAACCCCAACACAACCAAACTCTTTCTCTCACTAAGGACAGCTACAAAACGTAGAAAAGAAGAATATGTTATTGATGAAGTCTGATACAAACTTTAATTCAGAGGTGTTTATGGCAAGCAGAAGCGAGTTAGCTTTCAGAAAGGAGGGAAAGCAGCGGAACTAGAAAGATTAGACCTCATATATTCAAATGTTTGGAGACCTGCTCAGGTAAAATCTTTCGATGGTAATTCTTACTTTGTTTCATTTATAGATCATTCTACTAGAAAAACGTGGGTTTATGCCATCAAAGAAAAGTTTGATGTGCATAACGTTTTCAAGAAGTGGAAAGCTATGGTAGAAACTGAAACAGGGAAGAAAGTGAAATGTCTCAAGACTGACAATGATGGTGAATACTGTGATGGTGGGTTCTTAGAGTATTGTGTTGAGTATGGAATTAGAAGGGTGTTTACAGTTCGAAAGACACCACAGCAAAACGGAGTTGCTGAGAGAATGAATAGAACCATCCAGGAACGTGCTAGGAGTATGAGAATACATTCTGGACTACAATTACAGTTTTAGGGAATTTTTCTGATTAAACGAAGTTCATCTAGTGCATTAGATAGTGGGATTCCAGAGAAGAAATGGTCAGAAAAACAAATGAACTATTCTTTTCTCAGAACGTTTGGTTGTTGCCTATTCTTTGATTGATAGAAGTAATAGGAAGAAGCTTGATGCTAAATCTATTAAATGTGCTTTTATTGGATATGGTGGTGATAAGTATAGTTATCGTTTATGGGATTATCAACATAACAAAATCATCCGATCTAGAGATGTCGTATTCAACGAAAAGTGCATGAACAAAGATAGGCAACAACAGCAAGGTGAGAAAGATGCAGAAAAGGAATTTGAAGAATTTGATGACATAGCAGATGGATTGATACCTACTGTGCATAATGGCGAGTCTGACAGTGATGAGTCTAATGGTAAATATCTTAAAAAAAATGAGCCTGAAACTCTTATTCTTAGAAGATCGCAGAGACAGACGCAACCTCCAGATAGGTATTCACCAGCTTTATATTATGTGTTGTATACTGAAGCTGGTGAACCTGAGTGTTTTCAAGAAGCAATGCAAAATAATTACAGGAAGAAATGGGAGCTAGCTGTTAAAGAGGAGATGGACTCTTTGAAGAAGAAGAATACTTGGGACTTGGTAAAGCTGTCGAATGGGAAAAAGGCGTTGTTCAACAAATAGGTATAATAAAAGATAAAGTTCATAATTGTCACGGTGCCACGGCGAGTAATGGTGGTAGCCGACTGCCTGCAACAGTCATGGCGTCCGTATGGCGACAAGTCGTTTACAATGTGCAATTTATATATTATTTATTTTACTTAACAAGTATATTTGGCAATACAATTTCATATACATTAAAATTCAAAACAACACACAATGGAATAACATTAAAGACATAATTATGTAAATACTTAGCAATAACAATCCAAAAAAAAAATACTTGATATTAAAAATTAGTAAAAGAAATGAATACAAACACCACATAACCACATAGAAAATAAAGTTGCAATCAACCATCACAAATACGTAGTCTAATAATAACTAATAAAGCACCACATAACAAGCCAAAATAATGTCTAGACTCTCTACACTAGTCTAGAAACATCGTTCAAGCAAAATCATTAAGGAAAAGGTCATCTCCATCTCTTCCACAAGAAATACTCTCATTCAAAGGCGTAGGTGGTCTTTCTCCAAAATCATCCTCCACATCATCATTATTTGGAATTCTCTCTTCTTCATCAACATCATTATCGGAGTCGGAATCCATCAACCTTGATTCCCTTGAAGTTGAACCACCACCACGTCGAGAGTACATCATGAGATTATCACTAGTATTAGCACGAGCCCTCCTTGAAAGATTGTGACCCTCAAGCATGTTGGATGCACCGGATGCTCAATCCACATAATTCCATGTAAGATCCTCCCCAGGATGAACAGCATCTGCCTCATATTTGATCCTTTCATTACCCCATTCAAAGTCATTAATGGCTAATGAATCAAAATTATTTCCAAGTTCACGCCTCTTTTGGAACCTTGAGACGATCTTTCGATTGTATTGGACATACACCAAGTCACTCAATCGTTTGTGTTCCAATCTATTCCTCTTCTTCGTAGGAATCAAAAATAAATAGAACAAAAAATAATAATAATAATGATAAAATTTTAATTATATAAAAAATAGTTAGAATTAGTAGTGAATGAGTTATTACTTTTGAAATTTGAACTAACAATAGAAAGTACTTAAAAAATCAAATGTACTCCAATTACGCTCACAACCGGAAGAAGAACAAGGACCTAGAATTCTTTTTGCAAACGAGGATAGCTCAATAGCCCGTCCTCCAAAAGCATTCCACCAATCAACTAGCAAACATTTAAAAGAAATATATGTATTTTTAAAGGAAGGAAAGGAAGAATGTATATAAATTATAATTATAATTTAGCTTATATATCTTTATATATATTTTAATATACTTACGAGGATTCTTTATTTTCTGTTGCCTAATCACCATTTCTCTTGCAAAAGTATCTCGAGAAACATCATAGTTGTCGGCTAGATTGCTTATCTTGTCTAGCAAATCTAGCTCGGGCACTATCTTTGCAAGAACGTCATTGAAGTCATCTTATAAAGTACTAGCAAACAACCGACGTTCCTTTTTGATATCAAAGTACTTGCCCGGATTGAGAAACAACGCAGCCCCATATAATTTTTGCTTCATTTGATTTTTCCATCGCCGCTTAACAATTTCAATCACCTTCTTATACAGTCTTTGTTTGTTATCAAATGCATCTTTGATTTTTTTCTTTGCGCATTCCATCGCAATAATAACTTTTGGCATAACAGGCTTCTCATCACTATCAACAATCCTCAAGACTATAAGTGGTTGTGACGCCCTAATGCAATCCTCAACATGATGCCAAAATATTGTTGAACTAATAAAGATTACATACTTTCTTCCCCCGCTTCAATAGCCGACAACTTTGATTTTGACCAATCCTCGCTTATGAACAAATGCCTCGATGCATCTTTATGCTTGTACAAACTCTGCAAGGTGAGGAAAGCTGTAGCAAATCTAGTAACTGTGGGTTTCACAAGATCCCTCCCATTTGTTTTGTCCCACATCGCATTAAGAAGACGGTCATGCCTATAAATGAATGTTGTGATTCTTCTTGTATTGGTGATTGTGGGCTGGAATTGTTTCAACTTGCTTATGTCTTCTAGCATAAGGTCAAGGCGGTGAGCGGCATAAGGTGTCCAAAATAGTTTAGGCATCCTCTCCATTAGTATATGCTCCGATGCCTTGTAATTAGAGGCATTGTCCGTGACCACCTGAACAACATACTCAGGACCAATTTCCTCAATCTTGCTATTAAGTAGATTTGTCAACAATGTGCCATCTTGCGATTGACTGGAGTCATCAACAGAACCCATGAAATAAGTCCCCTCCGGACTATTAACAAGGAAATTCAACAAGTGTTCCTCTCTTATCTGTCCAACTATCTGACATGAGTGTGCAACTATATTCCTTCCAAGCAACTTCATGTTTCTTCTTCAAGTCATCGGTTTTCGTCTCTGCCTTCTCAAGTAAAAGAACCCTCAACCTGTGTTACTCGGACTCGGGTACGGGTGTCGGGTGTCGGGTGCGGGTACGAATCTAGGTGTCGGATACATGAATTCAAAAAATAAAAGATACACGGATATGGATCCAAATTTGGACACGGGTGCGGGGATACGGTATGTTATGATTTTTTAACAATAATGTTTATACTGTCCAAATTCATATGTATATGCATTTATCATGAAACGTTAGAAAGGTCAGAAGCAAAAAATATAAAGAAATAGGGGCAGAACTGAAACTACTAAAACTTCAGGGGCTAAAATAGAAGAAAACAAAACTACAAAGACTGATATGTAATTTTTCCAAGGGCTATTTTGAACTTTTAGAAAACCTGGGGGGCTAAATTAAAAAATTATAAAAACTATGAGGTACCCAACTGTAATTTTTCAAGGATATTTTAAATCCAGATCTAATCGACTCGTTGGAGAAAAAGAAAAAGGCTCAGATACTCGTTCTCGTTGGAGAAGAAGAAAAAAGCGACGATTGTAAGTTTCTCACTCCTTTTTCTTCGATCCTTCCTCTTTTTTCTTCCTCCTCCTTCCTCGTCTCTTCTTATTCTCCTCCGATGAATCACCTGCCGTATCCGGATTCTGTGGCCGAATCCCATACGGATCGCGCACCCATACCGGTGTCGTGTCGACACGGGTACTCCGCCAAAAATGACGAGTCCGAGTAGCACAACCCTCAACTCATGATACATTGGAGGCTTTAAACCCGGCCAATATTTTCCTATGGACTCGATCATTACTTCAAATATCCTTGAATTTGCAGCATTGAATGGTATGCCACATTCGTAGAAAAAGTCGGTGTAGAAAGAAAGTAGAAAGAGAGAAACTGATGTAGGAAGACTTCTCACATTGAATATCTACATTTCTGTGTGTTGGTTTTCATATAACAAGTAGCTACATTTATACACAAAATGCTAGCCTAACTCTAGGAGAAAAACAGGGAGAGGAAAACAGAGAAACATGAAATGTTTAAGCATAAGGAATGTTATGCTACTAACATCTACATGTTATACTACTAACATCACTAACATTTGCTAACACTCCTCCCCCTCAAGTTGGTGTATAACTGTCTCGCATACCCAACTTAAAACACATTGAATGAAACAACATAACAAAGCAAAACAGAGCAACACCAGTTTGTTTCCGCCATATAAAACGGAATGGAGGAACCAAACACAATGCGAACAAGAACTGAAATCCAACCAAATCGGGTCCTAAAGCATGAAAAACCAGAACCACCTGGGACCAAAACACCGTCAGAAATCAGCAACAACGCAGCAAACAAGGACCCACGTGAGGCTGCAAATTACATTAAAACCAGCTGAAGCACAACAACCCACAAATAACGTGGGGATGTGCAGTAATCAGCAACAATTAGCACATGTGGGTGCACCAAAAAACAGCTAGTAATCAGAGTGAGAAGAATCCATGGGACCCAAAAGTCACCCATTCAAACAAATTAACAGCAACCAAAACAGGAAAAAATAATGGTGCACCAAGGAGACAAAGCAAGACACTCTGTCCCACACACCAAGAACAGCAGCAATGTGCGACCAAATGCACAAGACCCTCAAGCAAAGAGAAAAAAAATCACATACGGCAATGGGCTGGAAGCAGAAAATGACAAGGCCATGTACCAACCCCACATGATTGCACCCATGTGAGCACAAGCAAAATCAGCTATAAATTACTAGCAATAACGTGGCTGCCAAAAACAGCACAACTTGAGCAATCCCACTTGGAAAATGGGTAAAATGCATATGTTGCCCCTGAACTTTAGGTATTTTTGGGTATTGAGCCCTTTTCTTTTGGTCAACGCATATTGAGCCCCTTTCTGTTCGAAAATTTGGATATTGAACCCCCTAGGTGCCACATTGGCGTTGACCTACTGACATGTCATACATAGTGCCTTCATGGCATATCGTACATTTTCCATTTAATTTTCCACATGTTCAGCTGACGTGGACGTGTTCTAATTATTTGCCAAAAAACTTGTCATGCCCAGGATTTGAACTCAAAACCCCCAATTTGAAATCTTGGTCAAAAGGCCACCCGAGCACCACAGGCGTAGCTGTTAAATTTACTCAAGAATTAAGTTTTATACCAAAACAATTCATTTCTCCCCAGCCCCACCAGATTATTAAAAGACAAAGATACTCATTAATTTACAACATTGTTATCTCCATTGTTGTCTCTCTCATTTAAAGCTCACCAATTTCAAATCTCCAAAATTAGGATTTGCTAAATCAAGAAGTGTTGCTAGTTTTTGGGATATAAAACAGCCAAAACCAAGAAATCGTACCCATCAAACTCCAGTTCTCTCTTTCATGGAAAATGATGACGAGTTCGGAGATTTGTATACGGATGTCCTCACACCCTTTACGATTTCCTCTGCTCCTCACGTGGCTCCGGCGACGTGATTTCCTAGGTTTCGACCCCAAAAAGTTCCAATTCAAAGTGGCGGCTAGGGATTTGGATCAAAGTGGGGAGGTGAAACGACTAAATTTTCTAAAATTTGAATTGTTATGATGCCTAGTTTTAATTTAGATTCAAATCTTTATTTGAAAAAAGTGAGATCGTATTTATAAGATTTTGAAGAGTAAAAGCCATAGGCTTGGTTTGGTTCATGGATTTGCTTTCGTCCCTCCATTAAATCTATGTATCAGTTGGTTAGGATCTACACTGCTTAGTAGTTAGTACTCATATTGACTATTTAATCTTACAGATTAACAATTAACTAAAGTGGAATAATTAGGAAATTACTAAATTTCATTGTGCCATCGTGCACATTGCTATTATTTATGAACATAATGACTATTTACTTAGTTCATGAAAATTACCCAGATTTAACTATTAGGTTTGAGGAATCCTTCGAGTATTTGGCTCTAAGATTGTTGATTAAAATTGCTTGGTTGGTTGTAGTACTGTACAAGGGCTGATTTATAGGTTTGAATGGCTGTTTTTTTGGTGGGTTTCTTATATAGGATGCTGCTTGTATAAGGGTTCCACCCCCTTGTTTCTCTTTTATCGTTGTAAAAGTAATGTGCTTGTTATTCATAAATCACTTTCTTATAACAGATGAAATCAATAGATTCTAAAATGAAAAAATTAGGTATTTTTATTATTGTTATTATTATTATTATTATTATTAAAAGTATTATTATTATTATCATTATTTAATTTATTATTATTATTATTATTATTATTATTATTATTATTGATATTATTATTATTGTTATTATTAGTATTATTTTTATTATTATTGTTATTATTATTGTTGATATTATTATTATTATTATTATTGTTATTATTAGTATTATTAGTATTATTATTATAATTGTTATTATTAGTAGTAGTAGTAGTATTGTTATTATTATTATTATTATTATTATTATTATTATTATTAAGGTTATTATTATTATTGTTATTATTATTATTATTGTTATTATTATTATTATTATTGTTAGTATTATTGTTATAAAATATTCATCAAAATAATTCTCCTCCCCCTTTCTTCGTTATCTCTTTTTGTTTTATTTAGTTGTTATTAATTGATTTAGTATATAGCAATATTCTTTGGATAATTTAGTAGTTAAGCTTATGGTGCTGGAGTGGTCTTTTGCCCAAAACCTCAAACTTGAGGTTTTGGAATCAAACATGGGTAGTGACATCTTTTTAGGAATTAATTTGATTAAAATTGACATCAACGGTGCCACTTAGGCGCTACGCGTGACATGTCAGCAGGTCAACCCCAATGTGGCACCTAGGGGCTCAATATCCAAATTTTCGAACAGAAAAGAGCCCGATTTGCGTTGACCAAAAAAATGGGATAAATACAAAATTCATCTAAAGTTCAGGGGCAACCCATTCATTTCACCCCTTGGAAAATCAACGAGCAAAACTAGGAAACTTCCCCTCACCAAGTACAAATCAGCATGGGCACATGAATGAGCACCATGTGCAGCCACCCATACACATTAAGATACACTAAAAGTCCAAAGTTGAGAATACAGCCGTGTGCAGCCACCAAAACAATGAAGACAAACCGCAAAACGCAGCTGAAAACACCATGATTTCCGACCACAAGGTCAAGAAACCCAAACGTAAAAGATCTTCCTGCAAAAATCCCCAGCAAACTGGGAGCATAAAACTCCCCCTCAAATGCAACTTTAGCTAAAGGGCATTAAAGTGCATTTGGAAGAAACTCCCAGGCACAATGTAACCTAGAAGGGACAAAGGAATCACAGTGGATGCAAGCAACAAAGTGGATGGCAGTTGTAGCTCATGAGTAAAACAGCCCAAGTGGCGTGGACTAAGCAGCAAAGTAGCTGAAAAATGCTGGAAATCAGTAAATGAGCTGCTAACTAAAGTCCAACAATCAGCCACAAGGAAGTGAGAGCAGCAACCAAGGAAGTGGGCAGCAAAAGTGCACCACCAGCCCACGAGGGGGAAAGCCACAAGGTAGCTAGCTAATACTCCCCCTCAAATACAACTTTAGTAAAAGGACATTAAAGTGCATTTGGAAGAGTGCAAGTGCAAACTAGCTAATACTCCCCTCAAATGCAACTTTAGTAAAAGGACATTAAAGTGAATTTGGAAGAGCAAACTAGCTAATACTCCCCCTCAAAGAAGCGTCGGAAAATATGATGGAAAATCCCATGTTGGAAGAAACATCAACAAAGAGTTCCATGTTGGGAGAAACATCAACAATCAGTACCATGTTCGGAGAAACATTAACAATGAATATCCTGTTGGAAGAACATCAACAAGGGAAATCATGTTGGAAAAACATCAACAAGGGATATCAAAGAATCAAGTAAAACCAAATAACCATCAAAGTCCAACAGCCCTATGCCATGATAAGCTGACAAAGACAAGCAGCAGCAAGTAGACCAAAGGTAGCAATAGGAACAGCCCAAAACATGCCCATAAGCCACATTAGTGCACCAATAGGCAGGAGGGCAGAGAAGCCAGCGAACCCAGTAAGGAACCTTTGAAAACTAACAGTAAGCACCAGAAAGCATAACAAATGGGCCAACAAATTACTAACACGCCAAAGAAAGAGGAAATTGCAGGCAAGGAAGGAAACCAGCAGCCAAAATTACCAACAGGCGAAGAGCAGCCCAAGGCAACAGAAGCCTCCATGCCCAGACAACCATTGCAGAGACCAAGCAGATCTAAGCAGATAGAAACCGAACAAAGCAGGAACAACAGCTGTACAAGAAGCAGCAGCGAAATGCTCAGAAGCCAAACAGCAGGAGCAGCCTGCCAACAAAAGCAAAGCAACAACAGCTGGTTGACAAGGCCGGGCGGCACGGTCAGAGAGCAGCCGTGCAGGGAACGCGTAGAGGAGTCGGGAATTGGGCGCACACCGATCTGCGCGTGAACGTCCCAAAATTGCATAATGTTGGGCAACGTTTGGCGCTGGCGCGCTGTAGTAGAGAGCAAACAGAGAGCCCAAGAGAGATAATCAACAAACAGTCCAGCAGCAGAAGAATGAAGACACGAAGCCACCGCAACAACAACCAACAATAGCAGCTAGAGCACAGTGCAGTGCACCAAAACTTCATGTCCATTTCAAACTGCACTAAAGGAAGCTTTGAAAATACAGTAAGCACCACTTTGTTCCGCCATAAAAAAGTATTAACAGGGAGCAATCTATACCAAGGAGAAAAAACTTTCCAAATGATATCAAGAGATTGTATAACACTCCAAACACAGGATATGCAGGCAAAGCAGTGAGTCTAGTTGTGAAAAACTAACATTGTTAACAAGGGTTGTGAAAAAGTGAAACCAAACACCTTAAGTCCACTGTAGATGAGAAACGACCACATTACAAGAAGTCGTGTCGGAAAAGGCTGCCGGAAAAGGTCTCACGCGCCAGCAGAAGGAGGCGAGTGCATCGGCAGCCGGTGCGTGGGTCAGTGGGTCGGAAAATTGAAACCTCCAGTCTAATCGTCCGGCAACAGGCACTCCAATTATGATCTCAATTCCTCTATATGCAACTGCTCAACTAGTTTTCTATTAGAAACTATGAACGGCAGTGAAAAAACGAAAAAAGACAGAAGCTTGTGATAAAGGATCAAGCTCTGATAATGGAGCATAGCTTTGATACCATGTAGAAAGAAAGTAGAAAGAGAGAAACTGATGTAGGAAGAGAGAAACTGATGTAGGAAGACTTCTTACCACTGTTCTAAAAATCCCCGCCTAGGTCCGCCTAGGCCCCGCCTAGGCGCTAGGCCCCCCCTTGGCGCCCCGCCTAGATGCTAGGCCCCCCTTGGCGCCTCGCCTAGGCGCTAGGCCCTCCAGGTGCCTCACCTAAGCCCAAGGCGCCAAAAAAATCCTTCCAAGAAATTAGGTAGGGCCTAGGCGGGGTCTATGCGAAAAGATTTTTTTATTTTAATAACTACCCAAACCAGATCAAATCTTGATATATATATATATATATATATATATATATATATATATATATATTTTTAATGATTTACCATATTCATAAAAAAGGTTGTAGCATATCAAATCATAACAACGAGTGAACAATAACAAGTCAAAATGGATAATTTTATTATAGTTGTAATTTTTTGAACTTGAACCAACTTCAAATTATATAAATGATGATACATTTGTAATATTTAGTTTAATTCAATATAATTCTTAAATTTATGTTTAGTTTCTTAAGTTTTAATATGGAATTAAATTCTTGAAATTTTAAATTTTATTATTTAATAGCAATCTTGTTTATAAATTTATAAATAAAACTAATACGTTAAAAATATGTTTGAATTTTGAACAATTGCATGTTTATTTTTGAACTTTGACATTAGCAACAATATGGATGTGTTTGAACTTTAAGCAAATTCCTTTATTATCTTTATTATAAATTGTTTTACTATATATTATTATTTTATTTGGATAAATGTAAGTTAAAATATTAAAATTGGCTTAAAATAAAAAATTCCGCCTAGGCCCCCTAGGCGCTAGGCCCCCCTGGCCGCCTACCCGCCTCCCGCCTTTTAGAACATTGCTTCTCACATTGAATATCTACATTTCTGTGTGTTGGTTTTCATATCACAAGTAGATACATTTATACACAAAATACTAGCCTAACTCTAGGAGAAAAAAGCAGGGAGAGGAAAACAGGAAAACATGAAATGTTTAAGCTTAAAGCATGCATGCTATAACATCACTAACATCTACTAACATCACTAACATCTAAAGCTTCTTGGAGTCTCTCCTTTCCTCCGAAGTGCTTTTCAAACTCCTTTGTTTGGAGCTTTTGACTTTGTTTGTGCCTTTTGGAATTGAAATACTTTGTTGGAGCTTTCTTCCTTTTTTTGGAATTGAAGCTTTCTTCCTTTTTAACTTGAGATAATGTTGGAAGAAGTATTGGAAGTCATGGTTGGACTAGCATATGACTATTCTTCATGCACTTCTACTACATCATCATCATCATCATCATCTAACTCAAGTGGCTTGTTCCTCTTTCTACTATTCAAAGCCACTTGCACATCCCTCATAATTTGTGTTGTTTTGGGGCACTTCGCTACATCTCCAAAATTTCCTTATAAATGTTGTTTCAACCTTTTGATTCCCGAACGAAATTGCTTCTCATAAAGGATACATTTCACTATATCCTTATTACTCATTTCCGGTTAATACCCATATTTCCAACTCGGGTCATTTGATTTGGCCTTTCTTTTCGGGTCCTTGGTTATATCATAATCATCGGCTCCCGAACTTTCCAGCATTTTATTTTCTAGTTTCTACAAAATACAATCAAACAAACAATATGAAAGACAATTGAGCCATTAACATATTTTTATTTTTATTTGTGAATGTATTAGTATATTACCAAAAAAAAGAGTAAACAATAAATATAACTTATTAAAAAGTCGAATCACCTCTAACATAATTTTGTACATTTTAAACTTTAAAGTATAATTACAATTCACAAAACACATTAAATGCACTAACCTAAGTGGCTAACTGTTCTCTATATATTTAATTAACCTTTATGTATTGGCAATGATAAAATATATTCTTAAATGCCAAGTCATTAAGTCTTAAAATATATTCCTAAAATCAGCTTGTCACTATCAATGACACAGATAAATAAATAAATGTATAAAATATATTCCTAAAATGCATACATTAGCTTGTCATTGACAATTGGCTGGCTCACTAGTAATCTGACTCGTATGTATATGATTGACACTTGGAAAATTGCAGTGGCACTTGGCATATATATGCATATATGACATATTTTATTAGTGATAAGTGATAACAGATATCAGAGAAACAAACAGAGAAGTCAACAAAGAAAACAGAGAAGAACTAGCAAAAAAAAAAGAAACAGAGAAACAAAATAAGCAACAGAGAAGGTCAAAAAAGAAGAAAGATGTAACATAGAAGGTCATCAGAGAAGATCAAGGAGAGAAACAGAGTAACAAACTAACAGAGAAGTCAAGAAACAGAGAAGAAGAGAAGCAGAGAAATAAGTTCAAGGCAAAGCAAGAAGAAGAAAAACCTGTGTGAGAGTCGTCGGAGCAGTGATGGGGCTGCAATCAAGTGTCGGAGCTGCGATGGGGCTCGATCAAGTCGTCGGAGCTGCAATCAAGTCTCGATCAAGTCTCGCAATGTGTCTTAGTCTCTTAGATGTTGTGAATGTCTCGTTTTATCTTCAGAGTTTTAACTTTTAATCAATTTCAGCCTTTCTTCTTCTTTTTTATTTGATGGGTCCATGGGTTAAAAATTTAAGTTGGGCCAGAACTGCTAAGAAGATTACTGACAAAGCTGAAAACTTTGCGGTTATCTTAAGAAGATTATGTCGAGTAAGTATTGAAAAGACTCAACATGGCTAAAGCGAAGGCAGTTACAACTCCATTAGCGAGTCACTTCAAGCTCTCGAAGAAGATGTGTCATTCATCCGATGAGGAAAAAGAGTGGATGGAAAGAATTCCATACTCTTCAACGGTTGGCAACTTGATGTATGCGATGGTTAGTACGAGGCCAGATATTGCACATGCAATGGGAGTTGTAAGCAGGTACATGCAAAACCTAGGCAAGAAACATTAGCAAGCAGTACAAGGAATATTGACGTATCTTAGGGGTACATGCAAGTATTGTTTATATTTTGGGGGAAATAATGTTGATGTGCAAGGATTGTTGATACTGATCATTCAAGGGATAGGGATAGAGACGATGGTATGAGTACTACTGGTTACGTCTTTACAGTTGGTGGAACTGCGGTCAGCTGGTTTACCAAGCTATAGAAGATAGTTGCTCTTTCGACTACAGAGGCAGAGTATGTTGCAGCTACTGAGGCAAGGAGAAAATTTGGCTTCAACAATTCATGGGAGAGTTAGGTTGGAAAGAAAAAAATAGTACTTTGTGGAGTAACAGTCAAAGTGTTATTTATCTTGCAAAGAATTCAGCTTTTCATGCGAGAACGATACATATTCAGCTGAGGCTTTATCCGACAGGTTTTAGAATATGGATAGTTGAAGCTTGATAAAGTTGATGGGAGCAAAAATCCAGCAGATATGTTAACGAAGGATGTTGATAGAAGGAAGTTGAGCTTTGCTCAACCTTAATTAATCTCAGGTGATGATTGGGATTGTCGACAGTAGATCATGAAGCTGTGCTGAAGGAGAAATGCAGATATCAGTCTTCAAGTGGGAGATTATTATTGGTGAAGCATGATCAAAACTTTAATTCAAAGGTGATCCGGCCCTCCGTTCCAAGAACGGACCCCCACAGGCGTAATCATCATTTGATTGTCGCTACAAATAATTTAGCGAGGGTCTAGGGGAAGCGGCTCCGACCCAAAACTAAAGGGGTAGTTTTGTACTTTCGGATATATTAGTGTTATTTATATTGCGTTATATAAGGAGGGGATCCTGCACTGTATTATGTACAAATTTTCTAAGAGGTGTTTTCTTTCAATTTTTCTTTGCTATTATTTTTCGTTACGTTGTTGTTCTTTAACAGAATATACTAGAAACCTTACTATAATAACATATATATAGCGGGGTTAAAAACATACAGACCCAAATAACATAATAGGTCCATGACTATCTTTCTTTTCCTTTGGGTTACAACATATAATTCGGGTTGGTACAAATGTTGGATCCCGGAGTAGAATTCAACACTCATAACAAAGATCATTATTCTTATGAACCAACTTAGGAGTTGGAACAAGGACATGCATAAACTAATCCAACTTGAATGATGTCAAATTTGAAAATTGTTGTACTGAGTTTATCAACGGCTATGGAAGCTATCAACGTTCCAAAGACGCATAACAAGAAAAGGCTCAGTCATTCATAATGGAGTTAAAAACACAACGAATAAAGCTAAAAAGGCATGCTGTCGTGGGAAATGTAAAAAAAATTTCCATTTTTTATTCAGCTAAGTAGAAGATGACATGCAACAAATGATACATCATGCTGTGTACAAAAGCATCTCAAACAGATGGAACATTTGCCTGATGAAGTTATAGAACCATTAGCAAGCATAATATCCTGCTTCCATTTCAGACGAGTGTAAACAAATGTCAAGAGTAAACAAAATATAATCATGCAACTTACAGTAGGTGATCTTGACATACAGTTTGCAGTAACATATCCTAACGCACATAACACTCCGTGCTGGATTTCAAACCTAAAGGATGTTAAATGAACTCTATATTAGATATACAGCAACAACAAAGACACCATGCTGATAAATTTGAATGCAACAAAATCAGAATTAATTTGAAACACATACCTAAACTTAAGTGATCCGTCAATGGAGGAAATTAATTCGCTAATAAGATCAGATGAAGCAGAAATAGAAAGAGCACATGAAGTTATTCCAAGTAAGCGTGCTATAGATTCACGAGTGTCAAAGTCCACATGGCCTAGTAATTGCTTTATCCAAGATATTCTAACAGCATAACGAGATGCTACCATCTGTGGATAGGAAACATATGTCAAAAGGAATACAAAAATAGGATGTGCAAACTAATTCATGAGTTCAGAAACATATGGAATCAACCTCTGGAAAATGAGCTCCAATTTCAATTATTGCCTTGGACGCATTAGCATGCAACTCAACAGAGCCTTCATATGCCATCGCATGTTCTAGCAGCAAACACATATTCTCCACTGAAGCCCTAACCTCGGGAGTTCTATCTACGGCATTATTTTGATCCAAATCTGCCTTGAAGCACTTCAGCAAGAATTGGATCATAGCTACATATGTTTTGGAAGGAAATAGAATCTTTGCGTCCCTCATTTCTGTAGATTCAAGCAATGCTGGCTGCTGTTTAAGAATATAATCTAGCATATCACCCATTTTTGGGAACTTAAAATCGAAGTTTTCATTGATGGTTCTCCTTTGATCTTTACCAAGAAATAAACCCTCAAATGCCATTTCCCTGTAAAAAACAGAAGTTAGGAACTCTGTCCAGAAACCACAACAAAACCATGAATCATTAATAAGAAAACAATCCACCTTTTTGAGAAACTACATACTGTTTATCAGGTAGTGGCAAAGATAATAAGATATTAACGCTAGATTTGGGCAATAAACTTAGATAGGCTGGTTCTATTTCAATAACTACTGCTTTCTTACTCTAGGTGGATTCCGGGGGGTTGTCCCGTGTCTAGATGGTTTCTGATAATGAGAAAGACCAACAGACATCACCCTCAGTTTCTCAGGGGAACACAACCACATCCCCCCCCCACCCCCACCCCCACCCCCACCCCCCAGAGGGACCATAGTTGAATGTCAACAGACAAGTTCAAACATACCCTATTTTGTTTATTAAATTACATCCTCCCTCACTTCATGTTGCTTCATTATCTTGCTCAATTCTCTAGATAGTGGATTCATATCTTAAAACTTCTACTTATTTCCTCCACTTCCACCTTGGTTGCAATTCATCTCCTTTCTCCTGATAGGCATGTTTTGTAACGACCGAGAAAATCGGATTAATTGTAAAATAAATTTATTTGATTAAATAATGAATAAAATTATAATATATATTATTATAATGAGTAAGCAAGATGAAGGTTGTTCTATAACCTAAAAGTGTCGTAATATCGTAGTATTTTGGCTACGTGAAGGATTAAAGTGTTTGAATTTCCAAGACAAAAATAAAAGCTTTCCAAGAAATTTTCCGAAAAACACTATTCATCAATATCTGTTCGGAAATTATTTTTGAACTTCCGGGAAATACGTAACGATAGAATAACAAGGAAGTATGGAGTTTCCTAGGGTTAGCAGGATACTATCGAAGATTTATCTAAGATTTTTTTAAGATAGCTACTCTGTTGACTAATTTGACAAGGAAGACAGTGAAGTACGTGTGGACGGAGAAGTGTGAAGACAGTTCTTGAAAAGGTTGAGTGAAGCACCTGTATTATCTTTACCCGATTATACGGGGAATTTTGTAGTTTATAGCGATGCTTAGCATAGAGGACTTGGTTGCGTGCTCATGCAGTATGGCAAGGTCATTGCTTATTTGTCACGGCAGTTAAAGGATTATGAAAAAGTTTATCCTATTCATGATCTGGAACTGGTCGCGGTAGTGTTTTCCTTAAAGATATGGAGGCATTACCTATATGGAGAGAAATGTGAGATATACACGGACCATAAAAGTCTAAAATATATCTTCACACAAAAAGATTTAAATATGAGACAAAGGAGATGGCTGGAGTTGATAAAGGATTACGATTGCGATATCCTGTATCACCCAGGAAAAGTCAATGTAGTGGCCGACGCCTTAAGTAGGAAGGATCGGAAAAAGTTGTCTATGTTAACGGCTCAAACTGATTTAATAACAGAGATGACTAGAATGGAGTTAGAGGTAAAGTTTCCGAGTGAATCGGGTAATAAATTGTTTACAACGGAGATTCAATCTACCATTGTAGAGAGTCAAGGAGGTACAACTCAGAAATAATGAGTGTGACCAGATGAAGAAGCGGCTAACAGATGAAAAAGATATAAAGTATAGTCTTGATAATGAGGGATTATTAAGATTTGAAGGAAGAATTTAGGTTCTGAATGAGACGGAATTAAAGGAGGAAGTGTTACAAGAGGCTCATAGTTCAAGGTACTCGATTCATCCTAGTAGTACTAAGATGTATCAAGACCTTCGACAGAGTTTTTGGTGGCCGAACATGAAGAGAGAGATAGCAGAATATGTGAGTAAGTGCTTAACTTGTCAGAAAGTTAAGGCTGAGCATCAACGACCAACTGGCTTGTTACAGTCATTGGAGATTCCGGAATGGAAGTGAGAGCATATCACGATGGATTTTGTGGTGGGACTTCCAATTACTTAGAAAGGGTACGACGCTATTTGGGTAATAGTGGACTGACTGACGAAATCGGCTCACTTTTTGTCAATAAGGGTTAAGTATAACTTAGATCAGTTAGCTAAACTTTATGTTAAAGAAATTACTTCCAGACATGGAGTACCAGTTTCGATAGTGTCAGATCGTGATCCACGATTCACATCAAACTTTTGGAGAAGTCTGTTCTATGGGAACGCAGTTGAAGTTAAGTACAGTTTATCATCCACAAACTGATGGGCAGAGCAAAAGGACAATTCAGACGCTAGAATATATGCTGAGATCTTGCGTTATGGATTTCAAAGGTAGTAGGATGATCATCTACCATTAGTAGAGTTTGCGTATAACAACAGTTATCATGCGAGTATAGGCATGACGCCTTACAAAGCTTTATACGGAAGGAAGTGCAGAACACCATTGTGTTGGGATGAAATAGAAGAACGCCGAATGCTAGGACCTGAAATGGTGTAGCAAACAATCATGGATATAGTTAAGTCGATCTGAATGCGATTGGTAGCGGCTTTCAAGATGCATGAACGATGAAGAAGTTTGCGGATTCGCATCGAGTGAACAGAGAGTTTGAAATAGGCTCGTATGTATTTCTAAAGGTATCTCCCTGGAAAGGAAAGATACGCTTTGGAAAGAAGGGAAAGTTAAGTCCAAGGTTTATAGGACCTTTCGAGATATTAAAAAGGGTAGGAGAGGTAGCTTACTTGGTAGCATTACCTCTAGACTTAGAACGAATACACAATGTGTTTCATGTATCTGTATTACGTCCTTATAAGCCAGATTATAAGCACGTAATAGAGTATGAGCCTATTCATATTGAGAAAGACTTAACGTATGAAGAAATGCCTAATCAAATCGTTGATAGAAAAGAGCAAGTTCTGAGGAATAAAGTTATACCTTCTGTAAAAGTGTTATGGAGGAACCACAATCCCGAAGAAGCAACGTGGGAACTTGAAGAAAGAATGAAGAAGAATTACCCTCAGTTGTTTGTGTAATTTTTAGCGAGATTCTGGGAACATAATCCTTATAAGGGGGGAGAATTTAACGACCGAGAAAATCGGATTAATTGTAAAATAATTTTATTTGATTAAATAATGAATAAAATTATAATATATGTTATTATAATGAGTAAGCAAGATGAAGGTTGTTCTATAACCTAAAAGTGTCGTAATATCGTAGTATTTTGGCTACGTGAAAGAATTAAAGTGTTTGAATTTTCAAGACAAACAAAAGCTTTCTGAGAAATTTTTCAAAAAACACTATTCATCAATATTTGTTCGGAAATTATTTTTGAACTTCCGGGAAATAAGTAACGATAGAATAACAAGGTATGGATTATGTGATAATAATTCAAGTATGACAACCCATGTGGGCCCCCCATGGAGAGTCATGGCTGGCCAACTTGGTGGCCAAGCAAGAGATAAGAGTTGTGAGGAGCAAGCAAAGAATAGTAAGGAAGTGAAATAGTAAGAAGGTGGGGCTTAATGACCTAACCTTGTAAAATCTATAAATAAGAGAAGTTGTTGGTCATTTGTTGCTTGTTAAATTTCACAAACATCTTAGAGCTAAACATATTGAGAGAAAAGTGAGAAGTGTCTTGCTAATCCAAGAAGAGAAGAAGAAGAACCAAGTTAAGAACACAAAGGTAATGAATCCTAAACCATTATTGTCCATCTCTTCAATTATAATTATAGTTTGATAGAGAAGTGAGTATTGGTGGAGCATGTATGATAAGAAGTGATAAGGATGGTTATTAGAAGACTTAAACCTTAATAAACCATGTTGTAAGTGAATCATAATCATAAAAGTTATGAACCAATGAAGAACAATTGAAAAATTGTCATTTTGTTGTTGATGGACAAGTTTAAAACCATCGTGTATAGGATTAGATGAAATATGTTTGGTTAGGATGACAGAATGATGGAATGAATCCATTTTGAACGGTGTAAAAATCTCAAGTAACGAAGTTATGACGAAATTTACGAGATTAGACGATAATCGTCAAAATCGTTAAATTCTCGAAATGAAAGTCAAAAGTCACCAGTGAACTCGGAAACGTTGGTTTTCGATGGAGAATAGTCTAAATTTGCATTTTAGAGTTGCGGACTCGAAAATGGTCAAATTCCGACATAAATATGAACGTTCACGAACGTTTAACGAATTCGTAATAAAGAACTTAATCGGTGAATTCCATGTAAACAGATTCAAAAATATAAGATTTTCTAATGAAATCGTAAAACATGTGATATGTGAGCTAACGGTTTTTGAACGAGCCAATTCGGACTTTGAATGAATAAGTTATGAGCCCAGAAAGTTTGCCGAAGAAATAAACTGTGAAATCTATATGAGGCTCGTGGTCGGTATTGCAAAGACTGACCAAGGAGGTAAAGTCGGCGCCCATGAACGCTTGAAAGCTAAACCGCAACTAATCGGAAGAGTGGTAAGGCAATGAACCATATAAAGAAGAATTTAAGCGCCATGAACAAGACTACGACATAGCTACTGATGACACGCCGCAACGCCAGCACTAGGAAATAGCCAGAGAAGAATAAACATGAATGTAAAGCAAATAGAAGTTGATTAATGGTGAGTTATAACTTTAATTATCTTAAAGTAAACTCATTAAAGATGATTATAACCTTGAGAATTACAACTAAAGGTTGACGAAAGACTACTTGAACGTAAACACAAAGTAATACGATAAACCGTAACAAACGTTAACAAATCTAAGGAATGATTAGATTGAAAAGAAGGGTAAGATACATTAGTGACCATACATGATTGTTTATGACCTAATGTGGTATGTTATGTGATTATGTGTTGTAGAATCCTTAAAAGCCTCGAAAAGAGTATATTAACTGTAGAAGACGCTGAAGGTAAGTGTTCTAACCCTTGTCTATGTTCATTCTGGACAAGTTTTGTGATTCATGTATCTTACGCATGAATTGATGTATAATGAAGTCGAAGCCAATTTCTTCGACTAGACTTTATGTGTTTGGTAGATTTCCTTATAATCTATCAAAATGTTATCAATGTTGTTATCTTTTGCCAACTGTTTTGGTATGGATTTCAAAGAAAGACCGAGTACGAATAAACAAATGTTTTGTCGTCAAACGACAGGCACGTGAGGTTGCCAAAACTTAAACGTAGATACGTTTAATGAAGTAGTGTTGTACAACATAGAGTACTATAGGCTGATCACCTAGACGTGCTTTCGAAATATATCTGGGACTTACTTGACTTGGTGTCGGGTTGTCCTTTTCAAAGAAAGAATGAAATGCTCAAGGTCTTGGACCAAAATTTATGTTTAACGAATGTTGTGCATGGTTAAACGTTTTAAAGAAAAAGAGAAGTGCTATTTTGAATTATCTATAGTACTTTATAACTATTGATTCAGTTATCGAAGATATACGATTCATATGACTCAAGCCTGTTGCTTAAATGAAATTGTCATACTTGTTGAGCTAGTTATGCTCACTTTTGCTTGAACCATATGAATGCAGTTAAGACCGAACGAACTGAAGGATCCAGTAAGGATAAAGGGAAGGCTAAGGCAGATCAATAAGCTGTTTTTGTAATAGTATAGTATGAATGTTGTAATTATTTGATATTATGACAAAGAACATATGTAATGGTTACAAAGAACCTGGGAAAGAGAATATTGTTTTAGAATATATAGAAGACATATTCACTCTTTTGATGTATTTCAATTGAATGTATGTGTGAACTGTAGCACCGTGTAGCACCATCTGTCGGGTTGGAAGATACCCGGATTTGGGGGCGTCACATATTTGGACTTCGGAGTCGTCAGGGTCCTGCATATATTCTTCTCTCTCCTTATTGCCAGTCAGCCAAGGTCTTGATTCCCCTAGTCTTATATTTAGAAGGGTAAGGCTCCCCTAAAGATTTGGCCTTTTGTTTGGTCTCTTATCCGTACAAGCTCCATACCAGAGAAATAGACCATTCAAAACCAAATTTTGTGAGAAATTATAACCTTTAACACACATAGAAGTTATGCTGAAACATGCCCATAATTGATGAAAAAGACAAGGAAATATGAACTGGCAAGAAAATAAAGACTACATACCACTATAAAACATGCAAAATATTCTTATCCACAGAAACATCATGCAACAAAAAAATATTTACAATAATCTATGCAATTGAGCATAAACAAAGTCTCACTAGATATAAAGCAGGTAATTAACGTTACCTTATGTCCATTTTTGTATCTGCAGCTCCAAGCATACAGATATATCGGCTTGGGCAATGCTTCAACTCAAATAAGGATGTTGCCCATCTCACTGCACAAAAACGTACTTCACTTTGTTCCTGGTGAGAAAAATGAAAAATATGTAAATGAGTATAAAAATGTTCTACAGACCCAGAATACATTCAATAAAATTACTTAACACTATGATCAAACAACAGAAGAGTGTGAGTATCCTGTAAATGAGTTGTACCACTTGAGAACTTTTCATCAGAAGCGACTCCAAATCCTCCAACACAGTTTTGGGTGCACCCTGATACCCAGTAGAAATTATTAAAAAAGAAACGGTAAAACAAATAAAATGAAGAGAGAAAAGAAAAAGAATATTATACCTTGTATGCAACAGCAAGAGAATTCGTAGCTTCTTGGACAGTTAGGCGAAGGAACTGAGTCTCAGATTTCAGAGCATCAAAAAGTTGAATAGCCATGTCAATCTTATTTCTGACAAAATAAGCAATCAATAAAAATTATACTACATCAACAGCTCAGGGCTTCAAAAAAATAATAATAATAATAATACAATACAAATACCTGAAAAGTTGAGGCATGCGCTGTGCAAGCAGTCCAATTGCTTGAAATGCAAAGGTCTTGGTCTCCCTAGCAATAGTATCTGGATAATTGTAATTATAATGATTATTACAGAAAGTTTTCAACAATTATTTATACAATAGATAAATATGATAAAAAGTACATATCAGCGTGTACAATGCACTATAAATACCTGATTCTGAAGCTGAATAGCCATCAAGGGATTTCAAAATTCCAGTCAGTATAACAGGGCCCATAAGCTTCAGCTGATCGTCTCTTGCCTGTATATATATAAATAGACCCAACCAAGGAAGTTATAATCACTGCGTTAGAATACTTTACATTCAATCTAAAGTCAAATTGGGACAATCAAGTTTAAAGCACAAAATAAGTAGAATAAGGTGAGAGAACAAGTATCAGTAATTGACAGGCATGTATATTTGTTTTACTCGTAGTGAAGGCGAGATTATTGTGGTAAAAAGAACGGTGAAGAGAGTAAATTTGCAGATAAGCAAGAAGTTCTTGATATGTAAATTAACTCAACAGAAACACTTTATAACATGGGTTTATCCCGACACACCACATGGATCTGAAATTCACACATAAATGAAAACAGTTACAATCGTATACTATAGCCGGTTAATCACCCCACTAGAGGACAAACATGTCATTCCAAACTCACTGGAGCCAGGGGCAAACTGGTCAATCCACACTTACCCCAGCAAGGTGGCAAAAACTTGTCAATTGATGCTTACCCCAGCAAAGGGGAAAACCTGTCAGTTAATGCTCACAGCTTATCCCAGCAAGGAGTAAGGGGGCAACTAGTCATTCAGTGCTTACCCCCAACAAGAGGGCAAGCTTGTGAAAGAGCATATATCCTGATTACTAAAGTGTGAGCTTAATCCTGAGGCAGACACCAAGGAGCCTTCAGGTCCCAGCATTGTGGTGCAAAAACCACTCTTGGGACCTCTTTAGGTTATTACTTTGGTATCTAGAGATAAAAGAATAAAGCTGTGGGCCAAAGCCTCTTAAACAATTGGGTTAGCATGGAACTCTTATTACACTAAGGTTCCGTGTACCAGGTACCATAGTTCTGAATCGTGATATGAGAACTAAATGCCTTGTGCATTGTAGCATTGTATCATAGATAGCATTCCTTGTACACAGTTTCATTCCACATACTCAGTCAACCAACATTACTGGTAACCACAGATAAAACATATCAAAGCCTCCTCGAGGCCAAACGAGAAATATGTGTATCCTCTCGCGAGGACACATGTCAAATACTCAGGTATTTTGCTACACTTGCAAAAGGATCAACTTGAAAGCTACAGAGCTTGTGCAAACTACCGCAATAGGCCAGTCGTAAACAAACATGTAGCTAATATCTAGAGGACTTTTATCCTCTCATGTGCAACACATCTAAAACCCTAACTATAAATATTAAACAATCCCAATGGCCAGAGCCCACGTCGACCGTTTATCTAATAATTGCATCCCTTCCAAAAGTCTGTGTTTGTTGTATGCATTACCTCTAGAATTACAATGGTTATCTAAATAGCAAATACCATCAAACAAACTATAACTAAATTAATGAGTCATTCCCAGTTTCACACTCTGAATTAGTTCATACTTACACGTGCATGGCTTAATTATGCGAACTTTCGAACAATTAAGTCATCCTTAAAGCCAACCTTTGTTCTTCATTCCATTCAAGAACAATCTTGGCTCTGTTATAGTGCATCTCCTTTAAGTATGCCCAATTTCTTACTCTCTACACTGAATTTACTATGTTCACATCTTCATCTACACCCCATCACATATTCACATCACATCCAACACACTTACTCCAAACATACTTTGGTGTGTCAAACTATCAATAAGAGAGTTCACTAAAGGGCGTGGTTGTTCAAAAGAATATCAATCTACCTCTTACATGCTAGAGGAGAATGAAGTAGCAGAACAAATCAAATTTGTGTCAGAACCATTCAAAGGATTGATACATTCAGTGTTCTTAGACAAAGTCTAGGGGCCGCTTAGGCGCTAGGCACTGCCCAACCTTAGCGAGTAAGTGCTAGGAGCCACCTAACGTCCTAGGGGGTGCTACTATCCACCACAATCACAACAACTTGTTTCCTCTTCTCCCCTGAAGAATATATGTTGTTGCTATCTATTTCTCTTTTGAAAGATGGGATGGGATAACATAATATATTTCATTTTTATATATTTCTCATGATTACAACTCATTTTCATATATTTCATTTCTTGCAAATGTAAAAGCTATTACAACTAATTATAGAAAAGTTACTTGCAAAAAAGTAAAAATAATCCTACACCTCACTCTTATCCTTCACCCATTTCTAACTACCTTCACATGGAATAAGCTTACTTCTAGAATATACTTTTATTTACTAACCACCAATTGTACTTTTGCCTGACACTCCCTCCTCTTTAAGAGCATCCATGCTGCATGGATGTAATTTGACAAGGCTTTTTCATGTTTTACTAGACAGACTATCTGCTGCTGAATCATCCTTTCCCTTTTTGTATCATATAACATAGTCATACACCAGTAATTTGCTCATCCATCTTTGTTGCATGAATGATATGAGGACCATCTTTTGATAGCTTCAGCTATTGTCATTAGTTCCTTCTCATAAGTGGAATAAGACTGCCTTTCGTCCCAAAGCCTTGCTGAAATAAGCAAGGGGCTTACCTTCTTGCATTAGGATTGCTCCAAATCCAGTCCCTGAAGCATCTATTTCAACCTCAAAGGTTTTCTCAAAATTGGACAGGGCTAATAAGGGAGTTGTGGGGAGAGCTCTCTTTAACTTTTCAAAAGCTAGCTGAGCACTTTTATTCCAACCAAAATTCTCCTTTTGTAGCTGACTGATGAGAGGTTTTGCAATGACTCCATATTGCTTTATAAACTTCCGGTAACACCCAATGAGCCCCAAAAGATGCTTGTTGTGATCCTTCATGTCTTTTGAGTAAATTAGAATGTCAGCAAAGAAGACAAGCACATGCTTTTTGATAAGGGCTAGAAAGTTGGTTCACGAGGTTTTGGAAAGATGCAGTGGCATTAGTTAGCCCAAAGGGCATAAATGTGAACTAAAACAACCCTTGATATGTTCTAAATGCATTTTTTTTAATGTCATGCTCTGCCATTCTCACTTGATGGTATCCAGCTCTCAAGTCTAACTTTGTGAAGACTTTGGCATTTCCCAATTCATCTAGAAGCACATCAATGAGTGGGATGGGGTATTTGTTTTAAACGGTGAGTGAGTTGAGATGTTTGTAATCTACACAGAATCTCCAACCCCATCTTTTTTCTTCACCAATAGGATACGAGAGGCATATGGGCTATGGCTGGGGTTTCTAACCCCTGATTGCAGTATTTCTAGAACCAGCTTCTCAGCTTCATTTTTTTGGTCAAATGAGCATTTATGTCTTAAAGAATATGGAGATGAGTTGGGTTTTAAAGGTATACGTATACTACGGTCTTAAGCCCTTTTAGGAGGCATATCCTTAGGTTCCTGAAGTGTTTGAATTTCTGGGGATGGTAAGGATCCTGAGGGAGTAATAGAATTGCAGCTAGGGTCTAGGGCCTTAGAGCTATCTTATGAATTTTGGTCAGGTGGTAAAGCTTGTATGATAAACAAGAATATATGCTATTGTTCAGTGATATGTTGAATGAGGCCCTCTGCAGTAATCATCTTAAGGGTAGGTTCCTTATCCTTGTTGTTTCCCTGTAATTGTACCATTTCATCTCCATACTTGAACTGTAAGGTGAGGTCCTCATAATTAAAAGTAGTAGGCCCTAGCTTTCTCAGCCATTGGACACCAAGTACTATGTCACAGCCTCCTAGGGGTAAGATTTTGATTGTATCTTTGAAGTAGAACTCCCCCATTTTCCACTGAAATTTTGTGCATTGTAGGTTGTTGATTAGTTTACTTCCATCTGCCACGGAGACTGTCATGGGAGGTGTGGATTCCAAAGTGAACCTCACTCTTTGTGCTGCTTTAGGGTCTATAAAATTACGAGTGTTGCCTCCATCTATGAGAATGGAAAGTGTTTTCTTCCCAACATAGCCAGTCCTGATCATGGTTTGAGAATTGGGCTGTCCTTCAATAGAATTGACAGATACCTCCATGTCTCATCCCCATAGGTTTTTTTCTCTTCATTTATTTCCAAGACAGGTTCCTCATCATATTTGGGGACTCAACATCTCCCAGGTTGGAATGATCTTATCCTACTATCATGAAGGACTTTGGATTCTTACATTAATGCCCAAAGGTGTACTTATCATCACAGTAAAAACATAAACTTGGGATTTCCTTTCATCCCTTTGCGCAGGAGTGATAGACTTGGGTTTGTTGAAGTTGTTCTTAGAATAGGTAAGAATAGGTGGTTTGGTGTGTGATGGCGTGGAAGTCTCCTTATGTGGACCTAGTTGGGCTTGGGGTAAGGTGTTGGTTTTTGTGTAGCTGTAGGCTAGTTTTGGTAAGGGAACTTCACAGAATTTGGCTTGTTTGTATGCCTTAGACAAGGTGTCAGGATCTAGAAGTTTGACAATCCTTCTTAGTCTCATCTTTGAGTCGTCCAATGAAGTTTCCCAAAAAGAAATCCCCAGTTAGCTGGGATATTTTCTCAAGCAACCTGCCCTTGTACCTCTCAAACTCATCATATTAGGTATTGACTGTGCTTGTTTGCTTGAGGAGTTTGAACTGTTCATATATATTGAACCCCTGCTTCTGAAAACCTGTTAATGAATTCACCAGCAAAAAGTTTCCCATGTTAATCCTTCCTTACTACTGATAAAGGACTTATATCAGTATTTAGGAGACCCATGGAGATGCATCCCAGCAGTCCTTCTTTGGAATGAATACCATTTATATCAAAATATTCTTCACAATCTTGTACCCAACTTTTGGCACCATCACCTCCAGTAAATGAAGGGAAAACCAATTTAAGGTGCTTGAGCTCCCTATCTTCTCCTTCTTCACCTTCCCAGTTGTTTCTCTTTCTCATTTGACATCTATTTCCTCATTCTTAAATGTCCTTTCTCTCTCAGCATGATCAGAGTTTCTAAAAAATCCTTTGGTTTCCTTGCTGCCATCAAGACCAGGCCTCTTACCCCTTGCCTTGTCCCCAAAGGGATTCTCAAACTCTCCATTAGTTTCTGGAGCTCTACACTTGAGCAGCTCATTCATCCCATTCATGAACCACTCCATTTTCTCATTTATGGTTTCCAACTGCTCATGTGTGTACTCTCTGTAATTTCGGAAGTCCTGTTGAAACATTTGGTTGGAAGTAGGACTTGACAACACTACTTGATATTCTGAGTAAGTGAGCTTGAGTGATTTTTGTGGTGTGAATTGAACCTCTCACAAGAATAATTTGTGGGTTTGAGTTGTAATGAACTCTTAACCCTGACTAGCACGAGGCTTAGCAAGAGTTAATAGAGAGTAAATAAGCACAGAATGGGAGCTAAGCTACGCAAATGATCAAATTAGTTATAACTAAGTACTAACAGTGTGTTAACACTTGGTTAAAACTGAGTAGGAATACTTGTGAGAAGTTTTGATGAAGTAAGAAGAATAAAGGTCGCTCTAGGATGAGCCGTAAACCCAGACATCTTAGGATCGACTCCCACCCGCAACAATTTGTTAAGGCAGAAATGCTCATGGGGCCGGACCACCAGCGCAAGCTGGTTCGAAAGGCAAAACGGTTGGGTCCAGCCTGGGGATTAGTCTGACCGCGGTTGAGAAACCCCACATTATCAAAAAAAAGAAAAAAAAAAAAGAAGTAAGAAGAATATCTATGATGGATATATGTTTAGTTAATGTTCAGCTATTCAAATAATGGAAAACTTGTGGTTCTACAAAGGAATTATGTAGAAAATGAAAAATCAATACCAAGCATTTTTTGGATTTTTTGAATAATAATCAAATAAAACAGGCTAAATAAGAGTTGTAAATGCTTGCGCTATGTTAAATATACCTAAACGAGTCCTGGGTAACAGAATTATACCTCTAATAATCACAGGAAGTGATTATAATCTTCAGTTGCAGGTGTTGGTGCGAAAAACAAATATTGGCAACTTCATTTCTGATTTCCATGTTTTTTTGCTTCTGGGTTGTGTTTGTTGATGGCTAGAGCTTCGTTTGGTGTTATATGGACTTTAGGTACTGGGTTTTGAGTATTCAGTGGAGTTTTTATGGGAGTTATGGAGGATTTGGGTGTTTGAATGAAAAAAAAAAGAGTATCGGAACTGGGTTTTTTTATTTCTGCAGAAAAAAAGCAGTGATGAATTTAAGGTGAGAGAGATGAGGGGGAGGAAGAAGATGGTGTCAGGCTTCAGCTGAAGCTCTTATACCACTTTGTCAGGCCAAGCTTGGCCCTGATTTAGAGAAACAGAGAAGAGAATTGGGAGGAAAGAGAGAATTAGACAGACAGTTCAGTTTGAGGGAGGTAGGAAGAAGGTAGGACTTAGGACGAAGATAGGTGTGAGACAAATGCTACACATTTTCATATATTTCATTACTTGCAAATGTAAAAGCTATTACAACTATTTATAGAAAAGTTACTTGCAGAAAAGTAAAACTTATCCTACACCTCACTCTTATCCTTCACCCATTTCTAACTACCTTCACATGGAATAAGCTTACTTCTAGAATATACGTTTATTTACTAACTACCAATTGTACCCTTGCCTGACACAGTGCAATGTTGAATTTGGGAAGTGGGTCATCTAACATTCATTTATATGCTAATAATGGGGTTTTGATTATTCATCCCAATGGCCTGATGAAATTTCTAGTCAGTGATGTTTCTTGGACTGCAATGATTGATGAATAAATAAACATTTGCCTAGAGGCTCTAAGAGCTTTTTAATTTAATGCT
Source organism: Panax ginseng (assembly GCA_020205605.1). Classification (NCBI taxonomy): domain Eukaryota; kingdom Viridiplantae; phylum Streptophyta; class Magnoliopsida; order Apiales; family Araliaceae; genus Panax; species Panax ginseng. Next base: position 71,905,279 of record CM035149.1, read on the forward strand.
GCTAAGTGGTGTAAAATGCAATTGGGCTACAATGATTACAGAGACTCGCATGCTCGCATAATGGGAACTTTTTTTAAAATTGCATAACGGGAACTTGTGTCTGGTGGTGGTGGAGTGGGGTGCGGGGTATATGCATTCATAAAAAATTGTGAATGAACATATCAATAAAAAAAAGGATGTGAATGAACTGGGGGAGTGTAAACATTCATAAAAAATTATGTGAATGAACATATCAATAAAAAAAGGATGTGAATGAACTTCACAACTATGTATGAAAGAAATGACTGCTTGATAACAGCTAAACATATGTTTCATAAGATGATAAATTACGAATGTCCATATATTTTCTTTTCACAAACTTTTAATGAAAAGTGTTAGCCGATGTTAGTGATGTTAGTAGCATAACATGTTTTTAGGCTTAAACATTTCATGTTTCCCTGTTTCTATTTACCTGTTTTTCTCCTAGAGTTAAGCTAATATTTTGGGTATAAATGTAGCTACTTGTTATATGAAAATAGATAGAAAATACACATTCTTCATGGTATCAAATGGTCCATAACAGACTTGCTTCTTTTCTTCCTCTATTCTAGTCTTGCTGTCTACAATGGAATTAAGGTGTTTTGTTGAGTTTTTCATACCCTTGCAAACAGTGTTGGTTTTTTCACGACTAATGTCACTGTTAAGGAACTCGAGCTATTTAAACAGTGGATTTTTTTTCCTTTTCCTGCCTATCCTATATTTTTGGAGTGTTTTACAATCTCTTGATATCATTTTGAAAGTTTATTCTCCTTGATATAGATTGTATCTCCTTGTTAATACTATTTTATGGCGGAACAAAGTGATGCTAGCAGCAAGGTTCATATCAGTAACACGGGACAACATCAGGCTGTTAGAGGAGCCATGCTCTTAACTCAGCTTTGGCTCTCAATCCCTTTAAATTGGATGGATCCAATTATTTGGCACGGTCTCAAGTATGTCGTATGTCAATTAAGGCCAATCGTATGCAACACTTCATCAATAGAACTTTGAATATGCCTACACAACCGAGTATGAACCAAGAAGAATGGAAATTTGATAATGCCATGGTAAAAATATGAATTTTTAATTCTATGGAACCGAATATGAGAAGTAGTTGCATGTTTTTAAATACTGCCTATGAGCTTTGAGAGGCTATCTCTCAGACTTCCTTTATTTCTGGTGATATGTCTAAGACTTATGACATTCGTAAGCAAATAAGTGAACTAAGTCAAGGGGAGAAGCCTGTGACACAGTATTTTGCGGAGATTAATGCCTTATGGCAGGAGCTTGATCATTACCGCGTTTTTTCAGCCAAATGTACAGAAGATATCACAGCTTATGAAAAGTTTGTTGGCGAAGATCGAGTTGTTGATTTCCTGGCTGGTCTAAACATAGATTATGATCAAGTTAGAGCACAATTGATTGGTCAAACACCTTTTTCATCACTGCGAGAGAGTCCAACAAGAGGAAAGTAGACGTAGGGTGATGGTTCTAAATCTAAATTTTGTTGACAAATCAGTCATGGTTGCTTTGAATTCTAAGCCTAGTTTTCCCATTCAGTCTCCTATCTCTGTTCTAAAAATTGGCCTAGGCGCTAGGCGGGGGACTGGCGCCGCGCCTAAGGCCAAATCGATGAAAAAAGCGGGCTAAGCGGGAAAGGCGGTGCCTAGGCGGAGTTTTTTTTTAAAAAAAAATTACTACTAAAACCAAATATTGATATATTTATTTTTCTAATAATTTACCATATTCTTAATGCAAGTTGTAGCTTATCAAATCACAACAAAAAAGTGAACAAGATCAAGTCAAAATGGATAATTTTATTATAGTTGTAATTTTTTGAACTTGTACCAACTTGAAATTCTATAAATGATGATACATTTGTAATATTTAGTTTAATTCAATATAATTCTTAAATTTATGTTTAGTTTCTTAAGTTTTAATATTGAATTGAATTCTTAAAATTTTAAATTTTATTATTTAATACCAATTTTGTTTATGAATAAAACTAATACGTCAAAGATATGTTAGTCATACTTAGTATAGTATTTGTCGTTTTCTTTAAGTCCTCAATTTTGAAAATTACACAAATTAAAATAATTTCATAATTAATAATATCAAATGTCTCATTCAATAAACTTCACACTAATTTTTAAAAATAACATTTATTTAAATTTTGAGAGAAAGAAGTACATATATAATTATATACATGAAGATATCAAGATACTTATTACTAGTTACTACTTACTAGTAACACTAATTCTATAATTTAATTATTTCAAGCAATGGATATATATCTTACTACGTAAGTACAATTACTACTAATTCTATAATTTAATTATTATCTTTATTATAGATTATTTTGCTTTATATTATTGTTTTGTTAGAATAATATAAGATAAAATATTAAAATTGTCTTAAAATAAAAAATCTCGCTTAGACCCCCCTGGCCGCCCGCCTTTTAGAACATTGTCTCCTATTGAGAAGGAGTCCCGTGAATGTGATTATTGCAGGGAAAAAATCATACCAGGGATCGTTATTTTAAACTTCATGGGCGTCCTAAAGGGCGTGGATGTCGGTTTGGTCGTGGATCCTAAGCCTACATGTCTACTCCACCTCTTTCTGTTGATGCACCCAGTACTTCAGACTCTACTGCACTAACTCCTGAGGAAATATCAGTGTTTCGGAAATTCTGTTCCAAACCTACTCCCTCTCATTATGCCCAGTCAGGTATACTTCCTTGTTCTTTTCATGTTTCATCCACTTGCCCTAGTTGGATTATAGACACAGGTGCCTCTGAGCATATGACTGGATCCTCCAACCTCTTTACTTCATACACACCCCGCTCTGGAAAAGACAAGATTCGAGTAGCTGATGGCTCCTTGTCTTTTATCTCCGGGAGTGGTTCTATTATTTGTACTCCTTCATTGACATTATCATCTGTTCTCCATATCCCTTCATTTACTGCAAATGTATTATATGTCCAACGTCTTTCTGAATCTCTACACTGTTCAGTAACATTCTTTCCAAATCATTGTGTTTTTTAGGACTTGGTGACGGAGCAAATGATTGGCAGTGGTAGTGCAGTTGATGTTCTCTATTATTTAGATATTCTTTCATCTAACATGTTCTCTACTCAGGCTCTTCACTTTACTTCAGACTCCAGCCTGACCTCTCTCCATCAATGTCATCGTCGTTTGGCTCATCCTTCTTTTTCAATATTGGAGTCTTTATTTCCATCTTTAATTAAGCAATGTCCCAAATTCAGTTTTTGTATAAACCATGTGAATTCGGTAAACACAAACGGTCGACTTATTCTGCTAGTAACAGTCGTCAGTCTTTTGCTATTTTTCATACTGATGTGTGGGGACCCTCTCGGGTTGTTTCCTATTCTGGCTTTAGATGGTTTGTTAGCTTTATTGATTGTCATCCTCGTGTCACTTGGATTTATATTTTGCGTTCCAAAAATGAGGTGTTTGATTGTTTTAAGGACTTTCATAAAATGATTCAAACCCAATTTAACGCTAAAATAAAAATTCTCCATAGTGATAATAGTCGTGAATATAGCAATAATCATGTTTTTCACAATTACCTCTCTCAGCATGGCATCATTCTAGGAGGTTTCAAAACTCCATAACAAAATAGAGTGGCGGAAAGAAAAAACCCACACTTACTAGAGGTTGCCCGCACTCTTATGTTCACAATGGCAACCCCTAAATTTCTATGGGGTGATGTGGTTCTGACTGCTGCATTCCTTATCAACCGCCTTTCTTTTAGAATCCTTGGGAACAAAAGTCTTATCTCTTTTCTCCAACACATGACCAGTCCTTCTCCTTCGCCTTGAGTTTTTGGTTGCGTGTGCTATTTTCATAATAAGTCTCCCACTCAGGGAAAATTAGATCCCAAGGCTCTTCGATGTGTCTTCATTGGTTATTCTCCAACCCAAAAAAGTTATAAATGTTATCATCCTCCTAACAAAATTTTTGTCATTTGGGATGTCACCTTTTGGGAATTAGAACCTTTTTATTCTTCATCTTCTCCTCAGGGGGAGGATGTTATTAATGAGGAGAATCTTCCTTCTGATTTTGTAAGTTTTACTTTTCCTATCCTGTTGTTGTTTTTAATAATTTTACATGAGAGAGTTACACGAGGGGAGCCACAGAGCCTGAGCCCCGAGCTGAGCTTCGAGTTGAGGACTTATGTTCGAAAAATCAAGAATAAGGTTACCATTTCTGCACCACTACACTAACTCTGCTCCGAACCTGGTCTTGATAATGCTAATTGTGAGAATCCTAATACTACTAGTTCTTCTAATGATATTGAAATTCCTATTGCCCTTAGAAAAGGGGTTCGATCTTGTACTCAACATCCTATCTCTAATTTTTAACCTATAATAAATTATTTGCCTCCTACCACTCCTTTGTTTCCTCCTTGTCTTCAATATCTATTCCTCGGGGGTGGAGAGAAGCAATTAATGATGAGAATTGGAAACAGGCTATGATTGAGGAGATGAATGCCCTGAAAAAAATGATACATGGGAACTAGTTACTCTCCTCATAGAAAAAAATCACCAAGTTTGCAAATGGCAAATATACCTTAAATGAAGCAAGATGGGACAGTTGAGAAACTCAAAGTCAGGCTAGTTACAAAAGGGTATACTCAAACCCATGGGATTAATTATCAGGAGACATTTGCTCTTGTAGCGAAAATGAACTATGTTCGTACCATAATCTCATGTGTAGCGAACTTTGACTAGGATATTCAACAATTGGATGTGAAAAATGCATTCCTTCATGGTGACTTGGCAGAAGAGAAATATATGGAAATACTCTCCAGTTTTGCTTCATCTGTCACTAAGGGTAAGGTTTGTAAACTGCGAAAGACTTTATATGGTCTGAAGCAATCTCTTAGAGCCTGGTTCGGTAGATTCCATAAAGCAATGATAAGATTTGGGTACAAGCAAAGTCGAGCAGATCACACTCTATTTGTCAAACCAATAAATGGTAAGGTTGTCATTCTTATTGTTTATGTTGATGACATTGTGGTGACGGGGGATAATAAAGAAGAGATAGCTAATTTCAAAGTGAGTCTGGCCAAATAATTTGAGATCAAAGATCTTGGTCCCTTGAAATATTTCCTTGGTATTAAAGTTGCAAGATCTTCCAGTGGGATTTTTTTATCTTAACGGAAGTATGTCCTTAATCTTTTAACAAAAACTGGCATGTTAGGTTGTAAGCCTGCTGATTCTCCTATTGAAGTTAATCATCATCTAGAAGGAGGCACGGGACCTATGGTTGATAGAGAAAGAGGACGATTGATATATCTTTCTCATACTAGACCCGATATATCTTATGTAGTGGGTATAGTGAGCCAGTATATGCATGATCCTCAACATTGTCACCTAGAAACTGTCTACAGAATTCTAAGGTATCTCAAGTCTGCTCCTGAAAAAGGTTTATTATTTGCACCAAATGGTCATATGAGAGTCGAAGCTTCTTCCGACTCAGATTGGGTTGGCTCTATTGAGGATCATCGTTCTACATCAGGCTACTGTTCATTTGTTGGAGGTAATCTTGTTACTTGGCGTAGTAAGAATCAGTCCGTGGTGGAAAGATTAGTGCTGACGATGAATATCGAGCTATCGCTTGGGTATATGTCAACTAATGTGGCTTCACACTTTGCTAGAAGATTTAGGTGTTACAACTAAAGGGCCTATGCAGTTATTTTGTGATAATAAGGCAGTCGTTAGATTGCAAACAACAAAGCACATTGAGATTGACAGACACTTCATCAAAGAAAAGTTAACCAGTGGTCTTATTTGCTTACCTTTTGTAAAAACAGATCATCAGCTAACTGATATTCTGACTAAGGGTCTCAGTAGTAAGATGTTTTATCCATTGTGTTTCAAGTTGGGTATGCGAGACATCTATACACCAACTTGAAGTGGAGTATTAGCAGATGTTAGTGATGTTAGTAGCATAACATGTTTTAGGCTTAAACATTTCATGTTTCCCTGTTTCTATTTACCTGTTTTTCTCCTAGAGTTAGGCTAATATTTTGTATATAAATGTAGCTACTTGTTATATGAAAATAGATAGAATACACATTCTTCATAAAGTAGCTTAGATATGCTCAAAGCCAGTGGTCTATTCTAAGAAAGTATCAATTCCAACAGGTTTTTCATTGGAATAAACCTCCCCTCGGATGCATATTGGTACATCATATAAAAGAAGACGGTATTGAAGGCTTGTAAGAGAATGATGACTGTGGTGCTGAGTATGGAGAATTTTGGAGACATTGATAAATGACTATTGTTCTTGTCTAAGAAGTTATTTTGCACCGTAGAACGGAAAGCTACTTTCCGATCGTAGGAGATATTTTAAACAAAGAGTACATAATTTTCTACAAGATTAGTTATTTTATCATTCACATAACACTAGGAGGTGGTTTATTTTTCTTTTCTTTTTTTTAATTTAGTTCTATCAATCCAGAAAGTGAGTATTTTCTCTTGGCATTTTGATATATACAGCAAGTTTATGAGTTAATTGACAATCTCCAAAGAAGTGAATTGTTTGGTAGCTGATGTTGACGTACATTACTGCGAAAAACTTGTGTTATTCATCCTCAGGAGATAATTTCTGAAAGAAAATAAGAAAGAGACCAAATGTTGCTCACATGTTTGAAAACCCACACAGTGAATTCCATCCCCAACTGCTTCAACCTTGAGGAGGTACCGTTTCCTGTTACATAGCAAATATGAAGAAATCAAATAATTTTTCAACCTATTACACACCAATGAAGAAGAAAGAGAAAAAAAATAATAAATAAAAGAAAAAAGAAGAAGATTATATTGAAGGACTGTAAAAGGTTACTAGTTATTTTAAAGGGGAGGAGAACTATTAAAGATATGTGCATGTCTGAATTACATGAATAAGTTAAACAAAAAATCATAATCCATCCTTCCCAATACCCCCCCATGTTAACATCATAGTCTTTAATTTCATAATAAGAGTTTTCATAAGAGGAAACAAATTTGTGTTAGAGATCCTGACGCATATTTCTGTTCATGTTTGCCTTTTCTCATGATGGATACTGTGTTGATGTTATTTTAGAATAGCAAGACTCTAGACAAGTCTATGGAATAAAACAGGTAGTTGAGAACCCAGGTTTCATGACAAAACATATGGCATGTGAATTGGTTTATCCTCACTACATCTTTGCAGGAAAGGTTTCATTTAAACAGTGAAACTTGAGACCTGACATTTGCATTCAGTGGGGTCAGTAAAAGGCAAAGCTGATTATCATAAATACAATTATCAAAAATGAAAATAATTCTAAAGCAGCTTTCATTTCTGTGTCTCCAATAGAAGTCCCAATACCTCAAGAAACAGTCACGGCCTCATTAGAAAGTAAACGTTGTACTACATATAACATAAGAGATTTCCCCACCCGAAGATGAACTAAAACTTCTGTTTTCAGGTTAAATGTATATCCTAGAATTTTTTTTAGACAGAAATTATATAAAACCTAAATGAAGAAAAAAATCATGCCTACAATGCCAATGTTTTTCTGTACAGGGAAAAAAATTATTCATGAGAGAGAATAGAGTCAGAGAAGGAACAAGTAGTCCACCCACTCAATAACAAGTGGAAATTAAATAAAACCAAAGAAAGTGTAGCTCTCCAATCTATACAAATATTAGACACATAAAATGCCCCAAAAGGCACATCACAGTACAGGTTCCACCAAAACAAATGAAGAATCTTCTTTGCATTGTGCTACAGCGTGAAAAATATGGAATTTTCACTTTGGAATTTTTGAGGCGGCTTGGGAGTTGAGTGTCTCCTTACTCCTAAGAGAGTTTTCTTCAATTAAGATTTAAGGTTCGTAATGCACAGAATGCTAATAATTTTAGCAGGTGTTCTTGCTTTGCTATTACGGGGTAATTTGACTGAAAGGAATGCTATAATTTTAAATGATATCCATCTCTCTTTCTTTTTCTGGGATAGAATTTCACTGCTGTGGCTTCAGATATGGGAGCTTTTAGAGGATTTACTATTTCCGCTTTTTATTGAGTTTGGCGGCCAGTGCTTGATTAGTTTGACTTTATTTTCCCACTTCCATCTATGTTAAACGGATTCGGATGGAGTGTCCGGTTGGACACGGTATTTTAAAGAGTTTGACATGGGTAAGTACAGATACTCCTCAATCTTGCCAGCCAATGTTTACAAATGTCCAATACCCATACCCTTGTCCGAGTGTCGGACACGGGAACTTTTAGGAAAATTAAAGAGCCCGTGTAACATAGACTTTTATTTCTTTGTAGAACACCTTGTTCAACCTTTCTATACGCTCTCTTCTATCTAATAGAGCTTCCTTCTTTTTCAACCAAAAAAAAAACAAAGAAAGTGAAATTAGACGATGTCATGTTTTATAGTGATTTTGATGATTATCAAATGTATGTGTGGTGTATATATATATAAGACAGACTAGAATTTATCTTCTAAATTTGTTACAAAATGAACATATAAGTTCTTGATATAAGCAAATATTCAATAGATTGAAAGAAAGATATTTCTTTACCATATATGCAGCCAAAAATGCATTGTAGAGTTGATGGGAAACTATTTGCTGCAGTGATCGACCGGCAGAAAACAGACATCAGCCTTGATCTCAAGACAGGATTCCCAGGAGTAACCCTATAATCTGGAGCAATATGTTCTCCAGCGGTCCCTGCATAACAGTAAAAGAATTATACATTCAAGATGTTCCGCAATTAGTTGTAGCAACACAATACTCACTTGACTTGGTATAACCAAAGTTGATCATGGTAGATAAATTTAGGCAACAGCCTATGTGGAATTGATTTTCTTTAAATACAACTATAGAGACCCCGGATCTCCCCAAAAGAATGTACAAGGCACAGAAAATACAAGAAACAATTCAACAGACATGAAATGGAACGATAGTTTATTAGAATGTCTTTAGGACAAGGACATGAAATTTCAAGTAACATAAATGCATAATAATTACACCTCAAAATCGCAGTTTGGTGAATGAAATGAAACCTATCACAACAAAAATTACAAACATTAGATATGGAAGACCATAGAGATCCTCGAGCGGAAACCTGTTCTGAATAAGAATATGACATTTTAACGGATGTAAAATCTGAACAGACAGGTGAACCAAAAGTTTACAGTTTGGCCCTAATTTGCCACGTCAGTCTAATTTTACAGGTCAGAATGAGGAAAGAATATAAACCACTTTCTTTTCCTTTTTCTCCGGATATGGGAAAGAAGCAAACACTTTTATTCTAGGATTACAAACAATAATATGTAATATAATATATATATATATATAATAAGAGTAGTTGGGGAAAATAAAGATTAGTGGGATAAGCTAAGTTACATGGACTCAATGTAGTGTCCAGTCGAACACCGCTACTTTGGGGAGTTCAAAATGAGTACTCCTCAATTTTGCCAATATTTTACACTAAAGTAAAGTGTCCACTACCCATACCCTTGTTTGAGTGTCGAATGTCATCACTTTGCCCTAAAGTACTCCTATGTGACACTCGACACTTACACTTGAACAAGGTATGGGTAATGAAAATTTCATTTTAATGTTAAAATTTGGCAAAATTGGGGAGTACATGTCGAACTCCTAAAATACTCATGTCTGACAGAACACCCATTTGAGTCCATGTAACTTAGGTTGCCCTAGAGATGCCCTTAAACTAGGGTATGTGCTAAGTTGCTTAACATATCGGTGGCCATCGTCGTAGGAAGCCCATTGGATCCTCATTGTTGCACTTTACTTGGCAGACTTATCAATCTTGGTCCCGCAATTTGCCTTTCCACAGACTTAAAGGCTAAAACATTCTTGGCATCAACCTTAAAATCCTTATTTAATGGTCACTTACAGCAACACTTTGTTGCGAAGGGGAAGTGGCCCTTCGTTAACTGAAACTTGATTAAGGGCATTAAGGTAATTTCTCCCATTTGTAACACAGTGTTGTGGTAGCCAAGGTTCTCTGCAATATAGTGCTTCGGAAGGCCCCATCTTTTTTAAAGTCATGACCGTCAGATCTTGCAATGGACCCTTCATTTATAAGCCAGAATACAGAGATATTTGATAGGAAAGTGGAAGAGACTTTGGTGCAACATCTAGTGGTCATTTAAGACCCCATAGCCAACATTTTCTTATGGATCGGCTCCCATATGTGTGTGTGTGTATTAGAAGGATTTATATATCCCTTTCATTTGCAGCAAAGCAATGTAGCTAAATACAATTATAGACATATTAGAAGCCTGCTATTATAGAAGCACATGTGGGTGTATACGAAGCTAAATAAAGTAAGTCACACGATTTTGTAAAGGTACATAAATATATATAAGAAAAAATGTATTGCAGGAGGGGCGTATAATAAAGCCAAATCCTGACAAAAGGAATAAACTAGTACACTATAAATGAGATCAATATAATTTTTAAAGGCTTCAATTGAACACATTATCAATTCGGATTAACTTATTCAAACATATCAATCCCATGAAATACAGCAACAAGATATCACCAATACAATTTTCACTGATCACAAATTTGAGGAATGCAAAAACTGTTCTGCAAGATGAGTAAGCTATAGACAGAAACAACTCTCCCTTAACTCATTACATTTAAGAGATCAAACTTAAAAAGGATTTAAGAGTAACACAATAGTATCAAAAAGGATATAATTACGTCAACAAACAAGGAACTTTGGTTGCAAGTGACAACATATTGTTCTACATCTGCATACCATTAAATAATAAATATAGTCTGTTTATCAGGTTCTGATCATCTAAATTCACACCAGAAACCTTCTTCTTTAAAAGCTCCTCTCCTCTCTTAACAACAGGCTCTTGACTTCAACAGAGAAAACCAATAAACATGTCAACATCCCAGAAAGCATGCATGAGTAAATATAGAAAAACAAAAAGGAAAATTAGCTCATAGGTTATCTACAATCAGAAAGTAGTAAATACCAGTCTACACATGCAACGATAAAGAGAGGATATACAAGCTCAGGCACCAGCTCCATAGCTTCAACAACATTCAAGATACCTAACTGTAGGATATAATCAAAGTTACCATGGAAAAATTAACTCCAAATATACAGGAAATGGCATATGAACATTCTTGGGGTTCTCATAATAAAATTGTATACATCAACAAATTAAATTTCAAGATACAAGTATCATAAGACTTCCACCAATTTCACCTTTATTTTTGAAAGCATGTCACTTTTCAACAGTTGTTTCCCAGTAACACGGTTGCTTTGAGTAATTGAAAGCCCAGCTGGGCACCCTCCTCTGCAAAAATGAAATTAGTTCTTGTTGTTTAGAATAAAAATAAACACAGTTAAAAGATCAATTTACTAAAGAAATAGTAAAGCAGATTCCAGACCCCTGAGATGGCGTTTGATATAAAACTGTATGGAGGCAAAATTCAAGAAATATCTCACTGTCCTGAGAACCATTTATCAATCTATATTTCGCGGCAACTTCATCATTAATTTGGATGGAATGACACTCACCAATCACCTGAAACCAAGTACGAAATCAATAATTGGTCTTTGGCTAGGAGAAAGCAGCAGAAACCAAAATGGGTGATATGGTGTCCTATCTTTACTACTTTCACTTATAGTGGAACTTTTAAGTCGTTATTAGCTCTAAAAAGCTTAAGTGATTAGAGAATAGCCTCAATAATAAATAATGTATATCTTGCTTTAAAACTCTCCCTCACATACAGTCCCACCTACACATGGAGAGACAAACCAAGCTGCATCATAATGCATAAACCAACAAGAGTATAATTGCGCTAAAAACAGAATGTGGGAACCAAATGCAAGTGGGAAACTCAATCCCAAGATCTTGCAAAACAGAGATACCATGTTCATTCACCAAATAGTTCTAAAAGCTTAAGCTGTTAAAAACAAATTATATCATACTTTAAAAGAACAAATCATGAGCACAACTGATGGATAGATAGATGAAAACTTTTGGCTTGTTTGGTTATCATCTGATCAACTCTAATTTCTGTTTTCATTTTCATTTTCAGTTTCCTAAAATTTCTGAAAATTCTGAATGTATTTGGGTTAACATTTTCTAAAGAAAAGTTTCTTACAAATTTTGAAAGATTCAGAAGAATCCAACCCAAAAGGGGCAAAGGAAAAAATTGAAATCTTTCTTAGTGAAACAATGGGGAAATAGAAAAATAAACCATTTTGTTTATATTTAAGGTGCATAATAATTCCCACCACTGTAATTTTACACCTATACTAGTATTTTGAGAAGTTCTTTATGAAAACAGAAAGCAGAGACGTTATCCAAATGAAAGTTTTTAATCGTTATCCAAATGCCCTTGGGATGTTTTTAATACTTAGAAAATGAAAACATCTAACAGATTTGAGAATCATATCCAAACATGCCCTTGGGACACTTATCACCATCAAAACAAAAAATAATTCAATTATATTATACAACACTACAGATAAGTCAGCTACATCACATCATTACAGGCTTGAAAGCAAAAAAATATTATCTCTATTGATATTAACATGATTCAATTTATACAGCTGCAAGGCAAATCACCATACTCCCCAAAAAATAATCCAATTATATTATACAACACTACAACAGTCTCATCAGATCAAAGGTATATCATTAGGCATATATTCTTTTTATTATTATTAAAAGTCAACCCTGGTATTTTGTTAAAAACCAAAGAGAAGAAAAAAAAGCTCATAACATGGTCGAAGACCAAAAGAAAAGTAGAAGAAAGAAAAGAAGAAGAGTAGAAGAAAAGGAAAGAGGAGGCATCTTGCAAGTCGCATTCCAAAGATTCCAAAGCCGATCGATCGATTAGTTTACCACAACTCGCTTAAGGTTCTGCAACTCCAATACTTAGAAAATGCCATATTCTTATTCTTCTTCCCAAAACTAAAAAATGTACGCTTCTAAGCGCTTCATACTTGCTTTAAGCTTGGGACACTTATCCAACCTTGTTCAACTGATATTAGATATTTTGTCAATTCCAGAGTTCAAATTATCTTTTTAAATTAACCCAATATTTTCAAACTATTTCTTTACCACAACTCACAATTGCCATTTTTATTCTTCTTCCCAAAAACTGAAAAGACTGATTTGGCTCCATTGTTCAACTGCACAACAAATTTCATAACCTATTTTCAAACTATTTCTTTCACATTGTTTTCCTTCTGATTTGGCTTCACAACACTAGATATGGGATTTCAAGGATTTCAATTTTCAAGCAAGAAAATTGTTGCTAAAGATACAGAAATCTCCAAGTTCAACATGTTTTTCCTGATCCGGTAAGATTTCTTTTCAAGGTATAATTTCTTTTCTTTTAGGATGCTTAAAATATGCATTAATTGTGTTATATATCTCCTTCTTCCCCTTCTTTTTTTAGGGTTCTGTATGGTACATCAGTACGCCACTTTTTATGATCTGGATTGCAAACAAACTATTATCTGGTACGAGGGATCTGGATTGTGGTCAGATGGGGTTGGGAGAATTTGGCAACAATGGGGAGGACAAGGAGTCCTCCTAAGAGGCACAAAAGGAAAACAAATAGCACTTTAACAATTCCAATCTCTACACAATTCTGATATGGCTATTCCCCAGATATCTCCCATGGAAGAAGCCCACAACGAAGAAATGATAAAACTCTATCCCTCAATAAATGGAATGGCAGACTGCTCCCTTAAAATTCTTGCATTCTGTCCCCCCCTCTTTCCACACACAAAATACAAAAATGCCACGCTTTCAAAATACTGTAGCATAAGCCTACCAAACCCCGTATTTAATCGATGACAAATATTTCATTAATCATTAGCATATTGCTCAGACCATATCGCATTTTGTTTTAAATGGTAAAGATTCAATATTCCTTCGTAAAGAATTAGACCCAAAAAAATTTGAGTAGAAGATTGGAAACAAGATACAACCAAACCATTTAATGTGTTAACTTCTATGTTCATCAAGGTACATGCAAACACTGATCCAAAAAGGAAGAAATAATAAACAAATACAGAAAGAAATAAGTGAAACATATATGTATTGCCTCCATTGGGATAACCAAACTTCTACTCAACCCAAAAACATGACACCCCTCCTATCTAAAGCTTTTGCTCATCGCCTAAAATTAATATAAATTAGAGAGATATAATTATTATCAGAATTAGTATGCTAATTCATAGGCGGTTAATGGGCATAACTACTGTAATTGAGCGGACGATTGTTCAGCTCTAGATCTCTGTCAAACTCTTGAACACTGACAGGTCCTTATTAAATGTCGCGTGCTAATGTTCATTGAGATTATTCTAAATATACTGTTAGCATGATCATATTTCTCTTTTTATCTTGTTAGTTGTTACTCTGATAAGAATCTTCATGATGGATTCGTCATTAGTCCTCTACATTCTCTTTCCGGTAACATTATTATCATTTATCTATTTTGGATGGAAAAAGATGTTTTATTAACAAAATAGAGAGGACACAAGAACAGGGGAAGAAGTCCACCCATCCAACGACGCAGAAACCTAGAAGAACGGGAAAAATGAGCACTTTAAAAGTGCAGTGCACCAATCTCTGCACATGTTAGACAAAATGGTACCCCTAAACTAAAGGTAGAATCCCACAGTGAGGCAAGGAAAATATTACCGTCCCTGTTTCTTCCAACCCTTGAAACCGAATGAACAACATATCTTCCACTGAAACGGTGAACACCTACTCCTTGTCCAACACTTCAATTCTACACGGCACAAGCAACAAGTACAAAACAAAATAGAGGAGAATGAACCATAATTTTTCCTTGCACACAGCACATTACACAAACATTTGACGATATAGCCTTGTAGATCTATTCTCCTAATAAAGGTCATTAGTATTCATTTCAACCTTTGTAAAACAAGAGTGAAAAAGGCCTCGACTTTGGATGGAACCCTAGACATAAAAGTATAAAAAAAGTCGAAAGAAATTGAACTTGTACTGGGAAATGCATCAACCGCGCAAATAACTCTTACAAGATTAAGTACCGGTAGAATCTATACACCCACACCCACTACACCTATCAGAGAAGCAGATATAATTTTTAATTCCATTATCATTATGATTCTTGTCCAAAATTAGATTTAAAAATTGTGAAGTTAAATCATTAAAAGAAACTTCTTTAACCAGAGACTAAGAAGCAAAGAAATGATGTAAACAACCCATATAAACCAAGCTCAAGCTTAATTTGCACCACTATGCTTCTACCATAATGATGATGCAATTGGGTGTACATATTAAATGTAAACTATTAACTATGCACATATATTTAACATACACGGTAATGGGGTACGGTGACCTGAAATTTGTAAAACTGAAACTAACCTTTGCAGTGATTCTCAAAACTATCTCTTGGTGTTGAGAAGGGAGCTTTGACATTTTAGCAAAAAGAAGAGGTGCCATATTTTCCTTTTCCTACAACAAAAGAATTTAGAACCAGTGTCAACTTTAAATAAGTTCTTATAACAAGCAGTCATTCCAATTCAAGTAAAAGCACAAACTTTCTAAGGAGAGTTCAAATACCAGAGAAATAAATACTAACCTCTAGATGAACACGTTCGAATGCCATCTCAATATACACGATGCAAAAATTCTTAACCATTGGGGCAGCAGATTCGATATACAACTTCCATAATTCGGACAATGGCAAACCAATTTCTAGCTGGTGTTTCACTCTCTTGTTGACATGACTCAGGACCTCGATAACCTAGCATCACAAAAGGGGATAATATTATTATAATGAGGAGAACCCAAAGAACCAACAAAGACTATCAACCACTATCTTCCAAATGTAGAAACTGAAAAGTGAAAGATATTAATAATCAGTTAATCACAAATAGCTTCAGACAAAGAAACATATAGGTATATTTATCTTTGCAGAAACCTTGGTTGTCTTCTTGGAATGAACAGTAGACTGAGATGATACAAGAGTACTTTTGGCATATGAAAAGCCCAACGGGAGCGACTAATCCATTGATCAGTCCTTAGTCTCTACTTTTAATTGATTTTTTTATAGTGTACTACTTTAGACTGTTAAAAGAAACCTCTTTAATGTGAAGACTCTTCTTGCCAACTAAGCATAATGAATTGACAAGTGACAACTAACAAATTTCAGCACTTCATGGAAAAACTTAAGATTTCAACTTCTACCTTGCACATAAATGTGACAAAGGTAAAACAAATGCCTCAAGTTTTAGGTAACCCAATGAATTATGCATGTTCCATTTTATATGTTTGAAAATGTCTGTCGCTTCTATGTCCACTCGAAATTCAAAATCACCTTCATGAGAGTATGTGATGACTTAGAACTATAAAATAACACCTGACAAAATTCTGCATATAAAGGAACCCATCAAGAAGCTCCTCGTCTCAACTACTCTGTTTAGTGTAATACACTTGGCAATGACCTTAGTTTTTAAGGCAGCAGTTTCATCTCTTGATTATCAAGCACAAAGTCCAAAGATCAACCGAGTTGTATCTTCTTTCAACTTGCACATAGTTAACAAAGCTCGATCACGTCAGTGATGTATATTAAAGATCATCCAAATACATACAAGGGCAAAGTTCATCTGCAGAAAAGAAGAGGCATCACACAGAGCAGCATGCACAGCAGGTCTGGCAGGTCATCTCAGGATGGATAACTATTAAAAACCCTTACTACTTGGTCATCTGAAGGCTACACAACCTTTTTCTTGCGTTATGCTTAAAATACAAAATAGTACACAGACAAGAGCCCTAATGATACCCACTTAAACAGATTCTTGAACCACCGTGTAATTATTGTTTCTTATAATAAGTTGAAAGGTGTTCTATTCTTTCTTTTTTTCCTTTTTGCAGAAAACAAATTTTATCAGAAGAAACCACATCTTATAAGTTTTCCAGTGTATATTTCAAGTTCAAATGAAGTCAAAGTTTCAGTTGAAGGAAGATACTAAAAATCAGCCTAGAGGAGTGAGTGATCAAAATAAGGCTAAATCAATTCAAGTTACTAAGCCAAATTCGCCTTACCTCCCTCTGTTGGTAGTTGTTGAGGAGGCTAAAATTGAAAGCACAGATATGGATGTTTGGAGAGATTTAGCAACTGAAAAGTTTGAACTGTAGGTTATTATTCTAGACTCTAGCATGCTGTTAGAGATGCCCAACAAGTTTTCCAGGTCATTTGATGATAAGAAGGGGGAGAAGCACCTGTCCAACTCCTACTATGTTCCAAAGTATTACCAAGTCAAACAAAAGAAGAATGAAAAAATGGATTTTGAAAATGTTGTTGCAGCATCCACTTTCGAATAAAACTTTAGGCAAAAGGATATTCAAGCCAATCGGGCACACTACTAGTATTCAAGCTTTAGACTTCCTAACAGTGTTCTAAAAATCGGCCTAGGCAGCTGTCTAAGCGCTAGGCGGGGCCTGGTGCCGCGCCTAAGGCCAAATCGGTGAAAAAAGCGCTCCAGCCAATTAGGATGCGCCCAGGCGAGCTAGACGAGAAGGCGGGGCTTAGGCGGGACTAGGCGGAGATTTTTTTTTAAAAATTACTACCAAAATCAAATCTTGATATATTTATTTTTTTAATGATTTACCATATTCTTAACACAAGTTGTAGCATATCAAATACAAGAAGTGAACAAGATCAAGTCAAAATGGATAATTTTATTATAGTTGTAATTTTTTGAACTTGTACCAACTTCAAATTATATAAATGATGATACATTTGTAATATTTAGTTTAATTAAATATAATTCTTAAATTTATGTTTAGTTTCTTAAGTTTTAATATTGAATTGAATTCTTAAAATTTTAAATTTTATTATTTAATATCAATTTTGTTTATAAATAAAATTAATACGTTAAAAATATATTAGTCATACTTAGTATATGGTATTTGTCATTTTCTTTAAGTCCTCAATTTTGAAAAGTACACAAATAAAAATAATTTCATAATTAATAATATCAAATGTCTCATTCAATAAACTTTACACTAATTTTTAAAAATAACATTTATTTAAATTTTTGAGAGAGAGAAGAAATGTATATAATTATATATATGAAGATATCAAGATACTACTTACTAATTACTTACTAGTAACACTAATTCTATAATTTAATTATTTCAAGCAATGGATATATATTTTACTACTTAAGTGTAATTACTACTAATTCTATAATTTAATTATTATCTTTATTATAGATTTTTTGCTATTATTGTTTTGTTAGAATAATGTAAGATAAAATATTAAAATTATCCTAAAATAAAAAAATCCCGCCCCCAGGCGCTAGGCCCCCTGGCCGCCCGCCTAGCGCCTTTTAGAACATTGCTTCCTAATAATGCATCTCATATACCAAGTGCAGCAATATTGTTGAAAAAGTCTATGATAAAGTGGAGTATATCATTCTCCACAACTTCTAGGTAGAATCTCAACATAAGAAAAAGGAAATCATCATTGTCAAGCTCTTAAACTTTGGTTTCAAGATCGATGCTCAAGGATTTGGATACACAAGTATTTCAAAACTTGAGGACTAATTTTCTCCAGCCGGAGGATAGTGATGGAAGTTGCAAAAAGCTCAAGAAAAAATAAGATTAAAGAAGCAAGAAACTTTAAAACTTGCCTAAACTTCAAAGTGGGTTGAACAACTAAGCTTATATTATTGGTATTGAGTCAAATAGCCTTAAAAGTGAGTCATCTAATTATAAGAAACTGTAGTTCCAAAAGTCCGCATTTAATTAGTTGAAGTCTAGTGTGGTCCGTAAAAGGATGCCTTGTATTACTTTTGAGGGAAATTTTGAAAGAATTCTGACTTGTTAAAATATATAAATAAATAAATAAAATGATTTCTGTTTGTGAAAATTTCTCCAGCATAGCTGAATTTTCTGGGATCAGATCTTTTACACAATCATTCCAAGAAGGTGGACTAATCCATTAGATTCCTATTTCCTCCTTTCTTACATTTATAACTGTTTCTGTTTTCAAAAACATATGCTAGTTATCTAAATGCCACCCCGTAAGGGGTTATGGAGGTGTCACGATCGGTGATCTTAACAGGCTGCCATCAAACGGAGAATAAATTTCACATCCATAACGGCCATTACCACATGTTATAGTACCGTTAGTGATCATGATACAACACATAAGATCAAAGCAGCCTTTTTAAAAACTATGGTAGTATAATTCTACTATGATGCAAACAAAATACTAAGATAATGAGGCCATGATGGAACCTGCGAATATTAACTATATATCTAGCTTCAAGTATAAAGAGAACAATCAATGCTTTCCCCTTATCTATCTCTCTCTTCTTCTCTGTGTAAAAGTATTTTGCTTTATGTATGTTCAATCAACACAGATTAACATAGACTTTAACACATTTGAAGTGATTTCAAATTATTAGGTAGTTGAAACCCTAGAGACTGAATTTCAAAGCTAGAAAGTATATCAACCAATCCCTGAAAAAGTTAGAATGTCAAGTCTTTAAAATGAAAGGGAAAGAAAAGATTCACTCCTAAAGTACAATAACATCATGTTTGATATTTCGCATTGGTTTTTGAGTTGGCTTGAATTTTCAATGAGAACGTCTAAAATGCCTTGACTCATCTTTTTCTTTTTTTGTTAAGTAAAATGCCAGAACTTATCTTACCTATCCATTCAATAGTAGTTGAATGATAGTCTGAGGAATTATTCTCCATCACAAATTCAATCACAACAGATATATTTTCTATTAAAGTAACAAAATTAAAATTAATTAAATCCCTAAAGACAAAATTAGAACACAAAGAGAATAATTATCAATAAATATACTCCTTCCTTTACAAATTATAAGATTATTATTGACTTTTGAAAGTCAATATGACATATTTTTAAACTCAAAACTTACATGATTCATTAGCAATTACATAATTACATAGTTTACAATATGTCTGCTCCAAAAAGTCAATAATAGTCTTATATATATAAATAGAGGCAGGGAGCTGGTAAATCAAATAGAGAGCAATTCACTTCCCTATATTTACTTAATTACTAGATTCCAAGTAAGCTGGAGAGTCATTTGAGGTAGACTATAAAACTTAAAAGAATCGAACTGAAACCAACAATACATACATAAATATATATATACATATATATATATATATATATATATATACACAGAGAGAGGGGGAGAATTGACCTTGTTTCTGACGGCAGGGGAGTGAGAAGAGAGAAAGGAAATAGAAAGGGGAAGAAGCTTGGAGAGCAAATTCTGCAGGTTGGAATCTTCACAGAGGGCCAATCGAGTGAGCATTCGATCAAGCATTTCTTCTCTCTCCTCATCGGATTTCTCTGGTAAAGACGCCGGAGACGAGGTTGATGATGATCCCGCCATTCGTGTTTTTCCTTTGGTTTCTTTTCTTTTCTGCCAAGACAAAGGTAGGAATTTTGGGTCCTTGCTCAGGTCGTCAGATATGGGAAGCTAGCTAGCCCACGTTGTTGTTGCATCTCTATTTATTCTTTCTTGGCGGCTCAGCGAGGAAATCCCAAATTGCAATAATAAAGGGTTAAATGCGTTTGGTCATTCAGGTCATTTATATTATAAATGAGTAGCTAAATTTTTTTTCTTATAGTCAATTGACTAAACTTTAATTTTCTTATAAACTGTTATAAAAATATTAAGTTCTTTCACTTTTAACGAAATTTGACAAGAGAGTTGACATGGAATTTGTATGCACGAGTTTCAACACAGAGTGAAAATGAACAAATTTTATGAAGAAAATGAAAGAAAATATTTTAAAATAAAATATATATAAAAAAACTTAGTAAGAAAAATATAAAATACAATAACATAAATAAAATATATATATTTAATCATTTTTATAATTAATATCAAATGATTTTTTATGTAATTATTAGAAAATATAATTAAGGAAACTATAAACCATAAAAATTATAAATATTATTAATATCTATATTATTATTATCGGTATTATTATTATTATTATTATTATTATTATTATTATTATTATTATTATTATTATTATTATTATTATTATTATTATTATTATTATTATTATTATTATTATTATTATTATTATTATTATTATTATTGTCGGTGTTATTATTATTATTATTATCGGTATTATTATTTGTTAGGAATATGCATGTGAATGTTATTCCTTTATTCATATAATTTGATGATGAAGATGATGAAGTTAATGAATGAATATGTGTAATACCCGAGAATTTTCTGAACATTATTAATAACTATATTAATAAAAGTCGAATATTTATTTGAATATGGATAAATATTGTTGTGGCATGAGTTATAAAAATTCTATTCAATTTAGTTAAGTGTTTGAGAACTATATGACAAGTGATGTAATGTGGTAGGATTGATGAAAAGCTTAATTTAAAGCTTATGTGTGACGCCCCCAAAATATGTATATATCACCTATTCTGAGTCGCCAAATACATGGTACAGAATACAAATACAACTTAATTATACAACAGTCGTATAAAATACGACATAATATATGCTGTGAGTTTTAATAAGAATATTGTCATCTAGACAATATTCACACTCAATGGAGTCCTCATTACATTTATTGTCACACTATTTAACAGAATAGTGAGGACTACTAATGCTATCATCTGACCACTATTCGCTCCTTCTCACTAGTCACAGCTACGCTCTCATATTTTCTCAAGAGAACGGTGAAAGAAAGGGTGAGCTCAACTAGCCCAAAGAAGAAATATTATGACTAAGATAATGCGTAATAAATTATCATTAGCCTTCAACAATGTTAAACCGATAAAATACAAAAGACATCAAGTTTAATCTGCGGTGAACAAGAAATCCATTAAAAGAGTCAAGAGAGAATAAAATCTACTATCTTTTATGATTTAAAAGGTTTTCATCACTTTTATCGGCGAGACTCAACTTAATAAATAATCCACATCATCCCCAAGACTACTACCAATGATATTCATTAGTATCACAACCACAAATTATCCATGCACTACGGGCCAAGGATATTCGTGTATTCATCAATGGTCATGATCATGCCAACAACATCGCCCATCAATGCACTACGGGCGATGAGGACTTTTACCACATCATTTGTAACATTACTATTATGATTATACCGAATAATCCTCGGTCATAATCATATCAAATCCATCTATGCACAACAGCCACGAGATGACTTTCAACATAATATAAGCATGAGAATGATGACAATGATATAAGAATCCAATAAAACAAGTTCAAGAATTAATTTATCCGTATTCAATAACGTCCAAATTGTCGACATGATCTTTCGCTTTGTAGAGTAAAATTCAAGAATGCTCGTAAGAATATTTCCATGAAAAGATCTCGGATGAAGCGCAAATATCAAGGATATTCCACTAATTTCATGGAGTATAAAGTCAAAACTTTAACCAATTGAGTATAATAGAATATATGAAATCGCAAATGGATTTTTACCCCGCCATGCAAAGAATCCACGATCTGATCATTTTCATAATTTAATAAGGAATGAATACAAAGGATCATTCACCATGTATGTGGTAATCCACATAGACAGGTTATTCCAATAGAATAATAAAGAATGGAATAACAGAAGGATTCACTATGCGTGCGATAGATCGCATGCATGCATTATTCCCAATGTAATAATAAAGAATGGAACTCAGTCACGCGTAAACGCATGCATGTGATATTTCGGCGAGAATAATAAAGAATCGGAACCGGTCGTGCAAAATTACATGCCGACGGCGGATATTCCAACATAATAATAAAGAATGGAATAACAATGAAATCACCATGCATGCGATAGAATCGCGATGTATGCGAGTTATTCCAATGAATAATAATTAATGGAACCAGTCGAGCGTAATACGCATGCCAAGCGGATATTCAAATGAATAATAAAGAATGGAATAATGAAGAATTTCACCATGTATGCGATTGCTTGACATATCAAAGTTATTCCAACATAATAATAAATAATGGAATAATGAAGAATTTCACCAAGTATAGGGTAGCCACAGATACAAAGTTATTCCAACGAATAATAAAGAATGGAATAATGAAGTTCTTTTCATGAATCTGAAAGAAATAATACCCTTACCTTAGAAGAACCGGATATTGGAAAAGTGAGGTAGCGAATACTTTTCTTCTCTTCTTTCTCTCTATAGTTTCTCTCTACAGAGTTTAAATTGAATTCGTAAGAAATAATGAAGGAATAAGCTTCTATTTATAGTAGAATGGACCTGAATAAGAACTTCAATTCATGAACGGTCCGATTGATTTACTTTTGAATGAATCATTCCATATTGATTTACTATGCAAAAGATAAATAAAATATTCTAATAAAATAAAATCTTTTAAATAAAATATAATATATTCTATTTATAATCTAATAAAACGAATAACTTTATAAAAGTATTCTATTTTATATAAAAAGATTTTACTATCTGAAATACTATGCAGCACCTATGCAAACACTATATCGTAATAAAATATAATATATTCTAATTATTGTCTAATAAGACAAATAACTTTATAAAAGTATTCTGCTTTATATAAAAAGATTTTACTATACAAAATACTATGCATGCACTATACAAACACTATGCATAATAAAAAATAATATATTCTAATTATTGTCTAATAAAACAAATAACTTTATAAAAGTATTCTGCTTTTATATAAAAGATTTTACTATGCAAAACACTATGTATAATAGAATATAATATATTCTATTTATAGTCTAATAAAACAAATGACTTTATAAAAGTATTCTGTTTTATATAAAAAGTTTTTCTGTTTTATTACATTAATAATACTAATAAAACAAAATTTATATATATATAATATATATATAAACTTTCGTGACTTCATAAAATGACACCTCAATATATTTAACATCATTTATCATCATCATTATAATTCACAATATTAATCGACCAGGTCGTTCCCAGGAAAGAGGGAGCTTTCTAATAAGGATTTCTCCCTATTAGCGCGCAATTAGGTGACCAAACCTCTCATTGGCAGAACTTCTAGACATCGTTAATATTGCAAATAATAATATTAATAACTCTGTCATCTCAATTATTGATTTAATAATATATAAAATATCGACAATAATTGAATCAAATAACGTGAGATACTATGCAACAATTACTAAAGCAATAATTGAACAAAAGCGAGTGACTTCTCATGTAAGCATCAATAATCAATACCATGTATCTACTTATGCAACCACAGCGTAGACATCAGATTTTTTTACTACCGAGTAGTTCAACAATATTAATCGGTAAAACTTACGTCGTTATTTTCATAAAATATTTTGTCATTTTCTCAATCCGACAATAATTCCGTTGTGGGGGTCCACTAATGATTATACATTATTATCTAATATTCCTTGCTAAAACGCGAATATTCCCAGACCAATCGAATATAAAATAACAACTTGCATACTTTACAAAATTTATAAATACTACCCACAACTATAACATTATCTCAAATCCACACCATAATATTTAAAAAAATATTTCAAGAAAATTAAATCTTTATTTATAAAATTTGGGGTTTTACATTATGAGGATTGCCTAGTGTGGCGTGATAAAAGACTAAGAGATGCATTAAGTGAATTAATAGAGAAATGATTTAATAGAAGAAAGATTAATAAATATTATATTATTTCACCATTGTTATTATGAGTAGTTGCATATAATTGAGTAATAAAGTAATTTAATGCATGAAATATAAAATAAGGTGTTTAATTAGTAGTATTATTAATTTAGGGTTTGGACTAAATTCTACAAAGAATCAAGTCCGAGAATTTCCCAGTGGTAAATCGCGCCCACTTCTATATAATAAACCAAACGCAATTGCTACTTGTAGTAAAGTTTGGAAAATAATCTCTACTGTATGCATGAGTTACAATGATGGATTATTAACATTAATGAAATAGGAACTGAATAAGTGAGATAGTGGACTAATTACCATTATTATTAAATGTTGTTATGTACCACCATGTGTGATATAGGAATATGTAGGTAGTAGTACCATATAATCACTTCATGCATGAGATATCAAATAAGGTGTGACACTTAATTGTGAATAATGCTCTACAATACTATATAGTAAAAGTAAGTAAATCATATAATTGATTGAGAAGAGTTTTGGTGAACTCGTTATGTGTAGTGGGACAATTAAATGTGTATTCTAAAATATGAGAGTAAATAAATATGTACTATTAAAATATTTATTTCAATAATGATGTATAATTAAATAATAAAGTTTTATGGAAATATTGAATTATTAGTACCCAATAAAATTGTGTTCATACCTATTATAAATATTAATTGGACTAGACTAATGTACATGGATTATATGATTGTGTGTATATGTGTCCATCATTAAAGCATAAGAAATAACATTAAGTCCTCAAATGTGAACTAGTAAGCCAAAAAGGAAGTAAACCTAAGGGTATTGGCAACCATTTTGCTACTGCAGACCAAATTAGACTCTTTGTCCCATATTAAGTGACCCAATAGTGCTTTACAGTAGCCTATTTCTCATTACGTAAACTCAAGACTGCACATGATGGAAAGATAACTGTTAAGATGATGAGAAGAATGGAGGAGAAGAAATCGGTGACTTCTTTTCACCAAACCCTCTCAATCCATTGGATTATTCTTCTTTCTCTTGGATTAATTCGTTATGCAAAACCCAATATTGGGCAATAATTTCTCTATAAATTGTAAGCTCTTCTTCTCAATTCACGTTACTGAGTTCTCTGCTAAGATCATATATAGTGCGAGTCTAGTAATTGAGAAGAAACAATCTGAGATTAGAAGGATTTCCATTTTAAGTTCCAACAGAGGTAGATTTTTAAACCATGCTCTTACATTCGAGTATTTCAAATTTTTTTAGAATTTCATGGAATCTCTTGTAAATTGGATTGTAAGTTGATGTCTAGATGTTCACTAAGTTTGTATGCATATATGAAAGCAATGTGACTGGCTTAAGTGTATTAAATTAAGAGAATTCATGTTTGGTTCTTAGTTCTCGTGAGCGAGAGATCCTTCCTGAACTCTCTAGGGGATGAGCGCGTGATCTCCAAGGCCCCTCAGAGTTTAATACTTGCAATTGCGTCATGCACCAGTCTTAATTTTTGACTTCTGATGTAGTGTGGTAGTTATAACATGCTAATACAACTTAGATATGTATGAAAATAGACTTGAATTGTGAACCTAAGTTCCTTTGCATATCATGATTACCTTAACTTGCTTTAGTATGTGTTTTCTAAAGAAGACTTGAAGCTTTAGATATGAACCTTGATGAAACTAATAATGTCTCAGTTCTGATTTTCGTGAGTATGTGTGTAATGCCCCCAATATAGGTCTACACAACCCATTCTGAGTCGTCAAATACATGGTATACAATTTAAATACAAACTTCATTTATAAAACTATTGAATTGCCGTGCAGAATACGACAAAACATAGACTGTGAGTTTAAATACAAATATTATCTCGTAGACAATATCCAAACTCAAATAAAGTCCTCATTATAATTATTTTCATACTATTTTATAGTATGGTGAGGACTACTATAGCAACCATCTTGGACAGTCACTCCACTCCCCGACTAGTCCCACTTATATTCTCATTTTCTGAAGAGAACAATGAAAGAAAAGGGTGAGCTCAACTAGCTCAGTAAAGAATATTATTGTGACACCCCGAAATAGGTATACATCACCCATTCTGAGTCGCCAAATACATAGTACAAAATACAAATACAAACTTAATTTATACAACTGTTAAGTGTCGTGCAGAATACGACAAAACATAAACTGTGAGTTTTAATACAAATATGATCTCCTAGACAATATCCAAACTTAAATTCAATCTCATTACAATTATTATCACACTATTTCACATAATATTGATGACTACAAAAACAACCATCTGGACCGTCAATCCATTCCCCGACTAGTCCCAGCTATATTCTCACTTTTTGAAGAGAACACTGAAAGAAAATGGTGAGCTAAACTAGCCCAGTAAGAAATATTATGACTAAGATAATACAGAATAAATTATTGTTAGCCTTTAATAGTATAACCACTGATAGAATACAATAGACAACAAGTTTTAGATCAACAACTGCAACGGAATAAGCAATCCATTAGAAGAGTCAAGTAGAGCATGATATCTACTATCTTCTATGATTTAAAAAGTTTATCATCAATTTTATCGCTGAGACTCAGCTTAATAAATAATCCATATCACTGAATTATCCATGCACTACGGGCCAAGGATATTCATTAGTATCACGACCACGAATTATACATGCACTACGGGCCAAGGATATTCGTGTTTTCACCAATGGCCATGAACATGCCAAACAACAATTCATCTTTGCACCCTTGGCTGAAGAGAACGCATGGTCATGATCATACCAACGACTGTCCACCAATGCACTATGGGCCAATGAGGACTTTTACCACATCATTTGTAACATTATAGGTCATGATTACACCGAATAATCCCTTGTCATAATCATACCAATCAACAGTCCATCTATGCACTACAGGCCAAAAATGACTTTTATCACAATATAAGCATGAGGATGATGACAATGATATAAGAATTCAATTAAATGAGAGCAAGAATAAATTTTAAAGATTTTATAATTTAATTTATCCAGAATTTAATAATGTCCAAATTATCAACATGATACTGCTTTGTGGAGTAAAATTCAAGAATAATTTCACGTATCAAAAATAATTTGGACAGAAAAGAATCATTTTTTTATCGTGAATAGTACCCCGGGTGAATAGTACCCAAGTGAATAGTACCATGTGAATAGTACTTCATGAATAGTATCCCGTGAATAGTACTTTATGAATAGTGTCGTACGTATGAATAGTACCGTATGTATAAATAGTGTCGTATGTATGAATAGTACCCATAAATAGTACTCTGGCATGAAAAACTCAAAATTTAACAAGAATGTTTAGAAAAATATTCTTGTGAAACGATACTAGATGAAACACAAATTTCAAGGATATTCCACTAATTTCAAGGAGTATAGAAACAATACTTTAACAAAATGAGTGTAGAAATCAGAATCTGAAATAAAATAATATTACTTACATACTACAAAGTATGGAAGGAAATATTATTTCTTACAAATACTGAACAAAAATAATATCCCTTACAACTGTTGAACGAAAATAATATTTCTTACGAATATTGAATGAAGATAATATAAATTTCTTACGAATACGAAAAATAATATCGTAAGCGAATATGAAATAAATAATACCCCTTATCTCAAAAAGAGAGCAATTTCGACTGGTATAGCGGATATATTCTTGAAGAAAACTTTCACTATTTTTTATACTCAAAGCTTCCTTAAACTCTAAAGAAATACGCTCAATATTATAGAAGAAGAATTCTCTGATTCTGGTGTGATATTTTTTTCTAAATTGAGTATCCTATTTATAGGAGAAGGGAAGGATACTATTTGAATTAGAAAATCACGGACGCACAGGAGATTTGTCACTTAGCAGAAAAAATTTTGCGTAAAATTTTACGATTTACTATCTGAGACCTTATGCAAACACTATGCATAATAAAATATAATATATTCTATTTTTCATATAAAACAAAACTTATATAAAATATATATATATATATATATATATATAAATATACTCCACCCGTGAACTTCTTGACATTTCTTTTTTTTTCTTCCACACGTGGGCCCCACCTATATATATATATAAATATACTCCACCCGTGAACTTCTTGACATTTCTTTTTTTTTCTTCCACACGTGGGCCCCACCTGTGGCTTCCACCTTTATTATATATATATTTATATTCTGAATAACTTTCTACCGATTATTTTGAAAAATGGGTAAATGGGGGTCCAAATAATACGCCAAAATTTACAACAAATACTTCATAAAAATCCCCTCAATATTTTTAACAACATTTATTCATCATTATTATAACTCATGATATTAACAACTAGATCGTTCCCGAAAGAGGGGCTTTCAGATAAGGATTTCTCCTGATGACGCCGCTGATTAGGTGACCAAACCTCTTTCCTCGACGAACTTTCTAGACATTGTTAATTATGCAAAGAATAATATGAATAACTTGTCATCTCAATTATTGATTTAATAATATAAAATATTGTGACAATAATTGAATCAAATAACGTGAGATACTATGCATTAATTATTGTAGCAATAATTGAATAAAACCCGAGCTTCTTTACGTGAGGCATCGATAATCAATCTGAAGTGTACTACTATGCAACCACGCATATTATTGTACTTTTACCGTCGGGTATTTCAACAGTTAATGGTAAAACTTTTGCCGTTATTTTATAAAAAGATATTTATGCCATTTTCTAACTCAAGCCAATAATTTAAGTTGTAGGGGTCCACTGATGATTCTGTTGTTATCTGAATATTTTCTATTAAAACGAATATTCCCTGACCAATCGAATATTTTATAACAACTTGCATACTTTTCAAAATTAGTTAATACTACGCACAACTATAACATTATATCAAATCCACACCTTAATACTAAAAAAAATATTTCGAGAAAATTAATCTTTATTCATAAAATTTGGGGTCTTACAACCTCCTCTTTTTATGAAATTTCGTCCTCGAAATTGACGTACGTACCTGATATGTCGAAGAGGTGAGGATACCTCATTTTCATTTCAGATTCTAACTCTTGAGGTATAACCTTTGAGCATAGAATGTAAGACCCCAACTTTTATGAATAAAAATAAATTTTCTATAAATATCATTTTTGAATATTATGGAGTAAATTTGATATAATGTTATAGTTGTGGATAATATTTATAAATTTTACAAAGTACACAAGTTGTTATATAATATTCGATTGGTCGGGGAATATTCGTTTTAACAGAGAATATTCGTATAACGGACAATCATCGTGTGGACCCTAACAACTAATTATTGTCATTGATTGAGAAAATGATAAAAATATCTTTTATGAAAATAACTAATGAAGTTTTACCGTTAACTGTTGAAGCACCCTTGTTAAAGTACAAGAATACGCTGTGGTCGCATAAGAGCATACTAGCTGCAGATTGATTATTGATGCTTACGTGAGAAGTCGCCGCTTTTGTTCAATTATTGCTACAAAGAATTATCGTATAAGATCTCACGTTATTTGATTCAATTATTGTCGATATTTTATATATTATTAAATCAATAATTGAGACGACAAGGTTATTAATATTATTATTTGCAATATCAACGATGTCTAGAAGTTCTGTCAAGGAGAGGTTAGATAATCTAATTGCGCGCCAATAGGGAGAAATCCTTATTGAAAAGCCCCCTCTTTCCTGGGAACGACCTGGTCGATTAATATTATGAATTATAATAATGATGATAAATGTTGTTAAGAATATTGAGGTGATTTTTATGAAGTATTTGTTGTATTTTTGGACCCCCCATTTACCAATTTTTAAAAGTTATCTCAGTTTTTATTTTATATATATATATATATATTCCAATAATAGTACTCTCCTGTGTCCTTAAATCCCCCCCCTTATCAATCCATGACATATTTCTTATATATATATATATATATATATATATATATATATATATATATATATATATATATATATATGTCTTTGTCAAAATGGGTGGGGAGGTGTTTTTTGTTATATATATATATCATTTGTCTTATATGTATTATATATATATATATATATATTTGATAGTTGAAAGATTTGGCAGAGTGGTAATCACGGGGGTAACAACCCGTGATTTATCAGGCACATTATATTTATATAATATATAATATATATTATATATTATATTTTATTTAAAAAGTTTTCGTTTTATTAGAATATTTTATTAAATAAATATGGACCGTCCGATTAAAAGTAAATCAATCTGGACCGTTCATGAATTAGTTACTATTCAATCCATTCTTCTATAAATAGAAGCTCATTCCTTCATTATTTCTTACGAATTCAATCGAAACTCTAGAGAGAAACTATAGAGAGAAAGAAGAAAAGTATTCTCGCTACTTCACTATCTCGATATCAAGTTTCTTTTTACTGTAAGGGTATTTCTTTTGTATTCATGAAGAGAACTTCTATTATTCCATTCTTTATTATTCTCGCTGGAATAACTCAGATAATGCTGCTACCCTATACTTGGTGAAATTCTTCATTTCTTCCATTCTTTATTATTCTGTTGAATATATTCTTCATGCTGCGTTTTACGCCGGACCGGTTCTGCCTTTTTATTATTCTCATTGAAATATCCCATTCTTGCGTAATTTCACTTTGACCGTTCCGTTGTTTAGTATTCTGTTGGAATAACCTGTCTATGCGAAATACCGCATGCATGGTGATTTATATTGTTATTCCATTCTTTATTATTCTGTTGGAACATCCTGTCGGTGCGAATTTCGCCTGACCTGGTTCCGTTGTTTAGTATTCTATTGGAATAACCTGTCCCCTCATACATTAAATCTTCTGCTATCTCGTCCAGTTCTAATTCAATAATGTAGTTCGAGTTGTCCACATATTTATGTAACATCGATACGTGAAAAACGTTATGAACAGGCGACATACTTGGCGGTAAAGCGAGTCTATAGGCCACAGTTCTTACTCGATCGAGGATTTTAAATGGACTAATAAAATCGAGGGTTGAGATTTCCTCTCTTCGTCGATTCTTTCTTCTAGAATAACGCCTTCTTGCACCTTCTTCTTCACATTCATCAGCTCTGAGTCTGTAGCTTGAGCGACTTTAACTTTATCGATTAAAGTCGATTCTACTCGTATATTTAACATCATCACATGGGTCCCTAGAGTCTTTAACTCTATCTATATCATTTGTAAGTCATACGAAATGGGTCTTTGTGTTAACAACGTCGCACTCGTAACCGCATACGATCTTCTACTCAACACGTCAGCTACCACGTTTGCTTTTTCCAGGATGGTATTGAATGGTATTATTATAATCTTTCAATAGCTTGAGCCAACGTCTTTAACGCATGTTACATTCGTTTTGGGTGAAGAAATATTTAAGGGTTTTAAAAATAGGTTTTGTACTGGGGTCAATAAAAAATTCGATTTCACGCTCTAGGGGTAGGCCAAGAAGTTCTTTAGGGAATACGTCAGAAAATTTATGAACGATAGAAATATTATTCAAAACTGTGACTCTCATCCAAGATTTGGATAGCACGTCACATTGATACCTATTAACTTGCCACCGTTATTCATGGCGCCCCCTACAGAAAGTCTAGCGTCGGTGCATCCCACACAAGGAAGTCACCAGCGAAAAGCTCGGGGCTTAATATGACAGTGATTGACTTTAGTGATTTGGTTGCTTGAATTCGCATAACAGGTTGGTTAGGAATATGAAAGCTAACAACCTTACGAATACAATCAATTTTAGCATGATGAGTAGTTTATAGGGATTCGGTAGAGAAACGCACAGAGGAATGTAAAACTTTATAAAGCAATTTCCGAAACCCAACACAGGATCCATGCGAAACAAATTTAATTCAGTGGTTTAGAATTTATACCGATAATAGAAAACTCTGAAATCGCTTCGAATCTCTAACGTAATCCGAAAGAACTACGCCTCTACGGTATCCACACGAACGCCCGTGGATCGTCGCACGATTCTCTAATAAAGGGAGCTGCGGTACTAGCCACCAAAAGGAATGGATTTTCTGTTTTTCTCTAGTCTCTCTCTAAGAGTGGCTAGGGTTTTTGTTTTGATTAACTTTCCAAAGACGCTGATATATCATATATATAGCAATAAATCAGAATTAATCAAAACCCTAATCTAATTAAAATAAAATCTAAATTTATATATATATATTATATCTTAATTAAGTCTTACTTAATTAATATATATACATATACTAATCATCCTTTTAATTTAAATTCGTGATTTAAATACTATCAATCATATTGATATATTTAAATCCTTACAATTTAAATTAATTCCCTTTTAATAACGTTCTATGTGTGTGACCCTATAGGTAATTATTACATTGGCAATAATTTTAAAATCATATTATAAAATTATAAAAAGTGAGCGGCATCTAGTAATGCATCACTGCTACCCAAGTAATAATAAGATCGATGATTCGATGCAACCTTTTCGTGACCAATGTTTCAATGTAATTTAATCCTTTTAACCTTAATATCCTAGATTAAATTCGAGTCATGGAATGTGTCACACTCTTCATAATTTAATATGAGTTTTCTTGATCAATGAGTAGACTATATGAAACAAATCACTATTTGAGCATGGTCATGCATTTCATAGTCCTACTCAATCAAGAGGCCTATGGATATTATCCATAATATATAGGAGGGTTAAATTCCATCTAGATCACTCATATTCCTCACACGATTCATGATGTGCCCAATAATCACCTTTATAGTCCACCCTATTAAAGGTGACATTTGATGATATTAAAGTACATAAATTCCCGTGTAGTAATATAGTGATTTCAGGTCAGAGGACCATTACATCATTGTCACTATGAGAATTGCTAATGACACTTCGCATAATGCTCCACATAGAATTCTCATGGTGGGTCCGCCCCAAAGACATCGTTCTTCAACATGTACCTATGCATCGACTTAATATCTCATATATTTATGACCAATGAGATTTGGTCATCAGTCAATCCATATACTAGTCTCAATGCATCATTGTTGTCCCATCAACAATGATACTTGACTAGGGACATTTAAGAATAATGATACTAATTGTAATTATATAATCTCATGTTCAAGTCACATACTTGAAACTATATAATTTGTATCACTATTCTAAGGAATTTTATTATGTTAACAATTATATTACACAGTAAATAAAACCATAATAAAATCATTTATTTATTCAATCAAATATAATATCAAAATGTTAAGCAATTATATCAAATAATTAGCCTCTAGGGCACAAACTCTAACATAGTTAACCAATCAATCCCTAAAATCACATCAAATGCAAGTATTTTCAAAGAGATAAGATCGACAGGTAACGTGAAGGTACCGATTTGAATCAAACAAGATTTATAAATAGTGGATGTAATGAAGGTTTCTCCCAATGGAGTTTCAACAGATAAATCAAAGTCTAATTTCTCCGGAGTCAAATTTAAACGTTAAGCGCAAGTAGGAGAAATAAAAGAGTGGGTAGTGTCGACGTCGGGATTTTTATTGTCCCTCTTCTTTTCTTGTCTTTTGGTGTTCTCATGTTAGGTGAGATTTGTTTGAAAAAATAAGTTGTGAAAAGATCCGACATTTATATGTCGACGATTTGACTGTAAGAGTTGCCAGTTGGTTTTTTAAATGGTTGTACCAACACAACCGAGAAAAGGTTTGCACATTGACCCAGTGATGTGACACTGCTAAACGAGTCTGTAAAACTGAGGGTTAGCCTTATCCCTTCCTAATCATGCCTAATCATGCCATTAAGGTTGCTAATTAAGCTTTCCACCAATGGGAGCATGACACACTTGTCCTTGTGTGTAAGACTTCTACTTATAAAACTTGATTAGCTTAATATTCTTGCCTTAAAAGGGCTAATGTGGCCAGCTATATATATGCCCACTAATTCCTTCATTTATCTTTTATTTTAATGCATAAATTAGATAAATCAAAGGTATAAAATACCCTTAATCAAGTGGGCTAAGTTTGGGCTTGCATTTAATTTCTTTTGGGCTTCTCCTTTAATTGTTTTGGGCCATGTAATAAATATAGTCTAACAATTTTAATATATGTTACCCTAATTATTTATTTAGGGTTTCCATTCCCAATCTTATGAAATTTAATTACTTATATATGTGACTTTAGCTCATAACCTAATTAGGTTTACTAGAAATAGGTTTAAAATTATTAGTTACTTGAAATAACAAAATTATCCACTTAGGTTAGTATACATATTAAATACTAACCTTTCCTTATTACCATAACCCTTAGGTTATTTAATTGTCTCTCCTAATGTATAATTAGGTTATGAAGATTTTATTTTTTAATGAAATCTATAAATGTATATATCCATAACTATAGTATATATGTTTATTGATCCATGCACCACTTCACTTATTAAATCACTATATAGAACAAAATTTTAAAATATCAATATTGTACATATATATATAGTGACTTGAAATTCACGGTTATTACATCCTCCCCCTTATAAGAATTCCGTCCCCGGAATTACACATAGGGTTACTCAAAAAGATGTGGATAATTTTCCCTCATCTTTTCCTCGAGTTCCCACGTAGCTTTTTCAGCATTATGGTTCCTCCAAAGAACTTTTACAGAATGTATAACCTTATTTCGCAATTTCTGCTCTTTTCTATCTAAAATTTCTACCAGAATTTCCTCGTACGACAAATCTTTTTCGACCAATTGGCTCAATGCGATATCACGTTGCTTGTAATCGAGCTTATATGGTCGTAACACCGCACACACGTAAACACATTATGAATATGTTCAAGTTTAGGAGGTAGAGCTACCTCATACGCCACTTCTCCTATCTTCCTCAAGATCTCGAAGGGTCCAATAAATCTCGGACTCAGTTTACCTTTTTTTTCCAAACCTTATCTTCCCTTTCCGGGGAGATACTTTCAAAAATGCATAGCTTCCCACTTCAAAATCTCTCTTCTGGCGATGTAAGTCTGCATACTTCTTCCGGGATCTTGAGTCGCTACCACCAAAGCTCTTATCACCTTGATGATCTCTACTGATGCATTGCACCGCTTCGGTCCCAACAATGACGTTCACCCACTTCATCCCAACATAAGGGCGTTCTGCATTTCTGCCCATACAGTGCTTCGTACGGCGGTATTCCAATGCTGGCATGATAATTATTGTTGTATGCGAACTCTACTAATGGAAGATGGTCCTCTCAGCTACCCTTGAAGTCCATCACACAAGCTCTGAGCATGTCTTCAAGTGTTTGAATCGTTCTTTTACTTTGCCCATCGGTCTGTTGATGATACGCGGTGCTCATCCATAGCTGCGTCCCCATTCTTTCTTGAAGACTCTTCCAGAAGTTTGACATGAATTGCGGATCTCTATATGATACAATAGATACCGGTATGCAATGTCTCGAGATAATTTCTTTGATATATAATTTGGCTAGCTGGTCCAAACTAAACTTGATCTTGATCGGCAAGAAGTGAGCCGACTTCGTAAGATGATCTACAATCACCCATATGGCGTCGTGCCCTTTTTGCGTCACTGGAAGTCCCACCACAAAATCCATCGTGATGTGCTCCCATTTCCAGTACTCTGGCATCTTTAAAGGCTGCAGTAATCCACTCGGTTGTTGATGCTCTACCTTGACTCTCTGACAAGTTAGACATCTGCTGACGCATTCTGCAACCTCTCTCTTCATGTTTGGCCACCAAAAGTGTTGACGTAAATCTTGATACATCTTTGTGCTTCTTGGGAGTATCGAGTACCTCGTACTATGCGCTTCTTGCAAAATCTCTTCTCTTAGTTCTGGTACTAACGGTACCTAAATTCTTCCTTCGAATCTCAGCAGTCCGGTGCCATCAATCTTGTATTTCAATTCGTCGCCTTCAGCTTATTGCTTCTTAATGTTGTCGCAATCTTCGTCCTTCTCTTGTGCCTCTTTAACTTTATCTAATAAAGTTGGGCTCGCTGCCACTGTAAATAATTTTTCGTTGGTCTCCATCGGATACTTAACCTCTAAGTCCAATCGTTCGAGAAATCTTTCACCAATTCCTCTTGAATGGTCAACTTCAATAATTCTCCCTGCCTTTTCTGCTCAGTGCATCTGCCACTACATTTACTTTGCCTGGATGGTACAGAATCTCACAATCATGATCTTTGATCAATTCCGATATCCATCGATCTTTGCTTTTCATGTTTAGCTCCTTCTGTGTGAAGATATACTTCAGACTCTTGTGATCCGTATATATCTCACACTTCTCGCCATATAAATAGTGCCTCCAAATCTTCAAGGCAAAAGCTACAGCTGCTAACTCCAGGTCATGAGTCGGATAACCCTTCTCATAGTCCTTCAGCTAACGTGAAGCGTACGCAATGACTTTGCCGTGCTGCATCAGTATACAGCCAAGACCCTTGTGTGACGCATCACTATACACTACAAATCCTCCCATGTTGTCTGGTAAAGCCAACACAGGTGCTTGATTGAGCCTCTTCTTCAATTCCATGAAACTCTCTTCACATTTCTCCGTCCAAACGAACTTCACCGTCTTTCTAGTAAGGTTGGTTAATGGCGATGCTATCTTCAAAAAATCTTGGTTGAATCTCTGATAGTATCATGCTAATCCCAAGAAACTCCTAATTTCTGTCGACGTCTTTGGCTGTTCCCTGTTGATAACCGCTTCTACTTTTGCTGGATCCACCGAAACACCATCCTTGTCGATAACGTTACCAAAAAACTGCACTCTTTGCAACCAAAACTCACACTTGGAGAACTTTGCATACAATTTCTCCCTCCTTAACGTCTCCAACACTATCCTTAGATGTTCAGCGTGCTCTTCCACCGTCTCTGAATATACCAGAATGTCATTGATGAACACGACAACAAACTTATCCAAATACTATTTAAACACTCTGTTCATCAAGTCCATGAATGTTGCTAGCGCATTCGTCAATCCAAATGACATTACCAGAAACTCAAAGTGTCTATACCGAGTTTTGAATGCCGTCTTTGGAACATCCTCCTGCCTCACCTTCAGTTGGTGATAACCGGTCCTCAAGTCGATTTTTGAAAAGTATTTCGCCCCCTTTAACTGATCAAATAAATCGTCGATCCTGGGCAATAGGTACTTGTTCTTAAAGGTGACCTTGTTCAACTCTCGGTAGTCGATACAAAGCCTTATTGACCCATCCTTCTTCTTTACGAATAAGACTGGTGCTCTCCACGGTGATACGCTCGGTCAAATGTATCCCTTATCTAATAACCCTTGTATTTAAATCGTTAGTTCCTTCATTTCTACCGGAGCCATACGATACGATGCTTTGGATACCGGTGCTGTCCCTGGTGCCAAATCGATAACAAACTCTACCTCTCTATCTGGTGGCAATCCCAAAATCTCATCTGGGAAGACATCAACGAATTCCCTTACAATAGGTATCTGACCCAGTTCACCCTCAACTCTGCGGGTATCCACAACGTGGGCCAAATAACCTATACAACCCTTCTTAATTAACTTCTTTGATTGCATCATCGTCAGACAACAAGATTGTCTTGGCGATTTACTGCCATGAAATACCACCTTCGACTTATTCAGAGTCTTTAGGTGTACGCACTTTTTCTTACAGTCAATGACCGCTCCGTGACTCGATAACCAATCCATCCCGAGGATTACATCAAACTCTTCAAGACGAATCAGTATCAAATCCACGCTAAGCTAAAACCCTCTTACATCAGCACAACAATTCCTATGGATGTAGTCTATAGGGATAATTTCTTTGTTTGCTACTTCTACACTCATTGGGTGTTCTAATAGTTCGCAAGGTAAACTTAATCTTTGAGAAAATCCATCAGATACAAAAGAACATGAAGCTCACGAATCGAATAACACATAGGCATTTATATCGTTGATCGGAATTATACCTGACACCACCTCCCTAGATGCCACGACATCTTGCACTGTCATATTGAATGTCCTCGCTGTTGGCTTATTTGGTCAATGGGTCCTCCTCCACCGTTGTCCTAGTGTTATTACCCCGCGCTTGCTTCGCCATTCGTGCTTTTCTTCCTCGGGCAATCCTTGATCTGATGTCCCGCTTCACCACAGTTAAAACAACCTCCCTTCTTCACCTTAGGACAATTGGGTGATGTATGCCCTTCTTGTCCACAGGTATAACATACCGTTTTCTCTGCATGCACTCTCCCGAGTGACCCTTTCCACAGTTTCCACACACCGACTTCTTTTGTTGCACACTTCCTTTCTGACTCTCCAAATTACTACCCCCACTGCTTCACTTCCGCTTCTTGTTGTTGCTACCACCATTGCCAACATTCTGATTCCCACCTTCTACTTTCTTCTTGTTCTTCTCACGATTATACTTTGAGACCGCTTCGCTTCCACCTTCCGCTATGAGAGATTTCTCTAACAGAGTTAAGAATAACGTGATTTGTAAAACCACTACCTTACTGTAAATCCACGGCTTTAGTCCATTTTCGAACCTTCTTGCTTTCCTCACCTCCGTGTCCATATGATGTGGAGCAAATCTGGCCAATTCATTGAACTTCACAGCGTACTCTGACACTAACATATTCTCCTGTTTCAATTCCAAAAACTTGATCTCCATTCTCGCTTGTGTACTCTCAGGGAATTATTTCCCGAAGAACAACGTCTTGTACGCTTCCCAAGTCACGATTCCAGTCCCGGCTTTCTTCTGGTTGGCCTCCCACCAATAGTTAGCCTCACCCTTCATTAAGTAGGTAGCAAAAATTATTTTCTGCTCTTCTGCTACTCTAGCAATAATGAAGGCCTTCTCAATCTCCTTTATCTACGCCTGGCTCTATCGGGTTTGCTGTTCCTCTAAACTCCGGCGGTCCTACTGCCTTGAAGTCTTTAAAGTTGGCTAGTTGGTTTCCCGCTTGATTTCCTGTAGGTTGAGCTTGATTCCTCATAGTTTCAGTCATTATGTTGATAAAGTCTTGCATTGGGTTTGGTTGAGCTCCTACTGCATTATTAACTGACTCTTCGATCTCTTGGTTCCTTAGTACACGTTTGGGCGGAATTATCTAATTAAACGAAATTCTAACACGTTACTCGGGTTTTATTATCATATAAGTACTTAACATGTAATACATTACTGTATTCAAACAATCAGATGATCATTATGTGAGAGTTTTAAATTACCAAGATTTGGAAGTCTTTCTCCCTGATTAGTGGGTTAACTTTGATTAAAAATTTCCAATTCAATCTACTGGATTCACATAACATTAAATAAACAATTTGCTTTTTAAATTTTCAAACACATATCATAATAATGCATTTATATTCATATACCAATGTTTTAATACAGACTGACTAAACATCTGGCATACTTCTATAAACGCTCAAGGCATAAAATGCCCACCACCAACTATCCTCTAATGGACAAAAAGTGAGGATTCACTACCATATACCCCTCTATCAAAATAAAAGTTGGGGTCTAACTGCCATCCTATGCATACAACAAGGCATAAGGATTTACAATAACTAAACAGTCCCTATTAGAAATAAAAAGTGGGACTATATCGAACATAAATATAAATCAATGCCTGCTCTCACTGCTGGATGGCAGCTCCATCCACTCAGCGTTGAACTGCATAAAGGCGATGTCTAAAGCTTGCTCCAAAGTATATATCCTCACATCTTTAGCTTCCACCTCATCTCTCAACTGTCCTAGCTGTAGCTCTCTCTACTCCAACCTCCCTCGCAACTCGGCTAACTCAGCTTGTGCCTGGTAAGCAACGTCCTTGTACTGCTACTCTGAAATCTGGAGGGTGTGGTTCTGCGCCTCCACTCGATCAGCCCTAACATCTAGCTCGACGTTCCTTGCCAACAAATCTCCTATCAGATTATCATGGGGTCTTTCTCCTATCATCTCATGCTCCATGGACTCCTCACTAGAGTCCCTCGACTCTTGGTTCACTGAATAGCTATCTTGACTCTCGTCAGCCATCCTATGACCACAATAAACAATCAAAACAACATCAGTACAACAATAAAATATATTCATTAATAAAATGAAATGATATTTTATTCAGTATAACTAGAACATGATAGATCTCCTCAATCCATCACCTGACTAACATACTCTATAAGAGTTTTCTACTAAGGTTATAACCTAGGTTTCACATTCCTAATGTTTATAACCTATGTCTTTGATACCAACCCGTGACGCCCCCAAATCCAGGTTCTCTAACCTCAGATTCGGTGCTCACAATCTAACATCATCATAAGCATTCTATAAACTATTGCGGAATAATAAACATACATTGTTTATTATAATAAAGTTTCATAACATAGTCCCAAGGTCTTCTTAACCTTAACTTAAACACA
This sequence comes from Panax ginseng, assembly GCA_020205605.1. Lineage (NCBI taxonomy): Eukaryota > Viridiplantae > Streptophyta > Magnoliopsida > Apiales > Araliaceae > Panax > Panax ginseng. The sequence goes on from CM035149.1 coordinate 71,946,485, forward strand.
CCATTCATATTACAAAAGGTTTACATAAGTAAGTCCATCAGATAATAAAAACTAACATTCATTCTAAACTATTCTTGGATCTTGCCCTTGCCTTTTTCTTTCGTATTGGATCCTTCAGGCTTAACTGAAATAAATGTCATGATATATCAAGGGTAAACAACTAATTTGCTTAGCAAGTTTATATACAAGGGAGATATATCATGACTAGAAAGAAGTTTTGCTTTCAATGTTCAACAATAATATAAGATTGTGAAGGAACATGAATTAATAATCAACAATTGAATATTCGAATAATTAAATAACATGAACTGAGTGGTTTTGAAATAACCATGAACATTTGCCAAGGTTCTCAGTCATTTAAACTGGATCTCTTAATAAGTTTTGGTATTCAAGGGGATCAACCTTTCATACCCCTTGATTTATGCATAAACACTTAATAATCCAGCAACGATATCATGTCTTAATCAAATTCGTCCTTTTCTCAGTCAAGAGTTTTTATCATATCAATTTAATAAGAACAACTTTTTAAAACACATTTGATTTAACAAATTTAAACATGCTTGATCTAGCTGATACAATTAGCATAGATCTATCTCACAAATAGTTCATGAATGAAGAACTTTAATTTAATTCGCAGTTCAATAATAATAGAACATAAATTCAATTGCACCAAGTGCGAATCTCAATAATCAATATAGATGTGAATAATCATCAATAATTATTCACTAACATGCTTTGAAAATAGTAACTCGAGTTTTAGTTAGGGAACTTGCCTCGTTTGTAGGCTACGGCTACGCAATTAAATTATATCCGCTAAGCAGTTTAATTATCTTCCTTTGAGAGACCTATAGTTAATCTTTCAATTAGCCATAGCATAACATTAGATTATGCAATCACATAGATATTATATATTATATTTAGTTCTTAGAAATATTATCCTGTCTCGATAATGTTACTATTAAATAACAAATACCTTTAATTCACTTAATATTATTAATCTTGATAATATTTAATTCACCTCTTAGTATTATTAGTTCACTAATAACACTTTTTTATTCGCTTACTAATATTATTAACATCTTAATAATATTTTAATACTTTACTAATATTATTAATCCTCTTAATAATATTTTAATCATGCATTAATATTATTACTTTAATAATATCTTACTTATGCTTTAGTATCATTAATCAATTAATAATACTTTATTCATTTACTAATAGTATTAATCTTTTAATAATATTTTATTCATTTACTAATATTATTAATGTAAGACCCTAACTTATTATAAATAAAATTGAATTTTCCTCTATTCATTATTCTAAATTAATAAGGTGTTAATTTGATATAATGCTTTAGTTATGGGTGAAATGTGCAAATTTTGCAAAATAAGCAAGTGGTTATAAAATATTCATTTCTGTCGGGAAATATTCGTTTGGTCGTGGAATATTCTTTTTGTTTAGAATATCCGTAATGCGATGGCGCGCAGCCACCAGGGGCCCCATAACGGAATAACTGTCGGATGAAGAAAACGACAAAGTACGAGTTTTATAAATAACGGCGTAGTTATTATCGTTAACACTCGTTGAAATACACGTGGTTAAAATACGATGTCTACGCATGGTTGCACAAGAAAGACACGGTATTGCACAATATTGTTGAATTATTAATTAAATGCGTAAGAAGGCACTACTCAATAATTGTTACAATGAGTTACCGCTCAATATTTTATTTTATTGATTCAATAATTGTTGCGTTGATATTTTATATTATTGTTGTTTCAATAATTGTCACCGCATGATATTTTTCCATTATCATTTCAATAATTCATATTATTTGAATAATATTATTAGATAGCATTATTGGCAATGTCTAGAAATTTCTATCAAGGAGAGGTTTGGTCACCTAATTATGAGCCAAGAATGAGAGAAATCCTTATTGAAAGCCCCCTCTTTCTGAAACTACCGGTTGTCATAATTGTGATTCTGTAATATTATTTATGAATAATTAATTATTGATTTATATGATAAGAAAATATTTATTTGATGTGGATATAAATGATGGATTTATTTATTTTATGTGGATATTAATGAAGGAATTAATGCTGAGGTGTTTTATCAGTATTTTGTCGGAGTGGAGACATTAAAAATCATCCGTTTGTGGATTTCAGATATTTTTTGTTTGGAATTTGGAAAAACTCAAAGCTACAAAGTTGTAGAGAATTTGATTTCATACAAAATGGACATAAAATTCATATTTTTCTGATAAACGGGCTATTTTCTATGAATTATTGAAGTTTCGGAAAATAAAATAATTTTTGTTAAAATTGGGTGGGATCCACTTTTGTTTTAACACATGTGGGCTGCAAAATTTTGTTTAAAGATGGCTGGTGGCTGAGAATTGTCAAGAGGCATGCGTAGAAAAGAAAGAAATTATATTATTATTTAGTCTCCTATGGCGTTCTAGCATTTTCCTATAAATAGAGAGCTAAGTTAGAATTGAAAATCACACCAAGTTTTCTCTCTTTCTCTCTCTATATTATCGAGCGTATTCTTGTGAGTATTTTGATAGTTTGAGTGTTGCTATACGGTGCAAGTTTCTGTCAGCACTATATCCGAAATTCAGTCAGAAGTACGGTTATTTTGAGGTAAGGGATGTTATTTTCTTCTTAAATGATATTATTTTCTTCAATATCATTATGCCAAAATATTGGTGAACTTTTTAATCAAATTTGGAACTTTTTGTGTTGGGGTTACTATTCACGTATACGACACTATTCACCGAAAAATAAAAATTTTCTTTTTTGTCCAAGATGTCTATTTTGCCTACTATCTTTGATTGTATCCATGTTTTGATTGTTATTTTTTAATTCTGGTTCAAAATTGGTTATTATGAAGTATTAGTGATCTTGGATAAACTGTAACACGAATCCCTAATATTTGTCCTTTTATCTCACTGGATTCGTTCTCTAAAATGTTTTTCATCTTCCTCAGTCCTTAATGATGATATTATTGAATATCTTTGGCTTGTAGTGCAAAGATGAATGATATATTAACTGATGAATATCTTTGGCCCGTAGTGCAAAGATGAACAGGTGTTGAGATGAACATGACCAACTGGTGATACAAATGAATATCTTTGGTCTGTAGTGCAAAGATGAATATTCGATTAAAGATGTATATTGATTGTTGTTACAGGGATAAAATATTGATGATGGACTTTTAAATCTTAGAAGATAGTAGAACTCATTCTCTACTTGACTCTTCTAATGGATTGTTTTTTCACCGCAGCAGTTTTGATCTAAAACTTGTTGTCTATTATGTTTTATCAGATTTTTCCCTGTTGAAGACTAATGATAATTTGTTGTATATTATCTTAGTCATAATATTCTTTACTGGGCTAGTGGAGCTCACCCTTTACCTTTTTGTTCCATTTTTCTTCTCATGAGGTGAGAACACAGCAGGATCGAGTCGGGGTATGGAGTGATGGTTCTAGAAAGATGTTTTAGTAGTCCTCACTATTTCTGTAAAATAGTGTATGAATAATTGTAATGAGGACTTATTTGAGTGTTGATATTTGTATTTAAACTCACAGTATGTGTTGTCGTAATTTGCACGACAATTGTATTATTGAAGTTGTAGTTTGCTTTCTGTACCATGTATTTGGCGACTCAGAATGGGTGTTGTATAACTATTTTGGGGGAGTCACAGTTGGTATCAAAGCTTAGGGATATGGTCTCTGGCGGAGATCGGGGAATAGAACTAGGAGGGGAGGGATTAGTAAATCCTTCGCTAGTGTGTCCTATCTAAGCTTATTTGTTGGTCGGTCATAATATAGGGATATTATGTTATATGTTAATTTTTTTTAATTAACCCTTGTTTTATGGAAGTATTTAAGAATGGTTGCTGAGAACGTTAACAATGGAGTGTATGAGACTGTGGAACAACCTTTAGTCACAAACTAGGAGAACGTGCAACAGGAAGGCAATATTCCTCCTATAAACAACACTACCGAGCAAACGATGAATGATGGAATGTTTAGGAGCTTTTTGCAGTTCATGCAAAATCAGACGAGGGAGACTCGTGTACAAAATACGGGTGGAAATGATGGCAACGCTGCGATTCATCACAAAATGCATGCAGCTTCAAGGAGTTGGGACCACCAGATTTACAGGAAAGCCCGATCCGATTAAAGGCGCTAAACGTGGGTCAAGCAAATTACCAAGATTTTCGATGTCTTGGGATGCACGGAGGAACGTAAGGTTCCATTCGCCACCTTTACTGCTCCGTGGAGAGGCGATTCATCGGTGGAAATCTGTGAAGCGTACCACCAAATTTCGACTCAACATGTCTTGGGAAAGATTTGAGAACTTTTCAATGACAAGTACTTTCCCGAAAGTATTCGTCATATGAAGGAGGTAGAGTTTATTAGATCGAATGTAATAACATGACGGTGTCTCAAAGACAAGGCGAAGTTCATGGAGTTATCCGTGTTTACCTCATTTGGTAAAGAATGAGGAACGATGACGCGAGGTTTCGAGAGGTCTAAAACCGTAGATTCGTCGATACCTTATCTCTCATAAATTTTCTCTCAGATTCGGATGTTGTCAATGTGGCTCAATTATTAGAGCGAGATAATGAGTATACTCAACCGGGGATCACAACCGTGGTCATCACCGGTGGCGATGAGTCATCGAGCGATGATAACCAGCGAGGAGGGAAGAATACGGACAAAAGCGGTAACCACTCGGGTGGTAATCGTGGCCATGATAATAGAAAAGGTGAATCTAGTGGAAATTTCAAAAAGAGGAGATTTAACAATGACGGGAAGACATTAGCAGCAGCACCAGCATCAACAACAAATTCTAGGGGAGGAGAACGACCTCCGGTTAGATGTTACAAATGCGGAAAGAGGGACATATCATTGAACCCGCCCACAACAATCCAAGGTATGTTATAATTGTGGAAAGGAATGACATATCGCTTGAGATTGTACTATAGCGAAACCAAGTTCAGCGGGGATGGTGACTCCAAGGGCTGCCCCGGATAAGTCAAAATCAGCGGTTCTTGGAAGTGCGTTTGTCGTGTCTGGCCAAAACATGAGGAACCCAAACGAGGTGATCACGGGTAAGCTAATCTTGAACTCTCACAAGTTTATACCTTACTAGATACCGGCTTCTACCCATTCTTTATCTCTCCCGCTTGTGCTCAACGCTTAAACTTGACTCGGAGAAATTAGACTTTAATTTATCCGTTGAAACTCCATTGGGTGAAACCTTCACACATCTACGCTTTATAAATCTTGCTTGATCCAAGTTGGCAATATCACATTACTGCTGATCTTATCTCTTTAAAGATACTTGCTTTTGATGTGATTTTAGGAATTGATTGGTTAACCACTCATCATGCCAAAATTGATTGTTTTCGTAAGGTTGTTAGTTTTCATATTCCTAACCAACCTGTTATGCGAATTCAAGCAACTAAACCACTAAAATCAGTCACTGTCATATCAAGCCACAAAGCTATTCGTTTATTGAAAGACGGATGTCAAGCTTTCTTAGTCCATGTTATGGATTTGAATAAAGTCAAGTCAGATTTGGATAATATTTCTGTTGTTAGAGAATTTTCTGATGTATTTTCTGAAAGAACTTCCCGGTCTACCCCCAGAACGTGATGTTGAATTCTTTATTGACCTTGAACCGGGTACAAAATCCATTTCTAAAACCCCATATCGAATGGCTCCTATTGAACTTCAGGAGTTAAAAGTCCAACTACAGGAATTATTAGACATCGATTTCATTCGTCCTAGTACTTCTCCTTGGGGTGCTCCTGTTTTATTCGTAAAGAAGAAAGACGGGAGTATGCGACTTTGTATTGACTACCGAGAATTAAACCATGTCACCATCAAGAATAGGTATCCGCTACCTCTCATTGATGACCTGTTTGACTATTTAGAAGGAGCACAATTCTTTTTAAAGATTGACCTTCGTTCTGGATACCATCAGCTGAAGATTAAAACTGAGGATATTCCAAAGACTACCTTCGAAACTCCCCATGACGGCATTATGAATTCTTAGTCATGTCTTTTGGATTGACTAATGCTCCTGCTTTACTTTCATGGATATGATGAACCGTGTATTCAAGGAATATTTGGATCAGTTCGTTGTTGTCTTTATTGATGACATCCTCATCTATTCCAAAAGCCGTGAAGATCATGAGCACCATTTGGTGTCGATACTTGAAAGGCTTCGTGAAAACAAGCTATATGCCAAGTCAAGAAATGCGAGTTCGGCTTAAGGAAGTAGCATTCCTTGGGCGCACGTGGTGTCAAAACATGGAGTATCTGTTGACCTTAAGAAGATTGAAGCAATACAAAGTTAGAGCAACCAAGTCGGTGGCCAAGTACGCAGACTTCTGGCTTAATTTGGTTATTATCGGAGATTCATGGAAGCATTTTCTCGAATCGCTACTCCGTTAACTCAGCTGACTCGGAAAGATACAAAATTTGTATAGAGCGAGGAATGCAAGAAGAGTTTCCAAGAGCTCAAGAGGAGACTCATTTTGGCACCTGTTCTGGCAATACCATCTGGTTCGGATGGATTTGTTATATACAACGATGCTTCAGGCAAAGGGTTAGGATGTGTTCTCATGCAACATGGGAAAGTTATAGCCTATGCCTCGCGACAACTCAAAGAATATGAGAGGAATTATCCTACTCATGATCTGGAGTTGGCAGCAGTCGTATTTGCGTTGAAAATTTGGAGACACTACTTGTATGGGGAGAAAGTGGAGCTTTATACGGACCATAAATGCCTCAAATATTTCTTCACCCAAAGAGAACTCAACATGCGGCAATGACGTTGGCTTGAGCTGTTGAAAGATTACGATCACACTATTCAATATCATCTTGGAAAAGCGAACGTAGTAGCTGACGCATTGAGTAGAAGATCATATGCAAGTACGAGTGCGATATTGTCAATGCAAAGTCCCATTTTGTATGACTTGCAAATGATGGAGGTAGAATTAAAGACTCCAGGGACCCACATGATGATGACGAATATACGAGTAGAACCGACTTTAATCGATAAAGTTAAAGATGCTCAAGCTATGGACCTGGGGCTGATGCGTATGAAGAAGAAAGTACAAGAAGGAGCTATTCCAGAAGCAAGAATCGATGAAGAAGGAATACTTCGATTCAACTCTAGACTTTGCGTTCCTAACGATTCTGACTTGAAGCATAGAATCATGATGGAGGCACACAACACCCCGTTTGCAATCCATCATGGGAGTACCAAAATGTATCATGATCTTCGACACACATTTTGGTGGAACAATATGAAGAGAGAGATCGCGGAGTTTATCTCGAGGTGTTTAACTTGTCAACGAGTAAAGTCCGAGCATTAAGTGCCAAAAGGTCCATTGCAACCACTTGAGATTCCGAAATGGAAGTGGGAACACATTACCATGGATTTCGTTACAGGTCTTCCCAAAGTTTCTCAAGGCATAGATGCGATTTGGGTAATTGTTGATAGATTAACCAAGTCTGCCCATTTCTTGCCGATACATGATACTTATTCTCTTGAATGTCTTGCTCGTATGTACGTGAATGAGATTGTGAGATTGCATGGCATGCCAGTATCCATAGTTTTGGATCGTGACCCAAGATTCACTTCAAGATTTTGGGTTAGCCTACAGAAAGCTTTGGGTACGGATTTACGATTCAGTTCAAAATACCATCCTCAAACGGACGGACAATTGGAAAGGACTATTCAAACACTTGAAGATCTATTAAGACTCTGTGTCCTAGATTTCAAAGGAAGTTGGGATAAGTACTTGCCACTGGTAGAATTCTCCTACAACAACAGTTATTAAGCAAGTATAGGCATGGCTCCGTTCGAGGCGCCAGTATGGACGAAAGTGTCGTTTCTAGTATCTTTGGGATGAGGTGGGAGAAGCACGTTGTTGGGACCAGAATTAGTACGCATGACTACAGAAAAGATCCAAATGATTCGACAACGTATTCAAACCTCACAAGATCGACAAAAGAGTTATGCTGATCTTCATTGAAAAGACGTAGAATTTAATATTGGGGATCATGTATTATTACGTGTTGCTCCATGGAAGGGAGTTACAAGATTTGAAAAGAGAGGAAAGCTCAATCCAAGGTTTGTTAGTCCATTTGAGATTCTTGACCGGATAGGAAATGTGGCCTATAGACTCGCGTTACCTCCAAGTATGTCTCGTGTTCACAATGTTTTCCACATATCTATGCTTTGTAAATATGTGAAAGACCCGAACCACATTATTGCGTTAGAACCAGACGAGATAACCGAAGATTTAACGTACGAGGAGGTACCTGTTAAGATCTTGGATAGGAAAGAGCATGTCCTACGCACCAAGGTTATACCACAAGTTAAGGTTTTGTTGAGGAACCATGCTATTGAGGAAATGACCTGGGAGTTGGAATCAGAAATGAAAGCGAGGTACCCTCACCTGTTCGAAACACCAGGTACGTACGTCAATTTTGAGGATGAAATTTTCTAAGGAGGGGAGGTTTTAAGACCCCAACTTATTATAAATAAAATTGAATTTTCCTCTATTCATTATTCTAAATTAATAAAGTGTTAATTTGATATAATGCTTTAGTTATGGGTGAAATGTGCAAATTTTACAAAATAAGCAAGTGGTTATAAAATATTCATTTCTGTCGGGGAATATTCGTTTAGTCGTGGAATATTCTTTTTGTCAGGAATATCCGCATTTACACCAAGCAGATCACTTGTGGGCCCCATAACTAAATAACTGCTTGGATGAAGAAAACGACAAAGTCACGAGTTTTATAAATAACTGGCAGTAGTTGTTACAGTTAACACCGTTGAAATACCGGTGGTTAAAATACGATGTCTACGCGTGGTTGCACAAGAGCACACCAGTATTGCATAATGTTGTTGAATTATTGATTCGCACGTAAGAAGGCACTACTCAATAATTGTTACGATGAATTCTTTATTCAATATTTTATTTTATTGATTCAATAATTGTTGCGTTGATATTTTATATTATTGTTGTTTCAATAATTGTCACTGCACAGTATTTCCCATTATTAGCTCAATAATTCATATTATTTGAATAATATTATTAGATAGCATTATTGGAAATGTCTAGAAAGTTCTGTCAAGGAGAGGTTTGGTCACCTAATCGCTGCCGCCCGATGAGAGAAATCCTTATTGGAAAGCCCCTTCTTTCTGAGAACTACCGGTTGTCATAATTGTGATTCTCGTAATATTATTTGTGAATAATTAATTATTGATTTATATGATAAGAAAATATTTATTTGATGTGGATATAAATGATGGATTTATTTATTTTATGTGGTTATTAATGAAGGAATTAATGCTTTGAGGTGTTTTATCAAGATTTTGTTTGAGATTGGAGCATTAAAAATTATCCGTTTGTGGATTTCTTTGATATTTTTGTTTGGAATTTGGAAAACTCAAAGCTACAAAGTTGTAGAAAATTGATTTCATGCGAAATGTACATAAAATTCATATTTTTCTGATAAATCTGGCTATTTTCTATGAATTATTGAAGTTTGGAAAATAAAATAATTTTTATTAAAATTGGGTGGGACCCACTTTTGTTTTAACACATGTGGGTCGCAAAATTTTTTTTCAAAGATGGTGGTGGTGGAGAATTGTCAAGAGGCATGCGTAGAAAAGAAAGAAATTATATTATTATTTTATTATTTAGTCTCCTATGGCGTTCTAGCATTTTTCTATAAATAGAGGGCTAAGTTAGAATTGAAAATCACACCAAGTTTTCTCTCTTTCTCTCTCTATATTATCGAGCGTATTCTTGTGAGTATTTTGATAGTTTGAGTGTTGCTATACGGTGCAAGTTTACATCACAAGACTATATCCAAAATTCATCGTAAGTACGGTTATTTTGAGGTAAGGGATGTTATTTTCTTCTTAAATGATATTATTTTCTTCAATATCATTATGCCAAAATATTGGTGAACTTTTTAATTAAATTTGGAACTTTTTGTGTTGGGGTTACTATTCACGTATACGACACTATTCACGTATACAACACTATTCACGAATACGACACTATTCACCGAAAAATAAAAATTTTCCTTTTTGTCCAAGATGTCTATTTTGGCTACTATCTTTGATTGTATCCATGTTTTGATCGTTATTTTTTAATTCTGCTTCAAAATTGGTTATTATGAAGTATTAGTGATCTTGGATAAACCGTAAATACGAATCCCTAATATTTGTCCTTCCGCCTCACCGGATTCGTTTTCTAAAATATTTTCATCATCCTCAGTCCTTAATGATGATATTATTGAATATCTTTGGCCTCAGAGTGCAAAGATGAATGATATATTAATCGATGAATATCTTTGGCCCAGTAGTGCAAAGATGAACAGTGTTGAGATGAACATGACCAATCGGGTGATACAAATGAATATCTTTGGCACTGAAGTGCAAAGATGAATATTCAATTAAAGATGTACATTGATTGTTATTACGGGATAAAATATTGATGATGGACTTTTAAATCTTAGAAGATAGTAGAACTCATTCTCTACTTGACTCTTCTAATGGATTGCTATTTCATTGCAGCTTTGATCTAAAACTTGTTGTCATTATGTTTTATCAGTTTTTTCCCTGTTGAAGACTAATGATAATTTGTTGTATATTATCTTAGTCATAATATTCTTTACTGGGCTAGTTGAGCTTACCCTTTACCTTTTTCTTCCATTTTTCTTCTCAGGAGGTGAGAACATAGCAGGATCGAGTCAGGGTATGGAGTGATGGTTCTAGGAAGATGTTTTAGTAGTCCTCACTATTTTTGTAAAATAGTGTATGAATAATTGTAATGAGGACTTATTTGAGTGTTGATATTTGTATTTAAACTCACAGTATGTGTTGTCGTATTTTGCACGACAATTGTATTATTGAAGTTGTAGTTTGCTTTCTGTACCATGTATTTGGCGACTCAAAATGGGTGTTGTATACCTATTTTGGGGGCGTCACAGTTAATCATTTAATAATATTTTATTCCTTTACTAATGTTATTACATTTTTAATAACATTTTATTTAATCTCAAATATTATTATTTACTTAATAATATTTTAATCATCCAATAATACTTTAATCTAATATTCTTAATCTTTTAATAATATTTTAATCTAAGATTAATAATTTAATATAATATTATTAATCATTTAATAATACTTTAATCATTTATTAATGCTTAAATCAAATATTATTAACCATTTAATAATATTTTAATAAAGTTTTAATCTTAATATTTTTATTTACTTAACAATATCGATTCTAACATTATTAATATCATAATAACATTTTAATAATTTATTAGATCAATAAACAATTTATTCTAATTGTTCACCCTTTATTAAACCACTTATTTAATATCCATAAAAGGTCATAAATAATATTTCTTATTATAAATTACTAAAATACCCTAAAATAGTCGAGAATATTATATATTAGGAGTATTAAAACATTAAAATCACATTTTTCTTATTTATGACATTATTTAACTATTTATTTTCTTTTGTTTATAACTTCATCATTTTTAGGAAAAATACCAAATTGATTCCAAAAATTCTTCTTTTCTGGATTTGGACAGTATATGACCCAACAATGATCCCCAAATTTTTCTGGAATTTTAGAAAGTGATTTACTAATTTTAAAATGCCTAAAACACTCAGATCTTTCTTCATTTTTCATAAATCGAGTTTTGCTCAGAAAATTCTAAAACTTTCAGGGTATACTCTCATAGCATATATGAACATGATGTAAACTTTTTTGAATTTTCCAGTGTATACACTATGAGAAATCTGGGTGTTAATATTTAGGAGTCCTTTACGAAAAAGCCATTACACACAACCTACACATCGAACGTGTCCGTTCTTTTTCCTGCACGTAGATAACTTCTCAAGGTACCTCTGTGAGTTTTGCCAAATTTTTAAAAGACTTGAAACTGTCTGAAACAACCTTAAGAAAAACGGGGACAGTAGCTTTTTTAGGGTTTAAAGCTTTAATTCTCTATGTGGACTGTTTTGGGGAAAACAGCCCCCCATGGCTTCAATACTTGCTAGATTTGTGTTCTACCACTTAGGTTTACTAGATAACTCATGTATCTAGCACCCTGCTTCGACATATCACATATTCAAGTTTTAAAACTTGAGTTACAAGATTTAGTGGAAGAAAAACAAGGGTTTCACCCCTTAGAGAACATATGCTCATTTCCTTTCTCTAAATCTATATTCTAATACACAAGATACTTAGTCCTACATATGAGACATGTAGAACTAGGGTACTTTGAGTATTAGAACATAACCCCCATATATTTTGAGGTAAAAACCAAAATAAAAGAAGAATAAGAAAAAGAATGGAAGAGAACCTCACCTAGTTTTCTTTGCTATCCTTCTTGTTCTTCTAAAGTAGGTTATGAATTTAGGATGCATGAACAATAAACTCCTCTCCCTCTTCAGAATCCTAACTTTTCCTCTCTCTCTTACTAAGCTTTGTGTTTTGATGGGTTGGGAGAAAATAGAAGAAGAAGAAGAATGGTGGAGGAGGAGTAAAATGAAATGAGATAGATATTATGTTGGTGAATTAGAGTGGAATGCTAATATCCTCCATGTTTCTTTTGCCCCTTGGACAAAAGGGTTAGCCTTATCCCTTCCTAATCATGCCTAATAATGCCATTAAGATTGCTAATTAAGCTTTCCACCAATGGGAGCATGACACACTTGTCCTTGTGTGTATGACTTCTACTTATGGAACTTGATTAGCTTAATAGTCTTGCCTTAAAAAGGCTAATGTGGCCAGCTATATATATGCCCACTAATTCCTTCATTTAGCTTTTATTTTAATGCATAAATTAGATAAATCAAAGGTCTAAAATACCCTTAATCAAGTGGGCTAAGTTTGGGCCTCCATTTAATTTCTTTTGGGCTTCTCCTTTAATTATTTTGGGCAATGTAATAAACATAGTCTAACAATTTTAATATATGTTACCCTAATTGTTTATTTAGGGTTTCCATTCCCAATCTTATGAAATTTAATTACTTATACATGTGACTTTAGTTCATAACCTAATTAGGTTTACTAGAAATAGGTTTAAAATTATTAGTCACTTGAAATAAAAAAATTATCCACTTAAGTTAGTATACATATTAAATACTAATATTTCCTTATTACTATAACCCTTAGGTTATTTAATTGTCTCTCCTAATGTATAATTAGGTTATGAAGCTTTTATTTTTTTAATAAAATCTATAAATGTATATATCCATAACTATAGTATATATGTTTATTGATCCATACACCACTTCACATATTAAATCACTATATAGCATACATTTTTAAAATATCAATAATGTACATACATATATAGTGACTTGAAATTCACGGTTATTACAGCATTCGTTGACCATTCGACCATCGCCCGCTACATTATGTGGGACGAGGCTGAGTCGCATGTAAGGGGCGAAGGATACATGCCACCTACAACGCCACTTCCTACAGCAGAGGCTGAGCCCTCGCAGGCCCAGCTACACAGGGACTACTGGCCGACATCATGGCCTCACTCACCTTGCTGAATCAAAAGCACGACGCCGAGGCTCGGAGGCAGCAGAGGTACATTGCAACAGTGGCGCAGAGGCAAGACATTGCTATGCAGTACCAGGCTGAACTGGTGAACACCATGCATAGTATTTACACCGACTATTGTGGCAAAAACGCTGAGTTCACGCCATACCAGTTCCCAGCCACCTGTCTTCCCACCATACCCTCCACTATCACCGCCCACCGACGCTGATGAGGACGATGCCTCTTTTGAGTTAGCGATCTTCAGGGAAGCCCTCTTGCATCGATTGTTATATGTTTAGCAATGAGGGCATTGCTCACCTTAAGTTTGGGGGTGTTAGGGCTATTATCTTGTTATTTCTGTCTATTGCCATATTAGGTTGCATATTTAGTACTTTGCTTTCGTTTACTTACAGTATTGTGGTGCAGTCGTTTTGAACTGCGGGATTATGTTTTGAATTCTTATTATTATGGATGCCATGAACTTTTTTTGGTTATTATTTATTAATGCTTGTTTATAATTAACATGTTTGTGGTTTATAGCCATCTTTTTGGGGCTTATACAGATTTATATGCTTGTGCCATGTTAATGGTCTTTTTACCCTATTTTAAGCTGCTATTAAGCAAGGGTGTTATACATTATTAATTTTTGATTGTGGCTATGACAAACACAATGAGTATGTCTCTCTTAGAGTCGTGTCAAGCATGTATGAACTAGGGGTTTGTTAGTTGATAAGTTGAGACTGTTATTGATCCATCCTTCTAGCAAACATCAACCAACTGTGTTAACTAGTTATTTTTCGAATTTAGTTTGCATGTTTATTGCTTTGACAGTTGTTCACTCTTATAAACTTTCATTTTTACAAGGTAATAAAAGACTTAGACGTTTATACAGTTTTGGATCTTGGATTCGTGCATGTTGACATAAAAAAAATAATAATGAAAAGATAAGAAGATTGAATATCGAAAGTCTTGCGGTGGGTCGAGATGGAGCGTAAAATGCACTCGCCCATAAATGAAGGACCGATATTAAGATGGAGCATAAAATGCACTCGCATAACAATCTTCGATTTTCTTAAAGTCTAATTGGGCTTATGTTGATTACGTGGCCTTTGCTGCTCGAGTTACTAGATTCTTAGGGGTGTTCTACACCTATTGCCCTAAAGTCATCTGGCTTGGGAGTCACTGATCAAAAACTCATTAATGGGTTGTTTTGATTAGCCTAAGGTAATTAAGGACTGTCCGAGTCAGATTTTACTGTATTTATGCTAAAGTCTTTTGATCCTTTCCAGCACTTGTGTCTTATTCTTAATGCTTGTTGAATGTTTAAGTTACGGAGTGTGCATATTAGTATTAACAATCGACTGCGCGAACTTATTTGAGCTATGATTAGTTAAGATGGTTGATCTCCACACATACACATAGAATGGATCGAATACAGTCTTATGCTTGAAATAGAATAAACCCTTACTCATGTCTGTGTTTGCCTTATTCTCTGGGAGTAGCTATGATTGAGATTTGTAGCCACGATGCTAGTATATAATGTTATATTCTTTTCGCGTGTTAATTTACTACTGTTATTTTTGTGTTAGACAGTTTGCTCGAGGACAAGCAAAGACTTAAGTTTGGGGGTATTTGATGAGTGGGATTTATACCCGCGAATCGGATACTTTATGACTTAAATAATTACCTGAATTCATAGATTTTATATAGTTTTAAATGATTATAGTGTTATTGCGCTTAACCGATATATTGCAGGGCTTTACAGGACTTTTCTAGCTTTAAGGGGGCAAAACGGTCAAATTCTATACACTAGCGCTGCAACGCCAATGCCCAGTCTATTTCTCACACATGCCACCCCGGTCTTCTTTGGCTTCACCATGGAATGCTGTCACTTCGATCCTTCTTGGACTCGCAGACCAAAGACGAGCTCGTGTCTTTCATACTAATGTGGCTGCAATATTAAATACCAACCACAAAGTTATTTTTCACACAAGGCACCACCTTCTTGCGCTTCAAAGCGGAGAAGGACTTTGTTTGACCTAGAAAAAGACGGAGGGGACTGATATAAAAGAAAAGAAGGCCTCTGCAGACAAGGGGATCTGATATCTCATATCAAAAAATAGCATAGCTTAGTTTAATATAGTTTTTCCTCTTTTAATTTCTTTCTCTCTATTTCTTAGGTAAATGTCTGTAAATATAGATTAGGGAGAAGTTTGGGTTTTCGCTGGAGCGGCACGAGCAGTGAGCTACACAGATTGGAAAGCTTGATTTGAGCTGAATGCTTGGAGATTGAAGGGCTTTGACAGAGTTTCCTCTTATCCATTTATTTTCTCTGATTTTGTAATCCATAAATGTTGTCTTTATTGCTACTTATATTTTTTTCAATAGCTAACTGAGTATTTGCTCTAAGATTATAATGGAACCCTTTGTTATTTAAATTGACTGTCTTATCTCTTTGGTTGGCACCATATGATTTGGTTTAATATATTTATGCTTAATGATACTCACTAAGACATTAGTGATGATTTTGGTAATGTACATGATATCTACAAAAGGATTGTAGATTTACACCTAATTATATTGGCATGTGATTGTGGGTTTCGACTGCATAAGTTGTGCGTAGAATAGACATTTATATGTGCGCCACGTGCGACCTATTTGAGAACTTATGCCTAAATCCTTGTTATGATTAATTCGCATAGACATGTGTAGGATTGTATCTAGCTTGGACGTTCTTTTCTGTTCTATTCCCTATCGGGTGGATCTGGAAAGGATATATTTGTGCATACCTCGACAGAGGTGTATGAGCACCTGTGTGTTCTCGATCGACAAATTGTTGTGACCATTAAGACCAAAGAGAGAAGGGTAGGAAGTTTGATGAAGCATAGCACACCAGGTGTTCGACAGAATGCCTGTGTGGGGTGAAATTGTAACCTTAGCTTGAAATTCCTTCGATTACCATTCGTTATCCATTTACTTACTTTGATAATTAGTTATGCTTAGATGAAGCACTCTTTCATTTATTGCTATTCGAATAAGACTTTAGCGATACAAAGTCGGTACTTGGTTAATATTAGTGATAGTTCCTCGTGGGTTCGACACTTTCCTTATCACTGTATTACTTGTTAAACCGCGTATACTTGCGCGTGTTTAGTGATCGGTTTTTCGACCACCAGTTTTTCGACCACCACGGGAACCGAAACTAGATTCAGTAGACTGAATCTGTGATCACATGATTCCTAGGCTCACATGATGCCGCAATTTATATGAAAGTAGTAAGAAGTTATATATATAAAAGTTGTAAATATATATATACAGACATGATCAACCACCACGAAGCACCTCCATGGGGGATCAGAAATGTAAATATATAAAAGCGGTAAATATATATATATATATATAGACGTGATCAACCACCACGAAGCACCTCCATGGGGGATCAGAAATGTAAATAAAGCAATAACGATGATCAAACGCCACGAAGTAAACTCCAGGCGGAATGGAATGTAAATAAAGCAGTAAAAACGATCAACCGCCACGAAGTAAACTCCAGGCGGGACGAAATGTAAATAAAGTAGTAAAAGGTCACGAAGTAAACTCCGTGCTGATAGAAATTTATATATATATATATATATATATATATATATATATATATATATATATATATAAAAGCGAAACGCACACGATATATATTGATCCCGCTCGGTTTATCATTTCAAAGATTTGTCACTATATATATATATAAAAGCGAAACTAATAGAATGTAAAATTGTGCTCATCGAATGTAGTCCGACAACAGTTTATATATATATATATATATATAAACGCGATAACGCTCGGATATAAAATCGAGGCTCATCGAATGAGTTCGACAACAAATATATATATGAGTATGTATATATATATATATATATATATATATATATATATATATATATATATATATATATATATATATATATATATACAAAAGGAAATAAAAGCCACGGATCAAGTCCTGTATACACACACAACACGACTCTCAATGTGAAGAATGGTGTGTGCAAAGTAGAAGAGAAAAGCTTTAAAGTGTGTAAGAAGGCTTACGGTGGACTGCCAAAGAAGACTTCTATAGCTTTAATCAGATGAAAACTCGTCTCCTTCTGGTAAAAATATGACTGAATATAAGCTCACAAGTGTTTAAAATGAGAAAGCACTCAGTTTAGGGTGTGTATAGAGCAAATTGGATAGGGCTTCAAGCCCTATATTTATAGAGGGAGGAGCCGCAGGTACAGCCGTAGATGTACCTGCGGCTGTCCTGGGTGCCTTAAGCTCTAAAGACCCCAAAATTCATACAATTTAATTCTAGACTTCAGTTGTTAACAATACATTCAACCTCTAATTTTACATCATTAAACGATAATACAACCATTGAAATTTGCGGAATAATTAAATTTTTTTATTAAAAACTATTCTCGTTCCCAAAACTTTCAACCTTTACATCTAAATATCTTAGAATCATTGTAATACTACAAAAGTTTACATCGCAAAACGATATTACAATTCAAAATTAATCAATTATTCGGAACCTTAAACATGGTTCAAATAATAATAACTCAGCCAAAGTATATAAATCTTCAAGTATCATATCTGAGTCATATCTTTCAAGTAGCACATAACTTTACCTTAAATCTTTAACCTGCAAAAGTGATTATTTGCAAGGTTGAGCTCGACAGCCCAGCAAAATCTAACAGTTTTCATGCATCACATATCACATAATAACATGCTCAATATATATCTCATAAACATTGGACTAACATAACATACATGCTGCATTTCATATAACAAGTATAAAGATTGAGTTCCTTACTCAATCAACATTTATTATTCAATCAACGTAGTCATAAATTGACTTTAATATTTCATACTTTCAATATATATAGAACACATCATGCTCTTTGCAACAAATATTTAAAATAGTTCATCATCAAGTTCAAATAATAAATAGGAACTGAAAGAATTGCCTTGATCGTTGTTTACCAATAACAGTTTAATAGCTTACAGTTATTTACACTTCACGTGCCCTACACAATTATATAATCATACACATCAACTATTAGTCACATAACAACACATAGTAATTGTAATGTAAACTCTACTCCACATCACATAATTCTTCCTGTTAATTAGCACACAATGTTCAATTAGATTGTGTTAACTTTTCGACTTATGTAATATTAGAAATTCATTCAAGTGTTTAAGTCTTGCTAGGAATACTTATGGGTTTTATATTAAACCTATTCCATATCTTATAATGTTCATTAACACTTGTCACGGCGTTTCGACTTTCATTCGTCACACGTCCGAATCGTCTCTCTTGTGTATGCTTAGTGTGCTTACATAACTTATCTAATACATTATTTACTAATTTTAATCATCATTATATTTACTAAAATTCATGTTTTATAACTTAGGAAAACATCTTTTATCGTCAGAAGCACTACACTTGCATATGTGCATGCCCGACGCCCTCCGATTGCCTCCTAATACATATCAGTCCCAAAATGGCCATTTTGACCCCTGTTCCCGACATCAAATTGAAAAACTTAAAGATCAAAAGTTATAGGTCTACTCGTCCTCGTTCCGGATCATCTTGAATCGCATCAATCGGAGTTCGTATGAAAATGTTAAACTCATTTTAGTAAAATGTGTTCGATCAGTTTTTTTTCTTCACAATTTGGCAAAATAGACCACCCTCCCGCCGGAGCGGGGGATTTTACACTAGGGTAGCCCGCTGGGGCAGGGGTCCCTTCTGCTAGTTCGCGAATTATGATCCCAAACACTACATAAAGCTAAATTAGGCCTACAAACTCCTTTCTAACAACCATACCAACCTACCCAAGGTGTAATATATTTACAGAAACATAAAATAATGTTTCTAACACGTTTCTAATCACATTAATAACACAAACATCAAGATTACAACCTTTAAATTTCACCATTTCTATTATTTCTTCTTCTTTTGACATTCATAGCGAAATTCTTCACTGTGAATTCGTTTTACAACCAAAACAGTTAGTTTCAATTACGTTGATTTCGATTCTTCATATATTTTCACAATCCATCATCAATTTTACAATTATAACATAAACTCCTAACAAATTTTAGTCTCAAAATAGACCAAAACTTATATATATATAACAAAACTCAAATTCTTCATCATTCAACCTATTTTCATGAATTTGATTATTTTAAAACTTGAATTTGTGTTACTCAAATTTCACATATGAATGAAAATATCATATTATTCAACACTTGACATAACCCTAATTGATTTCTTCATCAATTCATACTTCCATGATATCTAAAAACCTCAAGAATCTAAAAACTAGAGGTTTATGCTAGATTATTACCTTTGATTTGCTATAAAGCTTGAATAATTTTCTTGTTTCTTCCTTCCTTCTTTCTTTTCTAACTTTCTTTCTTCTCTTTTCTCTTCTTTCTCTTTTTCTCTCTTTTACAACTTACGTAACTTAGAAAATATAACGTATAATATAATACGTATTAATATATAATATATTTATTTGTGTAACTGATGCCAGTTATATCTTTTTTTTTTTAAATCAAAAGCCATAAGGCTTGTTTGGCTAAACCACTTTAAAAATTAATAACTTAAAATTCTTATGCCTTGTTTGGTAAAACCTATTTAAATAAAAGACTTAACATTCATTAAGCCTTATTTGGCAAAACTAAATTAAACTCCTTTAATTTATTTTAATAACTCATTTATAGTATAGTTTATGGTCACACTTTATTTAATCAAATTCTAATATTTAATTTAATTAAATCTAATAACAATTACCATCAAATATATTTATATTCATTCACCATTTTAATTAAGTGAATTACTCTCATTATTTATGAAATTTTAATGCATACCAATTTCATTGCCATAAAGCATAACAATCGAATTATATTATTTCATAATATAATTTTCAACTTAATTAAATTAACTAATATTATTTAGTTAATTACCTTCCCGTAACAATCTCATTTAATTTCTTTAACAGTTAAATTAACTATTAAACCATATTTTCCAAACATATACATCTCTTTTATATTCACACTTAATCTCTTCACACTAAATCACATATTTCAAGATAAATTAAAAATATATATACTTACTCACACTCAAAACACATAATTCAAAATTTATACATTTTATAATAAGAATTTTAATTATTAAATTCTTATTTTAATAACTTATAAAAATTCGGGTTGTCATATCCTTCCCTCCTTATAAGGATTCCATCCTCGGAATCACCGAAACCCTACCTTACTAAGGTTTTAATCAAATCTCTTTAAATTTTTTTATCGTTGAATAACTTCAACACATTACCTTAATATAGGTTTTATATTTCGTACTACCTTCAGTTCTTCAGCAAATCCTAGGTTTTATTTCATAACTTTCACCTGAACTCAATTATATTTTGAGTATTATATATTCTTTAACCCATTCATTTCCTTTTCTAAGTATCTTTATCATATACTCAACTTATAAACAATCGAGATATTACATTCACCCCTTCTTCTAAGAATTTCATCCTCAAAATTTTATTTATTAATCTTCATTCATTCAATCTATCAAAATAGATTTTACGTTAATACTTTATTCATTCATTGGGTTCTATAACCACTTTCTTTCCACAAAGATCTTTCTACAATTATTAAACTTTTGTATTAAAAGTTTTACATTATTCTTTGATAAGTCATGTGACGCCCCCAAATCCGGGTATCTTCCAACCCGACAGATGGTGTCACACGGTACTCATAAATGTTCATTTATTCTATTGAAACAACATTAAAATATGCGTATCAACGACATTCTTATTACATTAATAATAATACATCCCGTTCCCAGGTTCTGAAACCTTTATATTCTGTGTTTGTTGTAATATAATTCATACAAATATACTAGTCTATTACAGAATAAACTAGTCAATCATCTTCGCCTTGCCTTTATCTCTACTGGAACCCACAGTTCGCTCGACCTTAGCTGCAATTATATGATTCAAGCAAGAAGTGAGCATAACTAGCTCATCAAGTGTAACAATATATTATATAAATACCACTTCGAGAATCATATGATTATTCTTCATTAACTGAACAATAGTTATGAAGTACTACGAAACATTGATTAACACTTCTCATCTCATAAAACAATTCCAAAGAATATATAATAGATTAGAAATTCTGAGTAGGTCCATAGACCATGAACATTCTTTTTAGCTTTTATTCATGAAAAGGACAACCCGGTACTAAGACCGTAAGTCCGATATTTCTTACGAGCACTTCTAGGTGATCAACCTATAGTACTCTATGTTGATCAAAACTACATCTGTTAAATGTATTTACGTTTAAGTTTTGGCAACTTCGCATGCCCATCGAATAATCAATGAAAAAATACATTTGTTTATTCATACTCAAGCTTACCTTGAATCCGTACCAAACAATTGGCATAGGATAACATTATCAATTCTATATTGAAAGACTTATAAATCAATCAATCAATCTTTCCAGATTAGTCTAGCCGAGTTAAAACTGGCATTGACCCTTTCTTTAAAACCATTCATGCATCTCATAACATGAATCACTGAAAACCCTGCTAACACGAAGGTTAGACAAGCGATAAGAAAACTTGCCTTCAGTGTCTGCTACAGTAAAATTACTTTCTCTTTGAGTCTTTACAGTCTCTATAACACATAACTACATAAAATACCACATTAGGTCATGAATGAGCATACATGGTTCCTAATGAATCTTACCCTTCTTCTCAATCTAATCCTGTATTAGATTTGTTATTTATTGGTTCCGGCTTGCCGTTGTTCTTTATTTCATTCTTACCAACTTCTTTCTCTTCTATAACTTAACTGAAATTATTTCATTAATACAACTCATTTCGAGTTAATCATCCTTTCTCACGGCTTACTAACGTTCTTACGTTATTAATCGAAACTCGATCGTCATTAGTTAAGTACACTTCTTACATACCGTTCACGTTCACGTAATATTCAACAACTTTTAGTTGGAACTCTTAACGTTATAGTCATCATCATTATTGAATACAGTTCAGTTTCTTATACTTTATGTTCTTCATTTAACTACTCATTAAACAACCTTAAATTCCTAAAGTCATCACTATAAAAGTGATTTAGGAAAGGTCTTATCATGTTCATTAAGTAATTACATGTCCCATACTGGTATTGCAAACCATTGGATTCATAATCAACTGGGTCAACAAATTTCCATAGCCGGTAAGCGGCATGCAGATCCGTTATCTTAGTGGTATTTATAGTTTTTCACTTTTCGATACTGATCCAGCTGTTTCATGGCGGCATCACTGCTTGAGTGTTATAAATGGAGTTGGCCATTGCAAAAAACTCTAGTAGCCAACACCTTCGCTCCGACGTTGCGGTGCGACCTAACAAGCTCTGTCTGGCATTGCAGCGCCAGACTTCAGTCCCAAAAAGATTTGACAGTTAAATTTTTCTATGAACTTCCCGAGCTCATAACTTCTTCGTTATAAGTCCGAATTGGCTCATTCAAAAGCCCTTAGCTCACAAATTACATACTCTACGTGTTCATGCAAGAATTTACCAATTTCAAATCTGTTAACTAAAAATTCACCTATTAGTTCATTTTAACGAAAACGATAAACGTTCGTGAACGTTCAACGCTCGTTTCTTCGTTCTAAGTCAGAATTCGGTCATTTTGGAGTCCACAACTCTATAATGCCAAATGAGACTATACTCCATCGAAAAACAACGTTTCTGAGATCAATGTCAAAATTTGACCTCCATTCCGAGAATTTCACGATTTCAACGATTATCGTCTAATCGTGTGGATTCCGTCATAACTTCGTTACTTATGATTTGTTCATCATTTATAATGGATTCTATCCATCATATTAACATCTTAACATACATATTAAATTAACTTATTTATATGATATGTTATTACTTGTGCTTCATGAGTTTATAACTTATAAAAGTATAAACTACTTATGATTTTACTTCACATGACTTATCATAGTTTAAGTCTTCTAACCATCATCCTCTCCTCTTCTAATCATAAAATTTCATTTATGTAAACATATTACAAGTTCTTACAAGTCATTCCTTGGTTCCTAACTTATCTATGAACAAAGTGCTTATTCACGGCTTATTAAGACTTAAGTACTTAGATTATTCATTCTTACTTCTTCTTAGCATACCAATCCTACCACTACTCACTTCCCTAGCAAATGAAGAGAAAGATATTCATGGTTTAAGTTCTTACCCTTTGAAGATTACTTGGTTAAGCTTTAATCTTCTTCTTCTTGCTTCTTGAATTAAAAAGTCTAACTTTCTTGCTTTTCTAGCTTTTTCTCTCTAACCAATAAGCTATGAGTTATTAGTGGAAAATCTAACAACTAAAAAATGAACTAAGGCATCTCTGATTTATAGGAAATCCTAATTGAGGGCTTAATGGTCAATAAGCCATTCCACCTCCTTACTATTCCTAGCTTAACCATCAAGTTAACTTGGCCACCACCATATTTACTTGCTCATCACTTTTACTTAGCCACCAAGTACTTTACTTGGCCACTACTTTGGTTCATCCATGTGATTATGGGTTGCCCCATGGATCAACCTTGCTTTGGACTTTAAATTCAATTAATCTCATCTTATACTTTGGGCTTGCATTAACAAATCTTTGGGCTTTACCATTAGCTTGCATTGGCTTGCACATTAATCCCTATTGGACTTACCCATTCCTACACTTGGGCTTGTAAAATTCCTAACAAATCCTACAAATCCAATCCATTTGGCTTAAAGCCTTATAACGTATAATCTACGTATTATTCTCGTATTCTAACTCTTATACTTATTCATATACGACATACCATCATTCATACATACTCGTATAATACCTCGTATAATACCTACGTATAATACAATCATCGCTTTAATTCATTATACACATTTTAATTCCTTCTCGGAAATCACTTTCCCTAACTGTTAGGTTTTAAGTCCGTAGGCGAAAAACTACGTTTGCCATAAGTGAAATATTATTGGATATTCCATCTCATCTTAGAATTGTATCATTACGCCTTTCTCAAAAATTCAAAAATAATTCCCGAGCAAAAATGCGTGAATAGTGTTTTTCAAAAAATTTCTCAAAAAACTTTTATTATCGTCTTGGAAATTCAAATACTTTAATTCATTCACGTAGCCAAAATACTACGACGTTCCGACGTATCTAGGTTATAAAACGACCTTCATCTTATTATCACATATAATCTAATTTTATTCATTATTAAATCAAATAAAATTATTTTATAATTTGCTCGATTTTCTGGGGCGTTACACTCTTCCCCCCTTATAAGGATTATGTCCCCAGAATCACGCTAATAATACATACATCATTGAGGAAATTTTTTTCCTTTATTTTAATCTTAAGACCCCACGTTGCTTCTTCGGCATTGTGGTTCCTCACATTCACCTTCACCGAAGGTATTATCTTAATTTACATGACTTGTCACTTCCTATCAATAATTTGAGTTGGAAGTTAAACACTTACTAACATATTACTCTATCTTCCTTTTATTAATCCTTCTTTTAACTCGAAATTATATGAAACTCAAATTCCTCCTTCAAACGAGATGATACTTGATCTTCTCTTCATCCCCCATCCTTTTTTTTTCGTTCACTTGCATTCCTCGTTACCTAGTTGTACTTCCTTAACTCGTTCCATTTTCGTGGATTGAGTCTACATTGTGAATAACATTTCTACCACTTCATTTCGTAATTTAACTTCTAACTCCGTTCTCGCCATCTCCATTACTAACTCATTCTGAGTCTATAACATCGATAGTTTTTCCCCTACCCTTCCCTATATGATATAAGATATCACAGTCATGATCACTTATCCATTCTCATCACCTTCCCTACTTCATAATCAACTCCTTCTGTGTGGAGATATATTTCAGACTCTTATAGTCCGTGTATATCTCACACTTCTCCCCGTATAAATACTATCTTCAGATTTTTAACTCAAAAACTACAGCTGCCAATTCTAGATCATAAGTAGGATAAACCTTCTCATAATCCCTTAACTGGAATGATGCATACGCAATGATCTTGCCATGCTACATGAGCACGCAACCTCGTCATCTATGCGAAACATCGAGATACACAACAAAATTCCTATCATCTGATAAAGATAATACAGGTGCCTCACTTAATCTTACTTTTTAGTTCCTGAAAACTCTTTTTCTTATTTCTCATTTCCAACATACTTATCAATAACAAATATGTATATCTTTTAAGTTAAAATTCTCACTTAGTTAATTCCGTATCCAACTTCTCCCTCCGTAGTGTTTCCCACACTATCTTCAAATGTTCAGTGTGATCTTCTGGCGTCTTAAAATAGACTAGAATATCACCAATGATCATTACGACAACTTTTCCAAATATCATTTGAACACTCTATGACGCTAATGGTACTTTCAACCATAGCACCTCACAAGAGTACCTATCAGCTTACGACCGACTTGCTCGACACCCCTTACGGAAAGTCTAACTTCAGTACATTAACCAACCCAAACGACATAACCAGAAACTCATAATAATCATAACGAGTTTTGAATGTCGTCTAGGTACATCCTTATTCCTTATTTTCAACCGGCGATACCCCGTACCCCAATCTAACAAAAAAAAAATACTTTGCCCCTTTTCAACTTATCAAATAGATCATCGATCCTGGGCAATCAGTATCCTCTTAGCTTGCGTCATCGTTAGACAACAAGATCGTCCCGGTGATTTATTACCGTAAAATACTACCTTGGGTTCCTTAGAATTCCAAAGGTTTACACTTTTCTTATGACAATTATTAAAGTTCTACCCATTCATACTGAGAATTACGTCAAATTCTCTCAACCTTATAGGTACTTATCTACCGATAGTTTATTACCTCTATTATCCATGAAACAATTTCCATGAATATATTCACAAGAGTTATTTCCTCATTCTCTACCTTAACGTTTAAAGGTATTTATAATCCTTCAGGAATGAACTTAATCACTTAGCACATTCACATGCTATAAAAGAACAAGTAGCACTCCAATCAAACAACACTTAAGCATACATTTTATTGACTGTAATGATACCTGTTACTACATCCGCTGATGCAACTACATCTTGGACCGTCATATTAAAAGTACGGGCCATAGGTTTACCCGACGATGGTGGTCCAGTAATGGATAACTTACCACTACCAACACCTTTACTTTCCTCTGACCCCTTCCTTG
Organism: Panax ginseng; assembly: GCA_020205605.1. Taxonomy (NCBI): domain Eukaryota; kingdom Viridiplantae; phylum Streptophyta; class Magnoliopsida; order Apiales; family Araliaceae; genus Panax; species Panax ginseng. Next base: position 71,973,450 of record CM035149.1, read on the forward strand.
GGCAATTTATTTCCATGTGGTCCAACGACCCACATACAAAACAACCATTATTTTACTTAGGATTAGGACAATTGGTTGATATATGACCCTCCTGTCCATAGTTATAACAAACTGACTTTCCTTTCAGAAAGACTCCTAAATGAGTCTTTCCACATGTCTTACATGCTTCGATCCTACGCTTAGGATCCCCTTGTCCCACTCCAGTATTCCCGAAGTTAAAATTCTTTCTTTTTGGCATACTACCACTACTACTGGCACTCTCTACCTTGGTTCCTCCCTCTCCCTTGCTCTTATTCTTTCTCTCTTTGTGGTATTGGGTCAACGCCTCACTACCACCCTCTGCTATAATCGCTTTCTCCAGAATGGTCCCATAGGAAGCACTTTGGAACACATAAATTCTACTATAGAGCCAGGGTTTCAGGCCCTGCTCAAACCTACGAGCCTTCCTCTCCTCAGTGTCCACTTGGTGTGGAGCAAACCTTTCCAATTCATTAAATTTGGCTGCGTACTGGGGAACCGTCATGTCCCCTTGCTTAAGTTCTAAAAACTTAATCTCCATCCTCCCTTGCATGCTTGTAGGGAAATAGTTCTCGAAGAATACTTTCTTGAACTGTTCCCACGTAACCACATCTATTCTAGCCCCACCCTGGTGAGCCTCCCACCAAAAGTTGGCTTCTCCTTTCATCATGTAAGTCGCAAAAGAAATCTTTTGCGCCTCAGCTACGTTTGTAATAACAAATGCCTTCTTTATTTCTTTTACCCATGTCTGGGCCTCTATTGGGTCCGTCGTTCCTTTGAACTTCGGCGGACCAACGCTTTTAAAGTCTTTAAAAGTAGTTGTTCTGGCTACTCTAGGTCCCGCGGGTACTCTATGTAATAACCCAATATTTTCTATATAAATAAGAAATTCTGCATATAATTTTTTTATTTTATTTTAAAGATGGGAATATGTGCCAAGTAATGTGTATGTATATATGTGATAAATAGAAATTATTTATTACATGAATAATTTTAAATAGTTTTATTTTAGAATTATTGATCATTATAAAGTATATTCTTATAATAATTAATTTTATAGTAGAAATGTTTTTATTATTTATTTTCCATGAAAGTATGATTTTGTATTATTTAAATAATATATGAAATGATTATTAAAATTATTATAATAATTAATTTATTTTATTATATGAATTTATACTAGATTAATTAAGTTCATTAATTTAACTTAATTAATAAGGTTAAATATGAAAGATAAATCAGATATGGAATCCAAACCCTAATTTTGGATTTTTATTAGGGAATGAGAATAATAATATAATATTAATTATATTTTGATTTTTCAATGCTATAAATATGTACTGTATGTACGTATTGATAATGGTTGGTCAATTATGGGTATACTATCAAAATCCTAGTATTAATTCGTTAAACCCTAACTTGAAACTCAAACCGGAGTTTTCGATTGGTAAGACATTGAGGTACGTAAGTAATAACAATTATTATATTATGCTAATTAGGTAAATCCTAATTATTGTCTAGAAACCCTAATTTTCAATTTAAAACCCTAATTGCTAAAATGGTAATCTTAATTATTATTTTAGTAAATTATAATGTTAATTAGAAAACCCTAATTGTTAATTTGGGAACCCTAATAATATTAAGGAACCCTAATTATTTAAAACCCTATTTTTTTTTTATTAAAAACCCTAATTTTAATTAGTAAGTTCTAATAAAATTTTTATTAAACTTTAAACTTAAATTTTTAAACCCTAGAAATTATTTCGGAAACCTTAAGGTTTAAGATCTATTGATTTTAATCTAGATTCAAGCACCATGGACAAGAATACCCTTAAAATGCTTTGTTAGTTTACTAAAATAGCCTTTTTAGATTTATTTTAATGAGATAGCTTGCAAAGTCACCACTCTAGATTATAGCAAATGCCCTAAAACTTATCCAATCTTATCCTCTTTGACACCTTGCAAGTTAGATTCAATGTATCTAAATTATATAAATAGATTAAGAGAGAGAAAGATGCACATTTTTGCTCATTCATTCCCAAACACTCAACTCAACTCTCTCAAGCTCAAACCCACGAATTCTACTATCATTTCAGTCACTAAACCAGCCCCACTAACACCCATAACCAAATCAGTAGCCAAGAATCCGAAATTGTTCATCAAGGTATAAAACCCTAACCTAGAATCTGATCATGCTTGCTATGTTAGATGTTATAATTTTATGTTAAAACATGTTGTTTGTAGTCTATTTAAGTGATCTGGGTTGGAATCTTGTAGATCCATAACACCTAAGTGCTCAAAATTAAAATTTTCAAAAATCTGGGAATTTTTTTTTGTGTCTGACAACGTAATGTCAGACTTTGTAAATCTTTGTATGTTATGTATTTTTGTTGTTTTAAGCTTTGATCTTGTAGTATGTCATGAGATTTGTGTTCTGGAACTCATAGCAGGACCAGATCATGCATAGATTAATAGATATTGTTGGTCAAAGGCCGTTGACCGACCTTGTCTGAGCCAGATCTGGGTAACCCAGAACTTGCCCATAAATCTCTGACAGCAAATTCATGGGCCCAGATCTTTCATGTTTTTGTTAGTTGGATTCTGTTGTTGTACCAAGTTTGTTGAATGTTGTTTAGGCTACACTTTTAAGCTTGTAGAACATCTAAATGATTATCAGGATTCATGCAGTGTGCGGTCAAACCATGTAAGACGATCACGATTTTCATTTTTTGGGCCCAGAAAACGTATGATCGTGATTTCTGACATGGGTTGACCAGTTAATATCTGGAGATTTAGTTGTTGTTAAGGTGATATTATGTGATCTATCTCTTCCTTGACATGTTGGTTACACACTGCAAAGCTTAAATCACTAAAGCATTACACGAGCAACAAGTTGTAGAAGCCCAAAAGTGAACAGTCGAACTGTTCTTCATTTTTGGGTAACCCAGAAAATGAAGAACAACTCTGACAGCTTGTTCATGGCTTTATATCTTTTTGATGTGTTATGATCTTACCCATAACTTGTTATATACTTGTAGTATGACATTAATACTATAAGAGGTGATCAATAGCTTTCCCAAAAATATTAATATCTGACAATTAACACTGTTCAAAGTAGGGTACTTGAGCACTGACTTTGAATGTTCTTGGTGCTCAAGAACACCAAAGGCTACACTTTCTCATCTAAAGGCTATATAATGACGCTTATTTAATTTAATTTAATTTATTTTCTAAAAATCATTTAAAATAGAAATAAATTATTAAAAATTCCAAAAATAATTTAAAAATTATTTTAAGTTATAAAATTAACTTTTAATAATTTGACATATTTTTCATAAATATTAATATTTAATTGGATATTATTGATATTTTATTTATTTAATAAATGCATTAAATAAATTAATTAAAAATGATTTTATTATATTAAAAATCATTTTAAATGATAAAAAGGTATTTAATAATATTTTAAGTTATAAATATAACTTTTAATATTATAAGACAAATTTCATTATTTATTTAATATTAATGATAATAGATTTATTTAATAATTATATTAAATAAATTAATTAAAATGATTTTTATATTATAAAAATCATTTTAAATGAAAATAAATAGTTTAAAAATATTTTAAGTTATAAAATATAACTTTTAATATTTAAAGGTAAATTTCATTAATAATTTAATATTAATGATAGTAGTTTTATTTAATAATTATATTAAATAAATAGTTTTAAAATGGTTTAATTGAATTAAAAATCATTTAAAAGGAAATAAATGAATTAAAAATATTTTAAGTTATAATTAATGACTTTTAATATTTTGATAAATGATATATTAATACTTAAATATTAATGATAATTATTTAAAAATGATTTTAAATGTTTTAAAAATCATTTAAGGGTAATAAAATGTTTTAAAAATATTTTGAGTTATTATAAATAACTTTAATATTTTTGGCAATGGTTTCATAATAGTTTAATATTATTTAAATATTAATGATAAAGGAGTTAATTAATATTTAAATTATTTTATAATGATTCCAGTGTTTGAAAAATCATGAAAAATTATAATAATTATTTAAAAATTATTATAAGTCATTTAAAAAATATATGACTGATATTTTTAGTTATTAAACTACAGGATAGAGTCTTAGACTCGATAATTACCCGATAAAGTCGTCGGTTCATCGGCATGTTTCAGAAATTGATCTAGACTTAGATAATTGGACTCGATACGTGTTTGTGTGTGATCCAATTACTGTTAAATGTATGTGACTATGTGATTAGGTTATGTGTTGACTGCAAATAACAGTACTATGTGATATGATATATTATTCTAATCAAATAAATGATCTTATTAATGATAGGTTGTAATATAAAAGATAAAACTAAGTAACATACTAGTAAAAAGCAACTCAGGCAAGTATCTTAACTTTGCATTTCCTTTATGCAATGGACATGAGTAAGAAAGTTTCAGAATTATACTATTATTGTGCCAGATTATTAACTCTATTATTATCGATTATGTATCCAATCTTTTGTATTCATACAAGTTCTTAAATTATCCGATCCTTATCAATACAAGACTATTGTACAATCCAGATATTTATTCTGTTCGTTAATTTCTAAATATGGTTAGACAAGTGTCCTCACTTGGATAATCATTATATTTAATCACATGTTGATACATACTTATTGATTTCTAGTATGTATACATTGACTTTAAAGCCGTCTAAGCTATTTGCTTTGGCTAGACACGAACTTAGAAATATTATGGAAGAAGATAGAACTTTTTATTTTCCAATCAAATTATTTTGGTTCGGATTCCCGACTAAGTATGAACATCCTGTACATGGAAAAAACTTTTGTGCGCCAAAGGCGGATAAGATGAACGATAATTTCGTTCTTACATGTAGTATTGATCAATACAGGGAATAACGTGCTGATCACCCCTCCGTGCCCATAAGTTATGACGGTTTGTAGATGAAGTTCTGTGTAACCTTTTCGAAAATAGAAAACAAAGTTCATAGTCTGTCGACTAATCTCCATTTATAGTTAGTACATAGTTTCAAAAATTTGATATAGAATTGTTATGTTATTATTATTGGTTCAGCTTATTTCATAACTATTGATTCGTTGTAGAAGTGTTATTCAAAGAAAACATTTAATCCTTTCAGCTAACTATTATTGATTGCTATTACTTGCTGAGCACTCAAATGCTCATCCTTGCTTAATTTAAATATTTTCAGCTAAGTGTGAATGACCAGAAGGCTCATGCAGAAACAAAGGAAAGGGAAAGCTAACAGAATAAGATTTGTGGTATTTTATGTAATAATTAGACTTTATTATGACAAGGATACTTATTAATTATCATGTAATGAATGTTTAAAGGTCTCGTACCTGGGGATTAGACTCTGATGTATAAATTAAGTTTGGTATCTATATTATTGTTATTATTATTAGTATTATTCCGCTCATAGAAATGGTATCATGAAGTACCGAGTTCGGGTTTCATGTACCTGAATTTGGGGGCGTCACACTCTACCCCCGGTTTGGTTAAATGCAGCCGTTAATAAATTAACAAACTCTTTCATAGGGTCATTCTGACCCCCTTGGTTATCATTATGTGACTCAGCCTCCTGATTACGTTGTCTTCTCTGTGGAGGCATTTTCTGATTTAAATAAATAAAATTTCATTATTATCTATTTTCTTACTTAGTCATTATTCACTAAACAACAACTCATACCATAACAAAGCATATTAAATGAAAACTTCATTATATTCATATGCTTCTTCATAGTTTGAAACTATTTACACTTTGCTTCCATAACCAAAAGCTATTACATTTCTATCCCGCAATTGAACTTCACAAAAGTTGGGGATTTAGAAAAAGACTACCCTTTTATACAAAAGAGGGTTTTACGTCACTACACACATATTTATAACTCTAGACTTCTAATAATTCATAACAGCGTCCTCATGTTTCTCATTCGCAAGAATCAACATAATATCCCGACTAATAGTATGTCAAGTTTGTCCCGACTCGATGGAATAACAAGAAATTTTCAGATTAAAATCCTTATGAGCACTCTCATGGATGTAAGACATCCGTGCTATCTTCTGGTCTCTTTTAAATAGTTTCTTATGAAGCTCATCGACCTCCTCCTTATAGTCCCTAGCCTTATTTGTCATAAGCACCTTTTCATCGTGCTCTGACTCAAAATCTGCTTCTGCAGACTCCTTTGCTTTATAAAGATAACTAATCTCTTCATTCTGATTCTGCACAATTGTACTCAGTTGCACATTCCTGTTAATCACTGCTAGATACAATGCTCTTATTGCATCTAAAGGTGTTAACTCTTGTGCAGGTACCACCGTATTAACCGATGTTACCTCCATTTCTTCTTCCACATCCATCATCATATTAAGATATGATGGTATATCCATCTCTCCCTCGGAGTAGTTCTCCTCAGAAAAGTACTCATCTAGCTCTGATTCTTCTAGAATCACTAATGGTAACCCCGCCATTGGTATAGGTACAGGCTCTACTCTGTTCACAGTTTCTTCGCTCACCACGTGTATATCTCTATACATCAAGTTATCGATCGACATCTACAATAACACATAACATGTTGATCAGTACATAATACATAATAGTATAAGCATAAATCACATTTAATTTATTTATGATTAATTTCCATCTTTTAAATCTTTTGGTATTGAGTTTTATCAATACCTTATTAACTCATTCGACTTAAGTTTACTTCCTTCGGACTTTTCCTTCGCTAAAGAGGTTATTAGCCTAAGGTTCTTCCCCCCTTAAGTTTTATAACCTAATACTTTGATACCAACCTGTGAAGCCCCCAAATCCGGGTATCTTTCAACCCGACAGATGGTGCTACACGGTACTCATAACTGTTCATTTATTCTATTGAAACAACATTAAAATGTGTATCAACGACATTCTTATTACATTAATAATAATACATCCCATTCCTAGGTTCTGAAACCATTATATTCTGTGTTCGTTGTAATGTAATTCATACAAATATACTAGTCTATTACAGAATAAACTAGTCAATCATCTTTGCCTTGCCTTTATCTCTACTAGAACCCTCAGTTCGCTCGACCTTAGCTCCAATCATATGATTCAAGCAAGAAGTGAGCATAACTAGCTCAGCAAGTCTAACAATATATTATATAAATACCACTTCGAGAATTATATGATTATTCTTCATTAACTGAACAATAGTTATAAAGTACTACGAAACATTGATTATCACTTCTCATCTTATAAAACAATTCCAAAGAACATATAATAGATTTGAAATTCTGAGTAGGTCCATAGACCATGAACATTCTCTTTAGCTTTTATTCATGAAAAGGATAACCCGGTACTAAGACCGTAAGTTCGACATTTCTTACGAGTACTTCTAGGTGATCAGCCTATAGTACTCTATGTTGATCAACACTACATCCGTTAAACATATTTACATTTAAGTTTTGTCAACCTCGCGTGTCCATCGAATAATCGATGAAAAAATACATTTGTTTATTCATACTCAGGCTTACCTTGAATCCGTACCAAACAATTGGCGTAGGATAGCGTTATCAATTCTATATTGAAAGACTTGTAAATAAATAAATCAATCTCTTCAGATTAGTCTAGCCGAGTTAAAACTGGCATTGGCCCTTTCTTTAAAACCATTCATGCATCTCATAACATGAATCACTAAAAACTTGGCTAACACGAAGGTTAGACAAGCGATAAGAAAACTTGCCTTCAGCGTCTGCTACAGTAAAATTACTTTCTCTTTGAGTCTTTACAGTTTCTACAACACATAACCACATAACATACCACATTAGGTCATGAATGAACATACATGGTTCCTAATGAATCTTACCCTTCTTCTCAATCTAATCTTGTATTAGATTTGTTATTTATTGGTTCCGGCTTGCCGTTGTTCTTTATTTCATTCTTACCAACTTCTTTCTCTTCTATAACTTAACTAAAATTATTTCATTAATACAACTCGTTTCGAGTTAATCATCCTTTCTCACGGCTTACTAACGTTGTTACGTTATTAATCGAAACTCGATCGTCATTGGTTAAGTACACTTATTACATACCATTCACGTAATATTCAACAACTTTTAGTTGGAACTCTCAACATTATAGTCATCATCATTATTGAATATAATTCACTTTCTTATACTTTACGTTCTTCATTTAACTACTCATTAAACAACCTTAAATTCCTAAAGTCATCACTATAAAAGTGATTTAGGAAAGGTCTTATAATGTTCATTAAGTAATTACATGTCCCATACTGGTATTCGAAACCATTAGATTCATAATCAATGGGGTCAACAAATTTCCATAATTATAACATGTACAAGAACATCCCTTTGTACTTTAGTAGCCATTTGTATTTCACTTTCCAATGCCGACCTACTAATCGTTTCATGGCGGCCTGCATGGCTGCTGAGTGTTATAACCGGAGTTGGTCTTTGCGGTCTTGCGAACTCGATAGCTAACCCTTTCGCTCCAAATCTGCAAGCGACACGACCTAACAAGCTCACTTCAAGGCGGTCAGCTGCATTTCAGATTTCATCGAAAAAATTTGACAGTTAAATTTTTCTATGAACTTCCCGGGCTCATAACTTCTTCGTTATAAGTCCGAATTGGCTTGTTCAAAAGCCCTTAGCTCTTAAATTATATACTCTATGTGTTCATGTAAGAATTTTCCAATTTCAAATCCGTTAACTAAAAATGCACCTATTAGTTCATTTTAATGAAAATGATAAACGTTCGTGAACGTTCAACGCTCGTTTCTTTGTTCTAAGTCAAAATTCTGTCATTTTCGAGTCCGAAACTCTATAATGCCAAATAAGACTATACTCCATCAAAAACCAACATTTCCGAGCTCAATGTCAAAATTTGACCTCCATTATGAGAATTTCATGATTTCGACGATTATCGTCTAATCGTGTAGATTCTGGTATAATTTCGTTACTTATGATTTGTTCATCATTTCAAATGGATTATATCCATCATATTAACATCTTAACATACATATTAAATTAACTTATTTACATGATAAGTTATTACTTGTGCTTCATGAGTTTATAACTTATAAAGGTATAAACTATTTATGATTTTACTTCACATGACTTATCATAGTTTAAGTCTTCTAACCATCATCCTCTCCTCTTCTAATCATATAATTTCATTTATGTAAACATATTACAAGTTCTTATAAGTCCTTGCTTGGTTCATAACTTATCTATGAACAAAGTGCTTATTTACGGCTTATTAAGACTTAAGTACTTAGATTATTCATTCTTACTTCTTCTTAGCATACCAATCCTACCACTACTCACTTCTATAGCAAAAGAAGAGAAAGAGATTCATGGTTTAAGTTCTTACCATTTGAAGATTACTTGGTTAAGCTTTAATCTTCTTCTTCTTGCTTCTTGAATTGAAAAGTCTAACTTTCTAGCTTTTCTAGCTTTTTCTCTCTAACCAATAAGCTATAAGTTATTGGTGAAAAATCTAAAAACTAAGAAATGAACTAAGGCATCTCTTATTTATAGGAAATCCTAATTGAGGGCTTAATGGTCAATAAGCCATTCCACCTCCTTACTATTCCTAGCTTAACCATCAAGTTAACTTGGCCACCACCTTATTTACTTGCTCATCACTTTTATTTAGCCACCAAGTACTTTACTTGGCCACTACTTTGGGTCATCCATGTGATCATGGGTTGCCCCATGGATTAACCTTACTTTGGACTTTAAATTCAATTAATCTCATCTTATACTTTGGGCTTGCATTAACAAATCTTTGGGCTTTACCATTAGCTTGCATTGGCTTACACATTAATCCCTATTGGACTTACCCATTCCTACACTTGGGCTTGTACAATTCCTAACAAATCCTACAAATCCAATCCATTTGGTTTAAAGCCTTATAACGTATAATCTACGTATTATTCTTGTATTCTAACTCTTATACTTATTCATATACGACATACCATCATTCATACATACTCGTATAATACCTCGTACAATACTTACGCATAATACGATCATCACTTTAATTTATTATACACATTTTAATTCCTTCTCGAAAATCACTTTCCCAAACCGTTAGGTTTTAAGTCCGCAGGCGAAAAACTGCGTTTGCCATAACTAAAATATTATTGGATATTCCATCTCGTCTTAGAATTCTATCATTACGCGTTTTTCGAAAATTCAAAAATAATTCACGAGCAGAAATGTGTGAATAGTGTTTTTTAGAAAATTTCTCAGAAAACTTTTATTTTCATCTTGGAAATTCAAATACTTTAATTCATTCACATAGCCAAAATACTACGACGTACCGACGTATCTAGGTTATAGAAAGACCTTCATCTTATTATCACATATAGTCTAATTTTATTCATTATTAAATCAAATAAAATTATTTTACAATTTTCTCGATTTTCTGGGGCGTTACAAGTTATCTCCTTCTCATTTCAAAATTTCTTTTCTCACTTATTCAATATATTCATCATTCAATGTCGCATTCTATGACTTACTTCTTTCTAAGGAATATCATCCTTACCACATTCGCCTTTTAGAATAGCAAGAATCTTCCACAATTGTTCAATAATTGGGAAGCAGTATGAATAACTCAGGAATTTAAAAGATTCTAAATCATGCCAAGGGGTCACAAGACCTTGAACTATGCCCACGATTATAAGTATTTCTTTCAACTTAAACCTTAGCAGTTATTAGACTGTAGGGACTCTCGTACTTAGGGTGTTAAGCCCTTCGTACAATGTATTGTGCACTCTGTCCACGATTATAAGTACTCTTTCAACTTAAACCTTAACAACCATTAGGCTGTAGGGACTCCCGTACTTAGGGTGTTAAGCCCTTCGTACCACACATTGTGCACAAACATCTAAACGCTTCCGCGTACTCCCCTGTAAAAGGGTTGTTCATCTCATCTTTTAAACATCTGAATCCGCACCAAAACAATTTGGTTTGGCATAACTTGTCAAGAAATGCTTGAATTTCATGAACATCTTTCAATATTCGTCTAGCTGAATCAAATAGTATAGACTTCTACAACTATTCGGACATCAATCGAAATATATATATATATATATATATATATTTTCATATCTTAAAGAAATCTCAAAATTCTTTTTATGGCATCATGATTATGACGTTGTCATACTACATCTCACCATAGTGGGCTGACGATCATATGATCACATCCAACACCAGGTTCCATTGCATTGATGACTCCATCATTTATCATATCACCCGATACATATAGTTAAAATATATTTTGAAAATTTAAAAATCATTTTTTTATCTAGCCGAAACAAACAGCATAGATATGCGAATAATAGCACTGTTTTAAAAATTCTTTAGTTCACTAGTGTGATCCAACATTTTTTTTTTTCAAAAATCAAAAGTACAACCATCGGCACGAAGTCAATAAATCTCGAAAGTCTAGCATAGCTAGTAGATTTAGAATATCTAATTTTCTCCATCAATTTCAATCTTTATACTAAATATTCTTGTATTTCAACTTACCATCATCCTATACCCCCAATATAGTTCATCAAACTTACCGCACATTGAAAGTTCATGAACTTGGCACAATAATATGAGTTTAAGAACTTATCCTAGTCAGACCATAGGCGTCCATTCGCTGAGGGGTTCAAAATATACCATATTATTATGAGTCACGAACTTACCATATGCATTAGTTTTAAGAATCGCACCTAATCCTAATAATATCTGACTAATCTTAATAGTTTCTAACTATCAAATATACACATGAGAAAAGAATCACCTTTTCACCCCATATACATTGATAGCGCGACACCGACATTCCAATGATTATCAATGTGATAAACTGAGTGCAAGCACAAAACCCTCGCCCATACAAAGGTTTTTGTACAACTCAGCCATTACATGAGTCCTCAATTGAAATCCCACCTAACTCTATCTTACTCATAACTTATTCTTAACTTGCCCTTTGCTCGATACGAATTCCTCGTATCACAATATCTATAACTCCTCGTGAGTTTATCTCGTACTATATCATAGTACATTATCTTCATAGCATCAAGTTATAATTATTCAAATATTACAAACTATCTTTCTTTTATAACTTAAACTGATCACGTCGTGATCTTATTCTATAATCATCTCCCTTAAAATTCTTTTCTTAACTCGTGATCGTTTTGCTTTACGATCCTCTTTCTCTCCTTTTTCATCATTTACGATTTCATTTATGCTTTTAATCTTACAGACTTTGTCTATTCATCATTATTCGTTATCTTGGCTATTCGAGTTAGGCAACCCCCATTTCTTATCTTTATATCTCTTCAAGATTCTTCTTTGAATTTTCTTGTTTATATAATAATTCTTCCTTTAAGAATTTCTAACTTCATTTACATTGCTCAACATTTCATTCGAGTTCCACATTTTCATCATACGTATCCACTTTCTATACTTGGTACATATCGAGTCTCTAACAGTTTCAATATGGTACATTGAGTGGTTTCCCACAAACAACCAACAAACTAGGTTCCGAGTTGCTAGTTCGTATATACCTCCGCTCTATGAAGGAATCGTTTAGCCCAGATTCCATACATCAACTATTAAAGAGTACAATTGTACCATACTTAAATATAACTTTTATTCTTAACTTTTTTATCATTCTCTTCTTATAGACATTGTCTATTTATTATCATCTTACATCCTTATTATTGGAGTTGGTTAACCCCGCATTCATATTCCTTATAACTCTGCGAGATTCTTCTTTGAATCATCTCACACATGTTTTAATCCCTTCTTTATAAATTTCTTAAATTACTTCTTATTCTTCAAACTCTATCTGAGCTTATTCTTTCATTACCTTCACCTCTCTTCTCTAAGTTTATAGCCTAAGGTACTCTTACCTGAGGTTTCTAACCTATCAGCTTTGATACCAACTGTAACGACTCCAAAATTTATACAATTTAATTCTTAACTTCGGTCATTAATAATACATTCAACCTCTAATTTTACATCATTAAACGATAATACAACCATTGAAATTTGCGGAACAATTAAAATTTTCTATTAAAAACTATTCTCGTTCCCAAAACTTTCAACCTTTACATCTAAATATCTCAGAATCATTGTAATACTACAAAAGTTTACATCGCAAAATGATATTACAATTCAAAATTAATCCATTATTCGGAACCTTAAACATGGTTCAAATAATAATAAATCAGCCAAAGTATATAAATCTTCAAGTATCATATCTCGAAGTATATCTTTCAAGTAGCACATAACTTTACCTTAAATCTTTAACTTTTAAAAAGTGGTTATTTGCAAGGTTGAGCTCGAAACCACCAACCAAAAAATCTAACAGTTTTCATGCATCACATATCACATAATAACATGCTCAATATATATCTCATAAACATTGGACTAACATAACATACATGTTGCATTTCATATAACAAGTATAAAGATTGAGTTCATTACTCAATCAACATTTATTATTCAATCAACATAGTCATAAATTGACTTTAATGTTTCATACTTTCAATATATATAGAACACATCATGCTCTTTGCAACAAATATTTAAAATAGTTCATCATCAAGTTCAAATAACAAATAGGAACTGAAAGAATTGCCTTGATCGTTGTTTACCAATAACAGTTTAATAGCTTACAGTTATTTACACTTCACGTGCCCTACACAATTATATAATCATACACATCAACTATTAGTCACATAACAACACATAGTAATTGTAATGTAAACTCTACTCCACATCACATAATCCTTCCTGTTAATTAGCACACAATGTTCAATTAGATTGTGTTAACTTTTTGACTTATGTAATATTAGAAATTCATTCAAGTGTTTAAGTCTTGCTAGGAATACTTATGAGTTTTATATTAAACCTATTCCATATCTTATAATGTTCATTAACACTTGTCACGGCATTTTAATTTCATTCGTCACACACACGTCCTAATCGTCTCTCTCTTGTGTATGCTTAGTGTGCTTACATAACTTATCTAATACATTATTTACTAATGTTAATCATCATTATATTTACTAAAATTCATGTTTTATAACTTAGGAAAACATCTTTTATCGTCAGAAGCACTACACTTGCATATGTGCATGCCCGACGCCCTCCGATTGCCTCCTAATACATATCAGTCCCAAAAATGGCCATTTTGACCCCTGTTCCCGACATCAAATTGAAAAACTTAAAGATCAAAAGTTATAGGTCTACTCGTCCTCGTTCCGGATCATCTTGAATCGCATCAATCGGAGTTCGTATGAAAATGTTAAACTCATTTTAGTAAAATGTGTTCGATCAGTTTTTTTTCTTCACAATTTGGCAAAATAGACCACCCTCCCGCTGGGGCGGGGGATTTTACACTAGGGTAGCCCGCCGGGGCAGGGGTCCCTTCTGCTAGTTCGCGAATTATGATCCCAAACACTACATAAAGCTAAATTAGGCCTACAAACTCCTTTCTAACAACCATACCAACCTACCCAAGGTGTAATATATTTACAGAAACATAAAATAATGTTTCTAACACGTTTCTAATCACATTAATAACATAAAAATCAAGATTACAACCTTTAAATTTCACTATTTCTATTATTTCTTCTTCTTTTGACATTCATAGCGAAATTCTTCACTGTGAATTCGTTTTACAACCAAAACAGTTAGTTTCAATTACGTTGATTTCGTTTCTTCATATATTTTCACAATCCATCATCAATTTTACAATTATAACATAAACTCCTAACAAATTTTAGTCTCAAAATAGACCAAAACTTATATATATATAACAAAACTCAAATTCTTCATCATTCAACCTATTTTCATGAATTTGATTATTTTAAAACTTGAATTTGTGTTACTCAAATTTCATATATGAATGAAAATATCATATTATTCAACACTTAACATAACCCTAATTGATTTCTTCATCAATTCATACTTCCATGATATCTAAAAACCTCAAGAATCTAAAAACTAGAGGTTTAGGCTAGATTATTACCTTTGATTTGCTATAAAGCTTGAATAATTTTCTTGTTTCTTCCTTCCTTCTTTCTTTTCTAACTTTCTTTCTTCTCTTTTCTCTTCTTTCTCTTTTTCTCTCTTTTCCAACTTACATAACTTAGAAAATATAACGTATAATATAATACGTATTAATATATAATATAATTATATGTGTAACTGATGTCAGTTATATCTTTTTTTTAAAATCAAAAGCCATAAGGCTTGTTTGGCTAAACCACTTTAAAAATTAATAACTTAAAATTCTTATGCCTTGTTTGGTAAAACCTATTTAAATAAAAGACTTAACATTCATTAAGCCTTGTTTGGCAAAACTAAATTAAAATCCTTTAATTTATTTTAATAACTCATTTATAGTATAGTTTATGGTCACACTTTATTTAATCAAATTCTAATATTCAATTTAATTAAATCTAATAACAATTACCATCAAATATATTTATATTCATTCACCATTTTATTTAAGTGAATTACTCTCATTATTTATGAAATTTTAATGCATACCAATTTCATTGCCATAAAGCATAATAATCAAATTATATTATTTCATAATATAATTTTCAACTTAATTAAATTAACTAATATTATTTTTAGTTAATTACCTTCCCGTAACAATCTCATTTAATTTTTTTAATAGTTAAATTAACTATTAAACCTTATTTTCCAAACATATACATCTCTTTTATATTCACACTTAATCTCTTCACACTAAATCACATATTTTAAGATAAATTGCAAATATATATACTTACCCACACTTAAAACACATAATTCAAAATATATACATTTTATAATAAGAATTTTAATTATTAAATTCTTATTTTAATAACTTATAAAAATTTGGGTTGTCACACAAGTCTCATGTGGTCCCTCCGTCTCAAGACGTGCATACGATGCAACGCGACGTGGCGTCCGCTTCGAACTTTCTGCAGAACTTCAATCCGAGCCTCCGATTGAGGTGTATAAGACCTTTTACGGAGTGCTGATGTCGAGAGCTACACAAATGACATGGGATTGGAGATTGTCAGAAGTCTAGAAGATGGGACCATGCCCTTGTTCTTCAAGCTTCAAATTCCATCCGGTGTGCTGTCCTGTGTAGTAGTCACTCGGGATTATATCTATTTGGCTCTTGTGGGACATTGTTGTGTAGAATGTTTGTTGAACTGTTGTTGAGACGATGCAATGTGGAATCGAGGTGGCAAAATAATGATTTTTCCCCTCACTGGGTTATCTCCGATTTGGACGGATAAAGCAGTCGTTGCTCAGGGTTATGTCTAAGAGTGGGCTGCTACAAATAATGGATGTCCTCAGGGTTGTCTTTGAGGTGTGCCTGAACTCCCAGGGTTATATCTGGTTTTTGGGACTGAGTGCCTCAGTTTGGTTTTTGAGGTTGAAGCTGACTGCATAGGTTGAAATGAGCATCTCCGGGGTTATCTCCGTAACTGCAACTGCACTCCTTGGGGTTATCTCTAAGGTTGACATTGTCCTTCCCGGTGTTGTTTTCAGGACTGAGACTGAGTATCTCGGGGTTATCTCCGAGATAAAACGGCCTTCTACGATGTGATTTCCAGTATTGAGCTGAGCTGTCCTCCAAGATTATCTCTTAAAGACGATTCTTCCTTCCTGCAATGTTAATAACAGGTATGCAAAAAATTTTGAGTGTCTATAGATGCCCCTATTTATCATATTCATGCAATGCAATGGCATGGATAGGATAAAGAATACTAGACACTTGAAATGCAACAAGATGGTTATGATGCAGTGTACAACAACATAATGCAAATGTATGTGGTTTGTTAGATTGTTCTCCAACATGGTGTGATGATTGTCGGCTCCCCTTGAATTCTACCGGGATTGATAGTTATTACTGAAAACCCTGATGAACTATCTTGGACATGCAATCCAATGCTCTCAGGAGCTTCCAAGATGTTGACGTTGGGGTTATCACCAAAGTCCTTAATCCTTGATATAGACTTCACGCTGAAGATGCATCTCTTATGTACAAGAGACTCTGTGGGGATAAAGCTTTGTCTGTTGAGGATGTGTATAACATATTCCATCATCGGTCCTCTCCGATGAGGATGTTCTTCCCTGGATTGTACCGCCGGGTCCTTTCGCTGCTCTGTTGGAGTTACTGCCAGCAGTCGGTGTTGTCAGGGTTGCTTGACCTTCATTAACATGTGCATCAACGGATGAGATCCCTGCTGGGGATAATGTCAAGGCTGCTTCACCTTCGTTGATGTGTGAATCAACGGGTGGATTGTATGAAGACTCACTGGGGAAAAGGTTTTAGGGCTACGACCCTAAATTGATGGCATTGGACCTTCGTGAGGTATTACGAATGTAGTTTGCAATAAATTGAGATCATTGGTATAGGTACCACCATGTTTGGGCGAATTCCAATGAGTGATATGTAAAGCCACAACTCAACCGATGAAAACCAGATTTCAGGCTATTCTACTCAATCTTATCCATTTCCTATATTTTTAGTCAGATGAGATGTATTAGATGATGATGTACTTAGGAATGTATATACTATTATTCCTCACATCATATTGCCATCTATTATTTATCATGCATGTATTATGTTATGCATATGTATGTATGTCCAGAGATATTCAAAGATTGACCCCTCGATGGTCTTACGACACGCCCACATAGATGTCTTCTTCGATAGTTAGTCAGATTGATCATACCCCACCAAGATTGGTGGCATCCCGCCTGAGATCGTGGTATGATAGTATGTCACCTTCGATAGTGGTGATCAGAGATCGCTTATTGCAAAGATACTATGACTCTCCCGATGTTTCGTGTTCCCGCAGTTTTGTAGAGGGTATGTCGGAGCATTGATACCGTAGAGGCAGTTTTCCGGTTTGGTATCCATGAGTTGACTCCTACTTTAGAGGAGTATGCACGGTTGATGACACCGCCAATCGATGCACTCTTACGCACGGATGGCTATCATGCGATATGAGCCGATAGCTTTATGACCCTCACCGGGCCGAGGCGTAGAGTTGTGCAGATGAGATCACATCCGCCACGCTGTATCCCAACATTTTTTCGATGGATGATTTGGCTCAGAGGATAGCTATACACCGGACATTCGGGATTTTACCATGCCGAGGATCATCGGCATTTGGCCGTAGTAGATGTACTACTATCATGTATATTGTCATATGTATACATGCCACTTACATGGATGAGTTGACATCAAGGCCATTATGGCAAAGAGAGCTCTCGTGGAGGGTCACACCATTGTACCGATGATTGTAGCAGTAGACGCCGAGATCGGCTATATATTGCAAAGACTTACCCTGCAGGGGTATTCACAGGTAGTTCGGTCATGTTGTACGTGTGGTTCATGTCACACTTGAGACCGATTGGCGCACTTTTCGATGGCACGGGTATTGTTTTACCCATGAGATAGCCATGTCAGCACTCTTTTCAAATTTCAGAGTGTACAGATCCTCGTGATCTTGGTCCATTTTCCCGGCAGGATTGAGAGATCCATTTGATATATTGCCGCATATATGGCTTTGTTCACCCTACAACTTCATCACTCATGCTCCGCATGGATTATCTCCTCTAGCTAGTTTGAGGGGCATGACTACTACCCACCCACCGGTCGTGATGTGTCATTTTGACCAGCCTGGACTTCCATCCTTTTGAGGGGGCATTGAGTCAACGCTTTGCTTCTCGCCACTTGTCACAGAGGAGGATGATCCAGGTGTATATGCTATTGGGATCAACCGCGAGCTAGCTAGATTTTTCGTTAGCCATCCGGGTTGTTCTCAGAGTATTCCGCATGGATGGAGATAGAGACTACATCGGCTGCGGTAGTATCCACATTGTCGGGATTGATTCTGATGATGGGGAGCCCATAGAGGACATTGATATTCCCACAGAGGAGGAGCTATTCACCGGGTTGCCAAAGAGCTCTTGCAGATTCTCCCAAAGACGAAAAGCTACTCGTGATTCAAAGATTCAACATAAGATTTAGAGCAGAGTCTTCATCCGATGACCTTTGAGAGAGATCAAAGTTAGGGCCTTGATGTTGACAACTCTTGATGGGAGAGAGACACCGCCTATTGAGAGAGATGAGGCCAGATCACCAGAGATGCATTGATTGTTGAGCGGATGTGCATTGATCTCGCCCGGATGTGGCCATTACAGATATAGTACTTCAGTAGAGATCCCTTACGACCGGCATCCTTGCCGATATGAGTGCATATATATATCGATGAGCATCATGCCACCATGCATGCTTGGGCCTCTTGATCTCGCTAGCTCGTAGAGATACCTCAAGGTGAGCTTGCAGCTTACCCCTTCTTCTTCTTCTGAGAGAGATGATGCTGTTAGATCCGATAGTCCGTATATATACCGATCCGTAGATAGACTTGTATTTTCCTCGCATGCACTAGCTTAGCCATTTTGTCATGTACAACACATATTGTATATATCAAACAACATTATATATGGCAGTGGAAATATATTTTGATTCACTTCCCTTTAGTTGTGCCTTGATACTTGCTTGATATTTGCCTCGCTTCTTCGTGGCTTGTGATCTTGATGTATTCTCAAACTCATCCTCGATAGGTGGACATTGAGACGTCATAGATCTTTCGTAATGGATCATTGATCCGTATGTATCCTACCTACCCTCTTTTGTGTCTTGGGACCGGTTTCATATGTATGTGTGTGAGAGGAGTGTGACTTTTCCTCTCTCGAGATTCACCGCACTACGATGGTCGCCAAGATTCTATTTAAGAGGAGCCCAGCTTAGTTCCATCTCTTATGGATTGGTGTTGCTTTTTCAAGGAATCAACCGCAAACTTTAGATGGTCGCCAACTCTCCCATTTATGGGGAGGCTGTAGTTCCATCCCTTGGTCCGTCGATGAAATGTGGTGGATTGAAGTTTGATCCCAAAGATCATGACAAGTATTTGTTTTTGGTAGGGGTTAGACCAAACCATAAATGGTCGCCACGACTTCTATTGAAGAGGAGATCAGTCTCATGTAGTTCAACCTCGTGTAAGAGGTTCAACGTTCAATGGTGTAATGGTGTAAGGGTGTAGAAAGGTGTAGAAATGTTTTTGTTGTTTTTGTTTTTAGAGAAGGGTGTAGAAATGTTTTTGTTTTTGTTTTTTTTTTTATTATTTATTGCCATATAAAAAATGGTTGCCTACGCATTCTGTGTATCGGGAGATCAGTCGACGAAGTTCACCCCATGTTCGTGATGATTTGCAAATTTAAAAGTTTGATCCCATGTTCAGACAAATCTGTGGGGGAAAAGTTTGATCCCATGTTCAGACAAATCATGGTGTGAAAAAGTTTGATCCCATGTTCAGACAAACTGCAGGGGGAAGGGTTCAACCTCGTGGGATAACCAAAATTGTATGAGAGGAAATGAAAGATCCGATGATCTAAAAACCAGTCACCGGGCTTGAAGAGTGTGTTTCCTCGATGGGGGCAAATGGGTATGAAGAAAGGGTTGTGTGTAATAAGGGTTAGAAAACTCAAAATGACCGGTGATCCGGTGATCCAAAACCAGATGTTTGCTTGATGGTAACTTCAGACATATAGTACCGCTTTCACTTGTCTCGAAAGATGAGTCAGGAAATTCATCGCCATCCATTTCCTATAATCTGAGAGCACCTCCGTCAATACCTCCTCGACAATAAACGGGCCTTCCCAGCTTGGAGCGAATTTTCCTTTGATTGATCTTGGTTGTCAATGATCTCTTTCAAAACCAAGTCATGTTGTTTAAACTACCGTAGCTTTGACTTTTTTTGTTGTAGGATCCGCGATCCTTTGTTGGTATAACTCGACCATGGAAGATAAGATCATCACTTCACTTTTCGCTATTAGAGACAATTGGTGATATCTGCCTTGTAAACCATTGGTTTCATCCAAATTGAGCGGCCAATCAACACTCGAGGGATTCCATTTCCACTTCTATGGGGAGCACTCGCTTCCATCCCATAGGTCAATGAGTAGGGGTTGCCCCAAGGAAGTAATGCATTGAAGTTCAGAGGCTAATAGAGTCGAGGCAAGAGGTCGTGCCATCCTTTATGATCAAGCGACATCTTCTCATGATCTTCTTGATGTTCTTATTAGCCGCTTCAACAACACCATTCATCTTTTGGATGGTAGATGACGGAGTTAAGGTGTTTGATGTGGAATTTATCGCACAACCCTCCATCATTTTGTTGTTGAGGTTCTTAGCATTGTCTAACACAATTACCTCCGGTTGTCCATATCGACAAATGACATTGTTTCGATGAAAGCAATGATGACTTCTTTGGTAACCCCGGGGAAGGAGGTCGCTTTACCCATTTGGTGAAGTAGTCGATCATGGTGAAGATAAACCGATGCCCATTATCGGGCTTTGGGCTCGATGGGGCCGATCACGCCCATTCCCCACATTGAGAGAAGGCCAAGGTGAACTCATATTGTGGAGTTCCCTCAGGGGGGCGTGATAGCATTCCCATGAATTTGGCATTGATAGCACCTCTCTTGACGTGATCATCACAATACCTTTTTTAGAGAGCCAAGAATGCCCCCGCTTCTCGAGGATCTTTTTAACAAGTAGGGGGCCGCCATGTGTGGGCCACATACTCCACCATGGATTTCATCCATGAGCCTCTCGAGCTTGGTCCTTGTCCGCATATCCGAGGAGACCTATTCCTCATCTCTTTGTAGAGTGCATCTCCGCCAGTAGAACTTCATAGCCATTCGATGGATCCGCCTTTTTTCACTTGGGCTCACCTCAACGGTGTAGATCCATCTCGTAAGTACTCTTTGATGTGTCGATACCAAGGGTGTTGGATGGGAGGTAGCTCATCCGATACTTCTCCAATATAATTCCCATAGGTCGAGCCTTTTAGGGGCAAATGGGATGTTGGTTGTTTTCCTTGTCATGTATGTTGATCAAGGAGGCCAAAGTTGCTAAATCCCAAAAATCATTCCTATTCCGAGGAATGTGGAGGAAGTTTATTTCTTCAACTCCGGCCATCTCAAAACTTGTGATGGTAAGGCAAAGAAATGTAGCTCTTTTGGTGTGATAGATTCTCGTGGTCTGTCTCGATTACCAATTTCAATCCCCAAAGATAGTTAACCACCGATACCCATTGATTGGGCAAGTTTGAGTCCCATGATACAACCTTCATACTCACCAGTTGTTGGTGCCGATAAACCGCAATTTGACGCGACGGATATCGCTTCCCCAGCACGGATACTAGAACCGCCCACTTTCCGTAACCCATGTTAATAATACCCATCAAAATACATTTTCCACGATGGCATGTATCAGATCGATGGTGGTGTCATTGATCATCATTACCCCTTCATCGGGAAGTATGTTTCAAGGGTTTGAAATCCCTCGCAGTGTGCGCGCGCCCAGCTGATCCGCAAATTCCTTGTCCTTTAATGGACTTTTTTGCGCCACGTAGATGATGTCAAATTGTTGTAGGATCAACTGCCATCCGGACAAACCGACAATTCAATATGGGTTTATCAACACGCATTTGAGAGGATCCACGGATATGAGATGGGTTGTATGACCATGGAGGTAATGTTGTAACCTCATGGAAGCCCATGCTAAAGCACAACAAGTCTTCTCAATCGAGTGTACTTGTGTTCACCGTCATCAATCTTTTGTCGAGGTAGTAGAGAGATAGCTCGCTCTTGCCTCTATCATCTCTTTTTTTGTCCCAAAGATGCAAATTTCCATGGCATTGTCATTAATGGATGTGTACATGAATAGGGGAACATCATCCCCGGGTGGTACCAAAATAGAGCGCGCTAACCAACGCTTTTTTGTTGTAAGGAAGGCTTTTTGACACTCATCGCTCCATTTCATGGAGGAGTTCTTCCTTAATAAATTTGAAGATAGGCTCACAAAGTTGTCGTGAGTTGAGAAATGAACCTCGCTAATGAAGTTGATTCTTCCCAAAAATCCCCGTATTTCTTCTCTCGTCCGAGAAATGGGCATTTCCTCGATGGCTCGGATTTTGGTGGGATCCAAATTTCAATCCTTTTGGGCGACTAGAAACCTAGCAACTTGCTTCGATTTAACCAAAAAGGCGCACTTCGGTCGATTCAACTTCAAGTTGTACTTACGCAACCGTTGAAAAGCTTTCTCGAGATGGTCTATGGTCTTCTTCCTTCTTCGGATTTGACAATGATGTCATCCACGAGATCTCTATCTCTTTGTGCATTAAGTCATGAAAAAGAGCCATCATAGCTCACCGGTAGGTTGCTTCCAAAGATTAATGAGGCCGAATGACAATCGCCTATAGCAAAAGGTTCCCCAAGGCGTGATGAATGCAATTTTTTTCTCACGATCTTCCTCAAAGAACCATGATTTGATGATACCCCCCCGCAAAGCAATCAAAGAAATGAGTACATGTCATATCGAGCAAGATTTGTCAATGAGAATGTGGATAAATGGCACGAAAAGCTATCCTTAAGGCAAGCTTTATTCAGATCCCCGAGAATCCACGCAAACTCGCACCTTTCCTCCCTCTCCTTTAGGCACGGGGACTATATTTGATAGCCATTCAGATATGTGGACACCATGATGATGCCAGCTTGAAATTGTTTCACAATTTCTTCTTTAACCTTTAAACTCCACTCAGGTTTTAATCGCCTGAGCTTCAGCCTGACTGGCTTGAATCCTCTTTAATGGGAAGGCGATGGATGACGATGTCCATGGACAAACCCACCATGTCTTCGTGAGACCATGCAAACACATCCTCGAATTGGTTAATAGCGCAACCATGTCATTCCTTTGGTTTGAGAGAGGTCTGTACTAACTGGATCAACCTAGGGCTTTCTAAGGTTCCGAGATCGAATGAGGTGGTTTGATCAAGATTTGGTTTGGGTTTGTCTTCACCCCATTCCTTGATCTCCCGAGGTATCTCAATGTCCTCTTGTATTTCCATCAAGTCTCGAGTCCAACTTTTCATCAAAGTTACAAATTCCTCAGGGAGAAAAGGCACCTCATCGCTAAGTAGTACATGCACATCTAAATTCGTAGTCCTCAAAAAAAAATATGCTTTCACTTAATATATGAAACTGCTCAATCATACAAAGTGTTAGCATGTATCGATAAAATAACCGCTAATACTATATATGTAAAAGTAAGCAGCTAAAGCTATCTATGTATAGGGAGGGATTCGCCTTTTTTACCCTTGGCGACAAAAATGCAAGGAGTGCCGCCCAATTGTCAAGGGTGAAGTCCTCGTGGACTACAGAAAGAATGAAGTGACGATCATCATCCTCCTCCTTCCCCGAATGATGACCATAATGTCGGGACAATCATCGCCTGAGTGTATCTATTTGTGTGCTCATCATGAAAAAAGGATGCGAGATGAGACAAACTCCCCTGAGATGTCTTGTTTTTACGCTTCTCCTCTCTCTCTTCCACTTCGGGATCGTGAATCAGACCTCTTTTTTTTAACCGAGATCGGCTTTGGGAAATAGCATAGCCATAACATGGGTCGGAACCTTTACCGAGACCGATAGGCTCAGATCTATAGGGGGAGATAATCGCCATATGGTCAAGATGAAGGAATCTGCTTGTGCTTGTGAGGATTCCTTGATCGAGCTAGCAGTAATAGCCTAATCCAAATTGTCCCCTGCTTTGATCGGGAACTTGAATTGGGTGCTTAATACCCCGATGATCTTTTGCCAACCCTTGTCCAAAGTTGATGACCCAATGATATCATCTCTCGAGTGGCCGACATTACCTCAAGAAGTAAATTGGGTGTGAGAGGTGGCGCCCCAATGGGATGGTAATGAGTGTTGCTCACCTCCGTGGCATGGAAACCGACCGCTCAACTTCTAAATTGAAGTCGATGAGTGGTATGTCACCTTGTTCAGACATTCCTCGCTCAAAGATTAATAAAGACTAGGCTATTGTTGATAATGTACTTGAGTTGTCGATGAAAGGTGGAAGGGACGGCCCAAATATATGAATCCACTGGTCTTCCCAAAAGCAGATTGTATCCTCGTAGCTATTCTCGAGCACGTGAAAGGATACACTCAATGTATGTGGACCAATCTCCACCGGTAGTTCAATCTCTCCAACGGCGCTTTCGTTCGGGACCCATCAAAAGCTTTGATAACCGTATGGTCGCTTTTGATCCTCTTGGGGTTGATATTCATCTTCCAAGGTAGCATAAGGACATATATTCGTAGATGAACCTCCATCTATCAAGACTCCTCCCACCATGTATCCGAGGACAAAACCGCTATGTGCAACGGCTTGCAATGACCAAATTCCCTTCAAATGGTATGTCATCATCATCAAGAAAGATATCACATTGTTGTTAAAAATGTGATCAACCAGATGTTGGAATTTTTCCACATCCACCGATTTCGGGTAAATGGGCTTCTTCCAAGACCCTTAGCAAGATCTTCCCGTGATCTTCTAAGAGAGAAAACCAAGTCCAAAGATGGAAATTTGTTGTGGAGCTTCTCTCAAGCTTAAAACCACCTTGCTTTCATTATGGCCCATGGTACGGAGGAACTCTTCAATTTTCTCTCATGGAACTTTCCCATTTGATTTGATGGTAGGTTTCATCACCCGATGGGGAAGATATAATGGATTCTCCTTCGACACCGCAAGCAGCTTGTATGTGATGTAGATCCTTCACCGCCCCATAATTCCATGGGACTTTTTTCAAGTCGACAACAGATATCGTGGCCTAGATGGCAAGAGAATTGCTCTGTGCAAAATGCACTTTCAAAGGATTGTCAAGACCTTCGAGTTGAATTGCTTGTATTGTGAGTGGTCCGGCAACCAAATCATCCTCAAATATATAATCGCTACACGCCATCCTTCCATTTTTTAGGACATGTGTTCCCACTCTCGAGTAACAAAGTGTCATCATCTCGCCATTTGCAGGACACCACTATCAATTAAATTCTCAATGAGGTGGCGAGTGCCCAACATTCTTCCGTCGTGTTGTGACCATGAGAGAGGGGAGTGATACCGCATACTCCATTAGAATTGAACCATCTGAAATGGGGATTGATTGAGGTGTAGAAGGATGTAATTCTTCCTTCATTGATCAACATCTCAAAATATCTCCTCCATAGGTTGGCCAAGGTATGTAAATTCCTTTGTTGGCAAAATCCCGACGGGCTTTGCACTTGCTTTTTTTGCAACTTTATCCTCCAAAGGTTTCACTTTCTCAAGGTGATGATGGAGTATTCATAACAAAAGGAAGGAGACTAGCATGCTCCTCGATCGACTAATTGGCGCGTGACTTGGTGTCGATGGATCACCACCTCGCCAATTGGTCTACTTGCTTACAAAGAGCCTTAATCTTTTTCGCTCCATCATAAATTGAACTGCATAAATCCCATTTGTCAAAGACCGCTTTGCTGGTTTGGGAAGATTCAACAACGTAATTGAACTTTGTCCACCGCTCCAATTAATCATATTGACCTCTTCTTCTTTTTGTGTTGAGGAAGAGGGTTGTCTTGCACATGAGGTTGGTCGGGCTTAGTCACCACAATCTCCCCATTGTCGATTAAATCCTCGGATCTTGTGTTTCAAGGCCCAAAGAATCCTCGAAAGTGTCATGTCCCTAAGCCCCTAAGATGATAAGCACACTTCCGCAGTAGCATTGTAACCTTTCCCATTCTCGGTCACCGGGTGAAGAAGATGTGTAATTTTCTTCCGAGTAGTCAAGATTGAGAACATTCTCGAGCTTAATCCCCTAGGGGTGTGAACACTCGATTGCATGCGACTTCTCCACCCTTTGGCAATGTGGGGTCAAAGACTGTGCCGAAAAAAGGGGAGTAGTTTCCTCCTGATAGTAGTATGTTCTGACCGCTTTTCCGACCTTGTAGTATCAAGGAAACATCCTCCTCTTTCTTTTTATGGACCTCCGGGGTTGTTTCCATAAGTTCCGATCCGGATGTGCTCAAAGAATGCTTTTTCAGAGCTGCTAGGTCTTGAATTTTTCCCCGACTTCAATCCCATCTCACCCATCTCTCCATGTTTAATCATTTCAAAAATGGCTTTACCAATGCCAAATAAGACTCTCTCATAGAAAGGAGCTTCTTGTATGTCTATGAAAGTCATCACCATTTTCGACTCATCATATAGAGGAATAACTTGAGCAAAGAAGGCGCGCCCACCTTTTGAGCATATTCTCTAAATGACTCATTAGATCTATTTCTCGACCTTGGTAATTTGGTACCGGCTGGCCAGAGCCATCCGAGACCGGAAGTCAGATCGATGAGGAGGAAGGCATGAGCTAACTCTTCCCAATATATGTATTTTAGAATTGTCTAACTGCATACCATGATCGCTTCTCCAAGCTAGACTTTTTGAAAAATTGATTCTCGAGCTTCTCATCCTCTCAGATAAGATCCGAAGTTCTCCAATGAATACCTTCAAATGTGTGTAAGGATCTCCTAACCCATCATACTTTTCAAAGTCGAGAGTCTTGAACTTCTCTCGATAATGAACACCAGGAATATACAAAGATCAAAGATAGAAACACTCTCCTGTGTGCTCCAATCCCTTTTATAGAATCGAATGGTCTCTTCCATTTGAAGGACTTTTTTCCCGATATCACCCAAGTCCTGATCTTCTTTGAGATGGGTGTTTTCAGAATTTTGTTGGTTGTATCCAACCAAGTTCCGTAATTATTTTATCCAAACCTTGTGTTCCTCCCCGTGCAGAGGATTCTCGTATGTACGGGTATTCGTGAACCCCGAGTAGATCGGTGTAGTTCTTTAAGCAAAATAACCAAATCTATAATTTGTTTGCTTAATCCATCAAACTCTTCTCGAGAGAGAGAGAGCAGATTAGACCGGGTCGATGAAGACATAATTGGTCAGAGGCTCGTGGGCTTTTTTTGACTTTGAACGGTAATAAACAGCCCAATTGTTTCCCTACAAAAACTTATGTAGTTTAGTCTTAGGAATGTATAAAATGTTTACATGCTATCATAATGTGTCCATTTTAGGAATATTATCCTCAAAAATGTGTGTTTGATAAAGATGTCAAGCCTTAATATGCATGTACACATATTCTTCATATTTTCCATTACATAGAGATTAACATGGAATGAAATTACAAGTAATTGTCTTTACAAGTAATTGAAAATGGAAAGCATGAAGAGACTTTCCTCCGCCGCTTTTTGTTTATCGTAGGTCGACCTATCTTAGGTTACTCTCATGCTTTTTGGCATGAAGGTTCCTGATCATCGCAATTTACTTGACGGAAAGTTAATCCGCCTTTTTCAACCGAGCGAATCTGGTGGTGCCTTTCCCGAGCCTCATTGGAATTAGTCTCCCCACGAGTCCAAAGAATCAAACACCGACAGATAGCCTCCTCCTGTGGAGGAACCACACAACATACATTCACATGCAACGTGTCTCACCAAGTATGGGAATGATGATATGTGCGGCAAGCACTAATATCACAGATAGATATATTGCAAAGGCAAGTAAGTAAAATGCATTCGCATACATTCATCAAAAAAATGTAAATGCAACATCCACACACAAGCATATAACAGCTTTGAAAAGCTTGTAGTAGCGGCTTAAGTCCTCTTACCGAGTCCCCAAAGAGAGTCGCCACCGCCGCCGCGACGCCGGATTTTTATTGTCCCTTTCTTCTCTTTTTGCTTTTGGTGTTCTCATGTTAGGTGAGATTTGTTTGAAAAAATAAGTTGTGAAAAGGTCCGACATTTATATGTCGACATTTTTTGACCGTAAGAGTCGCCAGCTGGTTTTTTTTAAATGGTTGTACCAACACAACCGAGAAAAGGTTTGCACATTGACCCAAAGATGTGACACTCGCTAAACGAAGTCTCGTGAAAACCGAGATTCATTAGGGTCCGGGGACTTGCTTATGCGAGGGAAGGTGTTAGTTACCCCCCTCGACATCCGTGTTACCACTACTGCTACCACCACTTTTCAATTAAACTATTATATGAATGTGTGTGTGTGTGTGTGTGTCAATGTGCAATTATTTGGAAGTAGTGTTATGCCTCGCTCGCACTTATATATACAAAGGGTTTGAATTTGTATAAAATTCAGTTTTAAACAAGATATAGCAATGAGGTTTTTATAAAAGAGGTTTTTCAAACCCTGTGCTCAATAGTAATTGAGGCCTTTGATACTTCCATTTTATTAAATGTTCGGCTTGATTGCTTTTATTTTCGAGATGCGAAGCATCTTCGAGAAAATAATATATATAGCAAAGTTTTCAACTCCTCATGGGGGCATGAAAGCCATCTAAGGAAATTCAAACACCGTGAATAATTTATAAGTCACTTATAAATTAAAAAATGTCCATCACGGAACCAAATCTAGATTCAAGAGATCAATCAGTGATCACATGATTCCTAGGCTCACATGATGCCGCAATTTATATGAAAGCAAAGTAGCGCTATATATATATATATATATAAAATATATATATATATATATATATATATCTTCAAGCTTTAAAATCCATCCGATGTGCTGTCCTATGTAGTAGTCACTCGGGATTACAGCTATTTGGCTCTTGTGGGACATTGTTGTGTAGAATGTATGTTAAACTGTTGTTGAGATGGCACAATGTGGAATCGAGGTGGCAAAATGATGATTTTGCCCCTCACCGGGGTTATCTCCAGTTTGGGCGGATAAAGCGCTTGTTGCTTTCGTGATTATCTCTCGAGAGTAAATTGCTGCAAAGTCTTGGATGTCCTCAGGGTTGTCTCTGAGGTGTGTCTGACCTCTTGGGGTTATCTCTGGATTTTGGGACTGAGTGCCTTGGTTTAGTTTCCAAGGTTGAAGCTGACTGCATAGGTTGAAACAAGCATCTCCGAGGTTATCTCCTGAACTGCAACTGCACTCCTTGGGGTGATCTCCAAAGTTGATATTATCTTTCCCGGTGTTGTTTTCCGGACTGAGACTGAGTATCTCGGGGTTATCTCCGAGATGAAACGGCATTCTCCAGTGTGATTTCCGGTATTGAGCTGAGTTGTCCTCCAAGGTTATCTTTGAAAGACGATTCTGCCTTCCTGCGATGTTAATAACAGGTATGCAAAAAATTTCAAGTGTCTACAGGTAGAACCGATATCGAATAAGGTATAGACTTGGCAAGAGTTTATGATTAACTTACCCATGATAACTTCGTTCTGGTTTTTTTGACAAATGTTCTCACTTAAACTACCGGCTTTGACTTGTCTGGGACATCCTTTGGCGTCACCATCCCAACTGGACTTGACTTCACTACATGACAAAATCGAGCTAGGTGACCTTCTCTTCCGCAATTAAAACACTCTTTTGTTTACTGCGTACAGTTTGGATGGATGTGTCCCTCCTATCCACATTTGAAACATACGACCAGTGGTCGTTCTCCTTCCTTCGAAACGGGTGTTGGTGCTTCTGTCGATGTCTTTCCATCATTGTTGAATCTTTTCTTCTTAAAATTGTTCCCACTTATGTAAGACCCCAACTTTTTAATAAATAAAATTGAATTTCCTCTATTTATTATCTTAAAATAATAAGGAGTTAATTTGATATAATACTTTGGTTATGGGTGAAATGTGCAAATTTTGCAAAATAAACAAGGGGTTATAAAATATTCATTTTTGTCGGGGAATATTCATTTGGTCGTGGAATATTCTTGCTGTCGGGGAATATTCGTACGACGACGTAGCCATTTGTGGGCCCCATAACGGAAAACGGTCGGATGAAGAAAATTACAAGTTTGAGTTTTTATAAATAACGACGTCGTTGTTACCGTTAACACTGTTGGAATACCCGGTGGTTAAAATACAGTAATACACGTGGTTGCATAGTAGCACACGGTATTGCACAATATTTTTGAATTATTGATTCTTACGTAAGAAGGCACTACTCAATAATTGTTATAGTAATTATTGTTTAATATTTTATTTTATTGATTCAATAATTGTTGCGTTGATATTTTATATTATTGTTAATTCAATAATTTTCATTGCACAGTATTTCCCATTATCAGATCAATAATTCATATTATTTGAATAATATTATTAGATAACATTATTGACAATGTCTAAGGAAGTTCTGTCTAGGAAATGGGTTTGGTCATCTAATTGCGCTCCAGTAAGGAGAAATCCTTATCGGAAAGCCCTCTCTTTCCTGTGAATGACCTGGTTGTCATACTTGTGATTCTGTAATATTATTTGTGAATAATTAATTATTAATTTATTTGATAAGAAAATATTTATTTTTATGTGGATATAAATGAAGGATTTCAGCATGAGATATTTGTTAAAAGTTTGGCATATTTTTCTGTGGAATTACAATTATCTCCTCCGATAAAATATTTATTCAAATATATTATTATAATATTACAATTTTTTTTATAATTTAAATGATAATATTATTATGATAATATATAATTTTTAGCATGTGAATAAAAGTGGAGTGGAGGTTAGCAATTTGAATTGGAATTCTTTTCGTGTACTTCTTCTTTTCAAAGTTGCTGGCTAAAGTTTATTGCATATTTTCTTTCTTTTGTTTGGTGGATGGTAGACATCCTGCAAACCATTCCTTGTTTCCAAAATGGTGGGCCCTCAATCAATTGAGAATTATGAGTTAGGCAGTGAAAAATTCACCAGCAAAGTGATGTTATCAAATTAATGGGCCTTTAACCAATAAAATGTGAGTTATTCCTTTATAAATTCTTCCTGCAAGCCTTTATTTTCCAAAGTTTGTGGGCCTCACCCATTGGAAATGAGCGGTAGGCATATGTTAGACAGGTTAGGCAAATAAAAAAGAGAGGAAAGTTAGGTAGTTCAATTGGTTTTCTCCTCCGTGATGCACTATAAATAGGGGTAACCCCTCCTTCCTCAACACACTATTACAATATTAGAAATTCTTATTCTATAGTATTATGAGTACTTTTCTTGAGTATAAGAATACTTTGAGCGTAGTTTTTCTGCAAGATTTTCTCAGAATAATATCCGATATTCTAGTCAAATCCAATTTTTACTAAGGTAAATGATATTATTTTATTGCAATACTCGTGAGAAATATTATTTTCTTTCATACTCCATATTATGTAAGAGATATTATTTCATCTCGTATTCCTGAATTTGAACTTACTATGGTAAGTATTGCTTCTATAATTCTTGAAATGATTAAAAATTTCGCTTCATCTAATATCATTTCATAGGAATATTGGTCTGAACTTTTTTTTTATATCAAATTTGGAACTTTTCATGACTGGGTACTATTCATGGGCACTGTTCATACGGTACTATTCACAAAATAATTTTTTTTCTCCTTCCAAGTTATCTGTTGTGACCCTTATTCTTAAAATTGAATCCATATTATGGTCTCATTTGATTTATTCTTATTATCATAATTCTCAGACTTAAGTTATGTTGAAAGTTATTTTTGGCCTGTAGTGCAAAGATAAACTATTGATTGATGAATATCTTTGGCCTGTAGTGCAAAGATGAATGATTATCTGATGAATATCTTTGGCCCGTAGTGCAAAGATGAATAGGGGTTGAGATGAACATGACCAACTGGTTATACAAATGAATATCTTTGGCCCGTAGTGCAAAGATGAATATTTGATTCAAGATGTATATTGATTGATGTTACAGGGATAAAACATTGATGATGGACTTTTAAATCATAGAGGATAGTAGATTTCATTCTCTACTTAACTCTTCTAATGAATTATTATTTTCGTTGCGAATATTGATCTAAAAATTGTTGTCCATTATATTTTATCTGATTTGTTGAAGGCTAACAATAATTTGTTCTATATTATCTTAGTCGTAGTATTCTTTACTGGGCTAGTTGAGCTAACCCTTTTCCTTTTTGTTCCATTTTTCTTCTCAGGAAGTGAGAATATAGCAAAGAGTAGTCGGGGTGTGGAGTGATGTTCCATGGCAGTTGTTATATTAGTCCTCACTATTTTGTAAAATAGTGTATCAATAATTGTAATGAGGACTTATTTGAGTGGATATTGTCTAGAGTACAATATTTGTATTTAAACTCACAATTTATGTGTTGTCATATTTTGCACGACATTTGTATTAATGAAGTTATAGTTATTTCTGTACTATGTATTTGGTGACTCAAAATGAGTGATTTATACCTATTTTGGGGGCGTCACAGTTGGTATCAGAGCTTAGGGATATGGTCTCTAGAGGAGATCGGGGAATAAAACTAGGAGGGGAGAGACGAGTA
Source organism: Panax ginseng (assembly GCA_020205605.1). NCBI lineage: Eukaryota > Viridiplantae > Streptophyta > Magnoliopsida > Apiales > Araliaceae > Panax > Panax ginseng. The sequence goes on from CM035149.1 coordinate 72,006,801, forward strand.
AATCCTTCGCTAGTGTGTCCTACCTAAGCTTATTTGTTGGCCGGTCAGAATATAGGGGTATTATGTGGTGTGTCATTTTCTTTAATTAACCCTTATTTTGTGGCAGTATTTGAGAATGGCAGTTGAAAATGTTAACAATGGAGTGTATGAGACCGTGGAGACACCTTTAATCACCAACCAGGAAAATGTGCGACAGGAAGGCAATATTCCTCCTGCAAACAACACTACCGAACAAACGATGAATGATAGGATGTTTAGAAGCATTTTGTAGTTCATGAAAATCAGACGAGGAGACTCGTGTACAAAATACGGGTAGAAATGATAGCAGCGCGCGGTTTGTCACAGCCAAGCAGTTCAAAGAGTTGGGACCACTAGAGTTTTGGGGAAAGCCGAATCCGATTAAGGCGGAAACGTGGTCCAAGCAAATTACCAAGATATTCGATGTCTTGGGATGCACAGAGGAATAAAAGGTTCTATTCGCCACCTTTATATTCTGTTGTGAGGCAGATTACTGGTGGAAATCTATGAAGCATACCCAGCCAGCCGCACTCAATATGTTTTGGGAAACATTTCAGAAACTGTTCAATGACAAGTACTTTCCTGAAAGTATTCGTCATATGAAGGAGGTAGAATTTATTAGACTGGAACAGAACAACATGACGGTGTCCCAGTACGAGGCGAAGTTCACGGAGTTATCCAGGTTTGCACCTCATTTGGTAGAGAATGAGGAATGTATGACGCGGATGTTTCTGAGAGGTTTAAAACCCAAAATTCGTCAATACCTTATCTCTCACAAATTTTCTCTATATTCAGATGTTGTTAATAGGGCTCAATTATTAGAGCGAGACAATGAGTATGTTCAACTGAGGGACCACAACCAGGGTCATACCGGTGACAACAGTCATCGGAGTAGTGATAACCAGCGGGGAGGGAAAAATACAGATAAAAGCAGTAACCACTCGGGTGGTAATCGTGGTCATGATAATAGGAGAGGTGAGTCAAGTGGAAATTTTAAAAAGAGGAGATTCAACAATGACGGGAAGACATCAGCAGAAGCACCAGCACCAACACCAATAACAAATTCTAGAGGAGGATAATGACCGCCAGTTAGATGCTACAGATGCAGAGAAGAGGGACACATAAATCCAAACTGTTCACAGCCTTCCAAGGTGTGTTTCAGTTGTGGAAAAGACGGTCATATAGCACGATTTTATCCGGTAGCGAAGTCAAGTCCAATGGGACGGTGGCACCAAAGGCGACTACGGACAAAACAAAGTCGGTGTTTCAAGGTATAGCATTTGTCGTGACAGGCCAAAACGTGAGAAACCTGAATGAGGTGATCATGGGTAAGTAAATCTTAAACTCTTGCGAAGTTTATACCTTACTAGATATCGGTTCTACCCATTCTTTTATCTCTCCTGCTTGTGCTCAACGTTTAAACTTGACTCCGGATAAATTAGACTTTGACTGTAGCAACCCCAAATCCGGGTCCCAAATCACCACAGATCTGGTATACTATTTCTATAACTAATTGCGAAAGATATAAACATAAATTGTTTATACATTAAACTTTACACACTATCCCCAAGGTCGAAAATCGTCACTTATAAATAATTTATAACTTATTTGACCTACAATATCATTAGTATACAACACTTGTACAAATTTAGCTGCACACATAAACTTAAAGCTTGAACTGTCTTTAACCTTTCCTTGTATCCGACGTATTCGCCTTAATCTGCAATGTTTATCATGATATATCAAGGGTGAGCATATGTTTGCCCAGCAAGTATAAGTTTATTTGAGGATATATCATGATTGAAAGAATTTGAATAATAAGCTGGCTATAATTCAACAATATAGTTGTGAATTAGCACGAATAAACTTGCATAGCTGAAGAACATTTAACATGAACATATCAGTTATATCTGGACCGAATGGTAGTGAAGGTGATCAGCCTTTCATACCTGATTAATATATGCAATATATACAGAGTACAATTTAATAATTCTTAGACATGACAATCAGCAATGATTAACCATAAGTATATTTGAATGAAACAACTCGAGATCGAGTTAAGGAAAACTTGAGTGTTCAGTCGATTACTGTTACGTAATTTATTAAGCTTTGTCTAAAGACCTAATATATAAATAATATCGATATACAAATTAGAATAATATCATCACAGTATTTAAAATAACCTAAACACATTAACATATAATCATATCAGTCTATACAACACATAAGACCTAGTATCAAGTCAAACTATTACAGTCCGAGTTAAATTCGGTACAATTTTGACATCCTGACGGCTAAGTCAGATAATTATCGAGTTTAAGTTCAATTAAACTCTGCCTAAACACTTAACAATTATCTTAGATAATTTTATTATCAGACAAAATAATTTTCACAGGCTTGTAATAATTTTCAGATAATTATTACCATTTATCATAATTTTCCAATCACTTATATCGTATTTATATAATATAAATACCACATTATTCTATTATCATTAATATTTATTTAATATTAAATATTAATGAAAATTATAACATAATATTATAATATATTTATAATATATCAAAATATTTTTAATACCTTAAAATTATATTTATATGATTTTTAAACAATTAAATTCATTATCCAATAATTGCTATTAATATTTTCATGGCAAAAATATCAAAAGTTATATTTTATAACTTAAAATATTTTTCTAACCCTTAAATCATTTTTATATGATTTTTAAATCATTAATTCTACTTTTCCATAATTTATTTAATATATTCATTAAATAAATTAATCACCATTAATATAAATTTATTAATGAAATTCATCAAAAATATCAAAAGGTATTAAAAATAACTTAAAATATTTTGTAACACCATAATATAATTTTTCAAATATTAAAATCATTATTAAATAATTTATTTAGTATTATAATTAAATAAATTAAATACCATTAATATTCCAAAAATATTAAATATTTATGGAATATACTCAAAATAATTTAAAACTAATTTTTAGGCTTTGAAATAATTTTTAGGAATTTATTTTATATTTTTAATAATTAAAAACTAATTTTTATCTATTTATTAATTAAAACAATTAATTTTCTAATTTATCTGTCGCTAAAGGTACCTATAGTGATAAAACTGTCACTATAGGTGTTCTTCAGCAAACCCAGGTATTTATAAGCTGATAACAGGTTGCCTAGTTTAACCTTAATTAAATCAGTGTTGTTGATGATTTCTGGGCTTGATTTTTCACTAATGTTGTAGTATTAATGCCACACTACAACCTTAATCAACTTTCATGGCCAAAACATAACAAATCTTTGAGATCTAAGTTACAGAAATAGTTGTCAGACCTATTCTTCATTTCTGGGTTTTCTGGAAATGAAGAACAGTTGCAAGGTCTTACTTTAAGCCTTTGAATATATGATTTCCAGGCTTGATTAATGTGATCTTAAGGTTTAATATTGTAGTACACATGACAAAGTATAATTATCATGTATTATATTAATATAACAACATCACAAGTAGTAGATCTAAGCCGGTCAAAATATGCTAGAAAAACTGCCTTTGAAGATTTCTGGGTTACCCATAATCTTCATTCGGAATGATGGTCAACCATACTTTGACCACCAGAAATTTCCATTCTGTGTATGATCAGAAGTTTCTAGAGGCATTTATAGACAGTTCATATACCAGTCTACAAGATCTAACTAACAACAGGATCTAAGCATTAACATACATTAAGATCTGAGGCTCAGAATATGTTGTCAGACGAGATTTGGGTTTTTGGGTTGCCCAGAAACTCAATCTTCGTGAACGGTCAACGATGTTTGAATGATAATATCTTACGATCTAAACATGATTTGACACTGTTTTCAGTTTCAAATCAAAGCCTACATAGCACAGAATAGATCCATAACGTAAAACACAACAAACTAAAAACATAGAAGGATCTAAAGCGTCTGACATTTGCTTGTCAGACATCACATGAAGGTTCAAGAACAGTTACTAAAAATTAGATTTTTGTACATCTACATGATATGGATTCATGATCCAACAACCCAGATCATTGTGTGACACCATCTAACACAAATTTAACCAATAAACAACAACATATAACGTTAGATCATAAGATTTCAAAATTTTAGGGTTTTATACCTTTTGAGCTTTGATTTTTGATTTCTGTCCTTGATGATCTGATATAGGAGAGCTAAGGGATGTTCTTGGCTTTCCTTAACACTTAGTTCGTCTCAAAATTTTCGAAGAAGAGAGAGAGAAAAGACTTGGCTTGATAGAAAACTAAAGTAAGTTAATTTCTTAACTTTTAAGTTTATACACTTTGATTCAATGCACCAAGACTTGCAAGGTGGCAAAATATATTAAATAATTGACACATAGCTAGGGCTAGGGCTAGTTCACCAACTCAAGATCATGGCAAGATTTACAAGCCATCAATTAAAGAATGTGACAAAAGGGTATTTTAGTCATTTTGCTTCCAATTTTTATGGCTAACTTGTCATTTGCCCTAACCCTTAGGGTTTAGGGTTTAACCCTTAAGATTTAGGGTTTAACCCTTAGGGTTTAGGGTTTAACCCTATATTTTTGAAATTTAATTTCTAAGATTTCCAAATTTCGATTTTTAAAATAGAAAATTAATATTTCTAGATTGTAATTAGGATTCTCTAATTATATTACGCTTTCCCAATCATAATTCAATCTTGTTAATTAGAATTAATATATCCTAATTAAATTTTTTTAAATAAAAATTTGTGTTTTCCCCCAAAATGGGCATTAGGTTTTATAACCCAAGAATTAGGGTTTTCTAAATAGTCAATTAGGGTTATCCCTAATTATATCTATAATCATTAATACTTAATTCATTAAATTTAGCCTTTGAATTCTCAAATTAGGGTTTCATATTCCGAATTAGAGTTTTGAAATTCCCGGAACTAGAATTAGGGTTTTCGGACGTATCGTTAGGGTTTCTAACAGTTCGTTAGATTTTTCTAACTTAATAAACATATGTTTAACATAAATTTAAGTTTGGTTATGAACGTAACTTATCTTATCAATAATTGATCTCTATCCACAAATTGTTCACATAAACTAACACTGTACACATATAAGTTCACATATACCGATTCGTATACACTTAGATACTTAACCTTGATAATCTTTACCAAAAGACTTTAAATCCACCAAAATTTTATACCTCATTACTAGATTATCACTTACAGTCTACCAAATTATTCAAGTCTTGTCCAAAAATTTTGAAATCCTTAAAATTTCTTTACAGAACTGCCAATTCCATACACTTATTTTCTGTCTAGGTTCTAATATTGAACCTTAAATCAATCAATTATGATTTTAAAAATTTTCTAAATTCTCGGGTTGTCACATTCACCCTTCGTCCAAGAATTTCGTCCCCGAAATTCACCTTACACCTTACACCGTACTGCTTACACCATTCATACACATCATCACATGCTGCCCAATACACCACTCACAAGAGTAAAAATTTTCAAATTGTGCTGAGGAGTCATATAGACTATTGTCTATCATTTTCGCAAAGGTTTTATGAAAATTCATCCGCAAACCATCATAACTTACGGACATAGTGGGTGATTAGCCCGTTATGCCATGTACTGATCAAGTACTGCTTGTCATAACTTTAAGTACTTAACATGCATATAGCAAATAGCGCGTCACAAACATTTCAATGATTATCAGTACCAGAATCTAAGTGGTTGTTACACCAAGTTTACCAGAAACAAAAGGTTATAATCAATTATGATTTTAAAAATTTTCTAAATTCTCGGGTTGTCACATTCACCCCTTCTTCTAAGAATGTCGTCCCCGAAATTCACCTTACACCGTACTGCTTACACCATTCATACACATCATCACATGCTACCCAATACACCACTCACAAGAGTAAAAATTTTCAAATTGTGCTGAGGAGTCATATAGACTATTGTCTATCATTTTCGCAAAGGTTTTATGGAAATTCATCCGCAAACCGTCATAACTTACAGACATAGTGGATGATTAGCCCGTTATGCCCTGTACTGATCAAATTCAATTTGTCAGAACCATTTTCTTGTTCCTCTTATCCGCCTTGGGCGCATAAAATTTTCTTACCTCAGTCTTATCGGATTCCGCACCAAAACAATTTGGTTAGGGAAATTTCTTTCAATGAACACTTAGAGTTTTCATAAACATTAGTCTACCTGAATCGAATAGCGTAGACTCATATCAATAATCAATTTCAATCGATTATTTAGGTATAGCCAAACCCCATTGGCAAATTAAAATTTTGAAAATATTTTTTGAAAATGACGTCATGATGCTGTACTGTATTAACAGTCCGTTTGAGGATGCCGTCGTTGATGACTTTGTCATAACACATCATACAATAGTGGAACAATGATTTTTAGATCGAATTCACACTAAGTATTCCTGTATTTATAACTCTATCAACTTTTTATCATCTCTGCACCAGGTTACATGGTACATGAGTGATAAATAAAAATATATTTTGATATTTCAAATCATTTGCGTCTAGCCGAAATAAGTAGCATAGACTATACTTTAAACCGTTCCAAAAATCTTTAGGAATATATATATATTTTTCAAAAGCACAAAGTGCGCATTTAGCTTGATGTCAAAATTTCGAAGTCTAGCATAGCTAGGAATTTTGGAAAACCTAATGTCTCCACTAATAATCATTTGCTTAAACAATCTATCTATTCCTATTATCCTCAATTCTTCATTCACACATAATTATTCCCAGTTCGTCAAACCACATCATGAGTTCAGGAACTTTCCACAATCATATGAGTTTAAGAACTTACCCTAGTCAGACCTTTGACGTCCATTTGCTGAGGGGTTCATAAACATTTCATATAACTAGCTATGTGTCACGAACGTAACATAATTATGAGTTTTAAGAACTCGTACTTAACCTTATATTCTCTACCTATAACCTATCTATCTGTTATATACATGAGAAAGGAATCACCCTCTTAACATGAATATAGCAAATAGCGCGACATAGACTAAATGGTTGTTACACAAAGTATAATTCAACTTCCATACGAAGAATCATACAACTCAGCTGCTGACATGAGTCCTCAATTGAAATCTCCACCTAATCTTAACTCCCTTCTTAATACGAATTTCATTCAACTAGTATTCAAAATCCTTTCTTGAATCTGTACCAATTCATAGTACAACTGACACACAACAATCTTTGCTGTAACTTTTCAATCATTTGATTGATTCTTCTCCCTACTACCACCTTATCAAATCACGGGGTGATCTCATCGTATATATTACGATTCATTTCTATATCTTGATCGTTTTGTTTTACGATCTCCTATCCCGATTCTTTTAGTCTTTTAGACTATCTATTCACCACTACTATTCAACTTTATTATCAGAGTTAGAGAACTTTGTATCTTTATAACTTGGCGAGATTCATCTTTGAATCTTACCGACCAACTAACTCTATGTGAGTTAGTACTTATCGTAATCACTACGGTTATTGGTCCCAGGTATTCCTAAATAAGGTTCATAACCTATAGCTTTGATACCAACTGTAGCAACCCCAAATTCGGGTCCCAAATCACCACAGATCTGGTATAGTATTTCTATAACTAATTGCGGAAGATATAAACATAAATTGTTTATACATTAAACTTTACACACTATCCCCAAGGTCGACAATCTTCACTTAATACACAATTTATAACTTATTTGACTTACAATATCATTAGTATACAACACTTGTACAAATTTAGCTGCACATATAAACTAAAAGATGGAACTGTCTTTAACCTTTCCTTGTATCCGATGTATTCGCCATAATCTGCAACGTTTATCATGATATAGCAAGGGTGAGCATATGTTTGCCCAGCAAGTATAAGTTTATTTGAGGATATATAATGATTGAAAGAATTTGAATAATAAGCTGGCTATAATTCAATAATATAGTTTTGAATTAGCACGAACAAACTTGCATAGCTGAAGAACATTTAACATGAACATATTAGTTATATCTGGACTGAATGGTAGTGAAGGTGATCAACCTTTCATACCTGATTAATACATGCAATATGTATAGAGTACAATTTAACAATTCTTAGACATGGAAATCAACAATGATTAACCATAAGTATATTTGAATGAAACAACTCGAGATCAAGTTAAGGGAAAACTTATGCATTACTCAAATTCTTGAATTCATGAATTTATTAAGCTTTATCTGAAGACCTAATATATAAATAATATCAATATACAAATTAGAATAATATCATCACAGAATTTAAAATAACCTAAACACATTAACACATAATCCTATCAGTTTATACAGAACATAAGACTTAGTATCAAGTCAAACTATTATAGTCCGAGTTAAATTCGGTATAATTATGACATCCTAACGGCTAAGTCGAACAATTATCGAGTTTAAGTTAAATTAAACTCTGCCTAAACACTTAAAAAATTATCTTAGATAATTTTATTATCAGACAAAATAATTTTCATAGGCTTGTAATAATTTTTAGATAATTATTACCATTTATCATAATTTTTCAATCACTTATATCGTATTTATATAATATAAATACCATATTATTCTCTTATCATTAATATTAATTTAATATTAAATATTAATGAAAATCATAAAATAATATTATAATATATTTATAATATATCAAAGTATTTTTAATACCTTAAAATCATATTTATATGATTTTTAACCAATTAAATTTATTATTCAATAATTACTATTAATATTAAAATATTAATATTTTTATGGCAAAATATCAAAAGTTATATTTTATAACTTAAAATATTTTTCCTACCCTTAAATCATTTTTATATGAATTTTAAATCATTAATTCTATTTTTCATAATTTATTTAATATATTCATTAAATAAATTAATCACCATTAATATAAATTTATTAATGGAATTCATCACAAAATATCAAAAGTTATTAAAATTACTTAATTAATTTTCTAACACCATAATATAATTTTCCATGATTTTTCAAATATTAAAATCATTTTAAATAATTTATTTAATATTATAATTAAATAAATTAAATACTATTAATACTCCAAAAATATTGAATATTTATGAAATATACTCAAAATAATTGAAAACTAATTTTTATGCTTTAAAATAATTTTTAGGAATTTATTTTATATTTTTAATAATTAAAAACTAATTTTTATCTATTTATTAATTAAAATAATTAATTTTCTAATTTATCTGTCGCTAAAGGTACTTATAGTGACAAAACTGTCACTATAGGTGTTCTTCAGCAAACCCAGATATTCATAAGCTGATAACAGGTTGCCTAGTTTGACCTTAATTAAATCAGTGTTGTTGATGATTTCTGGGCTTGATTTTTCACTAATTTTGTAGTATTAATGACACACTACAACCTTAATCAATTTTCATGGCCAAAACATAACAAATCTGTGAGATCTAAGTTGCAGAAATCGTTGTCAGATCTGTTCTTAATTTCTGGGTTTTCCAGAAATGAAGAACAGTTGCAGGGTCTTACTTTAAGCCTTTGAATATATGATTTCCAGGCTTGATTAATGTGATCTTAAGGTTTAATATTGTAGTACACATGACAAAGTATAATTATCATGTATTATATTAATATAACAACATCACAAGTAGTAGATCTAAGCCGGTCAAAATATGCTAGAAAAACTGCCTTTGAAGATTTCTGGGTTACCTATAATCTTCATTCGGCATGATGGTCAACCATACTTTGACCACCAGAAATTTCCATTCTGTGTATGATTAGAAGTTTCTAGAGGCATTTATAGACAGTTAATATACCAGTCTACAAGATCTAACTAACAACAGGATCTAAGCATTAACATACATTAAGATCTGAGGCTCAGAATATGTTTTCTGACGAGATTTGGGTTTCTGGGTTGCCTAGAAACTCAGTCTTCGTGAACGGTCAACGATGTTTGACTGATAATATCTTACGATCTAAACATGATTTGACACTGTTTTCAGTTTCAAATCAAAGCCTACATAGCACAGAATAGATCCATAACGTAAAACACAACAAACTAAAAACATAGAAGGATCTAAAGCGTCTGACATTTGCTTGTCAGACATCACATGAAGGTTCAAGAACAGTTACTAAAAATTTGATTTTTGTACATATACATGATATGGATTCATGATCCAACAGCCTAGATCACTATGTGACACCACCTAACACATATTTAACCATTAAACAACAACATATAACGTCAGATCATAAGTTTTCAAAATTTTAGGGTTTTATACCTTTTGAACTTTGATTTTTGATTTCTATCCTTGATGATCTGATATAGGAGAGCTAAGGGATGTTCTTGGCTTTCCTTAACACTTAGTTCCTCTCAAACTTTTCGAAGAAGAGAGAGAGAAAAGACTTGGCTTGATAGAAAACTAAATTAAGTTAATTTCTTAACTTTTAACTTTATACACTTTGATTTAATGCATCAAGACTTGCAAGGTGGCAAAATATAACAAATAATTGACACATAGCTAGGGCTAGGGCTAGTTCACCAACTCAAGATCATGGCAAGATTTACAAGCCACCAATTAAAGAATGTGACAAAAGGGCATTCTAGTCATTTTACTTCCAATTTTAATGGCTAACTTGTCATCTGCCCTAACCCTTAGGGTTTAGGGTTTAACCCTTAGAGTTTAGGGTTTAACCCTTAGATTTTTGAAATTTAATTTCTAAGATTTCTAAATTTTGGTTTTTAAAATAGAAAATTAATATCTCTAGATTGTAATTAGGATTCTCTAATTATATTACACTTTCCCAATCATAATTCAATCTTGTTAATTAGAATTAATATATCCTAATTAAAATTTTTTAAATAAAAATTAGGGTTTTCCCCCAAAATGGGCATTAGGTTTTATAACCCAAGAATTAGGGTTTTCTAAATAGTCAATTAGGGTTATCCCTAATTATATCTATAATCATTAATACTTAATTCATTAAATTTAGCCTTTGAATTCTCAAATTAGGGTTTCATATTCCGAATTAGGGTTTTGAAATTCCCGGAACTAGAATTAGGGTTTTCAGACATATCGTTAGGGTTTCTAACAGTTTGTTAGATTTTTCTAACTTAATAAACATATGTTTAACATAAATTTAAGTTTGGTTACGAACGTAACTTATCTGATCAATAATTGATCTCTATCCATAAATTGTTCACATAAACTAAAACTGTACACATATAAGTTCACATATACCGATTCGTATACACTTAGATACTTAACCTTGATAATCTTTACCAAAAGATTTTAAATCCACCAAAATCTTATACCTCATTACTAGACTATCACTTACAGTCTACCAATTTCTTTACAGAACTGCCAATTCCATACACTTATTTTCTGTCTAGGTTCTAATATTGAACCTTAAATCAATCAATTATGATTTTAAAAATTTTCTATATTCTTGGGTTGTCACATTCACCCCTTCTTCTAAGAATTTCGTTCCCGAAATTCACCTTACACTGTACTGCTTACACCATTCATACACATCATCACATGCTACCCAATACACCACTCACAAGAGTAAAAATTTTCAAATTGTGCTGAGGAGTCATATAGACTATTGTCTATCATTTTCACAAAGGTTTTATAGAAATTCATCCGCAAACTGTCAAAACTTACGGACATAGTGGGTGATAAGCCCGTTATGCCCTGTACTGATCAAGTACTGCTTGTCAGAACCATTTTCTCGTTCCTCTTATCCGCCTTGGGCGTATAAAATTTTCTTACCTCAGTCTTATAGGATTCCGCACCAAAACAAGTTGGTTAGGGAAATTTCTTTCAATGAACACTTAGAGTTTCATAAACATTAGTCTAGCTGAATCGAATGGCGTAGACTCATATCAATAATCAGTTTCAATCGATTATTTAGGTATAGCCAAACCCCATTGGCAAATTAAAATTTTGAAAATATTTTTGGAAAATGATGTCATGATGCCGTCGTTGTATGACTTTGTCATAACACATCATACAATAGTAGAACAATGATTTTTAGATCGAATTCACACTAAGTATTCATGTATTTATAACTCTATCAACTTTTTATCATCTCTGCACCAGGTTACATGGTACATGAGTGATAAATAAAAATATATTTTGATATTTCAAATCATTTGCGTCTAGCCGAAATAAGTAGCATAGACTTAACAATATATATATATATATTGTCTTCTAGATATGGATTCATTTTTAAATCATTTCAAATCATATATATTTCAAATCATTTTCGTCTAGCCGAAATAAGTATCATGATATGGATTCATGATCCAACAGCCCAGATCACTATGTGACACCATCTAACATATATTTAACCAATAAACAACAACATATAACGTTAGATCATAAGATTTCAAAATTTTAGGGTTTTATACCTTTTGAGCTTTGATTTTTGATTTTTGTCCTTGATGATCTGATATAGGAGAGCTAAGGGATGTTCTTGGTTTTCCTTAACACTTAGTTCCTCTCAAACTTTTCAAAGAAGAGAGAGAGAGAGAAAAGACCTGGCTTGATAGAAAACTAAAGTAAGTTAATTTCTTAACTTTTAACTTTATACACTTTGATTCAATGCATCGAGACTTGCAAGGTGGCAAAATATATCAAATAATTGACACATAGTTAGGGCTAGGGCTAGTTCACCAACTCAAGATCATGGCAAGATTTACAAGCCACCTATTAAAGAATGTGACAAAAGGGCATTCTAGTCATTTTGCTTCCAAATTTAATGGCTAACTTGTTATCTGCCCTAACCCTTAGGGTTTAGGGTTTAACCCTTAGATTTTTGAAATTTAATTTCTAAGATTTCCCAATTTTGGTTTTCAAAATAGAAAATTAATATTTCTAGATTGTAATTAGGATTCTCTGATTATATTACACTTTCCCAATCATAATTCAATCTTGTTAATTAGAATTAATATATCCTAATTAAAATTTTTTTAAATAAAAATTAGTGTTTTCCCCCAAAATGGGCAGTAGGTTTTGTGAGACCCCAAATTTTATGAAATGAAAGTATTCAATTTTTGTATAATTATTCTATTTAGTAAATGGTTAAATTGATAAAAGGTTAAAGTTAAGGGTGATAATTGAAATTTTTTTCAAAGTAAGCAAGTTGTCATAAAATAATCGGTGATAAAAGTACAGTAATATGCTTGGTTGCATAGTAGCACACGGTATTGATTATTGATGCTTACGTGAAAAGCCACTCAGTTATACTCAATTATTGCTACAGTAATTGCTGCATCATATCTGTCATATTATTGATTCAATTATTGTCACAGTATCATCTGCATAATATGTTATATTATTAAATCAATAATTGAGACGACAAAGTTATTCATATTATTATTTGCAATATTGACGATGTCTAGAAGTTCTGTCGAGGAGAGGTTTGGTCATCTAATTGCGTGCTAATAAGGAGAAATCCTTATCGGAAAGCCCCCTCTTTCCTGGGAAGGACCTGGTTGTTAAATATTGTGAGTTATAACATTATTGATGAATAAGTTCGTGTTGATTAAAGATGAAATTGATAGTTCCATTGTGTTGGGATTATTAGTGTTAGTGGAAATCGACATTTATTTCGATAATAATTGATGTTTAGAGGTTATATTGACCAATCGGGTAATTAAACGGATAAATAAGCAATTAATTGCTTTTAATTCACATGTTTATAACTATATATTCACATGTGTGTACTATTGATTCACATGATTTACTATTAGGGGAGTTGGTGCAAGATTTATAATACTTGCATGACTAAATTAAAAATGGAGGTATAGATGAAGGTACTATACTATAATTAATTTTTTCACATGTTTAGAACTATTGAGTCACATGATTTACTATTAGGGGAGGTGGTGCAAGTTTGATAATACTTACAGGACTAAATTAAAAATGAAGAAAAAGAGGAAGGTATTATACTGTAATATTTCGAGCCCCAAAACGTGCAATTATCGAAACTATATTTTTCTATAAATAGAAGCTCATTCCTTCATTTCTCACCAATTCACTAAAGCTATAGAGCAATTATTATAGAGAGAAAGAAGAAGAGAAGTTTGCTACCTCACTATTCCAGTATCCAGTCTTATTTTGAGGTAAGGGGTATTATTCTTTCGTATTCATGAAGAGAGTTATTTTCTTTCAATACTCATAAGGGTTGTTATTCCATTCTTTATTATTATGTTGGAATAACCTATCTATGCGAAATACCGCATACATGGTGAAATTCTTCATTATTCCATTCTTTATTATTACATTGGAATAACTTTTATGCATGCATATGGTCTATCGCATGCTTGTTGAATTTCGTTGTTATTCCATTCTTTATTATTCATTGGAATAACTTGTGCATGCGGTCTATCGCATGCACGGTGAATTCATTGTTATTCCATTCTTTATTATTACATTGGAATATCCATGCATGCGTGGATTACGCATGACCTAGTTCTATTCTTTATTATTCATTGGAATATCACATGCATGCGTATTACGCATGACCTGGTTCCATTATTTATTATTCTGTTGGAATAACCTGTCTGTGCGGTCTATCGTATGCCTGGTGAATTCTTCTGTTATTCCATTCTTTATTATTCTGTTGGAATGTGGATTACCGCATGCATGGTGAATGACCTTTCGTATTCATTCTTTATTAAATTGTGGAAATGATATGTCTACGTGGATTACCGCATGGCGGATGAAAATCCATTTGCAGTTTCGTATATTCTATTATACTCGTATGAAATATCAGTTCTTTTGTACTCGTCATGAAATATCATTTTATTTGGTATTTTTCTGTTATGAGTTACTATTCACGAGTTACTATTCACTCTAGTATTATTCACTCGGGTATTCGGGGCACTTTTCATGCCGGAGTACTATTCACAAGTTACTATTCACGGGTTACTATTCACCCAAATTACTATTCACTCGGGTATTTAGGGTACTTTTCATGCCGGGATACTATTCACGAGGTACTATTCCCGAAGTACTATTTACGGGGTACTATTCATGACGAAAAATATATTTCTTTTTTGTCCAAATTATTTTTTATATGAATATTATTCTTGAATTTTACTCCACAAAGCAGTATCATGTTGACAATTTGGATATTTTTAAACTCTGGATAAATTTAATGTCTTTAATATTTATCCTTGATTTCGTTTGATTAATGCTTATATCATTGTCATCATCCTCATGCTTATATTATGATGAAAGTCATCTTTGGCTTACATGCATAGATGGACTATTGATTATTGGTTTTACAGTTGTATATCTTTGGCTTACGTGCAAAGATGAATTATTGATTATTGGTTTTATAGTTGTATATCTTGGGCTTACGTGCAAAGATGGACATGTGTATAACATGATCATAACCACTGGTGATAATAACGAATATCCTTGGCCCGTAGTGCATGGATAATTCGATGATGTGATTGACAGGATCATGACCATTAGTTAACAGTTGAATGTCTTTGGCTGTAGTGCACTGACAGACAATTGATTGGTATGATCATGACCATTGGTTTTATAGTTGAATATCTTTGGCCCGTAGTGCAAAGGTAGACAACTGATTGGTATGATCATTGTTATTACATTTGAATATCTTTAGCCTTTGGAGTAAGGATATTGAGTAAAGTTCTATTAAGCCTTTGTGGCAAGGAGAAATTGTTTATTTACATGATTATAAAAATGAATTATGGATTTAAGTATAATCTTTGGTGGTTCAAGTGAAGGCAGGTGATGATTGTTCTTTTTATCTTGGGTATGACAAAGAACTATTGATGAGTATTACATGAATGAAATATTAACGATGGACTTTTAATCTAGAGGAGATAGTAGACATTATGTTCTACTTGACTCTTCTAATGGATTGCTTATTCCGCTGCAGTTAAACTTGATGTTTATTGTATTTTATCAGTTTAACACTGTTGAAGGCTAAGGATAATTTATTATGCATTATCTTAGTCATAATATTTCTTACTGGGCTAGTTGAGCTCACCCTTTCTTTCATTGTTCTCTTCAGGAAATGAGAATATAGCTGGGACGAGTCGGGGAATGGAGTGATGGTCCAGGATAAATGGCTTTAGTAGTCCTCACCATTCTATGGAATAATGTGATAATAATTGTAATGAGGACACCATTGAGTGTGGATATTGTCTAGAAGACAATATTCGTGTTAAAACTCTCAGCTTATGTTTTGTCGTATATTACATGGCAGTTGTATAATTAAGTTTGTATTTGATTATGTAGTGTGATATCTGGCGACTCAAGATGGGTGATGTATACCTGTTTTGGGGGTGTCACATGTTTTATAACCCAAGAATTAGGGTTTTCTAAATAGTCAATTAGGTTTATCCCTAATTATATCTATAATCATTAATACTTAAATCATTAAATTTAGCCTTTGAATTCTCAAATTAGGGTTTCATATTCCGAATTAGGGTCTTGAAATACCCAGAACTAGAATTAGGGTTTTCGGACGTATCGTTAGGGTTTCTAACAGTTCGTTAGATTTTTCTAACATAATAAACATATGTTTAACATAAATTTAAGTTTAGTTACGAACGTAACTTATGTGATCAATAATTGATCTCTATCCACAAATTGTTCACATAAACTAACACTGTACACATATAAGTTCACATATACCGATTCGTATACACTTAGATACTTAACCTTGATAATCTTTACCAAAAGACTTTAAATCCTCCAAAATTTTATACCTCATTACTAGATTATCACTTACAGTCTACCAAATTATTCAAGTCTTGTCCAAAAATTTTGAAATCCTTAAAATTTCTTTACAGAACTGCCAATTCCATACACTTGTTTTCTGTCTAGGTTCTAATATTGAACCTTAAATCAATCAATTATGATTTTAAAATTTTTCTAAATTCTCGGGTTGTCACATTGACTTATCTGTGGAGACTCCGTTAGGAGAAACTTTTATTACATCCAATGTTTATAAATCTTGCTTGATACAAGTTGGCACCATCACATTAACTGTTGATCTTATCTCTTTAAAGATACTTGCATTTGATGTGATTTTAGGGATTGATTGGTTAACCACTCATCATGCTAAAATTGATTGTTTTCGTAAGGTTGTTAGTTTTCATATTCCTAACCAACCTGTTATACGAATTTAAGCAACCAAACCACTAAAGTCAATAATTGTCATATCAAGCCATAAAGCCATTCATTTATTAAAAAACGGATGTCAAGCTTTCTTAGCCCATGTTATGGACTTGAAAAAAACACGTCAGATTTGAATAATATTTCTGTTGTTAGTGAATTTCTTGACATATTTCCTGAAGAACTTCTCGGTCTATCCCCAGAACCTGAAGTTAAATTCTCTATTGACCTTGAACCTGGTACAAAGCCCATTTCTAAAACCCCATATCGAATGGCTCCTATTGAACTTCAGGAGTTAAAGGTCCAACTACAGGAGTTATTAGACATCGGTTTCATTCGTCCTAGTGCATCTCCTTGGGGTGCTCCTGTTTTATTCGTAAAGAAGAAATACGGGAGTATGCGACTTTGTATTGACTACCAAGAATTAAACCATGTCACCTTCAAGAATAGGTATCCACTACCTCGCATTGATAACCTGTTCGACCAGTTGCAAGGAGCATAATTCTTTTCACAGATCGATCTTCGTTTTGGATATCATTAGCTGAAGATTAAAACTAAGGATATTCCAAAGACTGCCTTCAGAACTCGGTACGACCATTATGAATTCTTAGTCATATCTTTTGGATTGACTAATGCTCCTGCTTCTTTCATGGATATTATGAACCGTGGGTTTAAGGAATATTTGGATCAGTTCGTTGTTGTCTTTATTGATGACATCCTCATCTATTGCAAAAGTCATGAAGATCATGAGCACCATTTGAAGCTGGTACTTCAAAGGCTTCGTGATAACAGGCTATATGCCAAGCTGAAGAAATTCGAGTTCTGGCTTGAGGAAGTAGGATTCCTTGGGCACGTGGTGTCAAAACATGGATTATCTGTTGACCCGACGAAGATTGAAGCAATACAAAGTTGGGAACAACCGAAGTCAGTAACCGAAGTACGTAGCTTTCTGGGCTTAGCGGGTTATTATCGAAGATTCGTGGAAGGATTTTCTCGAATCGCTACTCCGTTAACTCAGCTGATTCAGAAAGATACAAAATTTGTATGAAGCGAGGAATGCGAGAAGAGTTTTCAAGAGCTCAAGAGGAGACTCATTTTGGCACCTGTTCTGACAATACCATCCGGTTCGGATGGATTTGTTATCTACAGTGATGCTTCAGGCAAAGGGTTAGGATGTGTTCTCATGCAACATGGAAAATTCATAGCCTATGCCTCGTGACAACTCAAAGAATATGAGAGGAATTATCCTACTCATGATCTGGAGTTGGTAGTAGTCGTTTTTTCATTGAAAATCTGGAGACACTACCTGTATGGGGAGAAAGTGGAGATTTATATGGATCATAAAAGCCTCAAATATTTCTTCACCCAAAAGGAACTCAACATGCGGCAACGACGTTGGCTCGAGCTGTTGAAAGATTACAACCATAGCATTCAATATCATCTTGGAAAAGGGAACGTGGTAGCTGACACATTAAGTAGAAGATCGTATGCGGGTACGAGTGCGATGTTGTTAACATAAAGACCCATTTTGTATGACTTACAAAGGATGGAGATAGAGTTAAAGGCTCCAAGTACCCACGTGATGATATCAAACATACGAGTAGAACCAACTTTAATCGATAAAGGTAAAGCTGCTCAAGCCACAGACCCAGAGATGATACATATGAAGAAGAAAGTACAAGAAGGTGTTATTCCAGAAGTAAGAATCGATGAAGAAGGAATACTTCGAGTCAACTCCAAACTTTGCATTCCTAACGATTCTGACTTGAAGCATAGAATCATGATGGAGGCACACAACACACCGTTTGCAATCCATCCTGGGAGTACCAAAATGTATCATGATCTTCGACATACATTTTGGTGGAACAATATGAAGACAGAGATCGTGGAGTTTATCTCGAGGTGTTTAACTTGTCAACGTTTAAAGGTGGAACATCAAGTGCCAAAGGGTCCGTTGTAACCACTTGAGATTCTGAAATGGAAGTGGGAACACATTACCATGGATTTCGTTACGGGTCTTCCCAAGGTTTCTCAAGGCATAGATGCGATTTGGGTTATTGTTGATAAATTAACCAAGTCTGCTCATTTCTTGCCGATACGGGAGACTAATTCCCTTGAACGTCTTGCTCGTATGTACGTGAATGAGATTATGAGAATGCATGGCATGCCAGTATCCATAGTTTCAGATCGTGTCCCGAGATTCACTTCACAATTTTGGGTTAGTTTACAAAAAGCTATGGGCACGGATTTACGATTTAGTTCGGCATACCATCCTCAAACGGATGGGAAATCAGAAAGGACTATTCAAACTCTTGAAGATCTATTAAGACTATGTGTCCTAGATTTCATAGGAAGTTGGGATAAGTACTTTCCATTAGTGGAATTCTCGTACAATAACAATTATAAAGTTAGTATAGGAATGGCTCCATTCGAGGCATTGTATGGACGAAAGTGTCGTTCTCCAGTATGTTGGGATGAGGTGGGTTTAGCAACGTTGTTGGGACCATAATTGGTACGCATGACTACATAAAAGATCCAAACGATTCGAAAACGTATATAAACGGCACAGGATCGACAAAAGAGTTATGCGGATCATCATCGAAAGGACGTGGAATTTAATATTGGGGATCATGTATTGTTACGTATTGCTCCATGGAAGGGAGTTACAAGATTTGGGAAGAGGGGAAAGCTCAATCCAAGATTTGTTAGTCCATTTGAGATTCTTGACCGAATAGGAAATGTGGCCTATAGACTCGCATTACTTCCAAGCATATCTCGTGTTCATTATGTTTTTCACATATCTATGCTTCGTAAATATGTGAAAGACCTGAACCACATTATTGAGTTAGAACCAGACGAGATAGTAGAAGATTTAATATACGAGGAGATACCTGTTAAGATCTTGGATAGGAAAGAGCATGTCCTATAAGACCCTAACTTTTATGAATAAAGAATAATTTTCTCGAAATATATTTTTGAATATTATGGTGTGGATTTGATATAATGTTATAATTGTGGGTAATATTTACAAATTTTGCAAAGTAAGCAAGTGGTTATATAATATTCGATTGGTTGGGGAATATTCGCTTTAACGAGGGGAATATTAAATGCGACGACGACACAATCATTGGTGGACCCTACAATAAGTATTATTGTCGTAGTAGTTAAGCACGACATGTAATTATCTTTTTATAAAAATAACGGCGAAAGTTTTACCGTTAAACTGTTGAACTACCCAAAGAGTAAAAGTAATGCGATGTCTGGCGTGGTTCAATAGTAGCACACGCATTGATTATTGATGCTTACATGAGAAGTCACTCAATTATACTCAATTATTACTACGATGAATTCTTTGCATCATATCTCTCTATATTATTGATTCGATTATTGTCACGATATCATATGCATAATATGTTATATTATTAAATCAATAATTGAGATGACAAAGTTATTCATATTATTAAATTGCAATATTTACAATGTCTAGAAGTTACATCGAGGAGAGGTTTGGTCATCTAATTGCGCGCCAATAAGGAGAAATCCTTATCGGAAAGCCCCCTCTTTCCTAGGAACGACCTGGTTGTTAAATATTGTGAGTTATAATATTAATGATAAATAAGTTCGTGTTGATTAAAGATGAAATAGATAGTTCCATTATGTTAGAATTATTAGTGTTAGTGGAAATTGACATTTATTTTGATATTAATTGATGTCTGGAAGTTATACTGACCAGTCGGGTAATTAACCGGATAAATGAGCAATTAATTGCTACTAATTCACATGCTTATATAACTATTTATTCACATGTGTGTACTATTGAATCACATTCATGTACTATTAGGGGAGTTGGTGCAAGATTTATAATACTTGCATGACTAAGTTAAAAATGGAGGTATAGATGGAGGTACTATACTATAATTCGTATTTTCACATGATTATAACTATTGATTCACATGATTGAACTATTGATTCACATTATTTACTATTAGGGGAGGTGGTTCAAGTTTGATAATACTTGCAGGACTAAATTAAAAATGAAAGAAAAGTTGAAGGTATTGTATTGTAATATTTCGAGCCCCAAAACGTGCAATTATTGAAACTATATTTTCCTATAAATAGAAGCTCATTCTCCCTTCATTTCTCACCAATTCACTAAAGCTAATAAGCAATTATTATAGAGAGAAATTATAAAGAGAAAGAAGAAGAGAAGTCTGCTACCTCTCTTCTCCAGTATGCAGTTTCTTTCTAAGGTAAAGAGTATTATTTCTTTGGTATTCATGAAGAGAGCTTTTTTTATTCCATTCTTTATTAATATGTTGGAATAACATGTCTATGCGAAGTACCGCATACATGGTGAAATTCTTCTGTTATTCCATTCTTTATTATTATGTTGGAAAAACCTGTCTATGTGAAGTACCGCATGCATGGTGAATTCTTTGTTATTCCATTCTTTATTATTCTGTTGGAATATCCTGTTTATGCGGATTACGCTAGACCTGATTCCATTCTTTATTATTCTATTGGAATAACCTGTCCGTGCGGTTTATCGCATGCATGGTGAATTCTTCTGTTATTCCATTCTCTATTATTTTGTTGGAATATCCTATCTGTGCGGATTACGCGTGACCTGGTTCCATTCTTTATTATTCTGTTAGAATAACCTATCTATGTGGATTATCACATGCATGGTGAATGATCATTCGTATTCATTCCTTATTAAATTATGAAAATGATCTATCTACGTGGATTACCGCATGGCGGGTAAAAATCCATTTGCAGTTTCATATATTCTATGATATTTATTTGGTTAAAGTTTTGGCTTCTATACTCCATGAAATTAGTAAAATATCCTGGATATTTGCACTTCATTCGGTATCTTTTCATGGAAATATTCTTCTGAGCATTCTTGAATTTTACTCAACAAAGCAGTATCGTGTTGACAATTTGGACGTAATTGATTTCAAGATAAATTAACTTATAAATCTTTAAAATTTATTCTTGGACTTGTTTTATTGAATTATTATGTCATTGTCGTCATCCTCATATTTATATTGTGATGAAAGTCATCTTTGGCTTACGTGCATAGATGGACTTGGTATGATTATGACCAGGGATTATTCGGTATAATCATGACCTGTAATGTTATAAATGATGTGGTAAAAGTCCTCAATAGCCTGTATTGCATTGATGGACAGTTTTTGGTATGATTATGACCGGAGATTATTCGGTATAGTCATGACCATTGATGATTTAATGAATATCCTTGGCTCGTAGTGCAGGGATGACTCGATGATGTGGTTTATTTATTAAAATTTGAGTCTCAAATGATAAAAATTGATGAAAATATTTTAAATCATAGAAGATAATAGATATCATGCTCTACTTGACTCTTCTAATGGATTGCTTATTCCGCTGCAGTTAAACTTGATGTCTATTGTATTTTATCAGTTTAACATTGTTGAAAACTAATAATAATTTATTCTGCATTATCTTAGTCATAATATTTCTTACTGGGCTAGTTAAGCTCACCCTTTCTTTCACTGTTCTCTTCAGGAAATGAGAACGTAGCCGGAACTAGTCGGGGATCGGAGTGACGGTCCAGATGATAGCATTAGTAGTTCTCACTATTCTGTTAAATAGTGTGACAATAAATGTAATGAGGACTCCATTGAGTGTGGATATTGTCTAGATGACAATATTCTTATTAAAACTCTTAGATTATGTTTTGTCGTATTTCACATTACTGCTGTATAATTAAGTTGTATTTGAAATTTGTATCATGTATTTGGCGACTCAAGATGGGTGATGTATACTTATTTTTGGGGCGTCACAGTTGGTATCAAAGCTTAGGGATATGATCCCTGGCTGAGATGTGAGACAAGAACTAGGAGGGGAGAGACAGGGAATTCCTTCGCTAGTATGACCTACCTAAGTTTATTTGGTATTTAATTGGTGAAATTCGGAGTATAGGGATAATATGTGATATATTAATTAACCCTTGTTTTGTGGCGATGTTTTGAAAATGGCATCCGAAAATGTTGAGATAAACAATGAAGCACATGAGACCGCTGAGTCACCACAGATTAATGCCCAGGATAATGTGCAACAAGAAGACAATAATCCTTATGTAAACAATAACACCGATAAAATGGTGAACGATGGGATGCTCAGAGGCTTTATGCAATTCATGCAACCTCAAGCAAAAGCGGCTCCTGTCCAAAATGCAGGTGGAAACACTGACAACACTCGGACGGTCACCGCTAAGCAGTTCAAGGAGCTGGGACCACCGAAGTTTTTTGGAGAACCAAAACCACTTAAGGCGGAGACTTGGATAAAGCAGATCAACAAGATATTTGATGTCTTGGGATGCTCCGAGGAGCAAAAGGTTCCCTTTGCCACCTTCATGTTGCGAGCATAGGCAGATTACTAGTGGGAATCTGTAAAGCATATTCAACCTGCCGCACTCAAAATGTCTTGGGAGAAGTTCCAAGAGCTGTTCAATGACAAGTACTTTCCTGAAAGTATTCGTCACATGAAGGAGGTAGAGTTCATCAAGCTTGAGCAAAATAATATGACTATGGCGCAGTATGAAGCTAAGTTTGCCGAGTTATCTCGGTTTACGTCCCACTTGGTTGATAATGAAGAGAGAATGACGCGGATGTTTCTAAGAGGTTTGAAACCCGAGATACATCAATACCTAATTTCTCACAAACTGTGTTTGTATTCAGATGTTGTGATTAGGGCTCAGTTATTGGAGTACGATAATGAGTCAACCCAACCAAGAGAGAGAAACTGACAAGTTGATAATACCAGTGGTAGCAGTCATCGAAGCGATGACAACAAACATGGAGGGAATCAACATACTAGAAATGATAATCACTTCGGTGGTAATCATGGCCATGACAATAAGAGTGGACATTTCAAGAAGAGGAGATTCAACATGGATGGAAAGACGTCGACCACAGACTTTTGTTGTTAAGGAGAGAGAGACGACCACCGTGCATATATTTACATATGTGGAGGGAAGACACATAAGTCCAAACCGCATGATCACGATCCAAAGCGTGTTATAATTGTGGAAAGAAGGTTACCTAGCCCGATTTTTGTCGTTGCACCAAAAGTCAAGTCCAAATTTGGGATGGAGGCATCAAAGGGTGTCCCGATATAAGAAAAAAGTCGGTAGTTCAAGGGAGAACGTTTGTCGTAACCTCCCAAAAAAGCGAGGAATCCGAACGAGGTGATCACGGGTAAGCTAATCATAAACTCTAGTGAAGTTTATACTTTATTTGATACCAGTTCTACCCATTCCTTTATTTCTCCTACTTGCGCTCAACGTTTAAATTTGACTCTGGAGAAATTAGACTTTGACTTATCTATTGAAACTCCGTTGGGAGAAACCTTCATTACATCCACGGTTTATAAGTCTTATTTGATTAAAATCGGTAACCGCGAGTTACCTGTTGATCTTATTTCTTTAAAAATACTTGCATTTGATGTGATTTTAGGGGTTGATAGGTTAACTACTCATCATGCTAAAATCGATTGTTTTCGTAAGGTTGTTAGCTTTTATATTCCTAACAAACCTATTATGCGAATTCAAATAACCAAACCACTAAAATCAATCACTGTCATATCAAGTCATAAAGCTATTCGTTTATTGAAAAACGGATGTCAAGCTTTCTTAGCCCATGTCACGGATTTAAATAAAGATATGTTAGATTTGAATGATATTTCTATTGTTAATAAATTTCTTGACGTATTCCCTGAAGAACTTCATGGCCTACCCCCAGAGCGTGAAATTGAATTTTGTATCGACCTTGAATTCGGTACAAAACCCATTTCCAAATCCCCATATCGAATGGCTCCTATTGAACTTCAGGAGTTACAAACCCAACTACAGGAATTGTTAGACATCGGTTTCATTCGTCCTAGTACGTCTCTTTGGGGTGCTCCTGTTCTATTCGTGAAGAAGAAAGATGGAAGTATGCGACTTTGTATTGATTATCGGGAGTTGAATCATGTCACCATCAAAATATAGGTACCGTTGCCTCGCATTGATGACTGTTTGATCGATTGCAAGGAGCCAAATTCTTTTCAAAGATTGATCTTCGTTCCAGATATCATCGATTGAAGATTAAAACCGATGACATTCCAAAGATCGCTTTTAACTTCGATGCGGGCATTATGAATTCCTAGTCATGTCTTTTGGATTGACTAATGCTTTTGCTGCCTTCATGGATATGATGAACCGAGTATTCAAGGAATATTTTGATCACTTTGTGGTCGTCTTTATTGATGACATCCTCATATACTCCAAAACCCGTGAAGACCATGAGCAACACTTGAGGTTGATACTCCAAAAGCTTCGTGAAAACAAGCTATATGCCAAGTTGAAGAAATGTGAGTTCTGGCTTGAGGAAGTTGCATTCCTTGGGCACGTGATATCAAATCATGGAATCTCTGTTGACCCGGTAAAGATTGAAGCAATTCAAAGCTGGGAGTAACCTAAGTTAGTGACCGAAGTACGTAGCTTTTTCGGCTTAGCTGGTTATTATCGGAGATTCGTAGAAGGGTTTTCTCGACCGCTACTCCATTAACTCAGCTAACTCGAAAAGATACAAAATTCGGTTGGAGCGAGGAATGTGAAAAGAGTTTTCAAGAACTCAAGAGGAGACTTATTTCAGCACCTGTTTTGACAATACCATCTGGCTCGGAGGGATTTGTCATCTACAGTGATGCTTCAGGCAAAGGGTTAGG
Source organism: Panax ginseng (assembly GCA_020205605.1). NCBI lineage: Eukaryota > Viridiplantae > Streptophyta > Magnoliopsida > Apiales > Araliaceae > Panax > Panax ginseng. Next base: position 72,032,789 of record CM035149.1, read on the forward strand.
ATGTGTTCTCATGCAACATAGGAAAGTCATAGCCTATGCCTCTCGACAACTCAAAGAATATGAGAAGAATTATCCTATCCATCATCTAGAGTTGGCAGCAGTCATTTTTGCGCTTAAGATTTGGAGGCATTACCTGTATGGAGAGAAGGTGAAGATTTATTCGGATCATAATAGCCTAAAATATTTCTTCACTCAAAAGGAACTCAACATCCGGCAACGATGATGGCTTGAGTTGTTGAAAGATTATGATCATACCATCCAATACCATCTTGGAAAAGCGAACGTAGTAGCTGACACATTGAGTAGAAGATCATATGCGGGTACGAGTGCAATATTGTCAATGCAAAGACCTATTTTGTATGACTTGGAAAGGATGGAAATAGAGTTAAAGACTCCAAAGACCCATGTGATGATGGCGAATATATGAGTGGAACCGACTTTAATCGATAAAGTTAAAGCTGCTCAAACTACAGACCTGGAGCTGATGCGTATGAAGAAGAAAGTGCAAGAAGGTGCTATTCCGGAAGTAAGAATCGATGAAGAAGGAATACTTTGAGTCAACTCCAGACTTTGTATTCCTAACGATTCTGACTTGAAGTATAAAATCATGATGGAGGCGCACAACACACCGTTTTGAATCCATCTCAGGAGTACCAAATGTATCGTGATCTTGACATACATTTTGGTGGAGCAATATGAAGAGAGAGATAGCGGGTTTATCTCAAGGTGTCTAACTTTGTCAACGAGTCAAGTGAGCATCAAGTACCAAAAGGTCCATTGCAACCACTTGAAATTCCGGAATGGAAGTGGGAGCACATTACCATGGATTTCGTTCTTCGGTCTTCCCAAGGTTTCTCAAGGCATAGATGCGATTTGGGTCATTGTGGATAGATTGACCAAGTCTGCGCTCATTTCTTCTGATACGTCGAGAAACTTTTACACTTGAACGTCTTGCTAGTATGTACATAAACGAGATCGTAAGATTGCATGGTATGCCAGTATCCATAGTTTCTGATCGAGACCCAAGATTCACTTCAAGATTTTGGGTTAGTTTGCAAAAAGCTATGGGCACGGATTTACGATTTAGTTCGGCATATCATCCTCAAATGGATGGGCAATTAGAAAGGACTATTCAAACTCTTGAAGATTTATTAAGACTCTATGTCCTTGACTTCAAGGGAAGTTGGGACAAGTTATTACCATTGGTGGAGTTTTCCTACAATAATAGTTATCAAGCAAGTATTGGCATGGCTCCATTTGAGGCGTTGTATGAAAGAAAGTGTCGTTCTCCAGTATGCTGGGATGAGGTGGGTGAAGCAACGTTGTTGGGACCGGATTTGGTACGTATAACTACGGAAAAGATTCAAACGATCCGACAACGTATAAAAACCTCACAAGATCGGCAAAAGAGTTATGTTGATCTTCATCGAAAAGACATGGAATTCAATATTGGAGATCATGTGTGGTTATGTGTTGCTCTATGGAAAGGAGTTACAAGATTTAGAAAGAGAAGAAAGCTCAATCCTCGATTCATTAGCTCATTTTTAATCCTCGATCGAGTAGGAAATGTGGCCTATAGACTCGCCATACCGCCAAGTATGTCTCGTGTTCATAACGTTTATCACATATCTATGTTACGTAAATATGTGAAAGACCCGAACCATATTATTAAATTAGAACCAGATGAGATAGAGGAAGATTTAACGTATGAAGAGTTACCTGTTAAAATCTTGGATAAGAAGGATCATATTCTATGCTCTAAAGTTATACCTCAAGTCAAAGTTTTGTGGAGAAACCACGATGTGGAGGAAATGACCTGGGAGTTAGAATTTGAGATGAAATCAAGGTATCCTCACCTCTTCGACATACCAGGTACGCACCCTAATTTTGAGGATGAAATTTCATAAGAAGGGGAGGTTTTAAGACCCCAAATTTTATGAATAAAGAATAATTTTCTCGAAATATATTTTTGAATATTATGGTGTGGATTTGATATAATGTTATAGTTGTGGGTAATATTTATAAATTTTGCAAAGTAAATCAAGTGGTTATATAATATTAGATTGGTGGGGAATATTCGTTTTAACGGGGAATATTAAATGCGATGGCACAATCATTAGTGGACCCTACAACGGAAGTATTATCGTAGTTAAAAAATGATGTAATAATCTTTTATAAAAATAATGGCGGAAGTTTTACCGTTAAACCTGTTCAACTACCCTAGTAGTAAAAGTATAATAATACGCGTGGTTGCATAGTAGCACTACGGTATTGATTATTGATGCTTACGTGAGAAGTCACTCGCTTATACTCAATTATTATTACTCGGTAATTCTTTGCATCATATCTCTCATTTTATTGATTCGATTATTGTCACAAAGATCATCTGCATAAGATGTTATATTATTAAATTAATAATTGAGACGACAAAGTTATTCATATTATTAAATTGCAATATTTATAATGTCTAGAAGTTACATCGAGGAGATGTTTGGTCATCTAATCGCGCCAATAAGGAGAAATCCTTATCGAAAGCCCTATTTCACAGGAACGACACAGGTTGTTAAATATTGTGAGTTATAATATTAATGATGAATAAGTTCGTATTGATTAAAGATGAAATTGATAGTTCCATTGTGTTAGAATTATTAGTGTTAGTGGAAATCGACATTTATTTCGATATTAATTGATGTCTGGAAGTTATACTGACCAGTCGGGTAATTAACCGGATAAATGAGCAATTAATTGCTACTAATTCACATGCTTATATAACTATTTATTCACATGTGTGTACTATTGAATCACATTCATGTACTATTAGGGGAGTTGGTGCAAGATTGATAATATTTGCATGACAAAGTTAAAAATGGAGGTATAGATGGAGGTACTATACTGTAATTCATATTTTCACATGATTATAACTATTGATTCACATGATTGAACTATTGATTCACATTATTTACTATTAGGGGAGGTGGTTCAAGTTTGATAATACTTGCAGGACTAAATTAAAAATGAAAGAAAAGTTGAAGGTATTGTACTGTAATATTTTGAGCCCCAAAACATGCAATTATCGAAACTATATTTTCCTATAAATAGAAGCTCATTCTTCCTTCATTTCTCACTAATTCACTAAATTTATAGAGCAGTTATTATAGAGAAAAATTATAGAGAGAAAGAAGAAGAGAAGTCTGCTGCCTCTCTACTCCAGTATCCAGTTTCTTTCTAAGGTAAGGGTATTATTTCTTTCGTATTCATGAAGAGAGCTTCTGTTATTCCATTCTTTATTATTATGTTGGAATAACCTGTCTATGCGAAGTACCGCATACATGGTGAAATTCTTCTGTTATTCCATTCTTTATTATTATGTTGGAATAACCTGTCTATGCGAAGTACCGCATACATGGTGAATTCTTTGTTATTCCATTCTTTATTATTCTGTTGGAATAACCTGTCCGTGCGGTCTATCGCATGCATGTTGAATTCTTCTGTTATTCCATTCTCTATTATTTTGTTGGAATATCCTATCTGTGCGGATTACGCGTGACCTGGTTCCATTCTTTATTATTCTGTTGGAATAACCTGTCTATGTGGATTATCACATACATGGTGAATGATCCTTCGTATTCATTCCCTATTAAATTGTGGAAATGATCTGTCTACGTGGATTACCGTATGGCGGGTAAAAATCTATTTGCAGTTTCATATATTCTATGATACTCACTTGGTTAAAGTTTTGGCTTCTATACTCCATGAAATTAGTAGAATATCCTGGATATTTGCGCTTCATCCGGTATCTTTTCATGGAAATATTTTTCTGAGCATTCTTGAATTTTACTCCACAAAGCAGTATCATGTTGACAATTTGGACGTAATTGATTTCAAGATAAATTAACTTATAAATATTTAAAATTTATTCTTGAACTTGTTTTATTGAATTATTATGTCATTGTCATCATCCTCATGCTTATATTGTGATGAAAGTCATCTTTGGCTTACGTGCATAGATGTACTTGGTATGATTATGACCGAGGATTATTCGGTATAATCATGACTGTAATGTTATAAATGATGTGGTAAAAGTCCTCGTTAGCTTTGTAGTGCATTGATGGGCGATTTTGGTATGATTATGACCGAGGATTATTCGGTATAGTCATGACCATTGATGATTTAATGAATATCCTTGGCCGTAGTGCGAGGATGACTCGATGATGTGGTTTATTTATTAAGTTGAGTCTCAAATGATAAAAATTGATGAAAACATTTTAAATCATAGAAGATAGTAGATATCATGCTTTACTTGACTCTTCTAATGGATTGCTTATTCCGCTGCAGTTAAACTTGATATCTATTGTATTTTATCAGTTTAACATTATTGCAGACTAATGATAATTTATTCTGCATTATCTTAGTCATAATATTTCTTACTGGGCTAATTGAGCTCACCCTTTTTTTTACTGTTCTCTTCAGGAAATGAGAACATAGCCGGACTAGTCGAGGGAACAGTGGCGGGTCCCGGATGATAGCATTAGTAGTCCTCACTATTACATTAAATAGTGTGACAATAAATGTAATGAGGACTCCATTGAGTGTGGATATTGTCTAGATGACAATATTGTTATTAAAACTCTTATATTATATTTTGTCGTATTTTACACGACTGTTGTATAATTAAGTTGTAAAATCCCAAATTTTACGAATAAAGATTTAATTTTCTCAAAATATTTTTTTCAAAATTATGGTGTGGATTTGAGATAATGTTATAGTTGTAGGTAATATTTAGAAATTTTGAAAAGTATGCAAGTTGTCATATTATATTCGATTGGTCGGGAAATATTCTTTGTGTCGGGGAATATTCGTACGACGACACAATCATTGGTGGACCCCACAACGGAATTATTGTCGAATTGAGAAAACGACAAAAATATTTTTATGAAAATAACGACGGAAGTTTTACCGTTAACTGTTGAAACACCTGGTGTTAGAAGTACAATAATACGTGTTGTTGCATAGTAGCACAAGGTATTGATTATTGATGCTTACGTGAGAAGTCACTCAGTTTTGTTCAATTATTGCTACAGTAATTGTTGCATAGTATCTCACGTTATTTGATTCAATTATTGTCCATATTTTATATATTATTAAATCAATAATTGAGATAACAAAGTTATTAATATTATTATTTGCAATATTAACGATGTCTAGAAGTTCTGCCAAGGAGAGGTTTGGTCACCTAATTGCGCGCCAATAAGGAGAAATCCTTATTGGAAAGCCTCCTCTTTCCTGGGAACGACCTGGTCGATTAATATTGTGAATTATCATAAAGGTGATAAGTTTTGTTTTTTTTATTATTATAAATGTAATAAAACAGAAAACTTTTTATATAAAACAGAAAACTTTTTATAAACTTTTGTTTTATTTGATTATAAATAGAATATATTATATTTTATTATGCATAGTGTTTGTATAGTAAAATATTTTTATATAAAATGTAATACTTTTATAAAGTTATTTGTTTTATTAGACTATAAATAGAATATATAATATTCTATTATGCATAGTATTTGCATAGTGCTGCGTAGTGTTTGCATAGTAAAATCTTTTTATATAAAATGTAATACTTTTATAAAGTTATTCGTTTTATTAGATTATAAATTGAATATATTATATTTTATTTAAAAGGTTTTGTTTTATTAGAATATTTTATTAATACTACATAGTAAATCAATATGGACCGTCTGTTTAAAAAGTAAATCAATCTGACCGCTTCATGAATTAGTTACTATTCATCCCATTCTCCTATAAATGAAGCTCATTCCTTCATTATTTCTTACAATTCACCAAACTCTAGAGAGAGAAACTATAGAGAGAAAGAAGAAAAGTATTCTGCTACTTCACTACTCCTATATCCAATTTCTTCTAAGGTAAGCGGTATTATTTCTTTCGTGTTCATGAAGAGAACTTCAGTTATTCCATTCTTTATTATTACATTTGAATAACTTTGTATCATGCTGAGCTACCCTAGATGAAATTCTTCCATTATTCCATTCTTCATCATTATGTTGGAATAACCTCTCTGTAATCTGCATACATGGTGAAATTCTTACATTATTCCATTCTTTATTATTCATTGGAATATCCTCCTTGGTCTTGAATTTACTTTGACACAGTTTCGATTCTTTATTATTACATTGGAATATCACATGCTCGTATGCGTTTACGTATGACCCGTTTCCATTATTTATTATTCGTCGAATATCACATGCATGCGTTTATCGTGACACACTGGTTCCATTCTTTATTATTACATTGGGAATAACTTTGTTTTATGCAAATCTATCGCATGCATGGTGAATCATTCATTATTCCATTCTTTATTATTACATTTGGAATAATGCATACATGTGGATTACCACATGCATGGTGAATGATCCTTTGTATTCATTCCTTATTAAATTATGGAAATGATCTGTTTACGTGGATTATGATGAAAGTCATAATGTAAGCATTAGACTGTTGATTATGATGAAAGTTAAAATAAAAGCATTGGATTGATGAAAATCAGGGGTATATGTAGTATTAGTAAGTGTTATGATGAATTATGTTGGTTATTATGTGAAAACATGAAAGTTTCTTAGAAATCACAAAGGGTTTAAAATCAGATTTTGGTGAAAATGGAACCTGAAATTCAATTGACCATATCTCCTATTATGTTTTGAATTTTTGAGTGTGGTCAAGTTCTAGAATTAGATCTATGAGTTTTCTAGCTTATCCAAGTGGAATCACTGGAAAAGGTGGTGTAGATTTTCGTGTGGACTGATTTTAGCAAAGGAGTCAAAAACTGCAAAGTACCAAAAAGCTACTGCCCAAAAATTTAAAAGGGCATTTTCGATCACTTATTTTGTGAGAAAAATTCCGGTCTTTTGGGACATGGAAATATATGGTATAAAGTACCTCCTGTCCAAAAATGAGCTCATTCCGACTTAAAATGAGCAAGTTATGACAATTTCAATATTTAGGTTTTTTCGATGAAAAACGCTATAACCGGAGTTCTATAACTCCGATAACTGCCAAGATTTGGAAATTTCTGGAGTTAAACTTGAGGTAGCTAATTTCTTAAGGAATTAATTAGAAATTAATTTTTGAAAAAATACTTAAGGGAGTTGAAAAATTATAAAAAAATACTGTTGTGTATGAAATATATGTATATATGTTTGGACAAAGAATACAAAAATAATAAGTTGATTTGGTAATTTTTCATGAAAATGGTTTAGTTACAAAAATATGAGTTAAATATGTTATGTGAAGTTGAAGAATTGGTAAATAGGATTTTGAGGGCTTGAAAATCCTATATAAGGTATATGCAGATTTTTGATGAGTGATTTAATCATTAGTGATGAAATCTTATGAGTATGACATTTTTGAATGATTAAATGCATTATTTGGTAAATTGTAAATAATTAAATTAAATTGTTTATAAGTTTAAGAAGTGATTAAAATATTGTTATAATATTAACAATATTAGATTATGAGTTATTTAAGTGATGGATAATATTTGGATAAATTTAAAGTCTTTAATATTTATCCTTGTTTTCGTTTGATGAATGCTTATATTCTTGTCATCATCCTCATGCTTATATTGTGATGAAAGTCATCTTTGGCTTACGTGCAGAGATGGACTTGGTATGAGTATGACCAGGGATTATTCGGTATAATCATGACCTTAATGTAACGAATGATGTGGTAAAAGTCCTCATTGGCCGGTAGTGCATTGATGGACGGTTTTTGGTATGATTATGACCAGGGATTATTCGGTATAGTCATGACCATCGATGATTTAATGAATATCCTTGGCCCGTAGTGCAGGGATGACTCGATGATGTGGTTTATTTATTAAGCTGAGTCTCAACGATAAAAATTGATGAAAACATTTTAAAACATAGAGGATAATAGATATCATGCTCTACTTGACTCTTCTAATGGATTGCTTATTCCGCTGCAGTTAAACTTGATGTCTATTGTATTTTATCAGTTTAACATTGTTGAAGACTAATGATAATTTATTACAGATTATCTTAGTCATAATATTTCTTCTTTGGGCTAGTTGAGCTCACCCTTTCTTTCACTTTGTTCTCTTCGAAATTAGAATATAGTTTGGGGCGGTAGGGAGCGGAGTGATGGTCCAGATGATAGCATTAATAGTCCTCACTATTCTGTTAAATAGTGTGACAATAAATGAAATGTGGACTCCATTGAGTGTGGATATTGTCTAGATGACAATATTCTTATTAAAACTCTCAGTTTATGTTTCGTCGTATTTTACACGACGTTTGTATAATTAAGTTTGTATTTGTATTCTGTACCATGTATTTGGCGACTCAAGATGGGTGATGTATACCTATTTTGGGGGCGTCACATAAGTTGTATTTGAATTTTTTACCATGTATTTGGCCACTCAAGATGGGTGATGTATACCTATTTTGGGGGCGTCATATGTCCTACGAACAAAGGTTATACCATAAGTCAAGATTTTGTGGAGGAACCATGCTATTGAAGAAATGACTTGGGAGTTGGAATCAGAAATGAAAGCGAGGTACCCTCACCTTTTTGAAACACCATGTACGTACGTCAATTTCGAGGGCGAAATTTCATAAGGAGGGGATGTTGTAAGACCCCAACTTTTTAATAAATAAAATTAAATTTCCTCTATTCATTATCTTGAAATAATGAGTTAATTTGATATAATACTTTGGTTATGGGTGAAATGTACAAATTTTGTAAAATAAGCAAGTGGTTATAAAATATTCATTGTTGTCGGGGAATATTCGTTTGGTCGTGAAATATTCTTGCTGTCGGGGAATATTCGTACGACGGCACAACCATTTGTGGGCCCCATAACGAAAAATGATTGGATGAAGAAAACGACAATTTGAGTTTTTATAAATAACGACGTAGTTGTTATCGTTAACACTGTTGGAATACGCAGTGGTTAAAATCTGATAATATCGTTGTTGCACGAAGAGCACTTACAGTATTGTACAGATATTTTTGAATTATTGATTCTTACATAAGAAGGCACTACTCAATAATTGTTACAGTAATTACTGTTCAATATTTTATTTTATTGATTCAATAATTGCTGCGTTGATATTTTATATTTTTGTTAACTCAATAATTGTCACTGCAAAGTATTTCCCATTATCAGATCAATAATTTATATTATTTGAATAATATTATTAGATAACATTATTGGAAATGTCCAAGGAATTTATGTCTTGGAAAGGGGTTTGGTCATCTAATTGCGCGCGTAAGGAGAAATCCTTATCAAAAAGCCCCCTCTTTCCTGAAAACAACCTGGTTGTCATACTTGTGATTCTGTAATATTATTTTTGAATAATTAATTATTAATTTATATGATAAGGAAATATTTATTTTTATGTGGATATAAATGAAGGATTTCAGCATGAGATATTTGTTGAAAGTTTGGCATATTTTTCTATGGAATTACAATTATCTGCTCCGATAAAATATACATTCAAATATATTATTATAATATTACGATTTTTTTAAATTTTCAATGGTAATATTATTATAATAATATATAATTTTTAGCATGTGAATAAAAGTGGAGTGGAGGTTAGCAATTTGAATTGGAATTCTTTCCGTGTACTTCTTCTTTTCAAAGTTGCTGGCTAAAGTTTATTGCATATTTTCTTTCTTCTGTTTGGTGGGTGGTAGACATCCTGCAAACCATTCCTTGTTTTCAAAATGGTAGGCCCTCAATCAATTGAGAATTGTGAGTTAGGCATTAAAAACTTCTCCAGCAAAGTGATGTTATCAAATTAATGGGCCCTTAACCAATAAAATGTGAGTTATTCCTTTACAAATTCTTCCTGCAAGCCTTTATTTTCCAAAGTTTGTGGGCCTCACCCATTGGAAATGAGAGGTAGGCATATGTTAGGCAGGTTAGGCAAAGAAAAAAGAGAGGAAAGTTAGGCAGTTCATTTGGTTTTCTCCTCCGTGATGCACTATAAATAGGGGGTAACCCCTCCTTCCTCAACACACCATTACAATATCAGAAATTCTTATTCTATAGTATTGTGAGTATTTTTCTTGAGTATAAGAATACTTTGAGCGTAGTTTTTCTGCAAGATTTTCTCAAAATAATATCCGATATTCCAGTCAAATCCAGTTTCTACTAAGGTAAAGGATATTATTTTATTGTAATACTCGTGAGAAATATTATTTTCTTTCATACTCCATATTACGTAAGCGATATTATTTTATCTCGTATTCCTAAATTTGAACTTACTATGGTAAGTATTGCTTCTATAATTCCTGAAATGATTAGAAATTTCGCTTCATCTAATATCATTTCATAAGAATATTGGTCTGAACTTTTTTTATCAAATTTGAAACTTTTCATGATTGGGTACTATTCATGGGCATCTTATTTATACTGAGATCGCTCACGCAGCATCTGTGCACGAAATCTTGCTCACACTGTCTTTGCTCACAAAAAAATTTTTTCTCCTTCCAAGTTATCTGTTGTGACCCTTATTCTTGAAATTAAATCCATGTTATGGTCTCATTTGACATATTCTTATTATCATAATTCTAAGACTTAAGTTGTGTTGAAAGTTATCTTTGGCCCGTAGTGCAAAGATGTGATAACCCGGGATTTCGAATAAATCCGAATTTTATGAATAATTTTTTTTATTTTAATATTAATATTGACTATTAATATTGTACTGTGTATATGTGATACGAGTCTCGAGAAGTGGTCAATTTGTGTATTGACTGATAAATAAGAGTAGAGTTGTGCTTAATGGAGAATAGAAATCCTAACCCTAAGTCCGGATAGAGATTCGATTGAAAATATAATTAAAATAATTATATTAATGAGTACGTGTTTGTACTGTATAGAATGTTGATCAATGATTGTTCGGGTCGGGTACAATATTTGTAAACCCTAATAAGGGATTAGAAACCCTAACCTCAAGATTAGAAACCCTAACACATAGTTAGGAACCCTAATCGAAAGCCGAAAAATCCTAATTTTTAATTCTGGAATCCTAAACCCTAATTAGGAAACCCTAATCCTAATTAGTAAGCCCTAAAGTGATTAGTAAACTTTAATGTGTTTAGTAACCATTAATATAATTAGGAAACACTAATTATATTTTAGAAATCTTAATTTTCTATTTTAAAAATCCTAATTTAGAAAATCCTAGAAGCTAAAGTTGTAAAACCATAGGGTTAAACCCTAATGGTTTGGTAAATTCCATGTATGCCATTAAAATTACATGTACAAAGTCCAAAATACCCTTTACTTAGCTTTTAAGTTAAAAGATTTGCAAAATCTAGTGAGTCATCACTTTGGATAAGACCATCTGCTAAAATTCAATACAAATCTAATCCATATCTTGCCACCTTGCACACTTGGATTCATTGCATCTAAGATATAATGATTTAGGACAAAGAAAGTTCACAGAATAAGCTCATTAGCTATCTAACACCAACCAACTCATTCTTTCACCTAAACCCACGAAATCCCTAAGTGCTTCAGTCTCTAACCAAGCCTTTAGATCACCAAAATCAGTTAAGGAGAGCAAGGATCAAAGATTTAGCAAGAGAAGGTATAACCCTAAACTCAACTTTGATCTTGTATGCAAAGAAATATTTTGTGTGTATGTGTTTAGATTCATGCCAGAGAGTGTTTTATGATGATCTATGATGATCTATTCTAGATCCATAACATCAAAGTGGGTAAAAATGAAGTTTTTCAAAAAACTGTCCAAGAACACAAAAATCGTCTGACAAACTAATGTTAGTCGCTCTAGATCTTTCTGTATTTATGATTTTTGTTGTGTTAAAGTTGTAATCTGTAGCTTGTCATGTTGTCTTTGATCAGGAACTGGAATCGTAGCTATTGGATGTCCAGATTGTGAGTAATGATCGATCAAAACCCGTTGACCGGGCATGACCAGTTAAATTCTGGGTAACCCAGAAACACGTTTCCAACGTCTGACAAGATTTTTCCAAGCCAATAACTGTCAATTTTTATGTGATATGTGGATGTTGTTGTATACGTGTTGTAGCCTGCTAGATGGAGTATAAATCCATGCCTTAAAACCCCTTAAACAACAACTATGTTGGATATAGGAGATGGTCAAAGTAGCCATCCGATACTGATTTTGAGTTTCTGGAATTTCCAGAAACCGTATGAACAAGCCCTCTGACAGGGTTTGACCGGATCATATCTGGAGATTTGGATCTTGTTGGACTGAGATTATGTTATGTATTTGTTCCCTGTCATGTGTACTACCTATTTCGACCATAAGAACAATGAACGAATGACCAGAACACCAAATTAATGGAGCTTGAAAGTGGTTCCTTGAGACTGTCTGGGTTTCTGGGTATCCCAGAAAACCCAAATGATGTCTGACAGTGACTTTAAGAGCTTGGATCTTCAAAGTGTGAGGTTGTATACCCAATATGAAAGTTGATAATTGTAGTGTTACATACACACTACCAAATCAGTGTCTTAGCAAACCCGCAAACATAATATATCTCTTGAGTATCAAAAGCGCATCAAAGTTGACCCCTTGAACACTGACTGTCAGTGTTCTTGAGGCTCAAGAACACCAACAGCGACTCTTTGTGTCGCTATAGCCTATAACGACGGTTTTATTAATTTTAATTTCTAATTTTCTGGAAAATAATTAAAAATAGAAAATAAATTATAAAAATTACCAAAAAATGGTTTTAAAAATTATTTTAAATTATGAAAACTAATTTTTGACTATTTGGGATATTTTTCATTAATATTTATAATTATTTAAATATTAATGGTATTTAATTTATTTAATTAGTATATTAAATAAATTAGAGAAAATGATTTTAATATTATAAAAATCATTTTAAATAAGAATAAAGTGTTTAAAAATATTTTGAGTTATAAAATGTAACTTTTAATATTTTTGGAGAATTTTCATTAATAATTTAATATTAATGATATTGGATTTATTTAATTATAATATTAAATAAATGAATTAAAAATGATTTTTTTTTATTTAAAAATGAGAAAAATGATTTAAAAATATTTTAAGTTATAATTAATAACTTTTAATATTTTGATGATAATTTCATTAATATTTAAATATTAATGGTGAAGGTTAAAAATGATTTTAATTAATTTAACAATCATTTAAGTAGAATATTGATGATTTAAAAATATTTTAAGTTATTAATAATAACTTTAATATTTTGACAAGTATAACATTAATGTTGTTTATATTATTAATTATTAATAATGATAAGATTATTTGATAACTAAATCATTTAAAAATGATTTAAGTGTTTGTAAAATTATTATAAATTATAATATTGTTTTTAAATTATTAAAAGCTTTCGAAAAATATTATAAAGGATAATTGACTTATCTAAAATAACATTGAAGCTTAGAAACCAAGTTTAATTGACAATAAATGTGTAAATTGTCGGATAGGGTGACCAGTACACCGAGATGAGACCGAAGTCCAACCAGACTGATCTAGTTTGACTTGATAAGTGTTTATATAGGTTATAAATAGTGATGTGGCTATGTGGTAATGTGTCTAGGAGAAAGATTGACTATGAATTATAGTGTTATGTGTTATAAATTATTGTGCTAATTATGAGACTGATATTATTGGTTATAAGTCTTTCGAACGCAGATAAGTTTATTGTGTAGCAGTAATCAACGAAGAAAGCAAGTTTTCTTAACTCAACCTTGAGTTAATATTGTTCAATTATTATGGTGGTTAATTATTGTTAATTAGACCACGTCCAATAATTTATTTTTGATTATTCGCAGGTAGTGCATGTTAATTAATTCAAATTGAATTATTGATTCTGAGAATATACTTGTAGAATAACTGTTGTTGGATATTCACATCCGTAGAAGCTATTATTGATTTTAAATAGTACAGTTAAATTATGTCTATTGTTTAATCGTATTGAAACATGTCTTAGCTAATTATTTTGGCTAGACGAACATTTGTTAGAACTTGATAGGTTCGAGAAGAGAAGAGAAGGGAATTCAATTATTATTGATAGATCAATGCCAGTTGTTTCGGTTAGATCAAAAAAAACTTGATAGGTTTGAGAAGAGAAGAGAAGTGATTAGATATTGAAATTATAGTATTTCGTTGTTAAATTAAATTTTGATTCTGAGACTGAGAAGAACAACCTTTTATACAAAGGGAACATTTTATTGGTCATAAATTCGACCTTTGAACGCGTGTAAGTATTATGCATAATATAGGGTACAAGGAGTTGGCCGACTCTAAGTACTTGCAGAGGGGTATGATTTAATCTTTATGGTTATCTGATACACCTGGGTATATCAAAGTCAAATCTTTGATAGTTACTCGAGAAGAGAAGTTCAAGATCCAATGGATCACTCAGCATAAATCTGAAAAATATTCCACTTTGTTATTGCGTAGAATTGATTCTTGATTATTCATTAGAATATCGTAGAAACTTTGAAAGCGTTGTACTCTTTTATTATCAGATTATTGTGTTGCATAGAATGCGAGAAGACTTGTTAATTATTAAAGCTATGTTAAGCTATTTGAAAGTTCCCCGAACTTTGGTTTCATTCTATCAAAATAGATAGTCTGTTGTTCTGATTCTTATACATTCTTTGTATGTCTTAACTTGCGGGGCAAATTTGTTGCTCACCCTTGCTAAATAAAATATTTCAGCTAGGGATGAAGTTGCAGGAGGTGCTGTGAAGGACAAGGGCAAAGGCATTGTAATAAATTAGTTATGAATAACATTATTATTATGTTATGTTTGTAAACCCTTTTTGTATATCTAAAGGGTAAGTTTGAAATGTTAAGGTTAGACGACCTGGGATTAATGTATTAACAATCTTTGTTAATGACTTATGTATTACTATTTCTATATGAATGGGTAGTTAGATGTTATTATATTGTGGATCCTGAGCACCAAACTCGGGGGTCAGGAAACCCGGATTTGGGGGCGTCACAAAATATAAACTATTAATTGATGAATTTCTTTGGCCTGTAGTGCAAAGATGAATGGTTATCTGAGGAATATTTTTGGCCCCTAGTGCAAAGATGAACATGTGTTGAGATGAACATGACCAACTGGTGATATAAATGAATATCTTTGGCTCATAGTGCAAAGATGAATATTTGATTCAAGATATATATTGATTGATGTTACAGCGATAAAATATTGATGATGGACTTTTAAATCATAGAGGATAGTAGATTTCATTCTCTACTTAACTCTTCTAATGAATTGTTATTTTCGCTGCGAATATTGATCTAAAACTTGTTGTCCATTATATTTTATCTGATTTGTTGAAGGCTAACGATAATTTGTTCTACATTATCTTAGTCATAGTATTCTTTACTGGTCTAGTTGAGCTCACCCTTTTCTTTTTTGTTCCATTTTTCTTCTTAGGAAGCAAGAATATAGCGGGGAGTAGTCGAGGTGTGGAGTGATGTTCCATGGTAGTTTTTATAGTAGTCCTCACTATTTTGTAAAATAGTGTATCAATAATTGTAATGAGAACTTATTTGAGTGGATATTGTCTAGAGGATAATATTTGTATTTAAACTCACAGTTTATGTGTTGTCGTATTTTGCACGACAATTGTATTAATGAAGTTGTAGTTGTTTCTGTACTATATATTTGGTGACTCAGAATGGGTGATGTATACCTATTTTAGGGGCATCACAACTTAGTTCACCTTTCCTATTATCTTAGACATGATTACTGTAATGACCCCAAAATTCATACAACTCAATTATCGACTTCGGTTGTTAATAACACGTCTAACTTCTGATTTTACATCATTATTCGATGTTAAACTTAATAATATGTGGAATAATTTAAACTTTTCTATCTTCTTATTTTAATTCCCTGAATCAAAACCTTTATCATTAACACATCTCTAAATTAATTTTATTTTGTGATTCACTTCATCAAAGTTATTATATAGAATCTTACATTTTAATCCGACAACCTTAACATATCAGATAACTTAAACTTGACAGTTTATCATTACATAATCATTGTAACTTATCAAGTACATTTCTCAAAACCTTTATCTTTACCTATCATTAAACCATACTTAGCTTATTACTCACCTTATCAGAGATAATAAATAAAACTTACATCCAGGTTCAATACCTTTTCATACAACAAACAAAACTTAAAATTTATAACTCAACATCTATTAAACATCATACATTATTCAAAACCCTAAACATGGTTCAAATAATAATAATTCAGCCAAAGTGTATAAATCTTCGAGTATCACATCTGATTCATGTCTTTTAAGTAGCACATAACTTTACCTTGAATCTTTAACCTGCAAAAGTGGTTATTTGCAAGGTTGAGCTCGACAGCCAAGCAAAATCTAACAGTTTTCATGCATCACGTAACATATAATAGAATGCTTATCATACATCTCATAAACATTGAACTAACATAACATACATGCTACAGTTCATATAACAAGTATAAAGATTGAGTTCCTTAGTCAATCAACATTCATTACTCAATCAACGTAGTCATATATTGACTTTAACGTTTCATGCTTTCAACATATATAAACACATCATGCTATTTGCAATAAAGATTTAAAAAAGTTCATCATCAAGTTCACATAGTAAATAGGAACTGAAAGATTTGCCTTGATCATTGTTTACCAATAACAGTTTAACAGCTTACAGCTATCTGCACTTCACGTGCCCTACACAATTATATAATCATTCACATTAACTATTAGTCACATAGCAATGCATAGTAGTTGTAATGTAAACTTTACTCTATATCTCATAACTCTTCCTATTATCAACACACAATGTTCAATTTTATTGTGTTAACTTTTGACTTATATCTCACTACATTTCATATTTGAAGTTCATTCAAGTGTTTAAGTCTTGCTACACAAGTGTAATAATGTTCACCAATTACCTTACACATATCATTAGAATCGTAATAATGATTAGTTGTATTAACATTAGCTTTATGGGTTTAACCCACCATTTAGGTCATACCCTTAACTTAACACCTAACCATGTTGGTTAACACCTTTAACGAATCTGAAACCTCATAATAAACTAACATAAATCTTATCATTCATCTCTAACTTTTAAAAATATCACATTTGGTTCATTATATAACTTATTTAAATGATTACTTAAAATCCTCCCATTTTATATTACATCACATTATAATCTGATGTTGTAGTCCATATTATGTTTTAACATCATTATCTTGCATGCTAAACTAGATTAGACCCTTGCTTGACAATCCTCAAATAAATGACTTCTCTTGCTTTGAGGCTCAGGCACGCACGCAAAATGCATCTACCCCAAGCCTTGGCACCGCCAAGAATCTTATTTGGTGCAGATTCCTTGAAGACCAATGGCGCAGAATACTGCTTATGCTCATAATCTGCAAGCAATTCTTGCCCACACCCTGCATGTAAATTGCAATGAGCTTCGCTTCATGCCTGACTCCCAAAAACTAACCCAATTCCTACATAAATTCATGAAACTTAACATCTAAACTATGTAAAAACATCAATAAACATGCTATACACAATTACAATTACATAAACATTACATATACACAAATTTGAAGAATCAAAACCTCAATTTTCCAAATTTCTTTAATTTTAACACTTTTAGCGAATTCGATCACCACGACTTCATTTCTTAACCAATTAACACGATTCAAACTACGCCGTTTTCGTTTCTTAACCTACTAACACAATCTAACATCAAATTACAGATTATAACACATATAGAGCATGAAATTTTGTACTTTCTTAAGCCATTATTCATACATAACCACTGTTATTTCAATTTCTTCCTACAATCCCAATTTCATGTGTTTGATACTCGAACAACACTCATATATGATGATTAACAGATTATAAACCATGCATACATGTATATATATCAATCCAACACAACTATAAATAGAAATTTCAAAGATAGAAGTTAAGATTAGAGTAGATTATACCTTGAATCTTTGTTTGTTGGGAAGAGAATTGATTTCCCTTAATACTCCAACTCCCTAGCAAAATATACAGAGAATTTCTCTCTTCCTACCAAGCTCTCTCTCTCTCTCTCTATACTCTGTTATCTAACCTTAGAAAAATAAGACTCAAAGAATAAACTGATATGGCTTTCACCCACGTACTCTTTCGTTAGCAAAACAATACGCCTGCGTCAGTTATACTAAACCAAAGGCCATAAGGCCTTGTTTGGCTACACACAATTCCCCCCATTCTAATTTATTTTGATAATATTATATTATATAGTTTTTATTTGTCACACTTGCAATCAATTTACATAACTTACAATAATAATTATAATTTTTTATTATAATTATTCTGATGATTAATAAATAATCATATATCTAATTTAATTAATAAATTAGACTTAAACATCGCTTTATTTAATATACTTATTTTCTTTAATATTAAACAATTTAATTTAATTTAATTATTTCATTAAATTAAATCTTTCAAATAAAAATTACCATTATTCAATTTCATTACTAAATTAATGCACCATAATTCATCAATTACTTATTTATCTCAATAAATAAATTAATTAAAATATTTATTTAATTCAATAAATATTTAAAATTAATTATAAAATCATTTAATTTCTTCAATAGTTAACTTAACTATTAAACCTCACTTTCCCAATAGATGAATATATATTTCTCTTCACATCGGATCACATATTTCAAAATATATAGCACATATATATACATACTCAAACTTAAAAGATCTCATAATAAGAATTTTAATTATTAAATTCCTATTTTAATAACTTATAAAAATTCCGGTTGTCACAATTACCACCAAAGTGGTTAGCATTTCTGGCATGATTATTTCCTCCATGATGGTTATCGTTGTTCCGATGGTCGTTGCCACCGGTACGATTATTATCGTGTTATTGGTCGTTGCCTTTTGGTTGGGCTGACTCATTACCATGCTCCAATAACTGAGCCCTTTTCACCACATCTGAATATACACAAATTTGTGAGAAATAAGGTATTGACGTATTTCGGGTTTCAAACCTCTTAGAAACATCCGCGTCATACGCTCCTCATTATCTACCAAATGAGATGCAAATCGGGATAACTTCGCAAACTTTGCCACGTATTGCGATACGATCATATTTTTTTGCTCCAACTTGATGAATTCCACCTCCTTCATGTGACGAATACTTTTAGGAAAGTACTTATCATTGAATAATTCTTGAAACTTCTCCCAAGACATCTTTAGTGCGGCAGGTTGAGTACGTGTTACAGATTCCCACTAGTAATCTGCTTCTTCACGCAACATAAAGGTGGCGAAAGGAACATTTTGCTCCTCTGAGCATTCCAAGACATATCTTGGTGATCTGCTTTATCCACGTCTCTGCCTTAAGTGGTTCTGGCTTTCCCAAAAACTCCGGTGGTCCCAACTCCTTGAACTACTTAGCGGTGATCAGCCATGAGTTGCCAGTATTTCCACCTGCATTATGAACATGAGTCTCTCTCGTTTGGTTTTGCATAAATTCTAGTAAACTCCTAAACATACCATCGTTCACCATTTGGTCGGTGTTGTTGTTTATAGGAGGATTATTGCCTTCATGATGCACATTATCCTGGTTAGTGATCAGCGGTGACTTAACGGTCTCATGTGCTCCATTGCTTATCTCAGCATTTTTAGATGCCATTTTACTGTCACAAAACAAGGGTTAATTGACGTGCCACATATAATCCCTATATTTTAACCTACCAATTAAATAATAAATAAGCTTAGGTAGGTCATACTAGAAAAGGATTTACCCGTCTCTCCCCTCCTAGTTCTAGTCTCACATCTCATCCAGAGATCATATCCCTAAGCTTTGATACCAACTGTGATGCCCCCGAAATAGGTATACATCACCTATTCTGAGTCGCCAAATACATAGTACAAAATACAAATTCAAACTTAATTTATACAACTGTTAAGTGTCGTGCAGAATACGACAAAACATAAGCTGTGAGTTTTAATACAAACATTGTCTCCTAGATAATATCCAAACTCAAATTCAATCTCATTACAATTATTATCGCACTATTTCACAGAATAGTGAGGACTACAAAAACAACCATCTGGACCGTCAATCCATTCCCTGACTAGTCCCAGCTATATTCTCACTTCCTGAAGAGAACAGTGAAAGAAATTGGTGAGCTCAACTAGCCCAGTAAGAAATATTATGACTAAGATAATACAGAATAAATTATTGTTAGCCTTCAACAATATAACCGCTTATAGAATACAATAGACAACATGTAAGACCCCAACTTTTATGAATAAAAATGAATTTTCTATATATATCATTTTTGAATATTATGGAATAAATTTGATATAATGTTATAGTTGTGGGTAATATTTATAAATTTTGCAAAGTACACAAGTTGTTATATAATATTCAATTGGTCAGGGAATATTCGTACGACGGCTCAATCATTGGTGGACCCCAAAATAGAATTATTGTCGGATTGAGAAAACGACAAAAATATTTTTATGAAAATAATGGCGGAAATTTTACCGTTGATACTGTTGAACTACTTTCGGTAGTAAAGTACGTTAGAATGTCTGGCGTGGTTGCATAGTAGCAGCACATGATTGATTATTAATGCTTATGTGAGAAGTCACTCAGTTTGATTCAATTATTGTCGATATTTTATATGTTATTAAATCAATAATTGAGATGACGAAGTTGTTAATATTATTATTTGCATTATTAACGATGTCTAGAAGTTCTGCCAATGAGAGGTTTGGTCACCTAATTGCTCGCCAATAGGGAGAAATCCTTATTGGAAAGCTCCCTCTTTCCTGGGGATGACCTAGTCGATTAATAGTGTGAATAATAATAATGATGATGACGTTTTTTTATTCGTATTATTAACGTAATAAAACAGAAAAACTTTTTATATAAAATAGAATACTTTTATAAAGTTATCTATTTTATTAGACAATAATTAGAATATATTATATTTTATTTTGCATAGTGTTTGCATAGTGCTTGCATAGTAAAATCTTTTTAAAGTTATTCGTTTTATTAGATTATAAATAGAATATATTTTATTTTATTTAAAAGATTTTGCTTTAAATATGGACCATCCGATTAAAGTAAATCAATCTGGACCGTTCATGGATTGGTTACTATTCATTCCATTCATCTATAAATAGAAGCTCATTCCTTCATTATTTCTTACGAATTCACTGAAACTCTAGAGAGAGAAACTATAGAGAGAAAGAAGAAAAATATTTTGCTACTTCACTACTCCGATATCAAGTTTCTTTTACGGTAAGAGGTATTATTTCTTTTGTGTTTATGAAGAAAACTTTTATTATTCCATCTTTATTATTCTCATTAGAATAACTCAGATACGCGAAGCTACCCTATACTTGGTAAAATTCTTACAGATTCCATTCTTTATTATTCATTTGGAATATCCTGTCTCAGGCTTTTACGCCGGACCGGTTCCGCTTTTTATTATTTTGTCTGGAATATCCTGCTCTGTGCTTTTACTGACCCGACTGGTTCCGCTTTTTATTATTCTGTTGGAACATCCTGTTGGTTTGGATTTCACCTGACCTGGTTCCGTCATTTAGTATTCTGTTGGAATAACCTGTCTATGCGAAGTACCGCATGCATGGTGATTTCTGTTGTATTCCATTCTTTATTATTCTGTTGGAATATCCTTTCGGTGCGTATTACGCCTGACCTAGTTCCGTTATTTATTATTCTGATGGAATAACCTGTCTATGCGAAGTACCACATGCATGGTGATTTCTTTTGTTATTCCATTCTTTATTATACTCAAGTTGTTAAAGTTTTGACTTCTACACTCCATGAAATTAGTGGAATATTATTGATATTTGCGCTTCATCCAATATCTTTTCATGGAAATATTCTTCTAAACATTCTTGAATTTCACTTTACAAAGAAGTATCATGTTGACAATTTGGACGTAATTAGTTCCTGAATAAATTAAATCTTGAACTTGTTTTATTGAATTCTTAAATCATTGTCATCATCCTCATGTTTATATTATTTTTGAAAGTCATTTGTGGCCTGTAGTGCATATGGACTTGGTATGATTATGACCATGGATTAATTGGTCTAATCATGACCATAATGTTACAAATGATGTGGTAAAAGTCCTCATTGGCCCGTAGTGCATTGATGGACAGTTGTTGGCATGATCATGACCATTGATGAATACACGAATATCCTTGGCCGTAGTGCATGGATAATTTGTGGTTGTGATACTAATGAATATCCTTGGTCGTAGTGCAGGGATGATGTGGATTATTTATTAAGCTGAGTCTCAACGATAAAAGTGATGAAAAACCTTTTAAATCATAAAAGATAGTAGATTTTATTCTCTACTTGACTCTTTTAATGGATTGCTTGTTCTGCTGCAGTTAAACTTGATGTTTGTTATATTTTATCAGTTTAACATTGTTGAAGACTAATGGTAATTTACTCTATATTATCTTAGTCATAATATTTCTTACTGGGCTAGTTGAGCTCACCCCTTTCTTTCACTGTTCTCTTCAGAAAATGAGAACGTAGCCGGGACTAGTCGGGGAACGGAGTGACGGTCTAGATGATAGCATTAGTAGTCTTCACTATTCTATTAAATAGTGTGATAATAAATGTAATGAGGACTAAATTGAGTGTGGATATTGTCTAGATGACAATATTTGTATTAAAACTCACAACATGTATTTTGTCGTATTTTACACGTCTGTTGTATAATCAAGTTGTATTTGAATTTAGTACCATGTATTTGGCGTCTCAAGATGGGTGATGTATACCTATTTTGGGGGCGTCACACAACAAGTTTCAGATCAACAACTGCAGCAGAATAAACAATCCATTAAAAGAGTCAAGTAGAGCATGATATCTACTATCTTCTATGATTTAAAAAGTTTATCATCAATTTTATCGCTGAGACTCAACTTAATAAATAATCCACATCACTGAATTATCCATGAACTACGGGCCAATGATATTCATTAGTATCATGACCATGAATTATCCATGCACTACGGGCCAAGGATATTCGTGTTTTCACCAATGGTCATGAACATGCTAAACAACAATTCATCTTTGGACCCGTTGGCCGAAGAGAACGCATGGTCATGATCATACCAACAACTGTCCACCAATGCACTACGGGCCAATGAGGACTTTTACCACATTATTTGTAACATTACAGGTCAATATTACACCGAATAATCCCTACTCATAATCATACCAATCAATGATCCATCTATGCACTACAGGCCAAAGATGACTTTTATCACAATATAAGCATGAGGATGATGACAATGATATAAGAATTCAATTAAATGAAAGCAAGGATAAATTTTGAAGATTTTATAATTTAATATATCCAAAATTCAATAATGTCCAAATTGTCAACATGATACTGCTTTGTGGAGTAAAATTCAAGAATAATATTCACGTATCAAAAATAATTTGGACATAAAAGAATTAATTTTTTGTCGTGACTAGTACCCCGAGTGAATAGTACTTTGTGAATAGTACCCTATGAATAGTACTTCATGAATAGTGCCATTTGTATGAATAGTGTTGTACATATGAATAGTGTCATACGTATGAATAGTGCCGTATGTATGAATAGTACCCATGAATAGTATTCTGGCATAAAAAACTCAAAATTTAACAAGAATGTTCAGAAAAATATTCTTGTGAAACTATACTAGATGAAACGCAAATTTCAAGGATATTCCACTAATTTCAAGGAATATAGAAGAAATACTTTTAACAAAATGAGTGTAGAAATCAGAATCTGAAATGAAATAAGAATCTGAAATGAAATAATATTACTTACATACTACAGAGTATGGAAGAAAATATTATTTCTTACAGATATTGAACAAAAATAATATCCCTTACAACTGTTGAAGGAAAATAATATTCCTTACGAATATTGAAGGAAGATAATATTCCTTACGGATATTAAACGAAGATATATATTTCTTGCGAATATTGAACGAAATAAAATTTCTTACGAATACGAAAAATAATATCGTAAGCAAATATGAAAGAAATAATACCCCTTACCTCAAAAAGAGAGCAATTTCGACTGGTATAGCGGATATATTCTTGAAGAAAACTTTTACTATTTTCTACACACAAAGCTTCCTTAAACTCTAAAGAAATACACTCAATATTATAGAAGAAGAATTCTCTGATTCTGGTGCGATTTTCTTTTCTAAACTGAGCATCCTATTTATAGGAGAAGGGAGGGATACTATTTGAATTAGAAAATCACGGACGCACAGGAGATTTATCACGGGCGCAAAAAAATTCTGCAATTTTTTTTTTGATTTACTATGAAAACACTATGCAGACACTATGCATAATAAAATATAATATATTCTATTTTTCATATAAAACAAAACTTAATATATATATATATATATATATATATATATATATATATATATATATATATATACCACCGTGAACTTCCCGACATTTCCTTTTTTTCTTTCACATGTGGCCCCCACCTATGGCTCCCACCTTTATTATATATATATATATATATATATATATATATATATATATTCTGAATAACTTTCTACCGATTATTTTGAAAAATGGGTAAATGGGGGTCCAAATAATACGCCAAAATGTATAACAAATACTTCATAAAAATCCCGTCAATATTTTTAACAACATTTATTCATCAGTATTATAACCCACAATATTAACAACCAGATCGTTCCCAGGAAAGAGGAGGCTTTCCGATAAGTATTTCTCCTTATTGACGCACAATTAGGTGACCAAACCCTTTTCCTCGACAGAACTTTCTAGACATTGTTAAGTATGCAAATAATAATATGAATAACTTGTCATCTCAATTATTGATTTAATAATATAAAATATTATGACAATAATTGAATCAAATAACGTGAGATACTATGCATCAATTACTGTAGCAATAATTGAATAAAACTGAGTGACTTCTCACGTAAGCACCAATAATCAATATCGTGTGATACTATGCAACCACGCGTATTATTGTACTTTTCCCATAGGGTATTTCAACAGTTAACGGTAAAACTTTTGCCGTTATTTTATAAAAAGATATTTTTGTCATTTTTTATCTCCGACGGTAATTCCATTGTGGGGTCCACCAATGATTGCGCCGTTGTACGAATATTCCCCGTTAAAACAAATATTCCCCAACCAATCGAATATTTTATAACAACTTGCATACTTTTCAAAATTTGTAAATACTACCCACAACTATAACATTATATCAAATCCACACCTTAATACTAAACAAATATTTTGAGAAAATTAATCTTTATTCATAAAATTTGGGGTTTTACAATTATGAATAAGATAATGTAGAATAAATTATACTTAGTTATCAATAGTGTAAAATCTGATAGAATACAATAGAAAACAAGTTTAGATCAACAACTATAGCGGAACAAGCAATCCATTAAAAGAGTCAAGTAGAGCATGATGTCTACTATCTTCTATGATTTAAAAGTTCATCATCAATATTTTATCTCTGTAACACAACTCAATAAATAATCCACATCACATAATTATCCATGCACAACGGGCCAAGGATATTCATTAGTATCACTAGTGGTTATGATCATGCCAAATAATTGTCCATCTATGCACTACGGGCCAAAGAGGACTTTCACCACATCATTTGTCTGTAACATTACAAGTCATGATTATACCAATACACAATTCCTGGTCATAATCATACCAATCAACAGTCAATCTATGCACTACGGGCCAAAGATGACTTTCATCACAATATAAGCATGAGGATGATGATAATGATATAAGAAATCAATCACGTGAGATCAAGGATAAATATTAAAGATTTATAATTCAATTTATCCAGAGTTTAAGAATGTCCAAATTGTCAACATGATAATTAATTGTGGAGTAAAATTCAAGAATGATATTCATGTATCAAAAATAATTTGGACAAAAAAGAAACCAATTTTGTCATGAATAGTACCTCGGGTGAATAGTACCCTGTGAATAGTACCCCAGCATGAAAAGATTAAAATTTAATAAAAAAAAGTTCAAAAAAATATTTTAGTGGAACGATACTAGATGAAGCGCAAAATTCAAGGATATTCTACTAATTTCAAGGAGTATAGAAGCAATACTTATCAAAATAAGTGTAGATTTAGGAATATGAAATGAAATAATATTACTTACATACTATAGAGTATGGAAGAAATAAATATTTCTTACGAATATTGAACGAAAATAATATCTCTTACCTTAGTAGGAGAGTGTTCTGACTGGTATAGTGGAGATATTCTTGAAGAAAATTTACACTATTTGTACACTCAAAGTATCCTTATGCTCAAAAGAAATACGCACAATATTATAGAAGAAGAATTTTCTGATTCTGGTGTGATTTTCATTTCTTAATTAAGCATCCTATTTATAGGAGAATGGCAGGGCACTAATAGAATATAATCACGGGTGAACAGAAGAAAAAAAATTCACGGGCGTTGCATGATTTTTTTGATTTTTACTATTCATCACTGTGCAATAAAATATTCTAATAAAATGAAAACTTTATATAAAATATAATATATTCTATTTATAATCTAATAAAACGAATAACTTTATATATAATATAAAAAGTATTCTATTTTATATAAAAAGTTTTATGTTTTATTATTATTATAATAATAATAAAACAAAACTGAGATAACTTTCTATCGGTGATTTTGAAAAATGAGTAAGTGGGGGTCCATGTAATAAGCCAAACTTACAACAAATACTTTATGATAAACCCCTCTATTTATATCAAAAATTGAATAAATATTTATCACAAATCACTTATCTTCAATAAACACATTTTTAATCTTTCAACAATTATTCATCATTAATATTATAACTCACAATATTAACAACCAGATCATTTCCAAGAAAGAGGGGGCTTTCCGATAAGGACTTTACCTTATTGGCGCACAATTAAATAACCTAACCCCTTTTCTTGACATAACTTTCTAGACATTGTCAATAATTCAAATAATAATATGAATAACTGTGTCGTCTCAATTATTGATTTAATAATATAAAATATTGTGCAGATGATACTGTGATAATAATTTATTCAATACTATGAGATACTATGCAACAACTATTGTGGAAATGATTGAATAAAATTGAGTGACTTCTTAAGTAAGCATCAATAATCAGAGATACTGTACAATACCGTGTGCTACTGTGCAACCACGCGTATTACTATACTTTTATCACCGGGTATTTCAATAGTTTAACGGTAAAAGCCTTACCGTTATTTTATGAAAAGATTATTTTTGTCGCTTTCTATATCCGATAGTCATTCCGTTATGGGGTCCACCAATGATTGTGCCATCGTACGAATATTCCCTGACAAAAAGAATATTCCTCGACCAAACAATTATTTTATGACAACTTGCTTACTTTGCAAAAATTTACACATATCACCCATAGCTATAGCATTATATCAAATCACACCTTATTATTTAAAATAAGAATTAGAGAAATTTAAATCTTTATTCATAAAAAGTTGGGGTCTTACAATGTGTATGTGGTTTAGCTATGCATGAAATGTGATTCAACGTGATATACATGTATTAAGAAATACTTTAGCTTAGATTCAAATGACTTTTAAAAGTAAGTTAAGATGTGTTGTAAACTAATACTATGAGCATGATGTTGTGTACATTCTGAACTTAGAGCATGTATGATTTATGTTCCTTTGTGATCACACATAACACATACGTACATCCATCTTGGTTAGACACAATGAAAATTAGTCAAGCATAAGTTAGAGATGTTTTAAAGTAATAAATGATGCTAGTCATGCGTATATGATGAAAACCTTTGTGAGCATGCATACTAACTGATTTCACGACTACCTCATATGTATACATGGCGAGCATAGTAGCCTTTGTGATTGTATAACTTAAATGGCCTTAATTCATTAGAAATACTAATTTAAAACTATAACATGTAAAGTCGAACTTAAATGGACCTTAAAAGCATGCAAGATTATTTAACATGTGTATACGTTATGTGTCGATATCTATGTATGCTTAGAATGTGACTAACCTAGGAAGAGCAAAGCTCAACTCTGGTTTGGCCAGGGGACGACATAGAGCCTAACCAACGCGCAGCTGCGCCCTCTTGCAATTTGGTTTGATGGTTTGTTTGTAATCTGCAAACTTGCAACATGTATGTTATACCACTTTCAGTTTTAATACATGATTACCAAGATGTTTAAAGAGTTTTAATACATAATGGCCATGTGCAACCAAGAATCTAAAGATTTCTACAAACTTTCGTATTACTTTTCTACAAGCTAAGTATATGACGATTATATAGCTACGCGGTATTAAAGCATACTAATGTGACATTCCATTTACGTTACTAAGATAGTAATGAATGTGTGTCATTGACTTATATGATCGAACATGTATAAGATTATTAACTTATAGAGTTGAATAACTAATCAATCTGTTGTATACATAACTTTGTTACAATAGGATTTCAAAGTGTTGATAAGCTATAGAGCGGTAAAGTACACTTGAGGCAAGTTTCCCTAACTTAACTCGAGTGCCTATTTTTCAAAATATATTAGTGGATAATTATTGTTGATTATTCCACATTCACTTAATATTAATGAAAATTAACATTTATTGCAAGTTCTCTAACTTCATTTGATTTTCATATTGAATGTGAGTTCCTTAAACTCTTTACACTTTACATATTGTATAATTCGAATTATTGTCATATCGACCATATCTACATCGAGCAAATAACTATTACTATTCAAAAACTGATTTTGTATCTTTATATTGTTGCAAGCATTGAATTTGTCATTCTAAAATGCATTATAAAAGATTGTCTAAGCTATTGATTCGGCTAGACTATTATCATATGTTAGAAAGCTATCCAAACCAATTGACTTAGTGCAGACTCTTATAAATCTGCTGAGATGAAGAACCTTCATTGAAGGGGAAATTATATAACTGTCGGAGAACCGACGTGCGCACATATTAAATGTTTAAATGTTATGTATAACGTAGGGTACTTAGGCTGATCACCTGTTGTACTCGTTTTATTGGATTTTCAGTATAATACTGTTAATTCTAGCAGGAGTTCTTAGTCCTTAGTGACTGCTCAGTGTTTATTATTCTTGAACCTTGACATGATTAACTCTTTGAATCTCGTTGATATCTTTCGGTTCATAGCTTAGTGAGAATTATTGATAATTCCTGAACTATTATTCACAGTTATACCCTTGAGATTTGAACTATGAACTATTCATTCTTATTGCTATATTACTTGCTGGAAAAATTTGTTGCTCATCCTTGCTTTCCTTAAAACTTTTAGTTAAGGCAGAACGTGGTGAACCCTTAGGTAAGGACAAAGGTAAGGGCAAGGCTACGGAATAGCTTTGTTCTTTTGCGCTAGGAGTTTAATATTATCATGTTGTAATAAGACTTATGTATTGTGATGTACTAACTTATATTTAAGTTTATTCATTGGAATGATGTAGTAACGGTTACGAGATTTTGGAACGAAAATATTTATGTTATGACAATATAAATTATTTTATTTTCTGTTGTGTGAGATTTTGATTTATTATTAGAGTTAGTACGTGATGTACCAAATTCGAGATATAATTGTCTGAATTTGGGGGCGTCCCAGGTTGGTATCAAAGCATTAGGTTATAAACCTTAGGAGCAAAAATCTTTAGACTATAACCTTAGAAGAACTTTGAGGATAGAAGGAGATAAAACTCATATAGAGTTTTTCTAGAGATTTAGTGACATTATGAAATATCTTTTCATTCCATACAATAAACTTATGTTTTATTTTGACATTCTAATGGAGGTTGTTGTTTGTTGTCTTGTGTTTGTGGTTGTAGGATGGCAGACTTGGGAGGACCCAGTAGAGTGGTAAAGGAGAAGCCACGTGACATACACGTAGTGTATGAGGCACCTCTGATAGTAGAGCCCATCTCGGCCTTAGCCCCTATAGATAATGAGGAGGAGGAGATAGAGCCATTTTTTGTAGAGTCAGATCCCGAGGAAGACCCCATGGAAGATTAGCCGGTGGAAGATTCCAACGAGGCTACATTCGAGGATCGGATGTTGGGGGGAATACGAGGAATGAATTTTGGAATTTGAATGCCGAGTTGAGGAACTAGAGATTCAGGCTCAGGAGAGAGAAAATAAGATGCAGAAAATGAGGGATGAATACCATAAGAGGAAACTGGAGATGCAGGAGATGGAGGTAGAACTTGCATAACGCAAGGAAGCAGGCATACAGATGGGAACCCTTTTTCACCGTTCGATAGCCAGAAATTTAGAGTTGGAAGGCAAGCTAGAGAAGTTCGAGCAGAGGGAGCTAAGCGAGAAAGCTGAGAAGGAGGTTCTTCGTACACAACTAGAGATGGAGGTTATGGAGAGAATCCGCTTTGAGGAAAAGTGGGAAGGAGCTAATGATAGGGCATAAGACCTATAAGATGAAGTGAGATGTAAGAGAAGGAAAATGAAGCAAATGAGCTATACTTTTCGCACAGCTATGGAGAGGTTGATTGATGGTATGTACCATTATTAAGCGGAACAAGGGAAAACTCGTCACACTTTGAGCAATGATGGCTCACATGACAGGTCGAGTACAAGAGCGCAGTGGAGCACGGGATATTAGGATAGTTTCTTGGTAAAGTGTCTAGTAGTATAGGCATGTTGTGTATGTTATGTAATCCCAATCGTTTGTGTGAGATATGGGATAGTGATGTAAACCCCGAGTTGGTTCATGTTAGAGGGGTAGTATATTAGTGTTTCCCCATCTTTTGTGATATTAAGGGATGAATGTTGACATTTATAGAAGTATGCTAGGAATGATCATATCAATGTAATGATTGGGCATATGAATATAAATGTTCTTATTTTAGAAAATGTGTCATAAAATTTTGATTCCTTTTTCATTAAAGAAATTAATATAATTAGATAATAAAAAAAATGCAGAAAATGCCACCCAGACGTAGACTAACAACACCAGAAGAATCGATCAATAATGAGAGAGAACAAGTAAATCCTATCCAAAGGCTAGTAGATTTGCTAGGAGAGGCCCTGCGGGGAAGAAACAATGAACCAATACCATCCAATCCCCAAGCGGTTCTAGTTACGAACTTTAAAGACTTTAAGCGTAGGACCTCCGAAATTTGTGGGTACTACCTGTAACGCCCGAGAAAAATTGGATTTTATGTGAATTAAATTTTTATTTGATTATTTGAATTAAATGAATTTAAATGTTTATTAAAGTGAGTAAGCTGTTGAAAGGTCTTTCTATGACCTAGAATGTGCGGATGTGGTTAGGATTCTGGCTATGTGATAGGATTAATTGTTTTGAATTTTCAAGATGAAAATAAAAGTTTTTCGAGAAATTTTTGCAAAAACACTATTCATCCATTTATGCTTGGGAATTAGTTTAAAATTTTTGAGAAATGAGTAACGATAGAATGCTAAGACGAGATGGAATATCCAATAATATTTCACTTATGGCAAACGAAGTTTTCGCCTGCGAACTTAAAACCTAAATGTTAGAGAAAGTGAAATTTGAGAACTAAATGATTATGTATAATAAGTATTGTTATTATACGTGAGGAATACGAGTATAATACTAGTTATTATACGAGTATAGTATGAAGATTATTACGATGTTTAATACGAATATCGTATGAGGTATGTACAAGGAGAATACTAGGATTATACAATTAATTCTTAATGGACTTTAGCAATTGGACTTGGACTTTGTCAAGCCCAACTAGATGATGAGTGAGGCCCGATGATGAATTATATCAAGGCCCAATGTAAATTAAATCAAGCCCAAAGATAGGCCCAATATGAATTAATTCTAAGCCCAAATCAAGAAATGGAATCGTGGGTCGAACTGATGGATCACTGGATGGGTAAAACTCATGGGGTGTAATGCCTGAGAAAATCAGATTTTTATGAGAATTAAATTTTTTATTTGATTATGTGGATTAAATGAATTTAATTGATTATTTATGTGAGTAAGCTATTTGAAGGTCGTTCTATGACCTAGAATGTGCAGATGTGGTTAGGAATCTGGTTATGTGGTAGAATTAAAGTGTTTGAATTTTCAAGATGAAAATAAAAGTTTTCTGAGAAATTTTTGGAAAAACACTATTCATCCGTTTCTGCTCGGAGATTAAGTTTGCATTTCTGAGAAACACGTAATGATAGAATTCTAAGACGTAATGGAATATCCAATAATATTTCAGTTATGGCAAACGAAGTTTTCACCTACGGACTTAAAACCTAAGGGTTAGGGAAAATGATTTCCAAGAAGGAAATAAAATGTGTATAATGATTAGGGTTATTAGACGTAAGGAATACGAGTATGATACTAGATATTGTATGAGTATAGTATGTAGAATATTATGATGTATAAATACGAATATTATACGAACTATATATGAAGAGAATGCGAGAGGTGAAAGCGTACAATACAATTACTCTTAATAGAGTTTAGTAAGTGGACTTTATCATTTTCCAATTGGACTTGGATAGTGCCAAGCCCAATGATAAGTAAAGTCAAGCCCAAGATAGGCCCAAAATGATATATGCTAAGGTGCAAATTAAGAAACTAAACTGCTGATCAAACCGATGGGTCACCGGATGGTTAAAACCAATGGGGCAACCCATGGGTGACCCAAAGTTGTGGCCAAGTAAAGTGCATTTACTTGGTGGCTAAGTAAATGAATAGTAAGGAGGTTAATAGTAAGGAGGTGGGCCTAATGACCTAATGTGGTATGTTATGTGGTTATGTATTGTAGAGACTGTAAAGACCAAGAATTGTTGAATATTTATTTGAAGATGCTTGAAGGCAAGTTTTCTTAACGCTTGTCTAACCTTCGTGTTAGTCGAGTTTCTGTGATTTATGTTATTAGAAGCATGAATTGTTTTAAAGAAAGGGTCGATGCCAGTTTTAACTCGGCTAGACTAATATTAAAAGATTGATTGATTTCTTTACAAGTCTTTCAATATAGAATTAATAACGCTATCTTACGCCAATTTTTTGGTACGGATTCAAGGTAAGCCTAAGTATGAATAAACAAATATATTTTACATCGATTATTCGATGGGCACGCGAGGTTGCCGAAACTTAAACGTAAATACGTTTAACGGATGAGTGTTGATCAACATAGAGTACTATAGGTTGATCACCTAGAAGTACTCGTAAGAAATATCAGACTTACGGTCTTAGTACCGGGTTGTCCTTTTTCATGAATAAAAACTAAAGAGAATGTTCATGGTTTGTTGACCTACTCAGAATTTCTAAGTCACTATATGTACTTCAAAATTGTTTTATGAGATGAGAAGTGCTATTCAATGTTTCATAGGACTTCATAACTATTGTTCAATTATTGAAGAATAATCATATGATTCTCGAAGTGGTATTCATATAATATATTGTTAGACTTGCTAAGCTAGTTATGCTCACTTCTTATTTGAATTATATGATTATAGCTAAGGTTGAGCAAACCGAGAATTCTAGTAAAGATAAAGGCAAGGCGAAGATGAATAATTAGTTTATTCTGTAATAGACTAGTATGTTTGTATAAATTATATTATGACGAACACAGAATGTAACGATTTCAAAACCTGAGGAATGGATTTATTATTATTATTGTAATAAGAATGTAGTTAATACACTCATTTTGATGTTGTCTCAATGGAATGAATGTATAGTAATGAGTACCGTGTAGCACCATCTGTTGGGTTGGAAGATATCCGGATTTGGGGGCGTCACAGGTTGGTAGCAAAGCATTAGGTTATAAAACTTAAGGGGGGAAGAACCTTAGGCTAATAACCTCGTTAGAAAAGGAGAAGTCTGAAGGAAGTAAACTCGATTCGAATGAGTTAATAAGGTATTGAGGAAACTCAGTACCGAAAAATTTAAAAGATGGAAATTAACCTTAAAATAAACTAAATGTGATTTGTGCTTATACTATTGTGTATTATGTGCTAATCAAGATGTTATATGTTATTGTAGATGTCCATCGATAACTTCATGTATAGGGATATGTTGGTCGATGTGGATGGGCAGATAGAGGTAACATCGTTTGATACGGTGGTACCTGCACTAGAGCCAACACCTCCAGAGGCAATGAGGGCATTGTATCTGGCAGTGCTTGACCGGAATATGCAACTGCACACTATTATGCAGAACCAGAGGAAGAAGATTAGTGATCTCCATGAAGCTAAGGTGTCTGTAGAAGCAGATTCTGAGATTTAGCATAACGAGAAGGTGGTCATGAAGGATAAGGTGATGGATTGTGAGAATGAGGACGATGAGCTTCGTAAAGAATTGGGGGAGAAGGACTAGAAGATATCACAGATGTCTTACATCCATGAGAGTGCTCATGAGGATTTCAAGCTAAAAATTGCTTGTTATTCCATTGAGTCGGGACAAACTCGACATACTATTAGTCGGGATATTGTGTCAATTCTTGCAAATGAGAAACACGAGGATGTTGTTATGCATTATTAGAAGTCTAGAGTGATAAATATGTGTGTAGTGATGTAAAACCCTCTTTTGTATAAAAGGGTAGTCTTTTTTTAAATCCCAACTTTTGTGAAGTGCAATTGCGCGATAGAAATGTAATAGCTTTTGGCTATGGAAAAAAATTGTAAATAGTTTCAAACTATGAAGAAGCATATGAATATAATGTAGTTTTTATTTAATATGCTTTGTTGTGATATGAGTTGTTGTTTGACTAGCAATAACTAAGTAAGAAAATAAGTAATAATGAAGTTTTATTTATTTAATCAGAAAATGCCGCCAAGAAGAAGACAACGTAATCAGGAGGCTAAGTCCCATAACGATAACTAGGGGGGGGTCAAAACAACCCTATACAAGAGTTCATTAATTTATTAACGGTTGCATTTAATCAAATCGGGGGTAGAGCACCCGTAGTCCCTAGGGTAGCCAGAATGACTACCTTCAAGGAATTTAAAAGCGTAGGTCCACCGGAGTTCAAAGGAACTACGGACCCAATTGAGGCCCAGACATGGGTAAAGGAAATAAAGAAGGCGTTTGTTATTACAAAGATATGGGAGGCGCAAAAGACTTCTTTTGCGACCTATATGATGAAGAGAGAAGCCAACTTCTAGTGGGAGGCTCACCAGGGTGGTGCTAGAACAAATGCAGGTGGGAACAGTTCAAGAAGGTTTTCTTCAAGAACTATTTCCCTAAAAGCATGCAGGGGAGGATGGAGATTAAGTTCTTAAAACTTAAGCAAGGGGACATGACAGTTCCCCAGTATGCGGCCAAATTCAATGAATTGGCAAGGTTTTCTCCACACCAAGTGGACACTGAGGAGAGGAAGGCTCGTAGGTTTGAGCAGGGCTTGAAACCCTGCCTCTATAGTAGGATTTCTATTTTCTAGAGTGCCTCATATGGGACCATTCTGGAGAAAGCAATTATTGCTGAGGGTGGTAGTGAGGCTTTGAGCTAATACCATAAAGAGAGAAAGAATAAGAGTAAAGTAGAGGGATGACCTAAGGTCGAAGGAGTTAGTGGCAGTGGAAGTCTGCCCAAGAGGAAGAATTTTAACTCCGGGAATACTGGGGTGGAATAAGGGGATCCTAAGCATAGGATCGAAGCATGCAAGACATGTGGAAAGACTCATCTAGGTGTCTGTCTGAAGGGGAAATCGGTTTGTTATAACTGTGGATAGGAGGGTCATATATCACCCAATTAGCCTAATCCTAAGAAAAACCATGGCTGTTTTGTTTGTGGGTCGATGGACCACATGGCAAGAAATTGCCCAAAGAAGGGGTCGGAGGAGAGTAAGGGTGCTAGTAGTGGTAAGTTAGCCATTACTGGACCACCATCGTCGGGTAGATCTATGGCCCGTACTTTTAATATGACTGTCCAAGATGCGGTTACATCAACGGATGTAGTAATAGGTATCATTCCAGTCAATAAAATGAATGCTTATGTGCTAGTTGATTGGAGTGCTACTTGTTCTTTTATAGCATGTGAATTTGCTAAGTGATTAAGTTTATTCCCAAAAAGAGTAGAACGTAAAGGTTGAACCTTTAGTAAACCTTAAACAAGATAAAGAATGTAACACTTAAACAAGTAATTTAAACCTTTATTAAAGGTTGAACGAAA
This sequence comes from Panax ginseng, assembly GCA_020205605.1. Classification (NCBI taxonomy): domain Eukaryota; kingdom Viridiplantae; phylum Streptophyta; class Magnoliopsida; order Apiales; family Araliaceae; genus Panax; species Panax ginseng. Next base: position 72,069,127 of record CM035149.1, read on the forward strand.
AGATTAAACGAGATTAAAAGATAAAGAATGTAAACACAATGCGTTTGCGATGAATGATCGGTCTTAGCATACAACGAACCGTATGTCTTCGACATTAAGAAAGAATAATGAATGGTATCAAGAAAGCCTTAACGAACGGTAATAAGATTAATGAAAGTCTGAGTGTGAGTCAGATGGAGAATGTTAGAATAAAATGTAAGCGTTAAACACTTTAACTGACGTGAGGGTTGAGTGTACGCGAATATTAAACGGGCAGAACCTACACCCCGTGTATGGTTTGACCGTAGGGAAATGAAGACCAATGATTAAACCTGTGAATGGTGAAGAACTGAATTAAAGATAAGTACGCATAACGTAAAGAAGCATAGTTAATGTTTATAACTTGAATGATGTTCCGAGTTGAATGAACTGGACGTTGTAAGATAAGAATAAGGTAACATAAAATGTTTAACGCTATGAATGCATAGAATTAATATTGAATGATCATTCTGAGTATACAAAAGACTGTATGACTTAGACGATAAAGAATAAATCCTGAGGTATGGCACTTAGTTGCCAGAAAGCCATAAGGAATAAGAAATTGACTTAACGAACATTATAGTCCTAATGGTTCGAATAAGTTAAGATAAGTTTAGGTTGTGGTACAATTGTAATCTTTGATGGTTGACATATGGGAGTTGGGCTAAACAATTCCTTCAGAGAGCAGAGGTATATACGAAACTGGCAACCGATCTAACTCACTGTGAAAGACAATGTAGATAAGACGAGAACTTGTTTGTTGGTTGTTTGTGGGAAACCACTCAGAGTACCATATGGACTACTAGCAGAGACACGATGTGTGCTGAGTCCTAGAAGAGTTATAAGAAGAAGATAAGAATGTAAATCATCAAAGATGATGATCGTATGAGTAAGACATCTCCGTATGGCATGAAGCCATAAAACGGTAAAGGAAGTGGTCGTGTAAATTTAGATTAAAAGAACGCGAACCCTAAGAAGAAAAGTTAAGTAAACCAATGCGTAAGTCAAGTATATGACTAATTGGTGTATGTGTTATTTCTTTATGTGCTATATAGGAATTGGAATGAGAAGTTCAGCGTAAACTATAAGCTGTAGCTATGCATAAGGCATGTTTCCTAACTTCATTCATATTTTAGATGAATGCTAGTTTCTTAAACTTCTCAGATGTTGAACATGAGAAGGTTTATCTATGTGCGAATGTGTGATATTTGTACAAGGTGGTAGAAAGTATGAGGCCTTGTGCCACAACTTTAACACTTTTGTGTTTCTATGAGATAAACTGTTCTATGATTGAACTATTCAATATGAAATGTTCTGTTTATACATGAACCGTTATTGTTAAGTCTGTGCTAAAGATTCTAGCCAGACAGGATGTGTGTGAAAAAGAGTAGAAGAATGAAAGTATTTCAAAGTGAATCTGACTAATGTTTTAAAATGATAGGAATAAGAGTTTATTCCTATTATTCAAGCTGCTTCATAACCTTTGTTCGGTTATCGAAGTTCTAAAGGAATGTTTAAATTCTTGAAGTTGTTTATTCAACAGCTATGACTTGCTGAGCAATTGAATGCTAACACTTTCTTTAAATGAAAAACATTTTCAGCGTACGAGTAGAAGAACTTAAGGATCCCATAAAGATCAAGATGATCGGTATCCAGAAGAAGTGCCCTTCATTAGATGAATGAGCGTGAAGATCAAGTAAAGACTTGAAATGTAGAATAGTTTAATGAATTGTTATGTATCCTTGGTGATGGATGAAAGTCACTCGTGCAAGATGTAAAGAATAATGTAATTATCATTATTTATAATGAACGAGGTTATAATAACCTGGGTATTGAGAATGTATGTTGTTATATTTCACTATATAATGATGTATGTTTGGAAAGAAGTGGGACCGTGACGTACAGAATCCGGGTGTGAAGATAGACCAAATTTTGAGGCGTTACAAAGTGGTATCAAAGTTAATAGGTTATAAACCTTACATATGAGTACCTAAGGCTATAATCATAGAGAGAAGAATAAGAAGATCGTTGAGTTCAACGATTGAGGAAGAAGATCACCACATGATCATAGTGAATCGTAATAAAAGATGATTTGTTAAACGATGAATGATTTATAGCTAATGCTATAAATGAATGGTACTATGAATTAGTACGCGAAGAAGAACTCAGATTGAGTTGTAAAGGATAACATACGAATTAAAGAAAATTCGTATTAAGTGAAGAGAAAGTTAGAAGTTATAAGATTTCAATTGAGGACTCATGTGATAGCTGAGTTGTATGAACCTCTGTTATGGCCGGAGGTTTATGCTTTGGTGTAACAAGTGCTTAGCTTATTACAGTGATAATTATTGGAATATGTCACACTATCAATATGTATATAACGAGAAGGTGAATCTTTTCTCATGTATATACTTGATAGGTAGAGAATGATAAGTTAGGTGCGAGTTCTTGAAACTCATACTTATGAAAAGTTTGTAACTCATAGTTATATGCTATGTTTTTGAGCCCTAAGCATATGGAAGTCCTTGATTTGTTCTTGGATTACATATTGCAAAGGTAAGTTCTTAAACACATATGGTTGTGGAAAGTTCCTAAACACATAAAGTGTGGTAAGTTGATGGACTATACTAAGGTATAAGGATGTTTAGACTGAAAGCAAGTATTTTCAGTATACTTAGCATTAAAGGTGCTAGAGAAGATTAAGTATTATCGTAAGTAAGACAATGAAGGAAGATGGAAAAATAGGATATTCAAAGTCATCTAGCTACGCTAGATTTCAAAGTTTATTGAAATCGTGCTAATATGTGCGTTTTGAAAAGGAAAGAATTGGTTCAATTTTTTGAAACCAATGGATTTTAAAAGAGCTATTCTTGGTATGTCTATGCTAATTATTTCGGCTAGACAGAAATTGATTTGAAATATCAAAATGAATTTTATATCATCAACGCATTTGATGCAAAGATGGTAAAATGATGAAGTTATTAATGCAATTGAACCTAGTATTGGATGTGATCTTAGGATCAACAACCCGCTATGGTATGATGTTTAATGACAAAGTCATAAACTGACAAAGTCCTCAATGTACTATGAAAAGTATGGTATCATGACGTCATAAAACGTTTTGGTGTATTAGAAAGAATTTAAAGAAGTAGTCGATGTCAATTGATTTGACTGGACGAATGTTTCAAGTCAATATCCAATTTATTGGTATGGTCTAAGCTATTTGATTTGGCTAGACAAATGGTATGCCATGTTTAAAAGAAAATCGAGCTTTCTTTGAGAAGTTGTGCCAAACCAAATTGTTTTGGTGCAGAATCTAATGATTAAGTCTGAGGTGAACACACCCCAAAATGGGGTTATATGATGGGTTGATCACCTACATATGGAAGAGGTAGTTTACCTTCTTTGTGATTGTAAACTGACCATGAAAGAAGGGTTACGAAGAAATGCTGTTAAACCTAGTAAGAGTTCATGGTCGATTTGACCCCTCAGCAAAAGTATGAAATGTTTTAAAGGAATTCTTATGTTCCTCGTTATTCATTCTACTTCATGATTCTTGATAAGTTCTGAAGGTTAGGAAATGTTTGAAAGATAAGAACTTCTTTGAAGAGAAGTTGAGAAGAAGAGTAAGCTAAAATTCCGAGGATGAAATTCTGTGAAGAAGGGATGAATGTGATGACCCGGGTATGGGTGTGGTTTTGAGAAATTCTGAGAACAGAATTTTTATAAGGGCGGAAGTGTAACAACCCGGAGAATCAAGATTGTTCAGAATTTAAGTTTAAAGAATTAGTTATTAATAAAATGAATTTTTATTAATAATATTCTATGCTATGTGTTTATTAATCGTTCTAGAATCTAGGATGATTATAATACGGGAGGATTCTGGCTACGAGCTGGACTGAACGAGTAAGAATTTTCAAGATGAAAATAAAAAAATTTTGGAAGCAAAAATATTTCTGAGGAAAAAGACGAAATAGGCACTATGCACCCAACGAAACCCTAAGGGTTAGGGGTTGAATAACCTAAGCCATTTCGAGAGTTCGGTATGTCGAAATGATATTCTGTCGAAAGATTTGACGATAATATATCGTGAAAAGTTAAGTAAGCCGATAAAGTTTTTTTCTCAAAAAACGTGCAGAAATCAAACAAAATAAAAATGACGAAAAGTATTATTATGTAATTTTCATTCGTTTAACTACGTTTGGGGAAAACGTGTACCATCAAAAAGTGTTTTTCAGTTTTTTGAAGATCCAAAGAATGTGTAAAAGTTAATCTATAGAGGAAAGATGAAACATGTTAAATTCGTCAACGGAGTCGCGATTTTGGAAAAGTCTTGAATAAAATGCCTATAATAACCTGCCAATCCCAAGAAACTCCTTATTTTTGACAGCTTCTTTGGCTGATCCCAGTTTATTACAGCTTTCACTTTTGATGGATCTACCGAAATTCCGTCCTTATCAATAACGTGCCCGAGAAACTGTACACGTTCCAACCAAAACTCACATTTTGAGAATTTAGTGTACAACTTCTCTTTTCTTAATGTCTCCAACGTCACTTTTAAGTGTTCAACATGTTCCTCCCTTGTTTATGAATACACCAATATATCATCGATAAACACCACCACAAATTTGTCTAAGAATGGTTTAAACAACCTATTCATCAAATCAATGAACGCTGCAGGTGCATTGGTTAAACCAAATGACATGACCAGAAACTCGTAATGACCATACCGAGTTCTGAACACTATTTCTGGTACATCCTCCGGCCTCACCTTCAACTGATGATAACCACTCCTCAAGTTTATCTTTGAGAAATATCTCGCTCCCTTCAATTGATTGAACAAGTCATCGATTCTTGGTAATGGATACTTATTTTTAATCGCGACCTTATTCAATTCTCGATAATCAATGCAGAGCCGCATCGATCCATCTTTCTTCTTAACAAACAATATCGGTGCTCCCCATGGCAATACACTCAACTGGATATACTTCTTGTCGAGTAATTCTTGCAGCTGCACCATCAACTATTTCATCTCTACCAGGGCCATTCTATATGGTGCTTTAGATATCGGGGTCGTTCCTGGTAGTAAGTCAATCATGAACTAGATTTCTCGATCCGGCGGAAGTCCAAGCAAATCGTCTGGAAATACGTCTGCAAAATTTCTTATGACCGGTATCTCTTCTAACTTCACACTCTTCTTCTGTGTATCGACTATGTAAGTTAAGTATCTTATACCTCCTTGTCTCAATAACTTCTTGGCTTGCATCACCGTTAGACAACTTGCTTGTCGAGGTGACTTGCTTCCATAGAACACAACCTTTGACGGAGTCATAAGGTTAACACATTTCTTTTGGCAATTAATTACTGCCCCGTGATTGAATAACCAATACATTCCCAGCATGACACCAAATTCCTCAAGTTTAATTGGTACCAAATTTACCATCATCTCATGACCCTTTATAACCACTCTACAATTCTTATATATGTGTCTAACATGAATCACCTCCCTATTCGCAATCTCTATGTTTAAAGGGAAATCTAATTCTTCTTGAGGAAAATCTAAGCTCTGAGCAAATTCATCGGATATAAATGAACAATTAGCACCCGAATCAAATAGCACATAAGCATTGATACCATTAATCGGAATGATACCTGACACCACATCCTTAGACTATACAGCATCCTGCACGGTCATATTGAAAGTCCTTGCGGTAGGTCAGCTTGACTGTGTTGGTCCAGTGATAGTCAATGCACGACCACCGTTGTTTCCCTTTCCTCCACTTGCACTTTCCGCTGTCTTTTTAGGGCAATCATAAGTAATGTGATCCTTCGAATCGCAGGTGAAACATGCTCCTTTCTTTGGTCTAAAATAGTTCAGTGCAATGTGTCCCTCCTGACCACACTTAAAACACACCCGTTTACCCTTCAAATATACCCTAGTATGGTTCTTCCCGCAAGTAACACAAGCTTTAAACTTTTTCTTTTGTTGACTTCCTTGTTGTTCTCCTATAGTCGAATTCTCACTCCACTTCCTCTTCTGATTATTACTTCCATTATTACTTCCATCAGCCTTATTTTCATTCTCATTCTTTCTCTTCTTCAGTTCTTGGTTGTACTTGGTTAAGGCATCTGTGACACCCCCAAATCCAGGTTCTCTAACCTCAGATTCAGTGCTCACGATCCTATCATCATCAAGCATTCTATAACTATTTCGAAATAATAAACATACATTGTTCATTATAATAAAGCCTCATAACATGGCCCCAATGTCTCCCTAACCTTAACTTTAAAATACACCATTTATAATACAAATAGTTTACTTAAGGAAATCCATCAGATAATAATTTTAATTGACATTCATTCTAAATTACTCCTGGATCTTGCCCTTGCCCTTGTCCTTCGCGTTAGATCCTTCGGGCTTACCTGAAAATAGAGGTCATGATATAGCAAGAGTAAGCAACTAATTTGCTTCACAAGTTTATAAAGACAAAGGAGATATATCATGACTTAGAAAGAAATATTGCCTTCAATGTTCAACAATAATATAAGATTGTGGAGAAACATGAATTAATAATCAACAATTGAATATTTTTCTCCTGTCTCACCTTCAGTTAGTGATAACCAGTCCTCAAGTCAATTTTTGAAAAGTATTTTTCCCCCTTCAACTGATCAAACAAATCGTCGATCCTGGGCAACGGGTATTTATTCTTAATGGTGACCTTGTTCAACTCTCAGTGGTCGATACAAAGTCTTAATGACCCATCCTTCTTCTTTACTGAATAAGATGGTGCTCCCCTTGGTGATACACTTGGCCGAATGTATCCCTTATCTAACAACTCTTGCAGCTTGAATCATCAGTTCCTTCATTTCTACCGAGCCATGCGACTGACGCTTTGGATACCGGTGATGTCCCTGGTGCCAAATCGATAACAAACTCTATCTCTCTATCTGGCGGCAATCCCGGAATCTCTTCTGGGAAAACGTCAACGAATTCCTTTACAATAGGTATTTGACCCAGTTCACCCTCAATTCTGCGGGTATCCATAACGTGAGCCAAATAACCTATACAACCCTTCCTAAGCAACTTCCTTGCTTGCATCATCGTCAGACAACAAGATTGTCTTGGCGATTTACTGCCATGAAATACCACCTTTGACTTATTCGAAGTCTTTAGGTGTATGCACTTTTCTTCTACGATCAATGACCGCTCCATGACTTGATAACCAATCCATCCCAAGGATTACATCAAACTCTCCAAGACGAATCCAGATCAAATCCACGTTAAGCTTAAACCCTCTTACATTAGCACAACAGTTCCTATAGATGTAGTCTCACAGGATAATTTCTTTGTTTGCTACTTCTATATTCAAATGGGTGTTCTAATAGTTCATGATGTAAACTTAATCTTTGAGCAAATTCATCGATACAAAAAAGAATATGAAGCTCCTTAATCGAATAACACATAGGCATTTATATCATTGATCGAATTATACCGACACCACCTCCTCCGGATGCCACGGCATCTTGCAGATCGTTATATTGAATGTCCATGTCGGCTTCATTGTTTGGTCAATGGTCCTCCACCGGTTGTCTTAGTGTTATTGCCCTGTTGCCATTTCCGCCATCCGTGCTTTTCTTCTTCTGGGCAATCCTTGATCCGATGTCCCACTTCACCACAATTAAAACAACCTCCTTTCTTCACCTTAGTACAATTGGGTGAGGTATGCCCTTCTTGCCCACATGTATAACATATCGTTTTTCCTTTCAAGCACTCCCCCGAGTGACCCTTTCCACAGTTCCCATACACCGACTTCTTTTATTGCACACTTCCTTGCTGCATCTCCAGATTACTACCCCCACTGCTCCATTTCCGCTTCTTATTGTTGCTACCGCCACTGCTGACATTTTGATTCCCACCTTCTGCTTTCTTCTTGTTCTTCTCCCGATTATATCTTGAGACCGCTTCGCTTCCTCCTTCCGCTATAAGTGATTTTTCCAACAGAGTTGAGAATGATGTGATTTGTAAAACCGCTACCTTACTATAAATCCACGGCTTTAGTCCATTTTCAAACCTTCTCGCTTTCCTCACCTCTGTGTCCACCTGATATGGAGCGAATCGGCAATTCATTGAATTTCGCAAAGATACTCGATCTCGACATATTCTCCTGTTTCAGTTCCAAGAACTTGATCTCCATTCTTGCTTGAACACTCTCAGGGAAGTAGTTCTCGAAGAACAACTTCTTGAATGCTTCCCAAGTCACGATTCCAGTTCCGACTTTGTTCTGGTTGGCATCCCACCAATAGTTAGCCTCACCCTTCATTAGGTAGGTAGCAAAAATGGTCTTTTGCTCTTCTGCTACTCTAGCAATAACGAAGGCCTTCTCAATCTCCTTTACCCACATTTGGGCTTCTATCGGGTCTGCTGTTCCTCTGAACTCCGGCGGTCCTACTGCCTTGAAGTCTTTAAAGTTAACTAGTTGGGTGCCTGCCTGATTTCCTGCAGGTTGAGCTTGATTCCTCATGGCTTCAGCCATCATGTTGATAAAATCTTGCATTGGGTTTTGTTGAGATCCCGCTACATTATTAATTGACTCTTCAATCTCTTGGTTCCTCAGTCCACGTATGCGCGCCATTATCTAGTAAAACAAAATTCTAACACGTTACTCGGATTTATTATCATATGATTACTTAGCATGTAACACCCTATTTATTTAAACAATCAGATGATCATTATGTGAGAGTTTTAAGTTACCAAGATTTGGAAGTCTTTCTCCATGCTTAGTGGGTTAAGTTTGTTTTTTTTAAGAACATTTTCCAAATCAGTCTACTGGATTCACATAACATTAAATAGAAAATTTACTATTTAAAATCTTCCAACACATATCATAATAATATCGCATTTATATTCATACACCAATCTTCAAATGACTTACATGATTAATACGGTATATTTTATAAATGCTACTATCCCATTTTAACACAAAAGATGGGATTAACTCATAATGATACCTCCCTACAAACACAATTAGGGAAAGTACCTAACCATTTACTACCTCACACCTCGTTGAGGTTTACATCAACATAAAACCTTATTACACAACAAGAAAGGTACTAATGCATCTATTTACAAGCTGGGCCATCACATCATCACCACTTGATGGCCTGCGCCAGTCACCGTGATGATAGGCTCTTAGGGAAGCAACTATCGCAGACTCTCTACGTCGAACGAATAGACTAGGCTCTCCTATCTCATAGTGTGCCCTCCTAGCCCCCTTCTGCTGGCCCTCCTCATCTGATCAAGGGCCACCCTAAAGTTTCTACTCTGACCTTTATGGCCTGCAGTTCAATATTTAATTGGCCCACCAGCTCATCCGACTTATGGAGTTCCTCTTCCACTCGTATCTTATCGGTAATTTCTACATCAAACTCAGCCTGCATCTCCAGATGCTTTATGCTCAGCTCTCCAAACTTTGCCTTTTCATTCTCTAGTTGTACCCTCAGCATCTCAACTTGCAACTGGGATCATCCAATTTTCCCTTCTGTTCGACTTTCTCCATCTGGGCTTGATTAGCCGCATCCTTGTATTGTCCTTCAGTAAATTGGAGGGTGTGGTTTTCTACTTCTAATTCCTCCACTCTGCCTTCTAATTGACTGATTCTCCTCAACAAGTCCCCTACCGGAGGACCATGAAGGACATCTTGGGTGACCTCATGCTCAATGGGTTCCTGATCAACTGAGTAACTACCTTGGCGCTCGTTAGACATCCTACAAACACCATAAATAAAATCAACATCGCATTTCACAATAAAATATATTCACTGATGAAATGAAATAATATTTTATTAAGTACAACACAAACTTGATGAATTTCCATAATCCATCTCCTAACATACTCTATAAGAGTTTTCTACTAAGGTTATAACCTAGGTTTTGCATTCCTAATGTTTATAACCTACGGCTTTGATACCAACCTGTGACACCCCCAAATCCAGGTTCTCTAACCTCAGATTCAGTGCTCACGATCCTATCATCATCAAGCATTCCATAACTATTTTGAAATAATAAACATACATTGTTCATTATAATAAAGCCTCATAACATGGCCCCAAGGTCTCCCTAACCTTAACTTTAAAATACACCATTTATAATACAAATAGTTTACTTAAGGAAATCCATCAAATAATAATTTAATTGACATTCATTCTAAATTACTCCTGGATCTTGCCCTTGCCCTTGTCCTTCGCATTAGATCCTTCTAAGCTAAGTGAAAATAGAGGTCGTGATATAGCAAGAGTAAGCAACTAATTTGCTTCACAAGTTTATAAAGACAAAGGAGATATATCATGACTTAGAAAGAAATATTGCCTTCAATGTTCAACAATAATATAAGATTGTGGAGGAACATGAATTAATAATCAACAATTGAATATTCGATAATTGAATAACATGAACTGAGTGGTTTTGAATAACCATGAACATTTGCCAAGGTGCTCAGTGATTTAAACTGGACCTTTTAATAAGTTTTGGTATTCAAGGGGATCAGCCTTTCATACCCCGTGATTTATGCATAAACACTTAAAAATCCGACATTGATATCAAGCCTTAATCAAATTTGTCCATTTCTCAGTCAAGAGTTCTTACCATATCAATTAATAAGAATAGTTATTTAAAACCCATTTGATTTAACAAATTTAGACATACTTGATCTAGCTGATACAATTAGCATAGATCTATCCCATAAACAGTTCATAAATGAAGAACTTTAATTTAATTCACAGTTCAATGGAAGTAGAACGGAATTCGATTGCACAAAGTGCGAATTTCAATAATCAATAAAGACGTGAATAATCATCAATAATTATTCACTAACATGCTTTGAAAATAATAACTCAAGTTGAGTTAGGAAACTTGCCTCGATCGTAGGTTACAACTACGAAATTAATTTCTATCCACTATGCAGTTAAATTATCTTCCTTTGAGAGACCTATAATTAGTCTTTCAATTAGTCAATGCATAACATCAGATTATGTAATCACATAGATATTATACATTACATTACATTAAGTTCTTATAAACATTATCATGTCTAGATAAAGGTTATTATTAATTAACGACTACCTTTAATTCACGTAATATTATTCACTTAGATAATATTAATTCGCCTTCTAGTATTATTGGTTCACTAATAATACTTTAAATCATTTACTAATATTTTAATCACTTACTAATATTATTAATCATTTAATAATATTTTATCCCTTTACTAATATTATATTAATATTATTAATCATTTAATAATATTTTATTTAATCTCAAATATTATTATTTAATAATAATACTCTAATCTAATATTTTTATTTACATAACAACATCATATTATAATATTATTAATATTATAATAATATTCCAATGATTTATTAAATTAATAAACAATTTATTCTAATTGTTCATCCTTTATTAACCTCTTATTTAATATCCATAAAAGGTCATAAATAATATTTATTATTATAAATTACCAACATGCCCTAAGATAGTCATGATATAATATATTATGAGCATTCAAGCATAAAAAAATCATATTTTTCTCATTAAATACATCATTTAACTATTTATTTCCTTTTATTCATAACTTAACCATTTTTAGAAAAAATAGCAAACTGATTCCAAAAATTCTCAGCTTCTGGATTTTGACAGAATATGAGCCAACAATGATCTCCTAATTTTTCTGGAATTTTAGAAAATGATTTACTATTTTTAAAGTGTCCCAAAACACTCGGATCTTGCTCTATTTTTCATAAATTGAGTTTTACTCAGAAAAATCTAAACTTTTCAGGGTATGCTCTCTTAACATATATGAAGCTACTGTAAAAATTTTGGAATTTTCCAGTGTATACACAGTGAGATATTCGTAGGATAATATTTATGGAGTCCTTTACTGAAATAGTCATTACGCACAATATATAACTCAAAATGTGTCCGTTATTTTTCCTACTACGAGATAACTTCATAAGGTACCTCTGTAATATTTTTCCAAATTTTTACAAGACAAGAAACTAATCGAAAACAGCCTCATGAAAAACAAGTCAAGAGCTGATTTAGAGTTTCAAAGCTTTAGCATATAAAAAGGACTGCCTTGGGAAAAATAATCTTAAAGGTTCCAAAACTTGCTAGAATTGTGTCCTATCACTTGGGTTTACTAGGTAACTCATGTATCTAGCACCCCCCTTGACGGATCACAATTCCAAGTTGTACAACTTGAGTTACACAAGATTTAGTGGAAGAAAAAAAAGAGTTTTCACCCTTGGAGAACATATGCTCATTTTCTTCCTCCAAGTCTTTGATCTAACACTCAAGATACTTAATTTCATGCATGATGATATGTAGAACTAGTGTATCTTGAGTAGTTGTACACAACCCCATCAAAACTCAAGCTAGCAAAACAAAGTAAAAGAAGAAGATGAAGGTACATTATACCTTGACTTAGTTGCTACCTTCCTTGATTTTCCAAAGTAACTAATAAACTTAGGGGCATAAACAACTAGCACTCCTATATTTTTTTTTCCCTATGGCCGTAATCCTCTCATTCTTTTCTCTCTTTGAAGTTAGCTAGCTTGGGAGCAAAAGATAGAAGAAAAAGATGAAGAGAGAATGAGATGTTGGAAGAATGAAAACAAAATGAAGTGGGTGATTCACTAATAATCCTCCCACAATTATTTTGTTGCCCATTAGGTAAAAACTTTGTATTATTACTTCCATTAGGCTAAACATGATTAAATGTGCATAATGGAGTGGCAACCAATGGAAGCATGACAACATTGTCTTTGTGTTTAATAATGTCTACTAATGGACAAGTTAGCTTAATTATTCCACTTAGGATCCTCATAATATCCTCCATTTAGCTTTTATTTAAAATGCCCAATCTTGATTAATCAAATGTCTAGAATACCCCTAATCAAGTGGGCTAAGTATTGGATTGTATTTTATTTTTCTTTGGGCTTTTCTTTTAATTGATTTGGGCTAGATAATAAACATAGTCTAGCAATTTTAATAATGATACCCAATTTGATAATTTAGGGCTTTCATTTCCAATCATATGAAGTTTAATTACTCATACATATGATTTTATCTCATAACCTAATTAGATTTACAAGAATTAGGTTTAAAGTTATTAGTCACTTGAAATACTAAGTTTACCCACTTAAGTTAGTATATATATAAAATACTAACTTTTTCGTTTTACCATAACCCTTAGGTTATTTAATAGTCTTACCTAATATATAATTAGGTCACAAGGCTTTCACTTTTAATGAAGTCTATAAATGTATGTGTCCATAACTATAATATATATGTTAATTGACCCTTGCACCACATCACATATGTGGTCACATATTAAATCCATATATAACACAAAGTAAAAAAAAAAAAATTGTACATACATATATGGTGACTTAAAATTTACGGTTATTACATCCTCCCCCCCTTATAAGAATTCTGTCCCCGGAATTACATATAAGGTTACTCAAAAAGGTGTGGAAATTTTCTCTTATCTTTTCTTCAAGTTCCCACGTAGCTTCTTCAAAGATTGTGGTTCCTCCAAAGAACTTTTTACGTAATGTATAACCTTATTTCGCAATTTCTGCTCCTTTTTTCTATCTAAAACTTCAATCGAATTTCCTCGTCACGACAAATCTTTTTCGACCGAATTGGCTCAAATGCGATATCACATGCTTGTAATCGTGCTTATATGGTCGTAGTATTGACACATGAAACACATTATGAATATGTTCCAGCTCAGAGGTAGAGCTACCTCAGACGCCACTTCTATCTTCTTCTTCGAGATCTCAAAAGGTCCAATAAATCTCAGACTCAGTTTACCTTTCTTTCCAAACCTTATCTTCCCTTTCCAAGGAGATACTTTCAAAAATGCATAGCTTCCCACCTCAAAATCTCGCTTCTGGCGATGTAAGTCTGCATACTTCTTCTGGCGATCTTGAGTCGCTACCACCAGCTCTAATCACCTTAATGGTCTCTACGGTTCCATTGCACCAGCCTCGTCCCAACAATGACGCTCACCCACTTCATCCCAAAGATAAGGGCATTCTACATTTCCTCCCATACGAATGCTTCGTCAGACGCACGGCATTCCGATGTCAAGCGTGGTAGCTATTGTTGTATGCGAACTCTACCAATGGAAGATGATCCTCCCAACTACCCTTGAAGTCCATCACACAAGCTCTGAGCATGTCTTCAAGTGTTTGAATCGTTCTCTCGCTTTTCCCATCGGCTCATGGATGATACGCGATGCTCATCCGTAGTCATATCCCCATTCTTTCTTGAAGACTCTTCCGTTTTGACGTGAATCGAGGATCCCTATCCGACACAATAGATATTGGTACGCCATGTCTCGATATAATTTCTTTGATATATAATTTGGCTACCGGTCCGGACTATACCGATCTTGATCGGCAAAAGTGAGCCGACTTCAGAAGACGATCTACGATCACCCATATGGCGTCATGTCCCTTTTGCGTTGTTGGAAGTCCCACCACAAAATCCATCGTGATGTGCTCCCATTTCCACTGGAATCTCTAAAGGTCGTAATAATCCACTCGGTCGTTGATGCTCTCTCCTTGACTCTCTCGACAAGTTAGACATCCGCCGACACATTCTCAACCTCTCTCTTCATGTTTGGCCACCAAAAGTGTTGACGTAAGTCTTGATACATCTTTGTGCTTCCCGGTGTATCGAGTACCTCGACAGTGCTTCTTTGCGTAATCTCTTCCCTTAGTTCGTATTAATCTGGTACCCAAATTCGCCCTTCAAACCTTAGCAAATCAAAGTGCCATCAATCTTGTATTTCAATTCATCCCCTTCATACTAACTTCTTGATGTTGTCGCAATCTTCGTCCCTTCTCTTGAGCCTCTTTAACCTTATCTAATAAAGTAGGGCTCACCACCACGATAAATAATTTCTTATCGACCTCCATCGGATACTTAACCTCTAAGTCAAGTCGTCAAATCCTTCACCAATTCCTCTTGAATGGTTAATTTCAATAACTTCTCTCGCTTTTTTTTTTGCTCGTGGCATCGCCCACTACATTTGATTTGCACGGATGGTACGTAATCTCACAATCATAATCCTTGATCAATTCTAGCCATCGGCACGCTCATATTTAGCTCCTTCCTCGTGAAGATATACTTTAGATTCTTATGATCCGTGATATATCTCTACACTTCTCTCCATACAAATAGTGCCTCCAAATTTTCAAGGCAAAAACTATCGCTGCTAACTCCGTGTCATGAGTCGGATAACCCTTCTCATAGTCCTTTAGCTGACGTGAAGCGTACGCAATGACCTTGCCATCTTTGCATCAAGACACGCCCAAGACCCTTGTGTGACGCATCACTATACACTATAAATCCTCCCGTGTTGTCCGGTAAAGCCAACACAAAAAGCTCGATCCGAGCCTCTTCTTCAATTCCATGAAACTCTGTTCACATTTTTCCGTCCAAACTAACTTCACCGTCTTTCTAGTAAGGTTGGTCAATGGCGATGCTACCTTTGAAAAATCTTGGATGAATCTTCGATAGTATCCTCGCTAATCCCAAGAAACTCCTAATTTCGCTTGGTGTCTTTGGCTATTCCTCAGCTGATAACCGCTTCTACTTTTGCTTTGGATCTCCCGAAACACCATCTTTGTCGATAACGTGACCCAAAAATCCACACTCTCCGCAACCAAAATTCACACTTGGAGAACTTTGCATACAACTTCTCCCTCCTTAACGCCTCCAACACTTTCCTTAGATGTTCGGGGCGTGATCTTCCTCGTCTCTCGAATATACTGTAATGTCGTCGATGAACACGACAACAAACTTATCCAAATACTTCGCTAAACACTCGCTCATCAAATCCATGAATGTCAGCTTGGTGCATTAGTTAACCCAAAGAGACATTACCGTAAACTCAAAGTGTCCATACCGAAGTTCAATGCCGCCTTTGGAACATCCTCCCGTCTCACCTTGATTGGTGATAACCACCCTCAAGTCAATTTTTGAAAAGTATTTTTCCCCTTCAACCGATCAAACAAATCGTCGATCCCGGGCAACGGTATTTATTCTTAATGGTGACCTTGTTCAACTCTCAGTAGTCGATACAAAGTCTTAATGACCCATCCTTCTTCTTTACTTAATAAGACCGGTGCTCCCCACGGTGATACACTTGGCGAATGTATCCCTTATCTAACAACTCTTGCAGTTGAATCATCAGCCTTCCTTCATTTCTCACCGAGCCATGCGATACGGCGCTTTGGATACCGGTGATGTCCTCGTGCCAAATCGATAACAAACTCTATCTCTCTATCTCGCGGCAATCCGGAATCTCTTCCGGGAAAACGCCAACGAATTCCTTACAATAGGTATTTGACCCGCCTTCACCCTCGATTCTGCGGGTATCCATAACGTGAGCCAAATAACCTATACAACCCTTCCTAAGCAACTTCCTTGCTTGCATCATCGTCGACAACAACAAGATTGTCTTGGCGATTTATCGCCATGAAATACCACCTTTGACTTATTCAAGTCTTTAGGTGTATGCACTTTTCTTCATATCCAACGACCGCTCCATGACTTGATAACCAATCCATCCCAAGGATTACATCAAACTCTCCAAGACGAATCGGTATCAAATCCACGTTAAGCTTAAACCCTCTTACATTAGCACAACAGTTCCTATAGATGTAGTCTACAGGGATAATTTCTTTGTTTGCTACTTCTATATTCATTGGGTGTTCTAATAGTTCATGAGGTAAACTTAATCTTTGAGCAAATTCATCAGATACAAAAGAATATGAAGCTCCCGAATCGAATAACACATAGGCATTTATATCATTGATCGGAATTATACCTGACACCACCTCCCTGGATGCCACGGCATCTTGCACCGTCATATTGAATGTCCGTGCTGTCGGCTTGTTTGGCTGGGCTGGTCCTCCACTGGTTGTCTTAGTGTTATTGCCCCTGTTGCCATTTCCGCCATCCGTGTTTTTCTTCTTCGGGCAATCCTTGATCCGATGTCCCACTTCACCACAATTAAAGCAACCTCCTTTCTTCACCTTAGTACAATTGGGTGAGGTATGCCCTTCTTGCCCACATGTATAACATATCGTTTTTCCTTTCAAGCACTCCCCCGAGTGACCCTTTCCACAGTTCCCACACACCGACTTCTTTTGTTGCACACTTCCTCTTGATTCCATCTCCATTACTACCCCCAATCGCTCCATTTCCGCTTCTTATTGTTGCTACCGCCATCACGACATTTTGATTCCCACCTTCCGATTTCTTCTTATTCTTCTCCCAGATTATATCTTGAGACCGCTTCGCTTCCTCCTTCCGCTATAAGAGCTTTTTCCAATGAGTTGAGAATGATGTGATTTGTAAAACCGCTACCTTACTATAAATCCACCGCTTTTAGTCCATTTTCAAACCTTCTCGCTTCCTCACCTCTCGTGTCCACCGATGTGGAGCGAATCGCCAATTCATTGAATTTCGCACCATACTGACACTCGACATATTCTCCTGCTTTCGCCCAAGAACTTGATCTCCATTCTTGCTTGAACACTCTCGTGGAAGTAGTTCTCAAGAACAACTTCTTGAATGCTTCCCAAGTCACGATTCCAGGCTCCGACTTTGTTCTCGGTTGGCATCCCACCAATAGTTAGCCTCACCCTTCATTAAGTAGGTAGCAAAATGGTCTTCTTCTCTTCTTCTCGCTACTCTAGCAATAACGAAGGCCTTCTCAATCTCCTTTACCCACATTTGGGCTTCTATCGGTCTCGTTGTTCCTCTCCGAACTCCCATGGTCCCTCATCGCCTTGAAGTCTTTAAAGTTAACTAGTTGGGTGCTCGCTGATTTCCTGCAGTTGAGCTTGATTCCTCATGGCTTCAAACCATCATGTTGATAAAATCTTGCATTGGGTTTTGTTGAGATCCCGCTACATTATTAATCGACTCTTCAATCTCTTGGTTCCTCACCCACGCCTCAAGGCGCCATTATCTAGTAAAACAAAATTCTAACACGTTACTCGGATTTATTATCATATGATTACTTAGCATGTAACACCCTATTTATTTAAACAATCAGATGATCATTATGTGAGAGTTTTAAGTTACCAAGATTTGGAAGTCTTTCTCCCTGCTTAGTGGGTTAAGTTTGTTTTTTTTAAGAACATTTTCCAAATCAGTCTACTGGATTCACATAACATTAAATAGAAAATTTACTATTTAAAATCTTCCAACACATATCATAATAATACTGCATTTATATTCATACACCAATCTTCAGTGACTTACATGATTAATACAGGTATATTTTATAAATGCTACTATCCCATTTTAACACAAAAGATGGGATTAACTCATAATGATACCTCCCTACAAACACAATTAGGGAAAGTACCTAACCATTTACTACCTCACACCTGTTGAGGTTTACATCAACATAAAACCTTATTACACAACAAGAAAGGTACTAATGCATCTATTTACAATCGGGCCATCACATCATCACCACTCGATGGCCTCGCCAGTCACCCGCACAGGCTCTAGGAAGCAACTCATCGCAGATTCTCTACGTCGAATCTGAATCGACTAGGCTCTCCTATCTCATAGTGTGCCCTCCTAGCCCCATCATACCGCCCTCATCTGTACCGCATCAAGGGCCACCCTAAAGTTTCTACTCCGACCTTTATACCCTGCAGCTTCAATCTTTAATTGGCCCACCACCATCCGACTCATGGAGTTCCTCTTCCACCCGTATCTTATCGGCAATTTCTACATCAAACTCAAATTTCATCTCCAGATGCTTTATGCTCACCTCTCCAAACTTTGCCTTTTCATTCTCTAGTCAGCACCTCAAAGATCTCAACTTGCAAATCGGACTCATCCAATTTTCCCTTCTGCTCGACTTTCTCCATCCGGGCTTGATGAGCCTCATCCTTGTATTGTCCTTCAAAGAATTGGAGGGTGTGGTTTTCTACTTCTAATTCCTCCACTCGCCTTCTAATCGACCGATTCTCCTCAACAAGTCCTCACCGGAGGACCATGAGGGACATCTTGGGTGACCTCATGCTCAATGGGTTCCCGATCAACTGAGTAACTACCTTGGCGCTAGACATCCTACAAACACCATAAATAAAATCAATATCAAGACCACAATAAAATATATTCATCGATGAAATGAAATAATATTTTATTAAGTACAACACAAACTTGATGAATTTCCATAATCCATCTCCTAACATACTCTATAAGAGTTTTCTACTAAGGTTATAACCTAGGTTTTGCATTCCTAATGTTTATAACCTACGGCTTTGATACCAACTCCGTGACACCCCAAATCCAGTTCTCTAACCTCGATTCAAAGGCTCACGATCCTATCATCATCAAGCATTCCATAACTATTTCAAATAATAAACATACATTGTTCATTATAATAAAGCCTCATAACATGGCCCCAAGGTCTCCCTAACCTTAACTTTAAAATACACCATTTATAATACAAATAGTTTACTTAAGGAAATCCATCGATAATAATTTAATTGACATTCATTCTAAATTACTCCCGGATCTTGCCCTTGCCCTTGTCCTTCGTGATTAGATCCTTCTAAGCTTAATCGAAAATAGAGGTCATGATATAGCAAGAGTAAGCAACTAATTTGCTTCACAAGTTTATAAAGACAAAGGAGATATATCATGACTTAGAAAGAAATATTGCCTTCAATGTTCAACAATAATATAAGATTGTGGAGGAACATGAATTAATAATCAACAATTGAATATTCGATAATTGAATAACATGAATCGAGTGGTTTTGAATAACCATGAACATTTGCCAAGGTGCTCAAAGGATTTAAATCGACCTTTTAATAAGTTTTGGTATTCAAGGATCACCTTTTCATACCCCGTGATTTATGCATAAACACTTAATAATCCGACATTGATATCATGCCTTAATCAAATTTGTCCATTTCTCACCAAGAGTTCTTACCATATCAATTAATAAGAATAGTTATTTAAAACCCATTTGATTTAACAAATTTAGACATACTTGATCTAGTCGATACAATTAGCATAGATCTATCCCATAAACAGCTCATAAATGAAGAACTTTAATTTAATTCACAGCTCAATGGCAAGTAGAATCTAATTCAATCGCACAAAGTGCTAATTTCAATAATCAATAAAGACGTGAATAATCATCAATAATTATTCACTAACATGCTTTGAAAATAATAACTCAAGTCGAGTTAGAAAACTTGCCTCGATCGTAGGTTACAACCATTTAAATTAATTTCTATCCACTATGCAGCTTAAATTATCTTCCTTTGAGAGACCTATAATTAGTCTTTCAATTAGTCAATGCATAACATCGATTATGTAATCACATAGATATTATACATTACATTACATTAAGTTCTTATAAACATTATCATGTCTAGATAGTGTTATTATTAATTAACGACTACCTTTAATTCACATAATATTATTCACTTAGATAATATTAATTCACCTTCTAGTATTATTGGTTCACTAATAATACTTTAAATCATTTACTAATATTTTAATCACTTACTAATATTATTAATCATTTAATAATTTTTATCCCTTTACTAATATTATTAATCATTTAATAATATTTTATTTAATCTCAAATATTATTATTTAATAATAATACTCTAATCTAATATTTTTATTTACATAACAACATCATATTATAATATTATTAATATTATAATAATATTCCAATGATTTATTAAATTAATAAACAATTTATTCTAATTGTTCATCCTTTATTAACCTCTTATTTAATATCCATAAAAGGTCATAAATAATATTTATTGTTATAAATTACCAACATGCCCTAAGATAGTCATGATATAATATATTATGAGCATTCAAGCATAAAAAATCATATTTTTCTCATTAAAGACATCATTTAACTATTTATTTCCTTTTATTCATAACTTAATCATTTTTAGAAAAATAGCAAACTGATTCCAAAAATTCTCAGCTTCTGGATTTTGACAGAATATGAGCCAACAATGATCTCCTAATTTTTTTCTGGAATTTTAGAAAATGATTTACTATTTTTAAAGTGTCCCAAAACACTTTGATCTTGCTCTCTATTTTTCATAAATTGAGTTTTACTCAGAAAAATCTGAAATTTTCAGGGTATGCTCTCTTAACATATATGAAGCTACTGTAAAAATTTTGGAATTTTCCAAAGGTATACACAAAGTGAGATATTCGTAGGATAATATTTATGGAGTCCTTTACTAAATAGTCATTACGCACAATATATAACTCAAAACGTGTCCGTTTTTTTCCTACGCGTAGATAACTTCATAAGGTACCTCTGTAATATTTTTCCAGATTTTTACAAGACAAGGAACTGACCAAACAGCCTCATGAAAAACAAGTCAAGAGCTGATTTAGAGTTTCAAAGCTTTAGCATATAAAGTGGACTGCCTTGGGAAAAATAATCTTAAAGGTTCCAAAACTTGCTAGAATTGTGTCCTATCACTTGGGTTTACTAGGTAACTCATGTATCTAGCACCCCCTTCGACGGATCACAATTCCAAGTTGTACAACTTGAGTTACACAAGATTTAGTGGAAGAAAACAAGAGTTTTCACCCTTGAGAACATATGCTCATTTTCTTCCTCTAAGTCTTTGATCTAACACTCAAGATACTTAATTTCATGCATGATGATATGTAGAACTAGTGTATCTTGAGTAGTTGTACACAAACCCATCAAAACTCAAGCTAGCAAAACAAAGTAAAAGAAGAAGATGAAGGTACATTATACCTCGACTTAGTTGCTACCTTCCTTGATTTTCCAAAGTAACTAATAAACTTAGGGGCATAAACAACTAGCACTCCTATATTTTTTTCTTCCTATGGCCAATCCTCTCACTCTTTTCTCTCTTTGAAGTTAGCTAGCTTGGGAGCAAAAGATATAAGAAAAAGATGAAGAGAGAATGAGATGTTGAAGAATGAAAACAAAATGAAGTGGGTGATTCACTAATAATCCTCCCACAATTATTTTGTTGCCCATTAGGTAAAAACTTTGTATTATTACTTCCATTAGGCTAAACATGATTAAATGTGCATAATGGAGTGGCAACCAATGGAAGCTCGACAACATTGTCTTTGTGTTTAATAATGTCTACTAATGGACAAGTTAGCTTAATTATTCCACTTAGGATCCTCATAATATCCTCCATTTAGCTTTTATTTTAAATGCCCAATTTGATTAATCAAATGTCTAGAATACCCCTAATCAAGTGGGCTAAGTATTGATTGTATTTTATTTTTCTTTGGGCTTTTCTTTTTAATTGATTTGGGCTAGATAATAAACATAGTCTAGCAATTTCAATAATGTTACCCAATTTGATAATTTAGGGCTTTCATTTCCAATCATATGAAGTTTAATTACTTATACATATGATTTTATCTCATAACCTAATTAGATTTACAAGAATTAGGTTTAAAGTTATTAGTCACTTGAAATACTAAGTTTACCCACTTAAGTTAGTATACATATAAAATACTAACTTTTTCAGATTACCATAACCCTTAGGTTATTTAATAGTCTTACCTAATATATAATTAGGTCACAAGGCTTTCATTTTTAATGAAATCTATAAATGTATGTATCCATAACTATAATATATATGTTAATCGACCCATGCACCACTTCACATATGTGGTCACATATTAAATCCATATATAACACAAGGTTAAAAAAAAAAATTGTACATACATATATGGTGACTTAAAATTTACTATTATTACATCCTCCCCCTTATAAGAATTCATCCCCTAATTACATATAAGGTTACTCAAAAAGGTGTGGATAATTTTCTCTTCTTTTCTTCAAGTTCCCACGTAGCTTCTTCAAAGATTGTGGTTCCTCCAAAGAACTTTTTACGTAATGTATAACCTTATTTCGCAATTTCGCTCTTTTCTATCTAAAACTTCGAATCGGAATTTCCTCGCAGACGACAAATCTTTTTCGACCTGAATTGGCTCGTATTTATATCACATGCTTGTAATCGTGCTTATATGGTCGTAGATCGACACATGAAAAACACATTATGAATATGTTCCATTCAGAGGTAGAGCTACCTCGACGCCACTTCGCTATCTTCTTCTTCAGGATCTCAAAAGGTCCAATAAATCTCTTGACTCGCTTTACCTTTCTTTCCAAACCTTATCTTCCTTTCCAAGGAGATACTTTCAAAATGCATAGCTTCCCACCTCAAAATCTCGCTCATGATGTAAGTCCGCATTTTCTTCCGCGATCTTGAGTCGCTACCACCAAGCTCTAATCACCTTAATGGTCTCTACTACGTCTCACGCACCAGCCTCGTCCCAACAATGACGTTCACCCACTTCATCCCAAAGATAAGGGCTTCTACATTTCCTCCCATACAAAGGCTTTCAGACGGCATTATTCTTTGTCAAGGTAGCTATTGTTGTATGCGAACTCTACCAATGGAAGATGATCCTCCCAACTACCCTTGAAGTCCATCACACAAGCTCGAGCATGTCTTCAAGTGTTTGAATCGTTCTCTCGCTTTTTACATCGGGCTCATGGATGATACGCGGTGCTCATCCGTAGTCAAGGCCCCATTCTTTCTCAAAGACTCTTCCGTAAGTTTGACGTGAATCGAGGATCCCTATCCGACATAATAGATACTGGTACGCCATGCCTCGATATAATTTCTTTGATATATAATTTGGCTAGCTGGTCCAGACTATACCTGATCTTGATCGGCAAAAAGTGAGCCGACTTCGTAAGACGATCTACGATCACCCATATGGCGTCATGTCCCTTTTATGTTGTTGGAAGTCCCACCACAAAATCCATCGTGATGTGCTCCCATTTCCACTGAATCTCTAAAGGTCAGAATAATCCACTTTGGCCGTTGATGCTCTCGCCGACTCTCCTCGATGTTAGACATCTCACTAACACATTTTGTAACCTCTCTCTCATGTTTGGCCACCAAAAGTGTTGACGTAAGTCTTGATACATCTTTGTGCTTCCTCGGGTATCGAGTACCTCGATTGTGTGCTTCTTGCGTAATCTCTTCCTTAGTTCTCGTATTAATCTGCACCCAAATTCGCCTTTCAAACCTTAGCAATCCGCACCATCAATCTTGTATTTCAATTCATCCCTTCACCTAACCGCTTCTTGATGTCAGCCGCAATCTTCGCCCTTCTCTTGAGCCTCTTTAACCTTATCTAATAAAGTAGGGCTCGCCACAAATAAATAATTTCTCATCGACCTCCATCGATACTTAACCTCTAAGTCAAGTCGTCAAATCCTTCACCAATTCCTCTTGAATGGTTAATTTCAATAACTTCTCTCTTTTTTCTGCTCAGGCATCACCACTACATTTGCTTTTCTCGATGGTACAGAATCTCACAATCATAATCCTCGATCAATTCTAGCCATCTACACGCCTCATATTTAGCTCCTTCTTCATGTGAAGATATACTTTAGATTCTTATGATCCGTATATATCTCACACTTCTCTCCATACAAATAGTGCCTCCAAATTTTCAAGGCAAAACTATCGTCATGCTAACTCCAGTCATGAGTCCTGATAACCCTTCTCATAGTCCTTTAGTCGACGTGAAGCGTCGCAATGACCTTTGCATGCCAGCATCAAGACACGCCCAAGACCCTTGTGTGACGATCACTATACACTACAAATCCTCCCGTGTTGTCCCAGAAAGCCAA
The DNA here is from genome assembly GCA_020205605.1 of Panax ginseng. NCBI lineage: Eukaryota > Viridiplantae > Streptophyta > Magnoliopsida > Apiales > Araliaceae > Panax > Panax ginseng. The sequence goes on from CM035149.1 coordinate 72,093,953, forward strand.
CACAAAGCTCGATCGAGCCTCTTCTTCAATTCCATGAAACTCGTTCACATTTTTCCGTCCAAACTAACTTCACCGCCTTTCTAGTAAGGTTGGTCAATGGCGATGCTACCTTTGAAAAATCTTGGATGAATCTTCGATAGTATCCTCGCTAATCCCAAGAAACTCCTAATTTACGCTTGTGTCTTTGGTCGTATTCCCCGCTTGATAACCGCTTACTTTTGGCCGGATCTACCAAACACCATCTTTGTCGATAACGTGACCCAAAAACCGCACTCTCCGCAACTAAAATTCACACTTGGAGAACTTTGCATACAACTTCTCCCTCCTTAACGCCTCCAACACTTTCCTTAGATGTTCAAATGTGATCTTCCTCTCGCCTCTCGAATATACCGTAATGTCGCCGATGAACACGACAACAAACTTATCCAAATACCGCTTAAACACTGCTCATCAAATCCATGAATGTCATTGGTGCATTAGTTAACCCAAAAGACATTACCGTAAACTCAAAGTGTCCATACCGAGTTCTCGAATGCCGCTTTTGAACATCCTCCTGTCTCACCTTCATTTGGTGATAACCACCCTCAAGTCAATTTTTGAAAAGTATTTTTCCCCTTCAACCGATCAAACAAATCGTCGATCCCGGGCAACGGTATTTATTCTTAATGGTGACCTTGTTCAACTCTCAGTAGTCGATACAAAGTCTTAATGACCCATCCTTCTTCTTTACGAATAAGACCGGTGCTCCCCACGGTGATACACTTGGTCGAATGTATCCCTTTATCTAACAACTCTTGCAAATTGAATCATCGCCTTCATTTCTACCGGAGCCATGCGATACGGCGCTTTGGATACCTAAGTGATGTCCTCAAAGCCAAATCGATAACAAACTCTATCTCTCTCTCCGGCGGCAATCCTTAATCTCTTCCGGGAAAACGTCCAACGAATTCCTTTACATAGGTATTTGACCCGGTTCACCCTCGATTCTCGGGTATCCATAACGTGAGCCAAATAACCTATACAACCCTTCCTAAGCAACTTCCTTGCTTGCATCATCGTCAGACAACAAGATTGTCTTGGCGATTTACTGCCATGAAATACCACCTTTGACTTATTCGAAGTCTTTAGGTGTATGCACTTTTTCTTACAGTCAATGACCGCTCCATGACTTGATAACCAATCCATCCCAAGGATTACATCAAACTCTCCAAGACGAATCGGTATCAAATCCACGTTAAGCTTAAACCCTCTTACATTAGCACAACAGTTCCTATAGATGTAGTCTACAGGGATAATTTCTTTGTTTGCTACTTCTATATTCATTGGGTGTTCTAATAGTTCATGAGGTAAACTTAATCTTTGAGCAAATTCATCAGATACAAAAGAATATGAAGCTCCCGAATCGAATAACACATAGGCATTTATATCATTGATCTAATTATACCGACACCACCTCCCTCGGATGCCACGGCATCTTGCACCGTCATATTGAATGTCCGTCTTTGTTGGCTTGTTGTTTTGGTCAATGGTCCTCCACCGGTTGTCTTAGTGTTATTGCCCTCGCTGCCATTTCCGCCATCCGTGTTTTTTCTTCTTGGGCAATCTTGATCCGATGTCCCACTTCACCACAATTAAAGCAACCTCCTTTCTTCACCTTAGTACAATTGGGTGAGGTATGCCCTTCTTGCCCACATGTATAACATATCGTTTTTCCTTTCAAGCACTTCCCGAGTGACCCTTTCCACAGCTCCCACACACCCACTTCTTTTGTTGCACACTTCCTTGCATCTCTCCAGATTACTACCCCCACCGCTCCATTTCCGCTTCTTATTGTTGCTACCGCCATCACGACATTTTGATTCCCACCTTCGCTTTCTTCTTGTTCTTCTTCTCCGATTAGATCTTAAGACCGCTTCGCTTCCTCCTTCCGCTTATAAGAGCTTTTTCCAACAGAGTTGAGAATGATGTGATTTGTAAAACCGCTACCTTACTATAAATCCACGGCTTTAGTCCATTTTCAAACCTTCTCGCTTCCTCACCTCTGTGTCCACCGATATGGAGCGAATCGCCAATTCATTGAATTTCGCAAAGATACTACATCGACATATTCTCCTGCTTTTCGCCCAAGAACTTGATCTCCATTCTTGCTTGAACACTCTCGTGGAAGTAGTTCTCAAGAACAACTTCTTGAATGCTTCCCAAGTCACGATTCCAGCTTCCGGCTTTGTTCGCTTGGCATCCCACCAATAGTTAGCCTCACCCTTCATTAGGTAGGTAGCAAAATGGTCTTTTGCTCTTCTCGCTACTCTAGCAATAACGAAGGCCTTCTCAATCTCCTTTACCCATATTTGGGCTTCTATCGGTCTCATTGTTCTCCTCAAACTCCATGGTCCCACCGCTTTGAAGTCTTTAAAGTTAACTAGTTGGGTGCCCGCTCGATTTCGCAGTTGAGCTTGATTCCTCATGGCTTCAGCCATCATGTTGATAAAATCTTGCATTGGGTTTTGTTGAGATCCCGCTACATTATTAACTGACTCTTCAATCTCTTGGTTCCTCAGTCCACGTCTGCGCGCCATTATCTAGTAAAACAAAATTCTAACACGTTACTCGGATTTATTATCATATGATTACTTAGCATGTAACACCCTATTTATTTAAACAATCAGATGATCATTATGTGAGAGTTTTAAGTTACCAAGATTTGGAAGTCTTTCTCCCTGCTTAGTGGGTTAAGTTTATTTTTTTAAGAACATTTTCCAAATCAGTCTACTGGATTCACATAACATTAAATAGAAAATTTACTATTTAAAATCTTCCAACACATATCATAATAATACTGCATTTATATTCATACACCAATCTTCAGTGACTTACATGATTAATACAGGTATATTTTATAAATGCTACTATCCCATTTTAACACAAAAGATGGGATTAACTCATAATGATACCTCCCTACAAACACAATTAGGGAAAGTACCTAACCATTTACTACCTCACACCTGTTGAGGTTTACATCAACATAAAACCTTATTACACAACAAGAAAGGTACTAATGCATCTATTTACAACTGGGCCATCACATCATCACCACTGATGGCCTCGCCAGTCACCCGCATAGTCTCTGTGGAAGCAACTCATCGCAGATTCTCACGTCGAATCGAATAGACTAGGCTCTCCTATCTCATAGTGTGCCCTCCTAGCCCCCAATCACTACCGCCCCTCATACGTGCATCAAGGGCCACCCTAAGTTTCTACTCTGACCTTTATGGCCTGCAGTTCAATATTTAATTGGCCCACCAGCTCATCCGACTTATGGAGTTCCTCTTCCACCCGTATCTTATCGGCAATTTCTACATCAAACTCAGCCTGCATCTCCAGATGCTTTATGCTCAGCTCTCCAAACTTTGCCTTTTCATTCTCTAGTCGCACCTCAAAGATCTCAACTTGCAACTGGGATCATCCAATTTTCCCTTCTGTTCGACTTTCTCCATCTGGGCTTGATTAGCCGCATCCTTGTATTGTCCTTCAGTAAATTGGAGGGTGTGGTTTTCTACTTCTAATTCCTCCACTCTGCCTTCTAATTGACTGATTCTCCTCAACAAGTCCCCTACCGGAGGACCATGAGGGACATCTTGGGTGACCTCATGCTCAATGGGTTCCTGATCAACTGAGTAACTACCTTGGCGCTCGTTAGACATCCTACAAACACCATAAATAAAATCAACATCAGTACCACAATAAAATATATTCATTGATGAAATGAAATAATATTTTATTAAGTACAACACAAACTTGATGAATTTCCATAATCCATCTCCTAACATACTCTATAAGAGTTTTCTACTAAGGTTATAACCTAGGTTTTGCATTCCTAATGTTTATAACCTACGGCTTTGATACCAACCTGTGACACCCCCAAATCCAGGTTCTCTAACCTCAGATTCAATGCTCACGATCCTATCATCATCAAGCATTCCATAACTATTTTGAAATAATAAACATACATTGTTCATTATAATAAAGCCTCATAACATGGCCCCAAGGTCTCCCTAACCTTAACTTTAAAATACACCATTTATAATACAAATAGTTTACTTAAGGAAATCCATCAAATAATAATTTAATTGACATTCATTCTAAATTACTCCTGGATCTTGCCCTTGCCCTTGTCCTTCGCATTAGATCCTTCGGGCTTAGCTGAAAATAGAGGTCATGATATAGCAAGAGTAAGCAACTAATTTGCTTCACAAGTTTATAAAGACAAAGGAGATATATCATGACTTAGAAAGAAATATTGCCTTCAATGTTCAACAATAATATAAGATTGTGGAGGAACATGAATTAATAATCAACAATTGAATATTCGATAATTGAATAACATGAACTGAGTGGTTTTGAATAACCTTGAACATTTGCCAAGGTGCTCAGTGATTTAAACTGGACCTTTTAATAAGTTTTGGTATTCAAGGGGATCAGCCTTTCATACCCCGTGATTTATGCATAAACACTTAAAAATCCGACATTGATATCAAGCCTTAATCAAATTTGTCCATTTCTCAGTCAAGAGTTCTTACCATATCAATTAATAAGAATAGTTATTTAAAACCCATTTGATTTAACAAATTTAGACATACTTGATCTAGCTGATACAATTAGCATAGATCTATCCCATAAACAGTTCATAAATGAAGAACTTTAATTTAATTCACAGTTCAATGGAAGTAGAACGAAATTCGATTGCACAAAGTGCGAATTTCAATAATCAATAAAGACGTGAATAATCATCAATAATTATTCACTAACATGCTTTGAAAATAATAACTCAAGTTGAGTTAGGAAACTTGCCTCGATCGTAGGTTACAGCTACGAAATTAATTTCTATTCGCTATGCAGTTAAATTATCTTCCTTTGAGAGACCTATAATTAGTCTTTCAATTAGTCAATGCATAACATCAGATTATGTAATCACATAGATATTATACATTACATTACATTAAGTTCTTATAAACATTATCATGTCTAGATAGTGTTATTATTAATTAACGACTACCTTTAATTCACGTAATATTATTCACTTAGATAATATTAATTCACCTTCTAGTATTATTGGTTCACTAATAATACTTTAAATCATTTACTAATATTTTAATCACTTACTAATATTATTAATCATTTAATAATATTTTATCCCTTTACTAATATTATTAATCATTTAATAATATTTTATTTAATCTCAAATATTATTATTTAATAATAATACTCTAATCTAATATTTTTATTTACATAACAACATCATATTATAATATTATTAATATTATAATAATATTCCAATGATTTATTAAATTAATAAACAATTTATTCTAATTGTTCATCCTTTATTAACCTCTTATTTAATATCCATAAAAGGTCATAAATAATATTTATTATTATAAATTACCAACATGCCCTAAGATAGTCATGATATAATATATTATGAGCATTCAAGCATAAAAATCATCATATTTTTCTCATTAAATACATCATTTAACTATTTATTTCCTTTTATTCATAACTTAACCATTTTTAGAAAAATAGCAAACTGATTCCAAAAATTTCTCACTTTCTGGATTTTGACGTAATATGAGCCAACAATGATCTCCTAATTTTTCTGAATTTTAGAAAATGATTTACTATTTTTAAAGTGTCCCAAAACACTCGGATCTTGCTCTATTTTTCATAAATTGAGTTTTACTCGGAAAAATCTAAACTTTTCAGGGTATGCTCTCTTAATATATATGAAGTCATTTGTAAAAATTTGGAATTTTCCATTGTATACACAAAGTGAGATATTCAGTAGGATAATATTTATGGAGTCCTTTACGGAAATAGTCATTACGCACAATATATAACTCGAAACGTGTCCGTTCTTTTTCCTACGCGTAGATAACTTCATAAGGTACCTCTGTAATATTTTTCCAGAGTTGTACAAGACAAGGAACTGACCGAAATAGCCTCATGAAAAACAAGTCAGTAGCTGATTTAGAGTTTCAAAGCTTTAGCATATAAAGTGGACTGTCTTGGGAAAAATAATCTTAAAGGTTCCAAAACTTGCTAGAATTGTGTCCTATCACTTGGGTTTACTAGGTAACTCATGTATCTAGCACCCCCCCCCCCCCCCTTCGACGGATCACAATTCCAAGTTGTACAACTTGAGTTACACAAGATTTAGTGGAAGAAAAACAAGAGTTTTCACCCTTAGAGAATATATGCTCATTTTCTTCCTCTAAGTCTTTGATCTAACACTCAAGATACTTAATTTCATGCATGATGATATGTAGAACTAGTGTATCTTGAGTAGTTGTACACAACCCCATCAAAACTCAAGCTAGCAAAACAAAGTAAAAGAAGAGGATGAAGGAACATTATACCTTGACTTAGTTGCTACCTTCCTTGATTTTCCAAAGTAACTAATAAACTTAGGGGCATAAACAACTAGCACTCCTATATTTTTCTTTCCTATGGTCGAATCCTCTCACTTTTTTTCTCTTTGAAGTTAGCTAGCTTGGGAGCAAAAGATTGAAGAAAAGATGAAGAGAGAATGAGATGTTGGAAGAATGAAAACAAAATGAAGTGGGTGATTCACTAATAATCCTCCCACAATTATTTTGTTGCCCATTAGGTAAAAACTCTGTATTATTACTTCCATTAGGCTAAACATGATTAAATGTGCATAATGGAGTGGCAACCAATGGAAGCATGACAACATTGTCTTTGTGTTTAATAATGTCTACTAATGGACAATGTGACAACCCGATATTTTCTATATAAATAAATCATAAATTTTGCGTATAATTTTTTTTTTATTTATTAAAATAAATATGAATGATATATGTCTAGGTAATGTGTAATTATAATTATATGTGTGATAAATAAAATTTATTTATTACATTAAGTATTGCAAATAAATTTATTTTAGAATTATTGATAATTATCAATTATATTTTTAATACTAATTAATTTTATAGTAAAAATGTTTTTAATGTTTATTTTCCAAGGAAATAGGATAATTATATTATTTTATATGATATAATTATAGAATTTTTATAATACTTATTTTATTATATGAAATTATTTCGTAATAGTTAAGTTAATTATTTTAACTTAATTATTAAGGTTATATATGAAAGATAAATCGGATATGGAATCCAAACCCTAATTTTGGGTTTTGATCAAGGAATGAGAATAATAATATTATATTATTATTTGTCGAATTATTACGAATATGTATGATTATATGTGTAATGTTAATATGTGGAATAGTTTTAATATATTACTACACTAAACCTAATAATATTTTTATAAACCCTAAATACTAGTCTAATAAACCCTAAGTTTGGTTCTGAGATAAGGAATAATGATAATAATATTATATATATATATATATATATATATATATATATATATATGTGGACTGTCAATGGTTGGTCAATTATGATGTATAATGGTGCGATATTTGAAAACCCTAGTTTCTTGTGGAAAACCTAAAGTTAAAAGTAGAATGCTCGGCTTAAGACATATGTAATCATGTTAATGTGATTGTGATTGGTGTTATATGTATTAACCCTAATTAGGGAGAATTGTAATTATTCAAAACCCTTATTATTATTATTATTATTATTATTATTATTATTATTATTTTATATATTATAATCCCTAATTATAATTTTGGAACCCTAATTTGCTTATGGAAAACCCTAATTGAATTGAAACCTAAAAGCGAAAGTCATTCACGACTTTGAGAATTTGTTAAAAGCTAGTTATGTAATCACAATAATGTGATTAACGACTGGTGATATAGAAATTAAAACCCTAATACATAGAATTCTAATTTGATAATTAGAAACCCTAAATGCATTTTTGTAACCCTAATTACTAAAAGTATGAACCCTAATTGCTATATTAGCAACGTTAATTGTGATTAATGATACTAAACCCTAATGATCCTGTATAACATAATTATTAATTCAATTTAATTAGCAAACCTTAATTTCTTAATTTTAGAAACTAAATTGTTATTTATTTTTAAATTCTAATTTTAGAAATCCTAGACTTTTGCTAAAATGGCTCAAACCCTAAACCCTAAATCAAACCCTAAACCCTAAGGGTTTGACAAGTTTCATTTTTTCCATTAAAATGAATTATTAAAAGTCTATTATGCCCCTAATTGAATTATGGAATGCTAGGCTAGGTTTTGACAATAGGTTAAGTTGTTGAACAACTTCAACCACTTCCTTGACTGAAAATGGACAGCACACAAGCCTCTAGCTCAGCCATTCATGTATCTAGCTTGTCTATAAATAGATTGAAGGAGAGAGAAAATGCATTTGTTTACTAAATTTTGTCCAACACTCAACCAAGTCCCTTTTCTCTCAAACCCACGAATTTCCTAAGGCATTTCAGTTCCTTTATCAAGCCCCACGAACACCTTAGCAAATCAGTAACAACAAATCAAAAATTTGTTCATCAAAGGTATAAAACCCTACCTTGAATTTCTGTCCAAAAGTTGTTGTTAGATCTTGTGAATTGATGTTGTAATATGTTGTTTGTAGTCTAAATTAATGATCTGGGTCGGTATATTGCAAGTCCATAACATCTAAATACTCAAATCAATGATTTTCAAAATTCTGGAAAATGTATTTCTGTTGTCTGACATCAAATGTCAGGGGCTGTAGATCGTTTTGTGTTTATTGTTTTTGTTGTTTAAGTGTTGGGTTATGTAGCTTGGTATATGGTCTTTAAGATCCAAGTGGTAGAATAGCTATTTGATTTCTGGAAATAAAGTTATTCACGGTCAAATACTGGTTGACCTAAGCATTGATAGTACTTTCTCGGCAACCTGAAACTAAAAACCAATGAATTTTTTTGATCGACATCCTTGATGATTATTGGTTGAAGTTTTGGTAATCAAGTTGTAGCTGGTAATGTGGACTGTAGATTCATGTCTTAAAACCCCACAAACAATGAACATATCGAACGTAACAAGTGGTCAAAGTAGACAACTTGAACTGTTTTTGGCATTTCCGGAATTTCCGAAATAGGATGAAACGAGTTTTCGACATGGGTTGGCCGGGATTGTAAATTATGATTACGATATAGTTTAATCTGTTTGATGAATGTTATCGTACTACATTATATATACTACAACTTTGAACTATTAGATCACCATTAAATCAATCGGAACCCTTAGATCCTTAAGCCACAATATGTCAACTCGAAGTCGATGGGTTTACGGGTTATCCGAAAAACCGAACACAAATCCGACAACAATTTTAATGGCTTAGATCCGCAATTGAATTGTAGTATGACCAATCGATTGTGGGGAAATGTAATATTACATTAGTATCACGATCTAGAAGCATTAGATGGCCCATAGCATTTGTGTGAATAAAAAATTGCAAGCGGTCAAACAAGCAAGCTTGAACATCGAATTGTCGGTGTTCTTGGCCTCAAGAACACCAATGATGACACTTTACGTACGCTAAAGACCTTTAGCGACGGTTTATTATTTTTTAATTTCTAATATTAGAAAAATATTTAAAATAGAAAATAAATTATAAAAATTACAAAAATAGTTTTTAAAATTATTTTAAATTATGAAAATAATTTACGATTATTTAGAATATTTTTCATTAATATTTATAATTATTTGAATATTAATGATATTTAATTTATTTAATTAGTATATTAAATAAATTAGAGAAAATGATTTTAATTATTTAAAAATTCATTTTAAATGAGATTAATGTATTTTAAAATATTTTAAGGGATAAAATGTAACTTTTAATATTTTTGGAGAAATTTCATTAATAAATTAATATTAATGATATTAGATTTATTTGATTATTAAATTAAATAAATAAGATAAAAATGATTTTTATGATTTAAAAATTATTTTAAATAAAAATAAAGTATTTAAAAATATTTTAAGTTATAAAATATAACTTTTAATATTTAATGGTTAATTTCATTAATTAATGATTAATAATGATATTAAAGTTATTTAATATTTGTATTAAATAATTTAGTTTAAAAATGATTTTAATATTTTAATAATCATTTTAAATGAAGATAAAATGTTTAAAGATATTTTAAGTTATAAAATATAAATTTAAAGGATAATTTCATTAATAAATTAATAATTATTTAATGATTATGATATTAAATTTATTTAATAATTATATTAAATAAATAGTTTTAAAATGGTTTTATTAATTTAAAAATCATTTAAAAGGATATAAATGAATTAAAAATATTTTAAGTTATAATTAATGACTTTTAATATTTGGATAAATAGTTCATTAATATTTAAATATTAATGGTAATTATTTAATAATAATTTTAAATGTTTTAAAAATCATTTAAGGGTAATATAATACTTTAAAAATATTTTCGCTTATTATAAATAACTTTAATATTTTGATAATGGTTTCATTAATAGTTTAATATTAATTAAATATTAATGATAATAGAATTATTTGATATTTAAATCATTTTATAATGATTCCGGTGTTTGAAAATTTGTGATAAATTATGATAAATGATAATAATTATTTAAAAATTATTATAAAGCCATGAAAGATAGTGCAATTGATGTTTAAGTTATCCAAATGAATATTGAACTACTGTATAGAGTCTTAGACTCTATTAGTACCCGATAAAGTTGTCGATAAATAGGCCATGGTTCGAAAATTGATCCGGACATAGATAATTTAGTTAGTTAATTTGTTTATTTGTGATTCAATGGTGGTTAAGGTTATGTAACAATGCGATTAGGAATGTGTTGATGTTTGTTTGTGAATCCATGATTGTTGAACATGTGTGATAAGGTGATTAGGTTATGTCTTTAATCGCAATAATAGGCGTTGTTATGTGTTACGTTATGATATACTAATCAGTAAAATGATTTGATTAATGATAGGTCGTGATAGAAACGATAAATCTAAGTTGCGTAAGTGTAAGCAGCGCATCAGGCAAGTATCCTAACTTTGCATTTTCTTTATGCAATGGACAAGTGTAAGAATGTTTCAAAGTTATATTATTATACAGATTGTTAAACTTATATTATATAAGCCCATTGATTATCAACATGCTAGTATGTGATAATTCGGTTAAATATATTCTGTTCGTTAATTTCTATAAATGATTATACAAGTGTCCCCACTTGGACAATCATTGTTTTTCATCGCATGTTGATACACCTTTGATATACATATATGTTGAATTATATAAGACCTTTGTTATGAAAACCCGACAGGAATGAACATCCCAATAATGGGAAAATTTTTATGCGCTACGGCGGACAAAGGATGAACGATAATATCGTTCTAGTAATGTAGTATTGATCAATAACAGGCCCAAGGGAAGTACAACCTAAAGCCCATAAGCAATGCCGATTTACGATGAATTTCTGTTTAACCTTTTGGAAAAATGAAAAACAATGTTCATGATATGTCACGAAACCTTATATATAGACAATACACAGGTTTCAAAAATTTGAAAGAGGGTTGTTATGCTATTATTATTGGTATAGATTACTTCACAACTATTGACTGGTTGTAGAAGAATATTATAAAGAAAACATTTAAATTCTTTCAAACATATATATACATAATACTTCTTTGGGCACTCAAATGCTCATCCTTGCTTAATTTAAATGTTTTCATTTAAGTGTGAAAAGCTAGAAGGCTCGGCCAGAACAAGTGAAAAGGAAAGCAAATGTAAATATGTTATTGGTATCTTTTGTAATAGATAGATCAGTATTAAGTTAATGATATGTATTATATATCATGTAAAAAGAATATAGTAAAGGTTATGTACTTGGGATTAGACTCTGATAAATGTAAGTTAAGTTTGAAATTTATATTATTATTATTATTATTAGTAAATTCCGCTCATAGAAATGGTATCGTAAAGTACCGAGTTTGGGTTTCAAGTATCCGGATTCGGGGACTCTACAGACAAGTTAGCTTAATTATTCCACTTAGGATCCTCATAATATCCTCCATTTAGCTTTTATTTTAAATGCCCAATCTTGATTAATCAAATGTCTAGAATACCCCTAATCAAGTGGGCTAAGTATTGGATTGTATTTTATTTCCTTTGGGCTTTTCTTTTAATTGATTTGGGCTAGATAATAAACATAGTCTAGCAATTTTAATAATGATACCCAATTTGATAATTTAGGGCTTTCATTTCCAATCATATGAAGTTTAATTACTTATACATATGATTTTATCTCATAACCTAATTAGATTTACAAGAATTAGGTTTAAAGTTATTAGTCACTTGAAATACTAAGTTTACCCACTTAAGTTAGTATACATATAAAACACTAACTTTTTCGTATTACCATAACTCTTAGGTTATTTAATAGTCTTACCTAATATATAATTAGGTCACAAGCCTTTCACTTTTAATGAAGTCTATAAATGTATGTGTCCATAACTATAATATATATGTTAATTGACCCTTGCACCACATCACATATGTGGTCACATATTAAATCCATATATAACACAAAGTAAAAAAAAAAAATTGTACATACATATATGGTGACTTAAAATTTACGGTTATTACAGCATCGCTTCTACCCTCCGCGATAATTGCCTTTTCCAGTATAGCCACAAATGTATTTAATTGGAACATTGAAACCTTTCTATAAAGCCATCAGACTGGATGATCATTGGGGTCATCATTCGGCAGTCCCCCAAACTGGATGTTGGTGCATATTTGAATGGTGCCCGGCTTGATCTCAAAATTGTTGGCTTGGATGGCGGGCCTTTGAATGCTCGCCTAGAGATCATCAATTCGAGGCATAGCATACTCCCTCAGAGATTTCTGAAGTTCCTCAGCCATTATGATAGGAGTAGGAATGTTCTCGATTGTGTCTTTGGAATTTTCTCTACGCAGTCGTCGGAATGTTCTATCAACTCGGGATCAAAAGGTATTATAATGCGTCCCATCCGAGGTGGCATAAACAATGGAGACTACCTGAAAAGAGAATTAAACAGAAAAATCAGTTTAAAGTAAGGATCGTAATGACTTAGTTTCAATATTGCAAGCAATTAATTCTAAGTCCCCGACAACGACTCCAAAAACTTGTTACTCGATTTTGCAACCGATAAACACGCGCAAGTATACGCGGTCTAAACAAGTAATATAAGAAAGTAGAGTGTCGAATCCACGAGGACAAAAAATTAACGGAAACCAATACTAAGGGAAAGTCACTACTAAACTTATCTAAACGATTGAAAGTAATGGTTGGTTAAGCTATTTCAATAAGTAAATTAATTAAGAGAAGTTGGTTGTGCTAGGAAGGTAAGATAGGATTACAACTCCCCTAATGCTTCGCCTAATCTTCTAACTCACCGCAAAATAAACGAATCAAGGAATGGTCGACATAGAACAAAATTAGGCATAATCTTCTGTCGAGGTCATATGCACATCCCTAACAAGCTAGAACACCAATGTCTATGGGTGAAACTAACTGGGTCGAGGTCATTAAGCACATTTCCAAGGTCGCACAAGGCAAATAAGGATATGTCTATCCTATTGGCACATTAAGCCCACATTCAGATGTCAAGGTCATAACAGGTGTTGTTGAATTTAAAGACAAATAGTAATATCCATTTATCAATTTCCATTACTATCAGTACCAATTTCTTTATCAAGAAATCAGACAATATAAGCAAAATACAACAACCCATTCCAAAATGCTTCATTATATAAATCGAGAGAGAAAGTCAATTAAGCTATTCAAAAGGTTACATTGCAATCCTAAAAATGAAGTTAGTTCATAACTATGGAACTAACACAAATTTCTAATACACTATCCATTATCAGACAAATACAAAGAATAGGAAATTTGGAATAAGAAAAACCCCTTTATGAAGAAGTTTTCTTCTGCCAAATCTTTTCTTTACGCGCGGAGTCTGAAATATGGAGAGCAATTGATCTTCCCTTTTCCAAGCTTCTTCCTTCTCTCCCTAAGCTATTTTCTTGTATGTATGTTGTGTCTGGTTTCAAAGTTGCCGCCTCCTCCTTATCATCCCCTTGTTCCCTCTTTTCGCTAGGTCAAATAAAGGACTTGATTGTCTAGGAATCGGAGGTGGCGCCGCGGTGCAGGCCACCATGTATTGAGTGGCGCTGCGGCGCCACATGAGAAACTAGGACGCGGGAGCTTGCGCTACGGCGCGAGCCAAGAGAGGGGGAGTGACGCCGCGGCGCGGCTTACGTCAACATGGGGCATGGCACTGCGGCGTGGCCATTAAGCCTGGCCTTGGCGCCGCGGCGCGAGCAAGAGAAAAATGACTATTTTGCCCTTTTAAAGCTGCAAAAAACACTGTGAAGCTCTGCAATGCAACCATTAAACACAATAACACTATATTTCTGTAAAACTATATAAAAAACTACGATTTCAGGCAAGCATTTAAGTCATAAAGTATCTGATTCGCGGGTTTAAATCCCACTCATCACTCTTGTAACCTAATTCGTTATATCGAGTGAGCTTTACTTTCCATATTATCATTCGAAACATATATTGTTCTAATACATTGATTCATAGAAGAATGTTCTAAACTCCTTTGAATATAGCACTTTGCATGTATATCATGTTATTTAGTTATATATATTGTTGATATTCGATCTTTGACTTTAATAGCCTTGTTCAGTTATACATTCTCGTATTAAACCTTTATTGATGGAAGTTGAATAATGTTCTAAAATTCTAGAGACACTGATAAGCTGGTTCCAAACTAAACTTTCTTTAGTACGGAAATTCTAAATTCAAACTGAGACGAACAACCCTAATATAGGGGATTTTTGTACGTGTAACGTTTAGATGTTTGTGCACAATACATGGTACAAAGGGCTAATCCCCCTAAGGACGCTAAGAATGGTCTGTATTGTCTAATGACTGTTAAGGTTAAGGTAATAATACCTATATACCGGAGACATAGTTCGTAGTCTTAAGACCCTCAGACATTGATTTCGAACTTGTTTTCTATTCTTAATTCACAGAACAAGTTCATTATTGCTAGCATTCGTTGTTCATTCTCATGTTGTTACTATTACTACTTCCTATATCAGTGAGCAATTTTTTGCTCACTCTTGCATTTAACACTGCAGCTAAAGTTAAGAAAGTCGATGAGCCATCTACTAGCAAAGGAAAGGGCAAGATGTCCAAGTATTGAAGACTTATGAGAATTTTATTTTAATGAATTATGTTAAAGACTTGTTTTAATATATGATGCATTCCGCAAACTTATGTAATAATTTTAAGGTTAGATTACCTGGGATTTATTTTGAGATTATAATGTAGCCCTTTAATGGGAAAGATTATTGTTAAAGTTATTTAAATTATGTCTTTATCCTTTGTGATGGGTAGTTAGATGTAATAGTTTTGATAAGTGAGCACCAAATCCTGTGGGAATGAAGTGCCTGGATTTGGGGGTGTCACAGGTTGGTATGAAAGCCTTAGGTTATAAACCTTAGGTGGGGAAACCTTAGGAAGTAACCTTTAAGGAAATAGAAAACATAGAGGTGTTTTACTCTTACCGAGTTTTAAGGAATGGATTAAGGTATCCATTGAAGTTAAATAATAAAAGACATTATGTGTTATGTGTTAATAACTTGTGTGCTCGCGAGTATCGAAAATATTAAGTAAAACTTAAATATTTTGTTGTCAGGATGTCTAACGAAGGAGGATCCAGTCCAGCTAGGGAAGTGATACCTCAAGTACTTAGAGATGATGAACCCCAGGATATTCATGTAGTGCGGGAACAGTTGATCCAGGAGGATGAGCCTGTGACCGATCCCGAGGAGGATAGTTTTAAAGAGATAGAGGAGGATCATGAGGAAGAGGATCCTGAGGAGTTTCCACCAAACTCCATATCAGCTGAGATGTATGACGCTCCGTACGACCGTAACATAGAATTACAGGACGAGGTTGAGGAGCTGAAGGAAATGGTTGAGATACATCATGCTTCGATAGAGCAGAAGGATACGGAGATTCAGGAACTTGATTCAAAACTTGGAAACACGGAGTGGGATCTAGTTCATACCAAGGGTCACGACATGAAGACACATTGGCGATGTGAAAAGATGAAGACTGACATGGAGAAATTAAAAGATGATTTCAAAGAGGAGTCAGCTAAGCATGCAAGAGTAGAGGATGCTTGGATGAAGGCGACTCAACGTGCAGACCGTGCTGAAGCTAAAGTCCAAGTGAAGAAAGCCAAGATGAAGGAGATGGATTACACTTTTAATTCGGCGATTGATATGGCCCAGGATCGAGTCTATTATTACCTACCTCAGTTTGAGAATTAAATAAGTGGTTCAGAATGGATCGCATAATGCATATATCGTATCATGGAGGAAGAGCGTCAGGAAGCCTTACGACGTCTTAATATGTCTAGATAGAGATGATGATAATAATAATAATAATAATAATAATAATAATAATAATAATAATAATAATAATAATAATAATAATAATAATAATAATAATAATAATAATAATAATAATAATAATAATAATAATAATAATAATAATAATAATAATAATAATAATAATAATGTGTGGTTAATTATGTGAATAAATAAATTGTGAATCCCTTATTTTGAGATGAATAAAGGGATAGTATGGGTATGTAATCCTGGAACTTGTTTAGTTCAGGAAAGTGAATGTTGATAGCGGTTATGCTATCTTTAACATGTTTTAAAACATTATGAATGAATAAAATATTAGAGTTTATTTAAAATACTATGTGTTATAGCTTTAATCTTGGAATGTTTAATTTAAACTTTAAATACCCAAGAAGTTGAGTAATGAGCTAATAAGCGTATATTTTAATAGAAAATGCCTCCTAGAAGAAGACAACCACGTCAACAAGCACCTCCAGAGGGGTCTACTAATAATAACAACGAGACCAACGCTAATCCGGTTCAGCAGTTGGTAACTCTGTTGACGGGTGCACTTGCGAATCAACTGCAAGCTCAAGTCACGACTTTCAAGGAATTCAAAGCGGTTGGAACGCCAGAATTTCAAGGGTCTATGAATCCAGTGGAAGCCCAAACCTGGATCATGGAAATGGAGAAGGTGTTCGACGTTGCTAGAGTTAACGAAGATCAAAAGACTGCGTTTACAACGTTTATGCTGAAGTCTGAAGCTAGCTACTGGTGGCAAGCAAATAAGGTTCGTGGAGGATAAGGAGTGATAACATGGGATAGATTTAAGGAGATGTTCTTTGAAATGTACTTTCCAGCGAGTTCTCAAAATTAGTTGGAAGTGCAATTTATGGAGTTGAAGCAAGGAACAATGACGGTGCCGGAATATGCTGCAAAGTTTAACGAGTTAGAAAGGTTTGCCACATATCAAGTTAATACTGATGAACGTAAAGCAAGAAGATTCGAACAAGGATTGAAGCCCTGGCTTTACAACAAGGTTTCAATGTTCCAGCTGAACACATTTGCGGCTGTACTGGAGAAGGCAATTATCGCGGAAGGTGGAAGCGATGCCTTGACCAAGTACAACCAAGAACAGAAGAAGAGGAAGAATGAAAATGAGAATAAGACTGGTGGAAGTAATGTTGGAAGTAACAATCAAAAGAGGAAATGGAGCGAGAATTACATTTGCGGGAGGACAAAGAAGAACAATGAGAAGAAAAGTTTGAAGCTCGTGCAACGTCTTGAGAAGAACCATCTTTGGGGTATGTTTAAAGGGAAGCGGGTGTGTTTCAAGCGTGGGTCGGGGAGGGACACATTGCAATTAGAATTGTTTTAGTCCAGAAGAAAAGAGCATGTTTTACACCATCACATGGCTTGTGATTGCCCTAAGAAGCCAAAGGGAAGTGCAAGTGGTGGAAAAGGAAAGCAAAGAATCGGTGGTGGTGCATTGACTATCACCGGACCAAAGACAATCAAGCCAACCCTCTCATGCGGACTTTCAATATGACCGCAAGGGATCTTTATAATCTAAGGATGTGGTGTCGGGTATCATTCCGATTAATGGTATTAATGCTTATGTACTATTTGATTAAAATACTACTTGTTCATTTATATCCGATGAATTTGCTCAGAACTTAGATTTGCCTCAGGAAGAATTAGAATTTTCCTTAAGTATAAAGATTGCGAATAGAGAAGTGATTCCTATTAGATTTGTATATAGGAATTGTAGAGTGGTTATAAAGGGTCATGAGATGGTGGTAGATTTGATACCAATTAGACTTGGTGAGTTTGATGTTATACTGGGAATGGATTGGTTATTCAATTACGGAGCAATAATTGATTGCCAAAGGAAGTGTGTTAACCTTATGACTCCGTCAAAGGTTATGTTCTTTGGTAGCAAGTCACCTCGACAAGAAAGTTGTCTGACGGTGATGCAAGCCAAGAAGTTGTTGAGACAAGGACGTGTAGGATACTTAGCCTACATCTTCGATATGCAGAAGAAGAGTGCGAAGTTAGAAGAGATACCGATTATAAAAGATTTTGCAGACGTATTTCCAGACGATTTGTCGGTTCTTCCGCCGGATCGACAAATCAAGTTCGTGATTGACTTACTACCAGGAACGGCCTCGATATCTAAGGCACCATAAAGAATGGCCCCAGTAGAAATGAAAGGGTTGATGGTGCAATTGCAAGAATTGCTTGACAAGAAGTATATTCAACCGAGTGTGTCACCATGGGGAGCACCAGTGTTGTTCGTTAAGAAGAAAGACGGATCGATGCGGCTCTGCATTGATTACAGAGAATTGAATAAGGTCACGATTAAAAATAAGTATCCATTACCTAGAATCGATGACCTGTTCGATCAGTCGAAGGGAGCGAGATATTTCTCGAAGATAGACTTGAGAAGTGGTTATCATCAATTGAAGGTGAGGCCAGAGGATGTACCAAAAATAGCGTTCAAAACTCGGTATGGTCATTATGAGTTTTTGGTTATGTCTTTTGGTTTAACTAATGCACCTGCAGTGTTCATGGATTTGATGAACAGGGTGTTTAAACCATTCTTGGACAAATTTGTGGTGGCATTTATTGATGATATATTGGTATATTCCAAAACCAAGGAGGAACATGTGGAACAGTTGAGATTGATGTTGGAGACGTTGAGAAAAGAGAAGTTGTATGCTAAGTTCTCAAAATGTGAATTTTGGTTGGAACGTGTACAGTTTCTCGGACACGTTATTAATAAGGAAAAAATTTCGGTAGATCCATCAAAGGTTGAAGCTGTAATAAACTGGGATCAGCCAAAGACACCGTCAGAAGTAAGGAGTTTCTTAGGATTGGCAGGATACTACAGGCATTTTATTCAAGACTTTTCCAAGATCGCAACTCCGTTGACGAATTTAACTAGAAAAGCGGTTAAGTTTGTTTGGACAGAGAAGTGTGAGGAAAGTTTTCGTGAATTGAAAAAGAGGTTGAGTTCAGCACCTGTGTTGTCATTGCCTGATGATACAGGAAATTTTGTGGTATATAGTGACGCATCGCATAAAGGACTAGGTTTGTGTGCTTATGCGAGAATGGCGAGTTATTATGCGTATGCATCACGTCGATTGAAAGATTACGAGAAAGGGTATCCGACTCATGACTTAGAGTTGGCAGCAGTGGTGTTTGCCCTGAAATTTTGGAGACATTATCTTTATGGAGAGAGGTGTGAGATATATACCGACCATAAAAGTCTGAAGTATATCTTTACACAAAAAGATTTGAATATGAGGCAGAGAAGATGGTTGGAGTTGATTAAAGACTATGACTGTGAGATTTTCTATCATCCCGGAAAGGCGAATGTTGTTATTGATGCCTTAAGTAGGAAGGGATGGGAGAAGTTAATGATGTTAACTGATCAAGAGAAGCTAGTGTTGGAAATGGCTAAGATGGAGTTGGAAATTAAATGTCCAACAGAATCCAATGAAAAGTTATTCCATATGGGAAATAGTTCAATGTTGGTGGATAAAGTGAAAAATGCACAACTTCAGGATGAAGACTGCGAAAAGATAAAACAAAAAATATCTGTAGGTGATGAAAACAAATTCAAAATCGATTCAGAAAGGTTACTTCGATTTGAAGGGAGAATTTGGGTACCGCAAATACCAGAAGTTAAAGAAGAAATTCTGAATGAAGCTCATAATTCAAGATATTCGATTCACCCTGGGAGTACAAAGATGTACCAAGATCTTAGACATCATTTTTGGTGGCCGAATATGAAGAGGGATGTGGCTGAGTGTGTGGAGAAATGCTTAACTTGTCAGAAAGTCAAAGCCGAACATCAAAGGCCAAGTGGATTATTATAACCATTGAAGATACCAGAATGGATATGGGTGTGATGCCCCCAAAATAGGTATACATCACCCATCTTGAGTAGCCAAATACATGGTACAAAAAAACAAATATAACTTAATAATACTATGACGCCCCAAAAATAGGTACACATCACCCATCTTGGGTCGTCAGATACAAGGTACTGAATACAAATACAAACTAATTATACAACTGTCGTGTAAAATACGACAAAACATAAACTGAGAGTTTTAATAAGAATATTATCATCTAGACAATATCCACACTCAAAGGAGTCCTCATTACATTTATTGTCACACTATTTAACAGAATAGTGAGGACTACTAATACTATCATCTGGACCAAGTTACTCGGTTCCCAGACTAGTCCAACTCGTTCTCATTTCTGAAGAAAACAATGAAAAGAAAGGGTGAGCTCAACTAGCCCAGTAAGAAATATTATGACTAAGATAATGTAGAATAAATTATCATTAGTCTTCAATAATGTTAAACTGATAAAATATAACAAACATCAAGTTTAACTACAGCGGAACAAGCAATCCATTAAAAGAGTCAAGTAGAGAATAAAATCTACTATCTTTTATGTTTTAAAAAGGTTTTTCAACACTTTTATCATTTGAGACTCGACAATAAATAATCCACATCATCCTCCGCACTACTCTGACAAGGATATTCATTAGTATCACAACCACAAATTATCCATGCACTACGGGCGAGGGATATTTGTGTATTCATCAATGGTCATGATCATGCCAACAACTGTCCATCAATGCACTACGGGCCAATGAGTACTTTTACCACATCATTTGTAACATTACGGTCATGATTATACCGATTAATCCCTGGTCATAATCATACCAAGTCCATCTATGAACTACAGGTCACATATGACTTTCAACATAATATAAACATGAGTATGATGACAATGATATAAGAATTCAATAAAACAAGTTCAAGAATTAATTTATCCAGGAACTAATAACGTCCAAATTGTCAACATGATACTTCTTTGTAGAGTAAAATTCAAGAATGCTCAGAAGAATATTTCAATGAAAAGATACTGGATGAAGCGCAAATATCAAGGATATTCCACTAATTTCATGGAGGATAGAAGTCAAAGCAGATTTTCGCTCGCCATGCGGTAATCCATGTAGACAGATCATTTCCACAATTTAATAAGAAATGAATACGAAGGGTCATTCACCATGCATGTGGTAATCCACATAGACAGGTTATTCCAACAGAATAATAAAGAATAGAATAACAGAAGAATTCACCATGCATGCGATTGACCGCACAGACAGGTTTTTCCAACAGAATAATAAATAATGGAACCAGGTTATGCGTAAACGCACAGACAGGATATTCCAATAGAATAATAAAGAATGAAATAACAAAAGACTTCACCAGGCATGCGATAGACCACATAGACAGGTTATTCCAATAGACTAATAAATAATGGAACCAGGTCATACGTAAATACACAGACAGGATATTCTAACAGAATAATAAAGAATTGAATAACAGAAGAATTTCACCATGTATGCGGTACTTCACATATATAGGTTATTCCAACATAATAATAAAGAATGGAATAACAGAAGAATTTCACCATGTATGTGGTACTTCTCATAGACAGGTTATTCCAACATAATAATAAAGAATGGAATAACAGAAGAATTTCACCAAGTATAGGGTAGCCCGCGTATTCAGGTTATTCCAACAGAATAATAAAGAATGGAATAACAGAAGTTATCTTCATGAATACGAAAGAAATAATACCCCTTACGAGTACAACATATAATATCCCTTACCTTAGAAGAAACTGGATATAGGAGTAGTGAAGTAGCATAATACTTTTCTTCTTTCTCTCTATAGTTTCTCTCCGAGTTTCAAAGAATTAAGTAAGAAATTATGAAGGAATGAGCTTATTTATAGGAGAATGGACCTGAATAGTAACTAATTCATGAATGGTCCAGATTGATTTACTTTTAAGCGGACGGTCCATATTGATTTACTATCTTGGTTATTAATAAAATATTCTAATAAAACAAAATCTTTTAAATAAAATATAATATATTCCATTTATAATCTAATAAAATGAATAACTTTATAAAAGTATTACATTTTATATAAAAAGATTTTACTATACAAAAAACATTATGCAGCACTATGCAACACTACGATAATAAAATATAATATATTCTAATTATTGTCTAATAAAATAAATAATTTTATAAAAGTATTACATTTTATATAAAAAGATTTTACTATGCAAAATACTATGCAGAATATGCAACACTATGCATAATAAAATATAATATATTCTAATTATTGTCTAATAAAATAAATAACTTTATAAAAGTATTACATTTTATATAAAAAGATTTTACTATGCATAATAGAATATAATATATTCTAATTATTGTCTAATAAAACAAATAACTTTATAAAAGTATTCTGTTTTATATAAAAAGCTTTTCCGTTTTATTACATTAATAATACTAATAAAACAAAACTTATCACCTTTATTATAATTCACAATATTAATCGACCAGGTTGTTCCCAGGAAAGAGGGGGCTTTCCAATAAGGATTTCTCACTATTGGCGCGCAATTAGGTGACCAAACCTCTCATTGGCAGAACTTCTAGACATCGTTAATATTGTAAATAATAATATTAATAACTTTGTTATCTCAATTATTGATTTAATAATATATAAAATATCGACAATAATTGAATCAAATAACGTGAGATACTATGCAACAATTACTGTAGCAATAATTAAACAAAAGCGAGTGACTTCTCACGTAAGCATCAATAATCAATACCGTGTATTACTACTTTATGCAACCACGCGTGTATTCTTGTATTTTACTACTAAAGGTAGTTCAACAGTTTTAACGGTAAAACTTCCGTCGTTATTTTCATAAAAATATTTTTGTCATTTTCTCAATCCAATAATAATTCTGTTGTGGGGTTCACAAATGATTGTATCGTCGTACGGATATTCCCTGTTAAAACGAATATTCCCCGACCAATCGAATATTATATAACAACTTGCATAGTTTGCAAAATTTATAAATATTACCCACAACTATAACATTATATCAAATTTACTCCATAATATTAAAATAAATATTTCGAGAAAATTTAAATCTTTATTCGTAAAATTTGGGATTTTAGAATCTCCCCTCCTTATGAAATTTCGCCTTCAAAATTTACGTACGTACCTGGTATGCCGAACAAAGGAGGACACTTCGTCAGATTCTAACTCTTGAGGTATAACCTTTGAGTGTTGAATACGATCCTTCTTATCAAAGATTTTAACATGTATCTCCTCATACGTTAAATCTTCTACTATCTCGTCTAGTTCTAATTCAATAATGTGGTTTGGTTCGTCCACATATTTACGTAACATCGATACGTGAAAAACGTTATGAACACGCGACATACTTGGTGGTAAAATGAGTCTATAGGCCACAGTTCCTACTCGATCAAGGATTTCAAATGGGCCAATAAAATCGAGGGTTGAGATTTCCTCTCTTCAGCAACTCTTGCTTTTAAAATAACGCCTTCTTGAACCTTCTTCTTCGTATTCATTAGCTCCGGGTCTATAGCTTTAGCAGTTTAACATTATCGACTAAAGTTGGTTCTAATCATATATTCGTTATCTTCATGTAGGTTCGTATATTAGCACTCGTAAACGCATATGATCTTCTACTTAACGTGTTAGCTACCACGATCGTTCTTCCACAATGATATTGAATGGTATAGTTGTAATCTTCAACAGCTCGAGCCAACATCTTTGGCGCATGATACGTTCGTTTTGGTTGAAGAAATATTTAAGGGTTTTAGAAATGGGTTTTGTATTGGGGTCAATACAAAATTCGATTTCACGCTCTAGGGTAGGCCAAGAAGTCTTCAGGAATACGTCAAAAAATTTATTAACGATAGAAATATCATTCAAAACTGTGACCCTCATCCAAGACTTGGATATCACGTCACATTGATACCTATCAACTTGCCACTGTCATTCACGACGTCACCTACGAAAAGTCTGGCTTAGGTACATTCCACACAAGGAAGTCACCAACGAAAGGTTCAGGGCTCTTTACTTATGGCTTCATATGAAAATGATTGACTTTAGTTGTTTGGTTGCTTGAATTCGTATAACAGGTTGGTTAGGAATATAAAAGCTAACAACCTTACGAAAATAATCAATTTTAGCATGATGAGTAGTTAACCAATCGATTCCTAAAATCACATCAAGGGAAAGTATTTTCAAAGAGATAAGATCGACAGGTAACGTGAAAGTGTCAATTTGAATCAATAAGATTTATAAATAGTGGGTGTAACGAAGGTTTCTACTAACGAAGTTTCAACTGATAAGTCAAAGTCTAATCTCTCCGGAGTCAAATTTAAACGTTGAGCGCAAGCAAGAGAGATAAAAGAATGGGTAGAACCGGTATCTAATAAGGTATAGACTTCACAAGAATTTATGATTAACTTACCCGTGATAACTTCGTTCGGGTTCCTCGACAAACGCTCTCACTGAAACTATCGACTTTGACTTGTTTGAGACATCCTTTGGCATCATTATCCCAGCTGGACTTGACTTCACTACACGACAAAATTGAGATAGGTGACCTTCTCTTCTGCAATTGAAACACGCTTTGGATTCCTGCGTACAGTTTGGACAGATGTGTACCTCTTGTCTGCATTTGAAACATACGACCGGTGGTCGTTCTTCTTCCTTTGAAATGGGTGCTGATGCTACTGTATTTCCATCATTATTGAACATCCTCTTCTTGAAATTTCCACTTCTATTATCTTGGCCATGATTACCACCGAAGTGGTTACCATTCTTGGCATGATAATTTCCCCCACGATGATTATCATTGTTCCGATGGCCGTTGCCACCGGTACGATTATTATCATGTTGTTGGTCATTGCCTTTTGGTTGTGCTGACTCATTATCGTGCTCCGATAACTGAGCCCTATTCACAACATCTGAATATAAACAAAGTTTATGAGAAATGAGGTATTGACGTATATCGGGTTTCAAACCTCTTAGAAACATTCGCGTCATTCGCTCCTCATTATCAACCAAATGGGATGCAAACCCAGATAACTCCGCAACCTAAGCCTCGTACTGCGATACGGTCATATTATTTTGCTCCATTGCTTATCTCAACATTTTCACATGCCATTTTCAAACACTTTGTCACAAAACAAGGGTTAATTGACATATCACATATTATCCCTATACTCGTGAGACCAATTAAATACCAAATAAACTTAGGTAGGTCATACTAGCGAAGGAATTCCCTGTCTCTCCCCTCCTAGTTCTTGTCTCACATCTCAGCCAGGGATCATATCCCTAAGCTTTGATACCAACTGTTACGCCCCCAAAATAGGTACACATCACCCATTTTGGGTCGTCAGATACAAGGTACTGAATACAAATACAAACTAATTATACAACTGTCATGTAAAATACGACAAAACATAAACTGAGAGTTTTAATAAGAATATTGTCATCAAGACAATATCCACACTAAAAGGAGTCCTCATTATATTTATTGTCACACTATTTAACAGAATAGTGAGGACTACTAATACCATCATCTGGACCATTACTCCGTTCCCCGACTAGTCCCGGCTATGTTCTCATTTCACGAAGAGAAAGGTGAAAGAAAGGGTGAGCTCAACTAGCCCGATGAAAAATATTATGACTAAGATAATGTAGAATAAATTATTATTAGTCTTCAACAATGTTAAAAAGCGATAAAGTATAACAAACATCAAGTTTAAGCTGCGGTGGAATAAGCAATCCATTAAAAAGAGTCAAGTAGAAATAAAATCTACTATCTTTTATGTTTTAAAAGGTTTTTCATCACTTTTATCATTTGAGACTCGACAATAAATAATCCACATCATCCACACTTTTCGGCCAAGGATATTCATTAGTATCACAACAACAAATTATCCATGCACTACGGGCCAAGGATATTCGTGTATTTATCAATGGTCATGATGATCATGCCAACAAGCCCATCAATGAACTACGGGCGATGAGGACTTTTACCACATCATTTGTAACATTACGGTCATGATTATACCTATTAATCCTGCTTTCGTATAGTCATACCAAGTCAATCTATGCACTTTCTGGACCACAGATGACTTTCAACATAATATAAACATGAGTATGATGACAATGATATAAGAATTCAATAAAACAAGTTCAAGAATTAATTTATCCGAGAACTAATAACGTCCAAATTATCGACATGATACTTCTTTGTAGAGTAAAATTCAAGAATGCTCGGAAGAATATTTCCATGAAAGATCTTTGGATGAAGCGCAAATATCAAGGATATTCCACTAATTTCATGGAGTATAGAAGTCAAAGCTTTAACCAATGAGTATATAGAGAATATATGAAAGCGCAAATGGATTTTTGCCGCCATGCGGTAATCCACGTGAAACAGGATCATTTCCACAATTTAATAAGAAATGAATACGAAGGTCATTCACCATGCATGTGGTAATCCACATAGACATGTTATTTTAACGAAATAATAAAGAATGGAATAACGAGAGAATTCACCATGCATGCGATACCACCTTACGCAGACGCATAAAAGTTATTCAACGAGAATAATAAATAATGGAACCAGGTCATGCATAAACGCACAAACAGGATATTCCAACAGAATAATAAAGAATGAAATAACAAAAGACTTCACCAGGCATGCGATAGACCGCACAGACAGGTTATTCCAACAGACTAATAAATAATGGAACCAGGTCATGCGTAAACTCACAGACATGATATTCCAACAGAATAATAAAGAATGGAATAACAGAAGAATTTCACCATGTATGCGGTACTTCGCATATACAGGTTATTCCAACATAATAATAAAGAATGGAATAACAGGAAATTTTCACCATGTATGCAGTACTTCTCATAGACAGGTTATTCCAACATAATAATAAAGAATGGAATAATAGAAGAATTTCACCATGTATGTGGTACTTCTCATAGACAGGTTATTCCAACATAATAATAAAGAATGGAATAACAGAAGAATTTCACCAAGTATAGGGTAGCATGCGTATACAGGTTATTCCAACAGAATAATAAAGAATGGAATAACAGAAGTTCTCTTCATGAATACAAAAGAAATAATACCCTTTACGAGTACAACATATAATATCTCTTACCTTAGAAGAAACTTGATATAGGAGTAGTGAAGTAGAAGAATACTTTTCTTCTTTCTCTATATAGTTTCTCTTTCTAGAGTTTCAGCGAATTCGTAAGAAATAATGAATGAATGAGCTTCTCTGTGAGACCCCAGATTTTATGAATAAATATTTAATTTTCTCGAAATAATTTTTTTGAATATTATGGTGTGGATTTGATATAATGTTATAGTTGTGGGTAGTATATATAAATTTTGTAATATATGCAAGTTGTTATATAATATTCGATTGGTCGGGGAATATTCTTTTTGTCGGGGAATATCCGTTATGTGATACAATCATTGGTGGACCCTAGCGGAATTATTATCCGGATTGAAAAAACGACAAAAATATTTTTATGAGAATAACGATGGAAGTTCTACCATTAAAACTGTTGAACCACTCGGTAGTAAAAGTACAGTAATACGCGTGGTTGCATAGTAGCACACGGTATTAATTATTAATGCTTACATGAGAAGTCACTCAGTTTTATTTTATTAGTATTATTAATGTAATAAAACA
Organism: Panax ginseng; assembly: GCA_020205605.1. Classification (NCBI taxonomy): domain Eukaryota; kingdom Viridiplantae; phylum Streptophyta; class Magnoliopsida; order Apiales; family Araliaceae; genus Panax; species Panax ginseng. The sequence goes on from CM035149.1 coordinate 72,122,064, forward strand.
GAAAACTTTTTATATAAAACAGAATACTTTTATAAAGTTATTCATTTTATTAGACTGTAAATAGAATATATAATATTCTATTATGCATAGTGTTTTGTATAGTAAAATCTTTTATATAACACAGAAAACTTTTATAAAGTTATTTGTTTTATTAGACAATAATTAGAATATATTATATTTTATTATGCATAGTGTTGCATAGTGCTGTATAGTGTTTTTGCATAGTAAAATCTTTTTATATAAAAGCAGAATACTTTTATAAAGTTATTAAGCTTTATTAGATTATAAATAGAATATATTATATTTTATTTAAAAGATTTTGTTTTATTAGAATATTTTATTAAATCAATACTGACCGTCTGTTTAAAAGTAAATCAATCTGGACCATTCATGAATTAGTTACTATGCATCCATTCTCCTATAAATAGAAGCTCATTCCTTCATTATTTCTTATGAATTCAACGAAACTCTAGAGAGAAAACTATAGAGAGAATTCTTTTCTATAATCTTGAGTGTATTTCTTTAGAGTTTAAGAAAGCTTTGAAGCGTAGTCTGAGTTTTCTTCGAGTATATCCTCTCCTACCGGTCGGAATACTCTTCTTTTCAAGGGTATAGGGTATTATTTTTTCATATTCATGAAGAGAACTTCATTATTCCATTCTTTATTATTACATTGGAATAACTTTGTATTATCTGTGATCTACCCTATACTTGGTGAAATTCTTCTGTTATTCCATTCTTTATTATTATGTTGGAATAACCTATCTATGCGAAGTACCGCATACATGGTGAAATTTTATTGTTCCATTCTTTATTATTACATTAGAATAACTTTGTATCTGTGATGGTCTACCCTATACTTGGTGATATTGTGGCGCCCCAAAATAGGTATACATCACCTATTACAGTGCATGAAATACATGATACAGAAATACAAATACAATCTTTAATATACAACAAGAAAAGTTGTGAGTTTTAATACAAACTTTGTTTTCTAGACAATATCCACTCTCGAAATAAGTCCTCATTACATTTATTAACACACTATTTAACGAAATAGTGAGGACTACTAATACTATCATCTGGACCGTCACTCAGTTCCCCAGACTAGTCCGACTATGTTCTCATTTCACGAGAGAACAGGTGAAAGAAAGGGTGAGCTCAACTAGCCCGATGAAATATTATGACTAAGATAATGCGAGAATAAATTATCATTAGTCTTCAACAATGTTAAAGCGATAAAAATACAATAGACATCAAGTTTAAGCTGCGGTGGAACATCTGATCCATTAAAAGAGTCAAGTAGAGAATAAAATCTACTATCTTTTATGATTTAAAAGGTTTTCATCACTTTTATCGTTGGGACTCGACAAACAATAAATAATCCACATCATCCACCTTTTCTGACGAGGATATTCATTAGTATCACAACCACAATTTATCCATGCACTACGGGCCAAGGATATTTGTGTATTCATCAATGGTCATGATCATGCCAACAAGCGTCCATCAATGCACTACGGGCCAATGAGGACTTTTACCACATCATTTGTAACATTACGGTCATGATTACACAGAATAATCCATGGTCATAATCATACCAAGTCATCTATGCACTCTGGGCCACGAGATGACTTTCAAAAAAATATAAATATGAGGATGATGATAATGATATAAGAATTCAATAAAACAAGTTCAAAAATTAATTTATCCGAGGAACTAATAACGTCAAATTGTCAACATGATACTTCTTTGTAGAGTAAAATTCAAGAATGCTCGGAAGAATATTTCCATTAAAAGATCTTTGGATGAAGCGCAAATATCAAGGATATTCCACTAATTTCATGGAGTATAAAAGTCAAAACTTTAACCAATTTGAGTATAATAAAGAATGGAATAACAAAAGAAATCACCATGCATGCGGTACTTTGCATGGACCAGAGTTATTCAACGAATAATAAATAACGGAACTAGGTCGGTAATATTAATCGCATGCCAGCGGGATATTCAACGAGAATAATAAAGAATGGAATACGAAATCACCATGCGTAAAATGCGGTGCGCGCATGGATATTATTCAATGAATAATAAATAAGCGGAACCGGTCGGCGTAAAAGCGCGCACGAAGCGAGGATATTCAACAGAAATAATAAAAAATGCGGAACCGGTCCGGCGTAAAGCATGATGACGAGGATATTCAGCGAATAATAAAAAATGGAATAACAACGAAATTTCACCATGTATGCGGTAATTAGCATAGACATGTTATTCAATGAAATAATAAATAATGGAATAACGAAAGAATTTCACCAAGTATAGGGTGAAATGCGTATCTGAGTTATTCAACGAGAATAATAAAGAATGGAATAACAAAAGTTCTATTCATGAATATGAAAAAAATAATACCCTTACCTTATAAAGAAGAGTACTCAAGCCGGTAGAGGCGAGGATATACTTGAAGAAACTTGCACTTTCGCTCAAAGCTTTCTTAAATTCTAAAGAAATATTTCAAGATAGAAGAATAATTCTCTCTACGGTTTCTCTCTCTAGAGTTTGATGAATTAAGTAAGAAATAATGAAGGAATGAGCTTCTATTTATAGAAGAATGGGTGAATAGTAACCAATCCATGAGCAGTCAAGATCGATTTACTTTAAGCGACGGGTCAGTTAGTTTACAATAAAATATAATATATTCTATTTATAATCTAATAAAAGCGAATAACTTTTAAAAAGATTTTACTATACAAACACTATCACACTATGCATGCACTATGCAAATACTATGCATAATAAAATATAATATATTCTAATTATTGTCTAATAAAGCAGAATAACTTTATAAAATTATTACATTTTATATAAAAAGATATTACTATTAGCCTAATAAAAGCGAATAACTTTATAAAAGTATTACATTTTATATAAAAAGCTTTTCTACATTTTATTACATTAATAATACTAATAAAACAAAACTTCATCATCATTATTATTATTCACACTATTAATCGACCGTCGTTCCCGGAGAAGGGGGCTTTCCAATAAGGATTTCTCTATTAGTAGCGCGATTAGGTGACCAAACCTCTCCTTGGCGAACTTCTAGACATCGTTAATAATGCAAATAATAATATTAATAACTTTGTCATCTCAATTATTGATTTAATAATATATAAAATATATGAACAATAATTGAGCAATAAATAAAAAAAAGCGAATGACTTCTCATATAAGCATCAATAATCAATACAAAGGTGTGCTTATGCAACCACAGCGTATTCTATACTTTTAACACTTGGGTGTTTCAGCGAGTTAACGATAAAACTTCCATGTTATTTTTATAAAAATATTTTTTGTCATTTTCTTAATCAAACAATAATTCTATTGTGGGGTCCACCAATGATTGTGCCGTCGTACGAATATTCCTGTTTAAAATGAATATTCCCCGACCAATCGAATATTATATAACAACTTGCGTACTTTGCAAAATTTATAAATATTACCCACAACTATAACATTATATCAAATTCATTCCATAATATTTAAAAATGATAATTATAGAAAATTCATCTTTATTCATAAAAGTTGGGGTCTTACAATCTCCCATTCTTATGAAATTTAAGCCCTCGAAATTAGGATGCGTACACAGTATGTCGAAGAGGTAAGGATACCTTGATTTCATTTTGATTCTAACTCCCAAGTCATTTCATCAACATCGTGGTTCCTCCATAAAACTTTGACTTGAGGTATAACCTTGGGCGTAGAATATGTTCCTTCTTATCCAAGATTTGAGCAGGAACCTCTTAATACGTTAAATCTTTAAGCTATTTCGTCAGGTTCTAACTTCAATAATGTGGTTCGGGTCTTTCACATATTTACGTAACATGGATATATGAAAAATGTTATGAACACGAGACATACTTGGCGGTAAAAGCGAGTCTATAGGCTACGATCCCTACTCGATCGAGGATTAAAAATGGGCCAATGAATCGAGGATTGAGCTTTCCTCTCTTTCAAATCTAAGTAACTCCTTTCCATGGAGCAACACGTAACAACACATGATCTCGAATATCGAATTCCACGTCCTTTCGATGAAGATCGGCATAACTCTTTTGTCGGTCTTGTGAGGTTTTTATCGTTGTCGGATCGTTTGAATCTTTTAAAAGTAGTCATACGTACCAACTCACGGTCCCAACAACGTTGCTTCATCCACCTCATCCCGGCATCTTTGGAGAATGACACTTTCTTCCATAAAACGCTTTAAATGGAGCCATGTCGATACTTTCTTGATAAGCTTTGTTGTTGTAGGAAAACTCCACCAATGGTAAGAACTTGTCCCAACTTCCCTTGAAGTCAAGGACCTGAGTCTTAATAAATCTTCAAGAGTTTGAATAGTCCTCTCTCGATTGTCCGTCAGTTTGAGGATGATATCTGCGAACTAAATCGTAAATCCAGTGCCCATAGCTTTTTGTAAACTAACCCAAAATCATGAAGTAAATCTTAGGTCTCGATCAGAAACTATGGATACTAGCATACCATGCAATCTTACAACCTCGTTTATGTACATACGAGCAAAACATTCAAGTGTATAAGTTTCTCGTATAGGTATAAAATGAGAAGACTTGGTCAATCTATCAACAATGACCCAAATTCCATCTATACCCTGAGAAACCTTAGGAAGACCAGTAACAAAATCCATGGTAATGTGCTCCCACTTCCATTCTAGAATTTCAAGTGGTTGCAATGGACCTTTTGGTACTTGATGTTCCGCCTTGACTCTTTGACAGGTTAAACACCTTGAGATAAACAGCGTTATCTCTCTCTTCATATTGCCCCACCAAAATGTATGTCGAAGATCATGATACATTTTAGTACTCCTAGGATGGATTGAAAACGGTGTGTTGTGTGCCTCCATCATGATTTTATACTTTAACTCAGGGTCATTAGGAACACAAAGTCTGGAGTTGACTCGAAGTATTCATTCTTCATCGATTCTTGCTTACTTAGGCATAGCACCTTCTTGTTTTCTTCCTCATATGCATCGGCTCCAGTGCATAGCTTGAGCAGCTTTAACTTTATCGATTAAAGTCGGTTCCACTCGTATATTATTACCATCATCACGTGGGTCCACAGGTTTTTATCTCTATCTCCATCCTTTGCAAGTCATACAAAATGGGCCTTTGCGTTGACAATATCGTACTTCGTACCCATATGATCTTCTACTCAATCAATCGGCTACCCGTTAAACTTTTCGAGGATGGTATTGGATGGTATGATCATAATCTTTCAATAGTTCAAGCCAACGTCGTTTGTCGCATGTTGAGTTCCTTTTGAGTGAAGAAATATTTGAGGCTTTTATGATCCGTAAAGATCTCCACTTTCTCCCCATATAAGTAATGCCTCCAAATTTAAGTGCGAAGATAATAGTTTGCCAACTCTAGATCATGAGTAGGATAATTCCTCTCATATTCTTTGAGTTGTCGAGGCATAGGCTATGACTTTCCCATGTTGCATGAGAACACATCCTAACCCTTTGCACGAAGCATCACTTGTAGATGACAAATCCCTCAGGGCAGGATGGTATTGTCGAGCAGTCTTTGAAATGAGTCTTCTCTTGAGTTCTTGAAAACTCTTCTCATTTCCTCACTCCAACCGAATTTTGTATCTTTTTGAGTCGGTGAGTTAATGGAGTAGCGATTAGAAAACCCTTCTACGAATCTCAGATAATAACTAGCTAAAGCGAAAAGCTACGTGCTTGATCATTGATTTAGGTTGCTCCCGACTTTGAATAAAGCTTCAATCTTTCTTTGGGTCAGCGGATATTCCATGACTTGATACCACGTGCCCAAGGAATGCTACTTCCTCAAGCGAACTCACATTTCTTCAACTTGGCATAAAGCTTATATTCACGAAGCTTTTGGAGTATCGACCTCAAGTGTTGCTCATGATCTTCACGGCTTTTGGAATAAATAAGGATGTCATCAATAAAGGCGACCACAAAGTGATCCAAATATTCCTTGAATACTCGGTTCATCATATCCATGAAAGCGGCGGGGAGCATTAGTCAATCCAAAAGACATGACTAGGAATTCATAATGCCGTCTGGGAGTTACGAAAGTCGTCTTTGGAATGTCATCGGTTCTAATCTTCAATTGGTGATATCCGGAAGCGAAGATCAATCTTTGAAAAGAATTTGGCACCTTGCAAGCCCGGTCAAACAAGTCATCAATACGTGGCAATGGGTACCTATTTTTGATGGTGACATGATTCAACTCCAGATAATCAATACAAAATCGCATACTCCCATCTTTCTTCTTCACGAATAGAATAGGAGCACCCCAAGGAGAAGTACTAGGGCGAATAAAGCCAATGTCTAACAATTCCTGCCGAGTTGGGTCTTTAACTCCACGAAGTTCAATAGGAGCCATTCGATATGGGGCTTTGGAAATGGGTTTTATCTGGGGTTCAAGGTCGATACAAAATTCAATTTCACGCTTCTGGGGGTAGGCCGGGAAGTTCTTGAGGGAATACGTCGGAAATTCATTAACAATAGAAATATCATTCAAAACTGAAACATTTTTGTTTAGATCCGTGACATGAGCTAAGAAAGCTTGACATCCATTTTTCAATAAATGAATAGCTTTACGTCAGGAAATTGATTTTAATGGTTTGGTTGCTTGAATTCACATAATAGGTTGGTTAGGAATATGAAAGCTAACAACCTTACGAAAACAATCAATTTTTGCATGATGAGTGATAAACCAATCAATCCCTAGAATTACGTCAAATGCAAGTATTTTCAATGAAATAAGATCGATAGGTAATGTGAGGTGCCGATTTGAACCAAACAAGACTTATAAATAATGGATGTAATGAAGGTTTCTCCCAACGGAGTTTCAACGAGATAAGTCAAAGTCTAATTTCTCGGGAGTCAAATTTAAGCGTTGGTAAAGTAGGAGAAATAAAGAATGGGTAGAACCGGTATCAAATAAGTTATATACTTTGCTAGAGTTTATGATAAGCTTACCCGTGATGACCTCATTTGGGTTCCTTGCTTTACGGAGGAGGTCACGACAAACGCTCTCCCTTGCACTCTTGGCTTTGACTTTTTTGGGCGTCCTTTGGTGCCTCCATCCTAAATTGAACTTGTCTTGGTGAATGACAAAATCGGGCTAGGTGACCTTCTCTTCCACAATTATAACATGCTTTGGTTGGCATCGTATGTGTTTGGACTGATGTGTCCCTCCCTCCGCATTTGAAGCATATGATGGGTGGTCGTTCTCCTTCCTTAACAACAACGGTCTTGGTCTTGGCGTCTTTCCATCATTGTTGAATCTCCTCTTCTTGAAATGTCCATTCTTATTGCTTTGGCCATGATTACCACCGAAGTGGTTACCATTTCAGCATGTTGATTCCTCCACGCTTATTGTCACCACTTGATGGTTGTTATCCTTTGGTATTATCATTTTGTTGGTTGCTCTCTTTTGGTTGGGTTGACTCATTATCGCTCTCAATAATTGAGCCTATTAACAACATCTAAATACAAACCACGGTTTATGAGAGATAAGATATTGGCGTATCTCGGGTTTCAAACCTCTTAGAAACATTAGCGTCATTCTCTCCTCATTATCAACCAAATGGGGCCCTGGCCGGGATAACTTTCGGCAAACTTGGCTTCGTCTTTGCGACACGGTCATGTTGTTTTGTTCGAATTTAATGAACTCTACCTCTTTCATGTGATGAATACTTTTGGGAAAGTACTTGTCGTTGAACAGTTCTTGGAACTTCTCCCAAGACATCTTCAATGTGGCAGGTTGAGTCGCTTTCTGATTCCCACCGATGTCTGCCTCTCTGCAACATGAAGGTGACAATGGGAACCTTTTGCTCGTCGGAGCATCCCAAGACATCAAATATCTTGTTGATCTGCTTTATCCACGTCTCCGCCTTAAGTGGTTTTGGCTCTCCAAAAAACTCCGGTGGTCCCAGCTCTTTGAACTATTTAGCGGTGACCATCAGAGAGTTTCCGATGTTTCCACTTGCATTTTGGGCGGGAGCCTCTCTCTCTTTGATGTTGCATGAATTGCATGAAGCCTCTCTAACATTCCATCGTTCATCATTTGGTCGGTGTTGTTGTTTACATTAGGATTATCGCCTTCTTGATGCACATTATCCGATGATTATTGATCTGTGGAGACTCAGCGGTCTCACTGTGCTCCATGATATTCTCAACATTCTCGGATGCCATTTTCAAATACTACCACAAAACAAGGGTTAATTAACATTTCACATATAATCCCTATACTCTGACCAACCAATTAAATATCAAATAAACTTAGGTAGGTCATACTAGTGAAGGATTCCCGTCTCTCCCTCCTAGTTCTTTCTCACATCTTGGCCAGGATCTCCCTAAGCTTTGATACGCCCCCCCCAAAATAGGTATACATCACCTATTTTGAGTGGCATGAATACATGGTATAGAATACAAATACAATCTTTAATATACAACAAGAAAGTTGTGAGTTTTAATAAAAATATTGTCTTCTAGACAATATCCACTCTCAGAATAAGTCCTCATTAATTTTATTAACACACTATTTAATAGAATAGCGAGGACTACAAATACTATCATCTGGACCGTCACTCCGTTCCCAAGACTAGTCCCGGCTATGTTTTCATTTTCACGAAGAACAATGAAAGAAAGGGTGAGCTCAACTAGCCCGATGAAATATTATAACTAAGATAATGCGAGAATAAATTATCATTAGTCTTCAACAATGTTAAAGCGATAAAATACAATAGACATCAAGTTTAAGCTATGTGGAACAAAGCAATCCATTAAAAGAGTCAAGTAGAGAATAAAATCTACTATCTTTTATGATTTAAAAGGTTTTCATCACTTTAATCATTGGGACTCGACAATAAATAATCCACATCATCCACCACTTACGGCCGAGGATATTCATTAGTATCACAACCACAATTTATCCATGCACTACGGGCCAAGGATATTTGTGTATTCATCAATGGTCATGATCATGACAACAAGCGTCCATCAATGCACTCTGAGGGCCAATAAGGACTTTTATCACATCATTTGTAACATTACGGTCATGATTACAAGAATAATCCTGGTCATAATCATACCAAGTCCATCTATGCACTACAGGCCACAGATGACTTTCAAAAAAATATAAATATGAGGATGATGACAATGATATAAGAATTCAATAAAACAAGTTCAAGAATTAATTTATCCAAGAACTAATAACGTCCAAATTGTCAACATGATACTTCTTTATAGAGTAAAATTCAAGAATGCTCAGAAGAATATTTCTATGAAAAGATCTTGGGATGAAGCGCAAATATCAAGGATATTCTACTAATTTCATGGAGTATAGAAGTCAAAGCTTTAACCAATGAGTATAATAAAGAATGGAATAACAAAAGAAATCACCATGCATGCGATAATTACATGGACGAGGTTATTCAACGAATAATAAATAACGGAACCAAGTCGGTAGGCGTAATACGCATGCCGACAAGATATTCAACGAGAATAATAAAGAGCGGAACCGGTCACCGCGTAAAAGCGCCTTAGAAAGGATATTCCAACGAGAATAATAAAGAATGGAACCATGTCCGGCGTAAAGCGCCTGACGAGGATATTCCAACGAATAATAATAAAAGCGGGACGGTCGGCGTAAAAGCGCATGAAGACAGGGATATTTCAACAAAATAATAAAGAATGGAATAACAACAGAATTTCACCATGTATGCGGTACTTCGCATAGACAGGTTATTCCAGCAGAATAATAAATAATGGAATAACAGAAGAATTTCACCAAGTATAGGGTAGACCGCGTATACAGGTTATTCCAACAGAATAATAAAGAATGGAATAACAAAATTTCTCTTCATAAATATGAAAAAAATAATACCCCTTACCTTATAAAGAAGAGTACTCCGACGGTAGGGCGGGGATATACTTGAAGAAACTTGCACTACGCTCAAAGCTTTCTTAAACGCTAAAGAAATACGCTTAAGATAGAAGAATAATTCTCTCTACGGTTTCTCTCTAGAGTTTCGGTAATTAAGTAAGAAATAATGAAGGAATGAGCTTCTATTTATAGAAGAATGGACCTGAATAATAACCAATCCATGAAGCAGGTCAAGATCGATTTACTTTAAGCAGACGGTCAGATTAGTTTACAATAAAATATAATATATTCTATTTATAATCTAATAAAACGAATAACTTTTAAAAAGATTTTACTATGCAAACACTATATCACGAGCACTATGCATAATAAAATATAATATATTCTAATTATTATCTAATAAAATGTATAACTTTATAAAAGTATTCTATTTTATATAAAAGATTTTACTATTAGCCTAATAAAAGCGAATAACTTTATAAAAGTATTACATTTTATATAAAAAAGCTTTTACATTTTATTACATTAATAATACTAACAAAACAAAACTTCATCATCATTATTATTATTTACACTATTAATCGACAATTAGTTCCCGGAAAGAGGGGCTTTCCAATAAAGATTTCTCCCTATTGGCGCACAATTAGGTGACCAAACCTCTCCTTGGCAAAACTTCTAGACATCGTTAATAATGCAAATAATAATATTAATAACTCTGTCATCTCAATTATTGATTTAATAATATATAAAATATCGAGAATTGAGTCATCTCAATTCTGTCATCTCAATTATTTTAATTAAGAGGATGACTCCATTCTCAGGTGTATAACAGGTAGATAGGTCATAGATAGAGAATATAAGATTAAGTTCTAGTTCTTAAAACTCATACCTATGAGACATTCTTGACTCATAATTATATGAAATGTTTATGAACCCCTCAGCGAATGGACAGCAAAGGTCTGACTAGGATAAGTTCTTAAACTCATATGATTGTGGCAATTTATGAACTCATAAGTGTGGTTTGATGAACTGGGTATAGTTTTGAGTGAATGGAGTGTTATGGATTACGAGGATGAGATAGATTGTTAAGTAAATGATTTTTAGTGAAGGTGTTAGGTTTTCCTAAACTCCTAGCTATGCTAAACTTCAAAATTTTTGACATCAAGCTAAATCGCACTATGTGCTTTTGAAAACAAAAATGTAGACTCGTAATCATTTTTGAAACGGTTTAAAAGTACTGATTACATGCTACTTATTTTGGCTAGGCATTAAATGATTTGAAATATCAAAATTTGTTTTTAATTATCACTCATGTACCATGTAACTTTGTGCGAGAGATGATAAAATGTGATGGAGTTGTAAATACGAGAATACTTAGTGTGAATTTGACACAAGTCATTTGTTCCACTATTGTATGATGTGTTATGACAAAGTCATACAATGATGGCATCCTCAATCGGATTATTGTCTGATGCAAGCATCATGGCGTCATTCTCGAAAATATTTTCAAAAGTTTAATTTGCCAATCTGGTTTGGCTACATCTAAATAATTCGATTGAAGTGAATTATTGATATGAGTCTATGCTATTTGAATCAGCTAGACTAATGTTTATGAAAACTCTAAGTGTTCATTGAAAGAAATTTCTCGAACCAAATTGTTTGGTGCGGAATCCTATGATAAGACTGAGGTGAACAATGTTGTTTGGATAAATGATCCAATCTAATGGCATAAATATTCGCTAGGTATGATTAATACGTTATGCATGACGTAGGGGTACAATAGGCTAATCACCTAAAGTACTATTAATGGTAGTTTACCTTCTTTGTGATTGTAAACATACCAGGTAATGTTTTGTTTTGAATACCGTTAAAACTATGTGTTCATGGTCTATATGACCCCTCAGCACAATTTGAAAACTTTTACTCTTGTGAGAGGTGTATTGGGTAGCATGTGATGATATGTGTGAATGTTGTAAGCACGAGATAGAGTTAGCCAGAGTTATGAGGGAGGTTAGAATGAGAGGAGATATTCGAGATAAGACGGTTAAAAGGTTGAAATAGAAGCCAAAAGACACGGATATATACCTTGGACCGGGCTTTAGTCATCACCTTCATGCGATTCGATGCGAGTGGATGGGCGCCTTTCGGCGAGATAGGCGTTGATGAGAATTGAATAAATTTATCGTCAATCAAAATAAGAGACAACGTATATAGAACTCTTGATTCTTTGTGTATATATACTATATGTTAATCGGGGTAACTTATGTATGTAGATGTGCGGTGAGAGAAAGATATGTGGAATAAGAAGGATCATATTCATACCCGAGAGCTAATATCGAGGCCAGCAGGATGAAATAGAAGCTCACTAGGAACCCAAATCGGATGAGGTGGCTATCGTGGAAAAAGCGTAGCATCGGATCCGTAAATGTTGGATTTGACAGATAGTGATTCGGACACTAAAGTTGAAGTACTTGCTCAAGCATCAGCGGAGGTGCGAGATTTGGAGAACAAGGTTTCTTCATTGGAAAGGTTGTGGGAGATAGAAAAGTTGATGCGTCGAGCGTTAATGGAAACAATGGAAGAGCGGGGATAAGCTCAAAATCCAAATTGACGAGATGGAGCCTCAAAGCGACACATCCGTGAAAGACACACCTCTCCTCGTTGCCCATTATAAGAAAGGTGGATGTTTTAATTGTGGGATGGAAGGACATCGGCGAATGAATGTCCAGAAAAAGGCTTGGTAAATAAGTAGTATGGGTTATGTATGTAATATATGTGATAAGTAATTAACTATTTTTAACTTTTATGTTGGTTAAGATTTTAAATCCCGACTTTCGTAGTCACAAAGGGATAGTTGTTGATTAAAGCAGGATGTGCTATGTAAATATTCGATAAGAATCTAAGTTTGAGAAATGAAACGAGTTTAATACATTAATCTTATGCAATAAGGTTTAAAATGTAAGGTATAATTTATGGTTTTAGTTAACGGATAATGCCGCCAAGAGCGTCAAACTTCGAAACCAAAGGATAGAAGAATCTACTAATCTTTGGGGAACGACGACCCGGAATCGATGCAAAACTTTGCAAACATGGTAGCTCGAAGCTATCACAAACAAGGAACACCGATTCATGGAAAACCGGCCCGAGACAATCGCAGGCAAAATTCAAAGACTTCAAAGCCAGTAGGACCACGAATTTGGAGGATCGGTGACCTATAGAAGCCCGGACTTGGGTGAACGAGATAGAGAAGGCGTTAAGTAATCGCTAAAGTAGATGAGGGCAAAAGACCGCTTTTGCCACTTATATGATGAAAGGGAAGCTAACTTTTGGTGGGAGGCAAATAAGACTCGGGCATGAGAAGAAGAAATTACTTGGGATAGGTTTAAGGATTTATTTTTGAAAACTATCTCTCTCTGTTAGTATCACGGATCTAGAATGGAGGTGAGATTCACGGGTTAAAGCGGATAACATAGTACATTGTGGAGTATGTCGCAAAATTTAATGAGTTGGCTAGGTTTGCTCCACATCAAGTGGATCTGAGGCTAGGAAGACAAGGAGATTTGAGTTGGGCTTAAAACCTGGCTCTACAATAAGGTGTCGATCTTTATGCAAATCAATACTTTTACGCAAAGACTCATGGAGAAGGCTATCATTCTTTGAACAGGAAGTGAGGCCATGAGCCTCTACCATAAGGAGAGAAGAAGAACAAAAAGCAAGTCGAGGAGCAGTAAAAAGATAGAAAGTAGTAGTGGGAATAGGGGTGAGAAAAGAATGAGGAATTTTTACGAGAAAATGCAAGTAAAGCGAGAAGGTATAAAGAAGCGGTAGTGCGGTCAAGAGCTCATGGGAAGAATCACTCTGGCGAGTGTCTCAAGGGCAAGTTTGTATGCTACAAAGTGCGGAAAGAGGGTCATATCTCTCCTAATCGCTTCAACTCAAGGATGATCGATGGATGCTTCATATGTGGATCGATGAGCATAAGGTGAGGAACCGTCCACGAGAGGGGAATGGAGGCGAGGAACGTAACCACGTGGAGAAGCGGTGGGGCGTTAGCAATTTCGAGGACCAAACTCAACCATAAACTCCAACGAAAGCAACTCAGGGGTTTACAACATGACGGTCCGAGGATACGGTGGAAGTCGGAAATGAACTCCAGTGCTATTTGAATAACTTATATATCTTATATTTCTTCTTAATCGGATGAACAAGTGTTATGATGAATAATTAAAGATCGATTCGATCAAGTATGATCGAGATCTACGTCTGATGATTATATGTTATGTACCCTTCTACGCATATGAGTTTTAAAGCGGTGATTAAAGGCGGAATCCTTATAAGGAGGTGAATGTAATAACTTGAGATTTTCTATATAAAATAAATAAGAAATTTTATGTATAATTTTTTTTTTTTTTTAATGACGAGACTAAGTGTCAAGTAAAGTGAGCGATAAATGAGAATACATTTATTACTTGAAAAATTAGAAATAATTTTGGAATTATTAATTACCACAAATTATATGGTAATAAATTTACATAAGTTGAAATGTTTTTATTAATTATTTTCCATGAAAACATGATTGGAAATAATATATGAAGTGATAATTAGATTTATATAATAAATATTTTATTATATGAATTGTTCAGAATATTTAAGTTAATTATTTTAACTTGATTATTGATGTTGTATACGAAGAATAAGTCAGACATGAGATCCAAACCCTGGATTGGGATTGTGATCAAGAGATGAGAATAATAATATTATATTATTTATATAATGATTTTACAGTACCATAATTATATACTGGGTATGTGCGGACAAATAATATTGAGCAATGACGGTCAATTAGGTCATAACATATTAACGTCTTTGTGAAACCCTAATTATTAAACTTCGCTTATGGGATATTTACGAGTAGTATTTGTGTATATGAAATTCTTGTGAATAAGAATATCGGTAATTAGAAGAAACCCTAATTCTTTGTTATAAATCGATAATTAGGACAAACCCTAATTATTATAACCCTAACAGGTTGAAATTAGAAAGCGTATTAGTAACATACAGAATAATTAAAGAAACACTAATGGTCAATTAGAAACCCTAATTGATGACGTTGAGAAACCCTAATTTTAATTCTGGGTTTAATTTCGATATTCTTGTATAAGTGTTTTAATTTACCAAAGGATAGAAGTTAATTGGTAAATTATAAGAATTAAATCTAGTGATTAAATATTACATTTAATTGCCTTGTACAAGATTGCTCATACACTCTTAAACAAAGCCCAACCATCACCCATAACAAATCGTAAGTAAGAATCAAGAATTTTTGGCAAAAGGGTATAAGAACACTAAACCCGAAATCCTTTGATTCGATGTTATTTGATGCAATTGATTGTTTAAAGTTGTGTAATAGAATGTTAATTGATGATATGGGTTGATAAATCAAAGACCCATAACATCAAAGTGCAATTTGAAGAAGATTTAAGCAAGTTGGAAAAATCGAATTACATTATTTTTCACCAAATGTCGGAAGCCATAACTCTTTGCTCGATCATGAGTTTTGTTCTTCAAAAGTTGTTATGTGTAGCTTTGATATGTGGTCAAAAACATGGTTGATTAGGCATGATAAACTATTTTTAGGCGATCTGTAATGGGGGCATTCTCGTCCACTTTTGTGCTTTAAAAGGTCTGGACTTTTTATATGTTGTAGTGCATCGAGTTAGGAAGCCATAGGCTTTAGAATGACCTCATTTCGACCTCGGATGAGGGAATTACGGTGATTGGAAGGAAATGTGTCAAATTTCTCAAAACTAAAAGTCAGCGGCCAGGATGTGCTATTAGACCTTTGTTTCGATCAGATTAATGTTTCCAAAACCTTCTGGAATTTTGGTATGATATAGTACACCGAATAAGCTTTCCATAGACTCCAAAACGGACTAAATCCGATATCGGAGGAGAGAGTTATGACATTTCAAAGTAGTAGTGTCAAAACTTCCCAACAAGTGCGGTGCAGTCCATTTGAACGGAATATCTCAATTTGATGTGTTAGGAATTTGGAAATAGTCAAAGAATAAAAGTTGTAGCCCCGGAAGTTAGCTTGGCGTGGGCTCAAGAATCTCTCAAAATGTTTTAAAATGAAAGAGTTATATACATTTTAGCGAAAGAGGGTAAAGCTGAAACGAGATTAAAAAGCTGTTATGAACGTCCACTTTTGGCGACTGTTTGGGCTACCTAATGAACCCGAATTGGGTAATTCAGTATTTTATAAAAATAGTCTTACATACCATGTATAACATATCCAAAAATCAGATTAATCGGAGTTATGAGCAATGCGTTAGAAAATCATAAAGTGAGCTATTGAAAAATTAGTATAAACCAAGTCCCACATCGACTAAATTGAGAACTTCACCATTTTCTAAACCTATAAATAGAAGGGTTTGGCCTTTGTTTCATTCACCAACAATAAGGCCTCCAATTTTTTAGAAAGGCTTTGTTGTGGGATGACTTTTTATAAAGATCTCCTTAGTTAAATTTTGGCGTGAAAGTCGCATTATTCGATGCGTGGAATTCATATTTAGGGTATGTTTCTTATTTAATTTTTGTAATGTTATTATTTTTAATTGTTAGTTAAAGTTTGAATTTTTGAAGTTTAGTTAGTATTGTTAATAAACTAGTTAGTTTACTATGTTTATTTTGGCTTGGAATTGATTATGTAAATGAGTTATTTGTGATGACTTTTAATATTTTTTGATGAATTTCATTAATTAATAATTATTAATGATATTAAAGTTATTTAATGATTATATTAAATAATTTAGTTTAAAAATGATTTTAATATTATAAAAATCATTTTAAATGAAAATAAGGTATTTAAAAATATTTTAAGTTATTAAATATAACTTTTAATAGTTAAATGATAATTTCATTAATAATTAAATATTAATGATATTAAGATAATATTAATGATATTTAGTTTATTTAATGATTAATATTAAATAAATAGTTTAAAAATGGTTTTACTTATTTAAAAACCATTTAAAGAGGATATTAAGGATTTAAAAATATTTTAAGTTATAATTAATGACTTTTAATATTTGGATAAATAGTACATTAATATTTAAATATCAATGGTAATTATTTGGGTAATATAAATGTTTTAAAATAGTTTGAGTTATTATAAATAACTTTTATATTTTAGCAATGGTTTCATTAATAGTTTAGTATTAATTAAACTATTAATGATAATAAAATTGTTTAATGTTTAAATCATTTAATTATGATTCCGATATTTGAAAGTTATAATTTACCAAACTAGCCGACTTGAGAACCGATTATGAAGTTACGAATTTGAAGAAGAACACCTATAATAACAGTTATATCACTATAGGCCCTTTAGTGATGATTTGAATTATTTTAAATTTTTAATTTCCGAAAATTGCGAAAATGATTAAAAATAAGATGTCGATATTTACGATGTTGAGGTATAGAATAAGAGTCTTAGACTCAAATTATTTACCCGATAAAGTCACCAGTATGCTTAGATAAATGTCGGACCTTATAAAAGAAAGAAAAGACTACTGTAAGAGCATGAATGAGATATTTGAAAAATGTATAAAAATATTTCAAGTATAGAATAGGAACTAAAAGTATGATCACCGTGATTATGTGATTAGACTATGTCTTTGTTGTAATAAAGCGATACTATGTGTTAAGATATATTGTTCTAATCGAAAGAATGATCCGATTATTGATAGGTTGTGATAAAGAGATAAAACCTAAGTTGAGATTTGTAATCGGTGAATCGGTGCAAGTATCCTACCTTTGCACTTCCTTTATGCAATGGACATGAGTAAGAAGTTTGAAATTATTCTATCCCCTTGCGATGCAGTTATGTACTCTTTGATTATCGACATGTTAGCTCGGATATATATTACATTCATTGATTTCTATAATGGTTATACAAGTGTCCCCACTTGGATAATCATGGCATTTGTTCACATGTTGATACACCTTTGTCAATTACCCGTATATATATATGTTGAATTACATATTATTGTTGAGCAAGATTAAAACCTTCGGGTTTGGAACCGTGCATGTATGAACATCCCTATATGGGAAGATTTTTTTTTGCTTGGCGGATAGAGTGAGCGATGAATTTTGGTCGAGTTATGTAGTATTGATCAATCTGAGAGTACAATGAGGTGATCACCCTCCGTGCTCGTAAGTTATAGCCAGTTTGAGGATAGAATTCCGCTAAACCTTTTCGAAAATGAAAAGAATGTTCATAGTATGTTTCTTAAACCCTATTCAAGGGTAGAGCCAGAGCCAAATTTAAAGAATTTGAAAGAGAGTTGTCTCAATACAGCATGTACTCCTTTGCTGATTGCTTTGCAGGGTACCATTAAATTATGGTCGCTGAGGAAGATCGTGAGAAAACTGCTTTCATCACGCCTTGGGGAACCTTTTGCTACAGACAATTGTCATTCGGCCTCATCAATGTCGGGCAACCTATCAGCGAGCTATGATGGCTCTTTTCCACGATTTAATGCACAAAGAGATAGAGATCTACGTGGATGACATCATTGTCAAATCCCAAAAGGAGGAGGACCACTTAGACCATCTCGTAAAAACTTTTCAACGAGTTAACGTAAGTCTGACTTGAAGTTGAATCCGACCAGTGTGCCTTTGGTGTTAAGTCGAGTGCAAGTTGCTAGGTTCCTAGTCGACCACAAAGGGATTGAAGCTGGATCCTACCAAAATCTAGGCCATCAAGGAAATGCCCATTCCTCGCATGAGAGAGAAATACGGGGATTTTTGGGAAGAATCAACTTCATTAGCATGTTTATTTCTCAACTCACAGCAACCTGTGAGCCTATCTTCAAACTGTTAAGGAAGAACTCCTCCATGAAATGGAACGATGAGTGTCAGAAAGCCTTTCTTACCATTAAAGAGCAACTGATTAACGCTCCTGTTTTGGTACCTCCCAGGGATGATGTTCCCCTGTTCATGTACCTGTCCATAAATGACAATGCCATGGGCTGTATGCTAGGGCAAAAAGATGATAGAGGCCAAGAACGAGCTATCTATTACCTCAGCAAAAGATTCAGCATCAGTGAACACAAGTACACTCTAATTGAGAAGACTTGTTGTGCTTTAGCATGGCCTTCCATGAGGTTACAACATTACCTCCATGGTCACACAACCCATCTCATATCCCGCGTGGATCCTCTCAAGTATGTGTTCAGTAAGCGCATACTGAATTGTCGACTGTCTAGATGGCAGTTGATCCTACAACAATTTGATATCGTCTACGTGACGCAAAAATCTGTCAAAGGTCAAGGAATTG
This sequence comes from Panax ginseng, assembly GCA_020205605.1. Taxonomy (NCBI): domain Eukaryota; kingdom Viridiplantae; phylum Streptophyta; class Magnoliopsida; order Apiales; family Araliaceae; genus Panax; species Panax ginseng. The sequence continues at coordinate 72,141,339 of CM035149.1, forward strand.
CAGATCAACTAGCCGTCGTACCTGTAGGGGACTACAAACCCTTGAAAACATACTTCTCCGGAGAGGGGTAATGACGATTCGATTCTAACATCGATGCGATACATGCCAGCGTGGAAAATGTATTTTGATGGAGCCATGCTAACGCAGAAGGTTACGGAGTCGAGGCAGTTCTAATATCTCGATGCACGGGAGCAGCGATCCCGTCGCCGTCAAATTGCAGTTTGTTAGCACCAACAACACAACTAAGTATGGAGGTTGTATCATGGGGCTAAAACTTGCCCGTTCAATGGGCGTCAGGCGGTTAACTGTCTTTGGGGATTCCGAATTGGTAATCAGACAATCCACATGAATCTATCAAACCAAAGAATTACATTTGATGTCTTACCATTGACAAGTTCTATAGATGGCTTTGGAGTTCGAAGAAATCTCCTTTCTACACATTCCTCGCAATAGGAATGATTTTGCGGATGCATTAGCAATGTTGGCCTCCTTGGTTCATATATCTGACAAGGAAAACATGTCAAGCATCACGTTTGCTCTACAAAAAGCCCCAGTCTATGGGAATTATGTTGGAGAAGTATTGGATGAACTACCTCCCATCCATAACCCTTGGTATCAGCACATCAAGGAGTATTTGCGAGATGGATCTACACCCGTTGAGGCGAGCCTAACTGAGAAGAGGCGAATTCATCGACTTGCTATGAAATTCTACCTGAGCGGAGATGCACTCTATAAAAGAGATGCAGGAATAGGTCTCCTCAAATGTCTGGATAAAGACTAAGCTTAGAGACTCATGGATGAGATCCATGGTGGAGTCTGTGGCCCTCACGTGAGCGGACCCCTACTTGTCAAGAAGATCCTTAGGACAGGGCATTATTGGCTTACACTCAAAGCTGAATGTGATGATCACGTCAAAAGGTGCTATCAATGCCAGATTCATGGGAATGCTATCCATGCCCCTCCAAGGGAACTCCACAATATGAGTTTGCCATGACCCTTCTCAATGTGGGGAATGTATGTGATCGGGCCCATCGAGCCGAAAGCCAGTAATGGACATCGATTCATATTCACCATGATCGACTACTTCACCAAATGGGTAGAAGTAGCCTCCTTCCCCAGGGTTACTAAAGAAGTTATCATTGCTTTCATCAGAAACAATGTCGTCTGTCGATATGGACAACCAGAGGTCATTGTGTTAGACAATGCTAAGAACCTCCACAACAAAATGATGGAGGAGTTATGCAGAAAATTCCACATCAAACACCTCAACTCCGTCATCTACCATCCAAAGTTCATGCAGAAAATGTCCGCCAATCACAAAGGATGGCCTGACCTCTTGCCTCTGACTTTATTAGCCTACAGAACTTCCATGCGAACTTCCACTGGGGCAACCCCCTACTCATTAGCCTATGGGATGGAAGTAGTGCTCCCCATAGAGGTGGAAATGGAATCCCTCAGAGCATTGATGGATGCTCAGTTAGATGAAGATCAATGGTTACAAGATAGATATCACCAATTGTCTCTAATAGACGAAACGCGAATCGCGACTATCTTCCATGGTCAGTTATATCAGCAAAGGATCGCACGATCCTATAACAGAAAAGTTCGACTACGGCAGTTCAAACAACATGACTTGGTTTTAAAGAAGATCATTGACAACCAAGATCAATCTAAGGGAAAATTCGCTCCTAACTAGGAAGGCCCATTTGTTGTCGAGGTATTGACAGGAGGTGCTCTCAGATTACAGGAAATAGATGGCGATGAATTTCCATAACTTATCAACTCGGACACCGTGAAACGGTAATATGTCTGAAGTTACCATCAAACAAACATCCTGGTTTTGATCATCAAATCACCAGTCATTTCGGTTTTGAACCCTCTCCTTTCTACACACTCTTCTGCCCCTCAGGGAAACATACACTTCAAGCCAGCAGCCTGGTTTTACCTCAGTTCAAACCTTTCACAATTTCGGTTATCCTAAAGACGGGATTGAACCTTTCACATCTGCAGTTTATCCTGAAGACGGGATTAAACTTTTTCACCTGCAGTTTATCCTGAAGACGGGATCAAAATTTTTCACCTGCAGTTTATCCTGAAGACGGGATTAAACTTTTCTATGCTTGTAGTTTATCCTGAAGACGGGATCAAACTTTTTCCACACCTGCAGTTTATTCCCATTATGGGATCAAACTTTCTTCTCCCCGCAGTTTAGCCTGCACATGGGATTCACGTTTCTCTTCATCTGCGATTCGTCTTGAGGGGCGAACTACATTGACCTGATCTCCTCTTCAATAGGAGTACGTAGGCAACCATATGCTATATGGCCCGGTCGCAACAACAAAAAAGAACAAAAACATTTCTACCCTTTCTTCACAAAAAAAAATAACAAAAACATTTCTACTCCTATCTGCCTTTCACATTCAGTGTTGAACCTCTTACACCAGGTTCAAACTACGCAGGCTTGATCTCCTCTTCAATAGGAGTACGTAGGCAGCCATTTATGGTTCAGTCTAACCCCTACCAGAACAAAAATTCTTGTCACACGGTATTGGGATCAACCTTCAATTCACCACATTTCATCGGTTTTAGATCAAAGGGATGGAATTACCCAACCTCTTCTCACAAATAGAAGATTCGGTGACCATCTAAGCTGCGATCGTGCCTCAAAGAGCAATACCAACCCATAAGAGATGGAATTAACTAGGCTTCTCACAAATAGAAGTAATGGAGACCATTTGTGGTGCGGTCAATCTCAGAGAGGAAGAAACCACCCTCCTCTCCACTTTTCCATACAGATACCAGTCCCAAGACACTAAAGATGGTAGGGATATACAGAAATCAATGATCCATTCTGAGAGATCTTTCAATGTCTCAATGTCCACCTATCAAGGATAAGTTCAGAATGCATCAAGATCACAAGGCCTTGGAGAAACAAGCAAATATTAATCAAGTATCAAGGCATAACTAAAAGGGAAGTAAATCAAAATATATTTCCCTGCCATACATAATACTATTTGATATATACATCTATACTGTACATGACAAAATGGCTAAGCTAGTCTGTGGAGGAAAATACAAAGCTATCTACAGATCTGTATACATGCGGACTATCAAATCTAACATGGCATCCCTCTCTGAAGATAGAGGTAGCACTGCAAGCTCCTGCCCAAGGGTGTCTACATGAGCTAGCAGATCAGAGGCTAACTGCATGGTGGCATAATGTTCATCAATGTATGCATTCATGTCAAAGACCGACAAATATCTGGGATCTCATCAAGTCTTTGTCTCGCAATGGCCACATCCCTAGCAGATAAGGCGGCATCCCACTCCGCAATCAATGCATCCCTGGATGATTTAGCCTCATCCCTCTCTAACAGAGCGGTGTCTCTCTCATCAAGAGTCGCCAACATCGCAATTTCCCAGCCCCGATCTCTCTCATAGGTCATCAGATGTAAGCTCTGCTCCAAATGTTATGCCGAATCTTTGAGTAACAGATGGCTTTTCGGTGGGAGAATCCATCACAAAAGTCAGCGGACAACCGAGCTAAGTCATCGGTGGGAATATCAGCCTCCTCTATAGGATCCTCATCATCAGAATCGACATCCTACAATGTGGATACTACTGCAGCCAATGCAGTCTCTATCTCCTTCCTTGCAGAATACTCTGCAGAACAATCCGGATGACTGACAGAGAACTCTGCCAGCTCTCGCTGATCCCAACAGGCATACAACCTGGATTTGTCCTCCACTGATAAACGGTGTAAAGCGAAGCGCTGACTCACTACCCCCTCATAAGGGTAAAAATCCTGAAACTGGCCAAACTGACACATCACGGCCAGTGGATTATAAGTAGTCATAGCCCTCAATCCAGCTAGAGGGAGTTAATCCATGCCCGAAGTATGAGTAATGAAGCTGTAGGTTGAGCTAAGCCCTGAACACGACAATATAGCAAACGGGTCTCTAATCCTCGCCGGAAAAAGTGACCACGATCGATTCAGACACTCAAGCAGTGAAAGGAGTATGACATGGCTATATCATGGGTGAAACAAAACCCCTGCCGTCTAAATGTGCCAAACGGTCTCAAGTGTGACATAAACCACACATACAGCATGACCGAACTAATTATGAACACTCCTGCCGGATAAGTGCAGCAATATGTAGCTGACCTCAGAGTCTCTATAATGATCATCGAAACAATGGTATGATCCTCCCTGAGAGCTCTCACTGCTATAATGACGCCGATATCCAGCTCATCGATGTACCGCGGCATGAAGACATGTGACAATACGCACAAAAGTAGTACATCCACCCTGGCTGAACGCCAATGGTCCTCCGGTGTGGTGAAATCCCCGAAATGCCATGCATAACTATCCTCAGAGCCAAATATGTCGAACAGAAAATGCTAGGATATCACGTGGCCAGATGTAATCTCGTCCTGGACCACTCTACGCCTTATTCCAGTGAGGGTCATGAACTTTCTGCTCATGTCTCCGATAGCCATATGCACGCAAGGTCTGTCCAGCGGCAACATCGACAACCATGCATACTCCTCCAAAGTAGGAGTCAACTCCTGGGTCCTGAATCGGAATACCTGTCTATCTGATACCCAGTGCTCTAGCATACCCTCTACAAATCCTGTGGGAACTTGAAACATCAACAGGGTCATAGTATACTACAGCAAATCATCTACGATCACCATGTCTGATGGTGATATACTATCATACCATGAGCGCATACCAGATACCACCAAAAATTGTGGGGTATGATCAATACGACTAATCTGTCAAGAAGACATCTCAGACGGTAGTGTGTCATAAGACCATCTAGGGGTCAATGCTGAATATCTCTGGACATACATACATATGCATAACGTAATAACATGCATGATACAATAGATGGCAATATGATATAGGGAATGGAAATCTATGCATGCATTCCTAAGTATATCATCATCTAATACATCTCAGATAAATGCAAGATATGAGGAAATAAGGCGAAGCTACCCAACATCTAACAGAGGGCCTATCAAAAGATATAGCGAGAATGGGCGAAGCTACCAAAGCAGCCTAACGAGGCCTATCAAAAGAGATGATGAGAAATACATCGAGAAAAAATTCAATGGTGTCGATGTCCATATCATCGATCTCGTCCACTGATGTAACTCCTCCCGAGTCACCTGGATCTCTATCTACTGTGGATGTCGGTAGATCTGAGGGATAATCTCCACCAGCAAAGCCATATGGGTCACCTAAGGGGCCAGCGCCAGAGCTGGATGGATTAAAAGTATCTACCTTTGAAGGATCTCTGCCCAAATACCGAATGAAAAGATGTGTCCAGTCCAGCTGCCGGGTCAATCTGTCAATCTGTGTCACATGAGTTGGATCTCTGACACAGGCTAGCCAATCCGTCATCATCACGGATCCTGGAACCATATCCCCCATAAACTGTGTGGCGTGGGTCTGAGCTCCAATAGTACGAGGGATCCACCAATGCAAGAACATCTCCTGAGACCAGGGGCCCTCTGACAATGTAAAACCGTCAATCCCTATCAATGGGATGTCAATGACTGGTGACTGCAAAATAGGCCAATAACGCCTGGCGGAGGCAAGATCGGCATCGGGATCTCTCAGTAGTGCTCCTGATAACACGCTTCTCTAAATGAGCTCCCATCCTCCATCTGTAAAGAGAGGAATCCTGCGGGTGGAAATGATATACTCTACTCCAGTCGGGTACCCATCCTCAAATCTAACTCCCAAATGCTCTCCAGAGTAGGGAACCCATGTGATGACATCAGCTGTCAACAACTCCAGCTGTAGGCGACAATGAGTGAAACCCTCGAAGCATGGGACCTCACTTGGTGATGGATTGATGCCATCTCCATCCTCGTGGATAGGTGTCTAAACCTAACACCCTCACAGGACGCAAACATGGAAGCCTCTCATAGGCCCAAAACTGCCAACACAAAGGCAACATCTGCTGTCAGTCAACACTCTTAACCTATACATGGGAAAAGACAAGAGAAACACTCACCAGCAGAAACGTGTAGAATCCTAACCACACCTCAGTCAAGCCTTGCAATCGCATGCGCATTCCCCTGAGGAAATAGGCAAAGGTGTAGGAACCCCAATCATACTCTCCTATACGGTCCACGTGTCGAGTGGCGCTGATCAAAGCGAAGGACACCGTAGAGGAATTATCTACTATAAAGCAGCCCCTAATGATCATCAGGAACAATCGCCGAAGAATGTGATCCCTGACTCTCACATCATCGGGTATGGGCTCACTCAATAGCCCACTCCTATCATTTACGCTCAAAGGACCCGTACAAATAGTCCTGCCCTTGATCGCCTTCACCGGAACTCCCAATAAGGATCTGACGACAGTAGGGGTGATATCCGTCGTGCAAGGCACCGGCGCCCTTCCAAACTCCATACCTGTGATAAACCGCTAATCCATTGGCATCATCATCACCTCATAGTCTAGCAAATGGAGTGACTGAGTCTGGTGAAACCACCGCTCAGACAATGCCCTGAGGTATCCCCAGGGACAGCGACGAGGTAAAATGGAGAAGAACATCCCAAATCCCTAGCCATGGACGATTGCTCTGTAGTCATCATGCAAAGCCTGATACATAGAGTGGATGCTAAACCAGTTCCCTAGAGGCTGTGTGAAGCCAGGAACCTATATGAAATGCAGATCAACATCAGAATCCTTAACTCCTCATCAATAGGAAATAAGGAAGATTAAAGATATAACTTCATACCTCATTTGCGTGCACGTATACTGAAGGATGCCTACTCAAGTCACCCAGAAGATCTGGGTTTGTCACTTGAATACCTGACAATTCCCTATGGGGAACACGTACAGCAGGAGCAGGAACCTCGATCGGTATATCATCCTCCTCGTCCTCAATATTTGGCACTTCAACCCGAATAGGACGTATCACCGCCTCCACTAAATGACGAGGCTGTCTGACGGAATGTCATTGAGGCTCTTCATAAGCTCTCCTCCGTACACCAGAAGTGGTCCTGCGGGAACTGCTCGACTGATCCGGATCCATAATATCTGGACAACAAGTCTCCAAATCACCTCAGAAAGGGTGTGGTAAATTCTTACCTGGAGCTTTTCAAAATGTAATGTTTTAACATACATCTATAGTAGAGTTAAAAATGCATGACTATCCAATACCTACATTTTGGGAAAATTTTACAATAGCCTCCTTTGTAAATGGGACTATCTACATGCACATAGGCATGACTAGGTGGCCATTTAGTAGCACACCTGTACACAGTCATATACATCCTACATGCATCAATCACATCATAGTAAAAAATCTGTAAGTGTAGTCTAATTACCAGGATTATTTTGCTTTTCTACCTTTACTCATTTGTCCTCAGATAGGATAAGAAACGACAGTAAAAAGTGCCAATTTGACTATTTCAAAAGTCAAAAAATTTTCACATCATTATGTTCAGCATGGTTTAATACTAACATTTGCTATGTTGAATATTTTTTATCAAGTCATTTCAGTATGCATATTCACTACTATGTGTCTAAATGCATTTCATGTGATAAGTCATTTTCCAACGGATAGAAACTGGAAAAAAATACATGCATACGTTACTAGGACAGTGAAGAACGCTTGTACGGTGACAAAATATATAAAAAGTTGCCCAAACTCAGCAAATCTGAAGAAGAGCTCTTAGATTTCCTTCGCTGCGACACTTGAAAATGACTTATGAAAGCAACCATTCGCCTATATATAGGCACAGTTGGCCGCAGGTTCACCTGCAGCTCCTGCAGGTGTACTTGCCGCACTTTTACATGGGTCCCACACCTCCGGCTCACTCCAGTTAGAGTTGCAAAGGAGGTCTCACAAGCTGAAAAGGCCAAATCATGAATAAAAATGCTACGCGATTGAGCGGTATAGCCGAAAATCCTGGTTTCTTGTCGGTCAGAGTTAAACTCCCATCGTCTCAACGGTATTCACCTAAATACAGGGTATACTATACCAATGAGCTCAGCTTTCACAGATCATGCTCGGCAATACCCCACAAAGGTCCAATGCCATCATTTACAAGGTCACAACCCTAAACATCCCCGGCGGGGGTTACAACTCAAAACCACAAAATATCTAACCTCCCCGGTGGGGGTTACAATGCCGAAGTTTTCAACTGATGAAATATCCCCGGCGGGGGTCACAACGTACATCCACGTATCCCCGGCGAGGGTTACAATGCAATGCAACCATTGATACACACATCAATGAAGGTCAAGCAACCTTGACGTCATGTCAGCCGATGGCAAGTAAACCCATCAAAGCAACCTTCCCCAACAAGGGTTACTACGCAATGCGACCATTGACACATACATCAATGAAGGTCAAATAACTTTGACAATGCACCCAGCAGGGATCAATCCGGTGATACACACATCAACGAAGGTCGGGCAACCCTGACATCGATAAAACTATTGGCAGTAACTCCGACAAAATGAGGAAATATGTTATACACATCCTCAAACAGACAAAGCTTTATCCCCCCAGATCTCTTACACACAAGAGGTACCTCTATGGAATATAAACCAGAGTCTAGGATTCAAGACTTTGGTGATAGCCCCAATGTCAACATCCTTGAAGACTTGGATCGCATGTCCAAGCTATCACTGATTGTCATCCCAACAGGATTATCTGGCAATCATGCTACATATATTTGCATCATGTTGCTGCATATAGCATCATGTTTTTCTTTCTTGCATTTCAAGTGTCTAGGATTCTTTATCCTATCCATGCCTTGCATTGCATAAATATGATAAAGAGGGGCATCTGTAGACACTCGAAATTTTCTGCACACCTGTTACTAACAATGCAGGAGGGCAGATTTGTCTTTCAGAGATAACCCTGGAAGACAGCTTACATCCATTCCGGATACTACCGAAAGTTCAGTTCCAACCCAGAACACAAACTGGGAACTTCATCTCAAACCCAGAACACACACTGGGAATGTCATTTCCAATCTCAGAGATAACCCCGAGGTACGCAGATCAAAAGACCGGCACAACACCGGAGAGGACAGTTCTGTCTCAGCGATAAAATCGCGACGCTCAGTTCCAGTCCTAGAAACAACACTGGGAGTAGCGACTCCATCCTTGGTGATAGCCCCAAGGCATGCCATTGCAGCTCCGGCGATAACTCCAGAAATACTTGTTTCAAATACATATGATCAGCTTCAAGCTCAGACCTCCTGCCGAGGCACTCATACCTCAGACCCGGAGCTAACAATGGGCAGACAGGCACACCCACATATGACAATGAGGCATACAAACAAGTAGTCCAATCTCAGATATAACCCTGAGCAACGTCTACTTTCAGCTCAAATCGGCGATAACATCGGTGAAGAGTCAAAACGTCATCTTACTTCCTCAATGTTTTATCTCATAAGATGATATTGCGGTATACAAACAAGTAGTCCAATCTCAGATGTAACCCTGAGCAACGTCTACTTTCAACTCAAACCAATGATAACCCCGACGAAGAGTCAAACGTCATCTTTCCCCTTCAACACTTGCGCGTCGTCTCAACACTTCATATATACATACATACAACAATGTCCCACAAGAACCGAGGAGTAACAATCCCGAGTGACTATTACGCATGACAGTACTTTGGTAGAATTTGAAGCTTAAAGACCATGGGCATGAACCCCTCTTCTTGACTTCGTACAACCTCTAATCCATGTCATTGCGTAACTCTCGACATAAGCGGTCCAAAGAAGGTGAGTTATACCTTGTTTGGATGCTCGGATTGAAGTTCTGCAAGTTCGAGCAGACATTACAGTACATGAGTGCACGTACTTCGAGATAACGAGACCCACGAGGCTCGGATGCACCACGACAAGCCGCAGGTACAACCACGGCTACCGCAGGAGTACCTGCGGCCATCAATCTATAAATATGAGCCTTGGGGTCAGCCATTTGAAGGAAAGAATGAGAGAAAAAGGCGAGGAAGCCCTGTCCATTTTACTCTGTATACACCCCTATTGAGTGTTTCCTCTTCTATAAACATCTGTTAGCTCACATATAGTTATCTTTTTATCCGGCGGGAGCTGAGTGTTTATCCATATAAAGTTATAGAAGTCTACTTTGGCAGCCCACTATAAGCCTTCTCACATTTTATAAAGCCTTATTCTCATATTAGTACACACTGTTATACACATTGAGAGTCGTGTTGTGTGCGTTTGCCCAGACTTTGGTCCGTGGTTTTCATTTCTGTCTGTATATATATACTTATATATGTATATATTTCATATATGGACTAACATTATCGAGTTATGCCTCGATTGAGCCTAGACTTTGGTCTGGAGCATTTATTTGCTTTTGTATATATATATATATATATATTATATATATAATTGTTGTGGGACATATCGATGAGCCTGGATTTTACATTCTTGCATTTACTCGCTTATATATATATATATATATAATTGTTGTTTTATGACATATCAGATGAGCCTCGATTCACATCCGGTCGTTTATATCGCTTTTAAATATATATATATATATATATATATATATATATATATATTACATTTATGTTAGGCACCGGATTTTCCTCCGTGGCCTTTTTACAACTTTTATTTACATTTCGTCCGCCTGAGTTTACTTACGTGGCGGTTGATTTTTACTGACTTTATTTACATTTCATTCCCACACAGAGTTTACTTGGTGGTGGTTGATTATGTCCATATATATATATATATATATATATATATATATATATATATATATATATATATATATATATATATATATATACCGCTATATATTTAAATTCTGATCCCCATGGAGTTGCTTCGTGGTGGTTGATCAAGTCTGTATATATATATATTTACAGCTTTTATATATATAACTGCTTACTGCTTTTCATACAAACTGCAGTATCATGTGAGCCTAGGAATCATGTGATCACAGATTCAGTCTACTAAATCTAGATTCGGTTCCCATGATGGACATTTTTCAAATTGTGAAGCGACTTGTACATTACTTTACGAGGTTACGAATTTCCTTGGATGGCTGTTATGCCCGTGAGGAGTTTGGCACTGCTGTATATTATTTTCTAGAGAATGCTTCGCATCTCGAAAATAAAATCAAACAAGCCGAACATTTAATAATAAAATGGAAGTATCAAAGGCCTCAATTGCTATTGAGCACAGGGTTTGAAAAACCTCTTTTATAAAACTTCATTGCTATATCTTGTTTAAAACCTGAATTTTCTATAAATTCAAACCCTATGTATATAGGTGCGAACGAGGTACAACACTACTTCCAAATAATTGCACATTGATCCACACACACACACACACACACACACACACACACATTCATATAACAGTTTCTTTAGAAAGTGGCGGTCACCGTGGTAACACGGATGTCGGGGGGTGCCTAACACCTTCCCTCCGCATAATCAAGCCCCTGGACCCAAAATGAATCTCGGTTTCATAGACCCATTTAGAAGTGTCAAATCATTGGGTCAATTTGCAAACCTTTTTCGGTTGCGTTGGTGCAACCAGTTAAATACACCAACTGGCGACTCTTAAAGTCAAATCGTCGACATTATACATGTTGGACCTTTTTCACTAGTTTTTAACATGAGAACACCAAAGAACAAGTAACGAAAAGGGACACTCAAAAATCCCGACGTCGACAGGCTCATTTCTTACCTATACGAGAAACTTATACACTTGAACGTCTTACTCGTATATACATAAATGAGATTGTAAGACTGCATGGTATGCCAATATCCATAGTTTCTGATCGAGACCAAAGATTCACTTCACGATTTTAGGTTAGTTTGCAAAAAGCTATGGGCATGGATTTACGATTTAGTTCGGCGTATCATCCTCAAATGGACGGACAGTTGGAGAGGACTATTCAAACACTTGAGGATCCATTAAGACTCTGTGTCCTTGACTTTAAAGGAAGTTGGGACAAGTTCTTGTCATTGGTAGAATTTTCCTACAACAACAGTTATCAAGCAAGTATCGACATGGCTCCATTTGAGGCATTGTATGGAAGAAAGTGTCGTTCTCCAGTATACTGGGACGAGATGGGTGAAGCAACGTTGTTGGGATCGGAATTGGTATGCATGGCTATGAAAAAGATTTAAATGATCCGACAACGTATAAAAACCTCACAAGATCGTCAAAAAAGTTATGCTGATCTTCATCAGAAGGACATGGAATTCAATGTTGGAGAACATGTTTTGTTACGTGTTACTCCATGGAAGGGAGTTACGAGATTTGGAAATAGAGGAAAGCTCAATCCTCAATTCATTGGCCCATTTGAAATCCTTGACCGAGTAGGAACTGTGGCCTATAGACTCGCTTTACCGCCAAGTATGTCTCATGTTCATAATGTTTTTCACATATCCATGTTACGTAAATATGTGGAAGACCCGAACCACATTATTAAGCTTGAACCGGTAAGAACTTAACTCAATAACCGGTAAGATTTAATTCAATAGTGGAAGATTGAACGTATGAAGAGGTACCTGTTAAAATCTTGGATAAGAAGGAACATATTCTATGCTCCAAGGTTATACCTCAAGTCAAAGTTTTGTGGAGAAACCACGATATTGAGGAAATGACCTGGGAGTTAGAATCTTAAATGAAATCAAGTTATCCTCACCACTTCGTCATACCAAGTATGTAGCCTAATTTTGAGGGTGGAATTTTATAAGAAGGGGAGGTTGTAAGACCCCAACTTTTATGAATAAAGATGAATTTTTTATAAATATCATTTTTGAATATTAAGGAGTGAATTTGATATAATGTTATAGTTGTGGGTAATATTTATAAATTTTGCAAAGTACGCAAGTTGTTATATTATATTCGATTAGTCGGGGAATATTCGTTTTAACAGGGAATATTTGTACGACGGCGCATTCATTGGTGGACCCCACAACAGAATTATTGTCGAAATGAGAAAACAATAGAAATATCTTTTTACAAAAATAAAGGCGAAAGTTTACCGTTAACTATTGAAATACCCGGTGTTAAAAGTATAGTAATACGCGTTGTTGCATAGTAGCACACAGTATTGATTATTGATGTTTACGTGAGAAGTCACTCAGTTATACTCAATTATTGCTATAGTAATTGCTGCATAATATCTCACGTTATTTGATTCAATTATTGTCGATATTTTATATATTATTAAATCAATAATTAAGACGATACAGTTATTCATATTATTATTTACAATATTGACGATGTCTAGAAAGATCTTTCGAGGAGAGGTTTGGTCACCTAATTGCGCGCCAATAAGGAGAAATCCTTATCGGAAAGCTCCCTCTTTCCTGGGAACGATTTGGTTGTTAATATTACGAGTTATAATAATAATAAATAAATGTTGTTAAAAATATTGAAGGAATTTTTATGAAGTATTTGATGTAAATATTGCTTATTTTATGGACCCCCATTTACCCATTTTTCAAAATAATCGGTATAAAATTATTTAATATAATAAAAGTGGGGCCACATGTGGGGCCCACAGAAGAAAAATGATTTTTTTACGGGGGGGGGGGGGAGGAATTACAGGATCACGGGGAGTACTATTATTGTATATATATATATATATATTATATATATATATATATTATAAGAAGTTTTGTTTTATATGAAAAATAGAATATATTATATTTTATTATGCATAGTGCTTGCATAGTGTTTGCATAGTAAACTATAAAAAATAATTCAAACGAATTGTTGAATCCGTGAATTCCCCATTGTGCACACATGATTTTCTAAATTCAAATAGTATCCTTTCCATTCTCCTATAAATAGGATGCTTAGTTAGAATTGAAAATCACACCGGAATTAGAGAATTCTTCTTCTATAATATTGAGTGTATTTCTTTCGAGTTTTAGAAAGCTTTAAGTGTAGAAAACAGTATAAGTTTTCTTCAAGAATATCCCCGCTATACCAGTTGGAACACTCTTCTTTTCAAGGTAAGGGATGTTATTTTTGTTCAATACTCGTAAGAAATAATATTTTCTTCTATACTATGTAGTATTTAAGTAATATTATTTCGTTTTAGATTTCGAATTCTACACTTATTTTGTTAAAGTTTTGGCTTCTATACTCCATGAAATTAGTAGAATATCCTTGATATTTGCGCTTCATCCAGTATCTTTTCATGAAAGTATTATTCTGAGCATTCTTGATAACTTTTAACTTTTTCATGCCAGAGTACTATTCACGGAATACTATTCACCTGATTACTATTCACCCGGGGTAATATTTATGTCAAAAATTAATTTCTTTTTGGTCCAAATCAGTTTTGATGCAATATTATTTTTGAATTTTACTCCACAAAGCAGTATCATGTTGACAATTTGGACATTATTAAATTATGGATAAATTAAATTATAAATATTTAAAAATTTATCCTTTGCTTTCTTTTAATTGAATTCTTATATCATTGTAATCATCCTCGTGTTTATATTATGATGAAAGTCATATGTGGCCCGTAGTGCAGAGATGGACTTGGTACGATTATGACGAGGGATTATTTTGTATAATCATGACCGTAATGTTATAAATGATGTGGTAAAAGTCCTCATTGGCCCGTAGTGCATTGATGGACAATTATTGGCATGATTATGACCATTGATGAAAACACGAATATCCTTGGCCCGTAGTGCATGGATAATTTTTGGTCGTGATACTAATAAATATCCTTGGCCGTAGTGCAGGGATGATTCGATGATGTAGATTATTTATTAAGTTGAGTCTCAGCGATAAAACTATTGATAAACTTTTTAAATCATAGAAGATAGTAGATATCATACTCTACTTGACTCTTCTAATGGATTGCTTGTTCTACTGCAGTTAAACTTGATACCAACTGTGACGCCCCCAAAATTGAAATGCCACATATTATCCCTATATTATGACCGACCAATTAAATAACAAATAAGCTTCGGTAGGTCATACTAGCGAAGGTTTTACCCGTCCCTCCCCTCCTAGTTCTAGCCTCAAATCTCAGCCAGGGATCATATCCCTAAGCTTTGATACCAACTGTGACGCCCCTAAAATAGGTATACACTACCTATTCCGAGTCGCCAAATACATGGTATAGAATTCTAATACAAACTTAATTATAAAACTGTCGTATAAACGACAAAACATAAGCTGAGAGTTTTAACACGAATATTGTCTCATAGACAATATCCAAACTCAAATGGAGTCCTCATTACAATTATTATCGCACTATTTTATAAAATAGTGAGGACTACTACAGCTACCATTTTGAACCGTCACTCCATTCCCCGACTAGTCCTAGCTATGTTCTCATTTACTGAAGAGAACAATGAAAGCAAAGGGTGAGCTTAACTAGCCCAATAAAGAATATTATGACTAAGATAATGTAGAATACATTATCGTTAGCCTTCAATAGTGTAAAACTGATAGAATATAATAAACAACAAGTTTAACTGTAGCGGAACAAGCAATCCATTAGAAGAGTCAAGTAGAGCATGATATCTACTATCTTCTATGATTTAAAAGTTCATCATCAATATTTTATCGCCGTAACAAACCTCAATAAATAATCTTCATCATCGAATTATCCATGCACTACGGGCGAAGGATATTCATTAGCATCACATCCACGAATTATCCATGCACTATGGGCCAAGGATATTTGTTATTATCACCAATGGTCATGATCATACCAACAATTGTCCATCAATGCACTACAGGCCAATGAGGACTTTAACCACATCATTTGTAACATTGCAGGTCATGATTATACTGATACATAATTCCTGGTCATAATCATACCAATCAATAGTCCATATATGTACTATGGGCCAAAGATGACTTTCATCACAATATAAACATGAGGATGATGACAATAATATAAGAATAGTAGGAGTAAAATCAAGGACAAATAGTAAAGATTTTTAATTTATCTAGAGTTTAAAAATGTCCAAATTGTCAACATGATAACTGCTTTGTGGAGTAAAATTCAAGAATAACATTCATGTATCAAAAATAATTTGGACAGAAAAGAAATCAATTTTTGTCGTGAATAATACCCCGGGTGAAAAATACCTCGTGAATAGTACTTCGTGAATATTACCTCGTGAATAGTCCCCCGACATGAAAAGATTAAAATTTAACAAGAATGTTCAGAAAAATATTCTTATGAAACGATACTAGATGAAGCGCAAATTTCAAGGATATTCTACTAATTTCAAGGAGTATAGAAGCAATACTTATCAACATAAGTGTAGAATTAGGAATATGAAACGAAATAATATTACTTACATACTACAGAGTATGGAAGAAAATATTATTTCTTACAAATACTGAACAAGATAATATCCCTTACCTTAAAAGGGGAGTATTTCAGACTGGTATGGCGGGGATATTTTTGAAGAAAACTTGTACTATTTTCTACACTCAAAGCTTTCTTAAATTCAAAAGAAATGCACTCAATATTATAGAAGAAGAACTCTAATTCTGGTGTGATTTTCATTTCTAAACTAAGCATCCTATATATAGGAGAATGGAGTTCACAGACGCAAAGTAGGAGTTCACGTTCACAGGAATTTGAAAGAAAAATTCTGATTTTACTATGCTGCACTATGCAGCAATATACAGTACTATGCAAACAATAAAATATAATATATTCGATTATATATATATTCACTCACACCCACACACACATGTAAACACACACACACAATTATATATATATATATATATATATATATAAGTATTAAAACAAAACTGAGATAACTTTCTACCGATAATTTTGAAAAATGGGTAAGTGGGGGTCCATATATTAAGCCAAATTTATAATAAATACTTCATAAAAAACCCCTCTATTTATCTCAATTCACTTGGCTTCACTAAACACATATTTAATAACATATGTTAAGCATTAATATTATAACTCGCAATATTAATAACTAGATCATTCCTAGGAAAAAGGGGCCTTTCCGATAAGGGCTTTTCCTTATTGGCTCGCAATTAGGTGACCACACCCCTTTACTCGACAGAACTTTCTAGACATCATCAACAATGCAAATAATAATATGAATAACTTTTTCGTCTCATTTATTGATTTAATAATATAAAATATTGTGCAGATGATACTGTGACAATAATTGAATCAATAATATAAGATACTATGCAATAATTATTGTTGCAATAATTGAATAAAATTGAGTGACTTCTCACGCAAGCATCAATAATCAAAGATACTATATAATACCATGTGCTACTAGGCAACCACGCGTATTACTGTACTTTTATCCCCAGGTATTTCAATAGTTTAACGTTAAAACTTTTGTCATTATTTTTATAAAAAGTTATTTCTGTCGCTTTCTAAATCTGACAAGAATTCTGTTGTGGGGTCCACCAATGATTGTACCATTGTACGAATATTCACTAACCAAACAAATATTTTATGACAACTTGCTTACTTTGTAAGATTTGTAAATATTACCCACAACTATAACATTATATAAAATCCATATCTTATTATTCAAAATAACATTTAGAGAAAAAATAATTTTTATTCATAAAAGTTGGGGTCTTACAACCTCCCTTTCTTATGAAATTTAGTCCTCAAAATTGGTGTACGTACCTGGTATGTCGAAGAAGTGAGGATACCTTGATTTCATTTCAGATTCTAACTCCCAGGTCATTTCCTCAATATCGTGGTTTCTTCACAAAACTTTGACTTGAGGTATAACCTTGGACCGTAGAATATGTTCCTTCTTATCCAAGATTTTAATAAGTACCTCTTCATACGTTAAATCTTCCACTATCTCGTCTGGTTCTAATTCAATAATATGGTTCGGATCTTCCATATATTTACGCAACATAGATATGTGAAAAACGTTATGAACACGAGACATACTTGGCGGTAAGGCGAGTCTATATGCCATCGTTCCTACTCGGTCGAGGATTTCAAATGGGCCAATAAATTGAGGATTGAGCTTTCCTCTATTTCCAAATATCGTAACTCCCTTCCACGGAGCAACACGTAACAACACATGATCTCCAATATTAAATTTCACGTCCCTTCGATGAAGATCAGCATAACTCTTTTGTCGATCTTGTGAGGTTTTTATACGTTGTCGGATCATTTGAATCTTTTCTGTAGTCATGCGTACCAATTCCGGTCCCAATAATGTTGCTTCACCCACCTCATCTCAGCATACTAGAGAACGACACTTGCATTCATACAACGCCTCGAATTGAGCCATGCCTATACTTGCTTGATAACTGTTATTGTGGGAGAATTCCACTAATGGCAAGAACTTGTCCCAACTTCCTTTGAAGTCTAGGACACAGAGTCTTAATAGATCTTCAAGAGTTTGAATAGTCTTCTCTGACTGCCCGTCCGTTTGAGGATGATATGCCGAACTGAATCATAAATCCGTGCCCATAGCTTTTTACAAACTAACCCAAAATCGTGAAGTGAATCTTGGGTCTTGATCAGAAACTATGGATACTGTCATACCATGCAGTCTTACAATCTAATTTATGTATATACGAGCAAGACGTTTAAGTGAATAAGTTTCTCGTAGGTAAGAAATGAGCAGACTTGGTTAATCTATCGACAATGACCCAAATTGCATCTATGCCTTGAGAAACCTTGGGAAGACCAGTAACAAAATCTATGGTAATGTGCTCCCACTTCCATTCTTGAATTTCAAGTGGTTGCAATGGACCTTTTGGTACTTGAAACTCTACCTTGACTCCTTGATGAGTTAAACACCTTAAGATAAACTCCTCTATCTATCTCTCTTCATATTGCTCCACCAAAATGTATGTCGAAAATTATGATACATTTTGGTACTCCCAGGATTGATTACAAATAGTGTGTTAAATGCCTCCATCATGATTTTGTACTTTAAATTAGAGGCATTAGGAACACAAAGTCTGGAGTTGACTCAAAGTATTCCTTCTTCATCGATTCTTGCTTCCGGAATAACACCTTCTTGTACTTTCTTCCTCATACGCATTAGCTCTAGGTCCGTAGCTTGAGCAACTTTAACTTTATCGATTAAAGTCGGTTCTACTCGTATATTTGACATCATCGTGTGGGTCCCAGGAGTCGTTAACTCTATCTCTATCCTTTGTAAGTCATACAAAATGGGCATTTACGTTGACAATATCGCACTCATACCCGCATATGATCTTTTACTCAACGCGTCAGCTACCACCTTCATTTTTCCAAGATGATATTGAATGGTATGATCATAATCTTTCAACAGCTCGAGCCAACGTCGTTGCCGCATGTTGAGTTCCTTTTGGGTGAAGAAATATTTGAGGCTTTTATGATCTGTATAGATCTCCACTTTCTCCCCATACAGGTAATGTCTCTAGATCTTTAGTGCAAAAACGACTGCTGCCAACTCTAGATCATGAGTAGGATAATTCCTCTCATATTCTTTGAGTTGTTGTGAGGCATAGGCTATAACTTTCCCATGTTGAATGAGGACACATCCTAACCCTCTGCCTGAAGCATCGCTATAGATGACAAATCCCTCTAAACTAGATGGTATTGTCAAAACAGGTGTTAAAATGAGTCTTCTCTTGAGTTCTTGAAAACTCTTCTCACATTCCTCGCTCCAATCGAATTTTGTATTTTTTTGAGTCAGCTGAGTTAATGGAGTAGCAATTCGAGAAAATCCTTCCACGAATCTCCAATATTAACTAGTTAAGCCCATAAAGTGATGTATTTCGGTCACTGACTTAGGTTTCTCCCAGTTTTGTAGTGCTTTAATCTTCGCTGGGTCAACAGATATTCTATGATTCGATATCACGTGCCCAAGGAATGCTACTTCCTCAAGCCAGAACTCGCATTTCTTCAACTTGGCGTATAGCTTATTTTTAAAAAGTTTTTTGAGTATTAGCCTCAAGTGTTTCTCATGATCTTCACGTCTTTTGGACTATATGAGGATGTCATCAATAAAGATAACCACAAAATGATCCAAATAATCCTTGAATACTCAGTTCATCATATCCATGAAGGAAACATGAGCATTAGTCAATCTAAAAGAAATGACTAGGAATTCGTAATGCCCGTACCGAGTTCTAAAAGCAGTCTTTGGAATGTCATCAGTTTTAATCTTTAACTGATGATATCCAGAATGAAGATCGATATTTGAAAAGAATTTGACACTTTGCAATTGGTCAAACAGATCATCAAAGCGAGGTAACAGGTACCTATTTTTGATGGTGACGTGATTCAACTCCTGATAGTCAATACAAAGTCGCATACTTCCATCTTTCTTCTTTACGAATAGAACAGGAGCACCCCAAGGAGACGTACTAGGATGAATGAAACCAATGTCTAACAATTCATGCAGTTGGGTTTTTAACTCCTGAAGTTCAATAAGAGTCATTCGATATAGGGTTTTGGAAATAGGTTTTGTACCGGGTTCAAGGTCAATACAAAACTCGATTTCACGCTCTGGGGGTAGGCCAGGAAGTTCTTCAAAGAATACGTCAGGAAATTCATTAACAATATAAATATCATTCAAATCTAACGTATTTTTGTTTTAAATCAATGACATGGGCTAAGAAAGCTTAACATCTATTTTTCAATAAACGAATGGCTTTATGGCTTGATATGATAGTGATTGACTTTAGTGGTTTGGTTGCTTGAATTTGCATAATAGCTTGGTTAGGAATATGAAAGCTAACAACCTTACGAAAATAATCAATTTTAGCATGATGAGTAGTTAACCAATCAATCCCTAAAATCACATCAAATGCAAGTATTTTCAAAGAGATAAGATCGACAAGTAATGTGAGGGTGCCTATTTTAATCAAACAAGATTTATAAATAGTGGATGTAATGAAAGTTTCTCCTAATGGAGTTTCAACAGATAAGTCAAAGTCTAATTTCTCTGGAGTCAAATTTAAATGTTGAGCGCAAATAGGTGAAATAAAAGAATGGGTAAAATCGGTATCAAATAAGGTATAAACTTCGCAAGAGTTTATGATTACCTTACCCGTGATAACTTCGTTCTGATTCCTCGCTTTTTGGGAGGTTACGACAAACTCTCTCCCTTGAACTACTAGCTTTGACTTGTCTAGGATGGCCTTTGGTGTTTCCATCCCAGTAGGACTTAACTTCACTACACGAAAAAATCGAGCTAGGTGACTTTCTCTTCCATAATTGTAACACACTTTGGGTTGATGTGTACGATTTGGACTGATGTGTCTCTCCCCTCCGCATTTGTAGCATACGACCAGTGGTCATTTCCTTCCTTGAAAATGGGTGTTGCTGCTGCTGCTGCCTTTCCATCATTGTTGAATCTCATCTTTTTGAAATTTCCACTTTTATTATCTTGGCCAGGATTACCAACGAAGTGGTTACCATTTATGGCATGTTGATTTCCTTCATGTTTGTTGTCACCGCTTTGATGACTTCTACCACTGATATTATCATTTTTTCGGCTGCTATCTCTTGGTTGGGTTGACTCATTATCGTGCTCCAATAACTGAGCCCTATTCACAACATCTGAATACATGAAAAGTTTGTGAGAAATGAGGTATTAACATATTTCAGGTTTCAAACCTCTTAGAAATATCCACGTCAAACGCTCCTCATTATCTACCAAATGGGATGCAAACTGTGATACGGTCATATTATTTTGTTCCAGCTTGATGAATTCTACCTCCTTCATGTTACGATTACTTTCAGGAAAGTACTTGTCGTTGGACAATTCTTGGAATATCTCCGAAGACATCTTTAGTGCGGCAAGCTGAGTACATTTTATAGATTCCCACCAATGATTTGCCTCACCTCGTAACATGAATGTGAGACCCCAAATTTTATGAATAAAGATTTAAATTTCTCGAAATATTTTTTTGAATATTATGGTGTGGATTTGATATAATGTTATAGTTGTGGGTAATATTTATAAATTTTGCAAAGTATGCAAGTTGTTATATAATATTCGATTGGTCGGGGAATATTCTTTTTGTCGGGGAATATCCGTACGACGGACACAATCATTGGTGGACCCCACAATGGAAGTATTGTCGTAGTTAGAAAATGACAGAATTATCTTTTTATAAAAATAACGGCGAAAGTGTTACCGTTAAAACTGTTGAACTACCCGGTAGTAAAAGTACAGTAATACGCGTGGTTGCATAGTAGCACACGGTATTGATTATTGATGCTTACGTAAGAAGTCACTCAGTTATACTCAATTATTGCTACAGTAATTGTTGCATCATATCTCTTATATTATTGATTCAATTATTGTCATCAGATCATCATCGTATAATATGTTATATTATTAAATCAATAATTGAGATGACAAAGTTATTCATATTATTATTTGCAATATTGACAATGTCTAGAAGTTCTGTCAAGGAGAGGTTTGGTTACCTAATTGCGTGCCAATAAGGAGAAATCCTTATTGGAAAGTCCCCTCTTTCCTGGGAACGACATGCTTGTTAAATATTGTGAATTATAATATTAATAATGAATAAGATTGTGTTGATTAAAGATGAAATTGATAGTTCCATTGTGTTGGAATTATTAGTGTTAGTGGAAATTGACATTTATTCCGATGATAATTGATGTCTGGGGGTTATATTGATAAATCGGATAATTAATCGGATAAATGAGCAATTAATTGCTACTAATTCATATGCTTATATAACTATTTGTTCACATGTGTGTACTATTGATTCACATTCATGTACTATTAGGGGAGTTGGTACAAGATTGATAATACTTGCATGACTAAGTTAAAAATGGAGGTATAGATGGAGGTACTATGCTGTAATTCGTATTTTAACATGATTATAACTATTGATTCACATGATTGAACTATTGATTCACATGATTGAACTATTGATTCACATTATTTACTACTAGGGGAGGTGGTGCAAGTTTAATAATACTTGCAGGACTAAATTAAAAATTAAAGAAAAGTTGAAGGTATTGTACTGTAATATTTTGAGCCCCAAAACGTGCAATTATCGAAACTATATTTTTCTATAAACAGAAGCTCATTCTTCCTTCATTTCTCCCCAATTCACTAAAGCTATAGAGCGATTATTATAGAGAGAAATTATAGAGAGAAAAAAGAAGAGAAGTCTGCTACCTCTCTACTCTAGTATCCAGTGTCTTTATAAGGTAAGGGGTATTATTTCTTTCATATTCATGAAGAGAGCTTTTGTTATTCCATTCTTTATTATTATGTTGAATAACTCATACTATGCTAATACCGCATACATGGTGAAATTCTTCCATTATTCCATTCTTTATTATTTTGTTGGAATATCCCATGCATGCGATTACGCTAGACCTGGTTCAATTCTTTATTATTCTGCTGGAATAACCTATTTGTGCGGTCTATCGCATGCATGGTGAATTCTTCTGTTATTCCATTCTTTATTATTATGTAGGAATAAACTGTCTATGCGAAGTACCGCATACATGGGGAAATTCTTCTGTTATTCCATTCTTTGTTATTCTGTTGGAATATCCTGTCTGTGCGGATTACGCTAGACCTGGTTCCATTCTTTATTATTCTGTTGGAAAAACCTATTTTTGCGTTCTATCACATGTATGGTGAATTCTTCTGTTATTCCATTCTTTATTATTTTGTTGTAATATCCTGTCTGTGCGAATTACGCATGACCTGGTTCTATTCTTTATTATTTTGTTGGAATAACCTGTCTATGTGGATTATCACATGCATGGTGAATGATCATTCGTATTCATTCCTTATTAAATTGTGGAAATGATCATCTCGTGGATTACTGCATAATGGTGAAAATCCATTTGCGCTTTCATATATTCTATGATACTCATTTGGTTAAAGTTTTGGTTTCTATACTCCATGAAATTAGTAGAATATCCTTGATATTTGCGCTTCAACCGATATCTTTTCATAGAAATATTCTTCTGAGCATTCTTGAATTTTACTCCATAAAGCAGTATCATGTTGACAATTTGGACATAATTGATTTCAAGATAAATTAACTTATAAAACTTTAAAATTTATTCTTGAACTTGTTTTATTGAATTATTATGTCATTGTCATCATCCTCATGCTTATATTGTGATGAAAGTCATCTTTGGCTTACGTGTATAGATGGACTTGGTATGATTATGACCAGGGATTATTCGGTCTAATCATGACCTGTAATGTTATAAATGATGTGGTAAAAGTCCTCAATAGCCTGTAGTGCATTGATGGACAGTTTTTGGTATAATTATGACCAAGGATTATTCGGTATAGTCATGACCATTGATGATTTAATGAATATTCTTGGCCCGTAGTGCAGGGATGACTCGATGATGTGGTTTATTTTTTAAGCTGAGTCTCAGCGATAAAAATTGATGAAAACATTTTAAATCATAGAAGATAATAGATATCATGCTCTACTTGACTCTTCTAATGGATTGCTTATTCCGCTACAGTTAAACTTGATGTGTATTGTATTTTATCAGTTTAAAATTGTTGAAGACTAATGATAATTTATTTTGCATTATCTTAGTCATAATATTTCTTACTGGGCTAGTAGAGCTCACCCTTTCTTTCACTGTTCTCTTCAGGAAATGAGAACGTAGCCGGGACTAGTCGGGGAACGGAGTGATGGTCCAGATGATAACATTAGTAGTCCTCACTATTCTGTTAAATAGTGTGACAATAAATGTAATGAGGACTCCATTGAGTGTGGATATTGTCTAGATGACAATACTCTTATTAAAACTCTTAGATTATGTTTTGTCGTATTCTACACGACTGTTGTATAATTAAGTTGTATTTGAATTTTGTACCATGTATTTGGCGACTCAAGATGGGTGATATATACCTATTTTGGGGGCATCACAGTTGGT
Source organism: Panax ginseng (assembly GCA_020205605.1). Classification (NCBI taxonomy): domain Eukaryota; kingdom Viridiplantae; phylum Streptophyta; class Magnoliopsida; order Apiales; family Araliaceae; genus Panax; species Panax ginseng. Next base: position 72,166,241 of record CM035149.1, read on the forward strand.
ATCAAAGCTTAGGGATATGATCCCTAGCTGAGATGTGAGACAAGAACTAGGAGGGGAGAGCCGAGGAATTCCTTCGCTAGTATGACCTACCTAAGTTTATTTGGTATTTAATTGGTCGGTCAGGGTATAGGGATAATATGTGACATGTCAATTAACCCTTATTTTGTGTCAGTATTTGAGAATGGCAGCTAAAAATGTTAACAATGGAGCGAATGAGATCGTGGAAACACCTCTAATCACCAACCAAGATAATGTGATGTGAGGCGAAGAAGGAATTAGAGATATCCATGTGGTGAGTGAAGAATTGATAGTTGCACTCGAGATAGTCGTAGAGGTAGCAGCTGAGAGTGAGGAAGAAGAGGAAGAAGTGGAAGAAGAGGAACCTGAGGAGAATTTATTAGAAGAATTTTATGATCAAAATTTAGAATTGCAAAATCGTGTTCATGAGTTAGAAGAGCAGGCTGAAGAATGGCAGGCGGTCGTGGAGCAAAAGGATTCAATAATTCAAGCTTGTGTTACCTGATATGTGATGCTTGAACAAAAGCACTCTTTGGCAGAGTATAAGATGATAAAGCTGGAATCTGAGCTAAAAGAAGAAACAATTGAACGAGTGAGAATTAGTGATGCATGGGTAAAAGCCGCACGACGCGTTGATATTGTGGAAAGAAATGTCTGATCTAAGAAGGCTAAAATAGATGATATGTATTTCTCTTTTTGGACAGCAATTGAGAGAACCCAACATCGAGTTTTGAATTACCTTGTACATTACGGTCAACCTCAATTTGATATGGATCGAAGATTAATGATTCAGATCATGAAACAGGAGTTCAATGAAGCAATTGAGGGTGGAATATGCCCTATAGAAAAGTCAATTTCAACGGTAGTGATGACACAAAATGCTGCCCTAGACAAGTCAAAGCCGGGTAGTTCAAGGGAGAGTGGTTGTCATGACTTCCCAACAAGTGAGGAACCCAAATAAAGTTATCACCGGTTAGTTAATTATAAATTCTTACGAAGTCTATACCTTATTAGATACCGGTTCTACCCATTCTTTTATCTCTCTTGCTTGCGCTAACCGTTTAAATTTAACTCTGGAGAAATTAAACTTTGACTTATTGGTTGAAACTTTGTTAGTAGAAACCTTCGTTACCTCCACTATTTATAAATCTTGTTGATTCAAATCGACACTTTCACGTTACCCGTCAATCTTATCTCTTTGAAAATACTTGCCTTTGATGTGCTTTTAGGAATCGATTGGTTAACTACTCATCATGGTTTTCGTAAGGTTGTTAGCTTTCATATTCCTAACAAACCTGTTATGCGAATCCAAGCAACCAAACCACTAAAGTTAATCACTGTCATATCAAGCCATAAGTAAAGGGCCCTGAGCTTTTCGTTGTTGACTTCCTTGTGTGGAATGCACCGAAGACAGACTTTCTATAGGCGACGTCGTGAATGATGATGGCCAGTTGATAGGTATCAATGTGACGTATTATCCAAGTCTTAGATGAGAGTCACAGTTATGAATGATATTTCTATTGTTAATAAATTTCCTGATGTATTCTTGAAGACTTCTTAGCCTACCCCTAGAGCGTGAAATCGAATTTTGTATTGACCCCAGTACAAAACCCATTTCTTCAACCCTTAAATATTTCTTCAACCAAAATGAACGAATAATGCACCAAAGATGTTGGCTCGAGCTGTTGAAGATTACGACTATACCATTCAATATCATTGTGGAAGAGCGAACGTGGTAGCCGATGCGTTGAGTTGAAGATCGTATATGTTTACGAGTGCGACGTTGTTAACACAAAAACCCATTTCGTATAAGTTACAAATGATGAAGATATAGTTAAAGACTCTAGAGACCCATGTGAAGATAGCGAATATACAATTAGAATCGACTTTAATCGATAGAGTTAAAGCCATGCAAGCTACATACTCAGAGCTGATGAATGTGAAGAAGAAGGTTCAAGAGGGCGTTATTCTAGAAGCAAGAATCGATGAAGAGAGGAAATCTCAACCCTCAAATTTATTGGTCCATTTGAAATCCTTGATCTAGTAGGAACTGTGGCCTATAGACTCGTTTTACTGCCAATATGTCATGTGTTCATAACGTTTTTCACGTATTGATGTTATGTAAATATGTGGATGACCCGAACCACATTATAAATTTAAAACTAGACGAGATAGCAGAAGATTTAACGTATGAGGAGATACGTGTTAAAATCTTGGATAAGAAGGATCTTATTCAACACTAAAAGGTTATACCTCAAGAGTTAGAATCTGAAATGAAGTCAAGGTATCCTCATCTCTTCGGCATACCAGGTACGTACGCAAATTTCGAGGGCAAAATTTCATAAGGAGGGGAGATTGTGAGACCCCAAATTTTATGAATAAAGATTTAAATTTCTCGAAATATTTTTTTGAATATTATGGTGTGAATTTGATATAATGTTATAGTTGTGGGTAATATTTATAAATTTTGCAAAGTATGCAAGTGGTTATATAATATTCGATTGGTCAGGGAATATTCTTTTTGTCGGAGAATATCCGTACGATGGCACAATCATTAGTGGACCCCACAACGAAAGTATTGTCGTAGTTAGAAAATGACAGATTTATATTTTTATAAAAATAACGGTGAAAGTGTTACCATTAAAACTGTTGAACTACCCGGTAGTAAAAGTACAGTAATACGCGTGGTTACATAGTAGCACACGATAGTGATTATTGATGCTTACGTAAGAAGTCACTCAGTTATACTCAATTATTGCAACAGTAATTACTGCATCATCTCTCTAATATTATTGATTCAATTATTGTCACTGTATCATCTGCATAATATGTTATATTATTAAATCAATAATTGAGATGATAAAGTTATTCATATTATTATTTGCAATATTGACAATGTCTAGAAGTTCTGTCAAGGAGAGGTTTGGTCAACTAATTGCGCGCTAATAAGGAGAAATCCTTATCGGAAAGCCCCCTCTTTCTTGGGAACGACCTGGTTGTTAAATATTGTGAATTATAATATTAACAATGAATAAGATTATTTTAATTAAAGATGAAATTGATAGTTCCATTGTGTTGGAATTATTAGTGTTAGTGAAAATTGACATTTATTTCGATGATAATTAATGTCTGGGGGTTATATTGATAAATTGGGTAATTAATCGGATAAATGAACACTTAATTGCTACTAATTCACATGCTTATATAACTATTTGTTCACATGTGTGTATTATTGATTCACATTCTTGTACTATTAGGGGAGTTGGTGCAAGATTGATAATACTTGCATGACTAAGTTAAAAATGGAGGTATAGATGGAGGTACTATGCTGTAATTCATATTTTCACATGATTATAACTAGTGATTCACATGATTGAACTATTGATTCACATTATTTACTATTAGGGGGGAGGTGGTGCAAGTTTGATAATACTTGCAGGACTAAATTAAAAATGAAAGAAAAGTTGAAGGTATTGTACTGTAATATTTCGAGCCCCAAAACGTGCAATTATCGAAATTATATTTTCCTATAAATAGAAGCTCATTCTTCCGTCATTTTCTCACCAATTCACTAAAGCTATAGAGCAATAATTATAGAGAGAAAGAAGAAGAGAAGTCTGTTACCTCTCTACTCCAGTATCTAGTTTCTTTCTAAGGTAAGGGGTATTATTTTTTTCGTATTCATGAAGAGAGCTTCTGTTATTCCATTCTTTATTATTATGTTGGAATAACCTGTCTATGCGAAGTACCACATACATGGTAAAATTCTTCTGTTATTCTATTCTTTATTATTCTTTTGAATATCCTATCTCGTAATGCGATTACGCTAGACCTAGTTCCATTCTTTATTATTACATTGGAATAACTTTCTGCATGCATGGGTCTATTGCATGCATGGTGAATTCTTCTATTATTCCATTCTTTATTATTATATTGAGTAAAGTCAGATATGCACAAGTACCGCATACATGGTGAAATTCTTACATTATTCAATTCTTTATTATTCTATTGGAATATCCTCATGCTGCATGCGATTACGCTAGACATATTCCATTCTTTATTATTCTCGTTAGAATAACCCGTCTGCATGCGCTTTATCGCATGCATGGTGAATTCTTACATTATTCCATTCTTTATTATTCTCGTGGAATATCACCGTCTGTGCGGATTACGCTTAGACACGGTTCCATTCTTTATTACTCTGTTGGAATAACCTGTCTTTGCGGTCTATCGCATACATGGTGAATTCTTATGTTATTCCATTCTTTATTATTCTGTTGTAATATCCTGTCTGTGCAAATTACGCATGACCTGGTTCCATTCTTTATTATTCTGTTGGAATAACATGTCTATGTGGATTATCACATGCATGGTGAATGATCCTTCGTATTTATTCCTTATTAAATTGTGGAAATGATCTGTCTACGTGGATTACCGCATGGCGGGTGAAAATCCATTTGCAGTTTCATATATTCTATGATACTCATTTGGTTAAAGTTTTGGCTTCTATACTCTATGAAATTAGTAGAATATCCTTGATATTTGTGCTTAATCCGGTATCTTTTCATGAAAATATTCTTCTGAGCATTCTTGAATTTTACTCCACAAAGCAATATCATGTTGACAATTTGGACGTAATTGATTTCAAGATAAATTAACTTATAAAACTTTAAAATTTATTCTTGAACTTGATTTATTGAATTATTATGTCATTGTCATCATCCTTATGCTTATATTGTGATGAAAGTCATCTTTGGCTTACGTGCATAGATGGACTTGGTATGATTATGACCAGGGATTATTCGGTATAATAATGACCTTTAATGTTATAAATGATGTGGTAAAAGTCCTCAGTAGCCTGTAGTGCATTGATGGACAGTTTTTGGTATAATTATGACCAAGGATTATTCGGTATAGTCATGACCATTGATGATTTAATGAATATCCTTGGCCCATAGTGCAAGGATGACTCGATGATGTGGTTTATTTTTTAAACTGAGTCTCAACGATAAAAATTGATGAAAACATTTTAAATCATAAAAGATAGTAGATATCATGCTCTACTTGACTCTTCTAATGGATTGCTTATTCTGCTGCAGTTAAACTTGATGTCTATTGTATTTTATCAGTTTAACATTGTTGAAGACTAATGATAATTTATTCTGCATTATCTTATTCATAATATTTCTTACTGGGCTAGTTGAGCTCACCCTTTCTTTCACTGTTCTCTTCAGGAAATGAGAATGTAGCCGGGACTAGTCGGGGAACGGAGTGACGGTCCAGATGATAGCATTAGTAGTCCTCACTATTCTATTAAATAGTGTGACAATAAATTTAATGAGGACTCCATTGAGTGTGGATATTGTCTAGATGGCAATATTCTTATTAAAACTCTTAGATTATGTTTTGTCATATTTTAAACGACTATTGTATAATTAAGTTGTATTTGAATTTTGTACAATGTATTTGGCGACTCAAGATGGGTGATGTATACCTATTTTGGGGGCGTCACAGTTGGTATCAAAGCTTAGGGATATGATCCTTGGCTGAGATGTGAGACAAGAACTAGGAGGGAAGCGAAGGGGAATTCCTTCGCTAGTATGACCTACCTAAGTTTATTTGGTATTTAATTGGTCGGTCAGGGTATAGGGATAATATGTGACATGTCAATTAACCCTTGTTTTGTGGTAGTATTTGAGAATGGCAGTTGAAAATGTTAACAATGGAGTGAATGATATCGTGGAAACACCTCTAATCACCAACCAAGATAGTGTGATGTCAGGCGAAGAAGGAATTAGAGATATCTATGTGGTGAGTGAAGAATTGATAGTTGCACCCGAGATAGTCGCAGAGGTAGCAGCTGAGAGTGAGGAAGAAGAGTAAGAAGTGGAAGAAGAGGAACCTGAGGAGAAATTATTAGAAGAATTTTATGATCAAAATTTAGAATTGCAAAATCGTGTTCATGAGTTAGAAGAGCAGGCTGAAGAATGGCAGGCGGTCGTGGAGCAAAATGATGCAATAATTCAAGCTTGTGTTACCCGATATGTGATGCTTGAACAAAAGCACTCTTTGGCAGAGTATAAGATGATAAAACTGGAATTTGAGCTGAAAGAAGAAACAACTGAACGAGTGAGAATGAGTGATGCATGGGTAAAAGCCGCACGACGCTTTGATATTGTGGAAAGAGATGTCCGATCTAAGAAGGCTAAAATAGATTATATGTATTTCTCTTTTTGGACAGCAATTGAGAGAACCAAACATCGAGTTTTGAATTACCCTGTACATTGCGGTCAACCTCAATTTGATATGGATCGAAGATTAATGATTCAGATCATGAAACAGGAGTTCGATGAAGCAGTTGAGGGTGGAATATTCCCTATAGAAAAGTCAATTTCAACGGTAGTGATGACACCAAATGTTGCCCCAGATAAGTCAAAGCCAGGTAGTTCAAGGGAGAGCGGGTGTCATGACTTCCCAACAAGTGAGGAACCCAAATAAAGTTATCACGGGTTAGTTAATTATAAATTCTTGCGAAGTCTATACCTTATTAGATACCGGTTCTACCCATTCTTTTATCTCTCTTGCTTGCGCTCAATATTTAAATTTAACTCTGGAGAAATTAAACTTTGACTTATTGGTTGAAACTTCGTTACCTCCACTGTTTATAAATCTTGTTGATTCAAATCGACACTTTCACGTTACCCGTCGATCTTATCTCTTTGAAAATACTTGCCTTTGATGTGATTTTAAGAATCGATTGGTTAACTACTCATCATGCTTTTCGTAAGGTTGTTAGCTTTCATATTCCTAACAAACCTATTATGCGAATCCAAGCAACCAAACCACTAAAGTTAATCACTGTCATATCAAGCCATATGAGAACGTAGCCAGGACTAGTCGGGGAACGGAGTGACGGTCCAGATGATAGCATTAGTAGTCATCACTATTCTGTTAAATAGTGTGACAATAAATGTAATGAGGACTCCATTGAGTGTGGATATTGTCTAGATGACAATATTCTTATTAAAACTCTTAGATTATGTTTTGTCGTATTTTACACGACTGTTGTATAATTAAGTTGTATTTGAATTTTGTACCATGTATTTGGTGACTCAATATGGGTGATGTATACCTATTTTGGGGGCGTCACAATGAAGGTGGCAAAGGGAACCTTTTGCTCCTCGGAGCATCCCAAGACATCAAATATCTTGGTGATCTACTTAATCCACGTCTCTGCCTTAGGTGGTTCTAGCTTTCCGAAAAACTCTGGTGGTCCCAGCTCCTTGAATTGCTTAGCAGTTACCATCCGTGAGTTTCCAATGTTTCCACCTGTATTTTGAACAGAAGTCTCTCTCGCCTGATATTGCATGTATTGTAAAAAGTTCCTAAACATCCTGTTGTTCATCATTTGGTCGGTGTTATTGTTTACATAAGGACTATTGTCTTCTTGATCACATTATCCTGGTTATTGATCATCGGTGACTCAACGGTCTCATGTGCTCCATTACTTATCTCAACATTTTTAGATGCCATTTTCAAACACTGCCACAAAATAAGGGTTAATTGACATGCCCCATATTATCCCTATATTCTGACCGACCAATTAAATAACAAATAAGCTTAGGTAGGTCATACTAGCGAAGGTTTTACCTGTCTCTCCCCTCCTAGTTCTAGCCTTAAATCTCAGCTAGGGATCATATCCCTAAGCTTTGATACCAACTGTGACACCCCCAAAATAGGTATACACTACCCATTCTAAGTCGCCAAATACATGGTACATAATTCAAATACAAACTTAATTATACAACTGTCGTGTAAAATATGACAAAACATAAGTTGAGAGTTTTAACACGAATATTATCTCGTTGACAATATCCAAACTTAAATGGAGTCCTCATTACAATTATTATCACACTATTTTATAAAATAGTGAGGACTACTACAACCACCATTTTGAACCGTCACTCCATTCCCCGACTAGTCCCGACTACATTCTCATTATTGAAGAGAACAATGAACACAAAGGGTGAGCTCAACTAGTCCAGTAAAGAATATTATGACCAAGATAATGCAGAATAAATTATCGTTAGCCTTCAACAGTGTAAAACTGATAGAATACAATAAACAACAAGTTTAACTGCAACAGAACAAGCAATACATTAGAAGAGTCAAGTAGAGCATGATATCTACTATCTTCTATGATTTAAAAGTTCATCATCAATATTTTATCGTTGTAACACAACTCAATAAATAATCTACATCATCGAATTATCCATGCACTATGGGTTAATGATATTTGCTATTATCACCAATGGTCATGATCATGCCAACAACTGTCTATCAATGCACTATGGACCAATGAGGACTTTTACCACATCATTTGTAATATTACAGATCATGATTATATTGATATATAATTCCTGGTCGTAATCATACCGATCAACAGTCCATCTATGCACTATGGGCCAAAGATGACTTTCATCACAATATAAGCATGAGGATGATGACAATGATATAAGCATCGATCAAACGAAATCAAGGATAAATATTAAAGATTTTTAATTTATCCAAAGAACATATCCAAATTGTCAACATGATAACTGCTTTGTGGAGTAAAATTCAATAATAACATTCATGTATCAAAAATAATTTGGACAGAAAAGAAATTAATTTTTGTCATGAATTGTACCCCGGGTGAATAGTACCTGAGTGAATAGTATCCCGTGAATAGTACTTTATGAATAGTACCCCATGAATAGTACCCCGACATGAAAAGATTAAAATTTAACAAGAATGTTCAGAAAAATATTCTTGTGAAACGATACTTGATGAAGCGCAAATTTCAAGGATATTTTATTAATTTCAAGGAGTATAGAAGCAATACTTATCAACATAAGTGTAGAATTAGAAATATGAAATGAAATAATATTACTTACATACTACAGAGTATAAAATAAAATATTATTTCTTACGAATACTAAACAAAATAATATCCCTCACCTTAAAAGGAGAGTATTTCTGACTGTTATGGCGGGGATATTCTTGAAGAAAACTTGTACTGTTTTTTACACTCAAAGCTTCCTTAAACTCAAAAGAAATACGCTCAATATTATAAAAGAAGAATTCTCTAATTCTGGTGTGATTTTCATTTCTAAACTAAGCATTCTATTTATAGGAGAATGACAGAATACTATTTAGAAATTAAAATCTCGGACGCATAGTAGGAGTTCACGGGAATTAGAAAGAAAAATTTTGATTTTATTATGCTGCACTATGCAGTACTATGCAAACAATAAAATATAATATATTCTATTATATATGTATTCACAAACACCCCCCCACACACACGTAAACACACACACATAATTATATATATATATATATATATATATATATATATATATAAGTATTAAAACAAAACTAAGATAACTTTCTACCAACGATTTTGAAAAATTGATAAGTGGGGGTCCATATAATAAGCTAAATTTATAACAAATACTGTGATGCCCCCAAAATAGGTATACATCACCCATCTTGAGTCGCCAAATACATAGTAAAAAATTCAAATACAACTTAATAATACAACTGTCGTGTAAAATACGACAAAACATAAACTGAGAGTTTTAATACAAATATTGTCTTCTAGACAGTATTAAACTCAAATGGAGTCCTCAATACATTTATTATCACACTATTTCATAGAATAGTGAGGACTACTAATGCTATCATCTAGACCATCACTCCGTTTCCCGACTAGTCCCGGCTACGTTCTCATTTCCTGAAGAGAACAATGAAAGCAAAAGGGTGAGCTCAACTAATCCAGTAAGAAATATTATGACTAAAATAATGTAGAATAATTTATCGTTAGCCTTCAACAGTGTTAAACTAATCAAATATAATAAACATCAAGTTTAACTGCAGCAGAACTGTGACGCCCCCAAATTCGGGTATCTTCCAACCCGACATATGGTGCTACACTATACTCATAACTATACAATCATTCCACTGAAGTACAACATAATGAATGTAATTACTATTTTCTTATTACAATCAAAGTATAATCCTTCCCAGGTTCATAAACTGATTACATCGTTTGTTGTTCATAATGTATAATACATACAAACATAATAATCTATTACACGATGGCTAAGTATCCATCTTAGCCTTGCCCTGATCTCTCTTAGCATTCTCAGTACGTTCATCCTTAACTGCAATCATATAATTCACGCAATAAGTGAGCATAACAAGCTCAACAAGTTTATCAAAGGATAACAGTAATAACACATTCGTGAATCATATGACAATTTCTACATAACTGAACAAATAATTATGAAGTATTAAGAAACAATAATACATTAACATTTCATGTAATAACCATGAATTTTAAGTCACCATGTATGTATGTACATTTTTTTTAAACTTTGTGTTATATATGGATACATATATTTATGGATTTCATTAAAAATGAAAGCCTTGTGACCTAATTATACATTAGGTAAGGATATTAAATAACCTAAGGGTTATGGTAAAGCAAATGTAGTGGCTGATGCCCTGAGCAGAAAAGGCAGAGAGAAGTTATTGAAGTTAACCATTCAAGAGGAATTGGTGAAGGATTTCGAACGACTTGACTTAGAGGTTAAGTACCCGACGGAGGTCAATGAGAAATTATTTATCGTGGCGTGAGCCCTACTTTATTAGATAAGGTTAAAGAGGCTCAAGAGAAGGACGAAGATTGCGGCAAAGATCAAGAAGCCGATTAGGCGAAGGGGATGAATTGAAATACAAGATTGATGGCACTTGATTGCTAAGATTTGAAGGATCGAATTTGGATGCAGATTAATACCGAACTAAGAGAAGAGATTACGCAAGAAGCACATAATACGAGGTACTCGATACACCTGTGAAGCACAAAAATGTATCAAGACTTACGTCAACACTTTTGGTGGTCAAACATGAAGAGAGATGTTGCGAGAATGTGTCGGTAGATGTCTAACTTGTCGGAGAGTCAAGGCGAACATCAACGGCCGAAAGTGGACTATTACTGACCTTTAGAGATTCCAGAGGAAATGGGAGCACATCACGATGGATTTTGTGGTGGGACTTCCAAAGAACGCAAAAGGGACACGATGCCATATGGGTGATCGTAGATCGTCTTCACGAGTCGGCTCACTTTTGCCGATCAAGATCGGTATAGTCCGGACCAACTAACCAAACTATACATCAAAGAAATTATATCGAGACATGGCGTATCAAGATCTATTGTGTCCGGATAGGGATCCGCGTTTCACGTCAAACTTTTGGAAGGGTCTTCAAGAAAGAATGGGGACGCTTGACTACGGATGAGCACCGCGTATCATCCGCAAAACCGATGGGCAAAGTGAGAGAACGATTCAAACACTTGAAGACATGCTCAGAGCTTGTGTGATGGACTTCAAGGGTAGTTGGGAGGATCATCTTCCATTGGTAGAGTTCGCATACAACAATAGCTACCACGCCAGCATCGGAATGCCGCCGTCTGAAGCAATCATGTGGGAGGAAATGTAGAACGCCCAGTATCTTTGGGATGAAGTGGGTGAGCGTCAACTATTGGGACCAGAATCTGATGCAAAGCAGAATCGTAGAGACCATTAAGGTGATTAGAGCCGATGGTAGCGACTCAAGATTGCCCGGAAGAAGTATCGTACTTACATCGCTGTGAAGCGAGATTTTGAGGTGGGAAGCCATGCATTTTGAAAGTATCTCCTTGGAAAGGAAAGATAAGGTTTGGAAAGAAAGGTAAAATGAGTCCGAGATTTATTGGACCTTTTGAGATCTTGAAGAAGATAAAGCGAAGTGGCGTGCGAGGTAGCTTTACCTCTGAATGGAACATATTCATAATGTGTTTCATGTGTCGATACTGACCATATAAGCTGATTACAAGCATGTGATATCGTCTTTGAGCCAATTCAGTCGAAAAGATTTATCGTGCGAGGAAATTCGATCGAAGTTTTAGATAGAAAGGAAATGCGAAATTGCGAAATAAGGTTATACATTCGTAAAAGTTCTTTGGAGGAACCACAATCTTTGAAGAAGCTACGTGGGAACTTGAAGAAAGGATAAGAGAAATTACCCACACCTTTTTGAGTAACCTTATATGTAATTCCTGGGGCGAATTCTTATAAGGGGGGAGGATGTAATAACCGTGAATTTTAAGTCACCATGTATGTATGTACATTTTTTTACTTTGTGTTATATATGGATACATATATTTATGGATTTCATTAAAATGAAAGCCTTGTGACCTAATTATACATTAGGTAAGGATATTAAATAACCTAAGGGTTATGGTAACACGAAAAAGTTAGTATTTTATATGTATACTAACTTAAGTGGGTAAACTTAGTATTTCAAGTGACTAATAATTTTAAACCTAATTCTTGTAAATCTAATTAGGTTATGAGATAAAATCATATGTATAAGTAATTAAACTTCATATGATTGGAGATGAAAGCCCTAAATTATCAAATTGGGTAACATTATTAAAATTGTTGGACTATGTTTTATCTAGCCCAAATCAATTAAAAGAAAAGCCCAAGGAAAATAAAATGTAATCCAATACTTAGCCCACTTGATTGGGGGTATTCTAGACATTTGATTAATCAAAATTGGGCATTTAAAATAAAAGCTAAATGGTGGATATTATGAGGATCCTAAGTGGAATAATTAATCTAGCTTGTCCATTAGTAGACATGAATAAACATAAGGACAATGTTGTAAGGCTCCCATTGGTTGCCACTCCATTATGCACATTTAATCATGTTTAGCCTAAGGTAAGTAATAATACAAAGTTTTTACCTAATGGGCAACAAAATAATTGTGGGAGAATTATTAATGAATTGGCCATTTCATTTTGTAAACACAATTCATTCTTCCAACATCTCATTCTTACAACATTTCATTTTCTCTCCATCTTCTTCATCTTCTTCTTCTATCTCTTGCTCCCAAGCTAGCCAACTTCAAAGAGAGAAAAGAGATAGAGAATTTCGTCCATAGAAAGAAAAAAATATAGGAGTGCTAGTTGTTTATGCCCCCTAAGTTTATTAGTTACTTTGGAAAATCAAGGAAGGTAACCACTAAGTCAAGGTATAATGTACCTTCATCTTCTTCTCTTACCTTGTTTTGATAGCTTGAGTTTTGATGGGGTTATGTACAACTACTCAAGATACACTAGTTATACATACCATCATGCATGGAACTAAGTATCTTGAGTGTTAGATCAAAGACTTAGAGGAAGAAAATGAGCATATGTTCTCCAAGGGTGAAAACTCTTGTTTTCTTCCACTAAATCTTGTGTAACTCAAGTTCTACAACTTGGAATTATGATCCGTCGAAGGGGGGTGCTAGATACATGAGTTATCTAGTAAACCCAAGTGATAGATCACAAATATAGCATGTTTTGAAACCTTTGAGATTTTTTTTACAAAAATGCAGTCCACTTTATATGCTAAAGCCTTGAAATCCTAAATCAGCTACTGACTTGTTTTTCATGAGGCTGTTTCGGCTAGTTCCTTGTCTTGTAAAAATATGGAAAAATATTACAGAGGTACCTTATGAAGTTATCTACGCGTAGGAAAAAGAACGGACACGTTTCGAGTTATATATTGTGCGTAATGACTATTTCCGTAAAGGACTCCATAAATATTATCATACGAATATCTCACTATGTATACACTGGAAAATTCCAAAATTTTTACAGTAGCTTCATATATGTTAAGAGAGCATACCCTGAAAATTTCATATTTTTCTGAGTAAAACTTAATTTATGAAAAATAGAGCAAGATCCGAGTGTTTTGGACACTCTAAAAATAGTAAATCATTTTCTAAAATTCTAGAAAAATTAGAGGATCATTGTTGGTTCATATTCTGTTAAAATCCAGAAGCTGAAAATTTTTGGAATCAGTTTGCTATTTTTTCTAAAAATGATTAGGTTATGAATAAAATGAAATAAATAGTTAAATGATGCCTTTAATGAGAAAAATATGATTTTTATGCTTGAATGCTCATAATATATTATATCATGACTATCTTAGGGCATTTTGGTAATTTATAATAATAAATATTACTTATGACCTTTTATGGATATTAAATAAGAGGTTATTAAAGGATGAACAATTAGAATAAATTGTTTATTAATTTAATAAATCATTGGAATATTATTATAATACTAATAATATTATAATATGATGTTGTTATGTAAATAAAAATATTAGATTAGAGTATTATTATTAAATAATAATATTCGAGATTAAATAAAATATTATTAAATGATTAATAATATTAGTAAGTGAATAAAATATTATTAAATGATTAATAATATTAGTAAAGGGATAAAATATTATTAAATGATTAATAATATTAGTAAGTGAATAAAATGTTGGTAAATGATTTAAAGTATTATTAGTGAACCAATAATACTAGAAGGTGAATTAATATTATCTAAGTTAATAATATTATGTGAATTAAAGGTAGTCGTTAATTAATAATAACACTATATCTAGGCATGATAATGTTTATAAGAACTTATTGTAATGTATGATATCTATGTGATTACATAATCGATGTTATGCATTGACTAATTGAAAAACTAATTATAGGTCTCTCAAAGGAAGATAATTTAACTACATAGTGGATAGAAATTTATTTAAATGGGCGTAACCTTCTGATCGAGGCAAGTTTCTAACTCAACTTGAGTTATTATTTTCAAAGCTTATTAGTGAATAATTATTGATGATTATTCACGTCTTTATTGATTATTGAAATTCGCACTTTGTGCAATTGAATTACGTTCTACTGCCATTGAACTGTGAATTAAATTAAAGTTCTTCATTTATGAACTGTTTATGGGATAGATCTATGCTAATTGTATCAGCTAGATCAAGCATGTCTAAATTTGTTAAATCAAATGGATTTTAAATAACTGTTCTTATTAATTGATATGGTAAGAACTCTTGATTGAGAAATGAACAAATTTGATTAAGGCATGATATCAATGTCGGATTATTAGTGTTTATGCATAAATCACGGGGTATGAAAAAAGGTGATCCTTGAATACCAAAACTTATTAAAAGGTCCATTTAAATCATTGAGCACCTTGGCAAATGTTCATGGTTATTCAAAACCACTCGATTCATGTTATTCAATTATCGAATATTCAATTGTTGATTATTAATTCATGTTCCTTCACAATCTTATATTATTTTTGAACATTGAAGGCAATATTTCTTTCTACGTCATGATATATCTCCTTTGTCTTTATAAACTTGTGAAGCAAATTAGTTGCTTACTCTTGCTATATCATGACCTCTATTTTCGATTAAGCGAAGGATCTAATCTGAAGGACAAGGGCAAGGCAAGATCCGGGGAGTAATTTTAGAATGAATGTTAAATTAGTTATTATCTAATAGAATTTCTTGAGTAAACTGTTTGTATTATAAATGGTGTATTTAAAGTTAAGGTTAGAGAGACCTTGGGACCATGTTTTGAGACTTTTGTATAATGAACAATGTATGTTTATTATTTCGAAATAGTTATAGAATGCTTATGATGATGATAGGATCGTGAGCACTGAATCTGAGGTTAGAGAACCTGGATTTGGGGGCGTCACATTTCATATCATCAATTCCCAAAGTATAGAGTAGATTAGGAATTCTAAACCGGTCGATAGACCATGAACAGTAGCTTTTTGTTTTCATACTTGAAAATGATATCACAGCAGTAAGGCTGTACATCCGCATTACTTACGAGCACTTCTAGGTGATCAGCCTATAGTACTCTATGTTGATCAACACTCATTCGTTAAACGTATTTACGTTTAACATTTGGCAAACTCGCGTGCCCATCAAATAATCGATGAAAAATACTTTTGTTTGTTCATAGACAAACCTTACCTTTACATCCGTACCAATTACTAGGCATAGGATATCGTTAACATTTCTATATAGAAAGATATGAATATCAATCAATCTATATCTTATAAGTAGTCTAGCCGAGTTAAATCTAGCATTGACCCTTTCTTTAAAACCAATCATGCAATTCAGAATAATGAATCACATAAAACTTGGCTAACTTGAAAGTCAGACAAGCGTTAAGAAAACTTGCCTTTCAGCGTCTTCAAATAACTTAATCAACTGACCACAGCTTTTACAGAATCTACATGATATATTCACATAGCACACTGTAATTAGCTATCAAACAATTATTCATATTGTTCCTACCAACTTTTTTCTCTTCCATGTCTTTGTTAACTTAATATCATTAATAAAGTCAACTCGACTTATTACCCTTCGTTCTGGCTTATTAATCAACTTCCATTATTAACCGGACTCTATCATCAATAGTGAAGTACCAACGTTGTTTCCCGACTAGGGTTCATTGACAACACTTTGCGTTCTTCATTCATAACTTACTAAAATGCATTAAATTCCTAAGTTCAATACTATATACATTATTATAGGTAGTATAGGAATAGACTTAGTACATTCATTGAGTATATAAACTCAACTCATGTAGGTCTCGGAACAACTAAAGTTCAAAACCTAGCTTTCTAATAAAATCCCTATCTCGGTGCCATGGCGTGACATTACTAGGCAAGACTGGCGCTACGGCTCCAATTAGCAGTACCCATGCTTCGGTCTCGGCGCTGCGGTGCGAGACTCCCTTATACAAGTGACGCTGCGGCGCCACTTTCCATTAGCCAATTACACTGTCCCGGTGCTACGATGCGGAATTTAACACACTGTCTAGAGCCGCGGCGCCAGACCTCAGCACCAAAAAATTTTTAACAGATAAAATTTTTGGTGAACTTCTCGGATCCATAACTTCTTTGTTATTAGTCCGATTTGGTCCGTTCAAAAGCCTACACGTTATAAATGACATACCCTATGCGTTCATATAAGATTTCGACACTTTAAAATCCGTTAGCTCAAGATTCACTATTGAGTTCATATTTTAAGCGTTCATAAACGTTAATGAGCGTTCAATGCTCGTTTTCTTCGTTTTAAGTCGAAATCCGACGATTCTTGAGTCCACAACTCTTAAATACCCTATCTCATGTGTTGACATTGAAAAATAACGCTTTCAAGTCTCACGGCCACTTTCGACCACCAATTCGGAATTTCTACGTTTTTGACATTTAACGTCTATTTTCGTGAAATTCGCCATAACATCGTTACTAATGTTCTCTAAGACAAATCACATGGAATACTCCATTGACTTCATATCTACATCCTAACCAAACAAGATGCACTTAATAACGTATTAATGGAGTTCAATTGTTTATCAACAATCAATCTCAACAATCAATAATTTCATGATTTTAAGCTATTACAACCCTTATGATTTTTATGATTGCATGACTTATAGAGATTGAATCTATGGTAAGTCATCCTTATTCCACCATACTAGACATACACCACCCATTTATGATTCTCCATGATAAAAGAAAACCAAAAGAGATAGAACTACTATTAAGGAATATTACCTTAACGATCTTTGTGTTCTTGATTTACTTCTAATGAAAAAGCTTTAAGGTAGAAGAATAGTTTAAGTCTAGCTCTTTTTCTCTCTCAAATATATTGGTTGAATCTTGGAAAAACATCAAATGGCCAACATAGGCTTCCTATTTATAGGAAAACAAGTGGAAGGGCTTTTTGGTTAAATGTCCCACCTCCTTACTATTCACTACTTCATCACCAAGTAAAATACTTGGTGATCAAGTAGATTATCTTTCTTGCACTCCAAGTGGCTGGCCCACCTTGCCCATGGGTCATCCCCATGGGTTGCCCCATGGGTTTTACCCATTCGGTGACCCACCGGTTCGATCCACAGTTCGGTTTTCTTGCATTGGGCTTAATAAATCTAATATTGGGCCTTGACTTGGGCTTAACACACTAATCCCTTGGGCTTGCTCATTCAATTGATTGGGCTAAACATAATCTAACCCAAATGAATTAACATTAAGTCTTAACTTAATCCCATAATATGAATGGTATTCTATGCATACAATTCACGTATTCTCTCCGTATAATACTAGAACAATAATCGTATTGTACCCCGTATTAACTCATCGTATTATACATAGATACTAAATAGTATCATCCTAGTATAACACACGCTCTAACAATAACGCAATTCCTTCTCGGAAATCAATATACTCAACCCTTAGGTTTTAAGTCCGCAGGCGAAAATTTCGTTTGCCATAAATGAAATACTATTAGATATTTCATCTTATCTCGATATTCTATCATTACCCATTTTCTCGGAATTTCAAAATAATTCCCCGAATAGAAACGAATGAATAGAATTTTAACGAGAATTTCTCAGAAAACATTTATTTTCATCTTGGAAATTCTAAACAATTAATTCAAGCACGTAGCCAGATTACTAACCACATAAACACATCCTAGGTCATAGAACGACCTTCACATAGCTTACTCATAAAATAAATCAATTAAATTCATTTAATTCACATAATCAAATAAAAATTTAATTGTCATAAAAATCCGATTTTCTCAGGCGTTACATTCTCTCCCCCTTATAAGGATTCTGTCCCCAGAATATAGCTTATAATTACATAAACAAATGAGGAAAATCTTCCTTCATTTTACTTTCGAGTTCCCACGTTGCTTTTTCAGCATTTTGGTTTCTGTAACGCCCCAAAATCCGGTCTATCTTCACACCCGGATTCCGTACGTCACGATCCCATCTTCTTCCAAACATACATCATTATATTCTGAAATATAACAACATACACTGTCAAATCCCAAGTTCTAACAACCTTATAACCTTTTACATTACAAATAATTATAAATACATTATTCATTTCATCTTACAAGAGTGACTTTTATCCGCCACCAAGGATACATAACAGTTCTTCAACTAATCTAAAGTTCATTTAACTTATTTTATTTTATAAGTCTTCGTTCGATCTTCTCGCTCATCAACATTTTGAATGGCACTTCATCTGGATACTGTCAGCTTGATCTTTATGGAATCCTTAAGTTCTTCTAACCTCGTTTGCTAAAAATGTTTTTCATTTAAAGCAAGTGTGAGCATTCAATTGTCTAACAAGTCATAGCTGTTGAACAAACAACAATAAGAATTCAAACATTCTTTATAACTTCAATAACCGAACAAGGCTATGAAATAATTTTGATTCCTATCATTTTAAAATATTATTCACATGCACTTTGAACTACTTGCATTCTTCTACCTTTTTTATACTCGTCATGTCTGGCTAGAATCATTAGCACAAACTTAACAATAACGGATCATGCATAAATAGAACATACTTGTATTGAACAGTTCAATCACAGAATAATTTATATCATAGAAACACTAAAGTGTTCACATTATGGCTCAAGGCCTAATATGTTCTACCACCTTGTATAAATATCGCACATTCGCACATAGACAGAACTTCTCAAGTTCGACATCTGAGAAGTTTAAGAAACTAGCATTCATTTAGAATATGAATGAAGTTAGGAAACTTGCCTTCTGCTGCAGACTCTACTGACTTCTGTGCGCCTGAAGCTGTTCATTTCAATTCCTATATAACAAATAAGAAAACACCACATACGCCAATTAGTCATACATCTTTGACTTATGCATTAGTTTACTTAACTTTACTTCTTAGGGTTCGCGTTCTTGCAACCTAAGTTTACGCTACCACTTTCATTACCGTTCTACGGCTTCATGACATACAGAGATGTCTTACTTATACGTTCATCATCTTTGATGTTTTACATTCTTATCTTCTTCTTATAACTTCTCTAGGACTCAGCACACATCGCTTCTCTGCTAGTAGTCCATATGGTACTCTGAGTGGTTTCCCACAAATAACCAATAAACAAGTTCCCGTTTCATCTACACTGCCCATAACAGTGAGTTAGATCGGTTGCCAGTTTTGTATATACCTTCGCTCTCTGAAGGAATTGTTTAGCCCATCCCCCATATGTCAACCATCAAAGGTTACGATTGTTCCACAACCTAAACTTATCATAACTTATCTTAACCATTAATTATAACATTCGTTAAGTTAATTTCTTATTCCTTACGGCTTTCTGGCAACTAAATGTCATACCTCGAGATTCATTCTTATACGACTTACCTTCGGCTTTCATTAATCTTATTATCGTTCATTACGTCTTTCTTAATACCATTCGTATCTTAATTAATACTTTCGTTATCCATTACTTGAACCCCATGTTCATTAGTTATTCTTAATGTCGAAGCCATACCGTTCATTGTATGCTAAGACCGCTCATTTATCGCAACAGCGTTGCATACACAGCGTCCATAAGCTTCACACTTATCTCTCACTATCATGACATAACATCGAAATGTTATTCATTACCCTCGTCGCTTAACATCTAAAGAATCACAACCATAGCAATCCCTCACGTTCGTTCATTGCGACTACAGTCCCCGGACATCGGTTACGTACCTCGCGAATAAATTCTTTATCTTTTAAACTCGATTAATATTTCTGTTCAACCTTCATTAAAGGTTTAATACACTTGATTAAGGGTTACATTAGTTGAACATTATGTTCTTTACCTTTCCTTACGTTTCCCCCAAGAGTTGAGCATTTAAAAGCTCTTCTCTGGCTTTTTCCCTACACTGGCGCTGCGGCGCCACTCTCCCTTCTATCTCTCGCGTCATGATGCAAGTTTGCAATTACCCAGCTCCTAGTGCAACAATTTGTAGCACCACCTTTCAAAGGCGGTGGCGTTTGGCAATGACAAGCCCTAACCCTAGAAAATTTCTCTAAGTGTTAAATCCAATTTGAGACGCTTACTTCTCGCTTTCATAACTTATTCGTTATAACTTAGAACGAGGTCATTCTAAAGCAATTCTCTTCCTTATCTTACGTACTTCAATACCCCCCAAACAGAACTTCATTCTGAATTCGTTAATGTGTCATTCGATTGGCTTGATCTTCACCCTTCATTTGTTTTACGTTTTTAACGCTCTTCATTCGTTCGTCCGTAATTTGGTCATCCGAACTCAGAATTTGTTCATTCTTAAGTCCACGACTCATGTTTTCTATGTTCTCTTACATTCTTATGAAACCCTACACGTTCGGGTTCATTTACTAACTTTCTAATTCTCATTCGTTTGTCTTTTATGAAATTTTCACAATAACTTCGTTATAGCTAAGTTTTAATCCATTCTTCATGAACGTTTCTATCGTTACTAACCAAAAAATATGCATCAAACTTATACGCGATGGTTTTAAACTTGTCCATCAATAACAATTATCCTACGATGGTTTTAAATTTGTCCATCAACAACATTCTTCGTGTTCTTCGCGTGTTCTTCGTGTTTTTCATTCGTTCTTCATTTTAATCAATTTTTTGGATTACGATTTCACTTTTTAGTGGAATTTGATGTTATAGAACATTATTCCTTACTTATTTCACCTACTTGTTTATATAATCCACTCGGATCGTTCTAATTTATTACAAATCTTATACTTCCTTAAGAAATTTATTTACTAAACTTTAAATTCTTATTTCTTCATTTTCTTACGATTTCAACCATATGAAATCATTCCTAACTTCCTTTACTCCTTAGTCTTATTAAGCTAAGTTTTAAACATAAAAACTTAGAAAAATTTAACTTAGGAGTTAGGTTTAAATACCTTTCCTCTTTATTTTTGTTCCGCTAGACAAAACCGGCGATTCGCAAGTTTTTCTATTTCATGAGCACTTTATATCCGATCATTCATGCTCATGTTCTTCCTTCTCCCTCTTCATCCGACCCTCTCTCTCTCTAGATGTAGGATTTTCAAAATCCCATTTAAATGAATTAATCTTACTA
Source organism: Panax ginseng (assembly GCA_020205605.1). Taxonomy (NCBI): domain Eukaryota; kingdom Viridiplantae; phylum Streptophyta; class Magnoliopsida; order Apiales; family Araliaceae; genus Panax; species Panax ginseng. The sequence continues at coordinate 72,188,120 of CM035149.1, forward strand.
TTTATAGATTTTCAAGGCTAGGGGTATTTTAGTCATTTCGCCCCCAACCTCCTTACTATTCATGCCTCCTTACTATTCATGACTTAAGTGTTAAGTTAAATTAGCCCTTAAGTCTACTTAGCCTTTAAGTTTTGTGGTTCTGTCTTTTGGGTTTTTGTCCGACAGTTTTAAAAACTGCGATTCTCGGAATCCAAATATTTTTGGATATTTCGTCTTTTCTTTACCGATTAACTTTTACGTATTCTTCAGATTTCTAAAAAACTGAAAAACACTTTTTGGTGTTAAGCGTTTTCTTTCACTTTTTCTCCTAACGTAGCTAAACGAGTGAAAAGTACAAAATAGTACTTTTCGTCATTTTTATTTTGTCCGATTTCTGCACATTTTTCGAGAAAAACTTTTATCGGCGTACTTAACTTCTCACGACATATTATCGGCAAATCTTTCGACGGAATGTTATTTCGACATACCGAACTCTCAGAACGGTTTGGGTTATTCAAACCCTAACCCTTAGGTTTCGTCTGGTGAATAATGCCTATTTCGTCTTTTTCCCCGGAAATATTTTGTTCTCGGAAAATTTTTATTTTCGTCTTGAAAATTCTTACTCGTTCAATCTAGATCGTAGCAAGAATCCTCCCAACTTAGAATCATCCTAGGTTCTAGAACGATTAATAAACACATAGTACATAATATTATTAATAAAAATTCATTTTATTAATAACTAATTCTTTAAACTTAATTTCTGGAAAAATCTGAATTTTTGGGTCATTACAGTTTCTCCATAACACCTTTACTGAAGGTATTACCTTATTTCTTAATACTTGTTCATTCCTATCAATAATTTGAATTGGAAGTTCTTCATATGATAAATCTTTCTCTATCTGGATAGATCTATACTCTATTACGTGCATATAGTCCGGTTTATAAGGACGCAACACTGACATATAAAACACATTATGAATGCGTTCCATTTCTGGAGGTAAGGCTACTTCATAAGCCACCTCTCCTACCATTCTTAAAATCTCAAAAGGTCCTACAAACCTTGGACTTAACTTCCCTTTCTTTCCAAAACGTATCTTCCCCTTCCAAGGCGATACTTTTAGAAAAACAAAGGATCCTACATCGAATTCTCTCTTTTCTCTATAAGGATCTGCATACTTCTTCTGCCTATCTTGAGCAGCAACTAATCGAGTACGTATTAACTTCACCATATCCGCCATCTGCTGTACCATCTCAGGTCCCAACATCCAATGTTCACCCACCTCATCCCAACACAATGGAGTTCGGCACTTCCTTCCATACAACGCTTCGTAAGGCGGCATGCCTATACTAGTGTGAAAACTATTGTTGTACGATAATTCCACCAACGGTAGATACTCGTCCCAACTCCCTTTGAAATCCATAACTCAAGATCTTAACATATCTTCTAGCGTTTGAATTGTCCGTTCATTCTGACAATCCATCTGAGGATGATACGCCTTACTCAATCTTAACTGCGTTCCCATTTGCTCTTGCAAACTCCTCTAGAAGTTCGATGTGAATCGTGGATCATGATCTGACACAATCGAAACAGGTACTCCATGTCTGGAAATAATTTCCTTGACATACAACTTAGCTAATTGATCTAGGTTATACCTAACTCCTATTGGTAGAAAATGAGCTAATTTCGTCAATCGATCCACTATCACCCAAATAGCACCGTATCCTTTTCTTGTTGTTGTAAGTCCCACCACAAAGTCCATTGTGATGTGCTCCCATTTCCACTCTGGAATTTCTAACGGTTGCAACAACCCGCTCGATCGTTGGTGTTCAGCCTTAACTTTTTGACAAGTTAAGCACCTACTAACATATTCTGCTATTTCCCTTTTCATATTCGGCAACAAAAAGTTCTGACGAAGGTCTTGATACATCTTCGTACTATCGAGATGTATCTAGTATCTCGAACTATGAGCCTCCATCATTATTTCCTCCTTTAATTCGGAATCAGTTGGAACCCAAATTCTTCCTTCAAAACGAAGTAATCCCTCCTTATCGAGGCAGTACTTAGTCTTTTCTTCATCTTCTATCATCTTCTTCATCTGCTCGCATTCCTCATTGCTCAATTCTACTCCCCTAACCCATTCCACTATGGTCGGTTGGGTTTCCATGGAAAATAACATTTTCACCGCTTCCCCCGGTAACTTAACTTCTAACTCCATTCTTGCCATCGCTGTTATCAACTCATTCTGAGTTGTAAACATTGACAGTTTCTCTCTACCCTTCCTACTTAGCGCATCGGCTACTACATTTGCTTCCCTTGTTGATATAAGATATCACAGTCATAATCTTTTATTAACTCTAACCACCTTCTTTGTCTCATGTTCAACTCCTTCTGTGTGAAGATATATTTCAGACTTTTGTGGTCTGTGTATATCTCATACTTCTCACCATATAGATAATGCCCCTATATCTTCAAGGGAAAAACTACAGCTGCCAATTCCAGATCATGAGTAGGATAGACCTTCTCATAATCCTTCAATTGATGTGACGCATACACAATGACCTTGCCATGCTGCATGAGCACGCAACCCAGTCCTTTATGTGAAGCATCACTATATACTACAAAGTTCCCTGTATCATCTGGTAAGGACAATACAGGTGCCTCACTTAACCTCTTCTTTAACTCCTAAAAACTGTTCTCACATTTTTTAGTCCACATATACTTCACTGACTTTCTTGTCAGATTTGTCAATGGAGTAGCTATTTTAGAAAAGTCCGGAATGAACCTTCTATAGTATCCCTTAACTTGGAAAACTCAGAACCTCGGTTGGCATTTTCGGTTTCTCCCACTCATTAACTTGCTTTTACTTTTCTTTGGATCCACGAAAATGCCATCTTTATCAATAACATGTCCTAGAAATCGCACTTTTCGTTCAAGCCAAAATTCACACTTTGTGAATTTCGCGCACAACCTTCTTTCCTTCCTTAGTGTTTCCAACACTATCCTTAAATGTTTGGCATGATCTTGGCGTCTTTGAATAGACTAGAATATCATCAATGAACACTCTGACGAACTTGTCCAAATCTTTGTTTGAACACTCTGTTCATCATATCCATAAATCTTGGTTTGGCGCATTAGTCAACCCAACGACATCACCGTAAACTTCGTAATGACCATAACGAGTTACGACAGCGCCTTAGGTACATCCTCATTTCTCACCTTTAACTAATGATACCCCGTGCGCAAATCTATCTTAGAAAAATACTTTTTCCCTTTCAACTGATCAAATAGATCATCGATTCTGGGCAACGGGTATTTATTCTTAATTGTTAACTTGTTCAACTCTCGATAGTCGATACAAAGTCTTAACGACCCATCCTTTTCTTTACAAACAATCTGGGGTGCTCCCCAAGGAGACACACTCGGTTGAATGTACTTCCTGTCTAATTGTTCTTGTAATTGAACCATTAACTCCTTCATCTCAACTGGCGCCATCCGATATGGTGCCCTTGAAACTTGTGTCGTACCCGGTAATAGATCAATTACAAACTCAACCTCCCTGTCCGATGGAATACCCGGTAACTCCTCCGAAAATACATCTGCGAACTCTTGCACTATATGTATCTGGTCCAAGGATGTTCCCACTCTTTGGGTATCCACAACATGGCACAGATAACCTACAAACCCTTTTCTCAACATCTTCCTATCTTATGTCATCGATAGACAACAAGAGCGTCTTGGTGATTTATTACCGAAGAACACTACCTTGGTTTTCTTAGAAAGCCAAAGGTTTACACTTTTCCTATGACAATCTATTATCGCCTTATGGTTAACCAACCAATCCATACCAAGAATTACATCGAATTCTTTTAATGTTATCGGTACCAAATCCACCGATAACTTATTCCCTCTAATATCTACGCAACAATCCTTATGAATATGTTCAATGGGGATTATCTCTTCATTGGCTACCTTAACGTCTAATGGTATTGGTAACTTTTCAGGGATTAAACCTAATCGCTTAGCAAATTCACATGCTATAAAAGAATAAGTAGTACCCGAGTCAAATAGCACATAAGCATTTATCTCATTGACCGGAATGATACCTGCTACCACATCCGCTGATGCAACCGCATCTTGGACAATCATATTAAACGTACGGGCCGAGGGTCTACCCACCGATGATGTTGGTTCAGTAATGGCTAATTTACCACTACCAGAACTCGTATTTCCCTCTAAACCCTTCTTTGGGCAATTCCTTGCCATGTAGTCCAATGAACCACAAACAAAACGCCCCTGGTTCTTCTTAGGGTTAGGATAGTTGGGTGACAAATACCCCTCCTGCCCACAGTTGTAGCAGACTGATTTCCCCTTTAAACAGACTCCCATGTGAGTCTTTCTGAATGTCTTGTATGCCTCCGTCCTTCGCTTAGGATCTCCCTACTTTACCCCAATATTCCCAGGGTTGAAGCTCTTCCTCTTAGGCAAGTTGCTGTTTCTGCTGGCAACTTCAGCCTTACTACCTCCTTCTAACTTACTCTTGTTCTTTCGCTCTTTGTGGTAGTGAGACAATGCCTCACCACCACCTTCAGCTATTATCTCCTTTTCCAGAATGGTCCCGTAGGAAGCACTCTGAAAAACTGATATTCTACTGTAGGGCCATGGTTTTAAGCCCTGCTCAAACCTGCGCGCCTTTCTCACTTCTGTATCCACCTGATGTGGAGCAAACCTCGCCAATTCATTGAATTTGGCAGCATACTAGGGAACTGTCATATCCCCCTGCTTAAGTTCTAAGAACTTAATCTCCATCCTACCTTGCATTCTAGTAGGGAAGTATTTCGAAGAACACCTTCTTAAACTGTTCCCAAGTAACTGCTTCTATTCTAGCCCCACCCTGGTGAGCCTCCCACCAGTAGTTGGCTTCTCCCTTCATCATGTAAGTCGCAAAAGAAGCCTTTTGTGCCTCACCTACGTTTGTTATCACAAACTCCTTTTCAATCTCATTTACCCATGTCTGGGCCTCTAGTGGGTCCGTCGTGCCTCGGAACTCAGGAGGATCCACACTCTTAAATTCCTTGAAGGTAGTTATTCTTACTACCCCAGGAGCTATAGGAATTCCTCCCCCAACTTGGTTAAATGTTGCCGTTAATAAATTAACGAACTCTTGCATAGGGTTATTAGGACCCCCCCCTGATTCTCATTATGAGACTCGGCCTCTTGGTTACGTTGTCTCCTTCTTAGTGGCATAATTCTGATTAAATAAATAAAGTTTTGTTATTATTTATTTAACTACTTAGTTATCATTCTCAAATAACAACTCATACTACAACAAGCACATTAAATAAAATTTCATTATATTAATATGCTTTCATAGTCAAAACTATTTACATCATGTTCCCTTAGCCAAAAAGCTATTACATACTATCCCGCGATTGACTTCTACAACAATTGGGATTTACAAAAAGACTACCCTTTAATTATACAAAAGAGGGCTTTATGTCATTACACATATACCAAAAAGATCTAACAATCTACTAACACTGTCAAATGGCATTCTCATATTTCTGATTTGCCAGTACCGACACAATATCTCGACTTATGGTATGTCGAGTCTGCCCAGACTCAATGGAATAACAAGCAATTTTCAGCTTGAAATCCTCATGAGCACATTCATGGATGTATGACATCCTAGCTATCTTCTGGTCTTTTTCAACCAGTTTCTTTTGAAGCTCTAAGGCCTCTTCCTTAGAGTCACGTGCCTTATCCATTATCAACACTTTCTCATCGTGCTCAGACTCAAAATCTGCCTGTGCAGATTCCTTCGCCTCATAAAGAGCAGTTATCTCCTCATTTTGTGTCTGCACCACGGTGCACAGATGCACATTCCTATCCAATACAGCCAGATACAATGATCTCATTGCATCCGGAGGTGTTGGCTCCTGAGTAGGTACCACCGTATTAATCAATGTTACCTCCATCTCCTCCTCCACGTCAATCATTATATTCAGATATGACGTTATCCCCATTGTCTCCTCGGAGTATTGCTCCTCAGAGATGTACTCCTCAATATCTGAGTCTTCTAGAACCACTAACGGTACCTCCGCCACTGGCATAGGTACTACCTCCACGTGGTTCACTGACTCTTCACTCACAACGTGAATGTCTCTATACATCATGTTATCGATCGACATCTACATAACATATAACACGTTGATTAGTACATAATACACAATAGTATAAGAACAAATCACATTTAATTTATTTAAGATTAATTTCCATCTTTTAAATCTTTCGGTACTGAGTTTTCTCAATACCTTATTAATTCCTTCAACTCGAGTTTCTTTCTTCGGAGTTTACCTTCCTTACGAGGTTATTAGCCTAAGGTTCTTCCCCCCTTAAGTTTTATAACCTAATGCTTTGATACCAACCTGTGACGCCCCCAAATTCGGGTATCTTCTAACCCGACTTATGGTGCTACACTATACTCATAACTATACAATCATTCCATTGAAATACAACATAATGAATGTAATTACTATCTTCTTATTACAATCAAAGTATAATCCTTCCCAAGTTCATAAACCGATTACATCGTTTGTTGTTCATAATGTATAATACATACAAACATACTAATCTATTACACGATGGCTAAGTATCCATCTTAGCTGGCCCTTATCTCTCTTAGCATTCTCGATCGTTCATCCTTAATCGCAATCATATAATTCACGCAAAAGTGAGCATAACAAAGCTCGTGAAGTTTATCAAAGGATAACGATAATAACACATTAAGTGAATCATATGACAATTTCTACATAAGCCCGAACAAATAGTTATGAAGTATTATGAAACAATAATACTTTAACATTTCATATCATCAATTCCCAAAGTATAGAGTAGATTAGGAATTACAGGTCGATAGACCATGAACAGTAGCTTTCTGTTTTCATACTTGAAAAGGATATCACAGCACTAAGGTTGTACATCTGCATTACTTACGAGCACTTCTAGGTGATCAGCTTATAGTACTCTATATTGATCAACACTCATTCGTTAAACGTATTTACGTTTAACATTTGGCAAACTCGCGTGCCCATTGAATAATCGATGAAAAATACTTTTGTTTGTTCATAGACAAACCTTACCTTCACATTCGTACCAATTACTTGGCATAGGATAGTGTTAACATTTCTATATAGAAAGATATGAATATCAATCAATCTATATCTTACGAGTAGTCTAGCCGAGTTAAATCTGGCATTGACCCTTTCTTTAAAACCAATTGTTCAATTCAGTACAATGAATCACATAAAACTTGGCTAACTTGAAAGTCAGACAAGCGTTAAGAAAACTTGCCTTTCGAGGCGTCTTCAAATAACTTAATCGGTGACCCACGGCCTTTCACTGAATCTACATGATATATTCACATAAAGCTTTAATTTGTAATTAGCTATCAAACAATTATTCACATTGTTCCTACCAACTTCTTTCTCTTCTATGTCTTTGTTAACTTAATATAATTAATAAAGTCAACTCGACTTATTACCCTTCATTCCGGCTTATTAATCAACTTCCATTATTAACCGGACTCTATCATCAATAGTGAAGTACCAACGTTGTTTCCCGACTAGGGTTTATTGACAACACTTAACGTTCTTCATTCATAACTTACTAACATGCATTAAATTCCTAAGTTCAATACCATATACATTATTATAGGTAGTATAGGAATAGTCTTAGTACATTCATTGAGTATATAAACTCAACTCATGTAGATCTCAGAAAAACTAAAGTTCAAAACCTAGCTTTCTAACAAAACCCTTTGTCTCGGCGCCGCGGCGTGACATTACTAGGCAAGGCGGCTGCTTGCATTTCACTTTCGATAAGCCAATTACCTTTGTCTTGCATTGCGATGCGACATTTAACACACTGTCTAGCGTCGCGACACCAGACCTCAGCACCAGAAAATTTTTAACAGATAAAATTTTTGGTGAACTTCTCGGATCCATAACTTCTTTGTTATGAGTCCGATTAGGTCCGTTCAAAAGCCTGAACGTCATAGATGACATACTCTACGTGTTCATATAAGAATTCAACACTTTCAAATTCGTTAACTCAAGATTCACTATTGAGTTAATTTTTTAAGCGTTCATAAATGTTAATGAGCGTTCAATGCTCGTTTTCTTCGTTTGAAGTCAGAATCCGATGATTCTTGAGTCCACGACTCTTAAATACCCTATCTCACGTATTGACATTGAAAAATAATGCTTTCAAGTCTCACGGCAACTTTTGACCACCAATTCGCCATAACTTCGTTACTAATGTTCTCTAAGCCAAATCACATGGAATACTCCATGGACTTCATATCTACATCCTATCCAAATAAGATGCACATATTAACGTATTGATGAAGTTCAATTGTTTATCAACAATCAATCTCAACAATAAATAATTTCATGATTTTAAGCTGTAACAACCCTTATGAATTTTATGATCTCATGACTTATAGAGATTGAATCTATGGTAAGTCATCCTTATTCCACCATACTAGACATACACCACCCATTTATGATTCTCCATGATAAAAGAAAACCAAAAGAGATGGAACTACTATTAAGGAATATTACCTTAATGATCTTTGTGTTCTTGATAAACTTCTAATGAAAAAGCTTCAAGGTAGAAGAATAGTTTAAGTCTAGCTCTTTTTCTCTCTCAAGTATGTTGGTTGAGTCTTGGAAAAACATCAAATGGCCAACATAGGCTTCCTATTTATAAGAAAACAAGAGGAAGGACTTTTTGGTCAAATGTCCCACCTCTTTACTATTCACTACTTCATCACCAAGTAAAATACTTGGTGATCAAGTAGATTATTATCTTGCTTGCACTCCAAGTGGCCAGCCCACCTTTTCCATGGGTCATCCACATGGGTTGCCGTATGGGTTTTACCCATTCGGTGACCCACCGAATCGATCCACGGTTCGGTTTTCTTTCATTGGGCTTAACCAATCTAATATTGGGCCTTGACTTGGGATTAACACACTAATCCCTTGGGCTTTCTCATTCAATTGATTGGACTAAACATAATCTAACCCAAATGAATTAACATTAAGAATTAACTTAATCCCATAATATGAATCGTATTCTATGCGTAAAATTCACGTATTCTCTCCGTATAATACTAGTACAATAATCGTATTGTACCCCGTATTAACTCATCGTATTATACATAGATACTAAATAGTATCATCCTAGTATAACACACGCTCTAACAATAATGCAATTCCTTCTACGCGTTTCATTTTCTTCTCGGAAATCAATATACTCAACCCTTAGGTTTTAAGTCCGCAGGCAAAAACTTCGTTTGCCATAAATGAAATACTATTAGATATTTCATCTTATCTCGATATTCTATCATTACGCGTTTTCTCGGAATTTCAAAATAATTCACCTAACAGAAACAAATGAATAGTGTTTTTACGAGAATTTCTCGGAAAACATTTATTTTCGTCTTGGAAATTCTAAACAATTAATTCTAGCACGTAGCTAGTTTTGTAACCACATAAACACATCCTAGGTCATAGAATGACCTTCATATAGCTTAATCACAAAATAAATCAATTAAATTCATTTAATTCACATAATCAAATAAAAATTTAATTGTCATAAAAACTTTAATCAAATGAATATAGGATTCGAAATCTAAAACGAAATAATATTACTGACATACTACAGAGTATGAAAGAAAATATTATTTCAAGCGAATATTGAACAAAAATAACATCCCTTACCTTGAATAGAAGAGTATTCCAACTAGTATAGCGGGGATATTTTTGAAGAAAACTTATACTATTTTCTATGCTCAAAGCTTTCTAAAACTCGAAAGAAATACGCTCAATATTATAGAAGAAGAATTCTCTGATTCTTGTGTGATTTTCAATTCTAAATAAGCATCCTATTTATAGGAGAATGGAAGGGGTACTGTTTAAGAAAAAATCATAGATGAAATAATTAATGAAATCACGAGCGTCTTCAGACGATTGAATTCTAATCAATTATCAAGTAAAAACTAAAAAAACTAAAATCAACCACATGTTGGTTTGAAAAAATGAACCACCCATGACTCCTTTTTTGAATTCATTCTCCATGACATCTCATATACACCAAAATCATATATATATATATAATAGTACAGAACTGAGACAACTTTCTATCGACAGTTTTGAAAAATGGGTAAGTGGGGGCTCATATAATAAACAAAATACTTCATAAAAATCCCCTCAATATTTTTAACAACATTTATCATCATTATTATAATTCGCAATATTTAACAACCAGGTCGTTCCCAGGAAAGAGGGGGTTTTCCAACAAAAATTTCTTCTTATTGGCACGCAATTAGGTGACCAAACCTCTCCTTGACAGAACTTCTAGACATTGTTAATATTGCAAATAATAATATAAATAACTTTGTTGTCTCAATTATTGATTTAATAATATATAAAATATCGACAATAATTGAATAAAATAACGTGAGATACTATGCAGCAATTATTATAGCAATAATTGAATAAAACTGAGTGACTTCTCACGTAAGCATCAATAATCAATACAGTGTGCTACTATACAACCACGCGTATTACTATACTTTTAACACCGGGTGTTTCAACAGTTAATGGTAAAACTTTTGCCGTTATTTTTATAAAAAAGATATTTTTGTTATTTTCTCAATGTGACAATAATTCCGTTGTGGGGTCCACCAATGATTGTGCCGTCGTACCAATATTCATTGCTAAAATGAATATTCCCCGACCAATCGAATATTATAAAACAACTTGCGTATTTTGCAAAATTTATAAATATTACCCACAACTATAATATTATATCAAATTCACTCTATAATATTCAAAAATGATATTTATAGAAAATTCATCTTTATTCATAAAAGTTGGGTTCTTACAACCTCTCCTTCTTATGAAATTTCACCCTCGAAATTAAGGTACATACCTGGTATGTCGAAGAGGTAAGGATACCTTGATTTCATTTCAGATTCTAACTCCCAGGTCATTTCCTCAACATCGTGGTTTCTCTACAAAACTTTGACTTGAGGTATAACCTTGGAGCGTAGAATATGTTCTTTCTTATCCAAGATTTTAACAGGAACCTCTTCATACGTTAAATCTTTCGCTATTTCATCCAGTTCTAACTCAATAATGTGGTTTGGGTCTTCCACATATTTACGTAACATGGATATGTGAAAGGCATTATGAACATGAGACATACTTGGCGGTAAGGCGAGTCTATAGGCCACAGTTCCTACTCGGTCAAGGATTAAAAATGGGCCAATGAATTAACGATTGAGCTTTCCTCTCTTTCCAAATCTCGTAACTCCTTTCCATGGAGTAACACGTAACAACACATGATCTCCAATATTGAATTCCACATCCTTTCGATGAAGATCATCATAACTCTTTTGTCGATCTTGTGAGATTTTTATATGTTGTTGGATCGTTTGAATCTTTTCCATAGTCATACGTACCAACTCTGGTCCCAACAACGTTGCTTCACCCACCTCATCTCAGCATACTGGAGAACGACACTTTCTTCCATACAACACCTCGAATGGAGCCATGTCAATACTTTCTTGATAACTATTGTTGTAGGAAAACTCTACCAATGGTAAGAACTTATCCCAACTTCCTTTTAAGTCAAGGACACAAAGTCTTAATAAATCTTCAAGAATCTGAATAGTCCTCTCCAACTGCCTGTCCGTTTGAGGATGATATGCCAAACTAAATCATAAATCTATGCCCATAGCTTTTTGCAAATTAACCCAAAATCTTGAAGTGAATCTTGGGTCTTGATCAGAAACTATAGATACTGGAATACAATGCAATCTTATAACCTCGTTTATATACATATAAGAAAGATGTTCAAGTGTATAAGTTTCTTGTATAAGTAAGAAATGAGCAGACTTGGTCAATCTATCAACAATGACCCAAATTGCATCTATGCCTTGAGAAACCTTGGGAAGGCCGATAACAAAATCCATGGTAATGTGCTCCCACTTCCATTCTGGAATTTCAAGTGGTTTCAATGGACCTTTTGGCACTTGATGCTCTGCCTTGACTCGTTGACAAGTTAGACACCTTGAGATAAACTGCGCTATCTCTCTCTTCATATTACTCCACCAAAATGTATGTCAAAGATCATGATACATTTTGGTACTCCCAGGATGAATTGTACATGGTGTGTTGTGCGCCTCCATCATGATTTTATACTTCAAGTCAGAATTGTTAGGAACACAAAGTCTGGATTTGACTCGAAGTATTCCTTCTTCATTGATTCTTGCTTCCGGGATAACACCTTCTTGCACTTTCTTCCTCATATGCATCAGCTCCATGTCTGTAGCTTGAGTAGCTTTAACTTTATCAATTAAAGTCCATTCTACTCGTATATTTGCCATCATCACATGGGTCCCTGGAGTCTTTAACTCTATCTCCATCCTTTGCAAGTCATACAAAATGGGCCTTTATGTTGACAATATCGCACTCGTACCCGCATATGATCTTCTACTCAATGCGTCAGCTACCACGTTCGCTTTTCCAGGATGGTATCGGATGGTATAATCATAATCTTTCAATAGTTCAAGCCAACGTCATTGTCGCATGTTGAGTTCCTTTTGAGTGAAGAAATATTTAAGGGTTTTATGATCCGTATAGATCTCCACCTTCTCTCCATACAGGTAATGCCTCCAAATCTTTAGTGTAAAAATGACTGCTGCAAACTCTAGATCATGAGTAGGATAATTCCTCTCATATTCTTTGAGTTATCGTAAGGCATAGGCTATGACTCTCCCATGTTGCATGAGAACACATCCTAACCCTTTGCCCGAAGCATCACTTTAGATGACAATTCCCTCTGAGCCAGATGGTATTGTCAGAACAGGTGCTGAAATGAGTCTTCTCTTGAGTTCTTGAAAACTCTTCTCACATTCCTTGTTCCAACCAAATTTTGTATCTTTTCGAGTCAGCTAAGTTAATGGAGTAGCGATTTGAGAAAACCCTTCTACGAATCTCCGATAATAACCAGCTAAGCCAAGAAAGCTACATACTTCGATCACTTATTTAGGTTGCTCCCAGCTTTGAATAACTTCAATATTTGTCGGGTCAATAGATATTCTATGATTTTATATCACGTGCCCAAGGAATGCAACTTCCTCAAGCCAGAACTCGCATTTCTTTAACTTGGCATAAATCTTGTTTTCACGAAGCTTTTGGAGTATCAGTCTCAAGTGTTGCTCATGGTCTTCATAGATTTTGGAATATATGAGGATGTCATCAATAAAGACGACCACAAAGTAATCCAAATATTCCTTGAATATTCAGTTCATCATATCCATGAAGGCAGCAGGAGCATTAGTCAATCCAAAAGACATGACTACGAATTCATAATGCCTGTACCGAGTTCTGAAAGTCGTCTTTGGAATGTCATCGGTTCTAATCTTTAACTGATGATATCCGAAACGAAGATCGATCTTTGAAAAGAATTTGGCGCCTTGTAACTGGTCAAACAGGTCATCAATACGTGGCAATGGGTACCTATTTTTGATGGTGACATGATTCAACTCCCGATAATCAATACAAAGTCGCATACTCCCGTCTTTCTTCTTCACGAATAGAACAGGAGCACCCCAAGGAGAAGTACTAGGACGAATGAAACCGATGTCTAACAATTCCTGCAGTTGGGTCTTTAACTTCTAAAGTTCAATAGGAGCCATTCGATATGGGACTTTGGAAATGGGTTTTGTACCGGGTTTAAGGTTGATAAAAAATTTAATTTCAAGCTCTAGGAGTAGGATAGGAAGTTCTTCAGGGAATACGTCAGGAAATTTATTAACAATAGAAATATCATTCAAAACTGACGTATTTTTGTTTAAATCTATGACATGAGCTAAGAAAGCTTGACACCCATTTTTTAATAAACGAATAGCTTTATGAATTGAGATGATAGTGATTTATTTTAATGGTTTGGTTGCTTGAATTCGCATAATAGGTTGGTTAGGAATATGAACGCTAACAACCTTACGAAAACAATCAATTTTTGCATGATGAGTAGTTAACCAATCAATCCCTAGAATTACGTCAAATGCAAGTATTTTCAATGAAATAAGATCGACGGGTAATGTGAGGGTACCGATTTGAACCAAACAAGACTTATAAACAGTGGATGTAATGAAGGTTTCTCCCAACGGAGTTTCAACAGATAAGTTAAAGTCTAATTTCTCCGGAGTCAAATTTAAACGTTGAGCTCAAGTAGGAGAAATAAAAGAATGGGTAGAACCGGTATCAAATAAGGTATATACTTCGCTAGAGTTTATGATAAGCTTACTTATGATGACCTTGTTTGGGTTCCTTGCTTTCTGGGAGGTTACAACAAATGCTCTCCCTTGAACTACTTGTTTTGACTTTTCTAGAACGGCCTTTGGTGCCTCCAGCCCAGCTAGACTTGCCTTCCCTGAACGATAAAATCGAGCTAGGTGACCTAATCTTCCACAATTGTAACATTTTTTGGACTGCTACGCACAGTTTGGACTGATATATCCCTCCCCTCCGCATTTGAAGCATATGATAGGTGATCGTTCTCCTTCCTTAACAACGGGTGTTGGTGCTGACGTCTTTCCATCATTGTTGAATCTCCTCTTCTTGAAATGTCCACTTTTATTGTCTTGGCAATGATTTTAACCGAAGTGGTTACCATTTCTGGCATGTTGATTCCCTCCACATTTGTTGTCACCGCTTCGATAACTGCTACCACTGGTATTATCGACTTGTCGACTGCTCTCTCTTGGTTGGGTTGATTCATTATCGCGCTCCAATAACTGAGCCCTATTTACAACATCTAAATACAAACACAGTTTATGAGAGATAAGGTATTAACGTATCTCGGGTTTCAAACCTCTTAGAAACATCCACGTCATTCTCTCCTCATTATCAACTAACTGGGACGCAAACCGGGACAACTCGACAAACTTGGCTTCATACTGCGACACGATCATGTTGTTTTGCTCCAGTTTAATGAACTCTACCTCCTTTATGTGATGAATACTTTCGGGAAAGGACTTGTCGTTGAACAGTTCTTGGAACTTCTCCCAAGACATCTTCAATCTGGCCAGTGAGTAGTCGATTCTGATTCCCACCAATGTCTGCCTCTCGCTACATAACATGAAGGTGGCAAAGGGAACCTTTTGCTCCTCGAAGCATCCCAAGACATCAAATATCTTGTTGATCTGCTTTATCCACGTATCCGCCTTAAGTGGTTTTGGCTCTCCAAAAAACTCTGGTGATTCCAGCTCCTTGAATTGCTTAGCGATGACCGTCCGAGAGTTGCCAGTGTTTCTACCTACATTCTGGATAGGAGTCGCTCTCGCCTGATATTGCATGAATTGAATAAAGCCTCTGAACATTCCACCATTCATCATTTGGTCAGTGTTGTCGTTTTCATAAGGATTGTCGCCTTCCTGATGCACATTATCCTGATTATTGATCTGTGGAGACTAAACAGTCTCCTGTGCTCCATTGCTATTCTCAACATTCTCGAATGTCATTTTCAAATACTGCCACAAAACAAGGGTTAATTGACATGTCACATATTATCCCTATACTCTGACCGACCAATTAAATACCAATTAAACTTAGGTAGGTCGTACTAGCGAATGAATTCCCCGTCTCTCCCCTCCTAGTTCTTGTCTCACATCTCAGCCAAGGATCATATCCCTAAGCTTTGATACAAACTGTGACGCCCCCAAAATAGGTATACATCACCCATCTTGAGTCGCCAAATACATAGTACAAAATTCAAATACAACTTGATAATATAACTGTCATGTAAAATACGACAAAATATAAACTGAGAGTTTTCTTACGAATATTGTCTTCTAGACAGTATTCAACTCAAATGGAGTCCTCAATACATTTATTATCACACTATTTCATAGAATAGTGAGAACTACTAATGCTATCATCTGGACCGTCACTCCGTTCCCCGACTAGTTCCGGCTACGTTCTCATTTCCTGAAGAGAACAATGAAAGCAAAAGGGTGAGCTCAACTAGCCCAGTAAGAAATATTATGAGTAAGATAATGCAGAATAATTTATCGTTAGCCTTCAATAGTGTTAAACTGATCAAATATAATAAACATCAAGTTTAACTGCAGCGGAACAAATAATCCAATAGAAGAGTCAAGTAGAGAATAAAATCTACTATCTTCTATGATTTAAAAAGGTTTTTCATCACTTTTATCGCTGAGACTCAACTTAATAAATAATCCACATCATCAAATCACCCATGCACTACGGTCAAGGATATTCATTAGTATCATGACCATAAATTATCCATGCACCACGGGGCAAGGATATTCGTGTTTTCATCAATGGTCATGATCATGCCAACAACTGACCATCAATGCACTACGGGCCAATGAGGACTTTTACCACATCATTTGTAACATTATGGTTATGATTATACCGAATAATCCTTGGTCATAATCATACCAAGTCCATCTATGCACTACAGGCCACAGATGACTTTCAACATAATATAAACACAAGGATGATGACAATAATATAAGAATTCAATAAAACAAGTTCAAGGATAAATTTTTAAAGATTTATAATTTAATTTATCCAGAAATCAATAACGTCCAAATTGTCAACATGACACTGCTTTATGGAGTAAAATTCAAGAATAATATTGTACCAAAAATAATTTGGGAAAAAAATGAATCAATTTTTATCATGAATAGTACTCTGGGTGAATAGTACTTGAGTGAATAGTACCCCGTGAATAGTACTTCCGGAATAGTAACCCCGTGAATAGTACTCCGGCATGAAAAAGTTAAAACTTATCAAGAACGCTCAGAATAATATTTCCATGAAAAGATACTGGATGAAGCGCAAAAATCAAGGATATTCTACTAATTTCATGGAATATAGAAGCCAAAACTTTAATCAAATGAATATAGGATTCGAAATCTGAAATGAAATAATATTACTGGCATACTACAGAGTATGAAAGAAAATATTATTTCAAGCGAATATTGAACAAAAATAACATCCCTTACCTTGAAAAGAAGAGTATTCCAACTGGTATAGCGGAAATATTCTTGAAGAAAACTTATACTATTTTGTACGCTCAAAGCTTTCTAAAACTCGAAAGAAATATGCTCAATATTATAGAAGAAGAATTCTCTGATTCTGGTGTGATTTTCAATTCTAAATAAGCATCCTATTTATAGGAGAATTGAAAGGGTACTGTTTAAGAAAAAATCACGGACGAAATAATCAATGAAATCACGGGCGTCTTCAAACGATTGAATTCTAATCAATTATCAAGTAAAAACAAAAAAAAAAACTAAAATCAACCACATGTTGGTTTGAAAAAATGAACCACCCGTGACTCCTTTTTTGAATTCATTCTCCATGACATCTCATATACACCAAAATCATATATATATATATATATATATATATATATATAATACTTTCCACCACCCACCAAAATGTCCCACACACTTTATATATAATATATATAACTTATATAATACGACACATGTATATATATATATATATATATATATATATATATATATATATACACTTATATAATAATACAGAACTGAGACAACTTTCTACTGACAGTTTTGAAAAATGGGTAAGTGGGGGTCCATATAATAAGCAAAATACTTCATAAAAATTCCCTCAATATTTTTAACAACATTTATCATCATTATTATAATTCGCAATATTTAACAACCAGGTCGTTCTCAGGAAAGAGGGGGCTTTCCAATAAGAATTTCTTCTTATTGGCGCGCAATTAGGTGACCAAACCTCTCCTTGACAGAACTTCTAGACATTGTCAATAATTCAAATAATAATATAAATAACTTTGTCGTCTCAATTATTGATTTAATAATATATAAAATATCGACAATAATTGAATCAAATAACGTGAGATACTATCAAAGAATTATCATAGCAATAATTGAACAAAACTGAGTGACTTCTCACGTAAGCATCAATAATCAATACTGTGTGCTACTATGCAACCACGCGTATTACTACACTTTTAACACCGGGTGTTTCAACAGTTAACGGTAAAACTTTTGCCGTTATTTTTATAAAAGTTATTTTGTCGTTTTCTCAATCCGACAATAATTTCGTTATGGGGTCCACCAATGATTGTGTCGTCGTACCAATATTCCCTATTAAAACGAATATTCCCCGACCAATCTAATATTATAAAACAACTTGCGTATTTTGCAAAATTTTTAAATATTACCCACAACTATAATATTATATCAAATTCACTCCATAATATTCAAAAATGATATTTGTAGAAAATTCATCTTTATTCATAAAAGTTGAGATCTTACAAATACTTCATAAAAAATCCCTCTATTTATCTCAATTCAATTGGCTTCACTAAATATATTTTTAATAACATTTATTTATCATTAATACTATAACTCACAATATTAACAACCAGATCATTCCCAGGAAAGAGGGGGCTTTCCAATAAGGAGTTTTCCTTATTTGCGTGAAATTAAATAAACAAACTCCTTTTCTCGACAGAACTTTCTAGAAATCGTAAATAATACAAATAATAATAAGAATAAAATTGTCGTCTCATTTATTGATTTAATAATATAAAATATTGTGCAGATGATACTGTGACAATAATTGAATCAATAATATGAGATACTATGCATCAACTACAGTTGCAATAATTGAATAAAACTGAGTGACTTCTCACGTAAGCATCAATAATCAAAGATATTGTACAATACCGTGTGCTACTATGCAACCACGCGTTATTATACTTTTATCACCGAGTATTTCAATAGTTAACGGTAAAACTTTTGCCATTATTTTTATAAAAAGTTATTTCTGTCGTTTTCTAACTCTGACAGTAATTCTGTTATGGAGTCCAACAATGATTGTGCCGTCATACGAATATTCCCTGATAAAACGAATATTCCCCAACCAAACGAATATTTTATGACAACTTGCTTACTTTGTAAAATTTATTAATATTACCCACAACTATAACATTATATCAAATCCACACCTTATTACTCAAAATGATATTTAAAGAAAATTAAATCTTATTCATAAAAGTTGGGGTGTTATAGATTGAGTGATTGGTAATTATTTAATTTGTTGGTATTGACTGTGACTTGTATAGTTTTCAATTTTAGCTATTGGGTTGTATTAGTATTGTCTATTTGTTTATATATAGGGGTGTTTGATTGGGATATATTTGTTATGTTAATTTTGTAATCAGATTTCACAGTATGAAATCATTAAAATTTTGGAGAATGTTTGTAATTTGAAAAAGATGACTAATTATATATGTTGCATTACTGGTACAAGAGGTGAATGATTGAATTATTATTTATTTTAATTCAGCATTACTTCAGGTTGTTTTATCTTATGATAGGGGATTAATAGTCCTATAGACTATTTTTTTATTTTGTTTTGGTCGTATTATATTAGGAATTTGTATATTTCTCTAGGGTTGTGTCTTAAGTGCCTACAAATGGCCATATATGTATGCCCTCGTGCATGTGGAAAAAAATTTTGTTGGTTGGGTTACTGAAAAGAGGCATATATTTATATAATACATACGTATATGCAAAAACAAATGATGTACACTTGTCCCAATGCTTATGCAGACCATGCATACTGCAATGATTTATATTATATCCCTAGGAATCTATTATCTTTAGGCTGGTGCAAATGTTTCTGTTCAAATATGTAGGATGACATAGGATCATACTTCTTTCTAATTTGAGATCAACAATAGTATATATCATGTCTTTGGGTAGTCGATCTTATGCTATTTAAATTTATTTTGGTATGTATCCTCATTCCATTCCCAAAACAG
The DNA here is from genome assembly GCA_020205605.1 of Panax ginseng. Lineage (NCBI taxonomy): Eukaryota > Viridiplantae > Streptophyta > Magnoliopsida > Apiales > Araliaceae > Panax > Panax ginseng. The sequence goes on from CM035149.1 coordinate 72,208,035, forward strand.
CATTTATGATGCACACTCATGTTATATATGTACATATACATCTATATGTATTTATAAGCATCATAAATGATATTGGACTGAATTGTAAATCTCTAATAAGGGGAATATTCATATCTACAGTAGGTACTATGGTATCATGGACCTCTATTCACATCATAGTTGGATGAGACGACGAAAGTTAAGTGCCCAGATAAGTGTTACCGCTGAATTTAGAAGTGGTTGTCAAGTGTTTCTAGATTATGCGTATAGTCACCCAGAATGTGTGAATGGTTAGAACAAGATAAGATGTTTACGTGAGACCTCTAATAGACAAGTTTAAGGTATTGTGGGAGGATGTACGTTTCTTGCCGATATATCACCCATTTTGAAGAAACAGAGAACACTTTAGGAAAGGGAAAGTAGACAATGATATGCTTGCTTCACAATTGTCGAGGACGGAGATTCATGATAGTGTGATGAGATTGTCATTTATCCCGTTCGGTAAGAGTGTTGCCTCAAACATAATCAGTGGGTTTGGCGAGTCTCATAATTGGGTTCGCAAAAGTATATATTGGGAACTGCCTTATCGGTCTACAAATTTAATTCGGCATAATCTAGATGTGATGCATATTAAGAAGAATGTGCTTAACAATGTGTTTAAGACCGTGATGAGTGTTACGGGCAAGATGAAACATAATGCTAAAGCACGATTGGACATAAAAGATATTTGTAAGTGTCCTAGATTAGAACTTTATGAATCTGCAATGGGTAAGATGTTCAAACCGCATGCAAGGTACACATTATCCAAAAAGCAGGTCGAAGATGTGTGCACATCGATTAAGTCTCTCAAACTACCAGATGGATATGCGTCAAAGATTGAAAGGTGTGTTACGGGTAGGAAATTGCAAGGGATGAAGAGTCATGACTGTCATGTGTTTATGGAGAGACTCCTGCCTATAACATTTCTAGATATGCTTGATAAACCAATATGAGATGCTTTGACTGATCTTAATCGTTTCTTTAGAGACTTATGTTCAAAAACATTAAATGAAAAGGACACGTCTATACTTGAGAAGAACATCATTTAGATCATGTGTAAGCTTTAAAAAATATTCTCGCTTGGTTTTTTTTACTCCATGAAGCATTTGCAAATCCATCTTCCATATGAAGCTTGTGTTAGGGGTCCAGTTCAATATAGATTGATGTACCCTTTCGAGAGGGTGATGGGAAACCTTAAGAAGAAGGTGAAAAATAGAGCTTATGTCAAGGGGTCGATATGTGAAGCATACAGTTTTGATGAGATGTTTACGTTTGTCTTAGACTATTTTCCCGACGAAGTCTTGAAAAAGGCCAATCGAGTCCCGAGACATGATGATGGGGGAAATGTTGAACTAAATGGTTAGATTTCTATATTTGGTCTATTAGGCCGCGCTTATGGAAAAGGGAAACACATATTCTTCTCTGAGTAAGAATTACAGGTTACACATACTTACATTCTTTTCAATTACGAGGAGATTGACGAATTTATGAGGTACACGTAAAATTTTAATTATTATTGGACATAGCTATATCTTAACCTGCAATGACATACATTTCAATATGTTAATGTTTATAAAATTGAACAGATCATACGATGACTAGTTAAAAGTGAATCAGTCAGGCATAACTGATAAAGATGTTCAAATCAGTCGTGATAAAAAAAATTCAAGGTGGCTAAAGGACAAAGTAAGCTAAATATATTAAGCATGAAACATATACTCCATTAATTTATGACTTCATTTAATGTAATAGTTTTTGTAGGCTCTTACTGAGGGAACGATTCTGGATAATGTACAAGTCCTAGCTATGAGCCCAAACAGGGGCCAAGTCAGCCGCAATGGTTACAAGATCAATGGTTATGAATTTCATACAAAAGCATATGCTCGAGGTAAACGAACAACAAACACTAAAGTGTGTGTCCAAGGAGATTATTACAATGAGCTTGGTCGTGCCTTTTATGGTGAGTTGGAGGAAATCATAGAGTTATCGTAAGGCCACTTATCGGGGCAGATTAACTTATTCAAGTGTCTTTGGTTTGATACAAAAAAGGGATATGTGTCGATCGACATGGAATCGTCGATGTTGACCTTCATAGGTCCACGTACGCCAATGAACCATTTGTGTTGCCAACTCAAATAGTATAAGTATACTACACTCTTAGTCATGTTAGGAAAAAGGGATAGACCACTTGCCGATTAGAAAGTTATAATCCATACTCCCGCGAGTAGTCGTTTACAATTAGTAGACGGGGAGTTCTACCAAGAGGAGATGCTTCATAGACCTATGCCAATAAATGTGAAGGACGACAATGAAGTAATCCAGTTAAAGGGTGGAGATGAACCTAATGAATTGGATCTTGAGTCAGCCATATGACATTGATATTGAGGAAGAAGAGTTACTGACTGACACTGACACTGAATTTGAAGAAGATGATGGCTATGAATCTCAAAATCGTATACAAGATGATTCCAACTCAGATAGCGATTAAAAAAAATGTATGTTTAGTAGTATATCATTGTCTCATTTATGTACCTTTCATTTATTATTGTGTTATAGTTAACTATTTCATACCATTACCTGTCATTACATATATACATGTTCTTTATATCATTGTCGTGTTTATGTACCTTTCATTTATTAATGTGTTGTAGTTAATTATTTCATACCATTACCTGTCATTGTTATCATGTTATTGTATATGTAATCAAATAGATCACCGTATTAACATCATGAAATTTGTTTGTACAGATGGCTTCTGAACCGGCTGCAAGAAAGCGCAGCTTGGGTAGGGGTCGTAATCATGTGCCGAAGGCCCCAACAAATTCGGATGACTGAAGTCTTATACAGATCCGTCCTTCTCTGAACAACATGTACGTTAAACATTTATATATCAACATTTTATATTTCAAGTGTTGTAGATATATACTGCAACAATTTTACATTGCTTTAAATATTATAATCAAATGTTTGTACTTAATGTTAATTATTTATATTGTAGAAACTTTAGTGATAGCAAAATTGTGAAGTGCATTTCATAATTATGCTTACAGAACTGGCCTACGCCAGTGATTACATAGGAGAGCTCACCTATCGCCCACATGGATGTTATTTAGGCTGAATTTTATGTATACTTTTTTGTTAATGCTAACAGAGAATATAATTAATGAATTTTTTTATTAGTAGTGTTGGATTATGTTAATATAATAGTTTTAATATTATTAATGCTTGTTTTATTTATAGAAGAGGTATAAATGGGACGATGCATATGCATCAGTTGTTCAGACACTATTCTGGCAGAAGTGCACCGTCCAAACCTAAGATAATCTAAATAAGGAAAGATAAAAAGTCCTTTATAATGCAGGGATAGACCATCCAAGATAAGGTGACGAGTATATGAGCATAGCCCTTGGTGATGCACACATACCATATGGGCTGAGATGTGTGCCTAGTGGAGAGCAGAGAGCTGGGTCAAGAGACGAAAGACTGCCTCTTCGAATAGATTCTCAGGTGTACCTACAGGCGATAAGGCAAAAGGGACCTATAAAGGAGGTAGTATATCACAGTTGCAGTACATTACTTCTAGGGTACGTATTGAGTATAAAGTTTTAGTTTTAGTACATCACACATGTTTATTATATAATATATGAGTATATTAATTTTGTAGGAGGCATCGTCTTAGGGTGAGCCCATCCATTGGCTGGATGTATATGTGGCCACCCACGATGGTTTGCCTGATGCTATAAAAATAGCGGTATACTTTGATATGCTTTTAAATATTTACATCATTCTTAAGCATTTTATATTTATTGTTAACTATTTAATTTCTAACTTGATGATAGAACACTTATAAGGCGTTATTGGCTGAGCGTTATCCTATAGGCACCCCGTAACCGACGATTGATCAAGAGTTATGGGAGAGGGCATCAGTTGTGAAGAAGAATTATGTCAAATGTCAAGGACGATGATGACGACCAACTATCAGTGGCACAGACAGCTCTACTAGTCAATTTTCTCAGTTTCCTTGTCATCTGACGCCGCACACTCCTATTAACTGTGTGAGAGCAATATATCAGGATCGGAATCTTCTTCTCACACTTGGCACTCATCTGCAGTTGATGAGTCTTAAGTAGTTAGCAGATGTAGTAGCAAGAGCAGCAGGATGAGTGCCAGATAATTTTGTCATTGTTTAGCTTTGTAACGCCTGAGAAAATTGGATTTTTATGTGAATTAAATTTTTATTTGATTATTTGAATTAAATAAATTTAATTGATTATTTATGTGAGTAAGCTGTTTGAAGGTCGTTCTGTGACCTAGAATGTGTGGATGTGGTTATGATTCTGGCTATGTGCTAGGATTAATTGTTTTGAATTTTGAAAATGAAAATAATAGTTTTCTAAGAAGTTTCCGTAAAAACACTATGCATTTGTTTCTGCTCAGGAATTAAGAATGAATTTCTGAGAAACGCGTAATGATAGAATTCTAAGATGAGATGAAATATCCAATAATATTTCAGTTATGGCAAACAAAGTTTGCGCCTGCGAACTTAAAACCTAAGGGTTAGGAAAAGTGAGTTTTGGGGATGGAATGGCTATGTATAATGTGAGACCCCAAATTTTATGAATAAAGATTTAAATTTCTCGAAATATTTTTTTGAATATTATGGTGTGGATTTATTCCGATGATAATTAATGTCTGGGGGTTATATTGATAAATCGGTTAATTAATCGGATAAATGAGCAATTAATTGCTACTAATTCACATGCTTATATAACTATTTGTTAACATGTGTGTACTATTGATTCACATTCTTGTACTATTAGGGGAGTTGGTGCAAGATTGATAACACTTGCATGACTAAGTTAAAAATGGAGGTATAGATGGAGGTACTATGCTGTAATTCGTATTTTCACATGATTATAACTATTGATTCACATGATTGAACTATTGATTCACATTATTTACTATTAGGGGAGGTGGTTAAGTTTGATAATACTTGCAGGACTAAATTAAAAATGAAAGAAAAGTTGAAGGTATTGTACTGTAATATTTTGAGCCCCAAAATGTGCAATTATCGAAACTATATTTTCCTATAAATAGAAGCTCATTCTTCCTTCATTTCTCATCAATTCACTAAAGCTTTAGAGCAATTATTATAGAGAGAAATTATAGAGAGAAAGAAGAAGAGAAGTCTGCTACCTCTCTACTTTAGTATCCAGTTTCTTTCTAAGGTAAGGGGTATTATTTCTTTCGTATTCATTAAGAGGGCTATTGTTATTCCATTCCTTATTATTATGTTAGTCTGAAGAACGGTAGGCGGTCGTGGAGCAAAAGGATGCAACAATTCATGCTTGTGTTACCCGATATGTGATGCTTGAACAAAAGTACTCTTTGGAAGAGTATAAGATGATAAAGCTGGAATCTGAGCTGAAAAAAGAAACAACTGAACGAGTGAGAATGAGTGATGCATGGGTAAAAGCGACACGACGCGTTGATATTGTGGAAAGAGATGTTCGATCTAAGAAGGCTAAAATAGATGATATGTATTTCTCTTTTTGGACAACAATTGAGAGAACCCAACATCGAGTTTTGAATTACCCTGTACATTGCGGTCAACCTCAATTTGATATGGATCGAAGATTAATGATTCAGATCATAAAACAAGAGTTCGATGAAGCAGTTGAGGGTGGAATATGCCCTATAGAAAAGTCAATTTCAACGGTAGTGATGACACCAAATGCTGCCCCAGACAAGTCAAAGCCGGGTAGTTCAAGGGAGAGCGATTGTCATGACTTCCCAACAAGTGAGGAACCCAAATGAAGTTATCATGGGTTAGTTAATTGTAAATTCTTGCAAAGTCTTTACCTTATTAGATACTGGTTCTACCCATTCTTTTATCTCTCTTGCTTGTGCTCAACATTTAAATTTAACTTTAGTGAAATTAAACTTTGACTTATTGGTTGAAACTTCGTTAGTAGAAACCTTCGTTACCTCCACTGTTTATAAATCTTGTTGATTCAAATCGACACTTTCACGTTACCCATCGATCTTATCTCTTTGAAAATACTTGCCTTTGATGTGATTTTAGGAATCGATATATTAATACTCATCATGCTTTTCGTAAGGTTGTTAGCTTTCATATTCCTAACCAACCTGTTATGTGAATCCAAGCAACCAAACCACTAAAGTTAATCACTGTCATATCAAGCCATAAGTAAAGAGCCCTGAGCCTTTCGTTGTTAACTTCCTTGTGTGGAATGCACCGAAGCCAGACTTTCTGTAGGCGACGTCGTGAATGACAATGGCAAGTTGATAGGTATCAATGTGACATATTATCCAAGTCTTGGATGAGAGTCACAGTTTTGAATGATATTTCTATTTTTAATAAATTTTCTGACGTATTCTTGAAGAATTCTTAGCCTACCCCTAGAGCGTGAAATCGAATTTTGTATTGACCCCAGTACGAAACCCATTTCTTCAACCCTTAAATATTTCTTCAACCAAAACGAACGAATAATGAGCCAAAGATGTTGGCTCGAGCTATTGAAGATTACGACTATACCATTCAATATCATTGTGGAAGAGCGAACGTGGTAGCCGATGCGTTGAGCAGAAGATCGTATACGTTTACGAGTGCGACGTTGTTAACACAAAAACCCATTTCGTATAACTTACAAATGATGAAGATAGAGTTAAAGACTCTAGAGACCCACGTGAAGATAGCGAATATACGATTAGAATTGACTTTAATCGATAAAGTTAAAGCCATGCAAGCTACATACTCAGAGCTGATGAATGTGAAGAAGAAGGTTCAAGAGGGTGTTATTCTAGAAGCAAGAATCGATGAAGAGAGGAAATCTCAACCCTCAATTTTATTGGCCCATTTGAAATCCTTGATCGAGTAGGAACTGTGGCCTATAGATTCGTTTTACCGCCAAGTATGTCGCGTGTTCATAACGTTTTACACGTATTGATGTTACGTAAATATATGGATGACCCGAACCACATTATTAAATTAGAACTAGATGAGATAGCAGAAGATTTAATGTATGAGGAGATACGTGTTAAAATCTTGGATAAGAAGGATCGTATTCAACACTCAAAGGTAATACCTCAAGAGTTAGAATCTAAAATGAAGTCAAGGTATCATCATCTCTTGAAGATACCAGTGCGATGCGTCGTAAAATTCGAGGGCGAAAATTCATAAGGAGGGGAGAATGTGAGACCCCAAATTTTATGAATAAAGATTTAAATTTCTCGAAATATTTTTTTGAATATTATGGTGTGGATTTGATATAATATTATAGTTGTGGGTAATATTTATAAATTTTGCAGAGTATGCAAGTTGTTATATAATATTCGATTGGTCGGGGAATATTCTTTTTGTCGGGGAATATCCGTACGACGGCACAATCATTGGTGTACCCCACAACGGAAGTATTGTCGTAGTTAGAAAACGACATAATTATCTTTTTATAAAAATAACGGCGAAAGTGTTATCGTTAAAACTGTTGAACTACTCGGTAGTAAAAGCATAGTAATACGCGTGGTTGCATTGTAGGATACGGTATTGATTATTGATGCTTACGTAAGAAGTCACTTAGTTATACTCAATTATTGCTACTCGATGAATTAACGCATCATATCTTTTATATTATTGATTCAATTATTGTCACAAAGATTATCATGCATAATATGTTATATTATTAAATCAATAATTGAGACGACAAAGTTATTCATATTATTATTTGAAATATTGTCAATGTCTAGAAGTTACATCGAGAGGTTTGGTCACCTAATTGCGCGCCAATAAGGAGAAATCCTTATCGGAAAGCCCTCTTTTTCCTGGGAACGACCTGGTTGTTAAATATTGTGAATTATAATATTAATGATGAAAAAGATTATGTTGATTAAAGATGAAATTGATAGTTCCATTGTGTTGGAATTATTAGTGTTAGTGAAAATTGACATTTATTCCGATGATAATTGATGTCTGGGGGTTATATTCTTGTACTATTAGGGGAGTTGGTGCAAGATTGATAATACTTGCATGACTGAGTTAAAAATGGAGGTATAGATGGAGGTACTATGTTGTAATTCGTATTTTCACATGATTATAACTATTGATTCACATTATTTACTATTAGGGGAGGTGGTGCAAGTTTGATAATACTTGCAGGACTAAATTAAAAATGTAAGAAAAGTTGAAGGTATTGTACTGTAATATTTTGAGCCCAAAAACGTGCAATTATCGAAACTATATTTTCCTATAAATAGAAGCTCATTCTTCCTTCATTTCTCATCAATTCACTAAAGCTTTAGAGCAATTATTATAGAGAGGAATTACGGAGAGAAAGAAGAAGAGAAGTCTGCTACGTCTCTACTTTAGTATCCAGTTTCTTTCTAAGGTAAGGGGTATTATTTCTTTCGTATTCATGAAGAGAGCTATTGTTATTCCATTCATTATTATTATGTTGGAATAACTTTTCTCATCTATCTGATACCGCATACATGGTGAAATTCTTCTATTATTCCATTCTTTATTATTCTGTTGGAATAACCTGTCTGTGCGGTCTATCGCATCCCTGGTGAATCAGTTGTTATTCCATTCTTTATTATTTTGTTGAAATGTCCTATCTGTGCGGTTTATGCATGACCTGGTTCAATTCTTTATTATTATGTTGGAATATCCTGTCTGTGCGGTTTATGCATGACCTGGTTTCATTCTCTATTATTACATTGGAATATCCATACATCGGTTTTACATGACTGGTTCCATTCTTTATTATTACTTTGAAATATCCTGCATACATCACGATTTACGCATGACCTGGTTCCATTCTTTATTATTCTGTTGAGAATAACCTATCTGTGCAGTCTATCGCATTCATGGTGAATTCTTCTGTTATTCCATTATTTATTATTTTGTTGGAATAACCTGTCTATGTGGATTACCGCATGCATGGTGAATGATCCTTTGTATTTATATGAATAGTATTTTCATTCAAAAGGGGTTTCTTTTAGGGGTAGTTTCGGAATTTTTCTGACCCTCAAAAATTCTGGAAAAATTTGAAATAATAATTTGATGAGTTTTCTATATTGTGTCCAAAGATGGCGATTTTTGGATGTATAGATTAAGAGTTATGGATTTTATGGGAAAAGACTATTTTAAAAGTAAACCCTTATAACTCCTTGTGGTTAACTCCAAAATTGGTGAAATTTTTATTGGGAGTACATGTATATAACAGAGTATACCACAGAAATTTCAGAATTTTTGGACAAAAGTACAATTTATGATAAATGTCTAAATATTAAGCAATTTTGGCCATATGAAAAATAGTAAATGAATTTTAAAAATTCCGAGAAAAATATATGTTCAATATGAGACTATATTCTGCTAAATCCTAGAAAAAAAATATTTTTGGGACTGATTTGGTATTTTTCATGAAAATGAACTAGTTATGAGTAAATGAATTAAATATGTTATGTGAAGTAACAAAATTGGAAAATAGGATTTTATGGCTTGAGAATCCTATATAGGGTATATGCAGATTTTTGATGAGGGATTTGATCATTGGTAATGAAATCTTATGAGTATGGCATTTTTGAATGATTAAATGCATTATTTGGTAAAGTGTAAACAATTGAAATAAATTGTTTATAAGTTTAAGAAGTGATTAAAATATTGTTATAATATTAATAATATTAGATGATGAGTTTATTAAGTGATTAATAATATTTGGATAAATTTAAAGTCTTTAATATTTATCCTTGTTTTCGTTTGATTAATGCTTATATCATTGTCATCATCCTCATGTTTATATTGTGATGAAAGTCATCTTTGACTTACATGCATAGATGGACTTGGTATGATTGTGACCAGGGATCATTCGGTATAATCATGACCTGTAATATTGTAAATGATGTGGTAAAAGTCCTCAGTGGCCTGTAGTGCATTGATGGACAATTTTTGATATGATTATGACCAGGGATTATTCGGTATAGTCATGACCATTGATGATTTAATGAATATCCTTGGCCCGTAGTGCAGGGATGATTCGATGATGTGGTTTATTTATTAAGCTGAGTCTCAGCGATAAAAATTGATGAAAACATTTTAAATCATAGAAGATAATAGATATCATGCTCTACTTCATTCTTCTAATGGATTGCTTATTCCGATGCAGTTAAACTTGATATCAATTGTATTTTATCAGTTTAACATTGTTGAAGACTAATGATATTTTATTATGCATTATCTTAGTCATAATATTTCTTACTGGGCTAGTTGAGTTCATCCTTTCTTTCACTGTTCTCTTCAGGAAATGAGAATATAGCTGGGACGAGTCGGGGAACGGAGTGACAGTCCAGATGATAGCATTAGTAGTCCTCACTATTCTGTTAAATAGTATGATAATAAATGTAATGAGGACTCCATTGAGTGTGGATATTGTCTAGATGACAATATTTGTATTAAAACTCATAGCATATGTTTTGTCGTATATTACACGATGTTTGTATAATTAAGTTTGTATTTGTATTTTGTACCATGTATTTGACGACTCAAGATGGGTGATGTATACCTATTTTGGGGGTGTCACATATAATGATTAAGGTTATTATACGTGAGAAATACTAGTATGATACTAGTTATTATACGAGTATAGTATGAAGATTATTATGACGTATAATACGAATATCGTATGAATACTATACGAAGAGAATACGAGAGTTATACGAGTAGAATACGATTAGTTATTAATGGACTCTTAGTAATTGGACTTTGTCAATTCCAATTGGACTTGGATTATGTCAAGCCCAAGGTTATGTAAATCAAGCACAAAATAGGCCTAATATGATTTAACCCTAAGCCTGATCCAAGAAACCGAACCGCGGATCGACCCGATGTATCACCGCATGGGCAAAACCCACGAGGGCAACCCATGTGGGTCCTAAAAAGCCATGTGGGCCAGCCACTTGGTGGCCAAGTAAAGTGGTTACATGATGGCTAAGCCATGAATAGTAAGGAGGTGGGACAATGGACCAAATTGCCCTCCATTTGGAATTTCTATATACGGAAAGCTTTGTTGATTCATTTGTTGTTTCACCAACATTTAACAAATATAATGAGAGAGAGAAAAGAGTATTAGCAAGTAATAAAGAGCATCCAAAGTAAAACATTCAAGCTTTAGTCAAGAACGCGAAGAACGTTAAGGTAATAATTCATAAAACCTTAGTCTTCGATCCTTTTCTATTTATTTTTTGTAGAGAAGTATGAATTGGTGGAGAATGTCTCTTCTAGAGTAATAAGGATGGCTATTAGTGAATTAAAACATTGATAAGCCATGTATAAGTAGGAATCATAAGCGTTTAAGTAAGTTTAATCGCGAAAAAACCATTAATCATTGATTTGGTTGTTGATGGATAAATTGAAAACCATCATTTATAGAGTATGTGCATATTGCTTGGTTAGGTTATAGATAATGAATCGATGGATTGGTTCCATTTGATTTGGCGTATAAAACATGAATAACGAAGTTATGGCAAAATTTACGAGATTAGGTGTTAAACGTTGAAATCATAGAATTTCTGGATTAGTAGTCAAAACTCGTCGTTTAATTTGTAAACCCTAGTTTTTGATGGTGTAACTTAGAACAACGTATTTAAGAGTCGTGGACTCAAGAATGGTCAAATTCTGACTTAAAATGAAGAAACGAGCTATAAACATTCACGAACGTTAAACGAACGCGTAATAGAACGTTAAATACTGAATTCATTGTTAACATATTTAAAAACTACTTTTATCCAGATGAAATCGAAGTACATGGGATGTGTAGAAAACAACTTTTGAATGAGTTAATTATGACTTATAATGACCAAATTACGAGTCCGGGAAGAATTGAATAGGAAAATATAAAAAAAATTCAAAGGCTTAGGGTAGGCGCCGCAGCGCCACCCCAATCTTAAAATGCCACGCCACAGCGCTGGGTAGAGAGGATGGGCTATTGTTAGTTGGCACCGTAGCACCACTTATGTATAGTAGGTCTCGTTAAAGTAGAGCCGAGGCAGGGCTTACCTCTTTGTTAGTTGGCCATACATGATACCAATGATGAACTAAAAGGTTGGCGCCAGTAAATGCAGTGGAAAGAATTGTTGACTAGAATAGTTTCCAAACCTAATTGTTGCATGATAATTATGGGACATCTGTATACTCAGTATACATGGTAAGGCCATTCTTATATCATACATATATAGATGACTTTAGGAATTTAACGATGTTTAATAGTAATTAAACGAAGAGCATAAAGTGTGAGGAAGTAAATCGTATTCAACATTGGTACTTAACCAATGATGGTTGAGTATTGGTTTAGTGACGTAAGAACGTTAATAATCCGTAATGGAAGATAGTTAAGTCGAAAAGACGTTTATTAATGAAATAATTTCAATTAAGATATCGAAGAGAAAGAAGTTGGTAAAAATAATGTGATTAGATTGTTTAGTAGCTAATTGCAGTGTGCTATGTGAATATATCATATAGAAACTGTAAAGACCAAGAACTGTTGAATATTTATTTGAAGACACTTAAAGGCAAGTTTTCTTAACGCTTGTCTAACCTTCGTGTTAGCCAAGTTTTCTGTGATTCATTATATGAGATATATGAATTGTTTTATGAAAGAGTCGATGCCAGTTTTAAATCGGCTAGACTAATTTTAAGAGTTTGATTAATTTGTTTACAAGTCTTTCGATATAGTATTGTTAATGCTATCCTATGCCAATTGTTTGGTACGTATTCAAAGGTAAGCTTGTGTATGAACAAATAAATGTATTTTACATTGATTATTCGATGGGCACGCGAGGTTGCCAAAACTTAAACATAGATACATTTAACGAATGAGTGTTGGTTAACATAGAGTTCTATAGGCTGATCACCTAGAAGTGCTCGTAAAATATATCGGACTTACGAACTTAGTGTGGGTTGTCCTTTTTCATGAATGAAAACCAAAAGAGAATGTTCATGGTCTTTTGCCCAGCTCAAAATTCCTAAGTTACTATATGTACTCTAGAATTGTTTAAGAAATGAAAAGTGCTATTTAATGTTTCATAGTAATTCATAGCAACTTGTTCAGTTATTGAAGAATAATCATATAATTCTTGACGAGGTATTTATATTATCTATTGCTAGACTTGCTGAGCTAGTTATGCTCATTTCTGGATTGAATTATATTATTGCAGCTAAGGCCGAACAAACTGAGGGTCCCAGTAGGGATAAAGGCAAGGATAAGATGGATAAGTAGATTATCCTGTAATAGACTAGTATGTTTGTGAGAATTATACTATGATAAACGAAGAATGTCTCAGTTACAGAACCTGGGAAAGGATTTATTATTATATTTGTAATAAGAATGTAGTAAATACAATCATTTTGATGTTGTTTCAATGGAATGAATGTATAGTTATGAGTACCATGTAGCACCATATCTATGGGTTGAAAGTACTCGGATTTGGGGGTGTCACAGGTTGGTATCAGAGCATTAGGTTATAAAACTTAAGGGGGAAGAACCTTAAGCTAATAACCTCGTTAGTAATAAGAAGTTAGAAAGAATTGAACTCAAGTAGAATGAGTTAATTAAATACTGAGAAAACTCAGTACCGAAAGATTTAAAAGATGGAAATTAACCCTAAATAAACTAAATGTGATTTATGCTTATATTATTGTGTATTGTGTACTAATTAACATGTTATGTGTTATTATAGATGTCAATCGATAGCTCCATGTATAGGGATATACACGTGGTGAGTGAAGAGTCCATAAACCGGGTAGAGCCAGTGCCAGTGATGGGGGTACCAGTAGTGATCCTTGAAGAGTCTGAGCCGAAGGAGGACTATTTAGAGGAGGACTATTCAGAGGGGGATATGGAAAATTTGGGATCGGCATCATATCTAGTGGTACAGTGGTACCTGCACTAGAGCCAACACCTCCACATGCAATGAGGGCATTGTATCTAGCGGTGCTTGACCGTAATGTGCAACTGCGCACTATTCTGCAGAACCTGAGGGAGGAGGTTAGTGACCTCCATGAAGCTATGGAGTCTTTAGAAGAAGATTTTGAGATAGAGCATGACAAGAAGGTGCCCATGAAGGATAAGGCGGAGTATTATAGGAATGAGGCCGTTGAGCTTCGTAAAGAACTGGGTGAGAGGAACTAGAAGATAGCACGAATGTCTTACATCCATAAGAGTGCTCATGAGGATTTCAAGCTGAAATTTGTTTGTTATTCCATTAAGTCGGGACAGACTCGACATACTATTAGTCAGGATATTGTGTTGATTCTTACGAATCAGAAGCATGAGAATGTTGTTATGCAGTATTAGAATTAGAAGAAAGTATAGATCGGTAAATCTTTTGTATACGTGTAGTGACGTAAAACCCTATTTTGTATAATTAAAGGGTAGTCTTTTTATAAATCCCAATTTTTGTAGAAGTCAATCGCGGGATAGGAATGTAATAGCTTTGGCTATGGAATCAAGTTGTAAACAGTTTTGAACTATGAAAAAGCATATTAATATAACGAAGTTTTTATTAAATGTGCGTTAATGTGGTATGAGTTGTTGTTTGATGAATGATAACTAATAAGCAAATAGATAATAATGAAACTTTATTTATTTAATCAGAATAATGTCGCCAAGAAGAAGAGAACGTAATCAGGAAAATCAATCCCATAAAGATAACCAAGGGGGTCAAAATAACCCTATGCAAGAGTTTATTAATTTATTAACGACTGCATTTAATCAAACCAGGGGTAAAGCACCTGGAGTTGAAACGACCGAGAAATTTGGATTTATTGTAAAATAATTTTATTTAATTAAATAATGAATAAAATTATATTATATATTATTATTATGTGTTAGCAAGATGAATATCATTCTATAACCTAGATATGTCGGAATGTCGTAGTATTTTGACTACGTGAAGGAATTAAAGTGTTTGAATTTTCAAGAAGAAAATACAAGTTTTCTGAGAAATTTTCTGAAAAACACTATTCACTAATTTTTGCTCGGGAATTATTTTTAAACTTCCAAGAAATATGTAACGATAGAATATCAAGGGAAGATGGATTATGTAATAATAATTCACGTATGGCAAACACAGTTTTCGCCTGCGGACTAAATTCTAGAACGTTAGGGAAAGTAAAGCGTTAGTGAGTTAAACGATGATCGTATGATACGTAAGTATTGTATGAGGTAATGAATACGAGTATGACACGAGGAATTATACGAGTATGTATGAATGATGGTATGTCGTATATGATGAATAAGTATACGAGTTAGTATACAAGAATAATACGTAGATTATACATTATAATGTATTAAACAAGTGTATTGGACTTGTAGGATTGTGTAGAAGTTGTACAAGCCCAAGTGAATTAAGGTTAAGCCCAATGCTTATTAATGGAAACCGAAAGGTTAAGTTAAGGTTATTAAAACCTAAAAGCCCAAATTAAGAACCGGATCCATGGATCGAACCAATGGGTAAGAATGACCCATGGGGCAACCCATGTGGGCCCCATGCTCACATGGCATGATCTTGGTGAGCAAGCAAAGGATAAGTTGTGTGATGGCCAAGGGATGAATAGTAAGGAGATGGTTAAGGATGTGGGATTTCTTAATGTCTAGGATGCCCTCAATTAGGAAATCCTATAAATAAGAGAAGAGTTGTTAGATTATTTACTTGTTAAATTTTCCACCAACATCTAAGTGCTTATTTAGTAGAGAAAAAAATTAAGGGCTAGTCTTTGTTAATCCAAGAAGCAAGAAGAAGAACAAAGTTGATCATCAAAGGTAATGATCTGAAACCATGATTCTCCCTCTCTTCAATTGTTAGAGAAGTGAGTAGTGGTAGAACTTGTATGATAAGAAGTAATAAGAATGGCTAATCAATGGACCTAAACCTTAATAAGCCATGTATAAGTAATTCATACTTATTTAAGTTATAAACTAATGAAGAACATGTAAAAATGTATCATGTGTATACATTAATGAAATATGTTTGGTTAAGATGTTAGTATGATGGAATTAATCCATTTGAAACAATGTAAAAATCTTAAGTAATGAAGTTATGGCGGAATTTACGAGATTAGACGATAATCGTTGAAATCGTAAAATTCTCGGAATGGAAGTCAAATTTTGACATTGAATTCAAAAACATTGGTTTTCGATGGATAATGGTCCAAGTTTGCATTCTAGAGTTGCGAACTCGAAAATGGTCATATTCCGACTTAGAGCGGAGAAACGAGCTATGAACGTTCAGGAACGTTTATCGTTTTTGTAAAAATGAACAAAAAGGTGAATTCCATGTTAACGAATTTGAAAGTGTAAAATTCTTGAATGAACACATAGTTCATGTGATTTGTGAGCTAATGGCTTTTGAATGAGCCAATTCGGACTTAAAACGAATAATTTATGAGCCCGGGAAGTTCATCAAACAAAATAAGCGTAAAAAATTTTACGGGGCTCTGTGGTCCGCGCCAGCATGACATGACCCATTGAATAGTTGTGGCCAAAGCTTGCAGTCATGAGGCCTAGAATGTGAGATCTTTTTGGGAAGTGAAGCGTAGCCATGTCACGACCCTAGTACTAAGAGTGGCACCGCAACACAAAGACTGAGTATAACACATTGGAAACTCGTGTCATGCAAGACGAGTCTTGTATGTGAAGTTTGGGGCCACAGCGCATGATACCGACTAGAATGAAGATAGTAAAGAAGGCTTATAAGTAAAGAAAGAAAGTAAATTGATTATGGTAAACTAATTTTCCTTAATGAACTTGAAGTAACATCCGTAATGAGGATTATAACCTCAAGGATTATAACAAAAGGTTGAAGAGATTACTTGAACATTAACCTAAACACAACATAATACGGTAGAACGTAACCAATGATAACAACTCTAATGAACAATTAGATTGAGAAGAAAGGTAAGATATAGTAGTAAACATACTTGATTATATATGACCTAATGTGGTATGTTATGTGGTTATATATTGTAGAGACTTTAACGACTCAAAGGAAAAGTGTTTAAACTGTAGAAGACGCTAAAGGCAAGAGTTCTAACCCTTGTCTATGTTAATTCTGGACAAGCTTTGTGATTCATATAACTTACGCATGAATTGATGTATGATGAAGTCGAAGCCAAATCCTTCGGCTAGACTTAAGATGTTTCTTTGGATTTCTTATAATCTATCGAACTGTTGTCAAGTTTTGCCAAACTATTTTGGTATGATTTTCAAAGGAAGACTGAGTATGCTAAACAAATGTTTTGTCTTCAAACGACAGGCACGTGAGGTTGCCAAAACTTAAACGTATATACATTTAAAGAAAGGAGTGTTGTACAACATAGAGTACTATAGGCTGATCACCTAGATGAGCTCATAAGTAATGCCGAACATGGTGCAGGGTTGTCCCTTTCAAAGAAAGTATGAAATGCTCAAGGTCTTGGACCGAATAAATGTTTTATTGAATGTTGTTCATTGTGAAACGTTTTAAGAAAAGAGAAGTGTTATTTTAAATTATCGATAGCACTTCATAACTATTGTTCAGTTATTGAAGATATACGATTTGTATGTTTCAAGGATATTATTTAAATGGAATTTTCATACTTGCTGCGTGATAAGTAGGTTTTATACCTACTTATTGGATATCAATTCATGAGAACTATGCTCATCTCGAGAGTATTTTAGTATGTTTTTAGTTGTATTTTGTTTTATTTTGCATTAATTGTAATTAGAACTCCTCTGGTGTGAAAATGCAGGAAATGGCATAGCTCAGCAGTGGCATGTGTTATGAGAATAATGAAGGCATGGCATGTGAAACGAGTGGAGATATGAAATTGAGCAGTGATGGAAGAGCAAGCAACAAGCATGTGGAACAATAGGAAACAGCAGCAGAACACAAGTATGCATGACCACGAAGCGCGCGTGGCCGTGCTGTGGTGAACAAAAGCCGGAATTTTGCGCTACCGCGCCATCGACCTCCGTGCTAGAAAGCATGTCTGCTAGCGCTGCGTTACTGTTTTCAGATAGAACCTCATATTTGCCGCATTTAGTCATCTGAAAATCGATATCGACTTTATTTGAAATTTGAAGTGTTTAAGTTCATCTAAACTACTCTGGTTGGTACCAGACACGATTATCATTGTTTTTATCAGTTTTTGTGGAGACGAGAGAATGGGGGTTCTAAGCTTTGAACGAATTTCCAAAGAGGATTTAAGCATAGACTTAATATTTTCTACATCTTCTTTAGAATTCAATCATTGAACAATATTTCATTTCATTTTGCTGGAAATTATTGCAGATTTAAACAACGCTTTGGAACATAAACTGCAATTAGGTTTGATCAATTCTATCTTCTCCTTCAATTGCCTTAATTATTTTCCATGTTTTGCTATAATCCCATAATTGCTTTCGGTTCATAAATGAACTAAATTCAATTATGGGATTCTAATGGATTTTGATATGTAGTCTAAAATTAATGGCCTAACCGCTTGATTGTTTGTGTATCATCGGAATTTCTATTATGATTGATTGGATTGCATGAATGTTTGATCACCATTCATTTTATGTACATGTATGAAATTGAAAAATGACATGCGAGTATGGTTGTAATCATGATAACATGCGTGTATGAGGTTGAAATGTTTAGCTTTATATTTAAATGAATCGATAGAAATATCTTTGTTTCACCGTGTGTAGTAACATAAGAGCTTGTGCTTCAATTCAATATTTCTGCAATTTCACATAGAAATATAGTGATTTTGGTTTTATTGATGATTACATGATTTCTATTGCATGTGGAGGTTATGTAAGCAGGTCATAATGCATTGAAAAATGGTTATGTCTACTTTCGTGCTCTTGGCTAATTTTCCACGATACATGTATAATTTTACATGATGGTAATATTTAGATGAAATATGAAATGGAGTTAGAATCCCATTAATTCCAAATTTGGTTTACTATTCTATTAGTACTATTTTATTCATTATTTGAGTTAGATTAATTATAAACTGTAAGCCTTCGTTTAAGCATATTAAAAATAGTGATACAATTGATGCATAATAATTTAATTTTGAAACCTTTCTCTGTGGATCGATAATGTTCTTACTTTGTACTACTTGTTGACCCATGTATGCTTGCATGAGTTAGAGTCCTTTTATTAAAGCTAAAAAGGAGGCAACAAGTTTTTTGCGCCGTTGCCGGGAAAAGGCGTTTAATTGTATTATTATCATCAGTTTTAAGCTAAATTTGTATAACTTAGACAAATCTAATCTTATCTCATTTCTATTTTTGTTTTTGTTTTTGTTCCAAGTACTTGTATATATTTTATGCACACACGATCATCCAATTCCAAGTTGATACCTGCTCAGGACAACATTAACGGTAGAGGTTAGAAATCGAGAGCGCGTAGAAATATACAAGCAGAGTTAGAGAGGACAACATCTAATATGGTAGCCGAAGGACAAAGAGAAGAGCAAAGAGAGGAGCATAGGGCTTTGAGAGACTATTCCATGTCGAACATTAATGGACTGCAGTCAAGTATAGTCAGACCAGCGATAGCAGCTAATACCTTTGAGATAAAACCGGGCTCTATTCGAATGGTGCAGAATTTGGTACAGTTTGGGGGTGCTGCTACAGATGATCCTAATGAACACCTGTTAAGCTTCATCAAAATATGTGACACTTTCAGATATAACGGGGTGACAGAGGATGCAATCAGACTTAGACTGTTTCCATTTTCATTGCGGGATAAAGGAAGAAGTTGGCTTTACTCTCTACCTTCGGGATCTATAACCACATGGGAGGACCTAGCATATAAATTCTTAGCCAAGTTTTTCCCAATGGCTAAGACTGCAAAGCTGAGGACAACAATTTCCCAGTTTGAGCAGCAACAGGGTGAATCTCTTTATGAAGACTGGGAGAGATATAAGGAGATGCTAAGGAAGTGTCCACACCATGGCATGCCGGATTGGATGGTTATCAACACATTTTATAATGGATTGGGGTGGCAATCAAGGCCTATTATAGATGCAGCTGCAGGAGGAGCTTTGTGGGCAAAGAGCTATAAAGAGGCTTATAACCTCATTGAGACAATGGCAGCTAATGATTTCCAAAATCCTATAACCAGGATGCCACAGTCCAAAGTTGCATGTTTGTTAGAAGTGGATGCTATCACTCAATTGTCAGCACAGATGGCATCCATGGCGAAGAAAATTGATTCGTTGACGGAGACCAAGGCGAAGACAGTTGCCTTTGTGTGTGTGAGATTTGTGCAGGGTCTCATTCAATGGACCAATGTGTTATCAGTTCGGAGTCTGTACAATATGTGAGCAACTATAGGAAGGATCAAGGACAATTTTAGAACACATACAGCTCCAACAACCGCAACCATCCAAACTTCAGTTGGTCAAATAATCAAGGAAATCAACAGAATCAGTTTTAACCACATAACCAATTTCAGTCACAGTCAGCTCAGCAATAGTTTGCACCAAGACCACCTTATCCACCTGGATTTTCTCAACAATAACATCATACTCCATCTGCACCTCAGCAAGAAAAGAAATCAGAAATGGAGGAGATGATGATGAAGTACATGGCAAATACAGAGGTGATGATTAAAAGCCAAGTAGTGGCTATTAAAAATCTAGAAACTCAAATGGGTCAGATAGCGAGCATGCTTAACAACAGACCCCAGGGTTCATTGCCAAGTTCCACAAAGGCAAATCCAAGAAGAGAAGGGAAGGAACAATGTCAGGCGATCACACTCAAGTCTGGGAAATAGGTTGCAGGAAATCAACCAGGCGTGCCCGTGCCAATTTTACAAGGGGAAGACGCGCGGCCGCGCGAGACAAAAAATTTGTCTAAGAAGAAAGAAAACAATAAAGGTTCTGGACAACAGCATGAAGAGGATAATAAAACAGGTTCAGTTAAGAAGCCCGAGAATAAAATACCACTATTTCACCCTCCGGTTCCTTATCCACAGAGATTACATAAGCAGAGGGAAGACAAGCAGTTTAGCAAGTTTTTAGAGGTCTTTAAAAAGCTGCAGATTAACATACCCTTCGCTGAGGCATTGGAACAGATGCCGAGTTATGCAAAGTTCATGAAGGGTATCTTGTAAAGGAAGAAGAGATTAGAAGATTTTGAGACAGTGGCCTTGACGGAGGAATGTAGTGCAGTGCTTCAACGCAAATTACCTCCAAAGCTGAAGGATTCGGGCAGTTTCACAATTCCATGCACAATCGGAAAGATGAGTTTCAGCAAGTGTTTGTGTGATCTTGGGGGCAGGTATTAATTTGATGCCTTTGTCAGTATTAAATTAGTTGGGATTGGCGGCTCTAAGACCGACAAATATTTCTTTACAGCTTACTGACAGGTCTATCACTTATCCACGGGGAATTGTTGAAGATGTATTGGTAAAAGTGGATAAATTCATTTTCCCGGCTGATTTCATCATTTTAGATTATGAAGAAGATAGGAGTATACCAATCATACTTGGAAGATCATTCCTAGCCACAGGAAGGACCTTGATTGACATTTAGAAAGGGGAACTCACAATGCGTGTTCATGATCAAGAAGTTACCTTTAACGTATTCAAGGCAATGAAATTTTCGACAGACGAAGAGGAATTCTTCAGGGTTGATTTGGTGGACAAAGTCTTAAATGATGAAGTAGAGAGTTTGATGGATCATGAACCGTTGAGAAGTGTTATGGCTGGAAATTCAGAATTAGAGGATGAGGAATTTGAAGAACTTGTACACTTTCTTGATACTACTCCACAATTAAGAAAATTCAGAACTCCTATTGAGCCATTGAAGAAAGCTGGAGAGACTTCAGTAAAATTGAAGCCATCTCTTGAGACACCTCCCGAACTTGAATTGAAACCACTTCTAGACCATTTGAGGTATGCATTTTTAAATAAAGATTCAAAGTTAGCTGTGATTATTTCTTCTGCACTAACATCTTTTTCAGGAAGGAAAACTGCTACTAGTTCTTAGAGAGTTCAAGTCAGCTATTGGATGAACTATAGCAGATATAAAAGGGATCAGCCCTTCTTTTTGTATGCATAAGATCCTGCTGGAAGATGATAGCAAGCCGTCAGTGGAGCAACAAAGAAGACTTAATCCGATCATGAAAGAAGTGGTCAAGAAAGAACTATTGAAATGGCTGGATGCAGGCATAATCTATCCGATTTCAGATAGTTCATGGGTGAGCCCAGTACAATGTGTACCGAAGAAGGGTGGTATGACCGTGGTTTCTAATGAGAATAATGAGTTGATTCCAACAAGAACAGTGTCGGGGTGGAGAGTCTGCATGGACTACCACAGGCTTAACAAAGCTATAAGGAAAGATCACTTCCCACTGTCATTTATCGATCAGATGTTGGATAGGCTAGTGGGTCACGAGTATTATTGCCTTCTGGACGGATATTCAGGCTACAATCAAATAGTTATAGCTCCAGAGGACCAAGAAAAGACAACCTTTACATGTCCATACGATACTTTTGCTTTCAGAAGGATGTCTTTCGGTTTGTGCAATGCTCCAGCCACCTTTCAGAGATGTATGATGGCTATTTTTTTGGATATGGTGGAACAGAATGTGGAGGTATTCATGGATGATTTCTCAGTATTTGGGGATTCTTTTGATTTATGTCTTAATAATTTGGTGATGGTGTTGAGAAGATGTGTTGAAACAAACTTGGTATTAAATTGGGAAAATTGCCATTTCATGGTACAAGAAGGAATAATTCTGGGACACAAGGTGTCGAAGAGGGGACTTGTGGTGGACAGAGCTAAATTAGAGACTATTGAGAATTTTCCGCCACCTACTTCAGTAAAAGGTGTTCGAAGTTTTTTGGGACATGCATGCTTTTTACCGCAGATTCATTAAAGACTTCTCCAAGATAACTAAACCACTTTGCAGTTTATTGGAGAAGGATGCACAGTTCAAATCTGATGAGGATTGCGTGTCTGCATTTGAGCACTTGAAAGGAAAGTTAACTTCAGCACCCGTCATTACAACACCGGATTGGGATTTCACTACAAAAAAAAGGGTCATTGCTTACGGCCTCGTCGTAAAATGACAATGACGTCATCGACGACAGAGAGTTCGATTTTTCGACCGTCATTCTCGACTCCGCCGCCGCATACATCGGGAAGATAGTCATTAGCGATGGGGGCATTGCCGATGGCACGCCGTCGCCCATGTGTCATTGCCGACGGTAGTGGCGACGGATATACTGTCGCTAATAAGTATTATTTAATTTTAATTTTATTGTCATTGCCGACGGCATGCCGTCACTAATGAGTTAATATCCCCGTCGCCAATGACCTGCAGGTCATTGCCGACGGCCCCCCCGTCACCAATGACCTGCTTAAAAACAAATTGCAAAATTGCAAAATTCCCCTATTCATTTACATATACATAATTGTACCTGTTAAAAATTAAAGAAAAAAAATAATGACAATGCACACATATCAATAACATTCATATCTTTTACCATCAACAATCAATATATTTAGATACAAAAGTCTAATCTGTACAACTCAAAAGCTATATAAATACATACATGAAAGTCAAAATATAAACAAAAACTAACTACAACCCAAGATCGAGAATGTCGGTGTCACCATCACCATCTATCTATCGTGCGATCATGGGGTCCCATCGCTTTCGTCCCACCTCCATAGTCGCATCAGTAAGATCAGCTCGGTGGTCATCACCATCTCCACCACAGGCATCGCCTGTACCGCAGCCTCCACCCCCATGAGTCTCCTCAACAAGACCCTACAAAAGTAAAATATTCAAAACGAAGTCGAAAACTTAGCATATTTAAATTATTTTAGTTTGTGTTTTACAAGTGTGGTAAACGGGCTGATAACTCGGCATTCGTATATCGAAATCGAGTCCCGTAAGTTGTAACGCGTGCCAAATGCCTATGTGGTTCTATATGTGTGTTTGCGTGTCGTTCGGACGACCGAGACGGGTTTTAGTCTCTTTTTTGGCTTTTTGCCTAACTGTTGGTTCATCGGGCAAACGGGCTAATAACTCGGCATCCGTATATCAGAATCGAGTCCCGTAAGTTGCAACACGTGCCAAATACCTATGTGGTTCTGTGTGTGTGTTTGTGTGTCGTTCGGACGACCGAGGCGGGTTTTGGTCTCTTTTTCGGCTTTTTGCCTAACTGTTGGTTCATCGGGCAAACGGGCTGATAACTCGGCATCCGTATATCGGAATTGAGTCCCGTAAGTTGCAATGCGTGCCAAATGCCTATGTGGTGCTATGTGTGTGTTTGCGTATCGTTTAGACGACCAAGGCGGGTTATGGTCACTTTTTTGGCTTTTTGCCTAACTGTTGGTTCATCGGCCAAACGGGCTGATAACTCGACATCCGTATATCGGAATTGAGTTCCGTAAGTTACAACACGTGCCAAATGCCTATGTAGTGCTATGTGTGTGTTTGCGTGTCATTCGGACGACCGAGACGGGTTTTGGTCTCTTTTTGACTTTTTGGCTAACTGTTGGTTCATCGGGCAAACGGGCTGATAACCCAGCATCCGTATATCAGAATCGATTCCCATAAGTTGTAACGCGTGCCAAATGCCTATGTGGTGCTAAGTGTGTGTTTATGCGTGCGTTCGAACAATAGAAGCGTGTTTTTGGTCTCTTTTTGCTTTTTGCTAATCTGTTGGTTCATCTACCAAACGGGCCGATAACTCTCGAGATCCGTGATATCGAATTGAGTCCCGTAAGTTGCAACACGTGCCAAATGCCTATGTGGTGCTATGTGTGTGTTTGCATATCGTTCGGACGACCAAGGCGGGTTTTGGTCTCTTTTTCAACTTTTTGCCTAAATGTTGGTTCATCGGGCAAACGGGCTGATAACTCGGCATCCGTATATCGGAATCAAGTCCCGTAAGCTACAACGTGTGCCAAATGCCTATGTGGTGCTATGTGTGTGTTTGCGTGTTCTTCGGACGTCCGAGGTGGGTTTTGGTCTCTTTTTTGGCTTTTTGTCTAGTTGTTTGTTCATCGGGCAAACGGGCTGATAACTCGGCATCCGTATATCTGAATCTAGTCCCATAAGTTGCAACGCGTGATAAAGGCCTATGTGGTGCTATGTGTGTATTTTCGTGTCGTTCGGATGACCGAGGTGAGTTTTGGTCTCTTTTTTGTCTTTTTGCCTAACTGTTGTTTGTTCATCGGGCAAACGGGCTGATAACTCGGCATCCGTATATCGGACTCGAGTCCCATAAGTTACAATGCGTGCCAAAGGCCTATGTGGTGCTATGTGTGTGTTTGCATGTCATTCGGATGACCAAGGCGGGTTTTGGTCTCTTTTTTGGCTTTTTGCCTAACTGTTGGTTCATCGAGCAAACGGGCTGATAACTCGGCATCCGTATATCGGAATCGAGTCCCGTAAGTTGCAACGCGTGCCAAATGCCTATGCAGTGCAATGTGTGTGTTGGATACACAACTTTATATAAGTAATATAATTACAAATTTCATAAATTAAATAAAGAAATACACGTATAATTGTTTTTACCTGTCGAATATGTGGTGGGAAGATGTTGGACAAGACAACCGCACATACACGGAGTGCCTCCTCCCGTACTACACCTATAAGGTCGTCAACGATAGCTATAGGATCTATGGAGCCGGGGACAACCTCCTGACCCAACTGGTAGATCCGCTCGCGTGATGGTGCGCCTGACTGCACAACACTGCTCGATAATCCGTCGAAAGAAATTGTCTGATAATGAAGGGTCGGCGCCCGATCCACTCGTACCACTACCTCCAGTGGGTGGGCGCCGCGGAGATCTCACAGCAGGGACTAGGGTGTAGGCTGGGACATGGGGAATGCCCACAACTCTACCCTTCTTCGGTCCCCCTATAGCCTGCAACCAGTCCTCAATCTCGTCATCCGCACGTGTCAAATCATCGACTGTAGTGTCACCTCTCTGGGCACTTTCCGGGCCACAAAGCAAGGTCCTCGAATCGTCGCTGAAAAATAAGAAATTAATAGATGATACGCAAAATATAAAACAAAAAATACAAAAGAATGTCCGAATTTTAAATACATACTAAATAAGAGAATTAAATAACTTACAGCAATGCGTTCTGCCTCAGGTGATATATAACCACCTTCACCTTTCTTCTGGTGGGTGTGCCACCAAAACTCCAAGCGAGAGGGTGCATGCTTTAGACTCACCTCAAGTCTCTCCCAGTAGAGATCGTAGGACTGAGACCCCGTGCAGTGCGGGAGACGACTCTGCTGTCGGGAAGCTGTACGTTGTGTCGACATCTTCTTGAAGGCCTCGTCGTCCCAAATGCCGCACATCTGGTCCCATACCGCATCAGAGATGAAATCTGGCCGGACATCCTTAAGTGTCTGTCCATCAGCCATCTTCATATGGGCCTTCTTCTTCCAGTCATGGACCCACTTGTGCCAATTCATCTCCAAGTATTTATGTAGAACAGTCATGCCATGGGCTTCCTGCCCGTCCTCAAAGTTGTAATATCTCTGCACATTACATATTAAAAAACTTAGTAGGCAACATAAATCAAACTAACATACGAATGCATATAAAACTAACCTATATATGAATGAATGAATGACATCTTACCCTGAACTCAAGAATAATCACCGGTACGTATGCGGTCATCCACATCCGCCCCACCTCATCCACTTCAAGCTTGAGAATCGATTGCATGACGATCCCAAAGCAACGTGGTCCTCGACGTCACACAAGGATACTACAATTAAAATTAATACATTTGTAAATTAGAAAGAATATATAAGAACTAAATATGCGTGTCAATACTACAGGACTATGAAATTACCTATTAGTCCCAACACAACAAATAATCGGCGCCTGAGGGGGATTCCCTAGCAGGCCACGTGCTAGTCCCCGCGGAGGCCTACACCGATCACCTATGTAGTGAAATAAAAAATAATAAGATGTATCCCAACAAAACATGTAATTATACCTGACGACCCAGCCTGCTCATCACCCCTCCGCGTCCCCACGACCAACGACACCCACCACGATCATCGCTGTGTGGTGTACGTGCATGTAATATATATATCACAAATCATCAAAAAAACATTATTACACATTCGTAGGCACAATATTATTAAACAGTAACAAAGAGGATAACATACAGATACAACTAAAAGAATACAACATAAATAGTCATTTTAAAAGGATACAACATAAATAGTAACAAGTCGACAAACTATTACATTTGAATACAACTAAAAGGACACAAAGAGTACATACCCCTAATCATTTATATCGTCAAAGCCATCAATATCAGTACACTAATTATTATATCTCTAATCTTTAGTAATCAAGTGTTTCCTTTCACACAACCATTTCCAATTTGAACTTTTTTAAAACCCACCCCACCCTAGTACCCCACCCCACCCCACCACACCACAACAATTTTTACACTGCAATAAATATACATTTATACATTATCTCTAAGCTCAACAAATTACTATCATTTTTACTCCAAAACTATTACCTAATTAGATCAATTGTTAGATAAACTGGAATTGGAATTCGTACAGTTGCTATGAGGATATTGAAATCCATTTTCTGAGGATATATATATATATATATATATATATATATATATATATATTAATCAAACAATTTACAATCAGTTTTGATACAACATCATCGTGATTCATGAGATATTGAAATTCATGAACAAATTAGCAAAATGCATTGTATAAATGTTTCTGGTTGCCTCGCCATACTTTTTTTTATTTATTTTGATAAAAACCTACACATTTTTGATAGTTGGTCATATTAAACACAACAACAGGAGAGCACTCATAAAGATTTTAATTAAAATAGAATACTATCTCTAAATTCAATTTTAATAGGATTTTTATCTAATATGTAAACCAAATTACCAAAATCAGATCATAAAATCATTGAATTTAATGTGTTAAACAATTTGACAAACATGAACAAGGAGAAAAAGTTTAGTGACATGGCTATTACCTCACAAGGTATACCAGTATTATTTTTGGCAATTAATAAACATTTTTAACATATAAAAATAAACTATGGGGAACTGATATGAAGGGGGAACCAAATCAACATTTAACGAAATAATTGAGCACACATTATACATGCTATCAACAAAATTCTAAAATGAAAAATGGACATTGCCCATGAAATATTGGCTAAACAGATACTCTTGTATAATAGATTGGTATATAAATACTCTTGTATATATACGAATTAAGATTTGGGGATACAACAATGAACAACCCAATAAATCCAACATTTGAAGCACAATGAAATGCGATTGAATATAGTGAGCCTACCAATACAAAGCAGCCCAGTCCTTGTACAATTCTAAAGTTGCAGATGAATGAATGGGGATGTCACGGTTGGAGGTCCTATCACAGCCCTCAATTGCGATGCATGAAATTGATAAGGAGGGTTGCAACAGGGATGAGAGAAATGGGAGAAATGGGAAGCAATAAACCGAAATGGGTGAACTTTTAGAGAATAAATAACCCGAATTTGAGATTCAGTGGGAAAATTAGGAGCGAAAATGGCTGAATTTAAGAGGGAAAGAAATATAGAGAGGAATTTTTTTTATAAAAGGAGTCGTTGTCGTCATGGGGAAGAGGTTTTATTTATCATTCTCGACGGCATTCCCCATCACTAATGACGTCGTCGTTATTAAGTCACTCTCGACGGCACTACCGTCGATACTAAAATAATTGTCGTCGTCAATAAGCTTTTCCCTCCACCGGGAATGTCAGGCGCCAAAAAAAGGATCACTCTCAACGGCATTCATAGTCGACGGCTTGCCCGTCGGCAATGAGTGTATTAGCGACGGTATTGTTGCCTTTGACAGAGTGCCCGTCGTCATTGACCCTTATTTTTGTAGTGTTTGCCATTCGAATTGATGTGTGATGCTAGTGATTATGTTGTGGGGGCTATTTTGGGTCAGCGAAAGGAAAATATTTTTCATGTGATATACTATGCTAACAAGACCCTTACTGATGCGCAGTTGAACTACACCACCACAGAGAAAGAATTACTGGCAGTTGTGTATGCTTTTGATAAATTCTTAGCGTATCTGATTGGTACAAGA
The DNA here is from genome assembly GCA_020205605.1 of Panax ginseng. NCBI lineage: Eukaryota > Viridiplantae > Streptophyta > Magnoliopsida > Apiales > Araliaceae > Panax > Panax ginseng. The sequence continues at coordinate 72,237,226 of CM035149.1, forward strand.
GTGATAGTATACACGGATCATGCGGCAATTCGACACTTAGTGGCGAAGAAGGATGCAAAGCCTCGTTTGATCAGATGGATATTATTGTTGCAAGAATTTGATTTATAGATCAAGGACAGAAAGGGAACTGAGAACCAAGTGGTAGACCACTTATCTCGACTAGCGAATCCGAAAAGGGAGGCAGATGATAAGATTGTGATTAATGAATCCTTTCCAGATGAACGGTTGTTTGTGGTAAAAGGGGAAGTGCCATGGTTTGCAGACTACACAAACTACTTGGTGAGTAAGATGGTACCTTCTGACTTGGTTGGTCATCAAAATAAGAAATTCTTGCATGATGTTAAATGGTTTATATGGGATGAACCATATTTGTTCAAACAATGCGCTGATCAGATGATAAGGAGGTGTATCCCTTATAGCGAGATAGAGGGGATTTTGCAAGATTGTCATGCTTCTTTATATGGAGGTCACTACGGTGGAGAGCGAACAGTGGCTAGAGTGCTACAAGTAGGATTCTACTGGCCGACAATTTTCAAGGATGCTTAAAGTTTCGTCCAGAGATGTGACAGATGTCAAAGAGTCGAGAACATTTCAAAAAGGAATGAAATGCCATTGAACACAATCCTCGAAGTGGAATTTTTTGATGTGTGGGGGATAGATTTCATGGGTCCTTTCGTTTCTTCATGTGGAAAGCTTTACATCTTGGTAGCAATGGATTATGTGTCAAAGTGGGTGGAAGTGGCAGCTCTTCCAACAAATGATGCCAAAGTGGTCCTAAGGTTTTTACAAAGAAGTATTTTCACAAGGTTTAGGACTCCAAGGGCCATCATTAGTGATGAAGGCAGTCATTTTTGTAATAGGCAGTTCACAGCTTTGTTGGCTAAGTATGGGGTGAATCATCGCATTACTATAGCTTATCATCCTCAAACTAATGGCCAAACAGAAGTTTCAAATCGTGAAGTCAAGAGAATTCTGGAAAAAGTTATGAATCCCACAAGAAAAGATTGGTCCTTAAAGCTTGATGATGTTGTTTGGGCATATAGGACTGCTTATAAAACTCCATTGGGCATGTCACCTTTTTCAGTTGGTTTATGGAAAGGCTTGTTACCTTCATATGGAGCTTGAGCATAAGGCATATTGGGCAATTCGGAAGCAAAATTTTGATTTGAAGGCTATAGGAGAAAAATGCCTACTCCAACTCAATGAGTTAGATGAATTTCGACTACAGGCGTATGAAAACTCAAAGCTATACAAGGAAAAGGTAAAGAAATGGCATGATCGCAAGATCATAGAGAGAACATTTTAGCCAGGACAAAGAGTTTTGTTTTTCAATTCTAGACTTAAACTTTTTCCTGGGAAGCTTAATTCAAGGTGGTTAGGGCCATTCACAGTGAAGAAAGTTTTCCCACATGGTGCAGTAGAAGTGTTTGACAGGTTCCCGGAAAAGCCATTTAAAGTGCATGGACAGAGGCTAAAACATTATTTTGGTGGCGAGGTTGATAGACAAAAAGTAACCTCAATTCTTTCTTCAACGTGAAAATTCAGAGACAGTCAAGCTAATTGACTATAACTTAGCGCTTGATGGGAGACAACCCATTGTTTCTATCTCTATTTTTTATTTATTTTGTTTAGCTTATTTTTGTTAGTTCATTTTCATTTTTAGTTGTGATAGATTGATTAGTTCTGCATAAGTGCTTTGGTAGCTGAATTTGCATAGGACTATGTTTGAGAATAGTATAGAGAGTATGATGATTAGATAGTCATTCTTGCATATTCAGTAGTTTATGCTTTGATATGGTTAATTGGTGTTTATGCAGGTGAATTAGAAAGAAGTCAGCACTATGTTGATGTATTGGAAGATGCAGATTGGCAGTGTAGGAAGCAGGGTCGCGCGGCCATGCTTTGTATGCCTTAAAAATTATGCGCACCATATTTGCATGTCTGCAATGTAAAAAAAAGGCACTTTCATGGCCGCCATGCATGTCCCAATTGAGAACACGCGGTACATACCGACAATCGAATTTTGAAAAAAAAATTGGGTTTTAAATACGTGTTTTAACACATATCTTCCATCATTTGAAATAATAGAGAGTCGTATTCCCTTGTTCTCCACAACACGTATGACTCCTCCTTTCCAAACCGTTCCCAATTGAAGTTGTAACGTCTCATCTCCACTACGTGATTGTCGCATCAGATCTCCTACCCACGATCAACATATACACTGATAAAACTAGGGTTTCAGTGGGTTTGTGCAACATAAGTTTGGGGGTATTCAGTTCATCAGCTATCACTCACGATTATATCAGGCAAGTCTTCTTCTTCTTTATCAGTTTCAAATGGGTCCTAAGCGTGCTCGATCTCGCACTCCTGAATCATCCTCTGCAAGTATCCAAAGCGGGGATAATGTTGATTTTTCAAAGTTTGTCAACTTGGATGCTCAAATAAAATACTACCGAATTGTGGGAAAGTAATTTGTACGCGAGAGAGGATTCAAGCCCGACGCGCAAGATGGTGAATTAGTGCAGATGATTAGAGAGAAGTGTTGGCATGGTGTGTGCTTTACGCCATTGGCTGCACCTATGGCTGTTGTGCAAGAGTTTTATGCAAATGCGAGGGAAACGATGAATGGGTTTTCTTTTGTTCGTGTGATTCAAGTGGACTACAGACCGAGAGCTATTCGTCAAGTGTTCAATTTACCCGACCCTCTGGTTGGACGAACGAATTGGGTGGATGCAGAGCGTTTGGAGACAGATTTGGACATTGTTATCACTGATTTGTGTATTCTAGGGACTCAATGGACATCCACTCCGAGAACTAATCAACCCAAGACCTTTCTAGCTTCCACTCTTAATCGTTATGCAAAGGCCTGGAATCTCTTTGTGTGTGCCAAAATCATGCCATCTTCTCATCAGCATGAGATTACAGTTGAGAGAGCAATTATACTATGGGGGATTATTGTGGGAAAGGATATCGACATAGGTTACCTGATGAATCAGAACATGCTGAGATACATGCGAGGAAGTACCACATGAAGTATTCCACATGCTTCAATAGTAACTTATTTGTGTGCCAAGGCAGGAATTAGATGGACTGATGAGCAGTTACAGTTCCCAAGCCAGGATATTATGCATGCTACAATAGCAAGATTTGAAGATTGGCAAGGGGGTACTCCACATCCAAGAGGAAAGGGTTTTATTCTTCGTCCTGCATCATCTACGCCATCATCGCAGCCCTCTAAGACGGATGAAGCAGGCACGTCAACCCAAGCCACTGCTGCTACTTGGGATCGACAGCTCCGAAGGTTGGAGCGGAAGGTCAACGCTATGTACAATAATTTTACAGCGTTTGCTATGGGTTTGACAAGGTCGCTAACGGAGGCTTTTCCATAGCAGGGGACTATGCTCGAGTGGCCACAATTTGGGACAGTCGTGCCATTTCCACCACCGGATTCACCACCCGAAGAGGGTGGTGCAACTGAGTAGTAGGGGAGTTCTTCTAACCCTATACCTTCATTCATTGGGACAATGAATATTTTAAGTTTGGGGGTATTGGGTAGTAGGGTAGTTGCATGTAGTGTTTGCATGTTAGTTTAAATTTTGCATGTTTATATGTTAGTTAATAATTGCATAAATTTTTTCTATTTTTAGTTATTATTATTTGTGTTAGTATATGTTTAGTTGCATGTCTCGCATTTCTAGCTTTGTGGAATTTATGTCTAGCCAATGATGAATTTGAATCTTAAAGGATTGTTGAGTTTAATGGATAACATAAGCTTAGATATAACATTTTACATGATGTAATCCATTGATGCTGTTTAGATGCTTTCGGTTTGCACTGACGTGTTCACAAATACTTGTAGGCATAAGAGTTATGTGTTATATTGCTTGATAGGAAATGTGGTTTTAAAAATAAAATTATGTGGAAAATGGACTTAGACTATGAAAAATATTGATAATCAAGCTTTGGGAACACATGGTATGCTATATATATATATATATATATATATATATATATATATATATATATATATATAATAACGTGGCTAGTCTTATTTTGGAGCCTTTATTACTTGAGTAAGTACGTCCGTAGGGGTGTCTTAACACCTAGCGCTCTAAGGTCTTTTATGGTCTGGGAGTCGTTGGTTGAAAGCTCGCAAAGGGGTAGCATTGTTAGCCTAATGGAATGAGGCATTGCACAGTCATATGAGAAAAAAATAGCAATAAACACCGCGGGAAAGAGCAAAAATTGCCCTCGTGAGTAAAAATAAAGCAGTTTAAACCCATTGTTGAACCTTAGTTTGTATTGATATGTTAGAATAGTCTTTATTGTATTAGTATACATGAATCTTAATTTAAACTATAATTTTCTATTTTGAGCAATTTAGCATGTATATTCTTTGCTTTAATCAAGTTTTGGTGAGCACAACACACACACACAGCATCTTTATAGAATGTATGGGTTATTTAAGTGTATGATATTATGTCTATGGCTTAGTTTGAAGTTTCATTCTTGAATCTGGATAATTCGTTGAGGCATATCGGACTGGAATTCTATGCTAGCTGGAAAAATGTGAGACTCATTTGCATCGTAATCCAATTGCATAACTTGTAGTTGCATTTCATTGTTTAATATCGTATGCATTGCTTGAGGGCAAGTAATAGTTCAAGTTTGGGGGTATTTGATAAGTAGGTTTTATACATACTTATTGGATATAAATTCATGAGAACTATGCTCATCTTGAGTACATTTTAGTATGTTTTAGTTGCATTTTGTTTTATTTTGCATTACTTGTAATTAGAACTCCTCTGGTGTGAAAATACAGGAAATGGCATAGCTCAGCAATGGCATGTGTTATGAGAATAGTGAAGGCATGGCACGTGAAATGAGTGGAGATACGGAACTGAGCAGTGATGGAAGAGCAAGCAACAAGCATGTGGAAAAATAGGAAACAATAGCAGAACACAAGTATGCAGGATACGAAGCGCATGTGGCCGAGCGGTTGAACAAAATTGGAATTAAGCGCCCAGAGCCATCACCTGCAGGCTAGAAACGCATACACGCCACGCCACGCATTTGCTTTAGTATAGGAACCTCACGCTACCGCCGAAAGTCATCTGAAGTTGTTATCTGACTTTATTTTAAATTTGAAATTTGAAGTGTTTGAGTTCATCTAAACTACTCTGGTTGGTACCAGATGCGATTATCATTGTTTTAATCAGTTTTTTGGATACGAGAGAATGGGGGTTCTAAGCTTTGAACGAATTTCGAAAGAGGATTTGAGCATAGACTTAATATTTTCTACATCTTCTTTAGAATTCAATCATTGAACAATATTTCATTTCATTTTGCTGGAAATTATTGGAGATTTGAACATGCTTTAGAACATAAACTGCAATTGGGTTTGATCAATTCTATCTTCTTCTTCAATTGCCTTAATTATTTTCCATGTTTTGCTATAATCCCATAATTGCTTTCGGTTCAGAAATGAACTAAATTCCATTATGGGATTCTAACGGATTTTGATATGTAGTCTAAAATTAATGGCCTGATTACTTGATTGTTTGTGTACATCGGAATTTCTATTATGATTAATTGGATTGCATGAATGTTTGATCACCATTCATTTTATGTACATGTATGAAATTGAAAATGACATGTGAGTATGGTTGTAATCATGATAGCATGCGTGTATGAGGCTGAAATGTTTAGCTTTATATTTCGAGAATTAGATAGAAATATACTATTTCACCGTGTGTAGTAACATAAGAGCTTGTGCTTCAATTCAATATTGCTGCAATTTCACATAGAAATATAGTGATTTTGGTTTTATTGATGATTACATGATTTCTATTGCATGTGGAGGTTATGTAAGCAGGTCATAATGCATTGAAAAATGGTTATGTCTACTTTCGTGCTCTTGGCTAATTTTCCACGATACATGTATAATTTTGCATGATGGTAATATTTAGATGAAATATGAAATGGAGTTAGAATCCCATTAATTCCAAATTTGGTTTACTATTCTATTAGTATTATTTTATTCATTATTTGAGTTAGATTAATTTAAAATTGTAAGCCTTTGTTTAAGCATATTAAAAATAGTGATACAATTGATGCATAATAATTTAATTTTGAAACCTTTCTCCGTGGATCGATACTGTTCTTACTCTGTACTACTTGTTGACCCATGTTTGCATGCATGAGTTAGAGTCCCTTTATTAAAGCTAAAGAGGAGGCAACACTGAGCTAGTTATGCTCACTCTTGCTTGAACCATATGAATGTAGCTAAGACCGGACGGACAGAAGGATCCGGTAAGATAAAGGGAAAGCTAAGGCGAACCTATAGATTACCTTTGTAATAGTATAGGTGAATGTTGTTATTATTTGATATTATGACAAGAACACATGTAATGGTTATAAAGAACCCGGGAATGGTAATATTGTTTGGAATATATATAAGACATATTCATTTTTTTGAGGCATTTCAATTGAATGTATGTGTGAATCAGAAAGTAACGTGTAGCACCATATCTTATGTCGTCAAGATACCCGATTTGGGGCGCCACAAAAGTTGGTATCAAAGCCGTAGGTTATAAAACTTAAAGGGGGAAATAGAACCTTAAGTCATAACCTTAAGAAAGTCAAAGAAGTAAAAGATGAAATTAACCCTAAAAATGCATTATATATTATATGTGTTTTTATTATTCTACTGACGTGTACTAATCAAACTAAATTGTTTTGTTGTAGATGTTATGAGAAAATGAAATGTATAGGGATATACATGTAGTAAGTGAGGAGTCGGTGAATCAAGTAGAGATCCTAACGAACCCTATAGCAGAAGAACCTGAGGTGGTGATAGTTGAGTCTGGACACTCAGAAAACCTAGACCTTATGTCTGTGTTCGATGGCATGTCTGAAGAGGAGGTGGAGGTGGTGTCATTTAACACCATAACACCTGAAGAAGAGATGACTCCGGGGGAGTCAATGAAAGCACTGTTTATGACTGTATTGGATAGAAATATCCAGTATTGTAAGGAGGTAAAGGTGCTGAAGGAGGAGCTTCATGCTGTCTTGGAAGATAAGACGAGTATGGAGTCGATGTGGGAGGAGGAACATGATGAGAAGGTTTTGGTGAAGGACAATGTCCATGAGCTGAAACACGAGGTCTTTGAGCTCAGGTAGGAGCTAAAGACCAAGAAGCAGAAGATTGGGAGGATGTCCTATATACATAGGAGTTCTCATGCGGATTTTCAGCAGCAAGTAGCTGGGTATCCGATAGAAGCAAGGCAGACTTGGCATACTATAAGTCGAGATGCTACAGACGATCTTGCCAATGCGGATTTTGAGAATGTCATATGGCAAATGTAACCTAGTATTAGCTAGAGTAGAGTTAGATTGTAAATATGATGTATCTAGTAGTGACGTAAAACCCTCTTTTGTATATCAAAGGGTAGTCTTTTGAAAATCCCAATTTTTGGAAGCAATTGCGGGATAGTAATGTAATCAGCTTAGGCTGTGTATTGTGAATGATGTAGTATTATTCAACAAGAAGCAAATCAATATAAGCCTTTTTATGTAACATATTGTGTAATGAGTTGAAGTTATTGTTTAATCATGAATAATAACTAACTAACAAGAAGAAGAAAGTAATAATGATGTGTTGTTTATCTTAACATCAAAATGCCGCCAAGAAGGAGACAACAAAATCAAGATACTAATGTTATTCAACCGGAAGGAGGTCCGGTTAACCCGATGCAAGAGTTCGTTAACTTGTTAACGGTCGTTTTTAATAGAAATGGGCTAATATACCCGTAAATCTTGCAGTAGTACAAGCTACTACTTTTAAGGATTTTAAGAGTGTCGGTCCACCGGAGTTCAAAGGAACTACGGACCCAATAGATGTCCAAACTTGGGTAAAAGAAATAGAAAAGGCATTTATTATTGCAAATATCGACGAGGAGCAAAAGGTCTCTTTTGCTACCTACATGATGAAGGGAGAGGCCAACTTTTGGTGGGAGGCAAACCAGGCTAGGGTTGGCATAGAGAACCTTATGTGGGTGCGGTTCAAGGAGATTTTCTTTGAGGACTACTTTCCTACGAGTATGCATGGGAGGATGGAAATGTGGTTTCTAGAATTAAAATAAGGGGAGATGACTGTTCCCCAATATGCTGCCAAGTTCAATGAACTAGCGAGATTTGCTTCACACCAAGTGGACACGAAGGTTAGGAAGGCTAGAAGGTTCGAAGAGGGCTTGAAACCCTGGCTTTATAGCCAAATATCAGTGTTCCAAAGTACTTCTTTTGGGACCATACTAGAAAAGACAATAATTGTCGAGGGTGGGAATGAGGCTTTAAGCCAGTACCATAAGGAGAAGAAGAATAAGGGTAAGGTAGACGGGGGAGTAAAGATCGAGGGAGCCAGCAGGAGTGGCGACGGTCAAAAGAGGAAGGGATTTAACTCTGGAAATATCAGAGTGAAGCAAAGGGATCCTAAAAGGAGGATGTAGGCATGCAAGAACTGTGGGAAGACTCACTTAGGAGTCTATCTCAAGGGGAAGGCAGTATTTTACAACTTTGGACAAGAGAGGCACATTTCGCCTAACTGTCCAAGTTTGAAGAAGAACCATGGATGCTTTATATGTGGATCAACTGACCACATAATGAAGAACTGCCCAAAGAAAAGGACAGACGGGAATAAGGGCGCTAATAGTGGTAAGTGAGCTATTAGTGGTCCAGCTTAGCTAGGTAGGCCGATAGCCCGCACCTTTAACATGACGGTCAAAGATGCAGTTGCATCAGGGGATGTAGTTGCAGGTATTATCCCGATCAACGATATAAATGCTTATGTGCTGTTTGATTCGGGTGCTACTTGTTCGTTTATAGCATGTGATTTTGCTAGACGATTAGGATTACTTCCCGAAAAGTTGACTGTACCTTTGAATATCAAGGTAGCAGACGAAGAAATAATTCATGTTGAAAATATTCATATGAGTTGTTATGTAGATATACGAGGTTGTAAAATATCGGTAGATTAAATACCGATAAAGTTGGGAGAATTCGATGTAATTCTCGGGATGGATTGGTTATTTAACCATGGTGCAATTATAGATTGTCAAAAGAAATGTGTAAACATTAGGACATTAAGACAGCCTAATGTAGTACTTTGCGATAATAAATTGTCGGGGCGTTCATGTTGTCTTTTTATGAAACAAACTAGGAAATTATTGAGGAAGGGATGTGTTGGATATTTGTGTTATGTTGTTGATACCCAGCGAGTGGGAGGAACCATGGAACAAATACCTATAGTTAAAGAATTCATGGATGTATTTTCAAGTCAATTGTCGGGTCTTCCACTAGATAGGGAGACCGAATTAATAATAAACATTGTGCCATGAGTGGCACCAGTTTCAAGGGCACCGTACCATATGGCGCCAGTGGAGATGAAGGAGTTAATGGTTCAGTTACAAGAACTGTTGGACAGAAAGTACATTTAACCGAGTGTTTCACTATGGGGAGCACCGGTATTGTTTGTCAAGAAGAAGGACAGATCATTAAGACTTTGTATCAACTATCGAGAGTTGAACAAGTTAACGATAAAGAATAAATACCCATTACCTAGGATTGATGATCTTTTTGATCAGTTGAAAGGGGCAAAGTATTTTTCTAAAATAGATTTATGGACGGGGTATCATCGGTTGAAGGTTATGAAGGAGGATGTACCAAAGACGGCATTCAGGACTCGTTACGGCCATTACGACTTTATGGTGATGTCATTTGGGTTGACTAATGCACCAGCTGCATTTATAGATATGATGAACAAAGTGTCTAAACAATATTTGGACAAGTTCGTTGTAGTGTTTATCGATGATATTCTAGTCTATTCTAAGATGCCAGAAGATCATGTTGAACACCTAAGAATAGTGTTAGAGACACTAAGGAAGGAGAAGTTGTATGCGAAATTCACTAAGTGTGAATTTTGGCTAGAAAAGGTACAATTTTTAGGTCATGTCATTGACCATGAGGGAATTTCAGTAGATCCAGCGAAGGTGGAAGCCATGATGAATTTGGAACAACTGAAAACGCCGACTAAGGTGCAGAGTTTCCTAGGGTTAGCGGGATACTATCGAAGATTCATCCAAGATGTTTCTAAGATAGCAACTCCGTTGACTAATTTGACAAGGAAGACGGTGAAGTACGCATGGACTGAGAAATGTGAAGACAGTTTTCAAGAACTGAAGAAAAGATTAAGTGAAGCACCTGTATTGTCATTACCCGATGATACAGGAAATTTCGTAGCTTATAGCAATGCTTTGCATAGAGGACTTGGTTTCGTGCTCATGTAGCATGGCAAGGTCATTGCGTATGCATCACGGTAGTTGAAGGATTATGAGAAAGTTTACCCTACTCATGATCTAGAACTGGTTGCGGTAGTGTTTGCCTTAAAGATATGGAGACATTATCTTTACGGAGAGAAATATGAGATATACACGGACCATAAGAGTCTAAAATATATCTTCACACAAAAGTAGTTAAATATGAGACAAAGGAGATTGCTGGAGTTGATAAAGGATTATAACTATGAAATCCTGTATCATCCTAGAAAAGCCAATGTAGTGGCCAATGCCTCAAGTAGGAAGGGTCGGGAAAAGTTGTATGTGTTAACGGCTCAAACTGAGTTAATAACAAAGATGGATAGGATGGAGATAGAGGTGAAGTTACCGAATGAGTCGGGACAAAGACTGTTTACAACAGAGATTCAATCTACCATTGTAGAGAAAGTCAAGGAGGTAAAGCTCAGAAACGATGAGTGTGACAAGATGAAGAAGTGGTTAAGAGATAAAAAAGATTTAAAGTACAGTCTTGATAATGAGGGATTATTAAGATTTGAAGGAAGAATCTGGGTTCCAAATGAAGCAGAATTAAAGGAGCAAGTGTTACAAGAAGCTCATAGTTCGAGGTACTCAATTCATCCTGGTAGTACTAAGATGTATCAAGACCTTCAAAAGAGTTTTTGGTGGCCGAACATGAAGAGAGAGATAGCCGAGTACGTGAGTAGGTGCTTGACTTGTCAAAAAGTTAAGGCCAAACATCAACAACCAAGTGGATTGTTATAGTCATTGGAGATTCTGGAATGGAAGTGGGAGCATATCACGATGGACTTTGTGGTGGGACTTCCAATTACTTAGAAGGGGTATGACGTAATTGGGGTAATAGTGGACCAGTTGACAAATTCGGCTCACTTTTTGCCAATACGGGTTAAGTATAACTTAGACCAGTTAGATAAACTTTATGTTAAGGAAGTTATTTTCAGACATGGAGTACCAGTTTTGATAGTGTCAGATCGTGATCCACGATTCACATCGAACTTTTGGAGGAGTCTGCAAGAATAGATGGGGACGCAATTGAAGTTGAGTACAGCTTATCATCCATAAACCGATGGACAGAGCAAGAGAACAATTCAGACGTTAGAAGATATGCTGAGATCTTGCGTCATGGATTTTAAGGGTAGTTGGGATGATCATCTACCATTAGTAGAGTTTGCGTATAACAATAGTTATCATGCAAACATAGGCATGCCGCCTTACGAAGCTCTATACAGAAGGAAGTGCAGAACACCATTGTGTTGGGATGAGTGGGAGAACACCGAATGCTAGGGCCAGAATTGGTGCAGCAAACAGCGGATGTAGTGAAGTTGATACGGATGTGTCTCGTAGTAGCTAATGACAGACAAAAAAAGTATGCAGACTCGCATCGAGTAAATAGGGAGTTTGAAGTAGGCTCATATGTATTTCTAAAGGTATCTCCCTGGAAAGGAAAGTTACGCTTTGGAAAGAAGGGAACGTTAAGTCCATGGTTTATTGGACCTTTTTAGGTATTCAAAAGAGTAGGAGAGGTAGCTTACATGATAACATTACCTCCATACTTAGAACGAATACATAATGTATTTCATGTATCTTTATTATGTCCTTATAAGCCAGATTATAAGCACGTAATAGAGTATGGGCCTATTCATATCGAGAAGGACTTAACGTATGAAGAGATACCAATTCAAATCATCGATAGAAAAGAGAAAGTTCTGCGGAACAAAGTTATACATTCAGTAAAGGTGTTATGGAAGAACCACGATGCTGAAGAAGCAACGTGGGAACTTGAAGAAAAGATGAGGAAGTATTATACGAGTATGTATGAATGATGGTGTGTCATATATTATGAATAAGTATACGAGTTAGTATACAAGAATAATAAGTAGATTATACGTTATAAAGTATTATGCAAGTGTATTGGACTTGTAGGATTGTGTAGAAGTTGTACAAGCCCAAGTGAATTAAGGTTAAGCCCAATGCTTATTAATGGAGGCCCAAAGGTTAAGTTAAGGTTATTAAAACCTAAAAGGCCAAATTAAGAACCGGATCCGAGGATCGAACCGGTGGGTAAGTGTGACAATCCGAGAATTTAGAAAATTATTTAAATCTTAAATGATGGATTAAAGGTTAAATATCAGACCTGGATAGAAAATAAGTGAATGGATTTGACATTTCTGGGAAGGAATTTTGTGAATTTAAAATTTTTTTGGTAAAAGCTTGCAATATTAAGTTTATAAGTGTATATGCTCTGTGTGTATGGTTATGTATGTGTACAGTATATGGTTTAGGGTCAAGGGTTGAACGTATAAATTATATTATTGCCCAAACACTAATATTATATTAAGAACATCGACGTTAAGTTAGAAAACCCTAGCGATTGATAAGAAACCCTAATACCGGCTCTAGAAACCCTAATTTCAATTTCTGGAATCCAAAACCCTAATTCGGATTACGAAAACCCTAACTTGGGATCTCAGAGACTTAAGTGTACTGATTATAAGATAAATTAGGATAAAACCTAATGAATTAGTTAGAAAACCCTAATTTTAAAATTTAAAACCTTAATTGTTTTGTTAAAAACCCTAATATACAATTATAGGACCTAATTGCTAAATTAGCAATTTTAATTAGGAAATATTAATCATAATTAGCAAGCTTGAATTATGATTAGGAAATCTTAGTATAATTATAGAATCCTAATTATAATTTAGAAATATTAATTGTCTATTTTGAAATCCTAGAAAATTAATTTTTAAAAACCTTAGGTTTTAACCCTAAAGGTTAAACCCTAAGGATTTGATCAAATGACATCTTTGGCATTAAAAACGAAATTACTTTTGTGCCCTTTTTGCATTCTTTAATAGTTAGAGTATAGATCTTGACCTAATTGTGGTTGGTGACCAACCCTAGCCCTAGCCATGTGCTAAAAATCCCAGTAATTAGCCATTATATTAGTCATATACATTGCATCAAAGTTAATAAATTAAAAGGTAAGAAAAATCTCTTACTTTATTTAGCAAAGCAACCAAGACCTTCTTTCTCTATAATTTTTGGGACTTAGAGTGAGAGGGGGTGATAAACTAAACCATGATTAGTTCATAGCCTTCCAAGAACAGAATAAATGATTAGAAGTCAAGGATCAAAGCTAGAAAGAGGTATAAACCCTAAACTTGAAAATTATGTGATTTATTGTTAAATGTTGTGATTTATTATTTAGAACAGTGTTAGAGGGTGTCAATTAGTGATTTGGGTTGTTATTTCCTAGATCCACAACATCTAGTGTTCGAAAATCAAGTTTTTAGAAATATGGAAAAACTGGAAAAAAAGTTGTCTGATAGCCTAATGTCAGAGGTTGTAGATCCTTCCTTGTTAATGATTTGTTCTGTTTTAAGTTATAGACTTGTACTATGTTGTAAGGGCTTTGATCTGGAACTTGAATCAAGGTCAGATAAGGTCTAGAACTCAAGATATGAGTGGTCAATGTACGTTGACCGATCAGGAAATTTGAGTTTCTGGGCAACCCAGCAACCCAGATTTCGTCTGATAGGATTTTTCAAGCTCTAGATCTTGCAGTGTTTTATGTTTTAGGTCATGTTGTTGGTTTGATGTTGTAGATTGGTATATGATCTACAAATACATGCTATTAGATCACCTAGATTAACAACAGAATCGAAGATATTTGTGGTCAAACAAGGGTTGACCGACTGCCTGGATGAAGATTCTAGAAAACCCTGAATCTTCAAGAACATATTTTCTGTTAGAGTTTGACCGGCCTTGATCTCTTAAATGTGTTGATGTTAGATTGATATTATGTTATAGAAATGTACCCTTACATAAATTCTACAATATTTGACCATTATAACACATTGAGTAAGTCTAGAGTTCAAGATATAAGGATCTAAATATAGCACCATGGATTGTTCTTCATTTTCTGGAAAACCAAGAAATGAAGAACAACTTTGTCAGACTTTTTGGAGGCTTAGATCTCTCTGGTAGGTTGTTGGATGGCCATAAACTTGATTGATAATAATAGTATTGTAACGACCGAGAAATTCGGATCTATTGTAAAATAACTTTATTTAATTAAATAATGAATAAAATTATATTAGTTGTTATTAATATGTGTTAGTAAGATGAATGTCGTTCTATAACCTAGAGATGTCGGAATGTTGTAGTATTTTGACTACGTGAAAGAATTAAAGTGTTTGAATTTCCAAGACGAAAATAAAAGTTTTCTGAGAAATTTTTCAAAAAACACTATTCACTGATTTCTGCTCGGGAATTATTTTTGAACTTCCGAGAATTACGTAACGATAGAATATCGAGGTGAGATGGATTATTTAATAATAATTCAAGAATGGAAAACGTATTTTTTCGCATGCGGACTTAATTCGAGAACGTTAGGAAAAGCAAAGCGTTAACTAGTTAAATCAATGATCGTATAATACATAGGTATTGTACGAGGTAATGAATACGAGTATGATAAGAAGTATTATACGAGTATATATGAATGATGGTACGTCACACTACAAAAAAATGGGGCTTCAGCAACAACCGATTTTCGTTGCTAAAGGTGCCAAATTTCGTTGCTAAAGGGTTTTGGCAACGACTTAACTGTCATTGCATCTTTCGTTGCGCAATGAGCGTTGCTAATTGTTCCGCAACGAACGTATTTTTTTCGTTGCTAAAAGTAATACATTTTGCAACAAAATTTGGCTTTCGTACAGAGACATCGATCCTTTAGCAACAAAATGTATTATTGAAGAATAATTAAAATGTCGTTGCTAAAAACCCCATTTCGTTGCAAAAGCCTGCTAATTGGCAACGAAATGAACTCTTTTTTTTTTTGCAACCACTACATTTTCGCTGCAATTGACACCATTTTGCAAACGACATTTTTCGCTGCAGGTGAAGTTATGAAAATTGTTGCCTAAGCTTGCTTTCGTTGCGGAATGTAAACTTTTTAGCAACGATTTTTGTTGCTGATTATATTATTTGGCAACAACATTATGCTAAATCAGCAACGAAAATATTAGTTGCTGGTTATTTTTCAATAGCAACGAAAGTCGTCGATTAGCAACGATATTATATGTTGTCATTTTTTTTATATGTGCAACGAAAGTTGATATGATTTGCAACGATAAAAAATGTTGCCTTTTATTTTAGTATTAGCAACAATATCCTCTCTGTTGTTATTAGGTTATTTTTTCTTTGCCAAATATTATATTTTTAATTCCATTAGCAACAAAAATCTGTTGCTAAATGTATAAAAAATTGTTGCTATATTAAAACTTGTTCAATGCTTTGGTAACGAATTATATTGTTGCCAAATCAAAATCTGACATTCTTTTTGTGTACCTGGCTGGCTCAATGTCCCCATAGCAAATAATGGCAAAAATACAAAAAAATAAAATATTATTAACTTAATAAAACCATCCACTACATAATCATTCATTATCTTTACAATTAACCATCTAAAGCTACCAAAGTTCTTCAATCAAAGTATATATCTACATATATAGAGAGAGTACACTTCATAATTTCGCCTACGAACTACAGGAGAGAATGCTTGCACTTCTCCAACATGCTCACTATCAAATCTTCCTGCAATTACACATGAATTCGTATTGATTGCTATTATATTATTTATAATCCATGAACAGGTCTATTAAATTAATTAAAAATTAATAAATAATAAACTTTCAGGACAAGATCTAGAAACAAACCAATACCAGCTTTATTGTTCACCTGAACTGTTTAAACTTTTACACTACCTTGTGACAATATCAGGGTATCCTTTTGTTGTGATAAATACGTGATCTTCAGTCAGGCGCTGGAATGCTGCATACTACAAGAGACAGTTGTCCAAAATTATATTGAAGCATCAATAGCAAATCTATTACAAACAAAAATTAACAAGCATACCTACTCCACCACGAAAATATATCGAGCATCTGTCTTCATGACCAATTTCTCTAACAAATTCAGGTCACTAAAAATAGCATAACTAGAAGATCCACATGTAAAACAGTCTACAATGTCAAGACTTGGCTCCTATTTCATAATACTTTAGAAGCAAGAGAATAGCACATGGAAAACAAATTGGTAGGTTGAATTTGTTGCTTCCAACAACAAGAGAAAACAGAATGTAAATATGACAAAATAAATTTATTATAGATTTTAAAACTTCCAACCTTATCATCAGACTAAATACAAGGTAGATCCCTTTTACTGTCTTACAGATATAGACTAATTTTTATATATAAAAGATAACTCCAGCCTTTTAGCATTGATCTATACATTTCAAAATATAAAACTTTCTTATGTGGCAAGCTTATGTCATTATAAATGTTAAAGGAAGAAGAGGGATTGATACCTTCACATGGTTTAGTTCACCAATAATAACTCAATTGCTTGAGTACCTCAAAAGTTGGTATATATTAATCCTTATTTTTTATTTCAAATTTAGGCAGTAGAGGACACGCTCAACGCCTAGGTGGGGAATTAAACAAATCCAGGCTTGAATTTTCTCTCACATTTAATTTTGTATACTACCTTCGCCTAAAATGGAAATCCCATAGGATCAATCAAACATTCTATCGATGACCCAAAAAAAAAAAAAGAAGAACACTTGAACATAGTATTCTTTAAAGAAAATGCACATTGGGTAAGAAAAGTCCAACTACTAGTAAAACTAGCCATCGTAAGGTTTTAACTTCACAAACCGTAGATACATCAAAACCAAAATTTCATTGCTCTCTCTCGGATAATCAACAGCCTAGAATGAGGGTGTTTGTAAAGATATGGTTGCGGTAATATTACACAAGCTTCTGACAATTGCTATTATTATACAAGGAGGGTAGCTCTTTGAAAATTACGACTTGTAAATAACTACATGTTTATATTCCACTGCTTGTATTTTAACATAACATACAAAAAGATAGTCGACCTAAATTTACAGTCCTTTCCTTCTCTCCCCCCTTCCCAAAAAAAAAAATGCAACTCAAAAACTACAAAGACTTTTCAAATATCATCACTAGTAATTAAATTTTAGAATTAGATGTAATTTGTAAGCCAACAAAAACGAAAAGATTAGAAAATAACCTGTATATGGATGGGAGGGAGAAGACCATGATGGATGTGAGGGAGGGGGGAGTAGGGTCTTCATAGTCGTCTTTATATATATATATTCCGATATGAGAAACTCAACCTTCTCATGTAGTCTTTGATGCAAATCTGCAGGCCACCTTAGGATGAAGATCTACACAATGAGGTTTTACCTAACGAGACAGAAGCCAAGGAAGAAGCCCAAACACGGGCATTCTTTCCACCGCGAAGGAAGTTACTGGTTTTGTATAGTTTCAACTTGGTCCAAATCCTCTTTAAATCGATTATCTGAAGGACACGTCCCCAATATTTGGCACGTCTCTCCAAATATCTTCAAGTTCAAATGTGGTCCATATGACACCCACAAAGCTTTCAAGTGTAATAAGACTTTGGAGAAAATATATATGAATACAATTAAACAAAGAAATAATAGAGAGACTACCAAGTAAGGTTCCCTTTTGAAAATCTCATTCGGTGATGAACCTACCCACGATTGCATAACAAAATCTCTGCTGCTTCCAAAATTGACAGGTTGCTCCATAGAAACATAATGGACCGGCTCCCATCCTAAAAAATTTAGCAATCAGTTGAAGAAAAGTCAATTAGTCATATTAGTCTCAATTTCTCAAGGCTTCACCAGCGGGTGGAGCTATGCACGAACACAAAACACATTAGTGAATAAAGGAAACGATTAAACACAACATTAGGCCAAGAAAAAATTACGCTAATGCATATATACCCAAGTGTATGCATATGCTATTCCGTATAAGCGCTTGCATTTTATATGAGTGTCGATAAAACACAAAAGTCGCCACTAAATATCGTGTGATCAAAATTTCTTTATTATAAGTAACAATCGTGGTGACCACATAGATTTTTAAGCAAAAAGGTAGTACTAAGCAAGATACCCGAATTTAAGCACAACTTTCTAAAATCACCTCAATAAGAGTCCTCATATCAAGATTATTCGCCGCCATGGTAATGGTGATAAAATTCTAGGGCAAGCTTGCATAGAGCACAAACCCTACCAAAGACCGGTCCTTCCGATCCGTGGTTTCCATATTACTTATCAATGATTGCATCCAAGCGTCCTCGATTTTCACTCTCAATTATATGGTCCCTACTTTCCTTATCTCCACCTTTACCACCGCTTAGATCTTCTGATATTGATCCATGACACTGGATGATTTTCCTAGCTTCCTCAAAGCAGCTTGCAATGGCATCCTTAGCATTACCGAAAGATCAACTGCAGCCTTTGCCTGGCGCTCCTCTTCTTCAACTACAGCTCATACTCTCTCAAGAAACTTGTCATCCTCCATGGGGAGAAAATGGCCTACATGATTAGAGAGTCTCTAATGATGTTACAAAAAAAAGGTGTTATATTTGATATGCAAGTAACCAAATAGCAATCTCTTAGTTAAGTTGACACTTTCTCAAAATTTGTTGATACAGGAGTCGGTCTAAAAGTTGCAATAAAAGAGAATAACGCATCTTCTTATAATTTATAATTTATACCATGGGCGCCATCCACTTGGTGCCCTTTGAATCTATGCATCTCTTGACTAGTCAAAAAAGAAGAAGAAGAGATACACTTAATACATCTACTGCACTAAATAAAGGCAATTGTTCTGATCAAAATGCATATTATAGCATTTGTATATGCAGGAGTTCCTGATTCCCACAGACATAATATATTTAAGTGAGGGGGTAGGGGGGCTTACAATATAAAGGCAGACTAACATATACAAATATGTAAGAAGCGGACCTGCTGCTTTGTAGGTTTGTGGAAGCTAAGAAGTAAGCAGTAGTTTACAAGACTCTTTAGCTTCTGACTGTACGATCATTAAAAATGCAGATTATTGGAATCTTTGAGCTCTTGATGCTAGCGATAAGATCAGCCACTCCACCTCTATCTCCAGCAGACATTCCATCGACCTCATCCATAATCAGCAGAGTCTTTTGATGCTTCGAGCTGTAATAAATTTGGCAACAATAAACTGGATTAGATATTATTCACAAGGTAATTCATAACATATGCAAGGAAGAAACTTAAGAAAAACTAACCGATCCAAATTAACACTGAGGGCTTCATTACTGACAATTAGTTCCTTGATAGAATTTGCAGTACTTCCACCAATTTCTTTCTCAATTTTTCCATCAGCCTTTCCACGACTGTCACTAGCATTTACCTAAAGAAGATTAATGGGACAGAGTTGGTAAATTTATTGGATACATAAAATAACTTGATTCAGCAATGACTCAACGATTTTAGCTAATAAAGTTAGTTTCAAGAATGTTCACCTCAATTGTTACATAACTGAGCATCTGACTAACTAACTTTGCTGACGTAGTCTTCCCTATACCAGGTGTACCACTTAATAGTACAGCTTTTTTAGCACCAGAATTGATCTGGTTTTTGCCCTTTCCTTTATTTCCCGTATTCAAGAACTGCTCATTCCACCGCACAAGCCAATCATGAAGCTGCTTTACCTGCACATTATACCCACAACAATATTGTAATGACAATGTTTATATTGTTCAATACTCTCTCTCTATATATACAATATTTATGTTTGTATATACGGCTAATCCTCCTGGTAATACAGTAGTAGATAATATACATATGCGAAGTACAAACATTAGATAATTATTATTATTGTTATTGTTATTATTATTATTATTAGTACTATTATTATTATTGTGACTATTATTATTATTATTGTTGTTGTTGTTGTTGTTGTTGTTGTTGTTGTTGTTGTTGTTATTATTATTATTATTATTATTATTATTATTATTATTATTATTATTATTATTATTATTATTATTATTATTATTATCTTAATTTAAGGCAATATTTTAATAATAATGTTGCAAAAAGTTGTATAAAATATATAATAAATAATAATTGTTGCCAATGAATGTGGTCCATATTAGGCAATCTAAATATAAACAAAAAAAACTTTCGTTGCCTACGCGATGAGGAGAAATCAAGTTGTTAGAAATTTTGCAATCTAATTTCTAACGAATTTTGTTTCCAAATTTTGCAACTACTTATGAATTTCGTTGCAAAAAGTGAAAGCTCTAACACAATCTGAACGAATGACAAGTTTCACATTAAACATACACTTTTAGCAACGACTTATAACGTCGTTGCCTGAAAAATCGTTGTTAAAGCCCCATTTTTAGCAACAAAAAAACTTTTGTTGCCTACGATGACGGGAAATCAAGTGGCTGAAAATTTTGCAACGAATTTCTAACAAAAAATTTTCCCACCAATGAATTAGCAACGAATTTTTGCTACGACTTATGAATTTCGTTGCAAAAGGTGAAAGCCTGACACAATCTGCAACGAAGGACAAATTTCGTTGCTAAACATATACTTTTAGCAACGACTTATAAAGTCGTTGCCCGAAAAATCGTTGCTAAAGGCCCATTTTTTTGTAGTGTCATATATGTTGAATGAGTATATGAGTTAGAATACGAGATTAATACGTAGACAATATGTTCTAAGGCTTTAAGCAATATGTAATAAACTTGTAGGATTGTGTAGGAAATGTAAAGTCTAATTGGGATTATGATTAAGCCCAATGCAAACTAATGTTAAAGCCCAAGTGTTTGTTAAGGTATAAGCCAATGTGAATTAATGCAAGCCCAAAAGCATAAGTTAAGCTAATTGAATTTAAAACCCAAATTAAGAATCCAATGGGTAAAGAAGATCCATGGGGCAACCCATGTGGGCCCCATGATCACATGGGTGATCTTGGTGGCCAAGCAAAGAGTGTGATGGCCAAGCAAAGAATGTGATGAGTAAGAAAGGGTTGTGATGGCCATGTTAACTTAGTGATTAAGTAATGAATAGTAAGGAGGTGGGATTTGTTTGTTGACCATTATACCCTAACCTTAGAAATCCTAAAAATAGAAGGAGAGTTGGATTATTTGTTACTTGTTAATTTCATCCAACATTTTACAACTTATTTGTTAGAGAGAATAAGTAAGAAAAAGCTAGACTTTCATTAGTAGAAAAGAAGAAGAACAAAGCTTGATCATCATGGGTAAGACTTCTATATCAATAATATTCCAACTCTTCAATACTAGTTTGATAGAGAAGTGTTGATTAATGAAGTATGTATGCTAAGAAGTAAAGAGAATGGTTAATCAAAGGACTTAAGTCTTAATAAGCCATGAATAAGCAATTCGTTCATATATAAGTTATGAACTAAGGAAGGAATTGTAAGAACTTGTCATATGTTTACAATAATGAAGTTTGTATGATAAGAAGAAGCAAGGAGGGTGGTTAGAAGACTAAAATCATGATAAAACATGTGAAGTAAAATCATAAGCATTTAAGTTATGATGTAAGGAAGAATAAGTAAGAACTTATCATGTAATTAAGTTACTGAAATGTGTATGTTAAGATGTTAATATGATGGATAGAATCCATTTGAAATGATGAACAAATCATAAGTAACGAAGTTATGGTGAGATTCACGAGTTCGGACGATAATCGTCGAAATTGTGAAATTCTCAGAATGGAAGTTGAATTTTGACATTGAGCTCGGAAACGTTGGTTTTCGATGGGAATAAGTTGTATTTGGCATTATAGAGTTGCGGACTCAAATATGACCGAATTTCGACTTAGAACGAAGAAACGAGCGTTTATCGTTTCGTTAAAAATGAACTCAAAGGTGAATTTCGAGTTAACAAAGTCGAAAATGTAAAATTCTTGCATGAACACGTAGAGTATGTGATTTGTTAGCTACTAGCTTTTGAACGAGCCAATTCGGACTAAAAATGATCAAATTTGGAGTCCGATAAGTTCACAAAGTTCAAAATCTGTCAAAAGTGTCTGGTGCATGTAATCGCGCGCCGGGCGCCAACCAAGGCTTATTGGTGGTGACAGTACCAAGCAAAGTCTTTTGACCTATTAGAGAGTCACACCAAGGCGCGGCCAAATGAACTGTGATTGGCACCACAGCGCCAAGGCTGGACTCTGGCGACTGTTATCTCGCGCCGCAGCGCGACTTAAGGAAGGAAAGCTAGCGCCGCAACACCATCACTAGGGTTTGCACAATAATGAAAGCTTATGAAGATTAAAGGAAAGGAAATTGATTAATGATGAAATGAAACATTATTAAACCTAAAGTAACATCCTTAAATGATGTTAAAGACCCTAAGTATTACAACTAAAGGTCGACGAAAGATTAATTGAATGTTAGAACAATGTAATGTGATAAGCCAGAACCAATAATAATAATCTAAAACATGATTAGATTGAGAAGAAGGGTAAGATATAGTAGTAACCATACTTGATTATATATGATCTAATGTGTTACGTTATGTGATCATATATTTTAGAGAACTTAAAGACTTAAAGAGAAAGTGTAATAACAGTAGCAGATGCTAAAGGCAAGTGTTCTAACCCTTGTCTATGTTCAATCTAGACAAGTTTTGTGATTCATGTATTCTTACGCATAAATTGATGTATGATGAAGTCAAAGCCAATTCTTTAGGCTAGACTTAAGATGTTTTGGATTTCTTATAATCTATCGAAGTATTGTCAATGTTTTACCAAACTAGTTTGGTGTGGTTTTCAAATGAAGACTGAGTATGCTAAACAAATGTTTTGTCATCAAACAATAGGCACGTGAGGTTGCCACAATTTAAACGTATATATGTTTAAAAAATGTAGTGTTGATCAACATAGAGTACTATAGGCTGATCACCTAGACGTGCTCGTAAGTAATGTCGAACTTACAGACTTAGTGTCGGGTGTCCTTTTCAAAGAAAGTATGAAATGGTCAACGTCTTGCACTGGAATTGATGTTTTACTGAATGTTGTCATTGTAAAACGTTTTAAAGAAAAGAGAAGTGCTATTTTGAATTATCGATAGTACTTCATAACTATTGTTCAGTTATTGACGATATATGATTTGTATAATTAAAGCATGTTGTTTAAATGGAATTGTCATACTTGCTGAGCTAGTTATGCTCACTCTTGCTTGAACCATATGAATGCAGCTAAGACCGAACGGACCGAAGGATCCGGTAAAGATGAAGGGAATGCTAAGGCAGATCGTTGAATTGTCTATGTGATAGTATAGGTTTAATGTTGTAATGTATTTGATATTATAACAAAGAACTTATGTATTGGTTATAAATAACCTGGGAAGGGAATATTGTTTGGAATATATATAAGACATATTCATTCTTTGGAGGCATTTCAATTGAATGTATGTGTGAACTGTAGCACCGTGTAGCACCATATGTCGGGTTGGAAGATAACCGAATTTGGGGGCATCACAGGTTGGTATCAAAGTATTAGGTTATAAAACTTAAGGGGGGAAATAGAACCTTAAGTCATAACCTTAAGAAAGTTAAAGAAGTAAAAGATGAAATTAACCCTAAAAACGCATTATATATTGTGACGCCCCCAAAATAGGTATACATCACCCATTCTGAGTCACCAAATACATGGTACAGAAAACAACTACAACTTTATTAATACAATTGGCGTGCAAAATACGATAACATATACTGTGAATTTAAATACAATATTGTCTTCTAGACAATATCCACTCCCAAATAAAGTCCTCATTACAATTATTGATGCACTATTTTACAAAAATAGTGAGGACTGCTAAAATAAGTGTCTAGGACCATCACTCTACCCCGACTGGTTCCTGCTATGTTCTCGCTTCCTGAGAAGAAAAATGGAACAAAAAGGAAAAGGGTGAGCTCAACTAGCCCAGTAAAGAATATTAAGACTAAGATAATATACAACAAATTATCCTTAGTCTTCAACAGGGAAAAATCTGATAGAATATAATAGACAACAAGTTTTAGATCAACAATTGCAGCGGAAACAACAATTCATTAGAAGAGTTAAGTAGAGAATGAAATCTACTATCATCTATGAATTTAAAAGTCCATCATCAATATTTTATCCTTGTAACATCAATAAATATACATCTTGAATCAAATATTCATCTTTGCACTACGGGCCAAAGATATTCATTTGTATCACCAGTTGGTCATGTTCATCTCAACACCTGTTCATCTTTGCAATACAGGCCAAAGATATTCATCAGGTAATCATACATCTTTGCCCTACAGGCCAAAGATATTCATCAAGTATCACCATTAAGGACTGAGGATGATGAAAAACATTTTAGAGAAAATGAATCTAGTGAGACAGAAGGACAAAAATTAGGTTTATCCAAATTCAATAATACTCCATAATAACCAATTTTGAAGTAGAATTCAAAAAAGAAAGATCAAAACATGGATACAATCAAAGATAGTAACCATAATAGACATCTGGGATAAAAAAGAGAAAATTTCATTTTTTCAGTGAATAGTGTCGTATTTGTGAATAGTGTTGTATACGTGAATAGTGTTGTATACATGAATAGTAACTCCGACACAAAAAGGTAGAAATTCAACAATAAAACTCATATCTATAATTCGGCATAATGATATTGAAGAAAATAATATCATTTAAGAAGAAAATAACATCCCTTACCTCAAAGAAACAGTAGTTCAGAATGGATTATCGGATATGATGTTGAATGAAACTTGTACTGAATAGCAACTCTCAAAGTATCTAAATACTCAGAAAATACGCTCGATAATATAGAGAGAGAAATTTTATGTTTCTGGTGTGATTTTCAATTCTAACCTAAGCACCTATTTATAGGAAAATGCTAGTACGCCGAAGCAGACTTGACCTGCTTCTCGATGGCTTTACCTGCTACTATTGCCACCCACCACATTTGAAATAAATTTTGAGCACATTTCTCACCAACCAAAAGTGGGGCCCACCAAATCTAGAAATTTCCAAAATGTTTTATCATTTTAAACAATAATCAGAAACTTCAATAATTCATAATAAATAACCCTTTTATCAGAAAAATACAAATCTTATGTCCATTCCATACGAAATCGAATTCTCTACAACTTTGTAACTTTAAGTTTTTCCAAATTCCAAACTGAAAATATCCGAAATCCACAAACGAATGATTTTCAATACCTCCATTCCGACAAAATACTGATAAAACACCTTAGCATTAATTCCTTCATTTATTATCACGTAAAATAAATATTTCCCTATCCTTCATTTATATCCACATAAAATAAATATTTCTTATCATATAAATCAATAATTAATTATTCACAAATAATATTACAGAATCACAATTATGACAACCAGGTCGTTCCCACGAAAGAGGGTGCTTTCTGATAAGGATTTCTCCTTACTGGCGCGCAATTAGGTGACCAAACCTCTCCTTAGACAGAACTTTCTAGGCATTGCCAATAATGCTATCTAATAATATTATTCAAATAATATGAATTATTGATCTGATAATGGAAAATATCATGCGGTGATAATTATTGAAACAACAATAATATAAAATATCAACGCAAAGAATTATTGAATCAATAAAATAAAATATTGAATAAAGAATTATCGTAACAATTATTGAGTAGTGCCTTCTTACGTAAGAATCAATAATTCAAAAATACTGTGTAATACCGTGTGCTACTATGCAACCACACATATTGCTGTATTTTAAACACCAGGTAATCCAACAATGTTAACGGTAACAATTATGTCGTTATTTATAAAAACTCAAACTTGTCATTTTCTTCATCCGACCGTTATTTTGTTATGGGCCCACAAATGACTGCGTCGTCGTACTGATATTCCCGACAAAAAAAATATTCCACGACCAAACGAATATTCCCCGACAAAATGAATATTTTATAACCACTTACTTATTTGCAAAATTTGCACATTTCACCCACAACCAAAGCATTAAATCAAATTAACTCATCATTTCAAGATAATGAATAAAGGAAATTCAATTTTATTTATAATAAGTTGGGGTCTTACAACCTCCCCTCCGTATGAAATTTCGTCCTCAAAATTGATGTACGTGTGGTGTTTCGAAAAGGTGAGGGTACTTCGCTTTCATTTTTGATTCCAACTCCCAAGTCATTTCCTCAATAGCATAGTTCCTCCACAAAACCTTGACTTGTGGTATAACCTTTGTTCGTGGGATATGCTCTTTCCTATCCAATATCTTGACAGGTACCTCCTCGTACGTTAAATCTTCAGTTATCTCGTCTGGTTCTAACACAATAATGTGATTTGGGTCTTTCACATATTTACGAAGCATAGATATATAAAAAACATTATGAACACAATACATGCTTGGAGGTAACGCGAGTCTATAGGCCACATTTTCTATTCGGTCAAGAATCTCAAATGGACCAACAAATCATGGATTGAGCTTTCCTCTCTTCCCGAATCTTGTAACTCCCTTCCATGGAGCAATACGTAACAGTACATGATCTCCAATATTAAATTCCACGTCCTTTCGATGAAGATCGGCATAACTCTTTTGTTGATCTTGTGAGGTCTTTATACGTTGCCGAATCATTTGAATCTTTTCCGTAGCCATGCGTACTAATTCCGGTCCCAACAACGTTGCTTCACCCACCTCGTCCCAGCATACTGGAGAATGACATTTTCGTCCATACAACGCCTCGAATGGAGCCATGCCTATACTTGCTTGATAACTGTTGTTGGCAAGTACTTATCCTAACTTCCTTTGAAATCTAGGACATAGAGTCTTAATAGATCTTCAAGGGTTTGTATAGTCCTTTTCGATTGCTCGTCCGTTTGAGGATGGTATGCTGAACTTGTGACGCCCCCAAAATAGATCCACACGACCCATTCTGAGTCACCATGTGACGCCCCCAAAATAGGTCCACAAGACCCATTCTGAGTCGCCAGATATCACTCTACAAAAATCAAATACAAACATCATTTATACAACTGTTGAATTGTCGTGTAGAGTACGACAACACAAAGCTATTAGTTTTAATACAATATTGTCTCGTAGACAGTATCCAAACTCAAATTGTTACAATGCCATATAAAATACAGTAGCAAATATATTAAGACCCCGAAGAAGAACGAGAAGATTACTATCATATTCATTTTAATGAGGTGCACTTTTGACGCTTCCAAAGTCGGGTTCCCATCACCCTATTGTTGTTTGCCAAAATCAATTATTAAGTGACGTATAAAATACGACACACACATCTTAGGTCCTCAATACAATTATCTATTGCATGTCATGTCATTTTATAATGTATTGAGAAACTTTGACAGTCTCGAACTATCACACTATTTCTCTGCTATCCCCGCTCGACCCAGCTACACTCTTATTACCTTAGAAGAAATTGGATATTGGAATAGTGAGGTAGCAGACTTCTCTTCTTCTTTCTCTCTATAATTTCTCTCTATAATAATTGCTCTATAGCTTTAGTGAATTGGTGAGAAATGAAGGAAGAATGAGCCTCTATTTATAGGAAAATATTATTTCGATAATTGCACGTTTTGGGGCTCGAAATATTACATTACAATACCTTCAACTTTCTTTTATTTTTAATTTAGTCCTGCAAGTATTATCAAACTTGCACCACCTCCCCTAATAGTAAATCATGTGAATTAATAGTTCATTCATGTGACTTAATATATAGTTATAATCATGTGAAAATACGAATTACAGTATAGTACCTCCATCTATACCTCCATTTTTAACTTAGTCATGCAAGTATTATCAAACTTGCACCAACTCCCCTAATAGTAAATGAATGTGAATCAATAGTACACACATGTGAACAAATAGTTATAATCATATGAATTAATAGCAATCAATTGCTCATTTATTCGGTTCATTACCCGATTGATCAGTATAACCTCTAGACATCAATTATTATCGAAATAAATGTCGATTTCCACTAACACTAACAATCCCAACACAATGGAAATATTTTCTCTCAAAATTTCATTTTGAAATTTTGAAGTTTGACTTTTTTCGAAAAGTCAACTGTCAATTCAAAAAGTCAACCCCGACAAATTTTGTGTTTATAGTCTATTTCTACTAATTTCATCGTTCCAGACTCAAATATCATGTCCGCGTCTCCAAATTCAACTCTGAACTCAAATTCTATTTTTAATAACATTCATCATTAATATTATAACTCACAATATTTAACAACCAGGTTGTTCCTAGGAAAGAGGGGGCTTTCCGATAAGGATTTCTCCTTATTGGCGTGCAATTAGGTGACCAAACCTCTCCTTGACAGAACTTCATTGTCAATATTATAAATAATAATATGAATAACTTTATCGTCTCAATTATTGATTTAATAATATATAACATATTATGCAGATTATACTGTGACAATAATTGAATCAATAATATGAGAGATATGATGCAACAATTATTGTAGCAATAATTGAGTATAACTGAGTGACTTCTCACATAAGCATCAATAATTAATACCGTGCTACTATGCAACCACGCCATTCATCGTTCTTTACTACCTGGTTTTTTATGACAACTTGCTTACTTTGAAATTTTTTTAAATATGACCCTTAACTTTAAACTTTTATCAATTTAACTATTTACAAAAATAGAAAAATTGAATACTTTTATTTCATAAAATTTGGGATCTCACATAACTGAATCGTAAATCCGTGCCCATAACTTTTTGCAAGCTAACCCAAAATCGTGAAGTGAATCTTGGGTCACGATCCGAAACTATGGATACTGGCATGCCATGTAATCTCACAATCTCATTTACGTACATACTAGCAAGACGTTCAAGGGAATAAGTCTCATATATAGGCTAGAAATGAGCCAACTTGGTTAATCTATCCATAATAACTCAAATCGCATCTATACCTTGAGAAACCTTGGGAAGACCCATAACGAAATCCATAGAAATGTGTTCCCACTTCCATTTCGGAATCTCAAGTGGTTGCAATGGACCCTTTGGCACTTGATGCTCCGCCTTTACACGTTGACAAGTTAAACACCTCGAGATAAACTCCGCGATCTCTTTCTTCATATTTCTCCACCAAAATGTATGTCGAAGATCATAATACATTTTGGTACTCCCAGGATGGATTGCAAATGGTGTGTTGTGTGCCTCCATCATGATTCTGTGCTTCAAGTCAGAATCGTTAGGAATGCAATGTCTGGAGTTGACTCAAAGTATTCCTTTTTCATCGATTCTTGCTTTCGGAATAGCACCTTCTTGCACTTTCTTTTTCATACGCATCAGCTCCAAGTCTGTAGCTTGAGCATCTTTAACTTTATCAATTAAAGTTGGTTCTACTCGTATATTTGCCATCATCACATGGGTCCCTGGAGTCTTTAACTCTATCTCCATCCTTTGTAAGTCGTATAAAATGGGTCTTTGTGTTAACAACATCGTACTCGTACCCGCATACGATCTTCTACTCAATGCGTCAGCTACAACGTTTGATTTTCCAGAATGATATTGAATGTTATGGTCGTAATCTTTCAACAGCTCGAGCCAACGTCGTTGCCGCATGTTGAGTTCCTTATGGGTGAAGAAATATTTAAGGCTTTTATGATCCGTATAATTCTCCACTTTCTCCCCCATACAGGTAGTGTCTCCAAATTTTCAACGCAAAAACGACGACTGCCAACTCCAGATCATGAGTAGGATCATTCCTCTTATATTCTTTGAGTTGTCGTGAGGCATAGGCTATGACTTTCCCATGTTGCATGAGAACACATCCTAACCCTTTGCCTGAAGCATCGCTATAGATAACAAATCCATCCGAACCAGATGGTATTGTCAGAACAGGTGCCAAAATGAGTCTCCTCTTGAGCTCTTGGAAACTCTTCTCGCATTCCTTGCTCCATACGAATTTTGCATCTTTTCGAGTCAGCTCAGTTAACGGAGTAGCGATTCAAGAAAATCCTTCCAAGAATCTCCGATAATAACCAGCTAAGCCCAGAAAGCTACGCACTTCGATAGCCGACTTTGGTTGCTCCCAACTTTGTATTGCTTCAACTTCGTCGGGTTAACAGATACTCCATGTTTTGACACCACGTGCCCAAGGAATGCTACTTCTTTAAGCCAGAACTCACATTTCTTCAGCTTGGCATATAGCTTGTTGTCACGAAGTCTTTGAAGTACCAGCTTCAAATGGTGCTCATGATCTTCGCGGCTTTTGGAATAGATGAGGATGTCATCAATAAAGACAACAATGAACTGATCCAAATATTCCTTGAATACACAGTTCATCATATCCATGAAAGCAGCAGAAGCATTAGTCAATTCAAAAGCTATGACTAAGAATTCATAATGCCCGCATCGAGAGTTCAAGGCGCCTTTGGAATATCCTCAGTTTTAATCTTCAGCTGATGATATCCAGAACGAAGATCGATCTTTGAAAAGAATTGTGCTCCTTGCAACTGGTCAAACAGGTCATTAATGCGAGGTAGCGGATACTTATTCTTGATGGTGACATGGTTTAATTCCCGGTAGTCAATACAAAGTCGCATACTCCCGTCTTTCTTCTTTACAAATAAAACAGGAGCACCCCAAGTTGATGTACTAGGACGAATGAAACCAATGTCTAACAATTCCTGTAGTTGGACTTTTAACTCCTGAAGTTCAATAGGAGCCATTCGATATGGGGTTTTAGAAATGGGCTTTGTACCCAGTTCAAGATCAATAAAGAATTCAACTTCACGCTCTAGGGGTAGACCAGGAAGTTCTTCAGGAAATACGTCAGGAAATTCATTAACAACAAGAATATTATTCAAATCTGACGTGTTTTTATTCAAGTCCATAACATGGGCTAAGAAAGCTTGACATCCATTTTTCAATAAACGAATAACTTTATGGCTTGATATGACAGTCACTGATTTTAGTGGTTTAGTTGCTTGAATTCATATAACTGGTTGGTTAGGAATATGAAAACAAACAACCTTACGAAAATAATCAATTTTGGCATGATGAGTAGTTAACCAATCAATCCCTAAAATCACATCAAATGCAAGTATCTTTAAAGAGATAAGATCAATAGGTAATGTGATGGTGCCAACTTGGATCAAGCAAATTTATAAATTGTAGATGTAACGAAGGTTTCACCCAACGGAGTTTTAACAGATAAGTTAAAGTCCAATTTCTCTGGAGTCAAGTTTAAACGTTGAGCACAAGCAGGAGAGATAAAATAATGGGTAGAACCGGTATCTAGTAAGGTATAAACTTCACAAGAGTTCAAGATTAACTTACTCGTGATCACCTCGTTCAGGTTTCTCGCGTTTTGGCCAGTCACGATAAACGCCCTCCCTTGAACCACCGATTTTGTTGTGTTCGTAGTCGCCTTTGGTGCCGCCATCCCAGCTGGACTTGACTTCGCTACCGGACAAAATCGGGTTATATGGTCGTCTTTTCCACAACTGAAACACACCTTGGAAGGCTGTGAACAGTTTGGACTTATGTGTGCCTCCTCTCCGCATCTCAGTAGATCTAATCGCTACGTTCTCCTCCCCTAGAATATGTTATTGGTGCTTTGGTGTCGCCGCTAATGTCTTCCCGTCATTGTTGAATCTCCTCTTTTTGAAATTTCCACTTGACTCACCTCTCCTATTGTCATGGCTACGGTTACCACCTGAGTGGTTACCGCTTTTGTCCGTATTTTTCCTTCCTCACTGGTTATCATCGCTCAGATGACCGGCCACACCGTAGATATGACCCTAGTTGTGGTCCTTGTTGAACATACTCATTATCACGCCTAATAATTGAGCCTCATTAACAACATCTCAATATAGAGAAAATTTATGAGAGATAAGGTATTGACGAATCTCGGTTTTAGACCTCTCGTAAACATCCGCGTCATACATTCCTCATTCTCTACCAAATGAGGTGCAAACTCGATAACTCCGCCGAACTTCGCCTCGTCATCGGGACACCGCCATGTTGTTCGCTCCAATCTAATAAACTCTACCTCCTTCATATGATGAATACTTTCGTGAAGTACTTGTCATTGAACAGTTTCAAATCTTTCCCAAGACATGTTGAGTGCGGGTGGGTCAGAGTACGCTTCACGATTCCCACCAAGAATCATCTCACCACTAAACATAAAGGTGGCGAATGGAACCTTTTGTTCTTCCGCATCCCAAGATATTGAATATCTTGGTAATTTGCTTAACCCACGTTTCCGCCTTAATCGAATCCAGCTTTCCCCAGAAATCTGATGGTCCCAACTCCTTGAACTGCTTGGCTGTGACAAACCGCGCATTGCTATCATTTCCACCCGTATCATTTCCATCTCATCATTCATCGTTTGTTCGTTAGTGTTGTTTACAGGAGGAATATTGCCTTCCTGTTGCACGTTTTCTAGGTTGGTGATTGAAGGTTGTTCCACGGTCTCATAGACTCCATTGTTAACGTTCTCAGCTGCTATTCTTAAAAACTGCAATAAAATAAGGGTTAATTAAACAAATTAACATGTCACATAATATCCCTATATTATGATCGACCAACAAATAAGCTTAGGTAGGACACACTAGCGAAGGATTTACTCGTCTCTCCCCTCCTAGTTCTATTCCCCGATCTCCGCCAGAGACCATATCCCTAAGCTCTGATACCTACTGTGACGCCCCCAAAATAGGTATACATCACCCATTCTGAGTCGCCAAATACATGGTACAGAAAACAACTACAACTTTATTAATACAATTGTCGTGCAAAATACGAAAACACATACTGTGAGTTCAAATACAATATTATCTTCTAGACAATATCCACACACAAATAAAGTCCTCATTACAATTATTAATGCACTATTTTACCAAAATAGTTAGGACTACTAAAATAACTGTCTAAGACCATCACTCTATACCTCGACTGGTTCCTGCTATGTTCTCGCTTCCTGAGAAGAAAAATGGAACAAAAAGGAAAAGGGTGAGCTCAACTAGCCCACTAAAGAATATTATGACTAAGATAATATACAACAAATTATCCTTAGTCTTCAACAGGGAAAAATCTGATAGAATATAATAGATAACAAGTTTTAGATCAACAACTGAAGCGGAAACAACAATTCATTAGAAGAGTTAAGTAGAGAATGAAATCTACTATCATCTATGAATTTAAAAGTCCATCATCAATATTTTATCCTCAGTAACATCAATCAATATACATCTTGAATCAAATATTCATCTTTTTCTACGCCAAAGATATTCATTTGTAGATCACCAATGGTCATGTTCATCTCAACACTGCTTCATCTTTTGCACTATGGGCCAAAGATATTTATCGTGTAATCATACATCTTTGCACTACAGGCCAAAGATATTCATCAAGTATCACCATTAAGGACTGAGGATGATGAAAAATATTTTAGAAAAAACGAATCCAGTGAGATAAAAGGATAAAAATTAGGGATTCATATTTCAGTTTATCCAAATTCAATAATACATCATAATAACCAATTTTGAAGTAGAATTCAAAAAGAAAGATCAAAACATGAATACAATCAAATATAGTAACCATAATAGACATCTGAGACGAAAAAGAGAAAATTTCATTTTTTCAGTGAATAGTATCGTATTTGTGAATAGTGCCGTATACGTGAATAGTGTTGTATATGTGAATAGTAACCCCGACACAAAAAGGTAGAAATTCCACAATAAAACTCATATCAATAATTCAACATAATGATATTGAAGAAAATAATATCATTTAAGAAGAAAATAACATCCCTTACCTCAAAGAAACAATACTTCAGAATGGAATATCGGATATGATGCTGAATGAAACTTGTACTGAATAGCAACTCTCAAAGTATCTAACTACTCACAAAATACGCTCGATAATATAGAGAGAGAAAGCTTATGTTTCGTGTGATTTTCAATTCTAACCTAAGACCTATTTATAGGAAAATGCTAAAGACACGTAAGGCAGACTTGACCTACTACTTGATGGCTTAACCTGCTACTATTGTCACCCACCACATTTGAAATAAAATTTGAGCACATTTCTCACCAACCAAAAGTGGGGCCCACCAAATCTAAAAATTTCCAAAATGTTTTATCATTTTAAACAACAATCAGAAACTTCAATAATTCATAATAAATAACCCTTTTATCAGAAAAATATGAATTTTATGTCCATGCCATACGAAATCGAATTCTCTACAACTTTGTAGCTTTAAGTTTTTCCAAATTCTAAACCGAAAATATTCGAAATCCACAAACGAATGATTTTCAATACCTCCATTCCGACAAAATACTGATAAAACACCTCAGCATTAATTCCCTCATTTATAATCACATAAATAAATATTTCTCTATCCTTCATTTATATCCACATAAAATAAATATTTCTTATCATATAAATCAATTATTAATTATTCACAAATAATATTACAGAATCACAATTATGACAACCAAAGTAGTTCCCACGAAAAGAGGGGGCTTCCGATAAGGATTTCTCCTTATTATGCGCCAGCATTAGGTGACCAAACCTCTCCTTAGATGTAACTTTCTAGACATTGCCAATAATTCTATCTAATAATGTTGTTCAAATAATATGAATTATTGATCCGATAATGGGAAATATCAAATGCGTTGACAATTATTGAAACAATAATAATATAAAATATCAACGCAAAGAATTATTGAATCAATAAAATAAAATATTGAACAAAGAATTACTTTGTAATAATTATTGAGTAAAGGCCTTCACGTAAGAATAAAAAAATTCAAAATATCATGTGTAATACCGGTGTTACTATGCAACCACGCCAGACATCGTATTTTAACCACCGTAAATCCAACGGTGTTAATGGTAATAATTACGCCATTATTTATAAAAACTTAAACTTGTCGCTTTCTTCATCCCAATCGCTATTCTTACATTATAGGCCCACAATGATCAAGGCTGTCGCATGGATATTCCCACAAAAAGAATATTCCACGACCATACTAATATTTCCTAACAAAATGAATATTTTATAACCACTTGCTTATTTTGTAAAATTTACACATTTCACTCATAACCAAAGCATTATATCAAATTAACTCCTTATCATTTCAAGATAATGAATAAAGGAAATTCAATTTTATTTATAATAAGTTGGGGTCTTACATATATTATATGTGTTTTTATTATTCTACTGACGTGTACTAATCAAACTAAATTGTTTTGTTGTAGATGTCAGTAGAAAACGGAATGTATGGAGATATACAAGTAGAAAGCGAAGAATAGGTTAATCAAATAGAGATTATACCGAACCCAATAGCAGAAGAGCCAGAAGTGGTGGTAATTGAGTCTGGAGACTCGTAGAACCATGACCTTATGTCGGTGTTCGACGACATGTCAGAAGAAGAGGTGGAGGTAGTGTCCTTTAACCAGGTAGCACTTGCGGAAGAGACGCCCCAGGGGGAGTCGATGATGTCACTGTTTATGACAGTGTTAGACAGAAACCTCCGTTATTGTCAGGAGGTGAAAGAGCTAAAAGCAAAGCTCCATGCTGTCTTGGAAGATAAGACTAATGTGGAGAATATGTGGGAACAGGAGCATGATGAAAGAGTTTTAGCAAAGGACAAGGTCTATGAGCTGAAACATGAGGTCTTTGAGCTCAGGGAGGAGCTAAAGACCAAGAAACAGAAGATAGGGAGGATGTCATATATTCATAGGAGTTCTCATAAGGATTTCTAGCAACAAGTAGTTGGATACCCGATAGAAGAAGAAGGCGGACTTCGAGATACTATCGATTGAGATATTATCATTTGGTCTTGCCAACACAGATTTTGATAATGCCTTACGGCAGATGTAATCTAGTATTAGCTTGAGTAGAGTTAGATATATAAATATTGTGTATCTAGTAGTGATGTAAAACCCTATTTTGTATAATAAAGGGTAGTCTTTTGTACATCCTAATTTTTGGAAAGCAATTGCGGGATAGTAAGGTAATTAGCTTAGGCTGTGTAATGTGAACGATGTAGTATTATACTACAAGAAGTAAATCGATATAAGCCTTTTTATGGAACATATTGAGTAATGAGTTTTGAAGTTATTGTTTAATCTTGAATAATAACTAAGTAATAAGAAAAGAGTAATAATGATGTGTTGTTTATCTTAACAGCAAAATGCTGCCAAGAAGGAGACAACGTAATTAAGATGCTAATGTAAATTAACCGAAGGGAGGTCCGGTAAACCCAATGCAAGAGTTCGTTAACTTGTTAACGACCGTGTTTAATAGAAATGGGACTAATATCCCCGTAAATCCTGGAGTAGTACGAGCTACTACTTTTAAGGATTTTAAGAGTGTCGGTCCGTCGGAGTTCAAAGGAACTACGAACCCCATAGAAGCCCAAACGTGGGTAAAAGAAATCAAGAAGGCATTTGTTATTGCAAATATCGACGAGGGTTAGAAGGTTGCTTTTGCAACCTATATGATGAAAGGGAGAGGCTAACTTTTGGTGGGAGGCTAACCAGGCTAGGGCTGGTATTAAGAACCTAACGTGGGTAAGGTTCAAGGAGATTTTCTTCGAGAACTACTTTCCCACGAGTATGCAGGGGAGGATGGAAATTTTGTTTCTTGATTTGAAACAAGGGGAAATGATGGTTCCCCAATACGCTGCCAAGTTCAATGAACTGGCGAGGTTTGCTCCACACCAGGTGGACACTGAGGTGAGGAAAGCTAGAAGGTTCGAGCGGTGGCTTGAAACCCTTGCTCTATAACCAATATCTCTGTGTTCCAAAGTACTTCGTTTGGGACAATACTAGATAAGGCGATAATCGCCGAAGGTGGGAATGAGGCTTTAAGCCAGTACCACAAGGATAAGAAGAATAAGGGTTAGGTGGATGGGGGGGGGTGAAGATCGAAGGAGCCAGTGGAAGTGGCGAAGGTCAGAAGAGGAAAGGGTTCAACTCTGGGAATATCAGAGTGAAACAAGGGGATCCAAAGAGGAGAATGGAGGCATGCAAAACCTGTGGGAAGACTCACTTAGGAGTCTGTCTCAAGGGGAAAGCTGTATGCTATAACTGTGGATAGGAGGGGCACATTTTGCCTAACTGTCCAAGTCCAAAGAAGAATCACAGATGTTTTGTGTGTGGGTCAACTAACCACATAGCAAAAACGAATCCAGTGAGATAAAAGGATAAAAATTAGGGATTCATATTTCAGTTTATCCAAATTCAATAATACATCATAATAACCAATTTTGAAGTAGAATTCAAAAAGAAAGATCAAAACATGAATACAATCAAATATAGTAACCATAATAGACATCTGAGACGAAAAAGAGAAAATTTCATTTTTTCAGTGAATAGTATCGTATTTGTGAATAGTGCCGTATACGTGAATAGTGTTGTATATGTGAATAGTAACCCCGACACAAAAAGGTAGAAATTCCACAATAAAACTCATATCAATAATTCAGCATAATGATATTGAAGAAAATAATATCATTTAAGAAGAAAATAACATCCCTTACCTCAAAGAAACAATACTTCAGAATGGAATATCGGATATGATGCTGAATGAAACTTGTACTGAATAGCAACTCTCAAAGTATCTAACTACTCACAAAATACGCTCGATAATATAGAGAGAGAAAGCTTATGTTTCTGGTGTGATTTTCAATTCTAACCTAAGCACCTATTTATAGGAAAATGCTAGCACGCCGAAGCAGACTTGACCTACTACTTGATGGCTTAACCTGCTACTATTGTCACCCACCACATTTGAAATAAAATTTGAGCACATTTCTCACCAACCAAAAGTGGGGCCCACCAAATCTAAAAATTTCCAAAATGTTTTATCATTTTAAACAACAATCAGAAACTTCAATAATTCATAATAAATAACCCTTTTATCAGAAAAATATGAATTTTATGTCCATG
This sequence comes from Panax ginseng, assembly GCA_020205605.1. Lineage (NCBI taxonomy): Eukaryota > Viridiplantae > Streptophyta > Magnoliopsida > Apiales > Araliaceae > Panax > Panax ginseng. The sequence continues at coordinate 72,275,457 of CM035149.1, forward strand.
CCATACGAAATCGAATTCTCTACAACTTTGTAGCTTTAAGTTTTTCCAAATTCTAAACCGAAAATATTCGAAATCCACAAACGAATGATTTTCAATACCTCCATTCCGACAAAATACTGATAAAACACCTCAGCATTAATTCCCTCATTTATAATCACATAAATAAATATTTCTCTATCCTTCATTTATATCCACATAAAATAAATATTTCTTATCATATAAATCAATTATTAATTATTCACAAATAATATTACAGAATCACAATTATGACAACCAGGCCGTTCCCACGAAAGAGGGGGCTTTCCGATAAGGATTTCTCCTTATTGGCGCGCAATTAGGTGACCAAACCTCTCCTTAGACAGAACTTTCTAGACATTGCCAATAATTCTATCTAATAATGTTGTTCAAATAATATGAATTATTGATCTGATAATGGGAAATATCAGCAAGTTGACAATTATTGAAACAATAATAATATAAAATATCAACGCAGCAATTATTGAATCAATAAAATAAAATATTGAACAGTAATTACTGTAACAATTATTGAGTAGTGCCTTCTTACGTAAGAATAAAAAATTCAAAAATACTGTGTAATACCGTGTGCTACTATGCAACCACGCGTATTACTGTATTTTAACCACCAGGTAATCCAACGGTGTTAATGGTAATAATTACGCCATTATTTATAAAAACTTAAACTTGTCGTTTTCTTCATCCGACCGTTATTCTGTTATAGGCCCACAAATGACTGCGTCGTCGTACGGATATTCCCGACAAAAAGAATATTCCACGACCATACGAATATTTCCTAACAAAATGAATATTTTATAACCACTTGCTTATTTTGTAAAATTTACACATTTCACTCATAACCAAAGCATTATATCAAATTAACTCCTTATCATTTCAAGATAATGAATAAAGGAAATTCAATTTTATTTATAATAAGTTGGGGTCTTACATATATTATATGTGTTTTTATTATTCTACTGACGTGTACTAATCAAACTAAATTGTTTTGTTGTAGATGTCAGTAGAAAACGGAATGTATGGAGATATACAAGTAGAAAGCGAAGAATAGGTTAATCAAATAGAGATTATACCGAACCCAATAGCAGAAGAGCCAGAAGTGGTGGTAATTGAGTCTGGAGACTCGTAGAACCATGACCTTATGTCGGTGTTCGACGACATGTCAGAAGAAGAGGTGGAGGTAGTGTCCTTTAACCAGGTAGCACTTGCGGAAGAGACGCCCCAGGGGGAGTCGATGATGTCACTGTTTATGACAGTGTTAGACAGAAACCTCCGTTATTGTCAGGAGGTGAAAGAGCTAAAAGCAAAGCTCCATGCTGTCTTGGAAGATAAGACTAATGTGGAGAATATGTGGGAACAGGAGCATGATGAAAGAGTTTTAGCAAAGGACAAGGTCTATGAGCTGAAACATGAGGTCTTTGAGCTCAGGGAGGAGCTAAAGACCAAGAAACAGAAGATAGGGAGGATGTCATATATTCATAGGAGTTCTCATAAGGATTTCTAGCAACAAGTAGTTGGATACCCGATAGAAGAAGGGCAGACTCGGCATACTATCAGTCGAGATATTATCGCTGGTCTTGCCAACACAGATTTTGATAATGCCTTACGGCAGATGTAATCTAGTATTAGCTTGAGTAGAGTTAGATATATAAATATTGTGTATCTAGTAGTGATGTAAAACCCTATTTTGTATAATAAAGGGTAGTCTTTTGTACATCCTAATTTTTGGAAAGCAATTGCGGGATAGTAAGGTAATTAGCTTAGGCTGTGTAATGTGAACGATGTAGTATTATACTACAAGAAGTAAATCGATATAAGCCTTTTTATGGAACATATTGAGTAATGAGTTTTGAAGTTATTGTTTAATCTTGAATAATAACTAAGTAATAAGAAAAGAGTAATAATGATGTGTTGTTTATCTTAACAGCAAAATGCTGCCAAGAAGGAGACAACGTAATTAAGATGCTAATGTAAATTAACCGAAGGGAGGTCCGGTAAACCCAATGCAAGAGTTCGTTAACTTGTTAACGACCGTGTTTAATAGAAATGGGACTAATATCCCGTAAATCCTGGAGTAGTACGAAGCTACTACTTTTAAGGATTTTAAGAGTGTCGGTCCGTCGGAGTTCAAAGGAACTACGAACCCCATAGAAGCCCAAACGTGGGTAAAAGAAATCAAGAAGGCATTTGTTATTGCAAATATCGACGAGGGTTAGAAGGTTGCTTTTGCAACCTATATGATGAAAGGGAGAGGCTAACTTTTGGTGGGAGGCTAACCAGGCTAGGGCTGGTATTAAGAACCTAACGTGGGTAAGGTTCAAGGAGATTTTCTTCGAGAACTACTTTCCCACGAGTATGCAGGGGAGGATGGAAATTTTGTTTCTTGATTTGAAACAAGGGGAAATGATGGTTCCCCAATACGCTGCCAAGTTCAATGAACTGGCGAGGTTTGCTCCACACCAGGTGGACACTGAGGTGAGGAAAGCTAGAAGGTTCGAGCAGGGCTTGAAACCCTTGCTCTATAACCGAATATCTGTGTTCCAAAGTACTTCGTTTGGGACAATACTAGATAAGGCGATAATCGCCGAAGGTGGGAATGAGGCTTTAAGCCAGTACCACAAGGATAAGAAGAATAAGGGTTAGGTGGATGGGGGGGGGTGAAGATCGAAGGAGCCAGTGGAAGTGGCGAAGGTCAGAAGAGGAAAGGGTTCAACTCTGGGAATATCAGAGTGAAACAAGGGGATCCAAAGAGGAGAATGGAGGCATGCAAAACCTGTGGGAAGACTCACTTAGGAGTCTGTCTCAAGGGGAAAGCTGTATGCTATAACTGTGGATAGGAGGGGCACATTTTGCCTAACTGTCCAAGTCCAAAGAAGAATCACAGATGTTTTGTGTGTGGGTCAACTAACCACATAGCAAAGAACTGCCCGAAGAAGGGGATGGACGGGAATAAGGGAGATAATAGCAGTAAATTGGCTATTGGTGGTCCAGCGCAGCCGGGTAGGCCGATTGCCTGCACATTTAATATGACGGTGTAGGATGCAGTTGCATCCGGAGATGTAGTTGCAGGTATTATCCCGATCAACGATATAAATGCTTACGTGTTGTTTGATTCGGGTGTTACTTGTTCGTTTATAGCATGTGATTTTGCTAGACGATTAGGATTACTTCCCGAAAAGTTGCCTATACCTTTAAATATTAAGGTAGCAAACGAAGAGATAATTCCTGTTGAAGATATTCATAGGAGTTGTTGTATAGACATACAGGGTTGTAAATGATCGGTAGATTTGATACGATAAAGTTAGGAGAATTCGATGTAATTCTCGGAATGGATTGGTTGTTTAACCATGGGGCAATTATAGATTGTTAGAAGAAATGTGTGAATATTATAACGGTGAGACAACCTCAGGTAGTATTTTACGGTAATAGATCGTCGGGGCGTTCGTGTTGTCTTACCATGACACAAACTAGGAAATTATTGAGGAAGGGATGTGTAGGTTATCTGTGCCATGTTGTTGATACCTAGAGAGTGGGAGCGACCATGGAACAAATACCTATAGTTTAAGAATTCACGGATGTATTTCTAAGTGAATTATCGGGTCTTCCACCGGATAGGGAGATCGAGTTAGTAATAGACATTGTGCCAGTAGCGGAGTATCGTATCGTATCGTATGGCGCCAGTGGAGATGAAGGAGTTGATGGTTCAGTTACAAGAACTGTTGGACAAAAAGTACATTCAACCGAGTGTTTCATCGTCGGGAGCACCGTTACTGTTTGTAAAGAAGAAGGATGGTTCGTTAAGACTTTGTATCGACTATCGAGAGTTGAACAAGTTAATGATAAAGAATAAATACCCATTGCCTAGGATCGATGATCTATTTGATCAGTTAAAAGGGGCAAAGTATTTTTCTAAAATAGATTTGAGGACGGGGTATCACCAGTTGAAGGTTAGGAAGGAGGATGTACGTACCAAAGACGGCATTCAGGACTCGTTATGGTCATTACGAGTTTCTGGTGATGTCATTTTGGTTGACTAATGCACCAGCTGTATTTTATGGATATGATGAACAGAGTGTTCAAATAATATTTTGACAAGTTCGTCTTGGTGTTTATCGATGATATTCTAGTCTATTCTAAGACGTCAGAAGATCATGCTGAACACCTAAGAATAGTGTTGGAGACACTAAGGAAGGAAAAGTTGTATGCGAAGTTCACTAACCGTGAATTTTGGCTAGAAAGGGTACAGTTTTTAGGTTATATTATTTTATTTAATAAATAGAAAAAAATAGTTTTTAATTATTAAAAATACATAATAAATTCCTAAAAAATATTTTAAAGCCTAAAATTGGGTTTTTAATAATTTTGAATATATTTCATATATATTTAATAGTTTTAGAATATTAATGGTATTTAATTTATTTAATTATAATATTAAATAAATAATTTTAATACATAAAAATTAATTAAAAATATATTATGGTGCTAGAAAATATTTTAAGTTATTTTTATGACTTCTAATATTTTGTTATAAATTTTATTAATAATTTATTATTAATGTTAATTAATTTATTTAATAAATAAATTAAATAAATTATGGAAAAATAGAATTAATGATTTAAAAATCATATAAAATGGTTTAAGTGTTATAAAAATATTTTAAGTTATAAAATATAACATTTGATATTTTTTCATGAAAATATTAATATTTTAATATTAATAGCAATTATCGGATAATGGATTTAAAGGTTTAAAAATCATATAAATGTGATTTTAAAGTATTAAAAATACTTTGATATATTATAAATATATTATAATATTATTTTATGATTTTTATTAATATTTAATATTAAATAAGTATTCATGATAAAGGAATATTATGGTATTTAAATTATATAAATACGATATTAATGATTGAAAAATCATGATAAATGGTAATAATTATCTGAAAATTATTACGAGCTTATGAAAAATATTTTGACTGATTATTAATTATCTAAGATATTTGTGAAACAGTTTAGACTGAGTCTTAGTAATATTAGACTCGATAATTGTCCGACTAGACCATCGGAATGTCAGAAATTGTATCGAATTCAACTCAGACTGCAAATAGTTTGACTTAATACTAGGTCTTATGTGCTATATAGAATGGTAGGGTTATGTGTTATGTGTTTAGGTTATTCTATGATTATATATAACAATATTATACTACAATGATATTATTCTAATATTTAGAGATTGGTATTGTTTATATTGGGTTTTCAGATAAAGCTAGATAGATCGCATGACAGTAATCAACTGAACAGGCAAGTTTTCTTGAAATAATCTTTTAACTTGTGGTTAATCATTGTTGATTACCATGTCTATGAATTGTTGAATCGTACTCTGTGCATATTTCATGTATTCATCAGGTATGAAAGGTTGATCACCTTCATTACCATTCGGTCCATATATAATTGATATATCCATGTTAAATGTTCGTTCAGCTATGAAAGTTTGTTTATGCTAGTTCATAATTATTTTGTAGAATTTTAGCCAGCTTATTGTTCAATTCTTTCTATCATGATATATCCTTATTTTATTAAACTTAAACTTGCTGGGCAAATTTTTTTCTCACCCTTGCTATATCATGATAAATATTGTAGATTAGAACGAATACTTTGGATACAAAGAAAAGTCAAAGCCAAGTTCGGCTTGGGACTATATGTGCAGCTATATTTGTAACAGTAGTGTATGATAATAACTTTGTATATCAGATAGGATAATGAATTATGTATAAGTTAAGGTTACTCGACCTTGGGGTTAATGTGTATAGTTTAATGTATAAACAATTTATGTTTATATCTTTCGCAATAGTTATAGAAATAGTATACCAGATCCTTGGTGATTAGGACCGAGATTTGGGGATGCTACAGTAAGAATGACCCACGGGGAAACCCATGTGAGCCCCATGATCACATGGCATGATCTTGGTGAGCAAGCAAAGGATAAGTTGTGTGATGGCCAAGGGATGAAAAGTAAGGAGGTGGTAAAGAGGTGGGATTGCTTAATGTCTAGAATGCCCTCAATTAGGAAATCCTATAAATAAGAGAAGAGTTGCTAGATTATTTACTTGTTAAATTTTCCACCAACATCTAAGTGCTTATTTAGTAGAGAGAAAAAGTAAGAGCTAGTCTTTGTTAATCCATGAAGCAAGAAGAAGAACAAAGTTTATCATCAAAGGTAATGATCCTAAACCATGATTCTCCCTCTCTTCAATTGTTAGAGAAGTGAGTAGTGGTAAAACTTGTATGATAAGAAGTAATAAGAATGGCTAATCAATGGACCTAAACCTTAATAAGACATGTATAAGTAATTCATACTTATTTAAGTTATGAACTAATTAAGAACATGTAACTTATCATGTGTATACATTAATGAAATATGTTTGGTTAGGATGTTAGTATGATGGAATGAATCCATTTGAAACGGTGTAAAAATCTTAAGTAACGAAGTTATGGCAGAATTTATGTGATTAGACTATAATCGTTGAAATCGTGAAATTCTCATAATGGAAGTCAAAATTTAACATTGAACTCGAAAACGTGACGAACATTTATCGTTTTCGTAAAAATGAACAAAAAGGTGAATTACTTGTTAACGAATTCGAAAATGTAAAATTCTTTAATGAACACATAGTTCATGTGATTTGTGAGCTAATGGCTTTTGAACGAGCCAATTCAGACTTAAAATGAACAATTTATGAGCACAGGAAGTTCATCAAACAAAATAACTATAAAATTTTTCTGGGGCTCGGGATCCGCGCCGCAGCGCGACCTAGAGAGTTGTGGTCGGCGCTGCAGCGCGAGGCCATAATGTGAGATACTGGGAAGTGGCACCGCAGCGTGACCCCTAGTACTAAGAGTGAAATACAGTCAGCCAAGACCGAGTAGTATGACACATCGAAACTCATACACAAACATGTGAGTCTTGTATGTGAAGATGGCGTATGCGTTAGTAGTACTAGAATGAAGATAGTAAGGAAAGCTTATAACTAAAGAAAGAAAGTAAATTGATTATGGTAAATTAAATTTCCTTAATTAACTTGAAGTAACATCCGTAATGAGGATTATAATAAAAGGTTGAAGAGATTACTTGAACGTTAACCTAAGCACAACGTAATACGGTGGAACATAACCAATGATAACAACTCTAATGAACAATTAAATTAAGAAGAAGGGTAAGATATAGTAGTAAACATACTTGATTATATATAACCTAATGTGGTATGTTATGTGGTTATATAGTGTATAGACCTTAAAGACTTAAAGGAAAAGTATTTAAACTATAGAAGACGCTAAAGGCAAGTGTTCTAACCCTTGTCTATGTTCATTTTTGACAAGATTTGTAATTCCTGTAACTTACGCATGAATTGATGTATGATGAAGTCGAAGCCAATTCCTTCAGCTAGACTTAAGATGTTTCTTTGGATTTCTTATAATTAATCTATCGAACTGTTGTCAAGTTTTGCCAAACTATTTTGGTATGATTTTCAAACGAAAACTGAGTATGCTAAACAAATGTTTTGTTATCAAACGATAGGCACGTGAGGTTGCCAAAACTTAAATGTACATACGTTTAAAGAAAGTAGTGTTATACAACATAGAGTACTATATGTTGATCACCTAGACGTGTTCATATGTAATGCTGGACTTACGGACTTGGTGTCGGGTTGTCCTTTTCAAAGAAGTATGAAATTCTCAAGGTCTTGGATCGGAATAAATGTTTTACTGAATGTTGTTCATTGTGAAACGTTTTAAGAAAAGAGAAGTGTTATTTTGAATTATCGATAGTACTTCATAACTATTGTTCAGTTATTGAAGATATGCGATTTGAATGTTTTAAGCATATTGTTTAAATGGAATTGTCATACTTGTTGAGCTAGTTATTCTCACTCTTGCTTGAACCATATGAATGTAGCTAAGACCGGACGAACCGAAGGATCCGGTAAAGATAAAGGGAAGGCTAAGGCAAACCTATAGATTACCTTTGTAATAGTATAGGTGAATCTTGTTATTATTTTATATTATGACAAGAATACATGTAATGGTTATAAAGAACCTGGGAATGGTAATATTGTTTGGAATATATATAAGATATATTCGTTCTTTTGAGGCATTTCAATTGAATGTATGTGTGAATTGTAGCACCGTGTAGCACCATATGTCGGGTTGGAAGATACTCGGATTTGGGGACGTCACAACAGTACCTAGGGTAGCCAGAATGACTACCTTTAAAGAATTTAAGAGCGTAGGTCCACCGGAGTTCAAAGGAACTACGGACCCAATAGAGGCCCAGACTTGGGTGAAGGAAATAGAGAAGACGTTTGTTATTACAAATGTAGTAGAGGCGCAAAAGACTTTTTTTGCGACCTACATGATAAAAGGAGAAGCCAACTTCTGGTGGGAGGCTCACCTGGGTGGGGCTAGGACTGATGTTGTTATGTGGGAATAGTTTAAGAAGGTTTTCTTCGAAAAATATTTTCCTACAAGTATGCAGGGAAGAATGGAGATTAAGTTCTTAGAACTTAAACAAGGGGACATAACGGTTCCCCAGTATGCGGCCAAATTCAATAAATTGGCAAGGTTTGCTCCACACCAAGTGGACACTGAGGAGAGTAAGGCTCGTAGGTTTGAGCAGGGACTGAAACCCTGGCTCTATAATAGGATTTTTTTGTTCCAAAGTGGTTTATATGGAACCATTCTAGAGAAAAAAATTATTGCGAAAGGTGGTAGTGAGGCTTTGAGCCAATACCACAAAGAGAGAAAGAATAAGAGCAATGGAGAAGGAGGACCCAAGGTGGAGGGAGCTAGTGGCAGTGGAAGTATGCCCAAGAAGAAGAGTTTTAACTCCGGGAATATCGGAGTGAAACAAGGGGATCCTAAGCGTAGGATCGAAGCATGCAAGACATGTGGAAAGACTCATCTAAGAGTCTGCCTTAAGGGAAAGTTAGTTTGTTATAACTGTGGGCAGGAAGGGCATATATCACCCAATTATCCTAATCCCAAGAAGAACTGGGGTTGTTTTGTTTGTGGGTCGATGGACCACATGGAAGGAAATTACCCAAAGAAGGGGTCAGAGGGTAGCAAAGGTACTGGTAGTGGTAAGTTAGCCATTACTGGACCAACACCATCGTCGGGTAGACCCCACGACCCGTACTTTTTTAATATGACCGTCCCAAGATGCGGTTGCATCGGCCAGATGTAATGTAGCAGTATTATTCCAAATCGATGAAATAAATGCTTATGTGTTGTTTGATTCGGGTGCTACTTGTTCTTTTATAGCATGTGAATTTGCTAAGCGATTAGGTTTATTTCCAGAAAGATTGGAAATACCTTTAGATGTTAAGGTAGTAAATGAAGAGTTAATTCCCATTGAACACATTCATAGGAATTGTTGTGTAGATATTAGAGGTAACAAATTATTGGTAGATTTAGTACCAATAAGGTTAAGAGAATTCGATGTAATTCTCGGTATGGATTGGTTGATTAACCATAAAGCTATAATAGATTGTCATAGGAAAAGTGTGAACCTTCAGCTTTCTAAGAAAACCAAGGTAGTTCTGACGCCCCCAAAATAGGTATACATCACCTATTCTGAGTCACCAAATACATGGTACAGAATACAAATACAATTTTAAATATATAACATGAACTATGAGTTTTAATACAAATATTATCTTCTAGACAGTATTAAAACTCAAAATAAGTCCTTAAAACATTTATTAACACACTATTTCATAGAATAGTGAGGACTACTAATGCTATCGTCTGACCGCCACTCTGCTTCCCCGACTAGTCCCCTCGCTACGTTCTCATTTCAAAGAGAACAATGAAAGTAAAAGGGTGAGCTCAACTAGCCCAAGAAGAAATATTATGACTAAGATAATGCAGAATAAATTATCATTAGCCTTCAACAATGTTAAACTGATAAAATACAATAAACATCAAGTTTAACTGTAGAGGAACAAGCAATCCATTAAAAGAGTCAAGTAGAGAATAAAATCTACTATCTTTTATGATTTTAAAAGGTTTTCCATCACTTTTATCATTGAGACTCGACAATAAATAATCCACATCATCCCCCGCACTACTACTGACCAAGATATTCATTAGTATCACAACCATAAATTATCCATGCACTACGGCCAAGGATATTCGTGTACTCATCAATGGTCATGATCATGCCAACAACTGTCCATCAATGCACTACGGACCAATGAGGACTTTTACCACATCATTTGTGACATTACGGTCATGATTATACCGAATAATCTCTGGTCATAATCATACCAAGTCCATCTATGCACTACAGGCCACAGATGACTTTCAACATAATATAAACATGAGGATGATGACAATGATATTCAATAAAAACAAGTTCAAGAATTAATTTATCCAGGAACTAATAACGTCCAAATTGTCAACATGATACTTCTTTGTAGAGTAAAACTCAAGAATGCTCAGAAGAATATTTCCATGAAAAGATACTGGATGAAGCGCAAATATCAAGGATATTCCACTAATTTCATGGAATATAGAAGTCAAAAATTTAACCAATTGAGTATAATAAAAAATGGAATAACAAAAGAAATCACCAAGCATGCAATAGACCGCACAGACAGGTTATTCCAATAGAATAATAAATAATGGAACCAGGTCATGCGTAAACGCACAGACAGGATATTCCAACAAGATAATAAATAATGAAACTAGGTTATGCTTAAACGCACAGACAGGATATTCCAATAGAATAATAAACAACGGAACCAGGTCATGCGTAAACGCACAGACAGGATGTTCCAACAGAATAATAAATAATAGAACCAGGTCATGCGTAACGCACAGACAGGATGTTCCAATAGAATAATAAAGAATGGAATAACAGAAGAATTTCACCATGTATGCGGTACTTCGCATAGACAGGTTATTCTAACATAATAATAAAGAATGGAATAACAGAAGTTCTCTTCATGAAGAGGAAAGAAAGAAATAATACCCCTTACCGCAAAAGAAGAGTATTCCAACTAGTAGGGCGAGGATATTCTTGAAGAAAACTTGCACTACGCTCAAAGCTTCTAAAAACTCTAAGAAATACGCTCAAGATTATAGAAGAATTCTCTGAACTTCTAGTGTGGTTTTCAATTCTAACTAAGCATCCTATTTATAGGAAAATAGAAAGGATACTATGCTGCACTATGCAATAAAATATAATATATTCTATTTATAATCTAATGAAACAAAACTAATAAAATATATTATGTATATAATCGCATTATCATTCACGGGTTACAACCCTTGAATCAACATCCCACCTCCACATATATATATATATATATATATATATATATATATATATATATATATATATATATATATATATATATATATATATATATATATAAACTTAATAAAGCACTCTGACTTTTCCATGCCAACCAATTCATTTTGATTCCGTGAATGCTCTCCACTTATTCCACCCGTGGGCCCCACCTTATAATATATATATATATATATAATATTTAAATGTATATTTATACAGAATAATTTATATCGATTATTATATAAAAAATGGGTAAATAAGCAAAATTTACATCAAATACTTCATAAAAATCCCCTCAATATTTTTAACAACATTTATCATCATTATTATAATTCACAATATTAATCGACCAGGTCGTTCCCAGGAAAGAGGGGGCTTTCCAATAAGGATTTTTTCCTATTGGCGTGCAATTAGGTGACCAAACCTCTCCTTGGTAGAACTTCTTGACATCGTTAATATTGCAAATAATAATATTAATAACTCTGTCATCTCAATTATTGATTTAATAATATATAAAATATCGACAATAATTGAATCAAATAACATGAGATACTATGCAATAATTACTGAAGCAATAATTGAACAAAACTAAGTGACTTCTCATGTAAGCATCAATAATCAATACAGTGTGCTACTATGCAACCATGCCAGACTTATACTTTTCTCACCGAGTAGTTCAACAGCTTTTAATCAGAAAACTTCCGCCGTTATTTTCATAAAAATATTTTTTCGCTTTCTCAATTTGACAATAATTCCGTTGTGGGGTCCACTAATGATTATGCCACGTCGTAAATCTAATATTCCCCGTTAAAACGAATATTCCCTAACCAATCGAATATTATAAACAACTTGCGTACTTTGCAAAATTTATAAATATTACCCACAACTATAACATTATATCAAATTCATTCCATAATATTTAAAAAATGATATTTATAGAAAAATCATCTTTATTAAAAAGTTGGAGTCTTACAACCTCCCATTCTTATGAAATTTTGCCCTCGAAATTAGGGTACGTACCTGGTATGTCGAAGAGGTAAGGATACCTTAATTTTATTTTAGATTCTAACTCCCAAGACATTTCCTCAACATCGGGGTTTCTCCACAAAACTTTGACTTGAGGTATAACCTTGGAGCGTAGAATATGTTCCTTTTAATCCATGATTTGAACACAAACCTCTTCATACGTCAAATCTTCCGCTATTTCGTTCGGTTCTAACTCAATAATGTGGTTCGGGTCTTCCACATATTTACGTAACATGGGTATATGAAAAACGTTATGAACACGAGACATACTTGGCGGTAAAAAGAGTCTATATGCCAAAGTTCCTATTCGATCGAGGATTAAAAATGGGCCAATGAATCGAGGATTGAGCTTTCTTCTCTTTCTAAATCTCGTAGCTCCTTTCCATGGAGCAATACGTAACAACACATGATCTCCAATATCGAATTCCACGTCCTTTCGATGAAGATCAGCATAACTCTTTTGTCGATCTTGTGAGGTTTTTATACGTTGCCGGATCATTTAAATCTTTTTCGTAGTCATATGTACCAACTCCGGTCCTAACAACGTTGCTTCACCAACCTCATCCCAGCATAATGGAGAACGACACTTTCTTCCATACAACGCTTCGAATGGAGCCATGCCAATACTTGCTTGATAATTGTTGTTGTATAAAAACTCCACCAACGGTAAGAACTTGTCCCAACTTCCCTTGAAGTCAAGGACACAGAGTCTTAATAAATCTTCAAGAGTTTGAATAGTCCTCTTTGATTGTCCGTCCATCTGAGGATGATATGCCGAATGAAATCGTAAGTCCGTGCCCATAGCTTTTTGCAAACTAACCCAAAATCGTGAAGTGAATCTTGGGTCTCAATCAGAAACTATGGATACTGGCATACCATGCAGTCTTACAATCTTGTTTATGTACATACGAGCAAGACGTTCAAATGTATAAGTTTCTCGTATTGGTAAGAAATGAGCAGACTTGGTCAATCTATCAACAATGACCCAAATTAAATCTATGCCTTGAGAAACCTTGGGAAGACCAGTAATGAAATCCATGGTAATGTGCTCCCACTTCCATTCTAAAATTTCAAGTGGTTGCAATGGACCTTTTGGTACTTGATGTTCCGGCTTGACTCATTGACAAGTTAGACACCTTGAGATAAATAGCACTATCTCTCTCTTCATATTGCTCCACCAAAATGTATGACAAAGATCACGATACATTTTGGTACTCCCAGGATGGATTGCAAATGGTGTGTTGTGCGCCTCCATCATGATCCTATACTTTAAATCAGGGTCGTTAGGAACACAAAGTCTGGAGTTGACTCGAAGTATTCCTTCTTCATCGATTCTTGCTTCTGGAATAGCACCTTCTTGCACTTTCTTCCTCATACGCATCAGCTCCAGGTCTGTAGCTTGAGCAGCTTTAACTTTATCAATTAAATTCGGTTCTACTCATATATTCGCCATCATCACATGGGTTCCTGGAGTCTTTAACTCTATCTCCATCCTTTGCATGTCACACAAAATAGGCCTTTACGTTGTCAATATCGCACTCGTACCCGCATATGATCTTCTACTTAATGCGTCAACTACCACGTTCGCTTTTCCAGGATGGTATTAGATGGTATGATCATAATCTTTCAACAGTTCAAGCCAACATCGTTGTCGCATGTTGAGTTCCTTTTGAGTGATGAAATATTTGAGGCTTTTATGATCCGTAAAGATCTCCACTTTCTCCCCATACAAGTAATGCCTCCAAATTTTAAGTGCGAAAACAACAACTACCAACTCTAGATCATGAGTAGGGTAATTCCTCTCATATTTTTTGAGTTGTCGAGAGGCATAGGCTATGACTTTCTCATGTTGCATGAGAACACATCCTAACCCTTTGCCAGAAGCATCACTTTAGATGACAAATCTCTCCGAGCCAAATGGTATTGTCAGAACAGGTGCTGAAATGAGTCTCCTCTTGAGTTCTTGAAAACTCTTCTCACATTCCTCATTCCAACCGAATTTTGTATCTTTTCGAGTAAGCTGAGTTAATGGAGTAGCGATTCAAGAAAACCCTTCTACGAATCTCCGATAATAACTAGCTAAGCCGAGAAAGCTACGTACTTCGGTCACTGATTTAGGTTGCTCCCAGCTTTGAATAGCTTCAATTATTGTTGGGTCAACAGATATTCCATGACTTGATACTATGTGCCCAAGGAATACTACTTCCTCAAGCCAGAACTCGCATTTCTTCAACTTGGCATAAAGTTTATATTCATGAAGCTTTTGGAGTATCAGCCTCAAGTGTTTCTCATGATCTTCACGGCTTTTGGAATAAATAAGGATGTCATCAATAAAGACGACCAAACAGTGATCCAAATATTCCTTGAATACTCGGTTCATCATATCTATGAAAGTAGCAGGAGCATTAGTCAATCCAAAAGACATGACTAGGAATTCATAATGCCCGTACCGAGTTCTGAAAGCCGTGTTTGGAATTTCATCTGTTCTAATCTTCAATTGGTGATATCCGGAACGAAGATCAATCTTTGAAAAGAATTTGGCTCCTTGTAACTGGTCAAACAGGTCATCAATACGTGGCAATGGGTACCTATTTTTGATGGTGACATGATTCAACTCTCGATAATCAATACAAAGACGCATACTCCCATCTTTCTTTTAAAAGAATAGAACAGGAGCACCCCAAGGAGAAGTACTAGGACGAATGAAATTGATGTCTAACAATTCCTGCAGTTGGATCTTTAACTCCTGAAGTTCAATAGGAGCCATTTGATATGGGGCTTTGGAAATAGGTTTTGTACCGGGTTCAAGGTCGATACAAAATTCAATTTCACGCTCTGGGTAGGCCAGGAAGTTCTTCAGGGAATACATCAGGAAATTTATTAACAATAGAGATATCATTCAAAACTAACGTATTTTTGTTTAGATATGTGACATGAGCTAAGAAAGCTTGACATCCATTTTTTAATAAATGAATAGCTTTATGGCTTGAGATGACAGTGATTGATTTTAATGGTTTGGTTGCTTGAATTCGCATAATTGGTTGGTTAGGAATATGAAAGCTAACAACCTTACGAAAACAATCGATTTTTGCATGATGAGTAGTTAACCAATGAATCCCTAGAATTACGTTAAATGCAAGTATTTTCAATGAAATAAGATCGACAGGTAATGTGAGGGTACCAATTTGAACCAAACAAGACTTATAAACAGTGGATGTAATGAAGGTTTCTCCCAATGGAGTTTCAACAGATAAGTCAAAGTCCAATTTCTCCGGAGTCAAATTTAAACGTTGGGCACAAGTAGGAGGAATAAAAGAATGGGTAGAACCGATATCAAATAAGGTATATACTTCGCTAGAATTTATGATAAGCTTACCCGTGATGACCTCATTTGGGTTCCTTAATTTTTTGGAGGTCACAAAAAATGCTCTCCTTTGAACTACCGGTTTTGTCTTGTCTGGGATGGCCTTTGATGCCTCCACCCCAGCTAGACTTGTCTTTGGTGCATGAAAAAATCGGGTCAAGTAACCTTCTCTTCCACAATTGTAACATGCTTTGGATGACATCGTGCAGTTTGGACTGATGTGTCCCTCTCCTCCACATTTGAAGCATATGATAGGTGGTCGTTCTCCTTCCTTAACGACAGGTGTTGATGCTGACGTCTTTCCATCATTGTTGAATCTCCTCTTCTTGAAATGTCCATTCTTCTTTGTTTTGACCATGATTACCACCGAAGTGGTTACCATTTCGCATGTTGATTCCTCCACGCTTATTGTCACCGCTTCGATGATCAAGTATCACCGGTATTATCATTTTACCACCGCTCTTTTTTAGTTGGGTTTGACTCATTATCAAGCTCCAATAATCGAGCCTTATTAACAACATCTAAATACAAACACGCTTTATGAGAGATAAGATATTGACGTATCTCGGGTTTCAAACCTCTTAGAAACATTCGCGTCATTCTCTCCTCATTATCAACCAAATGGGACGCAAATCGGGACAACTCGACAAACTTGGCTTTGTACTGCGACATGGTCATGTTGTTTTGCTCCAGCTTGATGAACTCTACCTCTTTCATGTGACAAATACTTTCAGGAAAGTACTTGTCGTTGAATAATTCTTGGAACTTCTCCCAAGTCATCTTCAATGCGGTAGGTTGAGAACGTTTTACTGATTCCCACCAATGAATCATCTCTCTTTCAAACATGAAGGTGGCAAAGGGAACCTTTTGCTCCTCGAAGCATCCCAAGACATCAAATATCTTACAGATCTGCTTTATCAACGTCTCCGCCTTAAGTGGTTTTGGCTCTCCAAAAACTCAGTTGTCCAGCTCTTGAACTGCTTGGCGGCGACTGGTCCCGAGAGTTACCAGTGTTTCCACCTGCATTTTGGATAGGAGCTGCTCTTGCCTGATGTTGCATGAATTGCGTAAAGCCTCTAAACATTCCATCGTTCATCATCTGGTCCGTGTTGTTGTTTACCTGAGGATTATCGCCTTCCTGATGCACATTATCCTGATTATTGATCTGTGGAGACTCAACGGTCTCCTGTGTTCCATTGATGTTTTCAACATTCTCGGATGTTATTTTAAAATACTGCCACAAAACAAGGGTTAATTAACATATCACATATTATCCCTATACTCTGACCGACCAATTAAATATCAACTAAACTTAGGTAGGTCATACTAGCGAAGGAATTCCCCGTCTCTCCCCTCCTAGTTCCTGTCTCACATCTCAGCCAGGGATCATATCCCAAAGCTTTGATACCAACTGTGACGCCCCCAAAATAGGTATACATCACCTATTCTGAGTAGTCAAATACATGGTACAGAATACAAATACAATTTTAAATATACAAATGAGCTGTGAGTCTTAATACAAATATTGTCTTCTAGACAGTATTAAAACTCAAAATAAGTCCTCAATACATTTATTAACACACTATTTCATAGAATAGTGAGGACTACTAATGCTATCGTCTGGACCGTCACTCCGTTCCCCGACTAGTCCCTACTACGTTCTCATTTCCTGAAGAGAACAATGAAAGTAAAAGGGTGAGCTCAACTAGCCCAGTAAGAAATATTATGACTAAGATAATGCAGAATAAATTATCATTAGCCTTCAACAATGTTAAACTGATAAAATACAATAGACATCAAGTTTAACTGCAGCGGAAGAAGCAATCCATTAAAAGAGTCAAGTAGAGAATAAAATCTACTATCTTTTATGATTTAAAAAGGCTTTTCATCACTTTTATCACTAAGACTCAGCTTAATAAATAATCACATCATCCCTGCACTACGGCCAAGGATATTCATTAGTATCACAACCACAAATTATCCATGCACTACGGGCCAATGAGGACTTTTACCACATCATTTGTAACATTACGGTCATGATTATACCTAATAATCCTCGGTCATAATCATACCAAGTCCATCTATGCACTCTCACAGACACGAGATGACTTTCAACATAATATAAACATGAGGATGATGACAATGATATTCAATAAAACAAGTTCAAGAATTAATTTATCCAGAACTAATAACGTCCCAAATTGTCAACATGATACTTCTTTGTAGAGGAAGTAAAACTCAATAATGTTCAAGAGAGAATATTTCCATGAAAAGATACTGGATGAAGCCCAAATATCAAGGATATTCCACTAATTTCATGGAATATAGAAGTCAAAAATTTAACCAACTGAGTATAATAAAAAATGGAATAACAAAAGAAATCACCAGGCATGCGATAGACCGCACAGACAGGTTATAGAAGAATTCTCTGAACTTCTGGTGTGGTTTTCAATTCTAACTAAACATCCTATTTATAGGAAAATAGAAACGATACTATGTTGCACTATGCAATAAAATATAATATATTCTATTTATAATCTAATAAAACAAAACTAATAAAATATTATATATACATATATATATATAATCGCATTATCATTCATGGGTTACTATGTTGCACTATGCAATAAAATATAATATATTCTATTTATAATCTAATAAAACAAAACTAATAAAATATTATATATATATATATATAAAGGCCTGAGATGAGAATCTGGAGGTGGGATGTTGATTCATGGGGTTGTAACCCATGAATGATAATGCGATTATATATATATATATATATATGACTTATATATATAAAATAAACTTAATAAAGCACTCCTGCCTTTTCCATGCCAACCAATTCATTTTGATTCCCGTGAATGCTTTCCACTTATTCCACCTGTAGGCCCCACCTTATATATAATATACATATATATATATATATATATATATATATATATATATTTAAATGTATATATATATATATACTGAGTAATAATTTATACCGATTATTATTATAAAAAATGGGTAAATAAGCAAAATTTACATCAAATACTTCATAAAAATCCTCAATATTTTTAACAACATTTATCATCATTATTATAATTCACAATATTAATCGACTGTGTCGTTCTGAGAAAGAGGGGCTTTCAATAAGGATTTTTCCCTATTGGCGCACAATTAGGTGACCAAACCTTTCCTTGACAGAACTTCTAGACATCGTTAATATTGTAAATAATAATATTAATAACTCTGTCATCTCAATTATTTTTTTAATAATATATAAAATATCGACAATAATTGAATCAAATAACGTGAGATACTATGCAACAATTACTGAAGCAATAATTGAACAAAACTGAGTGACTTCTCACGTAAGCATCAATAATCAATACCGTGTGCTACTATACAACCACGTGTATTACTGTACTTTTACTACCGAATAGTTCAACAATTTAAACTGTAAAACTTCCGTCGTTATTTTTAAAAAAATACAATTTTAAATATACAAATGAGCTGTGAGTCTTAATACAAATATTGTCTTCTAGACAGTATTAAAACTCAAAATAAGTCCTCAATACATTTATTAACACACTATTTCATAGAATAGTGAGGACTACTAATGCTATCGTTCGACCGCTACTCCGCTCCCCGACTAGTCCCTACTACGTTCTCATTTCACAAGAGAACAATGAAAGTAAAAGGGTGAGCTCAACTAGCCCAAAAGAAAAATATTATGACTAAGATAATGCGAATAAATTATCATTAGCCTTCAACAATGTTAAACCGATAAAATACAATAGACATCAAGTTTAACTGCAGCGGAAGAAGCAATCCATTAAAAGAGTCAAGTAGAGAATAAAATCTACTATCTTTTATGATTTAAAAAGGCTTTTCATCACTTTTATCACTAAGACTCAGCTTAATAAATAATCACATCATCCCTGCACTACGGCCAAGGATATTCATTAGTATCACAACCACAAATTATCCATGCACTACGGGCCAATGAGGACTTTTACCACATCATTTGTAACATTACGGTCATGATTATACCTAATAATCCCTGGTCATAATCATACCAAGTCCATCTATGCACTACAGGACACAGATGACTTTCAACATAATATAAACATGAGGATGATGACAATGATATTCAATAAAACAAGTTCAAGAATTAATTTATCCAGGAACTAATAACGTCCAAATTGTCAACATGATACTTCTTTGTAGAGTAAAACTCAATAATGTTCAGTAGAATATTTCCATGAAAAGATACTGGATGAAGCCCAAATATCAAGGATATTCCACTAATTTCATGGAATATAGAAGTCAAAAATTTAACCAACTGAGTATAATAAAAAATGGAATAACAAAAGAAATCACCAGGCATGCGATGTAATCGCACGACATAAAGTTATAGAAGAATTCTCCGAACTTACGTGTGGTTTTCAATTCTAACTAAACATCCTATTTATAGGAAAATAGAAACGATACTATGTTGCACTATGCAATAAAATATAATATATTCTATTTATAATCTAATAAAACAAAACTAATAAAATATTATATATACATATATATATATAATCGCATTATCATTCATGGGTTACTATGTTGCACTATGCAATAAAATATAATATATTCTATTTATAATCTAATAAAACAAAACTAATAAAATATTATATATATATATATAAAGGCCTGAGATGAGAATCTGGAGGTGGGATGTTGATTCATGGGGTTGTAACCCATGAATGATAATGCGATTATATATATATATATATATATGACTTATATATATAAAATAAACTTAATAAAGCACTCCTTTTTCCATGCCAACCAATTCATTTTGATTCCCGTGAATGCTTTCCACTTATTCCACCTGTGGGCCCCACCTTATATATAATATACATATATATATATATATATATATATATATATATATATATATATTTAAATGTATATATATATATATACGAATAATTTATACCGATTATTATAAAAAAATGGGTAAATAAGCAAAATTTACATCAAATACTTCATAAAAATCCCCTCAATATTTTTAACAACATTTATCATCATTATTATAATTCACAATATTAATCGACTGTGTCGTTCCTGTGAAAGAGGGGCTTTCCAATAAGGATTTTTCCCTATTAAGCATATTATTAGGTGACCAAACCTTTCCTCGACAGAACTTCTAGACATCGTTAATATTGTAAATAATAATATTAATAACTCATCATCTCAATTATTTTTTAATAATATATAAAATATCGACAATAATTGAATCAAATAACGTGAGATACTATGCAACAATTACTGAAGCAATAATTGAACAAAACTGAGTGACTTCTCACGTAAGCATCAATAATCAATACCGTGTGCTACTATACAACCACGTGTATTACTGTACTTTTACTACCGAATAGTTCAACAATTTAAACTGTAAAACTTCCGTCGTTATTTTTAAAAAAATATTTTTGTCGTTTTCTCAATCCGAAATAATAATTCCGTTAGGGGTCCACTAATGATTGTCTTTGTCGTATTTAATATTCCATATTAAAACGAATATTCCCCGACCAATCGAATATTATAAACAACTTGCGTACTTTGCAAAATTTATAAATATTACCCACAACTATAACATTATATCAAATTCATTCCATAATATTTAAAAAATGATATTTATAGAAAAATCATCTTTATTAAAAAGTTGGGGTCTTACAGTAGTGTTCTACTGTAGTAAATCACCGAGACGCTCTTATTGTCTAATCATGACACAAGCTAGGAAGATGTTAAGGAAGGGGTGTATGGGATACCTATGCCATGTTGTGGATACCCAGAGAGTGGAAGCATCATTGGAACAGATACCCTATAGTACAAGATTTTGTGGATGTATTCCTAGATGAGTTACCAGGTCTTCCGCCAGATAGGGAGGTCGAGTTTGTGATTGATTTGTTACCAGGTATGGCACCAATTTCTAGGGCACCTTATAGAATGGCGCCGATAGAGATGAAGGAGTTAATGGTTCAATTACAAGAACTATTAGACAGGAAGTACATTCAACCGAGTGTGTCTCCGTGGGGAGCACCAGTATTGTTTCTAAAGAAGAAGGATGGGTCATTACGACTTTGTATCGACTATCGAGAGTTGAACAAGTTAACAATTAAGAATAAATATCCATTACCTAGGATCGATGATCTATTTGATCAGTTGAAAGGGGAAAAGTATTTTTCTAAGATAAATTTGCGTACGGGGTACCATCAGTTGAAAGTAAGGAAGGAGGATGTACCTAAGACGGCATTCAGAACTCGTTATGGTCATTACGAGTTTTTGGTTATGTCATTTGGTTTGACTAATGCACCCGACGCATTTATGGATATGATGAACATGGTGTTCAAACAATATTTGGACAAGTTTTTCGTAGTGTTCATTGATGATAGTCTAGTTTATTCTAAGACGCCAGAAGATCATGCTGAACATTTAAGGATAGTGTTAGAAACACTATGGAGGGAGAAGTTGTATGTGAAATTCACTAAGTGTGAATTTTGGCTTGAAATAGTGCAGTTTTTAAGACATGTTATTGATAAAGATGGCATTTCTGTGGATCCAGCGAAGGTGGAAGCAGTTAATAATTGGGAACAACCGAAAATACCAACTGAGGTTCAGAGTTTTCTGGGGTTAGCGGGATACTATAGAAGGTTTATTCAGGACTTTTCTAAAATAGCTACTCCATTGACGAATTTGACAAGGAATTCAGTGAAATATGTGTGTACTGAGAGGTGTGAGAATAGTTTCCAGGAACTAAAAGGAGGTTAAGTGAGGCACCTGTATTGTCTTTACCAGACGATACAGCAAATTTTGTAGTTTATAGAGATGTTTCGAATAGAGGACTGGGTTGTGTGCTCATACAGCATGGCAAGGTCATTGCATATGTGTCACGCCAGTTGAAGGATTATGAGAAGGTCTATCCTACTCATGACCTAAAATTGGCAACAGTAGTTTTTGCCTTAAAAATATGGAGACATTATTTATACAGGGAGATGTGTGATATATACACAAACCATAAAAGTCTGAAATATATCTTCACACAGAAGAAGTTGAATATGAGGCAGAGAAGGTGGTTAGAGTTGATAAAGGATTACGACTATGATATCCTATATCATCTAGGAAAAGCAAATGTAGTAGCCGACGCGATAAGTAGGAAGGGTAGGGAAAAGTTATCAATGTTAATGACTCAGAATGAGTTAATAATGGAGATAGAAATAATAGAGCTAGAAGTTAAATTACCAAATGAAGCGGTAGAGATATTATTCACAATGGAGACTCAACCAACCATAGTGGAATGAGTTAAAGAAGTATAATTAGGTAACGAGGAATGTGAACGAATGAAGAAGAGAATGGAGGATGAAGAGAAGACTAAGCATAACCTTGATAAAGAAGGGTTACTTCGTTTTGAAGGAAGAATTTAGGTTCTAGATAATTTTGAGTTAAAAGAAGAGATAATGAGTGAGGCCTATAGTTCGAGGTACTCGATACATCCATGTAGTACTAAGATGTATCAAGACCTTCGACAGAACTTTTGGTGGCAAAACATGAAGAGAGAGATAGCATAATATGTTAGTAAGTGCTTAACTTGTCAGAAAGTTAAGGCAGAATACCAACGACCAAGTGGATTATTGCAATCGCTAGAGATTCCAGAGTGAAAATGGGAGCATATCATAATAGATTTTGTGGTGGGACTTCCAACAACAAGGAAGGGATATGACGCTATTTGGGTAATAGTGGATCGGTTGACGAAATTGGCTCACTTCTTACCAATAGGTGTTAGTTATAACCTAGAGCAATTGGCTAAACTTTATGTTACAGAAATTATTTCAAGGCATGGAGTACCTATGTCGATTGTGTCAGATCGTGATCCAAGATTCACATTGAATTTTTGGAGAAGTTTGCAAGAGCAACTGAGAACGCAGTTGAGGTTGAGTACAACATATCATCCTCAGACGGATGGACAAAGTGAACGAACAATTAAAATGCTAGAAGATATGTTAAGATCTTGTGTTATGGATTTCCATGGAAGTTGGTGGAATTCGCTTGCAATAATAGTTTTCATGATAGTATAGGCATGCCGCCTTACGAAGCGTTATATGGGACGAAGTGCAGAACTCCACTATGTTGGGATGAAGTAGGTGAACGTCGAATGTTGGGACCTGAGATGGTACAACAAACGACATACATGGTAAAGTTAATACATACTCGATTGGTAGCGGCTCAAGATAGGCAAAAGAAGTATGCAGATCCTCACCATGAGAAGAGGGAGTTTGAGGTAGGGTCGTATGTCTTTTTGAAGGTATCACCTTGGAAAGGGAAGATACATTTTGGAAAGAAAGGGAAGTTAAGTCCAAGGTTTATAGGACCTTTTGAAATTTTAAGAAGGGTAGAGGAGGTAGCTTCTGAAGCAGCTTTACCTCCAGAGATGGAACGAATACACAATGTGTTTCACGTGTCAGTGTTGCGTCCTTATAAACCGGACTACAAAAACGTAATAGAGTATAAATCTATTCAAATAGAAAAAAACTTAACGTATGAAGAACTTCCAATTTAGATTGTTGATAGGAAGGAACAAGTCTTGAGAAATAAGATAATACCTTTGGTGAAGGTAGTTTGGAGGAACCACAATGCCGAAGAAGCAACGTGGCAACTCGAGAGTAAAATGAAGGAAAATAATTATAATTATTGCAGAAGATATAAAAATAAATTGTTTATACATTAAACTTTATACACTATTCCCCAAGGTCGAGTAACCTTAACTTATACATAATTCATAAACTATCTAACATATAACATTATTGTCATACTATACTATTACAATTTAGCTGCACACATAGTCTCAAGCTGAACTTGGCTTTATCCTTTCCTGTATCCGAATGTATTCACCTTATCTGCAATGTTTATCATGATATAGCAAGGGTGAGCAACAAGTTTGCCCAGCAAATAAAAGTTTATCTGAGGATATATCATGATTGAAAGAATATGAATAAAAGATTGGCTATGTTCAACAATATAAAAATTGAGAACTAGCAGGAATCAAATTTCATAACTGAACGATCAAGACGACATGAATAAATGTCAATAATAAACATGAACACAATATCTGGATCGGATGGTAATGAAGGTGATCAGCCTTTCAAACCTGATGAACACATGCAATATGCACATAGTGCGAATCAATAATTCATAGACGTGATTATCAGCAATGATTAACCACAGGCACAATTGAAAGAAAAACTCGAGGTCGAGTTTAGAGAACTTGCACAATAATAAGTTCATATCTTTTGGGCTTTGATTCTTGACTTCTGATCTTTGATCCTGTTCTTGGAGAGCTAACAGATGATATTTACTTAGCACTTGACTCTCTTTCACCCCTAAATCTCAAAATTGTAGAGAGAGAATGGACTTGGAGAAATGATAAACTAAAGTAAACTTTTCGTACTTTTTAATCTTTTGATTTTTGAATCCATGGCCACAAATGGTGCTAAGTGTCCATCAAATCTGATATATTAGATATATTTTGAGCACCTGGTTTAGGTTAGAGAAATGACTCCCCAAGATTTGGAAATCTTTTACTTAAAGTTTAAGAAAAGGGTATTTTAGTCATTTTGCATTCACTAAGGGCATTTTAGTCTTTTCCTCTACAACGTGAAGGGCATTTTAGACATTTCCTTTTTATTCCATAACATTTAACACTTAGCCATTTAATCTTAACTTTTGAGCTCCCGAATTAGGGTTTTAAATTTCTGAATTAGGGTTTCGAATTCACGGAACTAAAATTAGGGTTTTTAATTCGATCATTAGGGTTTCTAACAGTTCATTAAAGTTTTCTAACTTAATAAATATATTTTTAACATAACTTTAGGGTTTGCTAAAGTTACAACCTATCCAATCAATCCTTGATCCTTATTCATAAACTGTATATATAAAATCACTGATATGAATTATCTGATCGATGTATGATCTTTATCTACAATCCTGTACCCGTAGAACCATATACACAGATTCTTATGAACTCATACACTAAACATATACCTCATTATCAAACTAACACTTACAGTCTACCAAATCATTCAAGTCTTGTCCAAAAATTTTGAAATCCTTAAAATTCCTTTACAGAATTGTCAACTCCATACACTTATTTTCTATCTAGGTCCTAATATTGAACCTTAAATCAATCAATTATGATTTTAAAATTTTTCTAAATTCTCGGGTTATCACATTCACCGCTTCTTCTAAGAATTTCGTCCTCGAAATTCACCTTACACCTTACACCATACTGCTTACACCATTCATACACATCATCACATGCTACCCAATACACCACTCACAAGAGTAAAAAATTTTAAATTGTGCTGAGGAGTCATATAGACTATGATTTTTTATTTTTGTAAAGGTTTTATGGAAATTCATCCACAAACCGTCTTACCCTGAAGATATAGAAGGTGATTAGCCCAGTATGCCCAGTACTGGCCCAGTAATACTAGTTTTATTTGTTTCTCGTCATTGCCATAGGCACAATAAATTTACCTCAGTCTTATTGGATTTCGCCCCGAAATAATTTGGTTTGGGAAATTTTTTTCAATGAACACTTAGAGTTTTCATAAACATTAATCTAGCTGAATCGAATAGCGTAGACTCATATCAATAATCAATTTTAATCAAAATACGAATGTGTATAGCCAAACGTCGTTTGCAAAATAAAATTTTGAAAATATTTTTGAGAATGACGTAATGATGTTGTACTATATTAACAGTCCGTTTGAGGATGCCGTCATTGTATGACTTTATCATAACACATTATACAATAGTGGAACAATGATTTTTAGATCGAATTCACACTAACTATTCATGTATTTATAACTCTATCAACTTTTTATCATCTTTGCACCAGGTTACATGGTACATAAGTGATAAATAAAAATATATTTTGATATTTCAAATCATTATCGTCTAGCCAAAATAAGTAGCATGGACTATACTTTAAACCGTTCAAAAATCATTACAAATTAGTTCTATCATCTCAACAGGTAACGAGGTGTCGGTGGCCCGAAGTCCACGCATACACAATGGTCACCAAGAGTTGAGAATAAAATTTTTTATTTTTTTTCAAAAGCACATAGTACGTATTTAGCTTGATGTCAAAATTTTGAAGTCTAACATAGCAAGGAGTTTTAGAAAACCTCTGTCTCCACTAATAATCATATGCTTAAACAGTTTATCTATTCCTATTATCCTTAATACTCCATTCACACAAAACTATACCCAGTTCGTCAAATAACACTTATGAGTTCATGAACTTTTCACAATCATATGAGTTTAAGAATTTGTCCTAGTCAGACCTTTGGCGTCCATTCACTGAGGGGTTCATAAATATTTCATATAATTACGAGTCAAGAACGTACCATAAGTATGAGTTTTAAGAACTCGTAACTTAACCTTATATTCTCTATATATAACCTATATATCTGTTATACACATGAGAAAGGAGTCACCCTCTGAACATGCATATAACAAATAGTGTGACACAATCATTTCATAATTCCCACTTAATCCTAGCTCCCTTCTCAATACGAATTTCATTCAACTCGTATTCATAATCCTTTCCTAAATCTGTACCAATTCATAGTACAACTGACACACAATAATCTTACTGTAAACTTTTCAATCTTAGATTGATTCTTTTCCCTGTTATAACTTTATCAGATCACGGGGTGATCTCATCGTATATATAATGATTCATTTCTATATCTTGATTATTTTGTTTTACGATCTCCTATCCCTGTACCTTTATTATTAGAGTTAGGGAACTCTGCATCTTTACAACTCTTCGAGATTCGTCTTTGAAACTTACCAACCAACTAACTCTATATGAGTTAGATCTTATCCTAATCACTGCGATTATTGGTCTCATGTGTTCCTACCTAAGGTTCATAACCAACAGCTTTGATACCAACTGTAATATCCCCAAATCTGGGTCCCAAATCACCACAGATCTGTTATACTATTTCTATAACTATTGCGGAAGATATAAACATAAATTGTTTATACATTAAACTTTATACACTATTCCCTAAGGTCGAGTAACCTTAACTTATACACAATTCATAAACTATCTAACATATAACATTATTGTCATACTATACTATTATAATTTAGCTGCACCCATAGTCCTAAGTTGAACTTGACTTTATCCTTTCCTATATCCAAATGTATTCGCCTTATCTGCAATGTTTATCACGATATAGCAAGGGTGAGCAACAATTTTTCCCAGCAAGTAAAAGTTTATTTGAGGATATATCATTATTGAAAGAATATGACTAAAAGGCTGGCTACATTCAACAATATAAAAATTGAGAACTAGCAGGAATCAAATTTCATAACTGAACGATCAGGATGACATGAATAAATGTCAATAATAAACATGAACACAATATCTAGATCGGATGGTAATGAAGGTGATCAGCCTTTCATACCTGATGAACATATGCAATATACACATAGTGCGAATCAATAATTCATAGACGTGATTATCAACAATGATTAACCACAAGCACAATTGAAAGAACAACAACTCGGGGTCGAGTTTAGAGAACTTGCACAATAATTAGAAGTTAAGGTTAGGAACTTGCCTGTATCACCGAATACTGCTACACAGTTTATATCGCTTTATCTGAAGACCTATTGTTGATAATATAGATCCCCAATATTAGAATAATATCATCACAGCATAATACTATTATATATATATATATATATATAATAATCCTAAACACATAACACATAACCCTATCAGTTCATAAACAACCTATGACTCGGTATGAAGTCAAACTATTTCAGTCTGAGTTGAATCCGACAAAATCTAACATCCCGACGGTCTAGTCGGACAATTCACGAGCCTAATATTACTAAGATTCAGTCTAAACTGGTTCACAGTTATTTCAGATACTTTATTATCAGTCAAAATATTTTTCATAAGCTCGCAATCATTTTTAGATAATTATTACCATTTATCATGATTTTTTAATCATTAATATCGTATTTATGTAATTTAAATACCATATAATTCCTTTATCATTAATATTTATTTAATATTAAATATTAATGAAAATCATAACATAATATTATAATATATTTATAATATGTCAAAGTATTTTAATACCTTAAAATCATATTTATATGATTTTTAAACAATTAAATTCATTATCCGATAATTGCTATTAATATTAAAATATTAATATTTTCATGACAAAATATCAAAAGTTATATTTTATAAGTTAAACTATTTGTATAACACTTAATTCATTTTTATATGATTTTTAAAACATTAATTCTATTTTTCCATAATTTATTTAATATATTCATTAAATACTTCCATTGCCATTAATATTAATTTATTAATGAATTTCATCACAAAATATTAAAAGTTATTAAAAATAACTTAAAATATTTTCCAACACCTTAATATAATTTTTCATGATTTTTCAAGTATTAAAATCATTTTTAGATAATTTATTTAATATCATAATTAAATAAATTAAATACCTTTTATATTTTAAAAATATTAAATATTTATGAAATATACTCAAAATAATTAAAAACTAATTTTTAGCTTTAAAATAATTTTTAGGAATTTATTATGTATTTTTAATAATTAAAACTATTTTTTTTTTCTATTTATTTAATAAAATAATTCATTTTCCAAAATTAAGTGTCACTAAAGGGCCCTATAGCGGCAGAACCGTCGCTATAGGTGTTCTTGAGCATTTTCCAGAATTTCATGTCAGACTACAAGGTACTCACTTTGACCAGCATTAGATTCATGTTCATACTTTTAGTCATATATGTAGTATAAGTTTAATACTACAATTCCAACTCACGTTCATAGCTAAACAACATAACAACATAGAGATCTAAGCCCTTGAATTTCTTGTCAGAGCTGTTCTTCATTTCTGGGTTTTCCAGAAATAAAGAACAGTTGTTAGTACCTACTTTGGGTTCTTATAACTTTGATTCTAAGGTCTGTTTGTGTGATCTAAGAGTTCACACATGTAGTATACATGTCAGGGTACAATATCATAACACTAAATCAGTCAAACAACATCACAAGCGAGAGATCAAGGCCGGTCAAACAGTCAGAATCGTGTTCTTGAGAAATCTGGGTTTTCTAGATTTCTTCATAAGGCTGGTGGTCAACGCTGGTTTGACTACTCATTACTTTGATTCTATGCAAGCTCTAAGTAATCTATTAGCATGATTGTGTAGTACGTATACTAGTTTACAAGATTAAAACCACAACTTGTCCAAACTAACCAAACACAGCAAGATCTAGAGTTTCAAAAGTGGATGTCAGAAATTTTGGGTTTCTGGGTTGCCCAAAAACTCAGTTTTTCGTGATCGGTCAACGAGTTTTGACTGCTTATAACTTGAGATCTTGACATGGTATGGAGGTGATTCCACTTCTAGTCTACTCTCCTCATGACAGAGATCAAATCTATAACTTAAAACACAACAAATAATTAACACACAAGGATTTATGAGCCCTGGCATATGGTTGTCAGGCCATATTTTATGGTTCATAGTCAGTCCTTAAAAACCTAATTTCTTGCATCTAGATGTTATGGATCCTTGATGTAACATCTTAGATCACTCAATAACATCCTTATACACAACTCTAAACAACAACTAACAACATCTAACAATAAATCACGTAGATTTTCAAGTTTTAGGTTTTATACCTTTTGGGCTTTGATTCTTGACTTCTGGTCTTTGATCCTATTCTTGGAGAGCTAAGAGATGATATTAACTTAGCACTTGACTCTCTTTCACTCCCAAATCTCGAAATTGTAGAGAGAAAATGGACTTGGAGAAATGATAAACTAAAGTAAACTTTTTTTACTTTTTAATCTTTTGATTTTTGAATCCATGGCCACAAATGGTGCTAAGTGTCCATCAAATCTAATATATTAGATAGATTTTGAGCATATGGTTTAGGTTAGAGCAATGACTCACCAAGATTTGGAAATCTTTTACTTAAAGTTTAAGAAAAGGGTATTTTAATCTGTTAGTTCCCGAGGCACAATAGATATCTAGAAGGGGGGGTGAATAGATAATTAAAAACTTTTCTTTTAAACTCGTTAGTATGATTGTGATTAATGCACAGTGGAATGAGTATATGATAAACCTTCTTTGAGATATCTTGAATTAATGAGAGTAAAGCGCTTATTATAGCTTATAGCGAGCTTAGCATGCTTATAATGGACACGGTAGTTTTAAGTGGTTCGAGAGCACTAAAAAGCTCCTAATCCACTCATCTACTCCTTCAAAGAGAAATCCACTAAGGATGTCTGTTACACTTCTTGAATCTCACAGATTCCTTCTAGACCAGCAGTCTAGGCACTTCTTAGTTCACTCTTGAACTCTTCAAGTCCAGCAGACTTGGTTCTTTACAGTTCACTTAGAAACTCTTCAAGTCCTTCAGACTTGGAACTTCTCACTTCAGTTGATTGGTTGTTGTTTAGATCGTGATTAGTGCTACTCAGTTGCTATTAAGCACTTGTTTGAAAGAACTGAGTAGCTGAGGAAGCTTTCTATCTTTCTCGGATCGTAGAGTTGAGCGTTGAGTGTTCTTGCACGTTTTTATTCAATACTTGCTTGTCTTTCTCATCTGTCTGTGTTTTGTATATATGTGATCTTGAAATCTATTCGTTGAAGCCTTTTGAAGAAGCATTAAATGTGTTTGACCTTTCTGAACTTTGATAGAGACTTTTCTGCACATCTTCTAAATTTCACACTGGCCCACTAACATATCAGACTGCTTTCTCACCTAACACCTGAAAAGGTGTTTTTCTTTGCCCAATGGTCCTTTTCTTAGCTTCTTGAGTACGTTCCTTTTGATCAATAATAAGGATATCTTTTCTACCATTGGGACTGGTGAGTGCTTCAACGTTCAAAACTCATTCCATATTTCTTGGAATTTTCTTCAAACCAAAGGTAGGGCTTGATGCTTCTGACACACAGCAGATGACACTCTACTATCCATATCGTAGTGTCTTGTCATATTGGTGCTTGTTCTTAAGAGAACACTACGATTTCTTGCAAGGATTTGCACACTACGATCTTTTCACATGACGATCATCACTTGCTCATTTTGCAGACTCAACGTTTCTGAGAGCACACTACGATCTCTGAGTTAGCTTCGGCAAACGTCTGTACCACTCTACGATTTCTGAAGAGGTCCTTCAAGGCAAATACACTACGATCTTCTAAGCCCTACGATCTTGCCTTGGCTTCTGCAATCTGTTGATCAGCTTGATAGACTACGATTTTTGTTGAAGCCTATCTATACGTTTCTCGATAGATCAACCTAACATATTTGATCTCTTTATCTATACAAATGAGCATTAAAGGCTAAGATCAACCTAACAATTTTGATCTATCACTAAGTCCTTGTACATATATTCCTTGAAGGACTTTACACATAATCATGAGCATTTACATTAAACATCAAATAACAATATGCATTCTTCCAACAATCTCCCCATATTTGATGTTGACATAACCAAGGAGATTTGTTGCCATGATTATAAAATTTTATATGTAGTTGCAGCAAAGTAAACATGACTTAGTATTTCAGTGAGCAGCTTAAATTTCTAGAGAATAAGCATGAATTTATTGATGTATGAAGACATATATTACATTTAAGTTTGACTACATCAATACAACTTAAAACTCAACTTATCTCTATTTCTTCGGCCTTTTGCTTCTTGGAGGATTTGCATATTCCTTAGCTCTCCTCTTTCTGCTTGCTTCATTTCTTCTGGTTAAATCTTCCAGCTCACTTGGGCTTAGTCTAGGATTGTGATCATGCCTATTCATGAATGCAGGATCTCCAATTGGCATTCTTAGGCCTATTGTTGTCACCTCATGAGAGCTGGTAGTTGGCCCTAGACTCCTTAATGGTTGAGCCATTAAAATTTCATGTTGATTAGCTCGTTGAGCCTGATGGCTGGATCGTGGAGTCTTCTGAGTGATTTGCCTTGTAGGTGGGTTCCTCGAGGCTTGAGTTTGGAATTGTCCTCTGCCTCTACCCTTGCCTCCCTGACCTCCTTGATCTCCATTTCCTGTATTCTCCCCCTTTATGTCAGCATCAAGGGTTCGAATGTCTTTGGAGAGGCGACTGACTCCTTGGACAAGCTCATTGAGTTGACTCTGAGTTTGAGCAATGTCCTCACGATTTTCTTAGATCAAGGCATCAAAACGAGTTTCACGTCGTTGAAGAATGTTGAGAACAGTTTCTGTCTGCTGCATTTGACCCATGGAGAAGTCTTGAAATTCTTTGACTGCAGTTTGAAGGCTTTTGATGCTCTGTATCATTAGATTGTTCTGAGATTCTTGAGTTTTCTGTAAGATCAAGACAGCATCCCGATGCTTTTTAGCTGCGAGGAAGTGAATGTCGTCCCTATCCTTTATGCTTTGAAGCATTTCTTTGATAATCTCTTTAATCGTTTTAGAGAGCTCATTGCTGAGGGAGCTTGGGAGATTATTTACAGCATTGATCATTGATGTTAATCTCAGCTAAATAAGTGTAGTGTGATCCACAAGACTCTCATCGAGTTCCTTGACCACTTTCCCAGACATTGCTGATAGATCAGCCTTTATGGACAACTCTGATAGAATTTCATCCAGTTGGGGAAATTTAGAGGAGGGAGGTGATGTGCTTTTAAATTGATCTTGCAAGGAGTAGAGGGAAAGATCAAGATTGAAGTATTTGTTGCTG
Source organism: Panax ginseng (assembly GCA_020205605.1). Classification (NCBI taxonomy): domain Eukaryota; kingdom Viridiplantae; phylum Streptophyta; class Magnoliopsida; order Apiales; family Araliaceae; genus Panax; species Panax ginseng. Next base: position 72,309,062 of record CM035149.1, read on the forward strand.
GATGAGGAAGGAATATCTGATGGAGGGCCTGGGTTTGGATGTTTAAGGTTGGTGATTCTACGATTTGAGGTGGAGACTCTACAATGGGGCTAGAGTAAGGGATCGTAGAGTTGATAGGATGTGAGAGCATTAATGAGTTAATCTTATTTGGTTCCTCAGTTACAGAATTTTGGGATTCTACAACTGGAAATTGATTTAGTGGATGTAAAATCACTTCCGACCATCGTGTTAATTCATAAAATTGATTGAATGAGGATGATGGCAAATGATTAACTCTGAAAAGAGTTGGGATAGATAGTACCTCAAGTTTGTTCTTTGAGGAAGAATTGTTGGTGAGAAGCTTCTTGGCAAAATTGAATCTCCCTGGGAATCCATTAGCTAGCACTGAGATGGCCGGATACTCTTTGAAGCTCCAAAACATGTGACTCCAAGAGTTTAGAATTTGAGCTTGATGGAAAGGCATCATAGGTAGATATGCAAACAGTTGTTCATAGTTGGCTCTTCTGTGCCCATCAATGCCCACAACTATAATCTCTATTTCATCACCTTCATCCTCTTTTCTGCTTTCATTGGAGGATTCTGTTATCTTAATGGCCTCATGATGTTCTTGCACTAGTTCTTCTTCATTTCTTCTCGGAACCTCTTCTTCTATCATAGAGATGTCATGAGCCTCCCCCTTACCGTGATCATCTTCTTGTACTCTCAATAGCTCCCCCTCAACTGGGGCACTTTCTATAATGGGATTTTCAGCCATCTCCCCCTCAATAGGTGTATCCTCTATCATCAGTTCTTCAGGTGTCTCATCCTCAGTTTGAGCTTTAACTATTTGGCCTTCATTTGCTGGTTCCTTTTCAGCAGTCAATTATTTGTCTTCCCTCTTTAGTGCTTTCTCATTGACAAGAATATATTTCTTGACCAGTTTACTTCTTGGCTTTTTAGGCTGAGCCATAGCCTTAGGACTCTCTTCAGTTTTATCCTTCTGATCAGCCAAAATGTTTATTGCAGCTACTTCCTTGTTTGGTCTGGTCTCTACGATCGGTAAAGACTCTACGATCGAAGAGATTGATGGCCTTTTGGTCTTGTGGCTGATTTTATTCTTCTTCAGTAGTTAAGATATGGTAGCTCTATCTTCTTCTGCCTCAGCCTGATGTTGCTTCAGGATCCTTAGAGTCTCAATGTCTGAGGACTCTACGGGCTTATTGGTAGTGGATCCTTGAGGTTCTTCTGTAGTTCTGGCTTTCAACTTCTTTTTCCCTTTGCTTTTTCTGATTAAAGAAATGGGTTCTTCCTGGTTAGAATCTTCTTCTTCTTCTTCAGTTTCTTTGACAACTGACATGTTTCCTGGCACTCCTGATTCCTTTATTTCACCAGTTCTTCCACTGGATTCAGACATCATCCTCACATTTTTAGCTAGATTCCTTTTCCAGTTCTCAAATAGTTATTGGGTCATTCGACGATTTGGATTGATGGCTTCACCTTCATCGTCTTTAATTAAGTCACCAAGAGCAGCCTGTAGGATAATGCTTATGAATCGCCCATAGAGCATCTTCTGAGAACTCTTCGTCTTCTTTTAGCTAATTAACCATTTCCCAATCCATTCAAGTAATAGAGCCCCATAGTTAAGTTGTATTCCATAACATATGGCAGTCATGAGTTTGAGTTGTACCTCATTCACGGAGTCATGACCAGAGCTTTTGCAGCATATGCATTTTCCAACGATATCAGCTAGAAATTCATACCTCTTTGGAAACTCCTTCTTCGTGTATCCTTTGATAGAGGGAGATTTCTTGTGGTGCATCTTTTTGAGTACCTTATGGAAGTCTATGCCATTTATGAACGTATACCCTTCAGGTTTGAGACCTAGGGCTAGATTGATGTGTTCAGCCTTTAGTCTGATTTCCACATTCCTGACTTTCGCAGAGATGGTGTTGTTTTCAAATACACCATTATTGTAGAATTCTTTTACCAGCTTCGGGTAGATCAATGTGTTTGTACCTAGAGCTTCTTCAAGACCTGCCTTCTTTAGTAGCGACAGAGTCTTGTGAAATTAGGGTTCAGTTGTTTTGAACTCTCACAAAGAAGAGTCTCAGAATGGAGATAACACCGAAGTCGCCTTTGATTTCTTTGCAGGAAGTGGGATTGACTGAGCTTTCTACTGATTTAGGGTTTCTTCTTGAGAGAGGAGGAGAGAGATGATCTTTTGAACTTTGGATTTCAAAAAGACGATTTTAATTTGTACTTGTAACTTCCCTCTCTCCATTTTGCTTAGTGGGACAGGTGTCGAATTTTGCTTGGCTCTACGAATTTGACAGAGAAGGATTGTACTGAATTTCCCTTAACTCCTTCTGAGCTAATGTATTCTTCAGTAGGACTACGATCATTGAGATGGTCCTTGGGATCGTCGAGTCTGTTCTGCCATCATTGAGTCTGTATAGCAGTCGTCGTGTCTGAGCTGCAAACGTAGAGTCTGATCAAGTCCTCGTGATGAACCTTTTTGACTTAGCATTCTTCTCAGTTTAAGGTAGCTCAGGAAGGGCCAACCTCATTGAATGAATCAAGGGTTAGGTTTGTCCCTGAGGTACTTATCAGAGAGATTGCCTTGTTTGAGACTTGATCATCATAGGGTGCTCCTTTGGTTTTGATGTAACTCTGTTATCGTTGAGTCTGCACCGCGATTGTTGAGTCTCCACTGCGATTGTTGTCATTGTCTGACTCTTTGGTTCTACGATCGTGGTCTTCCTTTCATCATGTCTATGATTTCAAACATAGCCTTTAAACTTGTATGGTTAGCACATACTAGAGCATATTTTTCATGGTTGTAACTTAAGCATGCCTAGCTCACTTATTAACTTGTTAAATCTGGATTCATCTAAAGGCTTTGTAAAGACATCAGCAAGTTGATTTTCAGTAGGGATATATTATAAAGATATAGTTCCATTTTTCACATTATCCCTAATGAAGTGATACCTTATTTCTATATGCTTTGTCCTATAATGCATGATAGGATTATGAGTTATAGCAATTGCACTTGTGTTATCACAGTGAATAGGAATGGATTTAAATTCAAACCCATAATCTGCTAGTTGATTTTTCATCCATAAGATCTAAGCAAAGAATCGTCAAAAAGAATGTATTCAAATTATTCTCGCAGTTGAAGTAGACACTTTAATTTTTGCTTTTTGCTAAACCAGACACAAGTCATTTCTAGCAATTGACAAAAGCATCTGGTACTTTTTTCTATCAATTTTGCAAATGCAAAATCAAAGATCTGTGTATCCTCATTAGCTCAAATGAGGACTCCTTTGGGTACCAAAGCCCCAAGTGGGGTGTACCTTTGAGATACCTGAAAATTCTCTTTACAACAGTTAAATGAGATTCTTTAGGACTAGCCTGAAATCTAGCACAAATGCATGTTACAAACATTATATCTGGTCTACTGGCAGTTAGATATAAAAGAGAGCCTATCATTCCTCTATATTGAGTTATATCAATACTTTTACCTTTTTCATCTTTGTCAAGCTTAGTTGCAGGAGTAATTGGGGTTTTCATGGGAGATGCTGATTCCATGCCATACTTCTTAAGTAAGTCTTTAATGTACTTTGCTTGGTTGATAAAGATTCCTTCATCAGTCTGCTTTACTTGCAGTCCAAGGAAGAAGTTTAGCTCACCCATCATGCTCATTTCAAACTTGCTCTGCATAAGCTTAGAGAATCTCTTGCATAACTTTTCATCAGTAAACCCAAAGATAATATCATCAACATATATTTGAACTAATAGGACTTTATCTTTATGCTTTCTAAGAAATAGTGTGGTATCTACTCTACCTCTAGTGAATCCATTTTCAATAAGGAAGTTAGTTAGTGTTTCATACCATGCTCTAGGTGCTTGTTTAAGACCATATAAGGCTTTGTCTAATTTAAAGACATAATTAGAAAGAGATGGATTGATGAAACCTGGAGGCTGCTCTACATAGACTTCTTCTTGAAGTTCACCATTCAAGAATGAACTCTTGACATCCATCTGAAAGACCTTGAATTTCATATGAGCAGCAAAGGAAAGAAATATTCTGATGGCTTCCAGTCTGGCAATAGGTGCAAATGTCTCATCGTAGTCAATGCCTTCTTCCTAAGAGTAGCCCTTGGCCACTAGTCTTGCCTTATTCCTGGTGATGACTCCATCTTCATCCATCTTGTTTCTGAAAACCCACTTGGTTCCAATTATAGGGTGGTTCTTTGGTCTTGGAACCAATCTCAATACTTTGCTTCTCTCGAAATGATTAAGTTCTTCTTACATGGCCTCTATCCAGCTGGAGTCTTCCATAGCATCCTCTATCTTCTTTGGTTCTATTTGAGATAGGAAGCTTAGATAGAAGCATTCATTTTGAGTAGCAGCTCTTGTTTTGACTCTTGCATTCGGATCTCCAATGATTAGATCTTGAGTGTGATCTCTTGCCCATCTGCTTCCTGTTGGGACATCAGTTCTTATGCCTTCTTGTTTTAGATCTTCAAGATCTATTTCTTCTTCTTGATGTGGATGTTCGTTGTCTGGCATAGGCCTCTCTACGATCTCATTCCCTTGCTCAACGATTTCATTGTCAAACATTACAATCGCAGTAGTGGGCTCGATGACCTCGTTCGTAGTGTCTGAACTGTTAGTCATAGTGTCTTGAGGCATTGTTTTGTCTAGGTCTATTTCATCAAAGATGACGTGAATCGAAACTTCAACGCTCAGTGTCTTCTTGTTGAACACTCTGTAAGCCTTCCTGTCTGTGGCATATCCAAGAAAGATTCCTTCATCTGATTTCGGTTGAAACTTTGTCAAGTATTTCTTTCCATTGTTGAGAATGTAGCATGCACAATCGAAGACATGAAAGTAGCTGACACTAAGTTTATTTCCTTTCCACAGTTCATAGGGAGTCTTCTTAATCGTAGAGTGTATGAGTGATCTGTTCTGAGTATAACATGCAGTGTTGACCGCTTCTACCCAGAAGTACTCAGGTAGATGAGCTGCTGCTAGTAGAGTCCTTCCAGCCTCTATTAATGTCCTGTTCTTTCTCTTAGCAACTCCATTTTGTTGAGGAGTTTGTGGAGCTGAGAAGTTGTGACTAATGCCATTGTCTGTACAGAATTGGTCCATTTTTGAGAAGTCGAATTCTCTACCATGATCACTCCTTATAACCTTGATTTTCTCTCCTTTCTCGTTCATCACAAGTTTGAACATTTTGATTAGCTGGGAACTTGTCTCATCTTTCGAGGTTAGAAAGAACACCCAAGTAATTCTGGTGAAGTCATCAACTACGACCAGAGAGTATCTCTTTCCTCTAAGGCTCATTGTTGGAATTGGCCCAAAAAGATCCATGTGTAGCAGCTGCAAAGGCTTGTCAATTGAATTGACAGTTTTGCTCTTGAAAGTGCTTCTGGTCTGTTTTCCAAGTTGACAGGCATTGCACGTCCTTTCTTTAATGAAGTTGAACTTGGGTAGGCCTGCAACTAGATCTTTTGAAGCTAATTTGGACATTCTTTTGAAGTTGAGATGAGACAATCTTCGATGTCATAGCCAACTCATTTCTTCAGAAGCCTTAGCCAGAAAGCATATTGTCTCTTATGAGCTCAGTGTTCCAAGATTTACTATATAGACATTTCCTTCTCTTATTCCGGTTAGCTTTACTGCAGATGTCTTCAGGTCTCGAACATGACATTGATTGTTGAGAAATGTTACTTGATGGCCCTTGTCGCAGAGTTGGTTAATGCTTAGAAGATTGTGTTGTAATCCTTCCACATAGGCCACCTTGTTGAAGGATACCGCACAATTTCTAGCTGAGCCATAGCCTCTTGTCTTGCCAGAGCCATTATCTCCAAAGATGACCAAGGGACCCTCCTTCTCTATGTAGTTAGACAGAAGGGCTTTGTTCCCAGTCATGTGTCTTGAACATCCACTATCCAGATACCAAGTTGTGTTCATGGAGCTCTTTTCCTGAGGTAACATTAAACCTTCATTTTGGTACCCATACTTGCATGGGTCCTACTATGTTAGTACCCTTGGGGACCCAAATCTGCTTGATTTTGGGTCTCACATGCATGGAATTATAATGACACTTTGCAGCCTTGTGTCCAACTCTGTAGCACACAAAACATTTGATATGATGTATGTTAGTGTGTGTGTGTGTGTGAAAGTTCTTCCCCCATTTAGACTTTTGTGGGTTATTGGTCATCCTCCTGCTAGGCTGATATTCCCTTTTCCATGCGTTCTTTTGTTTCATTATTTATGAGGAGTGTATCTTACTTCTATCAGATCTTCCCGGGTTGGTTCGTAGAGTTGGTTTTATTGGACTCTCGATCCTTCGAGGTCAATGAGTAGTAGTTTGGATTACTCTTATCTTTTCTCGAAACCTAGAACAAACATGAGATCCCTTACTCCTGGGAATATGAATTGAATCAGCTGGGCAGGGCTTGACAGGCTCATCCTTCTGTGAGGATTTCACAAATATAATGCCTCTATTGAAACCTAAGACATTACCAGTGCTAGTTTCCTTTGCTTTTTCCACATATGACTCTGAGGTAGATTCCCCAAAGCCTAACCATGTTCTATCAGAGACACTTCTCTAGTTAGAGATTAAGGAGTCCATGGATAAAGAGGATTTATTCCATGTAGAGACTGTCTTTTCTAGATCCTTAATCTTTGAGGTTAGACTAGACTCTCTTTGAGTACTGAGCTCATTTGCCTGTCTCAAGAGCTTATTCTCAGCTTCAAATTTAGAGAGAGAATCAGTACTAAGAAGGGTTGTTTCTAGTTCCTCTTGAACCTTTTCTTTCTCCTTTTGAAGAAGTAAATAGTCTTTAGACAAAACTCTAAACCACTTCATGTATTGGTGCAGATCAAATGTTATGCCATGTAATGCAGTTCTAAGGTCATCAATATCTACATCAGGAGAATTGAAGTCAAATACCTCATCGATACTTACTTCATGTATGTTGAAGTTTTGTTTGTCCCTTGCATTTTTGGCCATCAAGCAGAGATTAGTCATTTGAGGATCTTCGTTATCTCCAGATTCTGGAGTTGAGTCATTATCAGAGTCACTCCACGATCCTCCGGCTACAAGGCCTTTGTCTCTCTTTACTGGCATTTTGTTGCCTTTGTATTCCTTCTTTGCATGTGATTTCTTCTTGAGTTCTTCTCTGAGAGGTTTGTTACAATTGGCAATGAAGTGACCAGGTTTCTTGCAGTTGTAGAATAGGTCATTCATTTTCTCCTGGCTGTTGTAGTTGCTAACTTTCTTTGGTTTGCTGGTTTTGCCTTGTCGCATGAATCTTCTTAGTCTTTTAACCAGCATTACAAAGTCCTCATTATCATCTTCATCGTAGTCAGAATCAATTTCAGTGTTGACTTTGGAGATGTTTTCAGTTGCTTTGAGAGCAACACCTTTATCCTTCTTTCTTCCTTCAGACAACGTTTCTGCTCGTTGTGTTAGCTCCAGTTTGTACTTGAGGAGGTTGCCATATAACTGTTGAACAGTCATTTCATGTAGATTCTTTGATTCTCTAATAGCAGTGGTTTTGGCATCCCACTTGCTTGGTAAAGCTCTCATGAACTTTATGATCAGATTTTTGTTTGAATAGATCTTTCCATAGGCTCGTAGAGAGTTGAAAGCGTAATATTGAATCTCTCAGATGTGGCGTTGACGTTTCTCCTCGAACGTGAGCAAACATCTCATATTGTTGAGTCAAGAGAGATTGTTTATTTTCTCCGACTTCTTCATTTCCTTCATGCATAATAAGCGGTTGCTTCCCAAACCTCCTTTCATTGCTTTGTAGTTGACCACGCTTTCAAATAGATCATCTTCTAATGATTGAAATAGGATGTTCTTGGCCTTTTTATCAAGCTGGACAACTCTTTTCTCGTTCTCTGTCCATTCTCCTTTGAGCTTGATCCGTACTCTGTTTGGGTCCTCTGTAGTTGGTGCAAGCTTTGTAGGAATGTAGAGCCCATTTTGAACAGTTTCAAATAGATCTTCATCTATTGAATCCATGTAAGCTTTCATCCTAACCTTCCAGTTAGCGAATTTATCTTTGTTGCACATAGGTGGCTTGCTGCCTCCTCCAGTCTTTGATTCGCTTGGTAAGTGTGCCATTGGATCTACTTAAGCTTTGTAGGCTGTATTATAGAACCTGCTCTGATACCAATTGTTAGTTCTCAGAGGCACAATAGATATCTAGAAGGGGGGGTGAATAGATAATTAAAAACTTTTCTTTTAAACTCGTTAGTATGATTGTGATTAATGCACAGTGGAATGAGTATATGATAAACCTTCTTTGAGATATCTTGAATTAATGAGAGTAAAGAAGTTATGAAAGTTATAGCAGTTATAATGGACACGGTAGTTTTATGTGGTTCAGAGCACTAAAAAGCTCCTAATCCACTCTTTTACTCCTTGAGAAGGAAATCCACTAAGGATGTCTGTTACACTTCTTGAATCTCACAGATTCCTTCTAGACCAGCAGTCTAGGCACTTCTTAGTTCACTCTTGAACTCTTCAAGTCCAGCAGACTTGGTTCTTTACAGTTCACTTAGAACTCTTCAAGTCCTTCAGACTTGGAACTTCTAACTTCAGTTAATTGGTTGTTGTTTAGATCGTGATTGGTGCTACTTAGTTGCTATTAAGCACTTGTCCAAAGAACTGAGTAGCTGAGCAAGCTTTCTATCTTTCTCGGATCGTAGAGTTGAGCGTTGAGTGTTCTTGCACGTTTTTGTTCAATACTTGCTTGTCTTTCTCATCTGTCTGTGTTCTGTATATATATGATCTTGAAATCTATCCGTTGAAGCCTTTTGAAGAAGCATTAAATGCGTTTGACCTTTCTGAACTTTGATGGAGACTTTTCTGCACATCTTCTGAATTTCACTCTGGCCCACTGACACATCAGACTGCTTTCTCACCTAAAACCTGAAAAGGTGTTTTCCTCTGCCCAATGGTCCTTTTCTTAGCTTCTTGAGTACGTTCCTTTTGATCAATACTAAGGATATCTTTTGTACCATTGGGACTGGTGAGTGCTTCAACATTCAAAACCCATTCCATATTTCTTGGAATTCTTCTTCAAACAAAAGGTAGGGCTTGATGTTTCTGACACAAGGCAGATGACACTCTACTATCCATATCGTAGTTTCTTGTCATATTGGTGCTTGTTCTTAAGAGAACACTACGATTTCTTGCAAGGATTTGCACACTACGATCTTTTCACATGACGATCATCACTTGCTCGTTTTGCAGACTAAACATTTCCGAGAGCACACTACGATCTCTGAGTTAGCTTCGGCAAACGTCTGGACCACTCTACGATTTCTGAAGAGGTCCTTCAAGGCAAATACACTACGATCTTCTAAGCTCTACAATCTTGCCTTAGCTTCTGCAATCTGTTGATCAGCTTGATAGACTACGATTCCTGTTGAAGCCTATCTATACGTTTCTCGATAGATCAACCTAACATATTTGATCTCTTTATCTATACAAATGAGCATTAAAGGCTAAGATCAACCTAACAATTTTGATCTATCACTAAGTCCTTGTATATATATTCCTGAAGGACTTTACACATAATCATGAGCATTTACATTAAACATCAAATCACAATATGCATTCTTCCAACATAATCGTTTCACATTCACTAAGGTCATTTTAGTCTTTTTCTCTACAACTTGAAGGGCATTTTAGAAATTTCCCTTTTATTCCATAACATTTAACACTTAGCCATTTAATCTTAACTTTTGAGCTCCCGAATTAGGGTTTTAAATTTCTAAATTAGGGTTTCGAATTCTCGAAACTAAAATTAGGGTTTTCAATCCAATCATTAGGGTTTCTAACAGTTCATTAAAGTTTTATAACTTAATAAACATATTTTTAACATAACTTTAGGGTTTGCTAAAGTTACAACCTATCCGATCAATCCTTGATCCTTATTCACAAACTGTACATATAAAATCACTGATATGAATTATCTGATCGATGTTTGATCTTTATCTACAATCCTGTACCCATAGAACCACATACACAGATTCTTATTAACTCATAAACTAAACATATACCTCATTATCAGACTAACACTTACAGTCTATCAAATCATTCAAGTCTTGTCCAAAAATTTTGAAATCCTTAAAATTCCTTTACAGAACTATCAACTCCATACACTTATTTTCTGTCTAGGTCCTAATATTGAACCTTAAATCAATCAATTATGATTTTAAAATTTTTTCTAAATTCTCGGGGTGTCACATTCACCCCTTCTTCTAAGAATTTTGTCCTTGAAATTCACCTTACACCTTACACCATACTGCTTACACCATTCATACACATCATCATATGCTACCCAATACACCACTCACAAGAGTAAAAAATTTTAAATTGTGCTGAGGAGTCATATAGACTATGATTTTTCATTTTCGCAAAGGTTTTATGGAAATTCATTCGCAAACCGTCTTACCCTGAAGACATAGAGGGTGATTAGCCCGGTATGACCAGTACTAGCCCAGTAATACTAGTTTTATCTATTTCTCCTCACTGCCATAGGCACAAAAATTTTACCTCAGTCTTATTGGATTCCGCACCAAAAGAATTTGGTTCGGGGAATTTTTTTCAATGAACACTTAGAGTTTTCATAAACATTAGTCTAGCTGAATCGAATAGCGAAGACTCGTATCAATAATCAAATTCAATCAAAATACGAATGTGTATAGCCAAACGTCGTTGGCAAATTAAATTTTTGAAAATATTTTTGAGAATGACGTCATGATGTCGTACTGTATTAACAGTCCGTTTGTGGATGTCGTCATTGTATGACTTTATCATAACACATCATACAATAGTGGAACAATAATTTTTAGATCGAATTCACACTAAGTATTCCTGTATTTATAACTCTATCAACTTTTTATCATCTCTGCACCTGGTTACATGGAACATAAGTGATAAATAAAAATATATTTTGATATTTTAAATCATTATCTTCTAGCCAAAATAAGTAGCATAGACTATACTTTTAACCGTTCAAAAATCATTACAAATTAGTTCTATCATCTCAACAGGTAACGAGGTGTCGGTGGCCCGAAGTCCACGCATACACAATGGTCACCAAGTGTTGAGAATAAAATTTTATTTTATTTTTCAAAAGCACATAGTGCGTATTTAGCTTGATGTCAAAATTTTGAAGTCTAACATAGCTAAGAGTTTTGGAAAACCTATGTCTCCACTAATAATCATTTGCTTAAACAGTCTATCTATTCCTATTATCCTTAATACTCCATTCACACAAAACTATACCCAGTTTGTCAAACCACACTTATGAGTTCATGAACTTTTCACAATCATATGAGTTTAAGAACTTGTCCTAGTCAGACCTTTGGCGTCCATTCGCTGAGGGGTTCATAAACATTTCATATAATTACGAGTCAAGAACGTACCATAAGAATGAGTTTTAAGAACTCGCAACTTAACCTTATATTCTCTACCTATAACCTATCTATCTGTTATACACATGAGAAAGGAATCACCCTCTTAACATGCATATAGCAAATAGCGTGACACAAACATTTCATAATTCCCACTTAATCCAAGCTCCCTTCTCAATATGAATTTATTCAACTCGTATTCATAATTCTTTCCTGAATCTATACCAATTCATAGTACAACTGACACACAGCAATCTTGCTGTAAACTTTTCAATCATTAGATTGATCCTTTTCCTGTTATAACTTTATCAGATCACGGGGTGATCTCATCATATATATTATGATTCATTTCTATATCTTGATCGTTTTGTTTTACGATCTCCTATCCCTGTACTTTTAGTCTTTTAGACTCGATCTACTCATCACTACTGTTCACCATTATTATCAGAGTTAGGGAACTCTGTATCTTTACAACTCTCCGAGATTCGTCTTTGAATCTTACCGACCAACTAACTCTATGTGAGTTAGATCTTATCCTAATCACTGTGGTTATTGGTCTCATGTGTTCCTACCTAAGGTTCATAACCAACAGCTTTGATACCAACTGTAATATCCCCAAATTCGGGTCCCAAATCACCACGAATCTAGTATACTATTTCTATAATTATTGCGGAAGATATAAACATAAATTGTTTATACATTAAACTTTATACACTATTCCCCAAGGTCGAGTAACCTTAACTTATACACAATTCATAAACTATCTAACATATAACATTATTGTCATACTATACTATTATAATTTAGCTGCACACATAGTCCCAAGCTGAACTTGACTTTATCCTTTCCTGTATCTGAACGTATTCGCCTTATCTGCAATGTTTATCATGATATAGCAAGGGTGAGAAACAAGTTTTCCCAGCAAGTAAAAGTTTATTTGAGGATATATCATGATTGAAAGAATATGAATAAAAGGCTGGCTACGTTCAACAATATAAAAATTGAGAACTAGCAGGAATCAAATTTCATAACTGAACGATCAGGACTGTAACGCCCCGAAAAATCGAACATTTGGTAATTACCTTTAATAATGAATAAAATAATATTATTTATTATTACGTGTTGAGAAGATGAAGGTCGTTCTATAACCTAGAAACGTCGGAACGTCGTAGTATTTTCACTACGTGGGAGAATTAAAGTGTTTGAATTTCTAATACGAAAATAAAAGTTTTCCAAGAAATTTTCTGAAAAATACTATTCATCGATTTCTGCTCGGGAACTATTTTTGAACTTCCGAGAAATATGTAACGTTATAATATCGAGGTGATATTGATTATGTAATAATAATCTAAGTATGGAAAACGTAATATTTCGCATCGCGACTTAATTTGGGAACGTTAGGTTATTAAGCGTTAAGGGAAGAGAGTTGTGATTATATAATGTATACATTATATGAAGTAATGGATGTAAGTATAATACGACATATTGTACTATTATGTATGAAGAATGAGATAACGTATATTAAGAATTAGTATACGAGTTAACATACAAAGATTATACGTAGGGTATAAATGTTAAGTTATTGAATTAAAGGTAATGGACTTGTAGGATTGCTAGCTTATTGGTAGAAGTCCAATAGAATGTGTTTCTCAAGCCAAGTGTTTGTTAATCATGAGTCCAAACAATGGTAGTGTAAGCCCGATAAGAAAACTAGCTAGATTAAACTAGAAAGCCCAATGATTTAGCCATGATCCATGGAGCGATCCAAGTGTAAGTGGGTAGACTTGATGGGCAAGGTTAATGTGTGGTGACCAAGTGATGTGATGAGCAAGTGTTGTGGCTAGCAAGTTTACTTAGTGGCTAGATAATGAATAGTAAGGAGGTGGGGTATGAGGAGGTGGAATGAGGAGGTGGAAATGAGGTGGTGGGATGTGTTAATGACCATTCTACCCTAGCTTTTGATAGCCTATAAATACCAAGCTCATTTCAATTTTGTTGGTTGTTATTTCATCCAACTTTCCTCTCAATATAAAGCTACTTATTGGTTAGGAAGAATAAGACACTTAAGCACTTATAAGCCACTTCAACCTTTGCTAGTTTTCTAAAGTGAATTAAAGTCATAGTCTTCAAGGGTAAGACTCATCTCTTTTATCTACATCTTTTCTATGATAGGATTGATAGAGAAGGGGGATGGTTTGAGGATAACATGTAATAAGTTATTAAAGAATGAACTTAAGCCGAATAAGTTGAATAAGAAACTTGAACATTAATAAGTTGCTAAGACCATGAAGAACCTATCATATGTTGTCATATGATGTTTAGTATGTTGAATATAGCATGCGAACTTTGATGGAAGGACTTAAGTTATTAATAAGTCATGTGCATGAAGATTTCTAGTTCATAAGCTAAATAAGTTAATGACTTGTGAAAATAAGTCAAAACCTACCTTGTTTATAAGATGGGTTAATAAGTAATATGTAATGAGCATATGTTGATTAAAATCCATTAAGAACGCTTAGTAATGAATATTTCTTGCGGACTTCACACGATTGATCGATTATCGTCCGAATTAATGAAATTCTTGGAATGGAAGTCGATTTTGTGTTTGAAGTTGAAAATGTTGGTTTTCGATGGAGACAAGCCATTTTAGTCATTATAGAGTTCATGGACTCAAAATGACCGAATTCGACTTAAAACGAAGAAACCAAATAATTGAACGTTCACGAACATTTATCGTTTTCATTAAAAATAAACTCATAGGTGAATTTTTAGCAAATGAAGTCAAATAGATAAAATTCTTGCATGAACACGTAGATTATGAAATTTGTGAACCGTAGGCTTTTGAACGGACCAATTTGGACTTAAAATGAAGAAGTTATGCGTCCGGGAAGTTCGTAAAAATGTCAAAACTGAAAATAAATTTGAGGCACAAAAAGTCCGCTACCATTACCGACTCTAAGCCTAGAATGGTCAGGCCAAGCAGTATGAGGTCGTGAGGTTTGTAGATCGCTAACTCGTACAAAAGACGAGTCACAGAGCAATCCTTGGCGCCGCGGTGCCAGTCCAAGAAAAATGATAGTGAAGAATGATTTCAAGTGTAGAAGGAAAGAGAACTTGTTAGTAATGAATTAAGATGTAATCATAATATGGTTAAGACATTGTAAGGTACTTGTAAGACACTATTGCATGTTGATTAAGAATTTTTAATCAATCGAAGATGAGCGGAATGAGAATGACGTAACGAAAGCCGGAAACCCTAATAACGAATCTAAGTTAGGAATTACGTTGAGATGAAGGGTAAGATATAATAATAATCATACTTGATGGTGTATGACTTAATGTGGTACGTTATGTGATTATGTATTATAGAATCATAAAGACTTAAAGTACTATATGGATATTAATCAGTAATCAGACGTCAAAGGCAAGTATTCTAACCCTTGTTCCAGTTCAGTCTGGACAAGCTTTGTAATTCATGTATTCTTTCACATGAAGTTTTGAATGATGAAGTCTTAAGCCATTTCTTTTGGCTAGACTTATATTATGAATCTGTCAAGCATGATTAATGTTTACCAAGTTATATTGGTATGGTTTTCAATCGAAGACCAAGTATACTAAAATGTTTTTGTCGTTTAACGACAGGCACGTGAGGTTGCCAAAACTTAAACGTATACACGTTTAATGAATGTAGTGTTGATCAACATAGAGTACTATGAAATGATCACTCGTAAGTGCTCGTAAGCTATGATTTTACTTACTTGACTTAGTGTGTCGGGTTGTCCTTTTCAAAAGAACTTATGATATGCTCATAGATTTGAGCCATAATTGTTATTCTACCGAGTATGGTTGTATAAAATGTTTTGAAGGAAAAGAAGTGTTATTTTGAATTATCGATAGTACTTCATAACTATTATTCAGTTATTGAAGATATATGAGTTCTATGTTTCAAGCATGTTATTTATTAGAATGGTAGTACTTGCTGAGCTAGTCATGCTCACTCTTGCTTGAACCATATGAACACACCTAAAATCGAACGGACCGAAGGCTCCGTCAAGGATAAAGGCAGGGCAAAGACGAACCCGTAGTATACTTATGTAATAATATAGGATGAATGTTTGTAATATATTGATATTATGACAAGAACAACTGAAAGGGTTACAAAGAACCTGGGGAATGTAATATTATTTTGAATATATATAAGTTATATTAGTCCTTTTGAGACTATTCAATGGCATGTATGAATGAATGGTAGTACCGTGTAGCACCATCTGTCGGGTTGGAAGAGACGCGGATTTGGGGGCGTCACAAGGACAACATGAATAAATGTCAATAATAAACATGAACACAATATCTGGATCGGATGGTAATGAAGATGATCAGCCTTTCATACCTGATGAACATATGCAATATACACATAGTGCGAATCAATAATTCATAGACGTGATTATCAACAATGATTAACCACAAGCACAATTGAAAGAACAACAACTCGGGGTCGAGTTTAGAGAACTTGAACAATAATTAGAAGTTAAGGTTAGGAACTTGCCTGTATCACCGAATACTGCTACACAGTTTATATCGCTTTATCTAAAGACCTATTATTGATAATATAGATCTCCAATATTAGAATAATATCATCATAGTATAATACTGATATATATATATATATATATATATATATCCAATATTAGAATAATATCATCCTAAATATATAACACATAACCCTATTAGTCCATAAACTACCTATGACTCGGTATCAAGTCAAACTATTTCAGTCTAGGTTGAATCCGACAAAATTCTAACATCCCGATGGTCTAGTCGGACAATTCACGAGCCTAATATTACTAAGACTCGGTCTAAACTGGTTCACAGATATTTCAGATAATTTATTATTAGTCAAAATATTTTTCATAAGCTCGTAATAATTTTCAGATAATTATTACCATTTATCATGATTTTTTAATCATTAATATCATATTTATGTAATTTAAATACCATATAATTCCTTTATCATTAATATTTATTTAATATTAAATATTAATGAAAATCATAACATAATATTATAATATATTTATAATATATCAAAGTATTTTAATACCTTAAAATCATATTTATATGATTTTTAAACAATTAAATTCATTATCCGATAATTGCTATTAATATTTTCATGATAAAATATCAAAAGTTATATTTTATAACTTCAAATATTTTTATAATACTTAAATCATTTTTATATAATTTTTAAAACATTAATTCTATTTTTCATAATTTATTTAATATATTCATTAAATAAATCCATTACCATTAATATTAATTTATTAATGAATTTCATCACAAAATATTAAAAGTTATAAAAATAACTTAAAATATTTTCTAACACCATAATATAATTTTTCATGATTTTCAAGTATTAAAATCATTTTTAAATAATTTATTTAATATTATAATTAAATAAATTAAATACCTTTTTATATTCCAAAAATATTAAATATTTTTGAAATACACTCAATATAATTAAAAACTAATTTTTAGGAATTTATTATGTATTTTTAATAATTAAAAACTATTTTTTTCTATTTATTTAATAAAATAGTTCATTTTTTGAAATTAAGTGTCACTAAAGGGCCCTATTGTAAGACCCCAACTTTTATGAATAAAAAAGAATTTTTTTATAAATATCATTTTTGAATATTAAGGTTTGAATTTATTATAATGTTATAGTTGTGGGTAATATTTATAATTTTTGCAAAGTAAGCAAGTTGTTATATAATATTCGATTGGTCGGGAAATATCGTTTTAACAGGGAATATTCGTACAACGACACAATCATTGGTGGACCCCACAACGTAATTATTGTTTAATAATAAAACGATCAAATATCTTTTATGAAAATAACTACGAAAGTTTTATCGTTAATCGCTGAAACACCCGATGTTAAAGTAAAAGAATACGCTGTGGTTGCATAGTAGCACCAGTATTGATTATTGATGCTTACTTGAGAAGTCACTCGGTTTTGTTCAATTATTGCTACGATAATTGGTTTATATAGTATCTCACGTTATTTGATTCAATTATTGTTGATAATTTATATATTATTAAATCAATAATTGAGACGACAAAGTTATTAATATTATTATTTGCAATATTGACGATATGTCTGAAGTTACATCGAGGAGAGGTTTGGTCACCTAATTGCACGCAATTAGGGAGAAATCCTTATTGAAAGCCGCCTCATTCTGGAACGACTCTTATTGTTAAATATTACAAATTATAATAATGATGATAAATGTTGTTAAAAATATTAAGGTGATTTTTATGATGTATTTGTTATAAATTTTACTTATTATTTAGATTCTCACTTACTCATTTTTTTTAAAATTATCGGAAGGAAGTTATAAAGTATATATATATATATATATATATATATATATGGATATGATCCATAAGAAGTATTTGCTATGGAGAAAATTTGGGCAAATAAAGATCATATCCGTTCATTTCTATAAATCTAGGGCGTAGATTAAAAATAACAAAGCCCTTATGCTAGATTTAATGGCGACGTTGAATTTTTTAAAAGGTCAAATACGCTACACCAAGTAAGCGGATGATAAAAAAATTTTGATGCCCAAATTTACTACTGCTCTAGCGTCTGACGTTTGAATTTTAAATTAGAAGACTAATTTGGACGAAGGTTGATGGGTCAGCTTGGACGAAGGTAGTGTTGGTCGGTGAGTTTGGGTCGAACCCGACATTGACGGGAACTGAACACGAGACAACTTTGTTGTTGTTAGGATTTGAAAAGGAGGAAGCCATGAAAAAAGAGAGAGCTATGCTTCTTCTTATTGTTTTGTTTTAGAGAGAGAGATAAAGATATGTGTGTAGAGAGAGAGAGAGAGAGCTTTGGTGCCGCTATCTCTTCTCTCAACTCACTCATGCACTGTGCTTTATGGAGGGAAGGAAGGAGGGGCATCGAGTGTTGTAAGTATTAATTCGTCAGATACTCCAAGAAACAATCAGTTTGGGGGCAATATTGGGCAGTATCATATTTTTTTATAGTACGCTACTTGGTGTAGCGTATGGGAGATTAAAATTTTTAACGTACGCCAGTTCGTCTAGCGTAAGGGCTTTGTTATTTTTTAATCCGCACCCTAGATTTATAGAATGGACAGATATGATGCTATTTGCCCAAATTTCCTTCATAACAAATACTTGTTATGCATCATATCCTTATATATATATATATATATATATATATATATATATATATATATATATATATATAAAGTGAATTATGGGTTGGGGAAGAATCGTGGTGGTAAGTTTGTATAACATAGATATATATATATATATATATAGTAAGTAACATGCCTGTCTTATACGGCAGGTCACATGTGTGTGTGTATATATATATATATATTATATTTAATATTTTTGTTTTATTAGAATATTTTATTGCATAGTGCTGCATAGTAAATCAAATTTTTTTCGTAAATCAAATTCATGAATTGCTCATTTAATATTTACTATGCAGTCCATGATTTTCTAAATTCAAATAGTATCCTTTTCGTTCTCCTGTAAATATGATGCTTACTTAGAATTGAAAATCACACCAGAATCAGAGAATTCTTCTTCTATAATATTGAGCGTATTTCTTTAGAGTTTTTTTTGCTTTGAGCGTAGAAAACAGTAAAAGTTTTCTTCAAGAATATTCCCGCAATACCAGTTGGAATACTATTCTTTTCAATGTAAGGGATGTTATTTTTGTTCAATATTCGCTTGAAATAATTTTTTCTTCCATACTCTGTAGTATGTAAGTAATATTATTTCGTTTCAGATTTCGAATTATATACTTGTTTTGTTAAAGTTTTGGCTTCTAGACTCCATGAAATTAGTAAAATATCCATGATATTTGCGCTTCATCCAGTATCTTTTCATAGAAATATTATTCTGAGCATTCTTGATAAGTTTTAACTTTTTCATGCCGAAGTACTATTCACGGGGTACTATTCACTCGGGTACTATTCACCCGGGGTACTATTCATGATAAATATTGATTCGTTTTAGATCCAAATTATTTTTCGTACAATATTATTCTTGAATTTTACTCCACAAAGCAGTATCATGTTGACAATTTGGACGTTATTGATTTCTGAATAAATTAAATTATAAATCTTTAAAAATTTATCCTTGAACTTGTTTTATTGAATTCTTATATCATTGTCATCATCCTCATGTTTATATTATGTTGAAAGTCATCGTATTCAGGTGCATAGATGGACTTGGTATGACTATGACTAGGGATTATTCGGTATAATCATGACTGTAATGTTACAAATGATGTGGTAAAAGTCATCATTGGCCCGTAGTGCATTGATGGACAGTTGTTAGCATGATCATGACCATTGATGAATACACGAATATCCTTGGCCCGTAGTGCATGGATAATTCATGGTTGTGATACTAATGAATATCCTTGGTCGTAGTGCAGGGGTGATTCGATGATGTGGATTATTGATTAAGCTGAGTCTCAGCGATAAAAGTGATGAAAAACATTTTAAATCATAAAAGATAGTAGATTTTATGATCTACTTGATTCTTCTAATGGATTGCTTGTTCCGCTGCAGTTAAACTTGATGTTTATTGTGAGACCCTGAATTTTATGAAATAAAAGTATTCAATTTTCTTATAATTATTATGTTATTTAGTAAATGGTTAAATTGAGAAAGGGATCAAGTTAACGGTGATATTTGAAAATTTTACAAAGTAAGCAAGTTGTTATTCGTTGTGTCGGGGAATATTCATTTTCACAGAGAATATTCGTTCGATGGCATAATCATTGGTAGACCCCCCCAACGAAAGTATTGTCGTATTTAGAAAACGTCAGATTTATCTTTTATTAAAAATAACGGCGAAAGTGTTATCGTTAAAACTGTTGAACTATCCGGTAGTAAAAGTACAGTAATACGCGTGGTTGCATAGTAGCACAGGGTATTGATTATTGATGCTTATGTAAGAAGTCACTCAGTTATACTCAATTATTGCTACAGTGATTGTTGCATCATATCTCTCATATTATTGATTCAATTATTGTCACAGTATCATCTGCATAATATGTTATATTATTAAATCAATAATTGAGACGACAAAGTTATTCATATTATTATTTGCAATATTGACAATGTCTAGAAGTTTTGTCAAGGAGAGGTTTGGTCACCTAATTGCGCACCAATAAGGAGAAATTCTTATCGGAAAGCCCCCTCTTTCCTGGGAATGACCTGGTTGTTAAATATTGTTAATTATAATATTAGTGATGAATAAGTTCGTGTTGATTAAAGATGAAATTGATAGTTCCATTGTGTTTGAATTATTAGTGTTAGTGAAAATCGACAATTATTTCGATAATAATTGATGTTTGAAGGTTATATTAACCAATCGAGTAATTAACCGGATAAATGAACAATTAATTGCTATTAATTCACATGATTATAACTATTTGTTCACATGTGTGTACTATTGATTCACATTCATTTACTATTAGGAGAGTTGGTGCAAGATTGATAATACTTGCATGACTAAGTTAAAAATGGAGGTATAGATGGAGGTACTATACTGTAATTCGTATTTTCACATGTCTAGAACTATTGATTCATATGATTTACTATTGATTCACATTATTTACTATTAGGGGAGATGTTGTAATTTTGATAATACTTGCAAGACTAAATTAAAATGAAGGAAAAGAGGAAGGTATTATATTGTAATATTTCGAGCCCCAAAATGTGCAATTATCAAAACTATATTTTTCTTTAAATAGAAGCTCATTCTTCCTTCATTTCTCACCAATTCACTAAAGCTATAGAGCAATTTTTATAGAGAGAAATTATGGAGAGAAAAGAAGAAGAGAAGTCTCACTACCCTCACTATTCCAAAGATCCAGCTTTTCTTCTAAGGTAAGGGTATTATTCTTTCGTATTCATGAAGAGAGTTATTTTCTTTCAATACTCGTAAGGGTTGTTATTCCATTCTTTATTATTATGTTGGAATAACTTGTCTACAATCAATCATGCATACATGGTGAAATTCTTCCATTATTAAATTCTTTATTATTCTCGTTGGAATAACATGTTTGTCTGCGGTCTATCGCATGCCCGTGAATTGCTTTTATTCCATTCTTTATTATTTTGTTGGAATATCCTCATGCGTGGGATTACATATGACCGTTCCATTCTTTATTATTCTGTTGGAATAACTCGTCTATCACGCGTCTATCGCATGCACGGTGAATTCTTTTGTTATTCCATTCTTTATTATTACGCTTGGAATAACTCGTCTCGTGTGTGGACTACCGCATGCATGGTGAAAGATCATGTGTATGCATTCCTTATTAAATTGTGGAAATGATCTGTTTACGTGGATTACCGCATGGCGGTGAAAATTCATTTGCAGTTTTGTATATTCTATTATTCTCGTCTGAGATATCATTTCTTTTGTACTCGTCATGAAATATCATTTTTCTTTGGTATTTTTTTTACGAGTTACTATTCACCTAGTTACTATTCACTCTGGTCTTATTCACTCGGGTATTCGGGGTACTTTTCGTGCCGGAGTACTATTCATGAGTTACTATTCATGGGTTACTATTCACCCGATTACTATTCACTCTAGTATCATTCACACGGGTATTCGGGACACTTTTTGTGTTTCGGGTACTATTCACTTGGGTACTATTCTCAAGTATTATTCATGGGTACTATTCACCCAAAAATATATTTCTTTTCTGTCCAAATTATTTTTGGTACATGAATATTATTCTTGAATTTTACTCTATAAAGCAATATCATGGTGACAATTTGGATGTTATTGATTTCTGGATAAATTAAATTATAAATCATTAAAATTTATCCTTGAACTTATTTTATTGAATTATTATGTCATTGTCATCATCCCATGCTTATATTGTGATTAAAGTCATCTTTGGCTTACGTGCATAGATGGACTTTGTATGATTATGACCGAGGGATTATTCGGTATAATCATGACCGTAATGTGACGATTGATGTGGTAAAAGTCCTCATTGGCACGTAGTTCATTGATGGATGATTGTTGGTATGATTATGACCGTGGATTATTCGGTATAATCATGACCATTGATGATTACATGAATATCCTTGGTCGTGGTGCGGGATGATTCAATTTTATTTATTAAAATTTGAGTCAAATGATAAAGTTGATGAAAACTTTTAAATCATAGAAGATAATAGATTTTATGCTCTACTCGACTCTTCTAATGGATTTCTTATTCCGCTGCAGTTGTTGATCTAAAACTTGTTGTCTATTGTATTCTATCAGTTGTTATACTGTTGAAGGCTAAGGATAATTTTTTTTTCTACATTATCTTAGTCATAATATTTCTTAGTGGGATAGTTGAGTTCACCCTCCTTTCATTGTTCTCTTCAGGAAATGAGAACATAGCTGAGACTAGTATCTTAGTCATAATATTTCTTAGTGGGATAGTTGAGCTCACCCTTTCCTTTCATTGTTCTCTTCAGGAAATGAGAACATAGCTGGGACTAGTTGGGGAACGGAGTGACGGCCCAGATGGTTGCATTAGTAGTCCTCACTATTCTGTGAAATAGTGTGATAATAAATGTAATGAGGACTCCATTGAGAGTGGATATTATCTAGAAGGCAATATTCTTATTTAAACTCTCAGCTATGGTTTGTCGTATATTACCCGATAGTTGTATAATTAAGTTTGTATTTGATTTATGTACCATGTATCTGGCGACTCAAGATGGGTGATGTATACCTATTTTTGGGGCGTCACAGTTGGTATCAAAGCTTAGGGATATAATCCCTGGCTGAGATGTGAGACAAGAACTAGGAGGGGGGAGACGGGGAATTCCTTCGCTAGTATGACCTACCTAAGTTATTTGGTATTTAATTGGTCGGTCAGAGTATAGGGATAATATATGACATGTCAATTAACCCTTATTTTGAAACTATATTCTAGAATGATATCTTAAATATAGGAGATGAGCAATGGGAAATCATGATACAGAGGAAATAACCAGGAAGGTACAACCCAAAAAGAAAGCAAGGTATTCTCATCTCTTCGAACTACCAGGTATGTAAATTTTGAGGGCGAAATTTCATAAAGAGGGAAGATTGTGAGATCCCGAATTTTATGAAATGAAAGTATTCAATTTTCTTATAATTATTATGTTATTTAGTAAATGGTTAAATTGAGAAAGGGTTAAAGTTAAGGGTGATATTTGAAAATTTTACAAAGTAAGCAAGTTATTATTCGTTGTGTCGGGGAATATTCGATTGGTCGAGGAATATTCATTTTTACATAAATATTCGTTCGACGGCATAATCATTGGTGGACCCCCCAACGGAAGTATTGTCGTATTTAGAAAACGACATATTTATCTTTTATTAAAAATAATAAATAAAGTGTTACCGATTTAAAAGCTGTTGAACTACCCGTAGTAGTAAAAATACGATAATACACGTGGTTGCATAGTAGCACACGGTATTGATTATTGATGCTTACGTAAGAAGTCACTCAGTTGTACTCAATTATTGCTACAATAATTGCTGCATCATATCTCTCATATTATTGATTCAATTATTGTCACAGTATCATCTGCATAATATGTTATATTATTAAATCAATAATTGAGATGACAAAGTTATTAATATTATTATTTGCAATATTGACGATGTCTAGAAGTTCTATTAAGGAGAGGTTTGGTCACCTAATTGCGTGCCAATAGGGAGAAATCCTTATTGGAAAGCCCCCTCTTTCCTGGGAACGACCTAGTTGTTAAATATTGCGAATTATAATAATGATGATAAATGTTGTTAAAAATATTGAGGTAATTTGTATGAAATATTTGTTATAAATTTTACTTATTATTTAGATTCCCACTTACTCATTTTTTTTTAAAATTATCAAAAGGAAGTTATAAAGTGTGTGTGTGTGTATATATATATATATATATATATATATATATATATATATATATTTAAAGTTTTTGTTTTATTAGAATATTTTATTGCATAGTGCTGCATAGTAAATCAAATTTTTTTTAGAAATCAGTCCGTGAATTCGTTCGTCGAATATTTACTGTGCAGTTCATGATTTTCTAAATTCAAATAGTATCATTTACATTCTCCTATAAATAGGATGCTTAGTTAGAATTGAAAATCACACCATAATCAGAGAATTCTTCTTCTCTAATATTGAGCGTATTTCTTTAGAGTTTTAGAAAGCTTTGAGCGTAGAAAACAGTGAAAGTTTTCTTCAAGAATATTCCCGCTATACCAGTCGGAATAATGTTCTTTTCAAGGTAAGGGATGTTATTTTTGTTCAATATTCGCTTGAAATAATATTTTCTTCCATACTCTATAGTGTGTAAGTAATATTATTTCGTTTCAGATTTCGAATTCTATACTCGTTTTGTTAAAGTTTTGGCTTCTAAACTCCATGAAATTAGTAGAATATCCTTGATATTTGCGCTTCATCCAGTATCTTTTCATAGAAATATTATTCTGAGCATTCTTGAGAAATTTTAACTTTTTCATACCGAAGTACTATTCACGGGGTACTATTCACTCGAGTACTATTCACCCGGGGGTACTATTCATGATAAATATTGATTCGTTTTCGGTCCAAATTATTTTTGGTACAATATTATTCTTGAATTTTACTCCACAAAGCAGTATCATGTTGAAAATTTGGACATTATTGATTTCTGAATAAATTAAATTATAAATCTTTAAAAATTTATCCTTGAACTTGTTTTATTGAATTCTTATATCATTGTCATCATCCTCATGTTTATATTATGTTGAAAGTCATATGTGGCCTATAGTGCATAGATGGACTTGGTATGATTATGACCAGGGATTATTCGGTATAATCATGACCGTAATGTTACAAATGATGTGGTAAAAGTCCTCATTGGCGCGTAGTGCATTGATGGACAGTTGTTGGCATGATCATGACCATTGATGAATACACGAATATCCTTGGCCAGTAGTGCATGGATAATTCGTGGTTGTGATACTAATGAATATCATTGGCCGTAGTGCAGGGGTGATTCGATGATGTGGATTATTTATTAAGCTGAGTCTCAGCGATAAAAGTGATGAAAAACCTTTTAAATCATAGAAGATAGTAGATTTTATGCTCTACTTGACTCTTTTAATGGATTGCTTGTTCCCCTGCAGTTAAACTTATTGTTTATTATATTTTATCAGTTTAACACTGTTGAAGACTAACGATAATTTATTCTGCATTATCTTAGTCATAATATTTCTTACTGGGCTAGTTGAGCTCACCCTTTGCTTTCATTTTTCTCTTCAGGAAATGAGAATATAGCTGAGACTAGTCGGGGAACGGAGTGATGGTCCAGATGATAGCATTAGTAGTCCTCACTATTCTGTGAAATAGTGTGATAATAAAGGTATTAAGGACTCCATTTGAGTATGAATACTGTCTAGAAGACAATATTCGTATTAAAACTCTCAGTTTATGTTTTGTCGTATTTTGTACGACAGTTGTATTATTAAATTGTATTTGAATTTTGTACCATATATTTGGCGACTCAAGATGGGTGATGTATACCTATTTTGGGGGCGTCACACCTATAGCGACAGAACCGTCGCTATAGGTGTTCTTGAGCATTTTCCAGAACTTCATGTCAGACTACAAGGTACTCACTTTGACCAGCATTAGATTCATGTTCATGCTATTTTTTGGGCAGCTAATGGTGTCATTTATGTAGTATAAGTTTAATACTACAATTCCAACTCAAGTTCATAGCTAAACAACATAACAACAGAGAGATCTAAGCCCTTAAATTTCATGTCAGAGCTATTCTTCATTTCTGGGTTTTCCAGAAATAAAGAACAGTTGCTAGTTACCTACTTTGGGTTCTTATAACTTTGATTCTAAGGCATGTTTGTGTGATCTAAGAGTTCACACATGTAGTATACATGTCAGGGTAAAATATCATAGCACTAAATCAGTCAAACAACATCACAAGCGAGAAATCAAGGTCGGTCAAACTACTGTCAGAATCGTGTTCTTGAGAAATTTGGGTTTTCCATATTTCTTCATAAGGCTGGTGGTCAACGCTGGTTTGACTACTCATTACTTTGATTCTATGCAAGCTCTAAGTGATCTATTAGCATGATTGTGTAGTACGTATACCAGTCTACAAAATTAAAACCACAACTTATCCAAACTAACCAAACACGGCAAGATCTAGAGCTTCAAAAGTGGTCTTCAGAAATTCTTGGTTTCTGGGTTGCCTAGAAACTTAGTTTTTCGTGATCGGTCAACGAGGTTTGACTGCTTATAACTTGAGATCTAGACATGGTATGGAGGTGATTCCACTTCCAGTCTACTCTCCTCGTGACAGAGATCAAATCTATAACTTAAAACATAACAAATAATTAACACACAAGGATCTATGAGCCCTGACATATGGCTGTCAGGCCATATTTTAGGGTTCAAAGTCAGTCCTTAAAAACCTAATTTCTTGCAACTAGATGTTATGGATCCTTGATGTAACATCTTAGATCACTCAATAACATCCTTATACACAACTCTAAACAACAACTAACAACATCTAACAATAAATCACATAGATTTTCAAGTTTTAGGGTTTATACCTTTTGGGCTTTGATTCTTGACTTTTGATCTTTGATCCTGTTCTTGGAGAGCTAAGAGATTATATAGACTTATCACTTGACTCTCTTTCACTCCCAAATCTCGAAATTATAGAGAGAGAATGGACTTGGAGAAATGATAAACTAAAGTAAACTTTTCTTACTTTTTAATCTTTTGATTTTTGAATCCATGGCCACAAATGGTGCTAAGTGTCCATCAAATCTGATATATTAGATAGATTTTCAGAACATGGTTTAGGTTAGAGCAATGACTCACCAAGATTTGGAAATCTTTTACTTAAAGTTTAAGAAAAGGGTATTTTAGTCATTTCGCATTCACCAAGGGCATTTTAGTCTTTTCCTCTACAACTTGAAGGGCATTTTAGTCTTTTCCTTTTTATTCCATAACATTTAACACTTAGCCATTTAATCTTAACTTTTGAACTCCCGAATTAGGGTTTTAAATTTCTAAATTAGGGTTTCGAATTCCCGGAACTAAAATTAGGGTTTTCAATCCGATCATTAAGGTTTCTAATAGTTCATTAAATTTTTTTAACTTAATAAACATAGTTTTAACATAACTTTAGGGTTTGCTAAAGTTACAACCTATCCGATCAATCCTTGATCCTTATTCACAAACTATACATATAAAATCACTTATATGAATTATCTGATTTATGTTTGATCTTTATCTACAATCATGTACCCATAGAACCACATACACAGATTCTTATGAACTCATACACTAAATATATACCTCATTATCAGACTAACACTTACAGTCTATCAAATCATTCACGTCTTGTCCAAAAATTTTGAAATCCTTAAATTTCCTTTACAAAACTGTCAACTCTATACACTTATTTTCTGTCTAGGTCCTAATATTGAACCTTAAATCAATCAATTATGATTTTAAAAATTTTCTAAATTTTTAGGTTGTCACAGTTATGTAAATCAAGCCCAAAATAGGCCCAATATGATTTAACCCTAAGCCCGATCCAAGAAACCGAACCGTGGATCGACCCGATGGATCACCACATGGGTAAAACTCATGAGGGTAACCCATGTGGGACCCAAAAAGCCATGTAGGCCTGCCACTTGGTGGCTAAGTAAATTGGTTACTTTGTGGCTAAGCCATGAATAGTAAGGAGGTGGGACAATGGACCAAATTGCCCTCTATTTGGAATTTCTATATAAGGAAAGCTTTGTTGGTTCATTTTTTGTTTCACCAATATTTGACCAATATATTGAGAGAGAAAAAAGAGTATTAACAAGTAATCAAGAGCATCCAAAGTAAAACATTCAAGCTTTAATCAAGAACGCGAAGAACATTAAGGTAATAATTCATAAAACCTTAGTCTTCGATCCTTTTCTATTTATTTTATGAATTGGTAGAGCATATCTCTTCCGGAGTAATAAGGATGGCTATTAGTGAATTAAAACATTGATAAGCCATGCATAAGTAGGAATCATAAGAGTTTAAGTAAGTTTAATCGCGAAAAAACTATTAATCGTTGATTTGGTTGTTGATATAGACAAATTGAAAACGATCATTTATAGAGTATGTGCATATTTCTTGGTTAGGTTATAGATAATGAATCAATGGATTGGTTCCATTTGATTTGGCGTATAAAACACGAGTAACGAAGTTATGGCGAAATTTACGAGATTAGGCGTTAAACGTTGAAATCGTAGAATTTCCGGATTAGTAGTCAAAACTCGCCGTTTAATTTGAAAACCCTAGTTTTTGATGGTGTAACGTAGAACAACTTATTTAAGAGTCGTGGATTCAAGAATGGTCGAATTTCGACTTAAAACGAAAAAACGAGCTATGAACGTTCACGAATGTTAAACGAACACGTAATAGAACGTTAAATAGTGAATTCATTGTTAACAGATTTAAAAACTACTTTTATCAGGATGAAATCGAAGTACATGGAATGTGAAAGAAAATGGCTTTTGAATGAGCTAATTCTGACTTATAACGACCAAGTTACGAGTTCGAGAAGAATTGAATAGGAAAATATAAAAAAATTTCAAACGCTTAGGGTAAGCGCCGCAGCGCCACCCGAAGCTTAAAATGTCGCGTCGCAACGCTGGGTAGAGAGGATAGGCTACTGTTAGTTGGCGCCGCATCGCCACTTATGTATAGTAAGTCTCAGTCTTGCAATGGCGAGACGAGGGCTCAGATATCGTTAGTTGGCGCCAGCAAAGACCAATGATGAACTAAAGGTCAAGCGCCTGACAAATTCCTCCTAGAAGGAAGAATTGTTGACTAGATTAGTTTCCAAACCCAATTGTTGCACGACAATTATGGGACATGTATATACTTAGTATACATGGTAATGCCATTCTTATATCATACATATATAGATTACTTTAGGAATTTAACGATGTTTAATAGTAATTAAACGAAGAGCATAAAGTGTGAGGAAGTAAATCGTATTCAACATTGGTACTTAACCTGTGACAACTTGAGAATTTAGAAAATTTTTAAAATCATAATTTATTGTTTGAAGGTTCAATATTAGAACCTAGACAAGAAATAAGTGTAAGGAAGAATTGTTGACTAGATTAGTTTCCAAACCCAATTGTTGCACGACAATTATGGGACATGTATATACTTAGTATACATGGTAATGCCATTCTTATATCATACATATATAGATTACTTTAGGAATTTAACGATGCTTAATAGTAATTAAACGAAGAGCATAAAGTGTGAGGAAGTAAATCGTATTCAACATTGGTACTTAACCTGTGACAACTTGAGAATTTAGAAAATTTTTAAAATCATAATTTATTGATTTAAGGTTCAATATTAGAACCTAGACAAGAAATAAGTGAATGGATTACACATTTCTGGAAAGAAATTTTATGGATTTAAAAATTTTTGTGGTGAATTATTCAGGATTAAGTATATTAAGTGTATATGTTCTGTGTGTACGGTCATGTGTGTGAACAGAATGTGGTTAAGGGTCAAGGGTTGACCAGATAAACTATATCTGTGAAAAACCCTAATATTATATTAAGAACGTCAACGTTCAGCTAGAAATTTCTTACGATTAATAAGAAACCCTAAAACCGGTTCTAGAAACCCTAATTTCAGTTATGAGAATTTAAAACCCTAATTCGAAAGTTAAAAACCCTAATTTGGGAGTTGAAAGATAAGTATAAAGGTTTTTATATTATTTATTATATGTTTAATTAGGGATAACCCTAATTGATTGTTAGAAAACCCTAATTGTTTCGTTTGAAACCCTAATGCGTGATTATGGACTAATTGTTAAATTAGCAATTTTAATTAGGAAATGTTAATCCTAATTAGCAAGCTTGATTAATGATTAGTAAATTTTAACATAATTAGAGAATCTTAATTATAATTTAGAAATATTAATTTTCTACTTTCACTACTACAAAACAGTAAATAGATAACACGGAAAAAACGTTGTGGTTTCAGTCAGAAAAACGTCGTGATTAAGGGTGTTATCTATTTGACACCCTTACACAACGTTTTTAAAACGTTGTAGTTAAGCACATTACACAACTTTTTTAAGAAGAAAAAAAACGTTGTAGATTTATTTTTCATAAATTAGCAGATGCTTAAAAACGTTGTAGAAGGTATGATTCCACAACGTTTTCTGGATAAAAACGTTGTAGTTTAATATATCAGACAACGTTTTTAACCAATTTAGACAACATTTTTAAAATATTGTAGATAAAGAAAAAAAAAAGAAAAAAAAAGTTGTGGTTCACCTATATTACCAATGCACCTGCAATATGCTAATGACATGATATATAGCTAAAAGGTCTAAATTCTAATTTAAATTTAAAGCCAAAATGTATCAACCATTCAAATTACATTACAATAATACCATTCATTTACAATTTCAAATTACTACATCCACAAAATATATACCAAACTATCCATATATGCATCTCAAATTCACTGTTCAATATAAATTACTATTATATTGAATTGTGAATTTGATTACATGCATCCACAAAATAAACCAATCATATACACCGTTAACTCGAACCACTTTCTAAGGGTACACCATCATATACTGTCAGTTATTGCTGAGCGAGCTAAAACTGGTAACTGTGGACTGCTAGTATGCCAAGCTTCTTACAGTCACCATCATATACAGCTAGCCACACAAAGCTTAAACAGCTAAAAGGAAACTGATAATCCCATCACCAAATTTTGAAATATTTCAATCTGAAAATTAAAGCAAGTTATCAAAACAACATTTATGGTAGCTGAGCCTCAGAATAACATGTGTACAGTTGCATATAGGATAGCAAAAGCAATAGCAGTAATACCTTGCAGGAAAAGAAGAAAGAAGCACGACAAGATTATGACAGTAAAATAGATCATGGATCATTAGCTACTGCAGCACCACAAGCCCTTTGAAATATTAGTATTGTTTCACAATTCCAGCAATGTGAAACTATTAACTTCCA
Source organism: Panax ginseng (assembly GCA_020205605.1). Lineage (NCBI taxonomy): Eukaryota > Viridiplantae > Streptophyta > Magnoliopsida > Apiales > Araliaceae > Panax > Panax ginseng. The sequence continues at coordinate 72,340,649 of CM035149.1, forward strand.
TAAGCTGATAATATTGAAACTTAAACCCATGTATTTGAGAAGCATGGGACTGCAAAAAAAGGCCAAGAATCAGTAAAAGAAATGCGTCCATTAAGCATGAACAATACAATATGTGCTTGTGTATATCCAAACCTTGGGAAATATAGGAATCAGATCTAGGAAGACAACATTATCAGGTTGAAGTTCAAAACACTCCAACCACTACTCTAATTAAAACTTTAAGCAGCAGAATTTACCTTTGATTTTAAGATGCTTTGGCTGTCACTGAAGTACTGGTTTGGATGATTGATTCCGGTATCACAAGATGAACTATGTACAGCTTCAATGCACGATTGTTCACCCCATTTTACCAAGGGCAGCTCTCAAATTCTCTTCACTGTCAAGAAAAGTAACATGCTACAATGTATCAAATATTTGTGAGAATTTTATGTAATTTACTAACATGATACCACCAGGTTTCAGATGTACATGGTAGGAATTTGATAAGATATTATAAGTATAAATAGATCTGTAAATTGGCTCATGGTAGCAAATTTTAGTGACAAATTTATATATCATCAGTTGTAGAGTCACCATGATAAAACATGATAGCATATCTAACGCCAGTCAAAAGAAGGTATTTTTTTAGCATACAGATAAAATTTACCAAGTTGAAAGCAAGCCCTCAACAACTGGAAATGTATTTAGAGAAAGTTACCTGAAATAACGATAAGGGCAACCATGATGATCTCCAACACCTGGAGTTGATGATATGATTTTTTGACAAGAATATGGTGTATAATCCTATAGTTGCCAGATTAAAGAAAAAGCTCTGAATAGAAAACACATGATCATCAAAGCACAATTTGAAGGTTTTCGTGGTTGTGTTCTCTTTCGCCAGAGAAAAGCCGCAAAGAATAGCACCATGTATAAATAATACAAACTTCAAAAACATTACTAAAATCAGAGGTTGCCAGAATCATGATATGGACCTTTGGACATGGCTAATACCATTAACAGCCTGCTGTAATGAATCAAATAATATTGAAATGAATTTATTAGCAACTGATCAGATCATAGGTAACAAACTCATTTAGTTCATGTCCATTGTACATGATTCCCCCTGACATCTTCAAAAATTAGATTTACTGTAATTAGCATGTCAGTAACATAATAATGCAAATTATCTAAGAATTCAGGATATTATATTGTTTTATTTTCTTACGAAACCATGTTAGATAGCAATAATTAACGTGATTCTCTTCACGAATCAATATATTATTGTCAACTATTAGTATTAGTATAAGCTCTTCTCTATAGCTGAGATGATTCGCTCTGCAAGAATATAGATACTCAATCCTACAATATTAACTTAAAATGAAAATGAATACAGTCGTATAAAATCAGAATTACCTTCCTCAAACCTTTGTGTGGAAGCTGCAGCTTGCTTTCTTACCTCCTCAACATCAAAGGAGATCAACAATGGAACCAAGTGGCCAAGTGAATGGTAAGTCAAGAAAACCGCACGGAAGTTCCTCCTGGTATTCTGTAAATTGGGTACCATGCCACTGAGTACCTAAAAATTACATGGACTAATTAGTTCAGCACTTCCTGCTTTATCTCGTGCAGTGACATATTTTGATTTTTTAAGATAAAAGCATGCTATGCTTGAATTTTTGTGATTGATAAAAATAGATTTTGGACAAAGATATGACCTGCTTCACCATGTACAGTATTTTATGCAAATTATACAGATCATCTTTCTACTTACCATGACGTAGGGTGAAGATCACATAGACCCACTGAATTGAGAATAGTCGCATCTCCATATGCTCTATACTATGATGGTACATCACCCTGAACCATCTTCTTAATCCTAAAAGAAAAGAGTCAGACATAAGAAAATCTACCAATTATATAATCTACCAATTATATAATCTACCAATCAGCTCCTTAATCCTAAAAGAAAGGAGTCATACCATCAATACCATGATATACATCCTCATCGTATAGTTCCAAGTAGGAAAATCTAAATTATATAATCATAAATCCCAAACTTTCTGTCGTTTATTCATTAATAGTAAAGATTTCATAATTTTGTCTGTTTAGAACAAGTTAAAAGTAGAAAACCGGCAAGAGAATTTGATGGAAACCTGCATGTCCCCAAGCGACTTGCTGCAAATTGGGCAGGTGTAGTGGGAACAAGTGTAGACCTAATAGCAGCATCGGAGTCGGTAAGTTGTCTGAATGATTTTATATTGAAAAAGAAAAGGGATGAACTTCAAATTAGATAAATACCTGGAAACATGCCGAGTGCATCAAATGACCACATGTAAGAGCCTTAACTGGAGAGCTTGATGTGAATATAAATTCATGGCATATTGGGCAAAAATTCTCAAAGCACTTCTCTCTGCATATATGCACTGAAAGAGACCTTGACATGCAGGCATTGCAATTCATACAGTGGAAATAGTCATTTCCCAACCCCTTCCCAACTCGGCACAGATTACAGTAAGGGCAGTGGTAGATTTCCCAGTTCATTACAAACCGTAAGTAAACTCCATGAAATAAAGATTTCAGATTGATGAAATAGAAACTTCAGATTTAATAATGGGAGATAGCCTAAAAAATTCCTAAAATGTCTCTTTATCAGGATGTGTGTGCTTCTGTGTGAGAGAAGAGATGCAAGACAAGAAAGGAATTGTTATGGCTTCTTGTGGAATTTTCCACCAAACTTTTACTTTCTTCTAATACACTTTATAGAATGAAATTCAGGAGATGTTCGCTACGATCAGCTAGTAAGAATAACTGCAGTGTCCATGTTATGACTTGAGATAGTTGAGCAAAAGATATTGTAAATCAATTTCATTGAGAGTAATAGCGGCACTGATTTTACTTGTATGCTACTGTTCTTTGCTAATATGAGATTACCTTAACTTCAATCTACACGTTACATAATTCCAATGTATTCATAACAATTTTAAAACTCCAAGTATATGCAGATCCAGGAAGTCTGACTTGGGTAGCTCCCATAACTCGAGAACAAACATACGGTTCCAATAGGTTCCCTCAAATTGCGTTCCTCAAGGACCTTAACTGCATCTAGAGTCAAAAAATCTTCTCTCTTTTTAGGGAAAAAAAATATTGGGGGAAAAAAAAGATGCCTAAATGGCCAATTGGTTCTGTCTAGAGAATCAAGTCTGAGCATGCTATTCATTTTTACACAGGTCCAATATTTTAGGATTAAGTAGGAAAATCTAAATTATATAATCATCCTCATCGTATAGTTCAAGTAGGAAAATCTAAATTATATAATCATAAATCCCAAACTTTCTGCAGTTTATTCATTAATAGTTAAGATTTCATAATTTCCAAATTTTTGAATGATATAATCAATGTCTCACTACGACAACAAAAATAGTATTCCAGAAGCATCAATCAATCAATTGATACTATACCTAATCCTCAAAACAAACGCAATATATTTCATAAATCCAAAATTGGAAGACTACCCATTAATCCACTTCTCGGGATTCTCAGTCCTCGCCAGCCTCAGCAGTAATAAGCTTCTTATTCTTCTCAATTGCAGAATCAAATTACAAAACAAAATAGAAATCAGCTGTAAATAGCCATTTTTAGAAACCCATAAAAATTAAAGAGAAATAAAAAAGGAAAAATTTATGAAAACAATTTTCACAGGAGAAAATCAACAGAAACAAATGATATACGAAAAAACTGATCTAAGAAAAAACCCAGAAAGGGAATCTAATTTCTTAACTATAGTCCACAAAAAATGGGAAAAAACCCATACCTCCACATTTGCTCTATATAATGGAGTCAAATCAAATTCATCGGCAATTCCTGCGAATCCTTCATCATCTTTTTCTTCTAAAGCATAAATACAATCTCGACTCTGTTCTTCGGCTTGCCTTTTCTTCATACGCATCTCCTCTTCTCTATGCCGCGACGCCGAGGCTTGTCTGATCGCTAGTCTCCGAACTCTTTATTGATTCATCGCTCGATGTGTGACCGGATAGTCTCGATCGCTAGACCCTAGGGCTTGAAGATCTGACAGAGTTATGTTTAGGCATTTGTTTCGAGCTTCGACGAAGGAATCGAGAGAGGTTTACAGCCAGAGATATATGTCTTTTAATTTTAAGTTTTGACTTAAACGCGGTTTTTTGCTAGCTCCGTGTTTTTTTGGATAGACAATGTTTTTTTAAAAAAACATTATCTAGTTAAAATCAAAAAAATACCCTTTTAAATAGATAACGTTTTTGCATATATATCTACAATATTTAATTTTAAAATATTGTGAAAAAAAATACCACAATGTTTTTATAAAAAACGTTGTGATTTAAGTGTTGTCTATTTAGTATTTTGTAGTAGTGTTTGAAAACCTAATTTAGAAATCCTAGAAATTTAATTTTTAAGAACCTTAGGTTTTAACCCTAAGGGTTCAAACCCTAAGGGTTGGATGAAAGGTCAAGTATGCCATTAAAATGTTATGCAAAAAGACTAGAATGCCCTTTTGTCACATTCTTTAATTGGTGGATTGAAAATCTTGCCAAGATAATTGGTTGGTGACTAACCCTAGCCCTAGCCCTAGCCATGTGTCCAATATCAGCCAATTCATTGCCACCTAGCAACTAAATGCATTGAATCAAAAAGATCAAAGATTTAAAGTAAAGAAAATCTTACTTTACTTCTCATACTAACCAAGACATTCTCTCTCATAAATTTTGAAATCTAGAGTAAGAGAAGGAGAGAATCAAAGCTAAGAAAACTTCACAGCTTGCCAAGATCAGGAATCAAAAGTCAGATTTTAAGATCAAAGCTTAGAAAAGGTATAAATCCTAAATTTTGAAAATTAAGTATATCTTATGATATATGTTGTAATTGGTTGTTTAAAGTTATGTATTAAGGTGTCTTTGAGTGATTTGGTGTGACGCCCCCAAAATAGGTCCACACGACCCATTCTGAGTTGCCAGATATCATACTATAAAAATCAAATACAAACTTCATTTATACAACCGCTGAATCATTGTGCGTATAATACGACTACGCTTAAACCGTGAGTTTTAATACAAATGTATGTAACTCCTCATGGTGCCTCGACCACAACCTTACAAAGGTACTTTTACATAAAAGTACAAATAAAAAACTATTTTAGAAATTAAAATCTTTGGGAAGTGCTCAAGAAAACCTTCGTATACATGGAAGGCCACGCGTTTGCAGGTTATGATAGATATCATATGTCCATGTAATTATCTTTGGTTAAATTAATAGACCCCAAAAAAAAACGAGAAAATTACTATCATGTTCTTTTTCCAATGGTGAGTCTTCTCTCGATATATAACTATCTCCACCGTCTGCAATTGAAAATTATATTTCAAACCAAACTCCAAGATCATATAGGTAGTGCTTGTAGATATACTCAAGAAGTGGATGTGCACAACCCGCTTTTATGATAACACGAGGTCAGATGTCATTAAACATCTTGTATGATAAAGGCAAACACCACTTTCCAAAGTCAGGTTCACCTCACCCTATTCTTGGCTCACCAAAATTAAATATCAAATGACGATACAATAAGACACACTTATCTAAAGTTCTCAATAAAATTATTTTCATACTATTTAGTGAGAACCTCAACAAATTATATAGACCACCGCTTCTATTCTCCTCACTTACCCCGCCGACCCAAATTTACACTCTTATTACTTGAAAGGAATTGTGAAGCAAAAGGGTGAAATAACAAATAGCCCAAAGAAAGAATATCATGACTAAAGATAATTTACATCATCAATAGCCTTCATCAAGAATAAATCGTAGATTTAGAACATACGGTAGATGATAAAACTTTTTAACCATAGTCATAATGAACAAGCAATCCATTAGAAGAGTCAAATAGACCATCGATCTATTATCTTCTCCATGTTAAAAGTCCACCAATAATGTTTTATCCTCGTAACATCAATCAACAATTCCAAATTCACAATCATATGAATAACTCATAATCATAATTGTGATTCTAAATTCCTCTTCGCACCTGTGATTTAAGATAATTTTCATCACCTATCTTCACCAAACATTAAAAATCATGGTTATACCAAATCACAATTCCTCGCTATAATCATACTAATAAATTCATCTTTGCACTACTACCAAAGATATTCATTAACAATTCATCTTTACACTTACGTGCCAAAAGACATACAACCAGATTTTAAAAGATTCAAGTAGAGCATGATATCTACTATCTTTTACGAATTAAAAGTGTATAATCAATATTTTATCGCTGAGACTCGGCTTAATAAATAATCCACATCAACGAATCATCCATGCACTACGGCCAAGGATATTCATGTAATCATCAATGGTCATGATTATACCGAATAATCCTCGGTTATAATCATACCAATAATCGCCCATCAATGCACTACGCCCAATGAGGACTTTTACCACATCATCTATAATATTACGAAGTTATGATTATACCGAATGATCCTCGGTCATAATCATACCAATAAACAGCTTCATCTATGCACATAAGCCAAAGATACTTATCAATCAATAGTTCATCTTTGCACGTAAGCCAAAGATATACAAATCAAAAACCAATAATTAATAAATTCATCTTTGCACGTAAGCCAAAGATATACAAATCAGAAAACCAATAATCAACAAATCCATCTTTGCACGTAAGCTAAAAATATACAATTGTAAAACCAATGATCAACAGTCTATCTTTGCACATAAGCCAAAGATAACTTTCATCATAATATAAGCATGAGGATGATGACAATGATATAAGCATTAATCAAACAAAATCAAGGATAAATATTAAAGACTTTAAATTTATCCAGAAGTTTAAAAATATCCAAATTGGCAACATAATATGGCTTTGTGGAGTAAAATTCAAGAATAATATTCATGTACCAAAATTAATTTGACAGAAAAGAAATATATTTTTGGGTAAATAGTACCCGTGAATAGTACCCTATGAATAGTACTTCAGAATAAGACTTCATGAATAAGTACCCTGCATGAAAAGTATCCTAAATACCCGAGTGAATGATAATAGAGTGAATAGTAACCCATGAATAAGAACTCGTGAATAGTACTCTAAGCATCTAAAAAAGTACCTTCTAATACCCGAAAGTGAATAATACTAGAGTGAATAGTAATCAAAATCGAATAAGAATCTGTGAATAAGAACTCGTAATGTAAAAAATACCAAAGAAAACGATATTTAATGATTTAGTATAAAAGAAATGATATCCCGTATGAGTATAATAGAATATACTTAAACCGCAAATAGATTTTCACCGCCATGCGTAATCCACGTGAGATGCATCATTTCCACAATTTAATAAAGAATGAATACAAAGGATCATTCACCATACATGCAGAATCCACATGTATATGTTATTCCAACATGAATAATAAAATGTGAATAACCGAAGAATTCACCATGCATGTGATGTAATCGCATGCATGTGTTATTCCCAATGTAATAATAAAGAATGGAACTAGGTCAGAATCCGCATGCATGTGATAAATTCAATGTAATAATAAAGAATGGAACCAGTCATGTAATCCGCATGCATATATATGATATTCCAAATGTAATAATAAAGAATGAAATAACAACAGAATTCACTAGACATGCGATAGATCACATGCATGTGTTATTCCAATGTAATAATAAAGAATAGAATAACAAGAGAATTTCACCACGATATGCAGATTGCATGATGCAAAAGTTATTCCAACATAATAATAAAGAATGGAATAACAACCCTTACGAGTATTGAAAGAAAATAACTCTCTTTATAAATACAAAAGAATAATACCCCTTATACAATAATGATATCCCTTACCTCAAAAGAAGACTGGATACTGGAATAAAGAAGTAGCAGCAGATTTCGCTTTTCTTCTTTTCTCTATACTTCTCTCTATAATTTCTATATAATAATTGCTCTTGTGAGACTTAGTGAATTGGGAAAAAATAATGAAGGAATGAGCTTCTATTTATAGGAAAATATAGCTTCCATAATTGCACATTTTGGGGCTCGAAATATTATAGTATAATACCCTCATCTTTTCCTTCATTTTTAATTTAATCATACAAGTATTATCAAACTTGCATCACCTCCCCTAATAGTAAATCATGTGACTCAATAGTTCTAAACATGTGAAAAAATTAATTATAGTATAATACCTTCATCTATACCTCCATTTTTAACTTAGTCATGCAAGTATTATCAAATTTGCACCAACTCTCCTAATAGTAAATCATGTGAATCAATAGTACACACATGTGAACACATAGTTATAAGCATGTGAATTAATAGCAATTAATTGATCATTTATCCGGTGAATTACCCGATTGGTCAATATAACCTTCAGACATCAATTTTTATTGAAATAAATGTCGATTTCCACTAACACTAATAATCCCAGCACAATGGAACTATCAATTTCATCTTTAATCAACATGAACTTATTCATCATTAATATTATAACTCTCAATATTTAACAACCAGGTCGTTCCCAAGAAAGAGGGGGCTTTCCGATAAGGATTTCTCCCTATTGGCGCGTAATTAGGTGACCAAACCTCTCCTTGACAGAACTTCTAGACATTGTCAATATTGCAAATAATAATATGAATAACTTTGCCGTCTCAATTATTGATTTAATAATATAACATATTATGTAGATGATACTCGTGACAATAATCAATCAATAATACGAGAGAAATGATGCAAAGAATTATCAGTAGCAATAATTGAGTATAAATCGAGTGACTTTTACGTAAGCATCAATAATCAATACCGGTGCTACTATGCAACCACACGACATCGTATTTCTTTTACTACCGGTAGTTCAACAGCTTTAACGGTAACACTTTCGCCATTATTTTTATAAAAAGATAATTCTGTCGTTTTCTAACTACGACAATACTTCCATTGTGGGGTCCACCAATGATTGTACCGTCACACGGATATTCCCCAACAAAAAGAATATTCCTCGACCAAATGAATTTTTTATTACAACTTGCATGCTTTGCAAAATTTTCAAATATCACCCTTAACTTTAACCATTATCAATTTAACCATTTACTAAATAGAATAATTAAAGAAAATTGAATACTTTCATTTCATAAAATTTGGGGTCTCACATCTGGGTTGATAGATCATAGATCTATAACACTTAGATGCACGAAAATAGCATTTTTAGAAATCTGGAAAAAGTTGAAAAGTTTGGTCTGACGTGCAAATGTCAGGGCCTCTAGATCAGTGTTTATTAAGTTTTTGTGTGTTTTATGTTATAGATCCAGAAGTACGCCATATGTGGATTAGGATCCGAACCAAATCGCCAGATCATGTTTAAATTATAGTTATGAAATCAATTCAAACCTAGTCGACCGATCATGAAACCGCTCAAGGCAAATTTCTAAAATTCCCGTAAAACTCGACAAAGATGTTCTAAGCTTCGATCTTGTCAGATATTAATGTTTAGGCCATGTTGTTGCTTGATCTTTGTAGCCTGACATGTAGACTTATATTAAAGTCACTAGATAACTTAGACCATAACCATAATGAAAGAAAATCGAGGTCAAACAAGCGTTGACCGACTGCCTTATGAAGAAATTTGGGAAACCCAATTTTCTCAAGAATAAATTTTCCGACCACTAGTTCGACCAAATTTAGATCTTATCATATGATGTTGTTGTTATGATCTGATGATATAGGATTTTACTCTGACATCAAGACTACAAGTGTGAACTTTTATATCACACAAACAAGACCTAGACTGCAAGATACAAGGATCCAAAGTAGGCACCATGAACTGCCTAGGTTTCTGGGTTACCTAGAAAACCCAGAACAACCTCTGACAAGTAGTTTGAGAGCTTAGATCTCCCTGTGATTATATGTTTTGGACATGAACTTTGCTTAGGATTGTAGTATTACATCTATGCTACAATATTAAAATAATTACCAACCGAGAAACTTAGGGACCAAAGAATTACAACCGGTCAAAGAAGGCACCTTAGCCTCTGACATGAGTTCTGGGTTTAGGCTCAAGAACACCTATAGCGACAGTTTCATTGCTATAGGGCCCTTTAGTGATAGATAATTTTAAAAAATCAATTATTTTATTTAATAAATAGAAAAAAATGGTTTTTAATTATTAAAAATACAAAATAAATTTCTAAAAATTATTTTAAAGTCCGAAAATTAGTTTTTAATTATTTAGAGTATATTTCATAAATATTTAATATTTTTGGAATATAAATGGTATTTAATTATAATATTAAATAAATTATTTAAAAATAATTTTAATACTTGAAAAATCATGAAAAAGTATATTATGGTGTTAGAAAATATTTTAAGTTATTTCTAATAACTTTTGATATTTTGTGATGAAATTCATTAATAAATTAATATTAATGGTAATGGATTTATTTAATGAATATATTAAATAAATTATGGAAAAATTGAATTAATGTTTTAAAAATCATATAAAAATGATTTAAGTGTTATAAAATATTTTAAGTTATAAAATATAACTTTTGATATTTTGTCATGAAAATATTAATATTTTAATATTAATAGCAATTATCTGAGAATGGATTTAAAGGTTTAAAATCATATAAATGAGAAATTAAAGTATTAAAATACTTTGATATATTATAAATATATTTTATTATTATGTTATGATTTTCATTAATATTTAATATTAAATAAATATTAATGATAAGAGAATAATGTGGTATTTATATTATATAAATACGTTATTAATGATTGAAAATTCATGATAAATGATAATAATTATTTGAAAAATATTACGAGCCTATGAAAAATATTTTGACTGATAATAAAATTATCTAAGATAATTGTTAAGTGTTTAGGCAGAGTTTAATTAAACTTAGACTCAATAATTGTCCGACTAGACCGTTGGGATGTTAGAATTGTGTCGGATTCAACTCAGACTGAAATAGTTTGACTTGATACCGAGTCTTAAGTAGGTTGTGGACTGATAGGGTTATGTGTTATGTGTTTAGATTATTTTATGATTATATATATAATAATATTATACTGTGATGATATTATTCTAATTTGTATATCGATAGTATTTATATATTAGGTCTTCAGTCAAAGCTTAATAAATCACAGAATAATAATCGTAATTCGAACAAAAAGTTTCTTATACTTATTTATTATGCAAGTTTTTTTCTTAACTCGACCTTGAGTTGTATTATTTAATTATAATTATGGTTAATCATTTCTGATTGACATGTCTAAGAATTATTAAATCGCACTCTATGATACCGCATGTATTCATCGTGTATGAAAGGTCGATCACCTTCATTACCATTCTATCCAAATATATATATATATATATATATATATATATATATATATATATATATGTGTGTGTGTGTGTGTGTGTGTGTGTGTGTGGTCATGTTCAATGTTCGTTCAGCTATGTAAAATTTGTTCATGCTAATTCACAACTATATTGTTGAATTATAGCCACTTTTATTATTCAAAATCTTTCAATCATGATATATCCTTAAATAAACTTATACTTGTTGGGCAAACTTATGCTCACCTCATATATCATGATAAACATTGCGATTAAGATGAATACGTCGAATACACGAAAGGACAAAGCCAAGTTCAAATTTTGGGACTATGTGCAAACCAGATTTGTAATGTAAATGTATTATAATAACAATGTTTGTTAGATAGGATATTGATTTAGGTTTTATGTGAAGGTTCTTGACCTTGGGGATAGTGTGTAATATTTAATGTATAAATAATTCCTATTTATATCTTCTGCAATAGTTATAGAAATAGTATACCAGATTCGTGATGATTCAGGACCCGGATTTGGGGCTGTCACATAACCAATGATGGTTGAGTATTGGTTTAGTGACGTAGGAACGTTAATAAGCCGTAATGGAAGATAGTTAAGTCGAAACAACTTTTATTAATGAAATAATTTCAATTAAGATATAGAAGAGAAAGAAGTTGGTAAAAGCAATGTGATTAGATTGTTTAGTAGCTAATTGCAGTGTGCTATGTGAATATATCATGTAGAAACTGTAAAGACCAAGAACTGTTGAATTTTTATTTGAAGACACTTGAAGGCAAGTTTTCTTAACGCTTATCTAACCTTCATGTTAGCCAAGTTTGCTGTGATTCATGTTATGAGATGCATAAATTGTTTTATGAAAGAGTTAATGCCAGTTTTAACTCGGCTAGACTAATCTTAAGAGTTTGATTGATTTGTTTACAAGTCTTTCAATATAATATTGTTAACGCTATCATATGCCAATCGTTTGGTATGTATTCAAAGGTAAGCTTGTGTATGAACAAACAAATGTGTTTTACATCGATTATTCGATGGGCATGTGAGGTTGCAAAAACTTAAACGTAGATACGTTTAACGAATAAGTGTTGATCAACATAGAGTACTATAGGCTGATCACCTAGAAGTGCTCGTAAGATATATCGGACTTACGAACTTAGTTCCGAGTTATCCTTCTTCATGAATGAAAACCAAAAGAGAATGTTCATGGTCTTTTGACCAGCTCAAAATTCCTAAGTTACTATATGTACTCTGAAATTGTTTATGAAATGAAAAGTGTTATTTAATGTATCATAATACTTCATAGCTACTTGTTCAGTTATTGAAGAATAATCATATAATTCTCGACGTGGTATGTATATTATCTATTGCTAGACTTGCTGAGCTAGTTATGCTCACTTTTTGCTTGAATTATATGATTATAGCTAAGGTCGAACGAACTAAGGGTCCCAGTAGGGATAAAGGTTAGGATAAGATGGATAAGTAGATTATCCTGTAATAGACTAGTATGTTTGTAAGAATTATACTATGATAAACGAAGAATGTTTCGGTTACAAAACCTGGGAAAAGATTTATTATTATATTTGTAATAAGATTGTAGTATATATAATCATTTTGATGTTGTTTCAATGTTATGAATGTATAGTTATGAGTACTGTGTAGCACCATATCTGTGGGTTGAAAGTACCCGAATTTGGGGGCGTCACAAGCTTTATGTAATTTAACTTTATGTATTGCTTTGCATGTTTAGTTTAATTTTACATTTAATAATACATGTTTTATTTTTTTTGTTACAGCCCCATCTAGAAGATATTGATCCGTGAAGGCATTTTTACTAACTGAATAATTGAATGTATATGGATTGTACTTTATGACATTTGTATATAAGTTTTACTCGGATGGTTCTTATTTATATAGTATTAGTGGATGTTTATATTATTGTTTTTGTTTTAATTATTAAATTGTCTATGGATGGATATATCGATAAATTTGTATGGATTTTGGTTTATTTTGATATATTAATGTGTGTTGGGATATAAAACAGGTATAAAAAATTTGGGAAATTAGAAAAACAAGCAAAAACTTTTTTAAAATTATAGATCAAATAATCGCATGCGGCGCGTCATAATGCCTCAAGGTCGTGATATGTCTCGAGGACATTAGCGACAGATGTGGTCGCTATTGTTGGCCGCTGACACGTGAGCCACGTCACCTCTAACACCTGATTCACGGTGACTCAACTTAGCGACGGTGTCGGTCGCTAGTGTACGGTCGCTGATGTCCGGACAGGGATCAAATTATGTGTGACCCTTTCTAGCGATTGGTATCGGTCGCTGATGCACATTGGCGATCGACTACGATAGCAGAAAAATCTTTTTTTTGTAGTGCTTCAATTTTGTCAATTATATAATTAAACTATTAATTTTTCCACTTGCATTCAATTGGATCTGCCACGTCAGAAATTACTGACGTGACTCTTTGGTTAGACCATTATTCAGCTGATGTGTAACTATAAAAAGTGTATTTTTATATTTGATTACACAATTATCATATATGAAAGGGAAAATTTGTCAAACCACTTTATATTATACATTAATACTAATAAAAAAAACAAAATCTAAAACCATCAAAAATCATAAAAAATATTCCTTTTAGCCAAACATTGAAGATAAAGATCTGCAGGAAAAAAAATCATCAAATCAATCATACAATACAAAAAAAAATATTATCTTATGTTCTTCGTCTTATTCCTCATATTAAATCTTACAGTCTCGCCATTACCAGATAATTTAAAATGCTTTTATATCATATTCAATCAAAATAAATAAAATCTATTCTATACAAATAAAAATCTTCCATTCTTAGACTCGATCTCTACCAAACACAAGCTCGATCTTTACCAAATACTAGCACATCCATACATTCCCAAATCCAAAAAATAAAAAATGAAAAAGAAAAAACATAGATGACTTCGATTACTCGGGACCTTAAATCAACGATACAAGCAGCTGAACAAGACGTGGTTTTCAATAGCGAAGTAGATGCTCAGCGGCGACATCGGTACCGTTTCTTCTTATCCTACTTTTATATTTTCTTTTTTAAATCGAAGATGGTGGGATCTTTTAGCTAGTTGCGATTATAAAGGTTTTGGGTTTTGAGGGTATGATTTCTAGTGGAATTTTAAATTTCACCAAAACTCACCATATGAATTCGTCAATAATCTTCTCCATTGAATCGGAGAGGTCGAGTTGATGAGATCTGAAAGCAAGGTCATGTCGAAAAATCTTTAAACCAATTTTTTTTCTCTTTCACGCATAAACACACAGGAGTTTTCCCTCTCTAACTAAGATTCTATGCAGAGTGGGAAAAAAAAGAAGGGATGAGTTGCTTTTATAATGGTGATGATGGACAAGTGTGATGGGGAAGATGAAATTATTTTTTATTTTCATTGTTAAAATCGTTTGCTAGCAGCTAGATCTGATCAGTTTGGATTTTATTTTTGTTTAAATTTAATTTAAGTTAATATTAAATGTTATATTACTCTTTTACCCTTTTAAGTCAATAAAATAATTTAAAGATTAGTCTTCTTTTAACATTTAAGCAGTGTATTGCCACGTGCCCATGACATGTCAGCAATTTTTGACGTGGCAGACCAAATTGAATGCAAGTGGAAAAAATTAGTAATTTAATTATCTAATTGACAAAATTGAAAGGTGGATCATCAAAGTGGAATATGTCCATAATTTAGGGTAGTTATTCATATTTAAGCCTTATAAATAAGGTCACTTAGGATGACGCCCCAAAATAGGTCCACACAACCCATTCTCGAGTCGCCAAATACATGGTACATGTAAAACAACTACAACTTCATTATTACAATTGTCGTGCAAAATACGACAACACATATGTCATGAGTTTTAATACAAATATTGTCTTCTAGACAATATCCAAACTCAAATAAGTCCTCATTATAATTATTGATACACTATTTTACAAAATAGTGAGGGACTACTAAAACAACCTGCTTGAACCATCACTCCACACCCCACTAGTTCCCGCTATATTCTCGCCTTTCCGAGAAAGAAAAATGGAACAAAAAGAAAAAGGATGAGCTCAACTAGCCCAAAGAAAGAATATTATGACTAAGATAATGAAAAACAAATTATCGTTAGCCTTCAATAAATCGATAAAATATAATGGACAACAAGTTTAGATCAATATTCGCAAAGAAAAATAACAATTCATTAGAAGAGTTAAGTAGAGAATGAAGTCTACTATCTTCTATGATTTAAAAGTCCATCATCAATATTTTATCCCCGTGACATCAATCAATATACATCTTGAACTCAATATTCATCTTTGCACTACACGGCCAAAGATATTCATTTGTATCACCAAATGGTCATGTTCATCTCAACACCGTCCATCTTCGCACTACGGCCAAAGATATTCATCAGTAATCATTCATCTTTGCACTACAAAGCCAAAGATATTCATCGCTATATCACCATTTAGACCGAGGATGATAAAAATATTTTAAAGAAAATGAATCCAAAGAGATAAAAGAACAAAGATTAGGGATTCGTATTTTTTAGTTTATCCAAGTTCAAAAATACTCCATAATAATCAATCAGTGAGCAAAATTCAAGAATGAAGATCAAAACATGGATACAATCAAAGATAGTAACCATAATAGACAACTTGGACAAAGAAAAGAAAATTTAATTTTTCAAGAATAAAGATCAGATAATGAATAGATAAATACAAAGATAAGTAACGTATAATATTAATAACTAAAAGATAAAAAATTTCACAAGAAAATTACTTCAATAATAGTATCGTATTCGTGAATAAGTCATACGTGAATAAGTAACGATACGTGAATAGTAACTCTCGACATGAAAAAGGTAAAAATTTCACAATAAAATTCATATCAATATTTCTAAGATAATGATATTAAAAGAAATAATATCATTTATGAAAAAAATAACATCCCTTACCTCAAAAGAATAGTACTTCTAGCTAAAATATCGATATAATGTCAAGAAAACTTGCAATCGATATCAACACTCAAGATATCTAAATACTCACAAAAATACGCTCGATATTATAGAGAGAGAAAACTTCAGTTTCTGGTGTGATTTTCAATTCTAACCTAAACACCCTATTTATAGAAAAATGCTTAGAACACCAAAGCAGAAAATTTAATAAAATATTATTATTTTATTAAAAATTCAATCACACACACCACATCATTCTCATCAAGACACACAAGTGGGTCCCACCCATATTAAAAAAATTTTTTTATTAAAAAATATTTATAACTCCAAAAAATCAATTATTCCGAACTTCAATAATTCATAATAAATAGCCTTTATCAAAAAAAAATTCAATCTTATGTCCATTCCATAGGAAATTTAATTTCTACAACTTTGTAGAAGAAAGTTTTTCCAAATTCTAAACGAAAAATGACCAAATCCACACATACTACTGATGATTTTTAACACCTTCCATTCCGATAAAATACCGATAAAACACCTCAAAGATTAATTCCTTCATTTATATCCACATAAAATAAATATTTTTTATCATATAAATCAATAATTAATTATTCACAAATAATATTACAAAAATCACAATAATGACAACCAAGATGTCGCTCCTAAAAAAAGAGGGGCTTCCGATAAGGATTTCTCTTATCGCGCAAATTAGGTGACCAAACCCCTTTCCTGTATAAACTTCCTTAGATATTGCCAATAATGCTATCTAATAATATTATTCAAATAATATGAATTATTGATCCGATAATGGAAAATATCTATAAATGACAATTATCAATCAATAATATAAAATATCAACGTAAAATTATCAATCAATAAAATAAAATATTGAATAAAGAATTATCGTAATAATTATTTAAGTAAGTGACTTCTTACGTAAGAATCAATAATTAGAATTATTGTGCAATACCGCAGCTACATCGCAACAACACGCCAGACATCAGTATTTTAACCACCGGTATTCCAATAATTTTAATCGTAGAATAACTACGCCATTATTTATAAAAAACTCATACTTGTCATTTTCTTTCATCCGATTTTTTTTCCGTTATGGGGGCCCACAAATGGTCGCTACTATCCGCATATTAATATTCCCGACAACAAGAATATTCCACGACCAAACGAATATTCCCCACAACAATGAATATTTTATAACCACTTGCTTATTTAAAATATTTACATTTTTACCCATAACTAACCACATTAATCAAATCAACCCCTTACTATTTCAAAATAATAAATAGAGAAAATTCAATTTTATTCATAAAAGTTGGGGTCTTACAACCTCCCTCCTTATGAAAAATTTCATCCTCAAAATCGACGTACGACTCGGTGTTTTTCAAAAGGGTGAGGATACCTCGCTTTCATTTTCGATTCCAACTCCTGTGTCATTTCCTCAATAAAGATGGTTCCTCCACAAAACTTTGACTTGTGGTATAACCTTTGTGCGTAGGACATGCTCCTTCCTATCCAAGATCTTGACAGTACCTCCTCGTGACGTTAAATCTTCTACTATCTCGTCCTGTTCTAACTCAATAATGTGGTTTGGGTCTTTCACATATTTACGAAGCACATATATGTGAAAAAATATTATGAACACGAGACATGCTTGAGGTAATGCGAGTCTATAGGCCACATTTCCTACTTCTACAAGAATCTCAAATGGACCAACAAATCGGATTGAGCTTTCCTCTCTCCCAAATCTTGTAACTCCTTCCATGGAGCAACACGTAACAATACATGATCCCCAATATTAAATTCCACGCCCTTTCGATGAAGATCCGCATAACTCTTTTGTCGATCCCGTGCCGCTTGTATATACGCTATCGGATCATTTGATCTTTTCTCAGAGTCATATGCATCAACTCGTCCCAAATAATGTTGCTTCACCCACCTCATCCCAAATATACCGAGAGAGCTGACACTTTCATCCATACAATGCTTCAATGGAGCCACACCTATACTTGCTCTCGATAACTATTGTCAGAGAGAATTCCACCAATGGTAAGTACTTATCCCAACTCCCTTTGAAGTCTAGAACACAAAGTCTCAATAGATCTTCAAGAGTTTGAATAGTCCTTTCCGATTGCCCATCTGCTTGAGGATGGTATGCCAAATCAATCATAAATCCATGCTCATAGCTTTCTCAAAAGCTAACCCAAAATCGTGAAGTGAATCTTCGGTCTCGATCGTAAACTATGGATACCGCATACCATGCAATCTCACAATCTCATTTATGTATATACGAGCAAGACGCTCAAGGAATAAGTTTCTCGATAGGCAAGAAATGAGCAAACTTGGTTAATCTATCAACAATAACCCAAATTGCATCTATGCCTTGAGAAACCTTGGGAAGACCAAGAATAAAATCCATGTTAATGTGCTCCCACTTCCATTCGAATCTCAAGTGGTTGCAATGGACCTTTTGGTACTTGATGCTCCGCCTTTAACACGCTGACAAGTTAAACATCTTGAGATAAACTCCGCGATCTCTCTCTTCATATTGCTCCACCAAAATGTATGTCAAGATCACGATACATTTTAGTACTTCCAGATGGATTGCAAATGGTGTGTTGTGTGCCTCCATCATGATTTTGTACTTCAAATCGAGTCGTTAGGAACACAAAGTCCGAGTTGACTCAAAGTATTCCTTCTTCATCGATTCTTGCTTCGAATAACACCTTCTTGTACTTTCTTCTTCATACGCATCACCTCCGGTCCGTCAGGGTTTGAGCAAACTTTAACTTTATCGATTAAAGTCGATTCTACGCGATATATTTGACATCATCGCATGGGTCCTCCTGAGTCTTGAACTCTATCTTCATCTTTTGTAAATCACACAAAATGGGCTTTGTGTTGACAACATCGCACTCTGCTCCTCGCATATGATCTTCTACTCAATGCGCCACCTACCACGCGCTCGCTTTTCCAGATGGTATTGAATGGTATGGTCGTAATCTTTCAATAGCTCAGCCAACGCTGCTGCCGCATGTTGAGTTCCTTTTGGTGAAGAAATATTTGAGGCTTTTATGATCCGAATATATCTCCACTTTCTCCCCATATAGTAGTGCCTCCATATCTTTAACGCGAAAAAAAACGCCGCCAAACTCTAGATCATGAGTAGGATAATTCCTCTCATATTCTTTTGAGTTGTCGCGAGGCATAGGCTATGACTTTCCCATGTTGCATGAGAACACATCCTAAACCTTTGCCTCAAGCATCGCCAGAATGACAAATCCTCCGAACCTCGATGGTATTGTCGTAACAAAAAGCCAAATGAGTCTCCTCTTGAGTTCTTGAAAACTCTTCTCACATTCCTCGCTTCCATTCAAATTTTGTATCTTTTTTCGAAGTCACCGAAGTTAATGGAGTAGCAATTCGAGAAAATCCTTCCACGAATCTCCGATAATAACCAAATAAGCCTGTAAAGCTACGATTTTGCCATTTTACTTAGGTTGCTCCCAACTTTGTATTGCTTCAATCTTTGTCAATCAACTGATATTCCATACTTCGATACCACGCGCCCAAGAAATGCTACTTTCTTCAAGCCGTAACTCGTGATTTCTTCAACTTGGCATATAGCTTTGTTTTCACGGCTTTTGAGTATCAAATTTCAAGTGTTGCTTTCATGATCTTCACGACTTTTGAATAGATGAGGATGTCATCAATAAAGACAACCACAAAATGATCCAAATATTCCTTGAATACTTGGTTCATCATATCCATGAAAGTCACAGGAGCATTAGTCAATCCAAAAGACATGACTAGAATTCATAATGCCCGTAATCGAGTCCTCGAAAGCGCTTTTTGAATGTCATCGCTTTTAATCTTTAAATGATGATATCCGGAACGAAGATCGATTTTTGAGAAGAATTTAGCACCTTGCAACTGGTCAAACAGGTCATCAATGCGAGGTAGTGGGTACCTATTTTTGATGGTGACATGGTTCAACTCCCGATAGTCAATGCAAAGTCGCATACTCCCATCTTTCTTCTTTACGAAATAAAATAGAGCACCCCAAGGAGATGTACTAGACTAATGAAACCAATATCCAACAACTCCTCAGAGTTGGGTTTTTTAACTCCTCAAGTTCAATAGAGCCATTCGATATGGGGTTTTGAAATGGGTTTTGTACCGTTTCAAGGTCAATACAAAATTTGATATCACGCCTGGGGTAGGCCAGAAGTTCTTCAGAAATACGTCAGAAATTCACTAACAACATAAAAATATTATTCAAATCGACGATTTTTTTGTTTAAATCCATGACATGGGCTAAGAAAGCTTGACATCCATTTTTTAATAAACGAATGGCTTTATGGCTTGATATGACAAAGATCGACTTTAGTGGTTTGGTTGCTTGAATTCAGATAACAAAGTTGGTTAGAATATGAAAACTAACAACCTTACAAAAAATAATCAATTTTGGCATGATGAGTAGTTAACCAATCAATCCCTAAAATCACATCAAATGCAAGTATCTTTAAAGAGATGAGATCAACAAGTAATGTGATGGTCCCAACTTGAATCAAGCAAGATTTATAAACAAGGGATGTAATGAAAGTTTCTCCCAACTGAGTTTCAACAGATAAGTCAAAGTCTAATTTCTCAAGAGTCAAGTTCAAACGCTTGAGCACAAGTAGAGAGATAAAAAGAATGGGTAGAACCGGTATTCAATAAGGTATAAACTTCAAAGAGTTTATGATTAGCTTACCCGTGATCACCTCGCTCGTTCCTCCTCATTTTTTGGGCAACAACGACAAACGCTCTTCCAGAACCACCGACTTTCGACTTGTCCGGGATAACCTTTGAGTCACCATCCCTCACGGACTTGGTTTCGCTACAGTGACAATCTCGAGCTATATATATGACCTTCCTTTCCACAGCTTATAACACACCTTGAATTGTTGTGGGCAAATAATGATGTGTCCTCTTTCCAAGATTTATAACATACGACCGGGTCGCTCTCCTCCTCCCTAGAAACAGTTGATGTCAGTGTCCGACGCCTTCACGTTGTCATTGTTGTACCTTCTCTTTTTGAAATCTCCCCCCGACTCGCTTTTTCTACTATCATGGCCACGATTACCACCAGAGTGTGGTTACCGCTTCGTCCGATATTTTCCTCCCCACCGGTTGTCATTATTCGATGATCGCCGCCACCGGTATTTAACCCTCGTTGTGGTCCCCGTTTGAATGTACTCATTATCACGCTCTATAATTGAGCCCTGTTCACAACATCCTAAATATAGAGAAAATTTGTGAGAAATGAGGTATCGATTTAATTTCGGGTTTCAAACCTCTCAAAAACATCCGCACATATAATGCTCTCATTCTCTACCAAATGAGGTGCAAACCTCGATAACTCCGCTAACTTAGCCTCATATCGGGACACAATCATGTTGTTCTATTCCAATCGATAAACTCTACCTCCCTTCATATGACGAATACTTTCAGAAAGTACTTGTCATTGAATAGCTTCGAATGCTTCCCAAGATATATTGAAAAGCAGTAGTCGGGTACGCTTCACGATTCCCACCAAGAATCACCCTCACCACGGAACATAAAGGTGGCGAATGGAACCTTCGTTCTCCGCATCCCAAGACATCAAATATCTTGGTAATTTGCTTAACCCACGCTTCGCTTTGATCGGATCCGCTTTTCCCAAAACTCCTCGGTCCCCAACTCCTTGTATTGCTTAGAAATGACCAGCCGTGAGTTGCCATTGTTTCCACCTGCATTTTGAACATGAGTCTTTCTCGTCTGGTTTTGCATGAACTTCAAAAAGCTTCTAAACATCCCATCATTCATCGTTTGATCAGTGGTGTTGTTTACAGCAGGAATATTGCCTTCCTGATGCACATTATCCTAGTTGTTGATTGTCGGTGTCTCAATGGTCTCATGTGCTCCATTGCTTATCTCAACATTTCCAGCTACCATTCTCAAATACTGCCACAAAATAAGGATTAATTAAAAAAAATTGACATGCCACATAATATCCCTATATTCTAACCGACCAACAAATAATAAGCTTAGTAGGACACACTAGCTAAGGATTTACTCGCCTCCCCTCCTAGTTCTAATCCCAAATCTCCACCAGAGATCATATCCCTAAGCTCGATACTAACCGTGACGCCCCCAAAAATAGGTCCACACAACCCATTCTCGAGTCGCCAAATACATGGTACGTAAAAACAACTACAAACTTCATTATTACAATTGTCGTGGCAAAATACGACAACACATATGTTGTGAGTTTAAATACAAATATTGTCTTCTAGACAATATCCAAACTCAAATAAGTCCTCATTACAATTATTGATACACTATTTTACAAAATAGTGAGGATCGCTAAAACAACTGCCTTGAACCATCACTCCACACCCCGACTAGTTCCCGCTATATTCTCGCCTCCCGAGAAGAAAAAAATGGAACAAAAAAGGAAAAAGATGAGCTCAACTAGCCCAAAGAAAGAATATTATTATGACTAAGATAATGAAAAAAAATTATCGTTAGCCTTCAATAAATCGATAAAATATAATGGACAACAAGTTTTAGATCAATATTCACAATGAAAATAACAATTCATTAGAAGAGTTAAGAGAGAATGAAGTCTACTATCTTCTATGATTTAAAAGTCCATCATCAATATTTTATCCCCTGTGACATCAATCAATATACATCTTGAATCAAATATTCATCTTTGCACTACGGCCAAAGATATTCATTCGTATCACCAACACCGGTCATGTTCATCTCAACACCATAATCCATCATTCTTGCACTACGCCAAAAGATATTCATCGTAATCATTCATCTTTGCACTACAAAGCCAAAGATATTCAAATATATCACCATTTAGGACCGAGGATGATAAAAATATTTTAAAGAAAACGAATCCAAAGAGAGATAAAAGGACAAAGATTAGGATTCGCACTTTTAGTTTATCCAAGTTCAAAAATACTCCATAATAATCAATCAGGAGCAAAATTCAAGAATGAAGATCAAAACATGGATACAATCAAAGATAGTAACCATAATAGACAACTTGGACAAAGAAAAGAAAATTTAATTTTTAATTGTCGATATAATAAGTGTCGTACGTGATTCGTGAATAAAAGTGTCGTATGAATAGTACCGTATACGTGAATAGTAATATACGTGAATAAAGGCCTCATAATGAATAGTAACCTCGAAAAAAAGGTAAAATTTTCATAATAAAATTCATATCAATATTTCGATATAATGATATTAAAAGAAATAATATCATTTATGAAAAAAATAACATCCCTTACCTCAAAAGAATAAGTATTCCGGCCGAAATATCGATATAATGTCAAGGAAACTTGCACCGATAGCAACACTCAAAGTATCTAAATACTCACAAAAATACGCCTCGATATTATAGAGAGAAAAACTTCCGATTCTCGTGTGATTTTCAATTCTAACCTAAGACCCTATTTATAGGAAAATGCTTAGAACACCAAAGCAAAAATTTAATAAAATATTAATATTTTTAAAAAAAATTTCACGCACACCACACATCATTCTCATCAAAGACACACAAGTGGGTCCCACATTAAAAAAAATTTTTTTTTTAAAAATATTTATAACTCCAAAAATCAATTATTTTCAACTTCAATAATTCATAATAAATAGCCCTTTTATCAAAAAAAATCAAATCTTATGTCCATTCCATAGAAAATTTAATTTCTACAACTTTGTAGAAGAAAGTTTTTCCAAATTCTAAACGAAAAATGACCAAATCCACATACTGATGATTTTCAACACCTCCATTCCGACAAAAATACTAATAAAACACCTCAAAGATTAATTCCTTTATTTATATCCACATAAAATAAATATTTTCTTATCATATAAATCAATAATTAATTATTCACAAATAATATTACAGAATCACAATAATGACAACCAAGTCGCTCCTCAAAAAGAGGGGGGCTTTCCGATAAGATTCTCCTTATCAAGCGCCGCCAATTAGGTGACCAAACCCTTTCCTGATAATATGTAACTTCCTTAGACATTGCCAATAATGCTATCTAATAATATTATTCAAATAATATGAATTATTGATCCGATAATGGAAATATCATTACAAAGAGACAATTATCAAATCAATAATATAAAATAAAATATAGCATTTGTCGAGGAATATTCGTTTGGTCGTAAAATATTCTTGTCATTTAGAAATATTCGCATTTACCTGGCGTAAACCATTTGTGGGCCCCATAATGAATAACCGCTTGGATGAATAAAACGACAAGTTTGAGTTTTTATAAATAATCGGCATAATTGTTACCGCTAACACCGTTGAATACCCAATGGTTAAAATACAAATAATACACGTGGGTCGCACAAGAAGACACCTGTATTGCACAAAGATTTTTTGAATTATTGATTCTTACATAAGAAGGCACTACTAATAATTGTTACAATAATTACTTGCTCAATATTTTATTTTATTGATTCAATAATTGTTGTGTTGATATTTTATATTATTGTTGTTTCAAAGAATTGTCAACGCACAAAGATTTCCCATTATCAGATCAATAACTCATATTATTTGAACAATATTATTATATAGCATTATTGGCAATGTCTATAAAGTTCTGTCAAGGAGAGGTTTGGTCACCTAATTGTGCTCCAGTAAGGAGAAATCCTTATAGGAAAGCCCCCTCTTTCCTGGGAACAGCCTAGATGTCATTATTGTGATTATGTAATATTATTTGCGAATAATTAATTATTGATTTATATGATAAGGAAATATTTATTTTATGTGGATATAAATGAAGGATGGGGAAATATTTATTTTATGTGATTATAAATGAAGGAATTAGTGTTAGGTGTTTTATTAGTATTTTGTCGAAATGAAGAATAAAATTTGGAAATTTTAAGAAAATTAGTTTATTACTTGATTTTGTAAAATCTATAACTCATTGTGTATAATGAGTTAGGAGATGAGACATATATCAAAAGAAAGCCCTGGAAGTAAGATAAACGTAGAAATTTGAATCACCTAAAAATTCTTTGTGGATTTTTCGTGGTGACTGTTTGAGTGAAACTGGTACGAGGGACTTATAGTCAGAAAAACCAAATCAGTGTTCTTAAGCTCTATTACGTGAGTTCTAATTTTGATTCGACCATTGGATCGTTGTGATTTTTGGATTTGTTATACATATATAAGTTGAGTATATGTCCACAAATTTTGAACCGTTAAAAATTAATGTTTGATTTGTTATGAATTTTAAGAGGTTTTGAAAATCATCCGTATATAGATTTCAGACATTTTCTATTTGGAATTGGAAAAACTTTCTTCTGTAAAGTTGTAGAGAATTTTATTTCCTTTAGAATGGACATAAAATTCGTATTTTTCTGATAAAAAGGCTATTTATTATGAATTGTTGAAGTTTCGAAAATTAAATATTTTTATTAAAATTATGGGTGGGACCCATTTTTTGTTTTAAACATGTGGGCTGCAAAAAAAATTTCAGAATTGGCATGCTGGTGGCAGGTCTTGGTAAGTGGCGTAGAAGGAGGAAAATATATATTATTTTATTAATTTAGTCTCCTTTGGCGTTCTAGCATTTTCCTATAAATAGGGTGCTTAGTTAGAATTAAAAATTACACCAGAAACAAATTTTCTCTCTCTTTATATTATCGAGCATATTTTGTGAGTATTTAGATAATTTGAGAGTTGCTATTCAGTGCAAGTTTCCTTCGACTTTACATTCGATATTCCGATCAGAAATACTATTATTTTGAGGTATGGGATGTTATTTTCTTCTTAAATGATATTATTTTCTTCAATATCATTATGCCGAATTATTGATATGAGTTTTATTGTGGATTTTTATCTTTTTGTGTCGAGGTTACTATTCACGATTACGGCACTATTCACATATACAGCATTATTCACAAATACGTCACTATTCACCAAAAAATGAAATTTTCTCTTCTTTGTTCCAGATGTCTATTATGGTTACTATTTTTGATTGTATCCATGTTTTGATCTTCATTCTTGAATTTTACTCCATTATGGTTTATTATAGAGTATTTTTAAACTTAAATTATCTAAAGTACGAATCTCTAAACTTTATCCTTTTATCTTACTGTATTCCTTCTCTAAAATGTTTTTCATCATCCTCAGTCCTTAATGATGATACTTGATGAATATCTTTGGCCTGTAGTGCAAAGATGAATGATTACCTGATGAATATCTTTGGCCTGTAGTGAAATGATGAATGTGTGTTGAGATGAATATGACTAACCGATGATATAAAATGAATATCTTTGGCCCAGTAGTGCAAAGATGAATATTTGATTCAAGATATATATCGATTGATGTTACAGGGATAAAATATTGATGATGGACTTTTAAATTCATAGATGATAGTAGATTTCATTCTCTCATCGAACTCTTCTAATGAATTATTGTTTTCACCGCAGCTTGTTGATCTAAAACTTGTTATCTATTATATTCTATCGATTTTTTCCTGTTGAAGACTAAGGATAATTTGTTGTATATTATCTTAGTTATAATATTCTTTACTGGGCTAGTTGAGCTCACCCTTTTCCTTTTTATTCCATTTTTCTTATCAGGAAGTGAGAATATAGCAAGAACCAGTCGGGGTATAGAGTGATGGTCCTAGACAATTGTTTTAGCAGTCCTCACTATTTTTGTAAAATAGTGCATCAATAATTGTAATGAGGACTTTATCTGGGTGTGGATATTGTCTAGAAGACAATATTTATATTTAAACTCATAGTATGTGTTGTAGTATTTTGCACGATAATTTATAATAATAAAGTTGTAGTTGTTTTCTATACCATGTATTTGGCGACTTAGAATGGGTGATGTATTCCTATTTTGGGGGCGCCACAGCTTGGTATCGAGCTTAGGAATATGGTCTCTCAAGTGAGATCGGGAATAGAACTAGAGGGAGAGACGAGTAAATCCTTCGCTAAAGGTGTCCTACCTAAGCTTATTTGTTGGTCGGTCATAATATAGGGATATTATATGATATGTTAATTTATTTAATTAACCCTTATTTTATGGTAGTTTTTAAGAATGGCAGCTGAGAACGTTAACAATGGAGTATATGAGACCGTGGAACAACCTTCAATCACCAACCAGGAGAACGTGCAACAAGAAGGCAATATTCATCCTATAAATAACACTAACGAGCAAACGATGAATGATGTGATGTTTATAAGCTTTTTGCAGTTCATGAAAAATCAGACGAGGGAGACTCATGTACAAAATACGGGTGGAAATGATAGCAACGTGCGGTTTGTCACAACCAAGCAATTCAAGGAGTTGGGACCACCATAATTCTTTGGAAAGCTGGATCCGATCATGGCAAAAATATGGGTTAGGGAAATTACCAAGATATTTGATGTCTTGGGATGTACGGAGGAACAGAAGGTTCCATTCGCCACCTTTATGTTCCATAGTGAGGCAGATTACTGGTGGGAATCTGTGAAGCGTACCCAGCCAACCGCACTCAACATGTCTTGAAGGATTTTAGAAACTGTTCAATGACAAGTACTTTCCTGAAAGTATTCGTCATATGAAGGAGGTAGAGTTTATTGTATTGCAACAGAACAACATGACGGTCCTAAGACGAGGCGTAAGTTCATGAGTTATCCAGGTTTGCACCTCATTTGGTAGAGAATGAGGAACGTATGACGCGGATGTTTCTGAGAGGTCTAAAACCCGAGATTCGTCAATACCTTATCTCTCACAAGTTTTCTCTGTAGTCAGATGTTGTCAATAGGGCTCAATTATTAGAGCGAGATAATGAGTATGCTCAACCGAGGGACCACAACCAGGTTCATACCGGTGACAACAGTAATCAGAGCGATGATAACCAACGATGAGGGAAAAATACGGACAAAAGTGGTAACCACTCGGCTGCTAATCGTGGCCGTGATAATAGGAGAGGTGAGTCAAGTGGAAATTTCAAAAAGAGGAGATTCAACAATGACGGGAAGACATTAGCAGCAGCACCAGCACCAACAACATATTCTAGGGGAGGAGAACGACCGCCAGTTAGATGCTACAGATGCGGAGAGGAGGCACCCATAAGTCCAAACTGTTCACATCCTCCAAGGTATGTTTTAGTTGTGGAAAAGATGGTCACATAGCTCGATTTTGTCCTATAGCGAAATCAAGTCCAGCAGGGATGGTGGCACCAAAAGCGGATACGGACAAAACCAAGTCGGCGGTTTCTGGAAGAGCGTTTGTCGTGACTGCCCAAAACATGAAAAACTCGAATGAAGGTATCACGGGTTAGTTAATTATAAATTCTTGCAAAATCTATACCTTATTAGATACCGGTTCTACCCATTCTTTTATCTCTCCTGCTTGTGCTCAACGTTTAAACTTGACTTCGGAGAAATTAGACTTTGACTTATCTATGGAGACTCTGTTAGGAGAAACTTTTATTACATCCACTGTGTATAAATCTTGCTTGATCCAAGTTAGCACCATCACATTACCTGTTGATCTTATCTCTTTAAGGATACTTGCATTTGATGTGATTTTAGGGATTGATTGGTTAACCACTCATCATGCTAAAATTGATTATTTTTAAGGTTGTTAGTTTTTATATTCCTAACCAACCTATTATGCGAATTCAAGCAACCAAACCACTAAAGTCAAACACTTTCATATTAAGCCATAAAGTCATTCGTTTTTTGAAAAACGGATGTCAAGCCTTCTTAGCCCATGTTATGGACTTGAACAAAAATACGCCAAATTTGAATAATATTTCTATTGTTAGTGAATCTCCTGACGTATTTCCTGAAGAACTTCCTGGCCTACCCCTAGAGCGTGATATTGAATTTTGTATGGACCTTGAACCCGGTACAAAACCCATTTCTAAAATCTCATATCGAATGGCTCCTATTGAACTTCAGGAGTTAAAAACCCAAGTACAAGAATTGGTGCCCGAGCCTCTATCTGGTGACTTCCTTTGTGGAATGCACCAAATCCAGACTCTCCGTAGGGGACGCTATATTTGTGTGGTGGTAAAACGATAGGTGTTATTGTGACGTGATATCCAAGATTTGGATATGAGTCACAGTTGAGAGAAACTTAAGTTAGTAATCGAAATATCTAGCTTTCTAGGCTTAGCTGGTTACTATTGAATATTCGTAGAAGGATTTTTTCGAATCGCTACTCCATTAACTCAACTGACTGAAAAGATACAAAATTCGTATAGAGCAAGGAATGAGAGAAGATTTTCCAAGAGCTCAAGAGGCGACTCATTTCGGCACCTGTTCTGACCATACATCCTGGAAAAGTGAACGTGGTAGCTGACGCGTTGAGTAGAAGATCGTACGCGAGTACAAGTGCGATATTGTTGAACACAAAGACCTATTTTGTATAATTTATAAACGATAAAGATAGAGTTAAAGACTCTAGGGACCCACATTATGATGTCAAATATACGAGTAGAATCGACTTTAATCGATAAAGTTAAAACCGCTCCAGCTACAGACCTGGAGCTGATGAATATGAAGAAGAAGGTGCAAGAAGGCGTTATTCTAGAAGTAAGAGTCAATGAAGAGAAGAAAGCTCAAACCTTCAATTTATTAGTCCATTTGAAATCCTCGATCGAGTAGGAATTGTGGCCTATAGACTCGCTTTAACGCTAAGTATATCGCGTATTCATAACATTTTTAACGTATTGATGTTACGTAAATATGTGGATAACCCAAACCACATTATTGAGTTAGAACTAGACGAGATAGCCGAAGATTTAACGTACGAGGAGGTACCTGTCAAGATCTTGGATAGGAAAGAGCATGTCCTACGAACAAAAGGTTATACCACAAGTCAAGGTTTTGTGGAGGAACCATGCTATGGAGGAAATGACCTGGGAGTTGGAATCAGAAATGAAAGCGAGGTACCCTCACCTTTTCGAAATACCAGGTACATACGTCAATTTTGAGGATGAAATTTCATAAGGAGGGGAGGTTGTAAGACCCCGATTTTTTTTTTTTTATAAATAAAATAAAATTTCCTATATTCATTATCTTGAAATAATAAGGAATTAATTTGATATAATGCTTTAGTTATGGGTGAAATGTGCAAATTTTGCAAAATAAGGAAGTGGTTATAAAATATTCATTTTGTTTCAGGAATATTCGTTTGGTCGTGGAATATTCTTCTTTGCTTCGGGAATATTCGCATTTATTTGCCAGCCCATTTGTGGGCCCCATAACGAATAACTATCGGATGAAGAAAACGACAAGTTTGAGTTTTTATAAATAACGACGTAATTGTTACCGTTAACAATGGTGGAATACCCGGTGGTTAAAATACAGTAATACGCGTGGTTGCACAGTAACACACGGTATTGCATAGTAATTTTGAATTATTGATTCTCACGTAAGAAGACACTACTCAATAATTGTTACAGTAATTACTGTTCAATATTTTATTTTATTGATTCAATAATTGTTGTGTTGATATTTTATATTATTGTTGTTTCAATAATTGTCACTACACAATATTTCCTATTATCAAATCAATAATTCATATTATTTGAATAATATTTGTGACGCCCCCAAAATAGATCCAATCCATCTAACCTATTCTGAGTCGCCAAATACATGGTACAGAAAACAACTACAACTTTATTACTACAATTGTCGTGCAAAATACAACAACACATATACTGTGAGTTTTAATACCAACTGTGACTCGTGTCCCAACTATGGACAACACCTCACATTGATACATTACATAAATGTACAGTCAATAACTGTTTTAG
Organism: Panax ginseng; assembly: GCA_020205605.1. Lineage (NCBI taxonomy): Eukaryota > Viridiplantae > Streptophyta > Magnoliopsida > Apiales > Araliaceae > Panax > Panax ginseng. The sequence goes on from CM035149.1 coordinate 72,371,871, forward strand.
AAATTAAAATCTTTGGGAAGTGCTCAAGAAAATCTTCGTACATGGGAGGCCATGCGTTTAGGTTATGATAGATATCATATGTCCAGAGATTTATCCTTGGTTGATCCCATAGACCCCAAAGAAAAACGAGAAGATTACTATCATGTTCCTTCCAATAGTGAGTCTTCTCTTGACATATAACTATCTCCACCGTCTGCAATTAAACATTATGTTTCAACCAAACTCCAAGATATACTCAGCAAGTGGATGTGCACAACCCTGTCTTATGATAACACGAGGTTGTATGTCATTAGACATCTTGTATGATAGTGACAAAACACCCTTCCAAAGTTGGGTTCGCCTCACCCTATTCGGTTCACCAAAATTAAATATCAAATAACGATACAATATTTAATACACTTATCTAAAGTTCTCAATAAAATTATTTCCATACTATTTAGGAGAACCTCAATAGCTATAGACCACCGCTCTATTTCCTCATACCCGCGCCAATTCGACACACACTTTTATTACCCCGAAAGGAATTGTGAAGCAAAAAAGGGTGAGCACAACTAGCTCAAGAAAGAATATCATGACTAAAGATAATTAAATTATCAATAGCCTTCACAATAATAAATCATAGATTTAGAACATATGGTAGATGATAAGACTTTTCAACCATAGTCGCAATGAACGAAAATCCATTAGAAGAGTCAAATAGACTATAAAGTCTATTATCTTCTCCACATTAAAAGTCCACCAATAATATTTTATCCCTGTAACATCAATCAACAGTTCCTTTCCACAATCATACGAATAACTCATAATCATAATTGTGATTCTAAATTCTTCTTCTCATCTAGGACGAAGATAATTTTCATCACCTATCTTTACCTGAAACATCAAAGATCATGGTTATACCAAATCACAGTTCCTATTTATAATCATACTAATAATTCCATCTTTGCACTACGAGCCAAAGATATTCATTAACAGTTCATCTTCGCACTACAGGCCAAAGATATTCAACAACAGGTCATCTTTGCACTACAAGCCAAAGATATTCAACAACAGGTCATCTTTGCACTACAGGCCAAAGATATTCAACAACAAGTCATCTTTACACTACGGGCCAAAGATATTCATCAATAATTCATCTTTTTGCACCACAGCCAAAAGATATTAATATCTCAAAGAAATACATAATCATTTCGTAATTTATATAAACCATAATTATAACCATGTCGATCAATTTACCTTTGCACTTAAGCTAAAAAATATTCAATTGTAAATTCAATGGTCATGATCATACCAAATAACGATTCAACTTTGCACTACTGGCCAAAGAGAACCCATAGTCACGATCATATCAATAATCTACCCATCTTTACACTCAAGTCAAAGAGAAATTTCTTCACCAGGATTATAAAAATGTTATATATGATAATAAAAATAATATGATCAAAACATATAGATTTAATCTCAAGAGTAAGATTCATAAATCAACGATTTCATAACACCTTAATCTAAATGTTATAAATCACTTAATAATCTCATAATCTAATATTATTAATATTACCACAATATTTTAATCATTTCTTAAACTTATAAACAATTAATTTTAATTGTTTACACTTTACTAATTAATGCATTTAATCATCCTAAAATGCCAAACTCATAAGATTTCATCACCAATAACCAAAACCTCATCAAAAAAATCAGATATACCTTATATAGGATTTCCAAGCCATAAAATCCTATTTTCCAATTTTCTTACTTCACATAACATATTTAATTCATTTATTCATAACTAGTTCATTTTCATGAAAATACCAAATCAAATCCCAAAAAATATTTCTTTTCTGGGATTTAGTAGAATATAGTCCCATATTGAACATATATTTTTCTCAGAATTTTTAAAATTCATTTACTATTTTTCATATGGCCAAAACTGCCGAATATTTAGATATTTATCATAAATTATACTTTTATCCAAAAAATCCGAAATTTACAAGGTATATTGATATTATATAGATGTACTCCCAATAAAAATTTCATCAATTTTAGAGTTAACCACAAGGAGTTATAAGGGTTTACTTTTAAAATAGTCTTTTCTCATAAAATCCATAACTCCTAATCTATACATCCAAAAATTGCCATTTTTGGACACAATCAAGAAAACTCATCAAATTATCATTTCCAATTTTTCCAGAATTTTTGAAGGTCCAGAAAAAGTACGAAACTGAAAAACATAATAACCTTTAAAATCTCTTACCTCAAAAGAGCAGTACTTCTGACTAGAATATCGGATGAAAAGTCGAAAGAACATGCACTGAAAAGCAACTCTCAAAGTATCTAAATACTCACAAAAATACGCTCGATAATATAGAGAGAGAAAACTTATGTTTCTGATGTGATTTTTAATTCTAACATCAACACCTATTTAGAGGAAAATACTAGAACGTTAAAGGAGACTAAAATAATAAAATATTATTAATATTTTTTCTTTTCAAACTTCCACACCTCCTCCTTGAATCAATCATGCCATTCATTTTTGAACCAAAAATAGCAAATTACATGTTATTAAAATAAAAGTGGGTCCCACCCATTTTTAATAAAAATCATTTTAGTTTCCAAAACTTCAAAGAATTCATAGAAAATAGCCCGTTTATCAGAAAAATACGAATTTTATGTCCATTCCACACGAAATTGAATTCTCTACAACTTTGTAGCTTTAAGCTTTTCCAAATTGCAAACCAAAAATATCCGAAATTCACAAACGGATGATTTTTAATACCTCATAAAATTCATAACAAAGTATACGTTAATTTTTAACGGTTCAAAATTTGTGGATATATGCTCAACTTATATATGTATAACATATCCAAAAATCACAACGATTCAACGGTCGGATTAAAATTATAACACACGCAATAGAGCTTTAAGAACACCGATTTGATCTTTTAATACCTCCAATCCGACAAAATACTGATAAAACACCTCAACATTAATTCCTTTATTTATAACCACATAAATAAATCCATTATTTATATCCGCATCAAATAAATATTTCCTTATCATATAAATCAATAATTAATTATTCACAAATAATATTACAAAATCACAATAATGACAACCAGGCAGTTCCCAAGAAAGAGGGGGCTTTCCGATAAGGATTTCTCCTTACTGGCGCACAATTAGGTGACCAAACCTCTCCTTGGATAGAATGCTATCTAATAATATTATCCAAATACTATGAATTATTGATTTGATAATGGAAAATACTGTGCAGTGATAATTATTGAAACAACAATAATATAAAATATCAACGCATCAATTATTGAATCAATAAAATAAAATATTGAATAAGAATTATCGTAATAATTATTGAGTAGTGCCTTCTTACGTAAGAATCAATAATTCAAAATATCGGCAATACCGCAGTGCTACTATGCAACCACGAAAGTGTTATCGTATTTTAACCACTAGGTATTCCAACAAAGTGTTAATCGGAATAACTATGCCGTTATTTATAAAAACTCAAACTTGTCATTTTCTTCATCCGACAGTTATTCTGTTATGAGGCCCACGAATGGTCACTACGTCAGTCATTTAAATATTCCCCGACAACAAGAATATTCCACGACCAAACGAATATTCTCCGACAAAAATGAATATTTTATAACCACTTACTTATTTTGCAAAATTTTTATATATCACCCTTAACTTTACTCTTTATCAATTTAACCATTTACTGAATAATAATTATAAGAAAATTTGAATAATTTTATTTCATAAAATTCGGGGTCTTACAATATTATTAGATAACATTATTGGCAATGTCTAGAAAGTTCTGTCAAGGAGATGTTTGGTCACCTAATTGCGCGCCAGTAAGAAGAAATCTTTATCGAAAAGCCCCCTCTTTCCTGGGAACAACCTGGTTGTCATTATTGTGATTCTGTAATATTATTTGTGAATAATTAATTATTGATTTATATGATAAGAAAATATTTATTTTATGTGGATATAAATGAAGGATGGGGAAATATTTATTTTATGTGATTATAAATGAAGGAATTAATGTTGTGGTGTTTCATTAGTATTTTGTCGAAATGAAGAATGAAATTTGGAAATTTTCAGAAAATTAGTTTATTACTTGATTTTGTAAAATCTATAACTCTTTGTGTATAATGAGTTAGGAGATGAGCCATATATCAAAAGAAAGCCCTGGAAGTAAGCTAAACATAAAAATTTGAATCACCCAAAAATTCTTTGTGGATTTTTCATGGTAACTGTTTGAGTGAAACTGGTACGAGGGACTTATAGTCCGAAAATCAAATCATTTTTCTTAAGCTCTATTGCGTGAGTTATAATTTTGATCCGACCATTGGATCGTTGTGATTTTTCGATATGTTATACATATATAAGTTTAGTATATGTCCACAAATTTTGAACCGTTAAAAATTAACGTATGATTTGTTATGAATTTTAAGAGGTTTTGAAAATCATCCGTATATGAATTTCAGACATTTTCTATTTGGAATTTGGAAAAACTTTCGTCTGCAAAGTTGTAGAGAATTCGATTTCCTATGGAATGGACATAAAATTTATATTTTTTTTGAAAAAGGGCTATTTATTATGAATTGTTGAAGTTTCAAAAATTAAATGTTTTTATTAAAATTATGGGTGGGACCCACCTTTGGTTTAAACATGTGGGCTGCAAATTTTTTTCAGAATTGGCATGTTGGTGGCTGGTCTTAGTAGGTGGCATAGAAGGAGGAATATATATATATATATATATATATATATATATATATATATTATTTTATTAATTTAGTCTCCTTTGGCGTTCTAGCATTTTTCTATAAATAGGGTGCTTAGTTAGAATTGAAAATCACACCAGAAACAAGTTTTCTCTCTCTATATATTATCGAGCGTATTTTGTGAGTATTTAGATACTTTGAGAGTTGCTATTCAATGCAAGTTTCCTTCGACTTTACATCCGATATTCCGATCAGAAATACTGTTATTTTGAGGTAAGAGATATTATTTTTTTCTTAAATGATATTATTTTCTTCAATATCATTATGTCGAATTATTGATATGAGTTTTATTGTGGAATTTCTACCTTTTTGTGTCGGGGTTACTGTGACGCCCCCATAACAGGTATACATCACCCATCTTGAGTCGCCAGATACATGGTACATAACTCAACTACAAACTTAATTATGCAACTGTCATGTAAAAATATGACAAAACATAGCTGAGAGTTTACATGAATATTGCCTCATAGACAGTATACAAACTCAAATTCAGTCCTCATTACACTTATTATCACACTATTTTATAGAATAGTGAGGACTGCTATAGCCACCATCTCGGGCCGTCAAATCCGTTCCCCGACTCATCCCAGCTATATTCTCATTTCCTGAAGAGAACAGTGAAAGAAAAGGGTGAGCTCAAATAGCCCAGTAAGAAATATTATGACTAAGATAATGTAGAATAAATTATCCTTAGCCTTCAATAGTATAACAACTAATAGAATACAATAGACAACAAGTTTAACTGCAGCGGAATAAGTAATCCATTAGAAGAGTGAAGTAGAGCATGATATTTACTATCTTCTATGATTTAAAAAGTTTTTCATCAACTTTATCGCTGAGACTCAGCATAGTAAATAAAATCGAATCATCCATGCACCACGGCCAAAGATATTCATGTAATCATCAATGGTCATGATTATACCGAATAATCCCTGGTTATAATCATGCCAATAAATGTCCATCAATGAACTACAGCCCAATGAGGACTTTTATCACATCATTCGTTACATTACGGTCATGATTATATCGAATAATCTCTGGTCATAATCATACCAAGTCCATTTATGCACGTAAGCCAAAGATGACTTTCATCACAATATAAGCATGAGGATGATGTCAATGATATAAGCAATAATCAACTGAAATCAAATCAAACAAAATCAAGGATAAATATTAAAGACTTTAAATTTATCTAGAGTTTAAAAATATCCAACTTGTCAACATGATACTGCTTTGTAGAGTAAAATTCAAGAATAATATTCATGTACCAAAAATAATTTGGACAGAAAAGAATATATTTTTTGAGTAAATAGTACCCCATGAATAGTACTTTGGGAATAGTATCCCGTGAATAGTACCTGTGACGCCCCTAAATCCAGGTCCCTTCGAACCTCGAATCTGGTCCGCCACGATACTACTATCATCAAACTATTATATCTTTTATTCATAAATTAAATGAATATAACCTAGCTTATTACAATTTAGAATATAAATTCTTTCCATATCCAGGATCTATGTATAATGACCCCAAACTATTATAAGTTTCAAATATTGGTCATTTACCATTCCTGTTTTACATCATATTCGATTTTATATAAATATGTGGAATAATTTAAACTTTTTCAATCTCCTTGGAAAATAATCTTTTATTGATTTCTTAACTTGAATCAATTACAAATCCCTGAATCAAATTATGCTATAATTCATTCTATTCAATTACTGTATAAATATTTACATTTTAATTTGAATTTCTCTATGTATCACATAATATAACTTTACAACACAACCTGTATTGCACCTCGTAAACTACTATCATGTACGACTCCTAGAACATAAACGTGGTTCAAAGGTATATATTTAAACATATAAACCAATCTCCTTCAATTACTATTGAACTCTATCAATCAAGTAGCACATAATCTTTCTGGTGAATCCTTAACTCCGCAAAAAGTGGTTATGTGTAAGGGTGAGCTCGACAATTAAAGAATTCTAATAGCTTTCATGCAAAGACGTAGCATATAATAACATATACGCTTCATGCATTCATAATCGATCAATATTTACTACACATGTTACTTCTCACATAACAGGCATAGAGGTTTATATCACAAGCATATCATCAAAGATCAACTTTCACATTTCATACATATCTCATATGCATTTCATATATATACATCAACATTCTCATGACATAAAATAACTAACAGTTATTGAATTCATATAACAAATAGGAACTGAAAGACTTACCTGATTTGTAGTTTATCAACTATGACTTAACTGCTTAAAGCTTATCTGCACCGCGTGTATCCCTACACAGTTATATAATCATGGATTCATACCCATTAGTCATATATTCCATTTATTCTCAATGAAATAATAAATTTTTACATCATTCTAGTTCACTTCTTCGGTATACTCATAGGATAACTATATTGCTAGTCCATTTTACTCTCATGCTTATTCTTTCGAAACAATCTTATTTCGTCTTTTACGGTCTTTAAGTATATATATAGGCATGCTCTAAATTCTAAATAGCACAAACCGTTTTTTGACTATCAAAGAACACTACACATCCTTACTCCCCCAGTAACTGTAACTCAAATTTTCAAAAGTCTAGTTCTCTTATTAGCACCTTAACATCTTTGAACAATATAAACACATAAAGACAAGGTTTAGGACACATTGGGTTTCCCAAACTCGTTAACGTTGAGGCTAACTTTTAAAACTTTTAGTTTTCTTTTGAACTCATTTGTTCAACTAGGATTTACATGTTCAATAGCCTATTGACCAAGTTGAACACCTCCTCATGTATCTACAACAGACTTTTGAGATAAAACTCAAATCAAGCATACAACTTCCTTTTTCAAAACTCTTTAATCAAGACTAAAAAGGGTTTATTGAACAAGGGACTCGCTATGTTAACCATTAAGTCACATAACGATACTAAACCACCCTTATTACGCATGCTTATGTGTATTTATATGACTAACATGGTTTATCACTTGAAAACTTACTTTAAGACATGCATAGTTATTACATCTATCTAGTTATGTGAACGTATCATTCATGTTCAAAGACATAAACAACTCTATCATACTTGCTTATAAGGTCATAATGCAAGTAACATAACGCTCATCAAAGTTAGTTTCGAAAACTTTTAAATTTCTCTTTAAAACATGTATTAAATCGAGCTTGACAACCTTTTATGTTCAATACATCTTGGAATTACATTCCTTATCCATCCGCGCACATAACTAGGCCACATTCACATGTTTCCAAGGTCGGAACTTAAAAGACACAAAGTTCGTTAAGTTTCATTTTAAAAACTTCAAGTTTTTCTTTCAAAACACTTTAAACCGAGCTATATCAATCTATTATATGCAAGGTAACTTTAAAACTACATTTCATGGACGTTTATATGCGTACATAGGGTCCAAGGTCAGAACTCAAAGGACACCAAATTCATCAACTTCCGTTTCTCAAAAAGTTTAACTTTTCTTTTAGAAATCATTGTTAAAGCATTCCATTATGATTAAACTAATCTTAGCCATATGACATGTCTATTATCATGCATTTCCATGTTGTATCACTTAGAATAACATATTTCATCGTTGGGAGCACTATACTTGCGTATGTGCTCGTTCGACGCCTTCCGATCGCCTCCAAATACGTAATAGTCACAAAGATGACTATTTTGACCCTTTCTAACAACCTCAAATTGAAAACCTTAAAAAACAAAAGTTGTAGAACTATTCGTCCTCGTTCCGAATCATCTTGAATCACCTCAATCGGAGTTTGTATGAAAACGTTATGGCCGTTTTACCAGAACAGGTTAAAGCAGTCACACTCAGTAGACATGGGGCGCGGCCGCGCCCCTTTTCCTCACCATTACCACGCGTCCGTGCCAAGGCCCATCCCCAGCTGTGCACCCGCGTGCACGGGAGGCACGCCCGCGCCTGGCTTCACACAGAAACAATTTTTAACATAACTTTCTCATTTTAAGTCCGAATTAGTTGGTTTTCGATTCGTTGGACTCGTTAAACTCTTAGCTACCCATCTACAGAGTAAGTATAACACTTCAAACACATTAAATAACCCAAAGATTAATCCAAAACTCATATTCCTACTAAACTTTCTTGTTTTGAAAAGTTTGGCGAATTCATTCACCACGAATTCGTTTCTCAACCAAATTGGTTCGTTTAACTTGCGTTCTTTTGGTTTTTCAGAGGGCTAACATAACCCATCATAAGTTTTACCATTTACAGAGGGACTTTGCTACTAATTTTGACTCCAAATCAAACCAAAGTAATATATCACTATCACACCCAAACCCATTCCTTTAACATATTCTCATGAATTCAATTACTCTAAAATTGATTGTATAATCTATAAAATAGATTAATCATACTCAAGAGTGCATACATAAAATCTACCCAATCTCTAATCATAGAGAAAATATTTTGAGAGAGTATAACTAGAACTTGGAATTGGTTTAAGAATTATACCTCTTGAATGCTTGGAATTGGCTAAGCATAGCTCCTCAATCCTCCCATTGCATTCAATTCCCAAATTCTACTAACTCTCTATAGCTTAGTTTTCTCAGACAACTTAACAAATGGGAAGAAGAAGAAGGAGTCTCTATTTATAGAGAAATCAATATCCAAATAATAGCTTTGCCCAATGTTTTGAACTAGTAGTAGGAAGAAGAAGATGATGGGCAATGAATAGTTGGTGAACTACTCCCTTCTCCTCCATTCCTCCAGCCATTATCAGTCTCCTTGTTTATACGCAATAGAGGGGGATAGGCCAATGGCCTATTCACGTGTATGAGAGAAATGAGACTCTCTTATTGGGACAAATGCTTATAACTCAGCACTTTAGAAATTTGGCTCATGTAGTAAATTTTCCTAGCTCAATATTACTACATTAAATTAAGTTATGGGCACTTATATACACATATATATGTACCTACCACATATAGGAAGTATACTTATATTTTAAATATACACCAATATAATCTTATTATATTAATAACTTATTTATTTTATGTCAAATAAATAAATTATTCATCTTATTGATTAATTAACACTAATATTAATTAATCCATTCCTCATTGATTAATGTAATTATTGATCTCTATAACGATTATTTATCTATTACGTATAGTAAATAAATATAAATCTTATTATATTTATAGACACTTGCTTATTATTATTATATCTCTAATAATAATAATCACATATTAATTAATCACCATTAACAATTAATTAATATTCTATAATAACAATTAACAATTAATATTAATTAATTGTTCACTTAATAATTCCTTCGTCGATTAATATCATTATTAATATTTCCCATTACTATGCCACACAAGGCTTATCTAACTCATTTACTGGAGTTATGTATAACTCAAGCTCATTATTCCTATAATAAAATATTAGGGGTCTAGGCCACGTTTGGCTTTTCCCCAATTCCACATTATTTTAATATTTATTTAATATAAGATTTATGTCACACTTTATCATAATGATAAATTATTTAGCTTACTTAAATAATTACATACTTAAAGTATGCACAACCTTTACACTTAGAATAATTAATATTTACTCTATTAATTATTTAAATTATACACTATACGTATAATTATTTGGTTGTCCCAAGATAACTTCTTCCATCTTTATAATCAGTCACACCTTAAGTGTTAATCTAATCCCTCCATCTCTAACCAATATTCATTTATAATTATATTGGTATTTTCTTTCATTAATCACTTATCTTTCAAACATTACAATACTATGTAATATATTTAAAATATCAAATTAATAATTAACATATTTCTTTCATCCTCCTATGCTAAACACATATTAATTCATCGTCTTTTGTAAGTGAATTAATCATTTCTATTCAAAATAATACCATTACAAGTAATATTTATAAAGTCACCTACTATAATCACATATTCCACACGTGTATTAACTCACTATTTAATTAAGTGATTCTTCAAACCCTTACTATATCACCATAGTCAATTAAGGCTTTAATATTTAAATTATATTATTCCATAATATAACTTCCAATTTAATATAAATTAACCAATATTTAAATGTGTTAGTTAATTCTCGTAATTAACTAATTTATGCTTTACTATCTCAATCTATCCATAGATAGCTTAAGCCCTAACTAAAACTCATTTTACATCATACCAGTTACTAGTACATATATACAAGTCTAAACCTAACACACCTCGAGTCTTTAATAGTATTCAATATAGTACACTGAGTGGTTTCCCACAAACAACCAACAAATTAGTTTCCGTCTCGTCTACACTATTTTCACAGTGAGTTAGATCGGTTACCAATTCGTATATACCTCCGCTCTCTGAAGGAATCGTTTAGCCGAGCTCCTATATGTCAACCATTAAAGAGTATGATTGCACTATCTTAGACTTGATACTTACTCGTACAAATACTCAAGAAATTGGTGATTATCAAAGATATTTTAATATCACCAACTTACTATTATAAAATAATTTCACATAAATTATTTAACATCAATAGATAAAACTTTATCCATCTTCTTAATTCATCTCTACAATTTCTAACAAATATATAATAAGGATATATATTTATTAAACACAACCACACTTATTACACAAATAAGATATTATCCTATGTAACACAATACCACATACCACGTAACACATTAAATATTTTTATTTCAACCCTTCACATGCCTTACGAATTTTATCTACTAAATTCTTATTTTCATATTTTCTAAAAATTCGGGTTCTTGCAGTACCCCGACACGAAAAGTGTCCCGAATACCCGAGTGAATGATACTAGAGTGAATAGTAATTGGGTGAATAGTAACCCATGAATAGTAACTCATGAATAGTACTCCGACAAGAAAAGTACCCTGAATACCCGAGTGAATAATACTAGAGTGAATAGTAATTGGGTGAATAGTAACTTATGAATAGTAACTTGTAACAGAAAAATACCAAAGAAAATGATATTTCATGACGAGTACAAAAGAAATGATATCCCAGATGAATATAATAGAATATACGAAACTGCAAATGGATTTTTACCCGCCATGCGGTAATCCATGTAGACAGATCATTTCCATAATTTAATAAAGAATGAATACAAAGGATCATTCACCATGCATGTGGTAATCCACATAGACAGGTTATTCCAACAGAATAATAAAGAATGGAACAACCGAATAATTCACCATGCATGCGATAGACCCACAGATGTAAAAGTTATTCCCAATGTAATAATAAAGAATGGAACCAGTCATGCATAATCCGCATGCACAAGATATTCCAATGTAATAATAAAGAATGGAACCATGTCATGCGTAATCCGCATGCATGTGATATTCCAATGTAATAATAAAGAATAGAATAACAACATTCACTGTGCATGCGATAAACCGCACGATGCATGTGTTATTCCAAATGTAATAATAAAGAATGGAATAACAAAAGAATTTCACCATGTATACGGATTGCATAGACAAAAGTTATTCCAACATAATAATAAAAAATGGAATAACAACCCTTACGAGTATTGAAAGAAAATAACTCTCTTCATGAATACAAAAGAATAATACCCCTTACAACTGTTGAATAAAAATAATATTCCTACGAATATTGAACGAAGATGATATTCCTTATGAATACAAAAAATAATATCTCTACAGGATATGAAATAAATAATACATACCCCTTACCTCAGAAGAAGACTGTATACTGGAGTAGTGAAGTAGCAGACTTCGCTTCTTCTTTCTCTCTATAGCTTCTCTCTCTATAGCTTCTATCTCTATAATTGCTCTTGTGAGACTTAGTGAATTGGTGAAAAATAATGAAGGAATGAGCTTCTATTTATAGAAAAATATAGTTTCGATAATTGCACGTTTTGGGGCTCGAAATATTACAGTATAATACCATTATCTTTTCCTTCATTTTTAATTTAGTCATGCATGTATTATCAAACTTGCACCACCTCTCCTAATAGTAAATCATGTGAATCAATAGTAAGTCATGTGACTCAATAGTTCTAAACATGTGAAAAAAATTAATTATAGTATAATACCTTCATCTATACCTTCATTTTTAATTTAGTCATGCAAGTATTACCAATCTTGCACCAACTCCCCTAATAGTAAATCATGTGAATCAATATTACCCACATGTGAACACATAGTTATAACCATGTGAATTAATAGCAATTAATTGCTCATTTATTCGGTTAATTACCCGATTGGTCAATATAACCTCCAGACATCAATTATTATTGAAATAAATGTCAATTTTCACTAACACTAATAATTCCAATACAATGGAACTATCAATTCATCTTTAATCAACACGAACTTATTCATCATTAATATTATAACTCATAATATTTGACAACCAGGTCGTTCCCAGGAAAGAAGGGGCTTTTCGATAAGGATTTCTCACTATTGGCGCGCAATTAGATTATCTAACCTCTCCTTGACAGAACTTCTAGACATTGTCAATATTGCAAATAATAATATGAATAACTTTGTCGTCTCAATTATTGATTTAATAATATAACATATTATACAGATGATATTGTGACAATAATTGAATCAATAATATGAGAGATATGATGCAACAATTATTATAGCAATAATTGAGTATAACTGAGTGACTTTCTTACGTAAGCATCAATAATCAATACCATGTGCTACTATGCAACCAAGCGTATTACTGTACTTTTATCACCGATTATTTTATGAAAACTTTCTTACTTTGAAAAAATTTCAAATATCACCCTTAACTTTAAACTTTTATCAATTTAACTATTTACCAAAATAAAAAAATTGAATACTTTTATTTTATAAAATTCGGGATCTCACGGTTACTATTCACGTATATAGCACTATTCACGTATACGACACTATTCACAAATACGGCACTATTCACCGAAAAATGAAAATTTCTCTTCTTTGTTCCAGATGTCTATTATAGTTACTATCTTTGATTGTATCCATGTTTTGATCTTCATTCTTGAATTTTACTCCATTATGGTTTATTATGGAGTATTTTTAAACTTGAATTATCTAAAGTACGAATCTCTAAACTTTATCCTTTTATCTTACTGGATTCGTTCTCTAAAATGCTTTTCATCATCCTCAATCCTTAATGATGATACTTGATGAATATCTTTGGCCTGTAGTAAAAAGATGAATGATTATTCGATGAATATCTTTGGCCCGTGAGTAAAAGATGAACAAAAGTTGAGATGAACATGACCAACCGGTGATATTTAATGAATATCTTTGGCCCGTAGTGCAAAAGATGAATATTTGATTCAAGATATATATTGATTGATGTTACGGAGATAAAATATTGATGGTGGACTTTTTAAATTCATAGATGATAGTAGATTTCATTCTCTACTTAACTCTTCTAATGAATTGTTATTTCACCGCAGCTTGTTGATCTAAAAGTTGTTGTTTATTATATTCTATCGATTTTTTTCCGTTGAAGACTAAGGATAATTTGTTGTATATTATCTTAGTCATAATATTCTTTACTGGGCTAGTTGAGCTCACCCTTTTCCTTTTTGTTCCATTTTTCTTCTCAGGAGGTGAGAATTTAGCAGGGACTAGCCGATGTATGGAGTGATGGTTCAAGATAGTTGTTTTAGTAGTCCTCACTATTTTTGTAAAATAGTGCATCAATAATTATAATGAGGACTTTATCTGGGTGTGGATATTGTCTAGAAGATAATATTTGTATTTAAACTCACAGTATGTGTTGTCATATTTTGCACGACAATTTGTAATAATAAAGTTGTAGTTATTTTCTGTACCATGTATTTGGCGACTCAGAATGGGTGATGTATACCTATTTTGGGGGCGTCACAGTTGGTATCGTAGCTTAGGGATATGGTCTCCAAGTGAGATCTAATGAATAGAACTAGGAGGGGAGAGATGAGTAAATCCTTCGCTAGTGTGTCCTACCTAAGCTTATTTGTTGGTCGGTCATAATATAGGGATATTATGTGATATGTTAATTTGTTTAATTAACCCTTGTTTTATGGTAGTTTTTAAGAATGGCAGCTGAGAACGTTAACAATGGGGTATATGACACCGTGGAACAACCTTCAATCACCAACCAGGAGAACGTGCAACAAGAAGGTAATATTCTTCCCGTAAACAACATTAACGAGCAAACGATGAATGATGGGATGTTTATAAGCTTTTTGCAGTTCATACAAAATCAGACGAGGGAGACTCGTATACAAAATATGGGTGGAAATGATAGCAATGCGCGGTTAGTTCAAGGAGTTGGGACCACCAGAATTCTATGGAAAGCCGAATCCGATCAAGGCAGAAACGTGGGTTAAGCAAATTACCAAGATATTTAATGTCTTGGGATGCACGGAGGAACAGAAGGTTCCATTCGCCACCTTTATGTTCCGTGGTGAGGCGATTCTCGGTGAGAATCAGTGGAAGCATCTCCACCAAATTGCACACTCAACATGTCTTGGGAAAGATTTCAGAAAGCTATTTAAAGCTATTAAAGCTATTTGAAGCTATTTGAACATGTCGTGGTGAGGTAGATTACTGGTGGGAATCTATTCATTGAATTAAAGCTATTTGAAGTCTTCTTGGAAGCCCACTGTAAGACTTCTTATATTTTTTAAAGCCTTTCTCCATTTTTTGCACACACAGTTATTCACGTTGAGAGTCGTGTTGTGTGCGTATGCCCGAACTTCGGTCCATGGCTTTTTATTTTCTTTGTATATATATACTTATATATATATATATATTGTTATCGAACTTTGTTCGGTGAGCTTGGATTCACATCCGGAGCATTTATTACTTATATATATATATAATTATATATAAACTGCTGTCGAACTCTGTTCGATGAGCCTGGATTTATATCTGGTGCATTTACTGCTTTTGTGACGCCCCCAAAATAGGTATACATCACCTATTCTGAGTCGCCAAATACATGGTACAGAATAAAAATACAATCTTAAATATACAACATGAGCTTGAGTTTTAATACAAATATTGTCTTTTAGACAGTATTCAAACTCAAAATAAGTCCTCAATACATTTATTATCACACTATCTCATAGAATAGTGAGGACTACTAATGCTATCATCTAGACCATCACTCCGTTCCCCGACTAGTCCCTGTTACGTTCTCATTTCCTGAAGAGAACAATGAAAGCAAAAGGGTAAGCTCAACTAGCCCAGTAAGAAATATTATGACTAAGATAATGTAGAATAAATTATCGTTAGCCTTCAACAGTGTTAAACTGATAGAATATAATGGACAACAACTTTTAGATTAACAACTGCAGCGGAATAAGCAATCCATTAGAAGAGTCAAGTAGAGCATAAAATTTACTATCTTCTATGATTTAAAAGATTTATCATCAATTTTATCGCTGAAACTCAGCTTAATAAATAAACCACATCATCGAGTCATCCCTGCACTACGGGCCAAGGATATTCATTAAATCATCAATGGTCATGACTATACCAAATAATCTCTGGTCATAATCATACCAAAAACTGTCCATCAATGCACTACAGGTCACTGAAGACTTTTACCACATCATTTATAACATTACAGGTCATGATTATACCGAATAATCCCTGGTCATAATTGGGACGCCCCCAAAATAGGTATACATCACCCATTCTGAGTCGCCAAATACATGGTACAGAAAACAACTACAACTTTATTATTACAATTTTCGTGCAAAATACGACAACACATACTGCGAGTTTAAATATAAATATTGTCTTTTAGACAATATCAACACTCTAATAAAGTCCTCATTTTAATTATTGATGCACTATTTTAAAAAATAGTGAGGACTACTAAAACAACTATCTTGAACCATCACTCCATACATCGGCTAGTCCCTGCTAAATTCTCACCTCCTGAGAAGAAAAATGGAACAAAAAGGAAAAGGGTGAGCTCAACTAGCCCAGTAAAGAATATTATGACTAAGATAATATATAACAAATTATCCTTAGTCTTCAACAGGGAAAAATCTGATAGAATACAATAGACAACAAGTTTTAGATCAACAACTACAACGGAAACAACAATTCATTAGAAGAGTTAAGTAGAGAATGAAATCTACTATCATCTATGAATTTAAAAGTCCATCATCAATATTTTATCTCTGTAACATCAATCAATATACATCTTGCATTAAATTTTCATCTTTGCACTATGAGCCAAAGATATTCAGTTGTATCACCAATTGGTCATGTTCATCTCAACACCTGTTCATCTTTGCACTACGGGCCAAAGATATTCATCAGGTAATCATTCATCTTTTTACTACAGGCCAAAGATATTCATCAAGTATCATCATTAAGGACTGAGGATGATGAAAACCATTTTAGAGAACGAATCCAGTAAGATAAAAGGATAAAGTTTAGATATTCGTACTTTAGATAATTCAAGTTTAAAAATACTCCATAATAAACCATAATGGAGTAAAATTCAAGAATGAAGATCAAAACATGGATACAATCAAAGATAGTAACCATAATAGACATTTGGAACAAATAAGAGAAAATTTCATTTTTTGGTGAATAGTGACGTATTTGGGAATAATGCCGTATACGTGAATAGTGCCGTATACGTAAATAGTAACCTCGGCACAAAAAGATAGAAATTCCACAATAAAACTTATATCAATAATTCAGCATAATGATATTGAAGAAAATAATATCATTTAAGAAGAAAATAACATCCCTTACCTCAAAATAACAGTATTTCTGATCAGAATATCGAATGTAAAGCCGAAGGAAACTTGCACTGAATAACAACTCTCAAAGTATCTAAATACTCACAAAATATGCTCGATAATATAAAGAGAGAGAAAACTTGTTTCTGGTGAGATTTTCAATTCTAACTAAGCACCCTATTTATAGGAAAATGCTAGAATGCCAAAGGAGACTAAATTAATAAAATAATATATATATTTTCCTCCTTCTACGCCACTTACCAAGACTTGCCACCAGCATGCCAATTCTAAAAAAAAATTGCAGCCCACGTGTTTAAAACAAAAAATGGGTCCCACCCATAATTTTAATAAAAACATTTAATTTCTGAAACTTCAACAATTCGTAATAAATAGCCCTTTTATCAGAAAAATACGAATTTTATGTCCATTCTATAGGAAATCAAATTTTCTACAACTTTACAGAAGAAAGTTTTTCCAAATTCCAAACATAAAATGTCCGAAATCCACATACGGATGATTTTCAACACCTCTTAAAATTCATAACAAATCATACGTTAATTTTTAATGGTTCAAAATTTGTGGACATATACTCAACTTATATATGTATAACATATCCAAAAATCACAACGATCTAATGGTCGGATCAAAATTATAACTCAGGCAATAGAGCTTAAGAACACTGATTTGATTTTTGGACTATAAGTCTCTCGCACCAGTTTCACTCAAACAGTCACCACGAAAAATCCACAAAGAATTTTTGGGTGATTCAAATTTTTACGTTTATCTTACTTCCAGGGCTTTCTTTTGATATATGGCTCATCTCCTAACTCATTATACACAAAGAGTTATAGATTTTACAAAATCAAGTAATAAACTAATTTTCTGAAAATTTCCAAATTTTATTCTTCATTTCGACAAAATACTAATAAAACACCTAACATTAATTCCTTCATTTATAATCACATAAAATAAATATTTCCCCATCCTTCATTTATATCCACACAAAATAAATATTTCCTTATCATATAAATCAATAATTAATTATTCACAAATAATATTACAGAATCACAATAATGACAACTAGGCTGTTCCCAGGAAAGAAGGGCTTTCCTATAAAAATTTCTCCTTACTGGCGCGCAATTAGGTGACCAAACCTCTCATTGACATAACTTTCTAGACATTGCCAATAATACTATCTAATAATATTGTTCAAATAATATGAATTATTAATCTGATAATGGGAAATACTGTGCAGTGATAATTATTGAAACAACAATAATATAAAATATCAACACAACAATTATTGAATCAATAAAATAAAATATTGAACAAGAATTATCGTAATAATTATTGAGTAGTGCCTTCTTACGTAAGAATCAATAATTCAAAAATATTGTGCAATACCGCAAATATCATTGTGCAACCACACGACATCATCGTATTTTAACCAATTTAGTATTTCAACAAAGGTTAATTCGTAAATAATTACAATCAAGTATTTATAAAAACTCAAACTTGTCATTTTCTTCATCCGACAGTTATTCATTATGGGGCCCAAATGGCTGCGCCGTCGTACGAATATTCAACTTATATATGTATAACATATCTAAAAATCACAACGATCCAACGGTCAGATTAAAAATTATTACTCACGCAATATATCTCAAGAACACTGATTTGATTTTTAATATCTCAATTCCGACAAAAATACTGATAAAACACCTCAACATTAATAGCCACATAAAATAAATATTTTCTTATCATATAAATCAATAAATAATTATTCACAAATAATATTACGAGAATCACAATAATGACAACCGATCGCTCCTAAGAAAGAGGGGGCTTTCAATAAGGATTTCTCCTTCATCAAGCAAGCAATTAGGTGACTAAACCTCTCCTTAGATGTAACTTTTAGACATTGCCAATAATTCTATCTAATAATATTATTCAAATAATATAAATTATTAACTGGAGATAATGGAAATACCATGCAGTAGACAATTATTGAAATAACAATAATATAAAATATCAACGTAATAATTATTGAATTAATGAAATAAAATATTGAACAATAATTACCATCAGAATAATTATCGAGTAGTGACTTCACGTAATAATCAATAATTCAAAAATACTCGCAATAATACCGTGTATATCGCATGCAACTACCACGCCAGACATCAGATTTTAACCAATTCCGTATTCCAACAATTGTTAATAAAGAATAACTACGCCGTTATTTATAAAAATTCAAACTTGTCGCTTTCTTCATCCGGCAGCTTATTCTCGCTTTTGAGGCTCCATTTAATGGTCAAGCAGCTGCATTTAATATTCCCGACAACAAGAATATTCCACGACCAAACGAATATTCCCTGACAAAAATGAATATTTTATAACCACTTGCTTATTTTGTAAAATTTGCACATTTCACCCACAACCAAAGTATTATATAAAATTAACTCCTTATTATTTCAAGATAATAAATAGAGAAAATTTAATTTTATTCATAATAAGTTGGGGTCTTACAATAATCATACCAAGTCCATCTATGCACGTAAGCCAAAGATGACTTTCATCACAATATAAGCATGAGGATGATGACAATGACATAAATAATTCAATAAAACAAGTTCAAGGATAAATTTTAAAGATTTAAATTTTAGTTTATCCAAAAATTAATAACGTCCAAATTGTCAACATGATACTTCTTTGTGGAGTAAAATTCAAGAATGCTCAGAAGAATATTTCCATGAAAAAGATACTGGATGAAGCGTAAATATCCAGGATATTCTACTAATTTCATGGAGTATAGAAGCCAAAACTTTAACCAACTGAGTATAATAGAATAAATGAAACTGCAAATGGATTTTCGCCCGCCATGCGATAATCCACGTAAATAGATCATTTCCACAATTTAATAAGGAATGAATACAAAAGATCATTCACCATGCATGCGGTAATCCACATAGATGTGTTTATTCCAATGTAATAATAAAGAATGGAATAATGTAAGAATTCACCAAGTATGCGATAGACCGCATGCATGTGTTAGTTATTCCCAATGTAATAATAAAGAATGGAACTGTCACATGCGTAATACGCATGCATAAGATATTCCAATGTAATAATAAAGAATGGAATAACAACAGACCACCATGTATGCGGTATCAGAGATGACAAAGTTATTCCAACGTAATAAGAAATAATGGAACTGTGTCATGCGTGTAATACGCACATGCATGTGATATTCCAACATAATAATAAAAATGGAATAACAATGTAATTTCACAATGTATGTGGTACTCAGATAGATGTTTATTCTAACATAATAATAAAGAATGGAATAATGTAAGAATTTCACCATGTATGCAAAGATTGCGATAGACAAAAGTTATTCCAACATATTAATAAAGAATGGAATAACGAGAGAATTTCACCATGTATGCGGTATTGTGATGACAAATATTCCAATATAATAATAAAGAATGGAATAATGTAAGAATTTCACCATGTATGCGGTACTTGCATGATAGACAAAGTTATTCCAACATAATAATAAAGAGTGGAATTACGTAAGAATTTCACCATATATGCGGTACTTGTGACATGCATGTATTCCAACATAATAATAAAAATGGAATAATAGAAGAATTTCACCATGTATGCGGTATTTCAATGACAAAAAAGTATTCCAACATAATAATAAAGAATGGAACCAGTCATGCGTAATCCGCATGCATGATGATGTTCCAACAGTAATAATAAAGAATGGAATATCAACAGAATTTACTGGGCATGCGATGGATCAAGAAAGACAAAAGTTATTCCAATGTAATAATAAAGATTGGAATAACAAAAGCTCTCTTCATGAATACGAAAGAAATAATACCCCTTACCTTGGAAAGAAGAGTATTCCGACTGGTAGGGCGAGGATATTCTTGAAGAAAACTTATACTATTTTCTATGCTCAAAGCTTCTTAAAACTCTAAAGAAATACACTCAAGATTATAGAAGAAGAATTCTCTGAATTTCTGGTGTGTTTTCAATTCTAACTAAGCATCCTATTTATAGGAGAATGGAAAAGATACTATGCAATAAAATATAATATATTCTATTTATAAATATATATATTTATATATTTATATATTTTATTTAAAATATAATAAAACAAATAACTTTATAAAAGTATTCTGTTTTATATAAAAAGATTTTACTATACAAACACTATGCAGGCACTATGCAAAAACACTATGCATAATAAAATATAATATATTCTATTTATAATCTAATAAAACAAATAACTTTATAAAAGTATTCTTTTTTTATATAAAAAGATTTTACTATACAAACACTATGCGCAGTACATTATGCAAACATTATGCATAATAAAATATAATATATTCTATTTATAATCTAATAAAATAAATAACTTTATAAAAGTATTCTGCTTTATATAAAAGATTTTACTATGCAAATACTATGCAGTACTTATGCAAATACTATGCATAATAAAATATATTATATTCTATTTATAATCAAATAAAACAAAACTTTATAAAAGTATTCTCGCTTTTATATAAAAGTTTTCATTTTTATTACATTTATAATAATAATAAAACAAAATTCATCATCATTAATATAATTCACACTATTAATCGACTAGGTCATTCCCAGGAAAGAGGGGGCTTTCCAATAAGGATTTCTCCCTATTGGCACGCAATTAGGTGACCAAACCTCTCCTTGACAGAACTTCTAGACATCGTTAATATTACAAATAATAATATTAATAACTTTGTTATCTCAATTATTGATTTAATAATATATAAAATATTGACAATAATTGAATCAACTAACGTGAGATACTATGTAACAATTATTGTAGCAATAATTGAACAAAACTAAGTGACTTCTCATGTAAGCATCAATAATCAATACCGTGTGCTACTATGCAACCAAGCGTATTACTGTACTTTTAACACCGAGTGTTTCAATAGTTATTGGTAAAACTTCCACCGTTATTTTCATAAAAATATTTTTGTCGTTTTCTCAATCCGACAATAATTTCGTGGTGGGGTCCACCAATGATTGTACCGTCGTACGGATATTCCCTGACAAAAAAAATATTTCCCGATCAATCGAATATTATATAACAACTTGCATACTTTTCAAAATTTTTAAATATTACCCACAACTATAATATTATCTCAAATCCACACCATAATATTGAAAAAAATATTTCGAGAAAATTAAATATTTATTCATAAAATTTGGGGTCTCACAGCTTTTATATGTATATAGATACTTATATATATTATTACCATCAAACTCTGTTTGATTGAGCCTGGATATAATATCTGGTGCGTTTACCACTTATATATATATATATATATATATATATATACATTTTTATTAGACCTGGAGTTTACTTCGTGGCCTTTTACTGCTTTATTTACATTTAGTCCCGCCTGGAGTTTACTTCGTGGCGGTTGATCATTTTTACTACTTTTATTTACATTTTGTCCTGCCTAGAGTTTACTTCGTGGCGGTTGATCATTTTTACTACTTTTATTTACATTTAGTCCTGCCTAGAGTTTACTTCGTGGTGGTTGATCATCTATATATATATATATTTACCACTTTTATATATTTACATTTTCGATCCCCCATGAAGTTTATTTTGAGGTGGTCGATCGTTTGTATATATATATTTACAGTTTTTATATATATAACTGCTTACAACTTTCATATAAACTGCAACATCATGTGAGCCTAGGAATCATGTTATCACAGATTCAGTCTCATGAATCTAGATTCAGTTCCCATGATGGACATTTTTGGCTATAATCAGCTTGTAAATTATTCACGGTGTTTGAATGGATGGCTCTCATGCCCACAAGGAGTTCAACACTGCTATGTATATTATTTTCTCAAAGATGCCTCGCATCTCGAAAATAAAAGCAACCAAGCTGAACATATAATAAAATGGAAGTATCAAAGGCCTCAATTATTATTGATCATAAAGGTTTGAAAAACCTCTTTTACAAAACCTCACTGCTGTATCTTGTTAAAACTGAACTTTTATACAAAATTCAAACCCTTTGTATATAGGTGCAAACGAGGCATAGCACTACTTCCAGATAATTGCACATTGACCCACACACACATATTCAGATAATAGTTTAATTGAAAACCGGTGGTCACTGTGGTAACACGGATTTCGGGGGGTGCCTAACACCTTCCCTCCGCATAATCAAGCCCCCGGACCCTAACAAATCTCAGCCACAGACTCATTAAATGTTGTCACATCACTAGGTCAATGGGCAAACCTTTTCTCGCTTGAGTTGGTGCAACCATTTAAAAATACCAACCCATGCGACTTTTATAGGTTCAATCGTCGACATATACATGTCAGACCTTTTCACAACTTGTTTTCTCAAACAAATCTCACCTAACATGAGAACACCAAAAGACAAGAACAAAAAAGGGACATTAAAAATCCCGATGTCGACAGGTGATAACTCTGCTGGGGACATCCAGTAAGAGGGCTTAAGCCGCTACTATAAACTTTTCAAAACTGTTATCTACTTGTGTGTCTGGATGTTGTATTTATATTTATATGTATGCGTACGAATGCATTTACTTACTACACTTAGTGCTTCACACTATATTTTCTTGTGATATTAAAGTGCTTCGCACATGTCATCATTTCCATAACAGTGAGACACGTTGTATGTGAATATATGTTGTGTAGTCCCTCCACCAGGAGGCTATCCTGTCGGTGTTTGATTACTAGACTCGTAGGGAGACTAATTCCAACGAGGCTTAGGAAAGGCACCACCCAGATTCGCTCTAGTTGAAAGACCAGATTAACTTCCCATCGAGTAAATTACGATGATCTAGGAATCTTCATGCCAAAAAACCGCAAGAGTAACCTAAGATAGGTCAGCCTCTGATAAACCAAACGCGGATGTAAGTTTTTTCATACTTTCCCATTTTAATTACTTGTAAATTCAATTAATTGTAATTTCATTCCATGTCAATCTCAATGTAATGGAAAATATGAAGGAATATGTGTACATGCATTCCCTTTTATATCCAAACATAACATGCTATCTTACAAATAGTTAACATCCGTTTTGCAGGATAATACTCCTAAAACGGACATATCATATAGCATGCTACATTTGTACATTCCCTAAGACTAAACTACATAAGTTTTTTGTAGGGAAATAATTAGGCATGTTACATGTTCAAAGTCCAAAAAGGCAACAAGCCTACAACCAATTATGTCTTCATCTGATTAGTCTAATCCTACTCCTATCTCTCATGAGGAGTTTAAAGGATTAAGAAAACAAATTATAGATTTGGTTGTTCAGCTTAAAGAACTACACCAGTCTACTCAGGGTCCACGAATACCCATACATACAGAATCCTCTGCATAAGGAGGAACCCAAGGTCCAGACAGGGAAACTCCCGTACCTGAGTTTTAGTTGAACAAAACCAACCAAACCCCTGAAATCACTCATCTCAAAGAAGATCCAGACACCGGTGATATCAAGAAGAAAGTCCTCCAAATGGAAGAGACCATTCGGTCTATTAAAGGGATTAGAGCACACGGTAGTGTTTCATATGTTGACCTTTGTATATTCCCTGGTGTTCACTATCCAGAGAAGTTCAAGACTCTTGACTTTGTAAAGTATGTAGCTATTCCAGAAAAGTCTGACTGGAGAAGCCCGATCGTGGTACACCAGATTAGACAACTCCAAGATTTATAGTTGGGAAGAGCTGGCTCATGCCTTCCTTAGCCAGTATAATTTCCAGTCTCAGATGGCTCCAGACCGGTACCAAATTACCAAGGTCAAGAAACAAGCCAACGAGTCTTTCAGAGAGTATGCTCAAAGGTGGAGGCGCCTTGCTGCTCAAGTTATCCCTCTATGACTGAGTCTGAAATGGTGATGACCTTCATAGATATACAAGAAGCTCCCATCTATAAGAGAGTCTTAGCTGGCATTGGCAAGCCATTTTCTGATTGATTAAACATGGAGAGATGGCTAAGATGGGATTGAAATCAGGAAAGATTCAAGACTTGGCTGCTCTGAAAGCTGTTGCTGAGCACATCCAGTTTAGAAGTTATGGAAAAACCCTCGGAGGGTCCATAAGAAGAAAGAGGAGGATGTTTCCTTGATACTACAAGGGCAAAAAGGCAGTCAGAACATGTCTATCCAGAGGAGAAACTACTCCCCCTTTGAAGCACAGTCTTCAAACACTCACTTACCAAAAAGTGGAGAAGTCAGACGCACTCGAGTGTTCACACCCTTAGGGGATTCACTCGAGAACATTCTCAACCTTTTGACAACTCAAAAGAAAATTACCCATCTTCTTCCACCAGCCAACCCGAATGGGAAGGGTTTCAATGCTAATAGGAAATCTTATTATGCTAGAGCTCCAGGACATGATACTCAGGATTATTGGGTCTTGAAACATAAGATCCATGATTTGATTGATAACGGTGAGATCATGGTGACTAAATCCGACCAACCCCACGTGCAAGACAACCCTCTTCCTTAGCACAAAGAAGAGGAGGTTAATATGATTAATTGGAGCAATGGACAGAGTTCCAATTACAGTGTTGAATCCTCCTAAACCAGCAAGGATGGTGCTGACAAATGGGATTATGCACAGTTCTAGTTTATGATGGAACGATAGATGAAAGCTCTTTGTAAGCAAATCAACCAATTGGCAGAATTGGTGATCCATCAGCACAAAGTCGCACGCTAATTAGTCAGCCAGGCGCATACTAGTCTCCTTCCTCTTGTTATGAATACTCCATTGACTCTAGAAAGTTAAACGCTGGAAGATAAATTTGTAAAAAGAGCAAGTACCAAATCCCGTCGGGATTTTACCAACAAGAGGGAATTTACCTATCTGGGTCAATTGATGGAGGAGATATTTCTGATGCTGATCAATGAAGGAAGAATCACAACTCTACTACCTCCAATCAATCCCGGTTCAAGATGGTTCAATTCTAATGGAGTATGTCAGTATCACTCCCACTCTCACGAACACAGCACAGAAGAATGTTGGGCACTCTGTCATCTTATTCAGAACTTAATTGACCACGGTGTCCTGCAGTTGACAGATAATAACATTGTGTTACTCGAGAGTGGGGACACATTTCCTATAAAATGGAAGGAAGTTGTAGCAGTTATATCCACTAAGGATGATTTGGCTGCCAGACCACTCACAATACAAGTAATTCAACTCAAAGGTGTTGACAATCATTTGAAAGTGACTGCACCAAATCAAATTCTCTTGCCATACAGACCACAATATCCTGTTGTCAGCCTACAAAAAGTGTCATGGAATTATGGAGAGGCTGAAGGATCCACATCACACATAACTGCTGCAGTATTGAAGGAGAATCCACTATATCTTCCCCAACGGGTGATGAAGCCTACCATCAAATCAAAGGGGAAAGTTCCCATGGAGAATATTTAAGAGTTCCTCTGTACTATGGGCCATAATGAAGCCAAGGTGGTTTTAAGCTTGAGAGAAGCTCCACAATAAATCTCCATACTGTACTTGGTTTTCTCTTTCGAAGATAAAAAAAGGTCTTATTAAGGGTCTTGGAAGAGGCCCATTTACCGAAATCAGTGGATGTTGAAAAATTCCAGTATCTGGTTGATCACATTTTTAACAACAATGTGATATCTTTGACTGATGATGACATTCCTCCCGAAGGGACTGGTGATTGCAAACCGTTGCACATAGCAGTTCTGTCCTCCGGATATATGGTGGGAGGAGTCCTGATAGATGGAGGATCATCTTTAAATATTTGTCCTTATGCCACCTTGGAGAATATGAATATCAATCTTAATTGAATCAAAAGCAGCCATACGGTTATCAAAGCTTTTGATGGATCCCAACGTAATGCTGTCGGAGAGATTGAACTGCCTGTGGAGATTGGTCCACATACCTTTTGCGTATCCTTTCACATGCTCAAAATAGCTACAGGATACAACCTGCTCTTGGGGAGACCGTGGATTCATATGGTCGGAGCCATCCCTTCCACCCTTCACCAGAACCTAAAATACATCATTAACAATAGCCTAGTCACTGTTAATGCTGAGCCAAAATGTCATAAACAAGGTGACATACCACTCATCAGCTTCAATTCATAAGTTGAGCCGATCAGTTTCCATGCCCTGGAGGTGAGCAACATTCACTATCATCCTATTGGGGCGCCACATTTGATACCCAAGATTTCTGCCGAGGTAATGTTGGCAACTCAAGAGATGATATCATTGGGATATAAACCTTGAAAAGGATTGGGAAAAGATCATCAAGGCATTAAGCGCCCAATTCAAATTCCCAGTCAAATTGGGACAGTCGGACTAGGCTATTTTGCTAGTTCCAGTCATAGGAATCCTCATAAGCACAAACAGATTCCTTCAGCTTCAGCCACATAGTGATTGTCTCAACCTACAGTTCTTGAGCCTGTACAGTCTCCTATAAAGATACTTGCCCATGTAATGGCTATGTTGTTTCCTAAACCGATATCAATCAAAGGAAAAGAGGTCCTGATTCCAGATCCCGAAGTGGAAGAAAGGGAACGGAGACGTAAACAAGACATTTCCAGGCGGTTGTCAAACATACGCATCATTATCTATACTGAGGGCATGAATAGAGACATCCCAGATGATGATTGTCCAGATATCATGGTCATCATTCGGGAGAAGGAGGACGATGACAGCCTTTACATCACTGTTGTCCAATATGACTTCACCTTTGGCAATTGGAGCAGCATTCCATGCATTTTCTGACAAAGGTAAAAAGGGCAGAAACCCCCTCTACCTTGTAGATAGCAATAACTACTTACTTTTTAGTACAAAATTAGCAGTTATTTTGTCATTACATGCTAACACTTTGTATGATTGAACAGTTTTATATATTAAGTGAAAGCATTTTTGTTTCAGGACTCTAAATTTAGACGTGCCTAAACTTGCTGATGAGGTGTCTATTCTCCACAAGGACTTTAACTTTGATGTAAAGTTGGACTCAGACTTGATGGAAATAAAAGAGGACTATGAGATACCTCAGGAGATCAAAGAATGGGTCAAGGAAAACCCCAAACCAAATCTTGATCAAACCTCCTCTTTCAACCTTGGAACCTTAGAAAACCCCAAACTAATCCACATTGGTACGGACTTCACTCCAAACAAAAGGAATGACATGGTTACACTTTTAACCCAATTCCAGGATGTGTTTGCATGGTCTCATGAAGACATGGTGGGTTTGTCCACTGACATTGTCATTCATCGCCTCCCCATCAAAGAGGGATTCAAGCCAATCAGGCAGAAGCTCATCATGGTGTCAACATACCCTGAATGGCTATCCAACATAATCCCTGTGCCTAAACCAGAAGGAAAAGTGCGAGTTTGCGTGGA
Organism: Panax ginseng; assembly: GCA_020205605.1. NCBI lineage: Eukaryota > Viridiplantae > Streptophyta > Magnoliopsida > Apiales > Araliaceae > Panax > Panax ginseng. Next base: position 72,400,896 of record CM035149.1, read on the forward strand.
TTACCGGGATCTGAGTAAAGCTTGCCTTAAAGATAGCTTTCCCGTACCATTTATCCACATTCTCATTGGCAATACTGCTCAATACAACATGTACTCCTTTGCTGATTATTTTATGGGGTACCATCAAATCATGGTTGCTGAAGAGGATCATGAGAAACCTGCATTCATCACACCTTGGGGAACCTTTTGCTACAGAAGGTTGTCATTCAGCCTCATTAATGTTGGAGCTACCTATTAACGAGCTATGATGGCTCTTTTTCATGACTTAATGCACAAAGAGATAGAGATCTATATGGATGACATCATTGTCAAGTCCCAAAGGGAAGAAGACCACCTAGACCATCTCAGAAAGCTCTTCAACAGGTTGCGTAAGTATAACTTGAAGTTGAATCCAGCCAAGTACCTCTTTGGCGTTAAATTAGGCAAGTTGCTAGGATTTCTAGTCAGCGACAAAGGGATTGAGCTGGATCCCACCAAAATCTAGGCCATCACGAAAATGTCCATTCCTCAGACAGAGAAGGAAATACGGGGATTTTTTTGGGAAGAATCAACTTCATTAGCCAATTTATCTCCTAACTCACAACAACATGTGAGCCTATCTTCAAGCTATTGAGGAAGAACTCCTCTATGAAATGGAATAATAAGTGTCAGAAAGCCTTCCTTATAATCAAAGAGCAGTTAGTCAAAGCTTCTATTTTGGTACCTCCCAGGGATGGTGTTCCCCTGTTCATGTACATGTCCATTAATGACAATGCCATGGGCTGCATGCTGGGACAGAAAGATGATAGAGGCCAAGAGCGAGCTATCTACTACCTCAGCAAAAGATTCAGCAGCAATGAACACAAGTACACTCTGATTGAGAAGACTTGTTGTGCTTTAGTATGGGCTTCCATGAGGTTACATCATTACCTTCATGGTCACACAACCCATCTCATATCCCGCGTGGATCCTCTCAAGTATGTGTTCAACAAACCCATGTTGAATTGTTAACCGTCCAGATGGCAGTTAATCCTACAGCAATTTGACATCGTCTACGTAACGCAAAAGTCTATTAAAGGTCAAGGAATTGCGGATCAACTGGCCGCCGCACCTTCAGGGGATTTTAAACCCTTGGAAACATAATTCCCCGATGAAGGGGTAATGACAGTTCAGCAACAGCATCAGTACGATACACACTAGACATGGAAGATGTATTTTGATGGAGCTGTAAATATGGAAGGTTCTGGGGCTGGAACACTTCTAGTATCTATTACGGGGGAGCAGTATCCCGTCGCCATTAAATTGCAGTTTGTCAGCACCAACAACACAGCTGAGTATGAAGGCTATATCATGGGGCTAAAACTTGCCCAATCAATGGGCATCAGGCGGTTAAATGTCTTTGGAGATTCTGAATTGGTAATCAGATAAACCACTGGGATCTATCACACCAAAGAACTACATTTGATGCCTTACCATCAATAGGTTATCCAGAAGGCTTAGGAGTTTGAAGAAATATCCTTTCTCCACATTCCTTGAAATAGGAATGACTTTGCGGATGCGCTAGCAACTTTGGCCTCCTTGATCAACATACCTGATAAGGAAAACATGCCAAGCATCATATTTTCCTTGCAAAAGGCTCCGGTCTATGGGAATTACATTGGAGAAGTATCAGATGAGCTACCTCTCGTCCAACACCCTTGGTATCAACACATCAAAGAATATCTATGAGATGGATCCACACCCGCTAAGGCGAGTCCTACTGAAAGAAAGCGGATCTATCGAATGGATATGAAATTTTACCTGAGCAGATATGCACTCTACAAGAGAGATGCAGGATTAGGTCTCCTCAGATGTCTGGAAAATGACCAAGCTTAGAGGCTCATGGATGAAATCCATGGTGGAATATGTGGACCACATATGAGCGGCCCTCTTCTTGTCAAAAAGATCCTCAGAACAGGGCATTACTGACTCTCTCTCTCAAGGCTGACTGTGATGATCACGTCAAGAGGTGTTATCAATGCCAAATTCATGGGAATGCTATTCACGCCCCTCTAAGGGAGCTCGACAATATGAGTTCAACCTAGCCCTTCTCAATGTGGGGAATGGACGTGATCGGGCCCATCGAGCCCAAAGCCAGTAATGGGCATCGGTTTATTTTCATCATGATAGACTACTTCACCAAGTGGGTAGAAGTAGCCTCCTTCCCTAAGGTCACCAAAGAAGTCATCATTGGTTTCATCAGAAATAATGTCATTTGTCGATATGGACAACCAGAGGTAATTGTGTCAGACAATGCTAAGAACCTCAACAATCAAATGATAGAGGTGTTATGCAGTAAATTCAACATCAAACACCTCAACTCCGTCATCTACCGTCCAAAGATGAGTGGTGTTGTTGAACAGACTAATAAGAATATCAAGAAGATCATGCAAAAGATGTTCGCTAATCATAAAGGATGGAATGACTTGTTGCCTCTGACTCTATTAGCCTATAGAACCTCAATGCGCACTTCCATTGGGGCAACCCTCTACTCATTAACCTATGGGATGGAAGTAGTGCTCCCCAAAGAGGTGGAAATGGAATCCCTCAGAGTGTTGATAGACGCTCAGCTGGTTGAAGACCAATGGTTACAAGATAGGTATCACCAATTATCTCTAATAGACGAAAGGCAAACCGCTGCCATCTTCCATGGTCAATTATACCAACAAAGGATCGCCAGATTCGACAACAGGAAAGTCCGGCTACAACAGTTTAAATAACATGACTTAGTTTTGAAGAAGATCATTGACAACCAAGATCAGTCCCAGGAAAAATATCACCCCAAACTGGGAAGGCCCGTTTGTTGCCAAGGAGGTATTGACAGGAGGCGCTCTCAGATTATAGGAAATGGATGGCGATGAATTTCTACAACTCATCAACTCGGACACCGTGAAATGGTACTATGTCTGAGGTTACCATCAAGCAAACATCCTGGTTTTGGATCACCAGATCCCCAGTAACTTCAAGTTTTCTAACCTTTCACTACATACAACTCTTCTTCATACCCATCTTCCCCACTAGGTACAAATACACTTTTTAAACCAGCATCCTGGTTTTGGATCAGCAGATCCTTCGCTCCACTTTGTTTCAAACGTTTCACATCTTCAGGTTATCCCACCATGGATTAAACCTTTCACACATGCAGTTTTATCCCACCAGGGGTAAAACTTTTAACACCTGCAGTTTGTTCTTTACATGGGATCAAACTTTTCACCTGCAGTTTGTCCTGAACATGGGATCAAACTTTTTCGGCTGCAATTCATCCTGTACAAGGGGCGAACTACGTCGACCTGATCTCCCCAATACATGGGAGTTCATAGGCAACCATTTTTATGGCCCAGTTGCACCACAATAAAAAAACAAAAACATTTCTACACCCTTTCATCACATACAATGTTGAACCCCTTACACCAGGTTTGAACTACGCAGACCTGATCTCCTCTTTAATAGGAGTACGTAGGCAGCCATTTATGGTTCGGTCTTACCCCCTACCAAAACACAAAAACTTGTCATATGGTACTGGGATCAAACTTCAATCCACCACATTTCATCAGCTTCAGACCAAAGGGATGGAACTAACTGATCTCCCCACACAAATGGGAGAATCGGCGACCATCTAAGTTGCGGTTGAGTCCTCAAAGAGAAATACCAATCCATAAGAGATGGAACTACCTGGACTCCCCCATACAAAGGAGTACCGACGACCATCTGTGGTGCGGTCAACCTCAGAGAGGAAAGCCACAATCCTCTCTATTACTACATACAGAAACCAGTCCCAAGACACAAAAGGGTAGGGATACACACAGATCAATGATCCATTCTGAAAGATCTTGAGACATCTCAATGTCCATCAATCAAGGATGAGTTCATAATACATCAAGATCACAAGCCCTGAAGAAATAGGCAAATATCAAGCAAATAACACAGCACAGCTAAAAGGGAAGTGAATCAAAATATATTTCCCTACCATATATAATGTTGTTATATATATATATATACAATATGTACTGGACATGACAAAATGGCTAAGCTAGTCTGTGCAGGAAAATACATGCCCATCTATAAATCAGTGTATATATGAGCTATCAAGTCCAACATGGCATCTCTCTCCGAAGAAGGAGGTAATCTTTGTGAGCTCCACCTTAAGAGGTATCTACACGAGCCAATGGATCACGACCAATCGTGTGGTGACACTGCGCTCATCAATATATGCTCTTATCTCGGCAATAATGCCAGTGGTAAGGGATCTCACTATAGTACTATCTGTAAGGGCTACGTCCTGGGAAGATATGGCACCATCCTGCTCAGCAATCAATGCAGACTAAATGATCTAGCCTCATCCTGCTCAGCAATAGCAGTGTCTCTATGAGTCAAAGCATCATCTCTCTCTAATAGAGCGACATCTCTCCCAGCAAGAGCTGTCAACATCAAGGCCCTAGCCTGATCTCTCTCAAATGTCATCAGATGCAGGCTCTGCTCTAAATACTCTGCTGAATGCGGAGTCACAGTAGCAGTCATACTTGGAGAATCCATCACAGCTGTTGGCAACCCAGCAAATAGCTCATCGGTGGGAAAATCAACATCCTCTATAGGCTCTCCACCATCAGAATCAATCCCCGGCACTGTGGATACAACCGCTGCCGATGTGGTCTCTGCCTCCATCCGTGCATAATACTCTGTCGAATAGCCCGGATGGCTAACAGAAAACTTATCTAGCTCACGTTGATCCCAACAGGCATACACCCTGTGTGACGCCCCCAAAACAGGTATACATCACCCATCTTTGGTCGCCAGATACGTGGTACAAAATATAAATACAACTTAATAATACAACTGTAGTGTAAAATACGACAAAACATAAACTGAGAGTTTTAATACGAATATTATCTTCTAGACAGTATTCAAACTCAAATGGAGTCCTCAATACATTTATTATCACACTATTACATAGAATAGTGAGGACTACTAATGCAAACATCTGGACCGTCACTCCGTTCCCCGACTAGAACCGGCTATGTTCTCATTTCCTGACGAGAACAGTAAAAGAAAAGGGTGAGCTCAACTAGCCCAGTAAGAAATATTATGACTATGATAATGCAGAATAAATTATCCTTAGCCTTCAACAATATAACAACTGATATAATATAATAGACAACAAGTTTTAGATCAACAACTGCAGCGGAATAAGTAATCCATTAGAAGAGTCAAGTAGAACATAATGTCTACTATCTCCTCTATGTTAAAAGTCCATCGTTAATATTCCATTCTTATAATACTCATCAATAGTTCTTTGTTATACCCAAGACAAAAAGAACTCTCATCACCTGTCTTCACCTGAACCACCAAAGATTATAGTTAAATCCATAATTCATATTTATAATCATGTAAATCAACAGTTCCTCCTTACCACAAAGGCTTAATAGAATGTTTACTCAATATCCTTACCCCAAAGGCTAAAGATATTCAAAAGTAATAACAATGATTATACCAATCAGTTGTCTATCTTTGCACTACAGGCCAAAGATATTCAACTATAAAACCAATGGTCATGATCATACCAATTAATTTCCTGTCAGTGCACTACGGCCAAAGATATTCAAATGTTAACTAATGGTCATGATCCTGCCAATCACATCATCGAATTATCCATGCACTACGGCCAAGGATATTCGTTAGGATCACTAGTGGTCATGATCATGTCATACACCTGTCCATCTTTGCTCTACGGGCCAAAGCTATCAATCAACAGTTCGTCTTTGCACGTAAGCCAAAGATATACAACTGTAAAACTAATAATCAACAGTCCATATTTGCACGTAAGCCAAATATATACAACTATAAAACCAATAATCAACAGTCCATCTTTGCACGTAAGCCAAAGATATACAACCATAAAACCAATTATCGACAGTCCATCTATGCACGTAAGCTAAAGATGACTTTCATCACAATATAAGCATGAGGATGATGACAATGATATAAGCATTAATCAAACGAAATCAATGATAAATATTAAAGACTTTAAATTTATCCAGAGTTTAAAAAAATATCCAAATTGTCAACATGATACTGCTTTGTGGAGTAAAATTCAAGAATAATATTCATGTACCAAAAATAATTTGGACAAAAAAGAAATATATTTTTCAGGTGAATAATACCCCGTGAATAGTAACTCGTGAATAGTAACTCGTAAATAGTACTCTGTATTCATACATAGTACCGTATATATAAATAATGTCATATACGCAAATAGTGCCATATACATGAATAGTGTCGTATACGTGAATAGTAACCCTGGCACAAAAAGATAAAGTTTCACAATAAAATCCATATCATTATTTATAACACCTTCATCCAAATGTTATAAATCACTTAATAATCTCATAATCTAATATTATTAATATTACCATAATATTTTAATCATTTCTTAAACTTATAAACAATTTATTTTAATTGTTTACACTTTACTAATTAATGCATTTAATCATCCTAAAATGACAAACTCATAAGATTTCATCACCAATAACCAAAACTCTCATCAAAAATCTGCATATACCTTATATAGGATTCTCAAGCCATACAATCTTATTTTCTAATTTTCTTACTTCACATAACATATTTAATTCATTTACTCATAACTAATCCATTTTAATGAAAAATACCAAATTAGTACAAACAAATTTTCTTTTCTGGGATTTAGCAGAATATAGTCCCATATTGAACATATATTTTTCTCAGAATTTTTAAAATTAATTTACTATTTTTCATATGACTAAAACTGCCGAATATTTAGACATTTATCAAAAATTGTACTTTTGTCCAAAAATTCTAAAATTTATAGGGTATACTGATGTTATATAGATGTACTCCCAATAAAAATTTCACCAATTTTGGAGTTAACTACAAGGAGTTATAAGAGTTTCTTTTTAAAATAGTTTTTTCTCATAAAATTCATAACTCCTAATCTATATATCCAAAAATCGCCATTTTTGGACACAATCTAGAAAACTCATCAAATTATCATTTCAAATTTTTCCAGAATTTTTGAGGGTCGAAAAAATTATGAAACTGCCCCTGGCAGAAACCCCTTACTTACAACGGTTGAACGAAAATAATATTCCTTACGAATATTGAACGAAAATAATATTCCTTACGAATATTAAATGAATATAATGAATATTGAACGATAATAATATTCATACAAATACGAAAAATAATATCTCTTCAGAATATAAAAAAATAATAACCCTTACCTCAGAAGAAGACTGGATACGGGAGTAGTGAAGTAGCATACTACTCTTCTTCTTTCTCTCTATAACTTCTCTCTTTATAGCTTCTCTCTCTATAATTGCTCTTGTGAGACTTAGTGAATTGGTGAGAAATGAAGGAAGAATGAGCTTCTATTTATAGGAAAATATAGTTTTAATAATTGCACATTTTGAGGCTCGAAATATTATAGTATAATACCTTCCTCTTTTTCTTCATTTTTAATTTAGTCCTGCAAGTATTATCAAACTTGCACCACCTCCCCTAATAGTAAATCAGGAGAATCAATAGTAAATCATTTGACTCAATAGTTCTAAACATGTGAAAAAATTAATTATAGTATAGTACCTTCAACTATACCTCTATTTTTAATTTAGTCATGCAAGTATTATCAATCTTGCACCAACTCCCCTAATAGTAAATCATGTGAATCAATAGTACACACATGTGAACATATAGTTATAAGCATGTGAATTAATAGAAATTAATTGCTCATTTATCCGGTTAATTACCCGATTGGTCAATATATCCTCCAGATATCAATTATTATTGAAATAAATGTCGATTTCACTAACACTAATAATTCCCACACAATGAAACTATCAATTTCATCTTTAATCAACACGAACTTATTCAACATTAATATTATAATTCACAATATTTAACAATCAAATTCGCTCCTGTGAAAGAGGGGCTTTCCGATAAGGATTTCTCCTTATCATGCCGCAATTAGGTGACCAAACCTCTCCTTAATGTAACTAGAACAATCATCAATATTGCAAATAATAATATGAATAACTTTATCGTCTCAATTATTGATTTAATAATATAAAATATTGTGACAATAATTGAATAAAATCGAGTGACTTCTCACGTAAGCATCAATAATCAATACCGTGTGCTACTATGAAACCACACGTATTACTGTACTATTATCAGCAATTATTTTATGACAACTTGCTTACTTTGAAAAAATTTCAAATATCACCCTTAACTTTAACCTTTTATCAATTTAACCATTTACTAAATAGAATAATTATAAGAAAATTGAATACTTTCATTTCATAAAATTCGGGGTCTCACACCCTGGATCTATCCTTTGATGACAAATGGCGAGAAGCTAAATGCTGACCTAATGCCCCCTCAAAAGGATGGAAGTCCTGAAACTGGTTGAACTGTGACATCACAACCAGTGGGTGGTAAGTAGTCATGCCCCTCAACCCAGCTAGAGGGAGATAATTCATGTCAGGGGCATGAGTAATGAAGCTGTAGGGTGAACTGAGCCCTGTACATGGAAAAATGTCAAACGGATCTCCGATCCCTGCCAAAAACAATGACCAAGATGCAGCGTCTGTGCACTTCGTTGGCTGAAAGGAGTAAGACATGACTATCTCATGGGACAAGAAATACCCATGCCTTTGGAAGGTGCCAATTGGTCTGAAGTGTGACATAAACCACACATACAACATGACCAAGCTGCCTATGAATACCCCTGCATGATAGGTATGATAATACATGGCAGATCTCAATGTTTATATCATAATCATCGGCACAATGGTATGACCCTCCCTGAGAGCTCTCACTGTCATGATAACACCGATGTCCAGCTCATCCATATACAGTGGCATGTACACATAAGCCACTATACACATCATGAGTACGTCTACTCTGGCCGTACACCACTGATCCTCCGATGTGGTGAAATCCCTAGAGTATCGAGCATAACTGTCCACTGAGCCAAATATGTCTATCAGAAAATACTAGGACACCACATGGCCGGATGTAATCTCATATTGTACTACTCTATGCTTCAGCCCGGTGAGGGTCATAAACTTTCGGCTTATATCACCGATTGCCATCCGAGCGCAAGGTCTATCCAGTGGCAGTACAGTTAACCGCGCATACTCCTCTAAGGTGGGAGTCAACTCCTGGGTCCCAGACCATAAAACCTGCCTCTATGGTACCCAATGCTCCAGCATACCATCTAAAAAAGCCCATAGGAACCTGGAACATCAGGAGGGTCATGGAATGTTGTAATAGCTAATCTACGGTCACCCTGTCTGGAGGTGAAAAATTATTATACCATAACCTCAGATGAGAGACTACCAATACTGGTGGGGTATGATCAACGCGGCTAACTGTCGAAGAAGACATTTGTGTGGGCCATATCATAAGACCATCCAGGGGTCAATGCTAAATATCTCTGGACATACATATGCATAACATAATACATGCATGATAAACAATAGATGGCAATATGATGTAGGGAATGGAAAATAGTACATATATTCCTAAGTACATCATCATCTAATACATCATCTTTGTACAGCTAAAAATACAGGGAAATGGGGCACAGACGCCCAACTTGTGAGACCCCAAATTTTATGAATAAAGATTTAAATTTCTCAAAATATTTTTTTGAACATTATGGTGTGGATTTGATATAATGTTATAGTTGTGGGTAATATTTATAAATTTTGCAAAGTAAGCAAGTTGTTATATAATATTCGATTGGTCGGGGAATATTCGCTTTTAATAGAGAATATTAATTTACGATTTATTACAATCATTAAGTGGACCCCCACAACGGAAGTATTGTAAGTAGTTAAAATGACGTAATTATCATTTTATAAAAATAACGACGAAAAGTGTTATCATTAAAACTGTTGAACTACTCGGTAGTAAAAGTACAAGATGTCTGGCATTGGTTGCATAGTAGCACATGGTATTGATTATTGATGCTTATGTGAGAAGTCACTCAGTTATACTCAATTATTGCTACAGTAATTGTTGTATTATGTCTCTAATATTATTGATTCAATTATTGTCACAGTATCATATGCATAATATGTTATATTAATAAATCAATAATTGAGACGGCAAAGTTATTCACATTATTATTTACAATATTGACAATGTCTAGAAGTTCTGTCAAGGAGAGGTTTGGTCACCTAATTGCGCGCTAATAAGGAGAAATCCTTATCGGAAAGCCCTCTCTTTCCTGGGAACGACCTGGTTGTTAAATATTTTGAATTATAATATTAATGATAAATAAATTCGTGTTGATTAAAGATGAAATTGATAGTTCCATTGTGTTGTAATTATTAGTGTTAGTGAAAATCGACATTTATTTCGATAATAATTGATGTCTGGAGGTTATATTGACCAATCAGGTAATTAATCAGATAAATGAGCAATTAATTGATAATAATTCACATGCTTATAACTATGTGTTCACATGTGTGTACTATTGATTCACATGATTTACTATTAGGGGAATTAGTGCAAGATTGATAATACTTGCATGACTAAGTTAAAAATGGAGGTATAGATGAAGGTACTATACTATAATTAATTTTTCATATGTTTAGAACTATTGAGTCACATGATTTACTATTGATTCACATGATTTACTATTAGAGGAGGTGGTGCAAGTTTGATAATACTTGCATGACTAAATTAAAAATGAATGAAAAGATGAGGGTATTATACTGTAATATTTTGAGCCCCAAAATGTGCAATTATGGAAACTATATTTTCCTATAAATAGAACCTCATTCCTTCATTATTTTTCACCAATTCACTAAGTCTCACAAGAATAATTATTATAGAGATATTATAGAGAAATTATAGAGAGAGAAGCTATAGAGAGAAAGAAGAAGCAAAGTATGCTACTTCACTATTCCAGTATCCAGTCTTCTTCTGAAGTAAGGGATATTATTATTATTATTATTATTATTATAGTAAGGGGTATTATTCTTTCGTATTCATGAAGAGAGTTATTTTCTTTCAATACTCATAAGGGTTGTTATTCCATTCTTTATTATTATGTTAGAATAATCTGTCTATGCGAAGTACCGCATACATGGTGAAATTCTTCTGTTATTCTATTCTTTATTATTCTGCTGGAATAACCTGTCTGTGCGGTCTATCGCATGCCTAGTGAATTCTGTTGGAATATCCTGTCTGTGCGGATTACGCATGACCTGGTTCCATTCTTTATTATTCTGTTGGGATAACCTGTCTGTGTGAACTACCACATGCATAGTGAATGATCCTACATATTCATTCCTTATTAAATTATGGAAATGATCTGTCTATGTGGATTACCGCATAGCGGGTGAAAATCCATTTGCAGTTTCATATATTCTACTATATTCGTCTGAGATATCATTTCTTTTGTACTCGTCATGGAATATCATTTTCTATGGTATTTTTTTCCGAGTTACTATTCACGAGTTACTATTCACTCTAGTATTATTCACTCGGGTATTCAGGGTACTTTTTATGCTGGAGTACTATTCATGAGTTACTATTCACGGGTTACTATTTACCTGATTACTATTCACTCTAGTATCATTCACTCGGGCATTCGGGACACTTTTTGTGTTGGGGTACTATTCCTGGGGTACTATTCCCGAAGTACTATTCACAGGGTACTATTCACCTAAAAAATATATTTCTTTTCTGTCCAAATTATTTTTGGTACATGAACATTATTATTGAATTTTACTCTACAAAGCAGTATCATGTTGACAATTTGGACGTTGTTGATTTCTGGATAAATTAAATTATAAATCTTTAAAATTTATCCTTGAACTTGTTTTATTGAATTATTATGTCATTGTCATCATCCTCATGCTTATATTGTGATGAAAGTCATCTTTGGCTTACATGCATAGATGGACTTGGTATGATTATGACCAGGGATTATTCGGTATAATCATGACCGTAATGTGACGAATGATGTGGTAAAAGTCCTCATTGGCTTGTAGTTCATTGATGGACAGTTGTTGGTATGATTATGACCGTGGATTATTCTTAAGATAATTATGACTATTGATGATTACATGAATATCCTTGGCCGTGAATGCGAGGATGATTCAATTTTATTTATTGTCGAGTCTCAATGATAAAGTTGATGAAAAACTTTTTAAATCATAGAAGATAGTAGATTTTATGCTCTACTTGGCTCTTCTAATGGATTGCTTATTCCGCTGGAGTTGTTGATCTAAAACTTGTTGTCTATTGTATTCTATCAGTTGTTATACTGTTGAAGGCTAAGGATAATTTATTCAGCATTATCTTAGTCATAATATTTCTTACTAGGCTAGTTGAGCTCACCCTTTTCTTTCATTATTCTCTTAAGGAAATGAGAATATAGCTGGGACTGGTTGGGAAATAGATTGGCGGTCCAGATGGTTGTTTTAGTAGTCCTCACTATTCTGTAAAATTTTGTGACAATAAATGTAATGAGGACTCCATTGAGTGTGGATATTGTCTAGATGACAATATTCTTATTAAAACTCTTAGATTATGTTATGTCGTATTTTACACGACTGTTGTATTATTAAGTTGTATTTGAATTTTGTACCATATATCTGGCGACCCAAGATGGGTGATGTATACCTATTTTGGGGGCGTCACAGTTGGTATCAAAGCTTAGGGATATGATCCTGGTGAGATGTGAGACAAGAACTAGGAGGGAGAGAGACGGGAATTCCTTCGCTAGTATGACCTACCTAAGTTTATTTGGTATTTAATTGGTTGGTCAGAGTATAGAGATAATATGTGATATGTCAATTAACCCTTGTTTTGTGACAATGATTAAAAATGACATCTGAAAATGTTGAGATCAGCAATGAAGCACATGAGACCGTTGAGTCACCAACGATCAATACCCAGGATAATGTGCAACATGAAGACAATAATCCTCAGGTAAACAACAACACTGATCAGATGATGAACGATGGGATATTCAGAGGCTTTATGTAATTCATGCAACATCGGTGCAGAGAGACTCTGCTCAAAATGCGGTGGAAACAATGGCAACCTACTACCGGTCATTGCTAAGTAATTCAAGGAGTCGGGACCACCGGAGTTTTTGGGAAAGCCGTAACCAGCTTAAGAGACATGGTTAAAGCGGATCACCAAGATATTTGATGTCTTGGGATGCTCCGAGGAGCAAAAGGTTCCCTTTGCCACCTTTATGTTGCATGAAGAGGCAGATCATTGGTGGGAATCAGAAAAGCATCACCCGACTGACGCCTCAAGATGTCTTGGGAGAAGTTCCAAGAGCTGTTCAATGACAAGTACTTTCCTGAAAGTATTCATCACATGAAGGAGGTAGAGTTCATCAAGCTTGAGTAAAATAATATGACCGTGTCGCATTACGAGGCTAAATTTGCGGAGTTATCCCGGTTTGCATCCCATTTGGTCGATAATGAGGAGCGAATGACGCGAATGTTTCTAAGAGGTTTGAAACCCGATATACGTCAATACCTTATTTCTCACAAATTGTGTTTGTATTCAGATATTGTGAATATGGCTCAGTTATTAGAGCGCGATAATGAGTCAGCACAACCAAAAGGTAATAACCAGCAACATGATAATAATCATACCGGTGGCAACGGCCATCAGAACAATGATAACCATCGTGGAGGAAATTATCATGCAAAGAATGGTAACCACTTCGGTGGTAATCATGGCCAAGATAATAGAAGTAGAAATTTCAAGAAGAGAAGGTTCAACAACGATGGAAAGACAGCAGCACCAACACCTGTTAAGGAAGGAGAACGACCGCCGGTCGTATGTTACAAATGCAGAGGGGAGGGACACATCAGTCCAAGCTGCACAATGCAGTCCAAAGCATGTTACAATTATGGAAATGAAGGTCACCTAGCCCGATTTTGTCGTGCACCAAAGTCAAGTCCAGCTGGGACGGTGGCATCAAAGGAGGATACAGACTAAACAAAGTCGGTGGTTTCTGGAAGAGCGTTTTTCGTGACTTCTCAAAAAGGGAGTGACCCAAACGAAGTTAGCATGGGTTAGTTAATTATAAATTCTTGCGAAGTCTATACCTTATTAGATACCAGTTTTACCCATTCTTTTATCTCTCTTGCTTGCGCTCAACGTTTAAATTTAACTCTAGAGAAGTTAGACTTTGACTTATCGATTGAAACTTCGTTAGCAAAAAACCTTCGTTACCTCCACTGTTTATAAATCTTGTTTGATTCAAATCGACACTTTCATGTTACCTGTTGATCTTATCTCTTTGAAAATACTTGCCTTTGATGTGATTTTAGGAATCGATTGGTTAACTACTCATCAAGCTTTTCGTAAGGTTGTTAGCTTTCATATTCCTAACCAACCTTTTATGCGAATTCAAGCAACCAAACCACTAAAGTCAATCATTGTCATATCAAGCCATAAGTAAAGAGCCCCGAGCCTTTCGCTGGTGACTTCCAAGTCTTGGGATGCATCGAAGCTAGACTTTCTGTAGGCGATGGTGTGAATGACGATGGCAAGTTGATAGGAATCAATGTGACATGTTATTTAAGTCTTGGATGAGAGTCACAGTTTTGAATTATATTTCTATTGTTAATAAATTTCCTGATGTATTCTTGAAGACTTCTTAGCCTACCCCTAGAGCGTGAAATCGAATTTTGTATTGACCCCAGTACAAAACCATTTCTAAAACCCATAAATATTTCTTCAACCAAAATGAACGTATAATGCGCCAAAGACGTTGACTCGAGGTGTTGAAGATTACGATCATAACATTCAATATCATTGTGGAAGAGAGAACGTGGTAGCTGAAGCGTTGAGTAAAAGATCGTATGCGTTTACGAGTGCGATGTTGTTAACACAAAAACCCATTTCGTATAACTTAAAAATGATGAAGATAGAGTTAAAGACTCTAGGGACCCACGCAAAGATAACAAATATAAGATTAGAATCGACTTTAATCGATAAAGTTAAAGCCGCTCAAGATACATACTCAGAGCTGATGAATGTGAAGAAGAAGGTTTAAGAGGGCGTTATTCTAGAAGCAAGAGTCGATGAAGAGAAGAAATCTCAACCCTCAATTTAATTAGCCTATTTAAAATCCTCGATCAAGTAGGAACTGTGGCCTATAGTCTCGCCTTATCGCTAAGTATGTCGCGTGTTCATAATGTTTTTCACGTATCGATGTTACGTAAATATGTGGACGACCTGAACCACATTATTAAATTAGAACTAGACGAGATAGCAGAAGATTTAACATATGAGGAGATACGTGTTAAAATCTTGGATAAGAAGGATTGTATTCAACACTCAAAGGTTATACCTCAAGAGTTAGAATCTGAAATGAAGTCAAGGTATCCTCATCTCTTCGAAATACCAGGTACGTACATAAATTTCGTGGGCGAAATTTCATAAGGAGGGGAGATTGTGAGACCCCAAATTTTATGAATAAAGATTTAAATTTCTCGAAATATTTTTTTGAATATTATGGTGTGGATTTGATATAATGTTATAGTTGTGGGTAATATTTATAAATTTTTCAAAGTAAGCAAGTTATAATATAATATTCGATTGGTTAGGGAATATTCGTTTTAATAGGGAATATTCGTACGACGGCACAATCATTGGTGGACCCCGCAATGAAAGTATTGTCGTAGTTAGAAAACGCATGTAATTATCATTTTATAAAAATAATTACGAAAAGTATTACCGTTATAACCGTTGAACTACCCGTAGTAAAAAGTAATGAAGTCTGGCGTGGTTGCATAAGAAGCACCAGGTATTTGTAAGACCCCAACTTTTATGAATAAAGATTAATTTCTCTCGAAATATATTTTTAAATATTATGGTGTGGATATAATATAATGTTATAGTTGTGGGTAATATTTACAAATTTTGCAAAATAAGCAAGTTGTTATATAATATTCGATTGGTCGTGAAATATTCCTTTTAACAGGAATATTTGTGCGATTTACCAGACAATCATTAGTGGACCCCATTAATGGAAGTATTGTCGTAGTTAGAAAACCACGAAAGATCTTTTATAAAAAATAATGGCGGAAGTTTTATCGTTAAACCGCTTGAACTACCCTAGTAGTAAAAGTCGATGTCTGGCGTGGTTGCATAGTAGCACCAGTATTGATTATTGATGCTTACGTGAGAAGTCACTCGGTTGTATTCAATTATTACTCACGAAATTCTTTGCATCATATCTTTCATATTATTGATTCAATTATTGTCACAAAGATCATCATCGCATAATATGTTATATTATTAAATCAATAATTGAGACGACAAAGTTATTCATATTATTAAATTGCAATATTTACAATGTCTAGAAGTTCTATCAAGGAGAGGTTTGGTCATATAATTGTGTGCCAATAAGGAGAAATCCTTATCGGAAAGCCCCCTCTTTCCTGGGAACGACCTGGTTGTTAAATATTGTGAGTTATAATATTAATGATGAATAAGTTCGTGTTGATTAAAGATGAAATTGATAGTTCCATTGTGTTGGAATTATTAGTGTTAGCGGAAATCGACATTTATTTCGATATTAATTGATGTTTGGAAGTTTTACTGACCAGTCGGGTAATTAATCGGATAAATGAGCAATTAATTACTATTAATTCACATGATTATAACTATTTGTTCACATGTGTGTACTATTGATTTACATTCTTGTACTATTAGGGGAGTTAGTGCAAGATTGATAATACTTGCATGACTAAGTTAAAAATGGAGGTATAGATGGAGGTACTATACTATAATTCGTATTTTCACATGATTATAACTATTGATTCACATGATTGAACTATTGATTCACATTATTTACTATTAGGGGAGGTGGTGCAAGTTTGATAATACTTGTAGGACTAAACTAAAAATGAAGAAAAAGAGGAAGGTATTATATTGTAATATTTTGAGCCCCAAAACGTGCAATTATTGAAACTATATTTTCCTATAAATAAAAGTTCATTCTTCCTTCATTTTTCACCAATTCACTAAAGCTATAGAGCAATTATTATAGAGAGAAATTATAGAGAGAAAGAAGAAGAGAAGTCTGCTACCTCACTATTCCAGTATCCAGTTTCTTTTGAGGTAAGAGGTATTATTCTTTCGTATTCATGAAGAGAGTTATTTTCTTTCAATACTCGTAAGAGTTGTTATTCTATTCTTTATTATTATGTTGGAATAACCTGTCTATGCGAAGTACCACATATATGGTGAAATTCTTTTGTTATTCCATTTTTATTATTACATTGGAATAACTTTTTTACGTCATGGTGCTATCGCATGCACGGTGAATTTCACATTGTTATTCCATTCTTTATTATTACATTTGGAACATCTTGTCTATGTGGATTACGCATGACCTAGTTCCATTCTTTATTATTCTGTTGGAACATCACCGCCTGCATGCGGATTACGCGTGACACAGTTCCATTTTTTATTATTGTTGGAATATCACATGCATGCGGAATACGCATGACCTAGTTCCATTCCTTATTATTACATTTGGGAATAACTCATGCATGCGATCTATCGCATGCTCGGTGAATTCTTACATTATTCCATTCTTTATTATTACATTGGAATAACACATGTCATGTGGATTACCGCATGCATGGTGAATGATCATTCGTATTCATTCCTTATTAAATTATGGAAATGATCTGTCTACATGGATTACCGCATGACAGGCAAAAATCCATTTGCAGTTTCATATATTCTATTATACTCAGTTGGTTAAAGTTTTGGCTTCTATACTCCATGAAATTAGTAGAATATCCTCGATATTTGCGCTCTATCCAGTATCTTTTCATGGAAATATTCTTCTGAGCATTCTTGAATTTTACTCCACAAAGCAGTTTCATGTTTACAATTTGGACGTAATTGATTTCAAGATAAATTAACTTATAAATCTTTAAAATTTATTCTTGAACTTGTTTTATTGAATTATTATGTCATTGTCATCATCCTCATGCTTATATTGTGATGAAAGTCATCTTTGGCTTATGTGCATAGATGGACTTGGTATGATTATGACCAGGGATTATTCGGTATAATCATGACTGTAATGTTATAAATGATATGGTAAAAGTCCTCGGTGGCTTCAGTGTATTGATTGACGCTTTTTGGTATGATTATGACCAGGGATTATTCGGTATAGTCATGACCATTGATAATTTAATGAATATCCTTGGCCCATAGTGCAGGGATGACTCGATGATGTGGTTTATTTATTAAGCTGAGTCTCAGCGATAAAAATATTTTAAATCATAGAAGATAGTAGATATCATGCTCTACTTGACTCTTCTAATGGATTGTTTATTCCGCTGTAGTTAAACTTGATGTCTATTATATTTTATCAGTTTAACATTGTTGAAGGCTAATGATAATTTACCCTTTTGCTTTCATTGTTCTCTTCAGGAAATGAGAACGTAGCCGGAACTAGTCGGGGAATGGAGTGATGGTCCGAGATGGTGTTATAGTAGTCCTCACTATTCTATAAAATAGTGTGACAATAAATTTAATGAAGACTCTATTTGAGAGTGGATATTGTCTAGAAGGCAATATTCCTGTTTAAACTCTCAGCTATGTTTTTTCGTATATTAAACGACATTTGTATAATTAAGTTTGTATTTGTATTCTGTACCATGTATTTGGCGACTCAAGATGGGTTATATATACCTATGTTGGGGGCGTCACAATTGGTATCAAAGCTTAGGGATATGATCCCTAGCTGAGATGTGAGACATGAACTAGAAGGGGAGAGACGGGGAATTCCTTCGCTAGTATGACCTACCTAAGTTTATTTGGTATTTAATTGGTTGGTCAGAGTATAGAGATAATATGTGATATGATAATTAACCCTTGTTTTGTGGCAGTATTTGAAAATGGCATCTTAAAATGTTGAGATAAGTAATGAAGCACATGAGACCGTTGAGTCACCACAAATTAATTGTGATGCCCCCAAAATAGGTATACATCACCTATCTTGGGTCGCTAGATACAAGGTACTGAATACAAATACAAACTAATTATACAACAGTCGTGTAAAATACGACAAAACATAAATTGAAAGTTTTAATAAGAATATTTTCATCTAGACAATATCCACATTCAAAGGAGTCCTCAATACATTTATTATCACACAACATGAAAGTGGCAAAGGGAACCTTTTGCTCCTCGGAGCAACCCAAGACATCAAATATCTTGTTGATCAGCTTTATCCACGTCTTCGCCTTAAGTGGTTTTGGCTCTCCAAAAAACTCTGGTGGTCCCAACTCCTTGAACTACTTAGCGGTGACCGTCCGAGAGTTGTTAGTGTTTCCACCTGTATTTTGGACAGGAGCCGCTCTCGCCTGATGTTGCATGAATTGCATAAAGTCTCTGAACATCCCATCGTTCACCATTTCATCGGTGTTATTGTTTTCATGAGGATTATTGTTTTCCTCTTGCACATTACCCTGGGCATTGATCATTGGTGACTCAACGGTCTCATGTGCTTCATTGCTTATCTCAACATTTTTGGACGCCATTTTCAAATACTGCCACAAAACAAGGGTTAATTAACATATCACATATTATCTCTATACTCTGACCGACCAATTAAATACCAAATAAACTTAGGTAGGTCATACTAGCGAAGGAATTCCCTGTCTCTCCCCTCCTAGTTCTTGTCTCACATCTCAGCCAAGGATCATATCCCTAAGCTTTGATACCAACTGTGATGCCCCCAAAATAGGTATACATCACCCATCTTGGGTCGCCAGATACAAGGTACTGAATACAAATACAAACTAATTATACAACAGTCGTGTAAAATACGACAAAACATAAATTGAAAGTTTTAATAAGAATATTGTCATCTAGACAATATCCACACTCAAAGGAGTCCTCAATACATTTATTGTTACACTATTTAACAGAATAGTGAGGACTACTAATACTATCATCTGGACCGTCACTCCGTTCCCTGACTAGTCCCGACTACGTTCTCATTACCTGAAGAGAACAGTGAAAGAAAGGGGTGAGCTCAACTAGCCCAGTAAGAAATATTATGACTAAGATAATGCAGAATAAATTATCATTAGTCTTCAACAATGTTAAACTAATAAAATACAATAGACATCAAGTTTAACTACAGCGGAATAAGCAATCCATTAGAAGAGTCAAGTAGAGCATGATATCTACTATCTTCTATGATTTAAAAAGTTTTCATCAATTTTTACCGCTGAGACTCAGCTTAATAAATAAACCACATCATCGAGTCATCCCTGCTTTACGGGCCAAGGATATTCATTAAATTATCAATGGTCATGACTATACTGAATAATCCATGGTCATAATCATACCAAAAACTGTCCGTCAATACACTATAGGCAACTGAGGACTTTTACCACATCATTTATAACATTACATGTCATGATTATACCGAATAATCCCTGGTCATAATCATACCAAATCCATCTATGCACGTAAGCCAAAGATGACTTTCATCATAATATAAGCAGGAGGATGATGACAATGACATAATAATTCAATAAAACAAGTTCAAGAATTAATTTATCCAGGAACCAATAACGTCCAAATTGTTAACATGATACTGCTTTATGGAGTAAAAATCAAGAATGCTCAGAAGAATATTACCATGAAAAGATACTGGATGAAGCGCAAATATCAAGGATATTCCACTAATTTCATGGAGTATAGAAGCCAAAATTTTAACCAAATGAGTATCATAGAATATATGAAACTGCAATGGATTTTCACCCGCCATGCGGTAATCCACGTAGACAGATCATTCCCACAATTTAATAAGAAATGAATACGAAGGGTCATTCACCATGCATATGGTAATCTACATAGACAGGTTAACAGAATAATAAAGAATGGAATAATAGAAGAATTGACCATGCATGCGATAGACCGCACAGACAGGTTATTCCAACAGAATAACAAATAATGGAACCAGGTCATGTGTAAACGCACATACAGGATATTCCAACAGAATAATAAAGAATGAAATAACAAAAGACTTCACCAGGCATGCAATAGACCGCACAAACAGGTTATTCCAACAGAATAATAAATAATGGAACCAGGTCATGTGTAATACGCCGATGCACGTGATATTCCAATGTAATAATAAAGAATGGAATAACGAAGAATTTCACCATGTATGCGGTATCTTAGATATACAAAGTTATTCCAACAGAATAATAAGAAATGGAATAATGAAGAATTTCACCATGTATGCGGTACTTCGCATATATAGGTTATTCCAACAGAATAATAAGGAATGGAATAACAGAAGTTCTTTTCATGAATACGAAAGAAATAATACCCCTTACCTTATAAAGAAGAGTACTCCGACGGGTAGGGCAGGGATATACTTGAAGAAAACTTTCACTACGCTCAAAGCTTTCTTAAACTCTAAAGAAATACGCTCAAGATTATAGAAGAAGAATTCTCTGAACTTCTGATGTGTTTTCAATTCTAACTAAGCATCCTATTTATAGGAAAATAGAAAGGATACTATGCAATAAAATAAAATATATTCTATTTAAAATATATATATATATATATATATTATTTAAAATCTAATAAAATAAATAACTTTATAAAAGTATTACATTTTTATATAAAAAGATTTTACTATGCAAATACTATGCAAATTACTATGCATAATAGAATATAATATATTCTATTTATAGTCTAATAAAACAAATAACTTAAAAAAAGTATTCATTTTACATAAAAAGATTTTAATATGCAAACACTATGCAGGCACTATAGAAACACTATGCATAATAGAATATAATATATTCTATTTATAGCTTAATAAAATAAATAACTTTCTAAAAGTATTCTATTTTATATAAAAAAATTCTGTTTTATTACATTTATAAAAATAATAAAACAAAACTTATCACCTTTATTATAATTCACGATATTAATCGTCCAGGTTATTCCCAGGAAAGAGGGGGTTTTCCAATAAGGATTTCTCCCTATTAGCGCGCAATTAGGTGACCAAACCTCTCCTTGGCAGAACTTCTAGACATCGTTAATATTACAAATAATAATATTAATAACTTTGTTATCTCAATTATTGATTTAATAATATATAAAATATCGACAATAATTGAATCAAATAACGTGAGATACTATGCAGCAATTACTGTAGCAATAATTGAACAAAACTGAGTGACTTAATAATCAATACCATGTGCTACTATGCAACCACCTGTATTACTGTACTTTTACTACCCAGTAGTTCAACAGTTAATGGTAAAATTTCTGCCGTTATTTTCATAAAGTCGTTTTCTCAATCCGACAATAATTTCGTTGTGGGGTCCACCAATGATTGTGTTGTCGTACGAATATTCCCTATTAAAACGAATATTCCCCGACCAATCGAATATTATATAATAACTTGCATAATATTTACTCCATAATATTCAAAAATGATATTTATTGAAAATTCATTTTTATTCATAAAAGTTGTGGTCTTACAACCTCCCATTCTTATGAAATTTCGCCCTCGAAATTAGGGTACATACTTGGTATGTCGAAAAGGTAAGGATACCTTGATTTTATTTCAGATTCTAACTCCCAGGTCATTTCCTCAACATCGTGGTTTCTCCACAAAACCTTGACTTGAGGTATAACCTTGGAGCGTAGAATATGCTCCTTCTTATCCAAGATTTGAACAAGAATCTCTTCATACGTTAAATCTTCCGCTATTTCATCCGGTTCTAACTCAATAATGTGGTTCGGGTCTTTCACATATTTACGTAACATGGATATATGAAAAACGTTATGAACACGAGACATACTTGGCAGTAAAGCGAGTCTTTAGGCCACAGTTCTTACTCGATCGAGGATTAAAAATGGGCCAATGAATCGAGGATTAAGCTTTCCTCTCTTTCTAAATCTCGTAACTCCTTTCCATGGAACAATACGTAACAACACATGATCTCCAATATCGAAATCCACGTCCTTTTGATGAAGATCAGCATAACTCTTTTGTCGATCTTGTGAGATTTTTATACGTTGTCGGATCATTTGAATCTTTTTTGTAGTCATACGTAATAACTCTGGTCCCAACAACGTTGCTTCACCCACCTCATCCCAGCATACTGGAGAACGACACTTTCTTCCATACAACGCTTCGAATTGAGCTATGCCAATACTTGCTTGATAACTGTTGTTGTAGGAAAACTCCACCAACGGTAAGAACTTGTCCCAACTTCCCTTGAAGTCAAGGACACAGAGTCGTAATAAATCTTCAAGAGTTTGAATAGTCCTCTATGATTGTCCATCCGTCTGAGGATGATATGCCGAACTAAATCGTAAATCCGTGCCCATAGCTTTTTGCAAACTAACCCAAAATCTTGAAGTGAATCTTGGGTCTTGATCAGAAACTATGGATACTAGCATACCATGTAGTCTTATAACCTCGTTTATGTACATACGAGTAAGACATTCAAGTGTATAAGTTTCTCGTATTAGTAAGAAGTGAGCAGACTTGGTCCATCTATCAACAATGACCCAAATTGCATCTATGCCTTGAAAAACCTTGGGAAGACCAGTAACGAAATCCATGGTAATGTGCTTCCACTTCCATTTTGGAATTTCAAGTGGTTGCAATGGGCCTTTTGGAACTTGATGCTCCGCCTTGACTCGTTGACAAGTTAGACACCTTGAGATAAACAGCGCTATCTCTCTCTTCATATTGCTCCACCAAAATTTATGACGAAGATCATGATACATTTTGGTACTCCCGGGATGGATTGCAAACGATGTGTTGTGCGTCTCCATCATAATTTTATACTTTAAATCAGGATCGTTAGGAACACAATGTCTGGAGTTGACTCGAAGTATTCCTTCTTCATCGATTCTTGCTTCCGGCATAGCACCTTCTTACACTTTCTTCCTCATACGCATCAGCTCCAGGTCTGTAGCTTAAGCAGCTTTAACTTTATCGATTAAAGTCGGTTCTACTTGAATATTCGCCATCATCACATGGGTCCCTAGAGTCTTTAACTCTATCTCAATCCTTTGTAAGTCATACAAAATGGGCCTTTGCGTTGACAATAATGCACTCGTACCCGCATATGATCTTCTACTCAATGCGTCAGCTACCACGTTCGCTTTTCCAGGATGGTATTGGATGGTATGATCATAATCTTTCAACAGTTCAAGCCAACGTCGTTGTCGCATGTTGAGTTCCTTTTGAGTGAAGAAGTATTTGAAGCTTTTATGATCCGAAAAGATCTCCATTTTCTCCCTATAAAAGTAATGCCTTCAACGTTTAAGTGCAAAGACAACAGCTGCCAACTCTAGATCATGAGTAGGATAATTCTTCTCATATTCTTTGAGTTTCCGAGAGGCATAGGCTATGACTTTCCCATGTTGCATGAGAACACATCCTAGCCCTTTGCCTGAAGCATCACTGTAGATGACAAATCCCTCCGAGCCAGATTATATTGTCAAAATAGGTGTTGAAATGAGTCTTCTCATGAGTTCTTGAAAACTCTTCTCACATTCTTCGTTCCAACCAAACTTTGTATCTTTCTGAGTCAGCTGAGTTAATGGAGTAGCGATTTGAGAAAATCCTTCCACGAATCTCTGATAATAACCAGCTAAACTAAGAAAGCTACGTAGTTCGGTCACTGATTTAGGTTGCTCCCAGCTTTGAATTGCTTCAATCTTTGCTGGGTCAACAGATATTCCATGACTTGATACTACGTGCCCAAGGAATGCTACTTCCTCAAGCCAGAAATCGCATTTCTTCAACTTGGCATAAAGCTTGTTTTCACGAAGCTTTTGGAGTATCAGCCTCAAGTGTTGCTCATGATCTTCACGGCTTTTGGAATATATGAGTATGTCATCAATAAAGACGACCACAAAGTGATCCAAATATTCCTTGAATACTCGGTTCATCATATCCATGAAGGCAGTAGGAGCATTAGTCAATCCAAAAGACATGACTAGGAATTCATAATGCCCGTATCGAGTTCTAAAAGCCGTCTTTGGAATGTTATCGGTTCTAATCTTCAATTGGTGATATCCGGAACGAAGATCAATCTTTGAAAAAAATTTGGCGCCTTATAACTGGTCAAACAGGTCATCAATGCGAGGCAATGGATATCTATTTTTAATAGTGACATAGTTCAACTCTCAATAATCAATACAAAGTCGCATACTCCCATCTTTCTTCTTCACGAATAGAATAGGAGCACCCCAAGGAGACGTACTAGGATGAATGAAACCGATGTCTAACAATTCCTGCAGTTGGGTTTTTAACTCCTGAAGTTCAATAGGATCCATTCGATATGGGGCTTTGGAAATGGGTTTTGTACCAGGTTCAAGGTCGATACAAAATTCGATTTCATGCTCTGGGGGTAGGCCAGGAAGTTCTTCCGGGAATACGTCAGGAAATTCATTAACAATAGAAATATCATTCAAAACTGACGTATTTTTGTTTAGATCCGTGATATGAGCTACGAAAGCTTGACATCTGTTTTTTAATAAACGAATAGCTTTATGGCTTGAGATGACAATGATGGATTTTAATGGTTTGGTTGCTTGAATTCGCATAATAGGTTGGTTAGGAATATGAAAGCTAACAACCATACGAAAATAATCAATTTTTGCATGATGAGTAGTTAACCAATCAATCCCTACAATCACATCAAATGCAAGTATTTTCAAAGAAATAAGATCCACAGGTAACGTCCAGGAGTTCTGATAAAAACTCGTTACTGTTGAGATGATAAAAGCGATTTGCAAAGATTTTTGAAACGATTTAAAAGTACGATCTATGCTACTTATTTTGGGCTGAGACGCGAATGATTTGAAGTATCAAAAGTTGTTTTATTTATCACTTATGTACCATGCAACCTAGTGCGAGATGATAAAAAATGATGGAGTCATCAATGCAAGATATTTAGTGTTGGATGTGATCTCGGGATCGTCAACCCACTATGATATGATGTAGTATGATAAAATCACCAAATGACGGAATCCTCAACGGATTTGTAAATACAGGTCTTGCATCATGACGTCATTCTCGAAAAATGTTTTCAAAATTTTAATTTGCCAACGAGGTTTGGCTATACTTAAATAATTCTATTGGAATCAATTATCGATATGAGTCTATGCTATTCGATTCAAATTAGACTAATGTTTATGAAAACTCTAAGTGTTCATTGAAAGAAATTTCCCGAACTAAATTGTTTTGGTGCGGAATCCTATACTAAGTCTGAGGTGAACAACCCTGAAAATGGGGATATACTAATTGGATAGAATATTCCAATTTAAGGACGCATATAGTCGTTCGGATTACTAAGGTACAATAGACTGATCATCTAAAGTACCAGAATCGGTAGTTTACTTTCTTCGTGATTGTAAACATACCTATTAAAGAAATGTTTAAGAGGTTGAGTACCTTTCTTTCTTAATTGAAAGAGGTAGCAGGTAGAAATACCCCTAAACCTCGGAGTTCAAAGTTCATAATTTTTATGATCCCTCAGACAGATATGAAAAGTTTTTTTTAAACCCTTCAGAGTAATGTTGTGGTAGAACGTGATGATTGATATGAAATAATGTAAACTCGTTGTGTACGAGTAGAATCTGAGATGATTGAATAAAGGTTATTACGACAACCTAGTTTTGAAGAATGTTTAGAAGATGTAAACTCCTAGTGAGTAGTTATGGTGAAATGTGATGATAGAAAGAGAAATCCTCAAAGGAGGAAATTGTAAAGGTTAAGTTGAAAACCTAGTTATGGATAAGAGAATGAGCAGAGATTAGTATGCTTTAATTTCGAGGACGAAATTCTTAGAAGAAGGGGTGAATGTGATAACCCGAAAATTTCTAAAATCTTGAATGATTAGAATAAAGGTTAAAGAATAAAATCTAGATGAGAATTTGAGGATTTATTTAAAATTTTTCAAGTAAAACCTATATGGTTTGCTATTCGAATAAGAATAGAGGAAATATGGGTTACAAAATTCCAAAACCCTAGAAATGAATTAATATGTACTTGAAGGAATATTAAGAATAAGGTATTACGATACCTTTAAATTCGATGTGAACGGAATAGTCTAAAAAAATGTTATATAAGTACATATGGAAATTTTATTATTGGAGATAAGATTTCACATGAAGAGATGCTATGAGGTTAAACGAAGATGAGTATATGTATAGAAATATATTTACTTAGTAAGGTGCTATATATATTTTAGCAAGAGGAATGATGAATTAAGTTAATGATATAATGATCAAGATAAAACTATGTTAGTAATTAACATAGTTTGAGTGTTAACCTCTGATTTGGCAAATAAGAATTTGAATAAGTATAAAATCGTTAGATAATACGATTAGCAATGAGAAGGGAGTAATTTAAAACTCAAAATTTGAGTTAGAGATAGAATTTTGAAGCATGGATCGCTTTCGGTTGCGTCCGAGCGTCGAATTTAGTCGAATGGACGATAAACACAAAATGTGTAAAGGTTGACTTTTGGTCAAAAGTCAATAGTTGACTTTTATGGAGAAAAGTCAAAATTAGTGTGAGAAGTGAAATATGTTATGATTATGTGAATTATGGATATGAGTAAATAAATATACATTATATAATGTGAATATATTTATTTTGTATATAAAAGTGAAGTAAGAATTAAGTTATGTAACCTAATATATATATTAGGTGTGATAATTAAATAACCTAAATGGTTATCGTTATTTAGTGGTCCTAATATTTTATTTTTATATTAGTGACCTAATTTAAGAGAATTGTGGAACATGTCACAATTTATTAAATTGTTTTATTCGAATAGGTGAGTAAAGGAATATGAAGATTATGTGATGGTTTATATTTGTTTATTATATAAACAAATAAAATAAACTAATGTAATCCTAATTATATATTAAGAATGAATGATTGAATAACTTAAGAGTTATGAGTTGGGGAAAATAATAGTATTTAGATATATACCAACTCTAAGAGATTTATTTTATACATCTCAGTTAATTAATTTTATAACCTAATTTTAGCAAGTCAAATTGGGTTAAGGAAATAAATGTGCATGAGTAAGGATTTAGGTTATAATTGAGGAAAATGAAAACCCTAATTTAATGATTTGGGTTGGAAAAGAATTAATAGTATTGACTATGTTAATTTACATGGCCCAAAAGAATTAAATTTTTAAGTCCAATATATTATTTATTGATTGCCCAAAAGATGGAAATGGTGGCCCAAATTTAAGCCCAAATAAAGAGGGACATATTGGACATTTGGTATGATAAATAAGAATTAAAAAGAAATTAATTATTAATGTGGAAATTACTAGTTTACCCTTTTGTCCATTTGGTGTATTATTGTGAATTATTGTCACCAATTATTCCACAAAAGCTAGACATCTAGAATTTACCTATAATACTATAGCATTACTAGCCCTAATCATCCATTACAATTATTCCATACAAGGCTTGTTAGATTAAAGAGAGAGAGAGAGAGAGAGAGAGAGAAAGTGTATTATTGCTCAATTTTTCTCTCTTGCTCTCACCAAAAGAAAACCAAATAGAGGGAGAGAGAAGGGAGGCCATTCGGCAACCATGGAGGAGAGAAATGGGAGTTTTTGGTGATACATCAAAGCTCCATAATCAAGCTATGAAGAAGAAGAAGGAGAACATGGTAAGTAAAGGTATAAATCCCTTTTTGTTTATGTAATTTTTGATGGTTATAAATCAAACCTTGAATCAATAGTTCTAAACTCAAAAACCTTAGATCTATGTGTAAATGAGTGTTTCATGTTTAGATATAACCATATTGAGTGTTGATTTGGTTGGAATCAAAAGAATAAGGAAAAATAATTTTCTAGTTTTGAAAATCGAAATTTCTATATACTTTGAAATTTCACCGTTTTAAATCTATAATTCCTTTTTGCGATCCGTCAAAGAGGAGTGCTAGATATATGTGTTTAGTAGTTAACCCAAGTGGTAGAACTCAAAAATCACGTTTCTAAAAGTCGTGGTGTTGATTTATGTGAAAACAGTCCCGTTTCTAGGAACTGTTTTGGATCAGTCCGTAGCAGGGGCATTTTCGTCCCCTTTTTGTGCTTTATAAATTCTGGAAAAATTTTGGGGTGTTAATATCTGTAGATATACAGGTTGTGTAAAAAATTGAGAATTTTTGGCCATACGGTTTGAGAGATATGGATTTTACGGTGAAGGACCCCAAAACTGTTTTTTTTTGGCCAAAAAGTTGCTGCCACAAAAAGGAAATTTCGGGGTTAGCTAGCTTGCTCTAAAAATTCTGAGCTTTTGGTATGTTATAGTACACTCAATAAGCTTTCCATAGACTCCGAAACGGACTAAATCCGACATCGGAGGAGAGAGTTATGAAATTTCTCCCAAACTACTCAAAGGTAAGAAAAACTGTTAGAGTAACAGTTTTTAACAGCCACTTCCGGGCTAATTTCCGGGAGCTTAACATGTCCAAATATGGACTGTGATAGATGAAAACTGTATTTCGGAAAGATAGGAATCCAACAAAATTGACGGATTGTTAATCGGAGTTACAGATCTCATTTTATTTAAGATTTAGTAAAGCACTCCAAAACTGCCAAATGACAAAAAGTTTCTGTCCAGATCTGTCCAGGGGCTGTTTTGGCAACTTAAAGTGTGAAATAAATTCCGGCCTTTTTGGGAAATGAAAATATATGGTATTAAGTACCTCGTGTCCAAAAATGAGCTAATTCCGACTTAAAATGACCGAGTTATGACCATTTCAATTTTTGTGATTTTCCGACGGAAATCGCTATAACCGGAGTTCTACAACTCCGATTGCCACGAAATTTAAAATAGAGCATCACGTTAATATATATAAGGTTATGTCAAAAGATGGGCATCTCTGGAGTTAAGCACAAGGTAGCTAATTTCTTAAGGAATTAACTAGAAATGATTTTGAAAAAATACTAAAGGAACTTGGAAAATTATGGAAAAATAATTTTGTGTATGAAATATATGTATATGTGTTTGACCAAAGGATAGAAAAATAATAAGTTGATTTGGTATTTTTAAGTGAAAAGAATATTGATTTCGTGGATCTTTGAAATGAAATCAAATCTTCTTGAAATGGTATTTCGGTTTACTAAGATGTTATCTAATTTACTAGGATAACATATAAAATGAATAACTTATAAGTACAAGTTATGATGTGATTAAAAGAATATCAAAGTATAATAAGAATATTAAGACTTAAACCTATTGTCTAATACTTAACTATATGTTATGACTAACCAAGAAAGATCTATTATAGGTTTTATATCTTTGTATAGGTGATAAGATTATGTGTTTAAGTTATTTTATAACGGTGATGATATTATTCTAATATTGGAGATCTATATTATTAATATTAGGTCTTGGGGAGAAGCTTATTATATTGCGTTACGGTAATCAATGTTCGAGCAAGTTTTTTCAAGTTCTTTTTACTTAAACTCTTTTAAGAGTGGTTTTAGAATGATATGCTTATGAATTGTACTCTGTACATATTGCATGTATTCATCGTATATGAAAGGTGATCACCTTCATTACCAATCGATTCGAGATATAATTGTTATGTTCATTTTCATTTCATTCGACTTTGAAATTTTGTTCATGCTAATTCACAACTACATTGTGAAGGATAGCCAAACTTATTATTCAAACTCTTTCAATCATGATATATCTTTACCTTGTTTTTTTTTTAAACTTGTTTGGGCAACTTTCATGCTCACCCTTGCTATATCATGATAAAACATTGCGAGATAAAGCGAATCTGACGATTCTGAGAAAAGGAAAATGCCAAGTTCAACTTGGGATAGAATGTCTTGACTAATTTGTAAAAGTATGGTTGAAGAATAGTATTGTCATGTGTTAGATAGTTTATGATTGTGTATTAGTTAAGGTTACTCGATTTTGGGAAATAATGTGTAAAGTTTAATGTATAAACAATTTATGTTTATATCTTCCGCAATAGTGATAGAATTAGTATACCGGATCCGCGGCGATTTGGGACCCGGATTCGGGGATGCTACTGTTGGTATCAAAGCTGTAGGTTATAAACCTTAGGTAGGTGTACCTTAGGCTATAACCACAAAGATGATAAGTAATAACTCTCGAATAGAGTTTAGCGATAAGAGATGAATTTATGGAAATTCATCATTAAGTAAAGAAGAAGATAAAGAAGATTCAAAGAAGAATCTTGAAGAGATATAAGGATAAGAATGCAGAGTTACCTAACTCCAATTAATAGAGATGAAAAGTGAAAATAAATAGACTATGTCTATAAAATGAAAAGTGTAAATAAAATCATAATATAATATGATTAAAGAGAAGAATAAGAAGATCGTAAAATAAAACGATCATAAGCATAAGGAGAAATGATTACAAAATAAGATCACCACGTGATCGATTAAATCATTGAATAACATATGATTTGTTAAGTGATTGGAATGATATAAAGATGCTATAAAGAGAAGGTACTATGATATGGTACAATGTAAACTCGAAATGAGTAGAAAATGTTAAGATACTGGATTAAAAAGAAAATTAGTATAAGAAAAGAAAGAAAGTTAAGATTATATGGGTTTTCAATTGAGGACTCGAATCAAGAAATTGAGTTGTATGATTCCTTGTATGGGCGGGAATTTGTACTTGGTTTTAGAATCACTTAGCTTCTGGTTGATATAGTGGTTAGGTTGACAAATTCTTTGTATGGGCGTGGAATTGTCCGCTTAGCTTCCTATATTGATTAGTGGTAGAGTTTGGTTTGAAAACACTTAGTTTCGGTAATGATAATCATTGGAACCTAATGTCGCGCTATTTGTTATATGCATGTTGAGAAGGTGATTCTTTTCTCATGTGTATAACGAATAGAGTAGAGGATATAAGGTTAAGTTGTGAGTTCTTAAAACTCATACTTATGGTAAGTTCATGACTCATAATCATATGGTATGTTTTGAACCCCTCAAATGAATGGACGCCTTTATGGTCCGACTAGGATAAGTTCTTAAACTCATATGATTGTGGCAAGTTCTGAACTCATAATGTGTGGTAAGTTTGATGAACTGGGGTATAGCAAAGTGGTGAATGGAGCATTGAGGATTATAAGAATAGATAGATTTATTAAGCAATGGATCGAGAGAAAAGTGAAGTTGATGATGGAAGCATAGGTATTCCAAATCTTCTAGCTATGCTAGACTTCAAAGTTTTTGACATCAAGCTAAATACGCACTATGTGCTTTTGAAAAATGATTTTTATTCTCAACTCCGGGTGACCATTGTGTATGCGTGGACTTCGGGCTACCGACACCTCGTTGCCTGTTGAGATGATAAAACTGATTTGCAAAGATTTTTGAAATGATTTAAAGTACAGTCTATGCTACTTATTTCGGCTAGACGCGAATGATTTGAAGTATCAAAAGTTGTTTTTATTTATCACTTATGTACCATGCAACCTAGTGCAGAGATGATAAAAAAATGATGGAGTCATCAATGCAGTATTACTTAGTGTTGGATGTGATCTCAGGATCGTCAACCCACTATGGTATGATGTAGTATGATAAAATCACCAAATGACGGAATCCTCAACGGACTGTAAATACAGTGCGGCATCATGACGTCATTCTCGAAAAATGTTTTCAAAATTTTAATTTGCCAACGGGGTTTGGCTATACTTAAATAATTCTATTGAACTGAATTATCGATATGAGTCTATGCTATTCGATTCAATTTAGACTAATGTTTATGAAAACTCTAAGTGTTCATTGAAAGAAATTTCCCAAACCAAATTGTTTTGGTGCGGAATCCTATACTAAGTCTGAGGTGAACAAACCTGGAAAATGGGGATATACTAATTGGATAGAATATTCCAATTTAAGGACGCATATAGTCGTTCGGATTACTAAGGTACAATAGACTGATCATCTAAAGTACCAGAATCGGTAGTTTACCTTCTTCGTGATTGTAAACATACCTATTAAAGAAATGTTTAAGAGGTTGAGTACCTTTCTTTCTTAATTGAAAGAGGTAGCAGGTAGAAATACCCCTAAACCTCGGAGTTCAAAGTTCATAATTTTTATGATCCCTCAGACAGATATGAAAAGTTTTTTTTTAAACCCTTCAGAGTAATGTTGTGGTAGAACGTGATGATTGATATGAAATAATGTAAACTCGTTGTGTACGAGTAGAATCTGAGATGATTGAATAAAGGTTATTACGACAACCTAGTTTTGAAGAATGTTTAGAAGATGTAAACTCCTAGTGAGTAGTTATGGTGAAATGTGATGATAGAAAGAGAAATCCTCAAAGGAGGAAATTGTAAAGGTTAAGTTGAAAACCTAGTTATGGATAAGAGAATGAGCAGAGATTAGTATGCTTTAATTTCGAGGACGAAATTCTTAGAAGAAGGGGTGAATGTGATAACCCAAAATTTCTAAAATCTTGAATGATTAGAATAAAGGTTAAAGAATAAAAAAATCTAGATGAGAATTTGAGGATTTATTTAAAATTTTCAAAGTAAAACCTATATGGTTTGCTATTCAATAAGAATAGAGGAAATATGGGTTACAAAATTCCAAAACCCTAGAAATGAATTAATATGTACTTGAAGGAATATTAAGAATAAGGTATTACGATACCTTTAAATTCGATGTGAAACGGAATAGTCTAAAAAAATGTTATATAAGTACATATGGAAATTTTATTATTGGAGATAAGATTTCACATGAAGAGATGCTATGAGGTTAAACGAAGATGAGTATATGTATAGAAATATATTTATATTTAGTAGTAAGTGCTATATATATTTTAGCAAGAGGAATGATGAATTAAGTTAATGATATAATGATCAAGATAAAACTATGTTAGTAATTAACATAGTTTGAGTGTTAACCTTATTGGCAAATAAGAATTTGAATAAGTATAAAGTCGTTAGATAATACGATTAGCAATGAGAAGGGGGGTAATTTAAAACTCAAAATTTGAGTTAGAGATAGAATTTTGAAGCATGGACTGCTCGGTTGCGTCCAGAACGTCGAATTTAGTCAGAATGGACAGTAAACACAAAATGTGTAAAGGTTGACTTTTGGTCAAAGTCAATAGTTGACTTTTTATGGAGAAAAGTCAAAATTAGTGTGAGAAGTGAAATATGTTATGATTATGTGAATTATGGATATGAGTAAATAAATATACATTATATAATGTGAATATATTTATTTTGTATATAAAAGTGAAGTAAGAATTAAGTTATGTAACCTAATATATATATTAGGTGTGATAATTAAATAACCTAAATGGTTATCGTTATTTAGTGGTCCTAATATTTTATTTTTATATTAGTGACCTAATTTAAGAGAATTGTGGAACATGTCACAATTTATTAAATTGTTTTATTCGAATAGGTGAGTAAAGGAATATGAAGATTATGTGATGGTTTATATTTGTTTATTATATAAACAAATAAAATAAACTAATGTAATCCTAATTATATATTAAGAATGAATGATTGAATAACTTAAGAGTTATGAGTTGGGAAAATAATAGTATTTAGATATATACTAACTCTAAGAGATTTATTTTATACATCTCGGTTAATTAATTTTATAACCTAATTTTAGCAAGTCTAATTGGGTTAAGAAATAAATGTGCATGAGTAAGAATTTTAGGTTATAATTGAGGAAAATGAAAACCCTAATTTAATGATTTGGGTTGGAAAATAATTAATTAATAGTATGGACTATGTTAATTTACATAGCCCAAAGAATTAAATTTTAAGTCCAATATATTATTTATTGATTGCCCAAAAGATGGAAATGGTGGCCCAAATTTAAGCCCAAATAAGGAGGGACATATTGGACATTTGGTATGATAAATAAGAATTAAAAAATTAATTATTAATGGAAATTACTAGTTTACCCTTTTGTCCATTTGGTGTATTATTGTGAATTATTGTCACCAATTATTCCACAAAAGCTAGACATCTAGAATTTACCTAATACTATAGCATTACTAGCCCTAATCATCCATTACAATTATTCCATACAAGGCTTGTTAGATTAAAGAGAGAGAGAGAGAAAGAGAGAAAGTGTATTATTGCTCAATTTTTCTCTCTTCTCTCACCAAAAAAAAAATAGAGAGGAGAGAGAGAAGGGAGGCCATTGGCAACCATGGAGGAGAGAAATGGGAGTTTTGGTGATACATCAAAGCTCCATAATCAAGCTATGAAGAAGAAGAAGAGAGAACATGGTAAGTAAAGGTATAAACTTTTTGTTTATGTAATTTTGATGGTTATAAATCAAACCTTGAATCATAGTTCTAAACTCAAAACCTTAGATCTATGTGTAAATGAGTGTTTCATGTTTAGATATAACCATATTGAGTGTTGATTTGGTTGGAATCAAAAGAATAAGGAAAAATAATTTTCTAGTTTATGAAATTTTTTTCTATATACTTTGGAAATTAAATTTTAAATTTTGAATCCAAATTTCTATACTCAAAATTTCACCGTTTTAGATATATGTGTTTAGTAGTTAACCTAATATGGTTTAGAACTCAAAAAACTCACGTTTCTAAAAGTCGTGGTGTTGATTTATGTGAAAACAGTCCCGTTTCTAGGAACTGTTTTGGATCAGTCCGTAGCAGGGGCATTTTCGTCCCCTTTTTGCTTTTATAAATTCTGGAAAAATTTTGGGGTGTTAATATCTGTAGATATACAGGTTGTGTAAAAATTGAGAATTTTTGGCCATACGGTTTGAGAGATATGGATTTTACGGTGAAGGACCCCAAAACTGTTTTTTTTGGCCAAAAGTTGCTGCCACAAAAGGAAATTTCAAGGGTTAGCTAGCTTGCTCTAAAAATTCTGAGCTTTTGGTATGTTATAGTACACTCAATAAGCTTTCCATAGACTCCAAAACGGACTAAATCCGACATCGGAGGAGAGAGTTATGAAATTTCTCCCAAACTACTCAAAGGTAAGAAAAACTGTTAGAGTAACAGTTTTTAACAGCCACTTCCGGCTAATTTCCGGAGAGCTTAACATGTCCAAATATGGATTGTGATAGATGAAAACTGTAGTTCGGAAAGATAGGAATCCAACAAAATTGACGGATCGTTAATCGGAGTTACAGATCTCATTTTATTTAAGATTTAGTAAAGGACTCCAAAACTGCCAAATGACAAAAAGTTTCTGTCCAGATCTGTCCAGGGCTGTTTTGGCAACTTAAAGTGTGAAATAAATTCCGCCTTTTGGGAAATGAAAATATATGGTATTAAGTACCTCGTGTCCAAAAATGAGCTAATTCCGACTTAAAATGACCGAAGTTATGACCATTTCAATTTTTGTGATTTTCCGACGAAATCGCTATAACCGAGTTCTACAACTCCGATTGCCACGAAATTTAAAATAGAGCATCACGTTAATATATATAAGGTTATGTCAAAAGATGGGCATCTCTGGAGTTAAGCACAAGGTAGCTAATTTCTTAAGGAATTAACTAGAAATGATTTTTGAAAAATACTAAAGAACTTTTGGAAAAATATGGGAAAATAATTTTGTGTATAAAAATATATGTATATATGTTTGACCAAAGGATAGAAAAATAATAAGTTGATTTGGTATTTTTTTTAAGTGAAAAGAATATTGATTTCGTGATACTTTGAAATGAAATCCGCCTTATTCTTGAAATGGTATTTATTTGTTTACTAAGATGTTATCTAATTTACTAGGATAACATATAAAAATGAATAACTTATAAGTACAAGTTATGATGTGATTAAAAAATATATCAAAGTATAATAAGAATATTAAGACTTAAACCTATTGTCTTAATACTTAACTATATTGTCCGACTAGCAAGATGATAAAATTGATTTCAACTATTATATCTATTATTTTATATCTTATGTGTATAAGATGATAAGATTATGTGTTTAAGTTATTTATTTTATAACCTGATGATATTATTCTAATATTGAGATCTATATTATTAATATTAGGTCTTGGGAGAAGCTTTATTATATTGCGTTACGGTAATCAAATCTTCGAGCAAGTTTTTTTTCAAAGTTCTTTTACTTAAACTCTTTTAAGAGTGGTTTCGACGAGATATGCTTATGAATTGTACTCTGTACATATTGCATGTATTCATCGGTATGAAAGGTGATCACCTTCATTACCAGTCAGTTCAGATATAATTGTTATGTTCATTTTCAATGTTCATTCAGTTTTAAAATTTTGTTCATGCTAATTCACAACTACATTGTGAAGGATAGCCAGCTTATTATTCAAACTCTTTCAATCATGATATATCTTTACCTTGTTTTTTTTTAAACTTGCTGGGCAACTTTCATGCTCACCCTTGCTATATCATGATAAAACATTGCGAGATAAAGCGAATACTGACCGATTCTGGGAAAAGGAAAATGCCAAGTTCAACTTGGGATAGAATGTCTGACTAATTTGTAAAAGTATGGTTGAAGAATAGTATTGTCATGTGTTAGATAGTTTATGATTGTGTATTAGTTAAGGTTACTCGATTTTGGGGAAATAATGTGTAAAGTTTAATGTATAAACAATTTATGTTTATATCTTCCGCATAATAGTGATAGAATTAGTATATCGGATCCGCCATGATTTGGGACCCGGATTAGGGGATGCTAAAGATTAGTATCAAAGTCAGAGGTTATAAACCTTAGGTAGGTGTACCTTAGGCTATAACCACAAAGATGATAAGTAATAAACTTCTCGAATAGAGTTTAAATCGATAAGAGATGAATTTATGGAAATTCATCATTAAGTAAAGAAGAAGATAAAGAAGATTCAAAGAAGAATCTTGAAGAGATATAAGGATAAGAATCTGGAGTTACCTAACTCCAGTAATAGAGATGAAAAGTGAAAATAAATAGACTATGTCTATAAAATGAAAAGTGTAAATAAAATCATAATATAATATGATTAAAGAGAAGAATAAGAAGATCGTAAAATAAAACGATCATAAGCATAAGGAGAAATGATTACAAAATAAGATCACCACGTGATCAGATTAAATCATTGAATAACATATGATTTGTTAAGTGATTGGAATGATATAAAGCTTGATGCTTATAAAGAGAAGGTACTATGAAATGGTACAATGTAAACTCGAAATGAGTGGAAAATGTTAAGATACTATTAAAGAAAATTAAATTATTAAGAAAAGAGAAAGTTAAGATTATATGGGTTTTCAATTGAGGACTCGAATTCGTTAATTTGAGTTGTATGATTCCTTGTATGGGCGGGAATTTGTACTTGGTTTTAGAATCACTTAGCTTCTGGTTGATATAGTGGTTAGGTTGACAAATTCTTTGTATGGGCGTGGAATTGTCCGCTTAGCTTCCTATATTGATTAGTGGTAGAGTTTGGTTTGACAACCACTTAGTTTACAGTAATGATAATCATTGGAACCTAATGTCGCTATTTTTGTTATATGCATGTTGAGAAGGTGATTCTTTTCTCATGTGTATAACGAATAGGTAGAGGATATAAGGTTAAGTTGTGAGTTCTTAAAACTCATACTTATGGTAAGTTCATGACTCATAATCATATGGTATGTTTTGAACCCTCAAATGAATGGGCGCTTTATGGTCTAACTAGGATAAGTTCTTAAACTCATATGATTGTGGCAAGTTCTGAACTCATAATGTGTGGTAAGTTTGATGAACTGGGGTATATAAGCAAAGTGGTGAATGGAGCATTGAGGATTATAAGAATAGATAGATTTATTAAGCAATGGATCGAGAGAAAAGTGAAGTTGATGATGGAAGCATAGGTATTCCAAATCTTCTAGCTATGCTTTAGACTTGAAAGTTTTTGACATCAAGCTAAATCGCACTATGTGCTTTTTTTCAAAATGATTTTTATTCTCAACTCCGGGTGACCATTGTGTATCGTGGACTTGAGACTCTGAACACCTCGTTACTGTTGAGATGATAAAACCGATTTGCAAAGATTTTTGAAATGATTTAAAATCACGATCTATGCTACTTATTTTGCTTAGACGCGAATGATTTGAAGTATCAAAAGTTGTTTTATTTATCACTTATGTACCATGCAACCTAGTGCGGAGATGATAAAAAAATGATGGAGTCATCAATGCGATATTACTTAGTGTTGGATGTGATCTCGGGATCGTCAACCCACTATGGTATGATGTAGTATGATAAAATCACCAAATGACGGAATCCTCAACGAATTTGTAAATATATATGCATGCACATCATGACGTCATTCTCGAAAAATGTTTTCAAAATTTTAATTTGCCAACGGGTTTGGCTATACTTAAATAATTCTATTGAATCAATTATCGATATGAGTCTATGCTATTCGATTCACTAGACTAATGTTTATGAAAACTCTAAGTGTTCATTGAAAGAAATTTCCCGAACCAAATTGTTTTGTTGCGGAATCCTATACTAAGTCTGAGGTGAACAACCCTAAAAATGGGGATATACTAATTGGATAGAATATTCCAATTTAAGGACGCATATAGTTGTTTCGGATTACTAAGGTACAATAGGCGATCATCTAAAGTACCGTAATCGGTGGTTTACTTTCTTCGTGATTGTAAACATACCTATTAAAGAAATGTTTAAGAGGTTGAGTACCTTTCTTTCTTAATTGAAAGAGGTAGCGGTAGAAATACCCCTAAACCCTCGGAGTTCAAAGTTCATAATTTTTATGATCCCTCGAATGAGATATGAAAAGTTTTTTTAAACCCTTCGAGTAATGTTGTGGTAGAACGTGATGATTGATATGAAATAATGTAAACTCGTTGTATGCGAGTAGAATGCGAGATGATTGAATAAAGGTTATTACGACAACCTAGTTTTGAAGAATGTTTAGAAGATGTAAACTCCTAGTGAGTAGTTATGGTGAAATGTGATGATAGAAAGAGAAATCCTCAAAGGAGGAAATTGTAAAGGTTAAGTTGAAAACCTAGTTATGGATAAGAGAATGAGCGAGAGATTAGTATGCTTTAATTTCGAGAGGACGAAATTCTTAGAAGAAGGGGTGAATGTGATAACCCAAAAATTTCTAAAATCTTGAATGATTAGAATAAAGGTTAAAGAATAAAACCTAGATGAGAATTTGAGGATTTATTTAAAATTTTCAAGTAAAACCTATATGGTTTGCTATTCAATAAGAATAGAGGAAATATGGGTTACAAAATTCCAAAACCTAGAAATGAATTAATATGTACTTGAAGGAATATTAAGAATAAGGTATTACGATACCTTTAAATTAAATGTGAAACGGAATAGTCTAAAAAAATGTTATATAAGTACATATGGAAATTTTATTATTGGAGATAAGATTTCACATGAAGAGATGCTTTATGAGGTTAAACGAAGATGAGTATATGTATAGAAATATATTTACTTAGTAAGGTGCTATATATATTTTAGCAAGAGGAATGATGAATTAAGTTAATGATATAATGATCAAGATAAAACTATGTTAGTAATTAACATAGTTTGAGTGTTAACCTTGACCGCAAATAAGAATTTGAATAAGTATAAAATCGTTAGATAATACGATTAGCAATGAGAAGGGAGTAATTTAAAACTCAAAATTTGAGTTAGAGATAGAATTTTGAAGCATGGATTTTCTTTCGGTTGCGTCCCGAGCGTCGAATTTAGTCGAATGGACGATAAAACACAAAATGTGTAAAGGTTGACTTTTGGTCAAAAGTCAATAGTTGACTTTTATGGAGAAAAGTCAAAATTAGTGTGAGAAGTGAAATATGTTATGATTATGTGAATTATGGATATGAGTAAATAAATATACATTATATAATGTGAATATATTTATTTTGTATATAAAAGTGAAGTAAGAATTAAGTTATGTAACCTAATATATATATTAGGTGTGATAATTAAATAACCTAAATGGTTATCGTTATTTAGTGGTCCTAATATTTTATTTTTATATTAGTGACCTAATTTAAGAGAATTGTGGAACATGTCACAATTTATTAAATTGTTTTATTCGAATAGGTGAGTAAAGGAATATGAAGATTATGTGATGGTTTATATTTGTTTATTATATAAACAAATAAAATAAACTAATGTAATCCTAATTATATATTAAGAATGAATGATTGAATAACTTAAGAGTTATGAGTTGGGAAAATAATAGTATTTAGATATATACTAACTCTGAGAGATTTATTTTATACATCTCGGTTAATTAATTTTATAACCTAATTTTAGCAAGTCTAATTGGGTTAAGAAATAAATGTGCATAAGTAAGGATTTTTATTATAATTGAGTGAAAATGAAAACCTAATTTAATGATTTGGGTAGAATGGAAAGAATTAATAGTATTGGACTATAATAATTTACATAGCCCAAAGAATTAAATTTTAAGTCCAATATATTATTTATTGATTGCCTAAAAGATGGAAATGGTATTTAAATTTAAGCCCAAATAAGGAGGGACATATTGGACATTTGGTATGATAAATAAGAATTAAAAAAAAATTAATTATTAATGTGGAAATTACTAGTTTACCCTTTTGTCCATTTGGTGTATTATTGTGAATTATTGTCATCTTGCAATTATTCCACAAAAGCTATTGATCTAGAATTTACCTATAATACTATAGCATTACTAGCCCTAATCATCCATT
Source organism: Panax ginseng (assembly GCA_020205605.1). NCBI lineage: Eukaryota > Viridiplantae > Streptophyta > Magnoliopsida > Apiales > Araliaceae > Panax > Panax ginseng. The sequence goes on from CM035149.1 coordinate 72,442,685, forward strand.
ACAATTATTCTAGATTCAAGGAATTATAACTTATAGAGAGAGAGAGAGAGAAAAAGTGTATTATTGCTCAATTTTCTCTTGCTCAAGACTTAGAGAGGAGAAAGAGAGAGAGAGAAGGGAGGAATGGCATTATGGAGAGAGAAGAGAGGAGATACCATTCGGCAGCTCCATAATCAAGAGAGAGAAGAGAGAAAAAAGACTTTGATACATCAAAGCTATAATCAAGCTATGAAGAAGAAGAAGAAGAGAACATGGTAAGATATAAATCCCTTTTTGTTTATGTAATTTTTGATGGTTATAAATCAAACCTTGAATCAATAGTTCTAAACTCAAAAACCTTAGATCTATGTGTAAATGAGTGTTTCATGTTTAGATATAACCATTTGAGTGTTGATTTGGTTGGAATCAAACCTTTTCTAGTTTTGAAAATCCTATATACTTTGAAATTTCACCGTTTTAAATCTATAATTCCTTTTTGCATCCGTCAGAGAGAGTGCTAGATATATGTGTTTAGTAGTTAACCCAAGTGGTAGAACTCAAAAATCACGTTTCTAAAAGTCGGTGGTGTTGATTTATGTGAAAACAGTCCCGTTTCTAGGAACTGTTTTGGATCAGTCCGTGTAGCAGGGCATTTTCGTCCCCTTTTTTGCTTTATAAATTCTGGAAAAATTTTGGTGTTAATATCTGTAGATATACAGGTTGTGTAAAAATTGAGAGAATTTTTGGCCATACGGTTTGAGAGATATGGATTTTACGGTGAAGGACCCCAAAACTGTTTTTTTTGGCCAAAAAGTTGCTGCCACAAAAAAGGAAATTTCGGGGTTAGCTAGCTTGCTCTAAAAATTCTGAGCTTTTGGTATGTTATAGTACACTCAATAAGCTTTCCATAGACTCCAAAACGGACTAAATCCGACATCGGAGGAGAGAGTTATGAAATTTCTCCCAAACTACTCAAAGGTAAGAAAAACTGTTAGAGCAACAGTTTTTAACAGCCACTTCCGGGCTAATTTCCGGGAGCTTAACATGTCCAAATATGGATTGTCATAGATGAAAACTGTAGTTCGGAAAGATAGGAATCCAACAAAATTGACGGATCGTTAATCGGAGTTACAGATCTCATTTTATTTAAGATTTAGTAAAGGACTCCAAAACTGCCAAATGACAAAAAGTTTCTGTCCAGATCTGTCCAGGGGCTGTTTTGGCAACTTAAAGTGTGAAATAAATTCTGACCTTTTGGGAAATGAAAATATATGGTATTAAGTACCTCGTGTCCAAAAATGAGCTAATTCCGACTTAAAATGACCAAGTTATGACCATTTCAATTTTGTGATTTTCCGAAATGAAATCGCTATAACCGGAGTTCTACAACTCGATTGCCACGAAATTTAAAATAGAGCATCACGTTAATATATATAAGGTTATGTCAAAAGATGGGCATCTCTGGAGTTAAGCACAAGGTAGCTAATTTCTTAAGGAATTAACTAGAAATGATTTTTGAAAAATACTAAAGGAACTTGGAAAATTATGGAAAAATAATTTTTGTGTATAAAATATATAAGTATAAACTATAACTTTGACCAAAGGATAGAAAAATTTTATTATAATATCAATTATGGTATTGATTTTGAAAAGAAAATTGATTTAAATGTGATTTTAAATTAAAATCCGTGATATATTATACATTATATTATTCTATTATGTAATGATTTTATTAATATTTGATTTACTAGATATTAATGATTATAAAATGAATAATTTATTTAATTCATTTAATAATGATCGGAAAATTTAGATAAATGATATTAATTATATAAAAAATATTTCGAAGTTATGAAAATCATTTAATAAGAATATCAAAAGTGTTTAATAAGAATATTAAGACTTAAACTCTTATTGTCTAATACTTAACTATATAAAATTGTACTGACTAACTCTCGAGAATAGATCTATTATAGGTTTATATATCTTTGTATGGACCGATAAGATTATGTGTTTAAGTTATTTTATAACTGTGATGATATTATTCTAATATTGGAGATCTATATTATTAATATTAGGTCTTGGGAGAAGCTTATTATATTGCGTTACGGTAATCAATCAGTTCGAGCAAGTTTTTTCAAGTTCTTTTTACTTAAACTCTTTTAAGAGTGGTTTTGAATGAGATATGCTTATGAATTGTACTCTGTACATATTGCATGTATTCATCAGGTATGAAAGGTTGATCACCTTCATTACCAGTCAGTTCAGATATAATTGTTATGTTCATTTTCAATGTTCATTCAGCTTTGAAATTTTGTTCATGCTAATTCACAACTACATTGTGAAGGATAGCCAGTTTATTATTCAAACTCTTTCAATCATGATATATCTTTACCTTGTTTTTTTTTAAACTTGCTGGGCAACTTTCATGCTCACCCTTGCTATATCATGATAAAACATTGCGAGATAAAGCGAATCTGACGATTCTGAGAAAAGGAAAATGCCAAGTTCAGCTTGGGATAGAATGTGCAGCTAATTTGTAAAAGTATGGTTGAAGAATAGTATTGTCATGTGTTAGATAGTTTATGATTGTGTATTAGTTAAGGTTACTCGATTTTGGGGAAATAATGTGTAAAGTTTAATGTATAAACAATTTATGTTTATATCTTCCGCAATAGTGATAGAATTAGTATCTGGGGATCCATGGCGATTTGGGACCCGGATTCGGGGATGCTACGATTAGTATCAAAGTCAGAGGTTATAAACCTTAGGTAGGTGTACCTTAGGCTATAACCACAAAGATGATAAGTAATAAACTCGAATAGAGTTTAAGCGATAAGAGATGAATTTATGGAAATTCATCATTAAGTAAAGAAGAAGATAAAGAAGATTCAAGAAGAATCTTGAAGAGATATAAGGATAAGAATGCAGGAGTTACCTAACTCCAACTAATAGAGATGAAAAGTGAAAATAAATAGACTATGTCTATAAAATGAAAAGTGTAAATAAAATCATAATATAATATGATTAAAGAGAAGAATAAGAAGATCGTAAAATAAAACGATCATAAGCATAAGGAGAAATGATTACAAAATAAGATCACCACGTGATCAGATTAAATCATTGAATAACATATGATTTGTTAAGTGATTGGAATGATATAGCTTGATGCTATAAAGAGAAGGTACTATGATATGGTACAATGTAAACTCAGAAATGAGTGGAAAATGTTAAGATACGGATTAAAGAAAATTCGTATTAAGAAAAGAGAAAGGTAAGATTATATGGGTTTTCAATTGAGGACTCAGGTCAGCAGCTGAGTTGTATGATTCCTTGTATGGGCGGGGAATTTGTACTTGGTTTTAGAATCACTTAGCTTCCTGGTTGATATAGTGGTTAGGTTGACAAATTCTTTGTATGGGCGTGGAATTGTCTGCTTAGCTTCCTATATTGATTAGTGGCCGAGTTTGGTTTGAAAAACACTTAGTTTCTGGTAATGATAATCATTGGAACCTAATGTCGCGCTATTTGTTATATGCATGTTGAGAAGGTGATTCTTTTCTCATGTGTATATACGAATAGAGTAGAGGATATAAGGTTAAGTTGTGAGTTCTTAAAACTCATACTTATGGTAAGTTCATGACTCATAATCATATGGTATGTTTTGAACCCCTCGGTGAATGGGCGCTTTATAGTCCGACTAGGATAAGTTCTTAAACTCATATGATTGTGGCAAGTTCTGAACTCATAATGTGTGGTAAGTTTGATGAACTGGGGTATAGCAAAGTGGTGAATGGAGCATTGAGGATTATAAGAATAGATAGATTTATTAAGCAATGGATCGAGAGAAAAGTGAAGTTGATGATGGAAGCATAGGTATTCCAAATCTTCTAGCTATGCTAGACTTGATGTTTTTGACATCAAGCTAAATCGCACTATGTGCTTTTCAAAATGATTTTTATTCTCAACTCGGGTGACCATTGTGTATGCGTGGACTTGCCACTCTGACACCTCGTTACTGTTGAGATGATAAAAGCCGATTTGCAAAGATTTTTGAAATGATTTAAAATACGATCTATGCTACTTATTTAATTTAGACGAATGATTTGAAGTATCAAAAGTTGTTTTTATTTATCACTTATGTACCATGCAACCTGGTGCAGAGATGATAAAAAAATGATGGAGTCATCAATGCAGTATTACTTAGTGTTGGATGTGATCTCAGGATCGTCAACCCACTATGGTATGATGTAGTATGATAAAATCACCAAATGACGGAATCCTCAACGGACTGTAAATACAGTGCGGCATCATGACGTCATTCTCGAAAAATGTTTTCAAAATTTTAATTTGCCAATGGGGTTTGGCTATACTTAAATAATTCTATTGAACTGAATTATCGATATGAGTCTATGCTATTCGATTCAGCTAGACTAATGTTTATGAAAACTCTAAGTGTTCATTGAAAGAAATTTCCCGAACCAAATTGTTTTGGTGCGGAATCCTATACTAAGTCTGAGGTGAACAACCCTGAAAATGGCGATATACTAATTGGATAGAATATTCCAATTTAAGGACGCATATAGTCGTTCGGATTACTAAGGTACAATAGACTGATCATCTAAAGTACCAGAATTGGTAGTTTACTTTCTTCGTGATTGTAAACATACCTATTAAAGAAATGTTTAAGAGGTTGAGTACCTTTCTTTCTTAATTGAAAGAGGTAGCAGGTAGAAATACCCCTAAACCTCGGAGTTCAAAGTTCATAATTTTTATGATCCCTCAGACAGATATGAAAAGTTTTTTTTTAAACCCTTCAGAGTAATGTTGTGGTAGAACGTGATGATTGATATGAAATAATGTAAACTCGTTGTATGCAGTAGAATCTGAGATGATTGAATAAAGGTTATTACGACAACCTAGTTTTGAAGAATGTTTAGAAGATGTAAACTCTAGTGAGTAGTTATGGTGAAATGTGATGATAGAAAGAGAAATCCTCAAAGGAGGAAATTGTAAAGGTTAAGTTGAAAACCTAGTTATGGATAAGAGAATGAGCGAGAGATTAGTATGCTTTAATTTCGAGGACGAAATTCTTAGAAGAAGGGTGAATGTGATAACCCAAAATTTCTAAAATCTTGAATGATTAGAATAAAGGTTAAAGAATAAAATCTAGATGAGAATTTGAGGATTTATTTAAAATTTTCAAGTAAAACCTATATGGTTTGCTATTCAATAAGAATAGAGGAAATATGGGTTACAAAATTCCAAAACCCTAGAAATGAATTAATATGTACTTGAAGGAATATTAAGAATAAGGTATTACGATACCTTTAAATTCGATGTGAACGGAATAGTCTAAAAAAATGTTATATAAGTACATATGGAAATTTTATTATTGGAGATAAGATTTCACATGAAGAGATGCTATGAGGTTAAACGAAGATGAGTATATGTATAGAAATATATATACTTAGTAAGGTGCTATATATATTTTAGCAAGAGGAATGATGAATTAAGTTAATGATATAATGATCAAGATAAAACTATGTTAGTAATTAACATAGTTTGAGTGTTAATGGTGATCGCAAATAAGAATTTGAATAAGTATAAAGTCGTTAGATAATACGATTAGCAATGAGAAGGGAGTAATTTAAAACTCAAAATTTGAGTTAGAGATAGAATTTTGAAGCATGGACTGCTCGGTTGCGTCCAGAACGTCGAATTTAGTCAGAATGGACAGTAAACACAAAATGTGTAAAGGTTGACTTTTGGTCAAAGTCAATAGTTGACTTTTATGGAGAAAAGTCAAAATTAGTGTGAGAAGTGAAATATGTTATGATTATGTGAATTATGGATATGAGTAAATAAATATACATTATATAATGTGAATATATTTATTTTGTATATAAAAGTGAAGTAAGAATTAAGTTATGTAACCTAATATATATATTAGGTGTGATAATTAAATAACCTAAATGGTTATCGTTATTTAGTGGTCCTAATATTTTATTTTTATATTAGTGACCTAATTTAAGAGAATTGTGGAACATGTCACAATTTATTAAATTGTTTTATTCGAATAGGTGAGTAAAGGAATATGAAGATTATGTGATGGTTTATATTTGTTTATTATATAAACAAATAAAATAAACTAATGTAATCCTAATTATATATTAAGAATGAATGATTGAATAACTTAAGAGTTATGAGTTGGGGAAAATAATAGTATTTAGATATATACCAACTCTAAGAGATTTATTTTATACATCTCAGTTAATTAATTTTATAACCTAATTTTAGCAAGTCAAATTGGGTTAAGGAAATAAATGTGCATGAGTAAGGATTTAGGTTATAATTGAGGAAAATGAAAACCCTAATTTAATGATTTGGGTTGGAAAAGAATTAATAGTATTGGACTATGTTAATTTACATGGCCCAAAGAATTAAATTTTTAAGTCCAATATATTATTTATTGATTGCCCAAAAGATGGAAATGGTGGCCCAAATTTAAGCCCAAATAAAGAGGGACATATTGGACATTTGGTATGATAAATAAGAATTAAAAAGAAATTAATTATTAATGTGGAAATTACTAGTTTACCCTTTTGTCCATTTGGTGTATTATTGTGAATTATTGTCACCAATTATTCCACAAAAGCTAGACATCTAGAATTTACCTATAATACTATAGCATTACTAGCCCTAATCATCCATTACAATTATTCCATACAAGGCTTGTTAGATTAAAGAGAGAGAGAGAGAGAGAAAGTGTATTATTGCTCAATTTTTCTCTCTTGCTCTCACCAAAAGAAAACCAAATAGAGGGAGAGAGAAGGGAGGCCATTCGGCAACCATGGAGGAGAGAAAATGGGAGTTTTTGGTGATACATCAAAGCTCCATAATCAAGCTATGAAGAAAGAAGAAGGAGAACATGGTAAGTAAAGGTATAAATCCTTTTTGTTTATGTAATTTTTGATGGTTATAAATCAAACCTTGAATCAATAGTTCTAAACTCAAAAACCTTAGATCTATGTGTAAATGAGTGTTTCATGTTTAGATATAACCATATTGAGTGTTGATTTGGTTGGAATCAAAAGAATAAGGAAAAATAATTTTCTAGTTTTGAAAATCGAAATTTCTATATACTTTGAAATTTCACCGTTTTAAATCTATAATTCCTTTTTGCGATCCGTCAAAGAGGAGTGCTAGATATATGTGTTTAGTAGTTAACCCAAGTGGTAGAACTCAAAAATCACGTTTCTAAAAGTCGTGGTGTTGATTTATGTGAAAACAGTCCCGTTTCTAGGAACTGTTTTGGATCAGTCCGTAGCAGGGGCATTTTCGTCCCCTTTTTGTGCTTTATAAATTCTGGAAAAATTTTGGGGTGTTAATATCTGTAGATATACAGGTTGTGTAAAAAATTGAGAATTTTTGGCCATACGGTTTGAGAGATATGGATTTTACGGTGAAGGACCCCAAAACTGTTTTTTTTGGCCAAAAAGTTGCTGCCACAAAAAGGAAATTTCGGGGTTAGCTAGCTTGCTCTAAAAATTCTGAGCTTTTGGTATGTTATAGTACACTCAATAAGCTTTCCATAGACTCCGAAACGGACTAAATCCGACATCGGAGGAGAGAGTTATGAAATTTCTCCCAAACTACTCAAAGGTAAGAAAAACTGTTAGAGTAACAGTTTTTAACAGCCACTTCCGGGCTAATTTCCGGGAGCTTAACATGTCCAAATATGGACTGTGATAGATGAAAACTGTATTTCGGAAAGATAGGAATCCAACAAAATTGACGGATTGTTAATCGGAGTTACAGATCTCATTTTATTTAAGATTTAGTAAAGCACTCCAAAACTGCCAAATGACAAAAAGTTTCTGTCCAGATCTGTCCAGGGGCTGTTTTGGCAACTTAAAGTGTGAAATAAATTCGGCCTTTTGGGAAATGAAAATATATGGTATTAAGTACCTCGTGTCCAAAAATGAGCTAATTCCGACTTAAAATGACCGAGTTATGACCATTTCAATTTTTGTGATTTTCCGACGGAAATCGCTATAACCGGAGTTCTACAACTCCGATTGCCACGAAAATTTAAAATAGAGCATCACGTTAATATATATAAGGTTATGTCAAAAGATGGGCATCTCTGGAGTTAAGCACAAGGTAGCTAATTTCTTAAGGAATTAACTAGAAATGATTTTTGAAAAATACTAAAGGAACTTGGAAAATTATGGAAAATAATTTTTTTTGTATGAAATATATGTATATGTGTTTTGACCAAAGGATAGAAAAATAATAAGTTGATTTGGTATTTTTCGTGAAAAGAATATTGATTTCGTGGATACCGAAAATGAAATCCGCCTTCTTGAAATGGTATTTCGGTTTACTAAGATGTTATCTAATTTACTAGGATAACATATAAAATGAATAACTTATAAGTACAAGTTATGATGTGATTAAAAGAATATCAAAGTATAATAAGAATATTAAGACTTAAAACTTATTGTCTAATACTTAACTATATGTTATGACTAATCGAAAGATCTATTATAGGTTTTATATGCTGTATAGACTGATAAGATTATGTGTTTAAGTTATTTTATAACGGTGATGATATTATTCTAATATTGGAGATCTATATTATTAATATTAGGTCTTGGTGAGAAGCTTATTATATTGCGTTACGGTAATCAATTCAGTTCGAGCAAGTTTTTCAAGTTCTTTTACTTAAACTCTTTTAAGAGTGGTTTCGATGTATATATGCTTATGAATTGTACTCTGTACATATTGCATGTATTCATCGTGTATGAAAAGGTGATCACCTTCATTACCAATCGATTCGAGATATAATTGTTATGTTCATTTTCAATGTTCATTCGACTTTGAAATTTTGTTCATGCTAATTCACAACTACATTGTGAAGGATAGCCACTTATTATTCAAACTCTTTCAATCATGATATATCTTTACCTTGTTTTTTTTTAAACTTGTTTGGGCAACTTTCATGCTCACCTTGCTATATCATGATAAAACATTGCGAGATATAAGGCGAATACTGACGATTCTGAAAAAAAGGAAAATGCCAAGTTCAACTTGGGATAGAATGTCTTGACTAATTTGTAAAAGTATGGTTGAAGAATAGTATTGTCATGTGTTAGATAGTTTATGATTGTGTATTAGTTAAGGTTACTCGATTTTGGGGAAATAGTGTGTAAAGTTTAATGTATAAACAATTTATGTTTATATCTTCCGCAATAGTGATAGAATTAGTATAACGGGATCATGGCGATTTGGGACGGATTCGGGGATGCTCAGAAGGTATTAACGTATCTCGGGTTTCAAACCTCTTAGAAACATCCACGTCATTCTCTCCTCATTATCAACCAAGTGAGACGTAAACCGAGACAACTCTGAAAACTTAGCTTCGTACTGAGCCACAGTCATATTGTTTTGCTCAAGCTTGATGAAATCCACCTCCTTCATATGACGAATACTTTCAGGAAAGTACTTGTCCTTGAACAATTCTTGGAACTTTTCCCAAGACATCTTTAATGCGGCAGGTTGAGTACACTTTACAAATTCACACCAATAATCTGCCTCTACATGCAACATGAAGGTGGCAAAGGGAACCTTTTGCTCCTCGGAGCAACCCAAGACATCAAATATCTTGTTGATCAGCTTTATCCACGTCTTCACCTTAAGTGGTTTTGGCTCTCCAAAAAACTCCGGTGGTCCCAACTCCTTGAACTACTTAGCGGTGACCGTCCGAGAGTGGTTAGTGTTTCCACCTGTATTTTGGACAGGAGCCGCTCTCGCCTGATGTTGCATGAATTGCATAAAGTCTCTGAACATCCCATCGTTCACCATTTCATCGGTGTTATTATTTTCATGAGGATTATTGTTTTCCTCTTGCACATTACCCTGGGCATTGATCATTGGTGACTCAACGGTCTCATGTGCTTCATTGTTTATCTCAACATTTTTGGACGCCATTTTCAAATACTGCCACAAAACAAGGGTTAATTAACATATCACATATTATCTCTATACTCTGACCGACCAATTAAATACCAAATAAACTTAGGTAGGTCATACTAGCGAAGGAATTCCCCGTCTCTCCCCTCCTAGTTCTTGTCTCACATCTCAGCCAAGGATCATATCCCTAAGCTTTGATACTAATCGTGATGCCCCCAAAATAGGTATACATCACCCATCTTGGGTCGCCAGATACAAGGTAATTTGAATACAAATACAAACTAATTATACAACAGTCGTGTAAAATACGACAAAACATAAATTGAAAGTTTTAATAAGAATATTGTCATCTAGACAATATCCACACTCAAAGGAGTCCTCAATACATTTATTGTTACACTATTTAATGTAATAGTGAGGACTACTAATACTATCATCCTGACCGATCACTCCGCTCCCACGACTAGTCCCGACTACGTTCTCATTACACGAAGAGAACAAAGGAAAGAAAGGGGTGAGCTCAACTAGCCCAAAGAAGAAATATTATGACTAAGATAATGCGAATAAATTATCATTAGTCTTCAACAATGTTAAACTAATAAAATACAATAGACATCAAGTTTAACTACTGATGAAAAAGCAATCCATTAGAAGAGTCAAGTAGAGCATGATATCTACTATCTTCTATGATTTAAAATGTTTTCATCAATTTTATCATTTGAGACTCAAACAATAAATAAACCACATCATCGAGTCATCCTCGCTTTTTTGGGCCAAGGATATTCATTAAATTATCAATGGTCATGACTATACTGAATAATCCATGGTCATAATCATACCAAAAATTGTCCGTCAATACACTACAGGCCGCTGAGGACTTTTACCACATCATTTATAACATTACAGATCATGATTATACCGAATAATCCCTGGTCATAATCATACCAAGTCCATCTATGCACGTAATCCAAAGATGACTTTCATCATAATATAAGCATGAGGATTATGACAATGACATAATAATTCAATAAAACAAGTTCAAGAATTAATTTATCCAGGAACCAATAACGTCCAAATTGTTAACATGATACTGCTTTGTGGAGTAAAAATCAAGAATGCTCAGAAGAATATTTCCATGAAAAGATACTGGATGAAGCGCAAATATCAAGGATATTCCACTAATTTCATGGAGTATAGAAGCCAAAATTTTAACCAAATGAGTATCATAGAATATATGAAACTGCAATAGATTTTCACCCGCCATGCGGTAATCCACGTAGACAGATAATTTCCACAATTTAATAAGAAATGAATACGAAAGGTCATTCACCATGCATGTGGTAATCCACATAGACAGGTTATTCTAACATAATAATAAAGAGTGGAATAATAGAAGAATTCACCATGCATGCGATAGACCGCATAGACAGGTTATTCCAACAGAATAATAAATAATGGAACCAGGTCATGCGTAAACGCATAGACAGGATATTCCAACAGAATAATAAAGAATGAAATAACAAAAGACTTCACCAGGCATGCGATAGATCGCAAAACAAAGTTATTCCAACGTAATAATAAATAATGGAACCAGTCATGTAATAATACACACGCATGTGATATTCCAATGTAATAATAAAGAATGGAATAACGAGAAGAATTTCACCATATATGCGGTATTGCGCATATACAAAAGTTATTCCAACGAGTAATAATAAGAAATGGAATAACAGTAAGAATTTCACCATGTATGCGATTGCTTATATATAAAAGTTATTCCAACGAATAATAAGGAATGGAATAATGTAAGTTCTCTTCATGAATACGAAAGAAATAATACCCTTACCTTATAAAGAAGAGTACTCTCAAATGGTAGTAGAGGGGATATACTTGAAGAAAACTTGCACTACGCTTAAAGCTTTCTTAAACTCTAAAGAAATACGTTCAAGATTATAGAAGATGAATTCTCTGAACTTCTGGTGTGTTTCAATTCTAACTAAGCATCCTATTTATAGGAAAATAGAAAGGATACTATGCAATAAAATATAATATATTCTATTTATAATATATATATATATATTATTTAAAATCTAATAAAACAAATAACTTTATAAAAGTATTTTGTTTTATATAAAAAGATTTTACTATGCAAATACTATGCAGACACTATGTAAACACTATGCATAATAGAATATAATATATTCTATGTATAGTATAATTAAACAAATAACTTTATAAAAGTATTCTGTTTTATATAAAAAGATTTTACTATGCAAACACTATGCAGGCACTATGCAAACACTATGTATAATAGAGTATTTTGTTTTATATAAAAAGTTTTCTGTTTTATTACATTTATAATAATAATAAAACAAAACTTATCACCTTTATTATAATTCACAATATTAATCGACCAGGTCGTTCCTAGGAAAGAGGGAGCTTTCTAATAAGGATTTATCCCTATTAGCGCGCAATTAGGTGACCAAACCTCTCATTGGCAGAACTTCTAGACATCATTAATATTGCAAATAATAATATTAATAACTTTGTTATCTCATTTATTAATTTAATAATATATAAAATATCGACAATAATTGAATCAAATAACGTGAGATACTATGCAGCAATTACTGTAGCAATAATTGAACAAAATGAGTGACTTCTCACGTAAGCATCAATAATCAATACCGTGTGCTACTATGCAACCACGCCCAGACATCGTTTTTTTTACTACCCAAAGAGTTCAACAAAGCTTAATGGTAAAAATTCGCCATTATTTTCATAAAAATATTTTTGTCGTTTTCTCAATCCGACAATAATTCTGTTGTGGGGTCCACCAATGATTGTGTCATCGTACCAATATTCCCTATTAAAATGAATATTCCCCAACCAATCGAATATTATATAACAACTTGCATACTTTTCAAAATTTCTAAATATTACCCACAACTATAACATTATATCAAATTTACTCCATAATATTCAAAAATGATATTCATTGAAAATTAATCTTTATTCAGAAAAGTTGGGGTCTTACATTAATACCCAGGATAATGTGCAACAGGAAGACAATAATCCTCATGTAAACAACAACGATCAAATGATGAATGATGGGATGTTCAGAGGTTTTATGCAATTCATGCAACATCAGGCGAAGGCGCTCATCCAAAATACAATGGAAACACCGATAACTCTCGGACGGCCACCGCTAACCATTCAAGGAGCTGGAGCCACCGGAGTTTTTTTTCGAGAGCCAAAACCACTTAAGACAGAGACGTGGATAAAGCGGATCAACAAGATATTTGATGTCTTGGGATGCTCCGAGGAGCAAAAGGTTCCTTTGCCACCTTCATGTTGCGGCGAGGGAGGCGATTACCGGTGGGAATCAGTAAAGCGTACTCAACTCCGCCAGACCAAGATGTCTTGGGAGAAGTTCCAAGAATCGCTCAACGACAAGTACTTTCACGAAAGTATTCGTCACATGAAGGAGGTAGAGTTCATCAAGCTTGAGAAAAACAATATGACCGCGTAGCACGATGACGAAGCTAAGTTTGCCGAGTTGTCTCGGTTCTTGGCCATATCCCACTTGGTTGATAATGAGGAGAGAATGACACGGATATTTCTAAGAGGTTTGAAACCTGATATACATTAATACCTTATCTCTCATAAACTGTGTTTATATTCAGATGTTGTGAATAGGGCTCAGTTATTGGAGCGCAATAATGAGTCAACCCAAGCAAGAGAGAGCGGCCGACAAGTCGATAATACCAGTGGTAGCAGTCATCGAAGCGGAGACAACAAACGTGGAGGGAATCAACATGCCAAAAATGGTAATCACTTCGGTGGTAAACATGGCCATGACAATAAGAGTGGACATTTCAAGAAGAGGAGATTCAATAATGATGGAAAGAAGTCAGCACCAACACCTGTTGTTAAGGAAGGAGAACGACCATCGGTCGTATGTTACAAATGTGGAGAGGAAGGACACATAAGTCCAAACTTCACGATGCAGTCCAAAGCATGTTACAATTGTGGAAAAGAAGGTCACCTAGCCCGATTTTGTCGTGTACCAAAGTCAAGTCCAGGTGGGATAGAGGAATCAAAGGTTGTCCCAGACAAGACAAAACTGGTAGTTCAAGGGAGAGCGTTTGTCATAACCTCCCAAAAAGTGAGGAATCCGAACGAGGTAATCACGGGTAAGCTAATCATAAACTCTAGCGATGTTTATACTTTATTTGATACCGGTTCTACCCATTCCTTTATTTCTCCTACTTGCGCTCAATGTTTAAATTTGACTTCGGAGAAATTAGACTTTGACTTATCTGTTGAAACTCCGTTGGGAGAAACCTTCATTACATCCACGGTTTATAAGTCTTGTTTGATTCAAATCGGTAACCGCACGTTACCTGTCGATCTTATTTCCTTGAAAATACTTGCATTTGATGTGATTTTAGGGATTGATTGGTTAACTACTCATCATGCTAAAATCGATTCTTTCGTAAGGTTGTTAGCTTTTATATTCTTAACAACCTATTATGCGAATTTAAGCAACCAAACCATTAAAATCAATCACTGTCATATGAAGTCATAAAGCTTTTCATTTATTAAAAAATAGATGTCAAGCTTTCTTAGCCCATGTCACGGATTTAAATAAAAATACGTCAGATTTGAATGATATTTCTATTGTTAATAAATTTCCTGACTTATCAAATAATCAAATACCCCCAAACTTAAACTGTTGCTTGTCCCCAAGCAACACAACATAATGCAATGCAATGCAATGAAATGCAACTAACCTATATACCTACGAATCCAGCAGTATTTGATAGAATCAAATCTATTTCACTCGGCCTTAGAGCAATCAAGCAAACACGACAATACTTCATATCAAAACCAATCAACAATTTCCTAGTCAATCATCAAGTCTTAACTGTTATTACTGGTATAGTGCGTGTGTGTGCTCAACAACCATGCTAACTGATATAAAATCAAATTTAACACATAACAAGTCTCTTCGAAGGCATCATACATTGTAAACTCAAGAAATCCAAAAATATGCTAGATCCAACTAAAATCAAACAATTACCAATATCGAGGGTCAACATGGGATACTTATGCTTTATTTTCATCTACGGGGGCTTTTTGCTCTTTTTTCCCGTTTTATTCTCTTTTTTTTATACACATAGCTATGCAATGTCTTATTCCCTTAGGCTTTTCAATGCTACCTTAACGAGCTTTCGACCCACGACTCCCAGACCATTAAGACCTTAGGGTGCTAGGTGTAAAGACAATCCCCTCGGGCTTAATTACTCAAGTAACAAAGGCCACAAAACTAGACAAGCATGCCACGGTGTTTCTTTATACTTTTTTTTTCTTTTTCTTTGTTTTCTTATTTTTCTTTCTTCTTTTTTTTATATAGCTTATATACCCCAAATATTCCTTCAAACTTAGGTTCTTGTCTAACTTTAGTCATCACTACTTATTCTTGTCATTCTTTCATTCAAACTAGCATTATCCTTTAGAGTCCCATTATGTATCAATTTAAACTCAATCAATCAACAAGTTATTTTTACTGTGCTATCATTATTATACTAGTTTCAAACAGAAAAAGATTCAATTCATAACAAGAAATCACATCAAAGCTCTAATAGTCAGTATTATACTTGTCTACCCAATTCCAATCTCATCATTGGCCAAAATAAACTTAACTATAACAAACCGCTAGACTTATGCAAAATGAACATAGTAACTAACTATTATTTTTGAATTTTTGAATTTTTGAATTTTTGAATTTTTGAATTTTTTTTTATAATGAACCTAAACTATATTAACAACATATGCAAAATAACATAACATAAACATGAAACTAAACATTAAATAACGAACTAAACTAAACTCCCCCAAACTTAGCAATTACAATGTCCTCATTGTAAGAATATAGTGATAAGTAGAAGAAACTTCCCAGTAATCGCCTAAAAGCGTGAGGTCTTTGAGTGGCGATGGTAGCGATGATCATTTTCCTATCCATTGAACCTCCAATACCCCGCAATGAAGAGAGACAACATGTATTAGATTATAAGAGAACTTACTAAGAAAATTAATTCTATCTACTAAATAAACTAGTAAAGCATATAAATATAAAAATTCTGGGTTTGCCTCCCGGTCGGTAACTGATTTATAGTCTTTCAGCCTAACTTTGTCTGGTCAATGCTATCCAATTCCTCTTTGAAAGTTGAGGAACCCTCCATCCATCGGAAATAATATAGCTTTTGGTAGGTTCCCATTTACGATAGCCATTGTATTAAAGTCACCTAGCATGCTTTGTTTAGATAAGATCACATTAAAGAACGTCCAACATCTAGGTGTTTTTTCCATTGTGTCTGCGAATAGATTCTGGTATTGAGGCTTGTCAGACACAAAAATCTCTTCTTCTATCTTCTCCAACTCATTGAACCATGGCTTCGAAGTTGTACTCGCTTTTATGTCACAAGGAGTATTGTCGACGACATGACTACCTAGCGGACAAGGTTTTGCAAATCTAACCGGATTCTTGAACTTTGGCGGAGAAGGAACTTGGGGCACTAATAACATCGGCTCCTCCTCGTTGGTAATCATAGTTAGTTCTTCACCGACCTTATTTTCATTATCCCCACTTGTCTCCTTTTTTTCAACATCTCGTGTCTCATCCAGTTGTAGATTTGGCTCGGGCACTTCATCAATTTCGTCATCCATGTCATAAAGCCAAGTGTTTGGAGGAAGGTTGTTTATGACTTTGGTCATTTGCTTTCTGCTCTCGATCCGCAAAGATTTAGAATTGACCGGGCTTTGATTAATCCCTCTCTCTCGAACTTGGACCACAATTCCTCCAACCTTGAATTTTCTTCTTTTAATAGAGGTTGATATGAGAATTCCTAAGCGTGTATGTTGGATTTGGAGTAGAGTATTGGTCTTGATAGTTGTAGCTCCATGAAAAATCCGGGTGATACCCCAAAACTTGTTCATAATTATCATATGCATACTGATTGAGGTAGTTACCACCATCTTTGCATCTTACCCCAAGATTGATGGTGCATTGATTACTCAAGTGATTGCCAGCACAATAGTCACACATAACTGCCATCCTTCGACTCTGTTGGGATGCGATAACGTCCAACTTCCTCGAAAGTTCTTTAATTTGTCTTGACATTGCGGAAAGTGTCATAGTCTCATCAATCTCCATCCCCTTGGTTGAGTCACGTTCGTGTATGGCCATTGATACTCAAAGTCATCCATGGTACCTAAAATGAGAGAAATATAAGAAGAGAATTAAAAATAAAAATAAAAATGTTTATATTAAGACTAATTTGATTGAAATTAATATTGGTAAAAAAAATAGTAAACTAATTCCCTAAACAAATACTAAAAACTTGTTGATCGATTTCATGAATCAATGAATACGCAAAAGTATACACGATCAACAAGTAATAAAGTGAAAGTAGAGTATCGTTCCCACGAGGAATTATTTAATAAAAATTACCAATTACTAACTCTTAACCAAATCAATTTTATTTAAACAATCGCAAATTGTGATTTTTCTAATTAAGAAAACTAAATTAATCAATTAAAACTAAGACTTTAACGAATGAATTCAGATAAATAAAGATTAAGACTCCAATATCCCCAATTATGAACTATAAACCAATTATCAAATTATCCCAATTATTATGTCTACTGAATTGTTAACAGGAATTCTCAAATGCCAAAAGCCCTTTCTCAAGTGATCATTTGCCTTCTATTTAACCCAGATTAATTTTGCTATATCTCTATGCAAAACAATTGAATTAAACTCGCTACAATCCCAATTCCTTATGTGTTACATGCGGAAAATAGATATTCTCATTCTATTCACAAACCTAATTATTCACTGTGCAAATAACTAAGTCACATGTCACCAAGCCCAGTTCTAACCCTAGAATTCCTCTCTCAATTACATCTAGAGTAACAAAGTAATTACTGATCAGATAATTAATCAATAAGCATAAGGCAAGATGAACAATTCACTTCAACATAAATAATTGGAATATAATGAATAACTAATTCATAGCCATAAAAAGTTCAATTAAAATCTTAATAAAAGAGTTAGTTCATAATTAATGAATTAAAACCAAGAATCCACAATTGAATAGTCATTAAAAGATAAAAGTAAGAGAAGAGAATAGAATCTATTGTCAGTAGTCTTGAAACTCCTCTTTCGCTCCTGCTTTGAATCTTCAATGGTCTCCAAGTTACTTCAATCTCCAAAACTAATAAGAACTAGGGTTATTTTCTAATCTAATGGAGTGTATCTCTAATCTAATCTATGTAATCTCCCTTTATTTTATGCCTTACATCAAGTATTTATAGATTACAAGTCCAATTTTGAGCTTAGGAACAAACCTAATCCAATTTGGAGTCAAAAAGGTGTCAAAGTTCGCCCAAAACGCAGCGTCCAGTACGCACTGTTTTTTCCCCGCCCCAAATACTGGGTACGACGCTCAGACATCGCTTCCCCAAATACTTGAAAGATCGGGCATAGGCCTATTTTAAGGCGCCCGTGCCACGCCCCATGTTCTGACATTTTCTACTCTGATGTCCTCTGGTAAAACGGCCATAACTTTTGATCCGGGAGGAGTTACGGGGTTTGCCACCTATCAAATCGAAGATATCGACGAGATCTACAACTTTCATTCTTTGAGGATTGAGAAATTCTGGGCGGATGAAGGCTGAAATTGAGCTGGAAGGGACTACTATGCAAATGACCACCCAAAACCATGACGTTCGACGTCCGTTGGTACAACGATCATAACTCTTGCATCCGAACTCCGATTGGAATAATTCAAAATGTTCCAGAAATCTAAGACGATGCTCTTCAATGTAAGCTAAGTTCCAAACCAAGAACATGAAGTAAACATGAAAGCCCAAATGATGTCCGGTTTGCTTTTCTTTGCATTTTCTTTGCTTTTCCTTACCAATAGTCGCTCACACCGCTCTCAAACGTATAACCTATAAAATGAACACAAAATGCATGAAAAGTAACTAAGACACATAAATATAAGCAACTAATTCAAGTAAAAGATACCGGAGAAGTGTATATAAAATCCACTTATCAATGGCCTATCCCCAGAGCGTGAAATTGAATTTTATATCGACCTTGAATCTGGTACAAAACCCATTTCCAAAGCCCCATATCGAATGGCTCCTATTGAACTTTAGGAGTTAAAAACCCAACTATAGGAATTGTTAGACATCGGTTTTATTCGTCCTAGTACGTGTCCTTGGGGTGCTCCTGTTCTATTCGTGAAGAAGAAAGATAGAAGTATGAGACTTTGTATTGATTATCGGGAGTTAAATCATGTCACCGTCAGAAATAGGTACCCGTTACCTCGTATTGATGACCTGTTTGACCAGTTGCAAGGAGCCAAATTCTTTTCAAAGATTGATCTTCGTTTCGGATATCATCAGTTAAAGATTAAAACTTATGACATTCGAAAGACTGCTTTCAGAACTCGGTACGGCATTATAAATTCTTAGTCATGTCTTTTGGATTGATTAATGCTCCTGCTGCCTTCGTCGACATGATGAACCGAATATTCAAGGAATATTTGGATCACTTTGTGGTCGTCTTTATTGATGACATCCTCGTATACTCCAAAACCCGTGAAGACCATGAACAACACTTGAGGCTGATACTCCAAAAGCTTCGTGAAAACAAGTTATATGCCAAGTTGAAGAAATGTGAGTTCTGGCTTGAGGAAGTTGCATTCCTTGGGCATGTAATATCAAATCATGGAATATTTATTGACCTGGCAAAGATTGAAGCAATTTAAAGCTGGGAGATACCTAAGTCAGTGACTGAAGTACGTAGCTTTTTCGGCTTAGCTGGTTATTATCGAAGATTCATAGAAGGGTTTTCTCCAATCGCTACTCCATTAACTCAGCTGACTCGAAAAGATACAAAATTCTGTTAGAGCGAGGAATGTGAAAAGAGTTTTCAAGAACTCAAGAGGAGACTCATTTCAGTACATGTTCTGACAATACCATCTGGCTCAGAGGGATTTGTCATCTACAGTGATGCTTCAGGCAAAGGTTAACGGATGTGTTCTCATGCAACATGGGAAAGTCATAGCATATGCCTCAAGACAACTCAAAGAATATGAGAGGAATTATCCTACTCATGATCTAGAGTTGGCAGCAGTCGTTTTTGCGCTTAAGATTTGGAGGCATTACCTGTATGGAGAGAAGGTGGAGATTTATATGGATCATAAAAGCCTCAAATATTTCTTCACTCAAAAGGAACTCAACATGCGACAACGACGATGGCTTGAGCTGTTGAAAGATTATGATCATACCATCAAATACCATCCTGAAAAAGCGAACGTAGTAGCGGACGCATTGAGTAGAAGATTATATGTGGGTACGAGTGCGATATTGTCAACGCAAAGGCCCATTTTGTATGACTTGGAAAGGATGGAAATAGAGTTAAAGACTCCAGGGACCCATGTTATGATGGAGAATATACGAGTGGAACCGAATTTAATCGATAAAGTTAAAGCTGCTCAAACTATAGACCTGGAGCTGATGCGTATGAAGAAAAAAGTGCAAGAAGGTGCTATTCCGGAAGCAAGAATTGATGAAGAAGGAATACTTTGAGTCAACTCCAGACTTTGTGTTCCTAACAATTTTGACTTGAAGTATAAAATCATGATGGAGGCGCACAACACACCGTTTGCAATCCATCCTGGGAGTACTAAAATGTATCATGATCTTCGACATACATTTTGGTGGAGCAATATGAAGAGAGAGATAGCGGGGTTTATCTCAAGGTGTCTAACTTGTCAACCAGTCAAGGCGGAGCATCAAGTGCCAAAAGGTCCATTGCAACCACTTGAAATTACAGAATGGAAGTGGGAGCACATTACCATAGATTTCGTTACTGGTCTTCCCAAGGTTTCTAGAGGCATAGATGCGATTTGGGTCATTATTGATAAATTGACCAAGTCTGCTCTTTTCTTACCAATACGAGAAACTTATACACTTGAACGTCTAGCTAGTATGTATATAAACGAGATTGTAAGATTGCATGGTATGCCAATATCCATAGTTTCTGATCGAGACCCAAGATTCACTTCAAGATTTTGGGTTAGTTTGCAAAAAGCTATGGGCACAGATTTACAATTTAGTTCGTCATATCATCCTCAAACGGATGGGCAGTCGAAAAGGACTATTCAAACTCTTGAAGATTTATTAAGACTCTGTGTCCTTGACTTCAAGGGAAGTTGGGACAAGTTTTTACCATTGGTGGAGTTTTCCTACAACAATAGTTATCAAGCAAGTATCGGCATGGCTCCATTTGAGGCATTGTATGGAAGAAAGTGTCGTTCTCCAGTATATTGGGATGAGGTGGGTGAAGCAACGTTGTTGGGACCGAATTTGGTACGTATGACTACGGAAAAGATTCAAATGATCCGACAACGTATAAAAACCTCACAAGATCGACAAAAGAGTTATGCTGATCTTCATCGAAAGGACGTGGAATTCAATATTGGAGATCATGTGTTGTTACGTGTTGCTCCATGGAAAGGAGTTACAAGATTTGGAAAGAGAGAAAAGCTCAATCCTCGATTCATTGGCCCATTTATAATCCTCAAACGAGTAGGAACTGTGGCCTATAGACTCGCCATACCGCCAAGTATGTCTCGTGTTCATAACGTTTTCCACATATCTATGTTACGTAAATATGTGAAAGACCCGAACCACATTATTGAATTAGAACCAGACAAGATAGAGGAAGATTTAACTTATGAAGAGTTACCTGTTAAAATCTTGGATAAGAAGGATCATATTCTATGCTCCAGGGTTATACCTCAAGTTAAAGTTTTGTGGAGAAACCACGATGAGGAAGAAATGACCTGGGAGTTAGAATCTGAGATGAATTTAAGATATCCTCACCTCTTCGATATACTGTGTCGTACACTCTAATTTCGAGGACGAAATTTCATAAGAAGGGAGGTTGTAAGACCCCAACTTTTATGAATAAAGATTAATTTCTCTCAAATATATTTTTTAAATATTATGGTGTGGATATAATATAATGTTATAGTTGTGGGTAATATTTACAAATTTTGCAAAGTAAGCAAGTGGTTATATAATATTCGATTGGTTTGAGAATATTTATTTTAACAGGAATATTCGTATGATGTCAAGACAATCATTAGTGGACCCCACAACTAAGTATTGTCGTAGTTAGAAAATGATGTAATTATCTTTTTATAAAAAATAATTCTAGGAAGTTTTATCGTTAAACCGTTGAACTACCCTAGTAGTAAAAGTACAAAGAATACGTGTGGTTGCATAAGAGCGCACACCAGATTATTATTGATGCTTACAAGAGAAGTCACTCGCTTATATTCAATTATTGCTACAATGAATTGTCTTATACATATCTCTCTTATATTATTAATTCAATTATTGTCACAAAGATCATCTCGTGATAATATGTTATATTATTAAATCAATAATTGAGACGACAAAGTTATTCATATTATTAAATTACAATATTTGTAATGTCTAGAAGTTCTGTCAATGAGAGGTTTGGTCATCTAGTTGCGTGCCAATAAGGAGAAATCCTTATAGAAAAGCCCCCTCTTTCTTGAGAATGACCTGGTTGTAAAATATTGTGAGTTATAATATTAATGATGAATAAGTTCGTGTTGATTAAAGATGCAATTGATAGTTCCATTTTGTTGGAATTATTAGTGTTGGTGGAAATCGATATTTATTTCGATATTAATTGATGTCTGGAAGTTTTATGACCAGTCGGG
Organism: Panax ginseng; assembly: GCA_020205605.1. NCBI lineage: Eukaryota > Viridiplantae > Streptophyta > Magnoliopsida > Apiales > Araliaceae > Panax > Panax ginseng. The sequence continues at coordinate 72,465,481 of CM035149.1, forward strand.
TAATTAATCAGATAAATGAGCAATTAATCGCTATTAATTCACATGATTATAACTATTTGTTCACATGTGTGTACTATTGATTCACATTCTTGTACTATTAGGGGAGTTGGTGCAAGATTGATAATAATTGCATAATTAAGTTAAAAATGGAGGTATAGATGGAGGTACTATACTGTAATTCATATTTTCACATGATTATAACTATTGATTCACATTATTTACTATTAGGGGAGGTGGTGCAAGTTTGATAATACTTGCAGGACTAAATTAAAAATGAAGAAAAAGAGGAAGGTATTATATTGTAATATTTTGAGCCCCAAAATGTTTAATTATCGAAACTATATTTTCCTATAAATAGAAGCTCATTCTTCCTTCATTTCTCACCAATTCACTAAAGCTATAGAGCAATTATTATAGAGAGAAATTATAGAGAGAAAGAAGAAGAGAAGTCTGCTACCTCACTATTCCAGTATCCAGTTTCTTTTGAGGTAAGGGGTATTATTCTTTCGTATTCATGAAGAGAGTTATTTTCTTTCAATAATCATAAGAGTTGTTATTCTATTCTTTATTATTATGTTGGAATAACCTGTCTATCCGAAGTACCGCATACATGGTAAAATTCTTCTGTTATTCCATTCTTTATTATTCTATTGGAATAACCTGTCTGTGCGGTCTATCATATGCCTAGTGAATTCTGTTGTTATTCCATTCTTTATTATTCTGTTGGAACATCCTGTCTGTGTGGATTACGCATGACCTGGTTTCATTCTTTATTATTATGTTGGAATATCATGTCTGTGCGGATTACGCATGACCTTGTTCCATTCTTTATTATTTTGTTGGGAATAACCTGTCTGTGCGGTCTATCGCATGCCTAGTGAATTCTTCTGTTATTCCATTCTTTATTATTCTGTTGGAACAACATGTCTATGTGGATTACCGCATGCATGGTGAATGACCCTTCGTATTCATTACTTATTAAATTATGGAAATGATCTGTCTACGTGGATTATGATGAAAGTCATAATATAAGTATCTTAACCTAACACACTCATAGGAAGCAAGCATGGAAACCTCTCATAGGCCCAGAACTACCAACACAAAGGTAAATATCTGTTGTCAGTTAACACTCTTAATCTGTACATGGGAAATCAAAAGAGAAATACTTAGCAGCAGAATCGGGTAAAATCCTAGCCAAGCCTCCGTCCAGCTCTGCGAACGCATGCGCATAGGCGAAGGTGTAGGAACCCCAATTATACTCTCCAATATGATCCACATCTCGTGTGGCACTCACCAAAGTGAATGACACCGTAGAAGAGTTATCTGCTATGAAGCAGTCCCTAATGATTATCAGGAACAATTGCCGAAGAATGCAATCTCTGACTCTCACATCATCGGGTATGGGCTCACTCAATAGTCCACTCATAGCATCTATGCTCAAAGGACCTGTATGAACTGTCCTGCCCTTGAGCGCCTCAATCAGGACTCCTAGCAAGGATTTGATGGCAGTCAGGGTAATATCCATCGTACAAGGCACTGGCGCCCCTCCAAACTCCCCCAATCCATCGACATCATCATCACCTCATAGTCTAACAAATAGAGAGACTGAGTCTGGTGAAACCAGCGCTCAGACAATGCCCTGAGATAACCCCAAGGATAACGACATGGGAGGATGGTAAAGAACGCCTCAAAACCCCAGCCATGCACAATCACTCGATAATCGGGATGCAGAGCCTGATATGTAGAGTGAATCCTGAACCAGTTCCCATGAGGCTACGTAAAATCGAGAACCTACATCACAAAAGCAGATGAACATCAGAATCCTTGCTCCTCATCAATAGGAAAAAGGAAGATAAAATTTAGCTTGTACCTCTTTTGCATGCAAGTAAACCGAGGGGTGTCGACTCAAATCACCCAGAAGCTCTGGGATCGTCACCTGAATGCCTAGAAAATCCCTGTGGGGATCATGAGTAGGAGAAGCAGGGTCCATAACTAGTACATCCTCCTCCTCATCCTCAATATTCGGTACATCAACCCGGATATGACGTATCACCGCCTTTGCCATATGACGAGGCTGTCTAACTGAACGGGGTTGAGGCACATCAGAAGCCCTCCTTCGCACACCTGAAGTGGTCCTGCGGGAACTACTCGGCTAATCCGGATCCATATATATCTGGACACAAGTCTCCAAATCACCTCAGAAAGGGTGTGGTAAATTCTAACCTGTAGCTTTTTCAAATGCATTTTATGACTATATGCATGCATGCATGCATTACTTTAACATATGCTTACAATAGAGTTAAAATGCATGTCCATCCAATGCCTACATTTGGAAAATTTTTATCATAGTCTCCTTTGTAAACAGGACTATCCACATGCACATAGGCATGACTAGGTGGCCATTTAGTAGCACACCTCCCCACAGTCATAAACATCCTATATGCATTACACTACCAAAGTCATAATCCGTAAGGGTAGCCTAATTACCAAGATTAATTTGCTTTACCACCTTTGCTCATTTGTCTTCAAATAGGATAAGAAATAGCAAAAATAAGGTGCCAATTTGACTGTTTCAAAAGTTAAAATTTTCACATTATTATGTTCAACATGGTTAAATACTAATATTTACTATGTTGGATATTTTGTATCAAGTCATATGAGCATGCATATTCACTACTATGTGTTTAGAAGAATTTCATGTGATAACTCATTTTTCAACGAATAAAAATTGGAAAAAAGACATGCATAAGTTACCAGGACAGTGTAGAACACTTGTACGATGACAGATTTTGCAGAAAGACGCTCGAACTCAACAGATCTGAAGAAGAGCTTTGGGATTCTCTGTGTGATGCAACTTGAAAATGACTTGTGAAAGCAACAGGCCATCCACGGTTGGCCGCAGGTGTACCTACGGCTCCCTGGGTGGGTGTAATATTCGAGTTTTTATGTAATTTAATAGTTATCAATAGACAAACTTATGTGAAACTCTGGTGTGACTTCATTTATTAGATGTATATGTGGTATACGTATATGTGATATTTTAAGATATGTGATGAGATGTATTTAAATAGTTGGGTTAGTTTTATTTAACTATTTGATTTAATTATGGAATTAATTATACTAATTTTGTGGGATGGCTTTAAAGCATGAGTTTGAGTTTAGAGCGGAATTTAGAAACACGGACTGCGTATTTGAGTTCAAAACGTTGAAAGTACTCAGAATAGACTGTAACCACGAAAATGTGTCACAGTTGACTTTTTGGTCAAAGTCAACTGGTTGACTTTTTCAAGGAAAAAGTCAACTACAAATTTCAGAGATGATTTTAACGAAATGGATAGTTCCATGACGTCTGGAACGTCGACTTTAGTAGGAATCGATATAAGTATCGAACATGTTCGGTTATGAAGGGCAAAAGGGTCAAAATGGATTATTAATTAATTAGTAAAACCCCAAATTTTATGAATAAAGATTTAAATTTCTCGATATTTTTTTAATATTATGGTGTGAATTTAATATAATGTTATAGTTGTGGGTAATATTTATAAATTTTGCAAAGTATGCAAGTTGTTATATAATATTCGATTGGTCGAGAAATATTCATTTTAACAGGAATATTTGTACATGACCAAGACAATCATTGGTGGACCCCACAAACTAATTATTATCGGATTGAGAAAACGCGACAAAAATTTTTATAAAAATAACGGCGGAAGTTTTACCATTAATATTGTTGAATTACTCTTAGTAAAAGTACGATAATACATGTGGTTGCATAGTAGCACACCAGTATTGATTATTGATGTTTACGTGAGAAGTCACTTTCGGTTTTGTTCAATTATTGCTACAAGAATTGCTGCATAGTATCTCACGTTATTTGATTCAATTATTGTCAATATTTTATATATTATTAAATCAATAATTGAAATGATGAAGTTATTAACATTATTATTTACAATATTAACGATGTCTAGAAGTTACGCCAGGAGAGGTTTGGTCACCTAATTAACGCTACTAATAGGGAGAAATCCTTATTGAAAGCCCCTCTTCAGGGAACGACACAGTCGATTAATAGTGTGAATTATAATAATGATGATGAAGTTTGTTTTATTAGTATTATTAATGTAATAAAATAGAAAAGCTTTTTATATAAAATGTAATACTTTTATAAAGTTATTTGTTTTATTAGACAATAAATTGAATATATTATATTTTATTATGCATAGTATTTTGCATAGTAAAATCTTTTATATAAAAAATGTAATACTTTTATAAAGTTATTTGTTTTATTAGACAATAATTAGAATATATTATATTTTATTATGCATAGTATTTGCATAGTGCTCGATAGTGTTTTCAGCATAATAAAATCTTTTTATATAAAATAGAATACTTTTATAAAGTTATTCGTTTTATTAGATTATAAATAGAATATATTATATTTTATTTAAAAGATTTTGTTTTATTAGAATATTTTATTAAATCAATCTGGACCGTCTGCTTTAAAAGTGAATCAATCTGACCGCTCATGAATTAGTTACTATTCAATCATTCTCCTATAAATAGAAGCTCATTCCTTCATTATTTCTTACAAATTCACCAAACTCTAGAGAGAGAAACTGAGAGAGAATTCTTCTTCTATAATCTTGAGCGTATTTCTTTAGAGTTTAAGAAAGCTTTGAGCGTAAGTGCAAGTTTTCTTCAAGTATATCCCGCCTACCCCCGCTGGAGTACTCTTCTTTATAAGGTAGGGATATTATTTGTTGTACTCGTAAGAGGGTATTATTTCTTTCGTATTCATGAAGAGAACTTCCATTATTCCATTCTTTATTATTTTGTTGGAATAACTTTGTACGCATGACTACCCTATACATGGTGAAATTCTTCATTATTCCATTCTTTATTATTATGTTGGAATAACTTTATGCCAAGTAATCGCATACATGGTGAAATTCTTCTACTATTCCATTCTTTATTATTATGTTGAAATTCTTCTATTATTACCGCATTCATTTATTATTCTTCGTTATTCCATTCTTTATATCTATCTAATATCCGCTTGCATTGCGCTTTGACTGGTTCCATTATTTATTATTACAATTGAATAACATTTCCTGTCTGGGTATATCGCATGCATCGTGAATCGTTTGTTATTCCATTATTTATTATTCTTGAATATCATGCCTCATGCGTCTTATTTCGCTCGACCGGGTTTCGCTTTCTTTATTATTCTGCTGAATATCCTCATGCAGCATTTACGCACGACCGGTTCCATTCTTTATTATTCTGCTGGGAATAACTCGTGCATCATGCGATCTATCGCACGTATGGTGAATCCTTCAGTTATTCCATTCGTTATTATTTTGTTGGAATAACCTGTATATATGGATTACCACATGCATGGTTAATAATCCTTTATATTCATTTCTTATTAAATTGTGGAAATGATCTATTTACGTGGATTATAATGAAAGTCATAATATAAGCATTGGATTGTTAATTATGATGAAAGTCATAATAAAAGCATTGGACTAATGAAAATCATGGGTATATGTAGTATTAGCAAGTGTTATGATAAGTTATGTTGGTTATTATGTGAAAACATGAAAGTTTCTTAGAAATCACAAAGGATTGAAAATAAGATTTTGGTGAAAATGGAGTATGAAATTCAATTGACCATATCTCTTATTCTATTTCAAATTTTTGAGTGTGGTCAAGTCCTATAGTTAGATATATGATTTTTCTAACTTATCCAAGTGGAATCACTGGAAAAGGTGTTGTAGATTTTCGTGTGGACTGATTTTAGCAAAGGAGTCAAAAACTGAAAATTTCCAAAAAAGCTCTTGCCTAAAATTTTTAAAGGGCAAGCTTTGGCCACTTAATTTTGTGAGAAAAATTCCGGCCTTTTTGGACATGAAAATATATGGTATAAAGTACCTCCTGTCCAAAAATGAGCTCATTCCGACTTTAAATGAGCAAGTTATGACCATTTCAATATTTAGGTTTTTCCGATTTAAAATGCTATAACCGAGTTCTATAACTCAGATGACCATGAAATTTAAACTAGAAGATCACGTTAACATGTATAAGATCCCGCCAAGATTTGGGAATTTCGAGAGTTAAACTTGAGGTAGCTAATTTCTTAAGGAATTAATTAGAAATTGATTTTTGAAAAATAGTAAATGAATTTTAAAAATTCGAGAAAATATATATATTCAATATGGGACTATATTACGCTAAATTCCGTAAAAGAAATATTTTGGGACTGATTTGGTATTTTTCATGAAAATGAACTAGTTATGAGTAAATGAATTAAATATGTTATGTGAAGTAACAAAATTGGTAAATAGGATTTTATGGCTTGGGAAATCCTATATATAAGGTATATGCATTTTTTGATAAAGGATTTGATCATTGGTGATGAAATCTTATGAGTATGATATTTTTGAATGATTAAATGCATTATTTGGTAAAGTGTAAACAATTAAAATAAATTATTTATAAGTTTAAGAAGTGATTAAAATATTGTTATAATATTAATAATATTAGATTATGAGTTTATTAAGTGATTGATAATATTTGGATAAATTTAAAGTCTTTAAATATTTATCCTTGTTTTCGCTTTGATTAATGCTTTATATCATTGTCATCATTCTCATGTTTATATTGTGATAAAAGTCATCTTTGGCTTACGTGCATAGATGGACTTGGTGTGATTATGACCGTGGATTATTCTATATAGTCATGACCGTAATGTGACGAATGATGTGGTAAAAATCCTCGATGGCACAGTAGTGCGTTGATGGACGCTTTTTGGTATGATTATGACCGAGGATTATATGATATAGTCATGACCATTGATGATTTAATGAATATCCTTGGCCCGTAGTGCAGGGATGATTTGATGATGTGGTTTATTTATTAAGCTGAGTCTCAGCGGATAAAAAATTGATGAAAACATTTTAAATCATAGAAGATAGTAGATTTTATTCTCTACTTAACTTTTCTAATAAATTGCTGGTTCCGCTGTAGTTAAACTTGATGTCTATTGTATTTTATCAGTTTAACATTGTTGAAGGCTAATGATAACTTATTTTGCATTATCTTAGTCATAATATTTCTTACTGGGCTAGTTGAGCTCACCCTTTTTGCTTTCATTGTTCTCTTCAGGAAATTAGAATATAGCTGGGACGAGTCGGGGAAACTGATTGACAGTCCAGATGATAGCATTAGTAGTCCTCACTATTCTATGAAATAGTGTGATAATAAATGTTATGAGGACTAAATTTGAGTTTGTTTACTGTCTATGAGGACTCTATTGAGAGTGGATATTGTCTAGAAGGCAATATTCTTGTTTAAACTCTCAGTTTATGTTTTGTCGTATTTTACACGACAGTTGTATAATTAAGTTGTATTTGATTTATGTACCATGTATTTGGCAACTCAAGATGGGTGATGTATACCTATTTTTGGGGGCGTCACAGTTGGTATCAAAACTTAGGGATATGATCCTTGGCTAAGATGTGAGACGAGAACTAGGAGGGGAGAGACGGAGAATTCCTTCGCTAGTATGACCTACCTAAGTTTATTTGGTATTTAATTGGTCGGTCAGAGTATGGGGATAATATGTGATATGTTAATTAACCCTTATTTTGTGGCATTTCAATTAACCTTTGTTTTGAAGATGTATTCTAGAATGATATCTAAAATACAGGAGATGAGAAATGGGAAAATTATGATAGAGAGGAAATAATCGGGAAGGTATAATCCGAAAAGAAAGCAAGGTACGTTTAGTTGTGGAAAAGACGGTCACATAGTTCGATTTTATCATGCACCAAAGCCAAGTTCAAATTTTGGGGCTAATTGGCACCAAAGGCGATATCTGGACAAAAAACAAAGTCGGTGGTTTCAGGAAGAGCGTTTTTTGTGACTTCTCAAAAATGAGTAACCCAAACGAAGTTAGCACGGGTTAGTTAATTATAAATTTTGCGAAGTCTATACCTTATTAGATACCGGTTCTACCCATTCTTTTATCTCTCTTGCTTGCGCTCAACGTTTAAATTTGACTCCTAGAAGTTAGACTTTGACTTATCGGTTGAAACTCCGTTAGGAGAAACCTTCATTACATGTGCTATCCAAGTCTTGGATGAGAGTCACAGTTTTGAATGATATTTCTATTGTTAATAAATTTCTGACGTATTCTTGAAGACTTCTTAGCCTACCCTAGAGCGTGAAATCGAATTTTGTATTGACCCCAGTACAAAACCCATTTCTTCAACCCTTAAATATTTCTTCAACCAAAATGAACGATAATAATGTGCCAAAGACGTTGGTTCGAAATTTGTTGAAGATTACGATCGTATCATTCAATACCATCGTGGAAAAGCGAACGTGGTAGTGGCGTGTTGAGTAGAAGATCGTATCGTTTTCTATAACTTATGATGAATATACAAACCTCTAGTGAAGATAATAACGAATATATGATTAGAATCGACTTTAATCGATAAAGTTAAAGCCGCTCAAACTACGCACTCGAGTGATGAACACGAAGAAGAAGGTTCAAGAGGGCGTTATTTTAAACAGCAAGAGTTGCTGAAGAGAGGAAATCTCAACCCTCGATTTTAATTGGCCCATTTGAAATCCTCGATCGAGTAGGGACTGTAGCCTATAGACTCGCTTTACCGCCAAGTATGTCTCGTGTTCATAACGTTTTTAACGTATCGATGTTACGTAAATATGTGGATGACTCGAACCACATTATTAAATAGAACCGGACGAGATAGCGGAAGATTTAACATATGAAGATGTACCTATTAAAATCTTGAAATATATTTAACACTCAAAGGTTATACCTCAAGAGTTAGAATCTAAAATGAAGTCAAGGTATCCTCATCTCTCTAAGATACCGTATACATCGTAAATTTTTGAGGGCAAAATTTCATAAGGAGGGATTATTATCAAAACCCCAAATTTTACGAATAAAGATTTAAATTTCTCAAAATATTTTTTTAATATTATGGTGTGAATTTAATATAATGTTATAGTTGTGGGTATTATTTATAAATTTTGCAAAGTATGCAAGTTGTTATATAATATTGTTATAATATTCTTTTTTAAATATCACGATGCATAATCATCAGGACATTATTGGACCTATTGAATTGATCGAGAAAACGATAAAAATATTTTTATGAAAATAATTACGGAAGTTTTACGTTAATATTTGTTGAACTACTACTAGTAGTAAAAAAGTACATATAATACGCGTAATGGTTGCATAGTAGCACACGGTATTGATTATTGATGTTTACGTGAGAAGTCACCGGTTTTGTTCAATTATTGCTACAATAATTGTTTGCATAGTATCTCACGTTATTTGATTCAATTATTGTCAATATTTTATATATTATTAAATCAATAATTGAGATGACAAAGTTATTAACATTATTATTTACAATATTAACGATGTCTAGAAGTTCTGCCAAGGAGAGGTTTGGTCACCTAATTGCGCGCCAATAAGGAGAAATCCTTATTGAAAGCCCCTCTTTCTTGGGGAACGACACAGTCGATTAATAATGTGAATTATAATAATGATGATGAAGTTTGTTTTATTAGTATTATTAATGTAATAAAAAAGCAGAAAAGCTTTTTATATAAAATAGAATACTTTTATAAAGTTATTTATTTTATTAGACAATAATTAGAATATATTATATTTTATTATGCATAATATTTTGCATAGTAAAAATCTTTTTATATAAAAATGTAATACTTTTATAAAGTTATTTGTTTTATTAGACAATAATTAGAATATATTATATTTTATTATGCATAGTATTTGCATAGTGCACGTATAGTGTTTGCATAGTAAAATCTTTTTATATAAAATGTAATACTTTTATAAAGTTATTCGTTTTATTAGATTATAAATAGAATATATTATATTTTATTTAAAAAGATTTTGTTTTATTAGAATATTTTATTAAATCAATCTGGACCGTCTGTTTAAAAGTGAATCAATCTGGACCGTTCATGAATTAGTTACTATTCAATCCATTCTCCTATAAATAGAAGCTCATTCTTTTCATTATTTCTTACGAATTCACCGAAACTCTAGAGAGAGAAACTGTAGAGAGAATTCTTCTTCTATAATCTTGAGCGTATTTCTTTAGAGTTTAAGAAAGCTTTGAGCGTAGTGCAAGTTTTCTTCAAGTATATCCCCGCCTCTACCCGTCAGAGTACTCTTCTTTATAAGGTAAGGGATATTATTTGTTGTACTTAGTAAGAGGTATTATTTCTTTCAGATTCATGAAGAGAACTTCATTATTCCATTCTTTATTATTTTGTTGAATAACTTTGTATACGGGGACTACCCTATACTTGGTGAAATTCTTCATTATTTCATTCTTTATTATTATGTTGGAATAACTTTGTATATCAAGTAATCGCATACATGGTGAAATTCTTCATTATTCCATCCTTTATTATTATGTTGAAAACCTATCTATGAGAAGTACCGCATACATGGTGAAATTCTTACATTATTCCATTCTTTATCATTCTATCTAATATCCTCTGTTATTCCAATCGTATTACGCGCATGACCTCGTTCCATTATTATTATTCATTGGAATAACATGTCTGCATGCGGTCTATCGCATGCATGGTGATTTCGTTGTTATTCCATTCTTTATTATTCTACATTGGAATATCATGCTATGGTCGCGTAATTTCGCCGACCGGTTTCGCTTCTTTATTATTCGCTTGGAATATCACGCTTGCATTTACGCATGACCGGTTCCATTCTTTATTATTCTGCTTGGAATAACTCATGCATGCATGCGATCTATCGCACGCATGGTGAATCCTTCATTATTCCATTCGTTATTATTCGTTGAATGAATAACTCAGATATGTGGATTACCACATGCATGGTGAATAATCCTTTATATTCATTTCTTATTAAATTGTGGAAATGATCTGTTTACGTGGATTACGATGAAAGTCATAATATAAGCATTGAACTGTTAATTATGATTAAAGTCATAATAAAAGCATTGGACTGATGAAAATCATGGGTATATGTAGTATTAGTAAGTGTTATGATAAGTTATATTGGTTATATGTGAAAACATGAAAGTTTCTTAGAAATCACAAAGGATTGAAAATAAGATTTTGGTGAAAATGGAATAAGAAATTCAATTGACCATATCTCCTATTCTATTTCGAATTTTTGAGTGTGGTCAAGTCCTAGAGTTAGATCTATGATTTTTCTAACTTATCCAAGTGGAATCACCGGGAAAGGTGTTGTAGATTTTTGTGTGACCGATTTTAGCAAAGGAGTCAAAACTAAAAATTTCAAAAAGGCTATTGCCCAAAATTTTTTAAAAGGGCTTTTTTTACCACTTAATTTGTGAGAAAATTCGGCCTTTTGGACATGAAAATATATATGGTAAAGTACCTCCGTCCAAAAATGAGCTCATTCCGACTTAAAATGAGCAAGTTATGACCATTTCAATATTTAGGTTTTTCCGATTTAAAATGCTATAACCGGAGTTCTATAACTCCGATGACCATGAAATTTAAACTAGAAGATCACGTTAACATGTATAAGATACTGCCAAGATTTGGGAATTTCTGGAGTTAAACTTGAGGTAGCTATTTTCTTAAGGAATTAATTAGAAATTGATTTTTGAAAAATAGTAAATGAATTTTAAAAATTCCGAGAAAAATATATATTCAATATGGGACTATATTCTGTTAAATCCCAGAAAAAAAATATTTTTGGGACTGATTTGGTATTTTTTATAAAAATGAACTAGTTATGAGTAAATGAATTAAATATGTTATGTGAAGTAACAAAATTGGTAAATAGGATTTTATGGCTTGGGAATCCTATATAGGGTATATGCAGATATTTGATAAGGGATTTGATCATTGGTGATGAAATCTTATTAGTATGACATTTTTGAATGATTAAATGCATTATTTGGTAAAGTGTAAACAATTGAAATAAATTATTTATAAGTTTAAGAAGTGATTAAAATATTGTTATAATATTAATAATATTAGATTATGAGTTTATTAAGTGATTGATAATATTTGGATAAATTTAAAGTCTTTAAATATTTATCCTTGTTTTCGTTTGATTAATGTTTATATCATTGTCATCATTCTCATGTTTATATTGTGATAAAAGTCATCTTTGGCTTACGTGCATAGATGGACTTGGTGTGATTATGACCAGGGATTATTCGGTATAGTCATGACCGTAATGTGACGAATGATGTGGTAAAAATCCTCGATGGCTGTAGTAGTGCGTTGATGGACGCTTTTTTGGTATGATTATGACCGAGGATTATTCGGTATAGTCATGACCATTGATGATTTAATGAATATCCTTGGCCCGTAGTACAAGGATGATTAGATGATGTGGTTTATTTATTAAAAATTTGAGTCTCAAATGATAAAAAATTGATGAAAACATTTTAAATCATAGAAGATAGTAGATTTTATTCTCTACTTAACTTTTCTAATGGATTGCTTATTCCGCTGCATTTAAATTTGATGTATGTTGTATTTTATCAGTTTAACATTGTTGAAGGCTAATGGTAACTTATTCTGCATTATCTTAGTCATAATATTTCTTACTGGGCTAGTTGAGCTCACCCTTTTTGCTTTCATTATTCTCTTCAGGAAATGAGAATTAGCTGGGATGAGTCGGGGAAACGGATTGACAGTCCAGATGATAGCATTAGTAGTCCTCACTATTCTATGAAATAGTGTGATAATAAATGTAATGAGGACCTAATTTGAGTTTGTATCTCATTATCTATGAGGACTCCATTGAGAGTGGATATTGTCTAGAAGGCAATATTCTTGTTTAAACTCTCTCGGTTTATGTTTTGTCATATTTTACACGACAGTTTGTATAATTAAGTTGTATTTGATTTATGTACCATGTATTTGGCGACTCAAGATGGGTGATGTATACCTATTTTTGGGGGCGTCACACGTGTATTGTAATATGTTGAGGGAAAGGGAGTTACACTCCTTAATAAACTTAGACTTTTCCATTTCTCTAACCCCCACTCCATACTAAATTATTTTGATATTATATACTTATGATATATAACTGATCATGGAGAGTTGATGACCATGGTAAATCAAAAGACTATAACCTCTATATATGCAATCCATCTAAACTCATTTTTCCTTTTCCTAAAAGTTCCACCCAAGAGAGCAAATAGATAATGAGAATGAGGGTGTGAGAGTTTGTGAGAATTCTGGAGTTTTCATAAGGGATTAATCAAGCAAGGAGAATCATTAGAAGTATTCAAACAAGAAGAATTCATCAAGGAGGTAAGCCTTGTAGTCTCTTTTTAGGTTTTTGAGAAACTAGTGGAAAAGTGCATGAATAATCATGGGAAATGCTTTGTTTTGAGGTTGTAATGCCATGCTAATGTTGGTTTCTATTATGTGATGGTTAAGAATGAAAAATTCTGGTATATTACATGTTTTAAAATCATAAAAATTCAAGAAATTCATGTATGCATGCTAGGTGTTTGATATTATGCCTCTTAGATGTCAATTTGTTCAAATCATGTTAATTTCGTGAAGTTGATTGTTGGGTTACATGCATATATGTTAGTATATGAGTTATGGACAGTAGGAGCCTTTCCATTGCATGATAGAATCAAAAATGTGGAGTTTTGTCGAATTGAACTAAATTAAAATCTATGACTTTTTGGGTTTTCCGGAGCCTTGGATTAAATGGGTTTATATATTTCGATTAACGTACGTAATAATTTTATAAAATAGTATGTAGTATGAAGTCTAATCTGTCCCAAATTTCGTTAGAATCGGAGTTATAATGAGCAAGTTATGAAAATCATAAGCAAGCATGTTCATTTCAAAATCTGCAGAAAATCTGGAATTTCCAGATTTTTTCTAAGTATAGAACAAGTGTTGGCACGCTTTTCTATGCAGTTGGTTAGTGGTCTTAGCATTCTAGTTTCATGAATATTATATTTTTGTAAAATACCGTGCTGTATGAAGTTTATTATGTCCGAGTATCATGGTCATATCATCTGTAGATTAGTGGGAATAAAATCACAAAAGTGGCTGCAAGAAACAAAAATTTGATGTCTTTCTTGGGACTATTTTGGATTAGTCTATCTCGGGGGAATTTTCGTCCACTATTTTGTACTTTAAAAAATTTGGAAAAATTTGGAGTATTAATATAAGAAGATATGAAGGTCCTGTAACAATTTGAGAAGTTTTGGCCATACGGTTTGAGAGTTATGGATTTTACAGCTAAGGACACTATTTAAAAAGATACCCAAATAACTCTTTGTGTATAAGTCCAAATATTACGAAATGTTTACTGGAAGTACATGTATATAACAGGAGCTAACCCTGAAAATTTCAAAATTTTTGGAGCTAATCTCGATTTATGAAAAATATGAGAATATTTGGCTATTATGGACTATTTAAAAATAGTAGATGGATTTAAAAATTCCAGAAAAAATATATAATGTGGGACTAGATTCTGCAAAATCCCAGAAAAGAAATATTTTTGAGAATGATTTGGTATTTTTCATATAAATGATGCTATATGGATAAATGATAAGTAGGTTTTATACCTAGTTATCCGGTATCTATTACTTGAATTAGTTGTTTAAACCTATGTTTCTTAATTACTTTTCATACATTTTATGTTATTTTATAGGTTATGACATAACATTGGCATGAAGAAGCAAAGAAAAACAATCTGGACATCGTTTGGGCTTTCATATTTATTTCATGTTCTTGGCTTGGAACTTGAATTATATTGTAGAGCTTCTTCTTAGCTTTTTGGAATATCTTGAATCATCCCAATCGGAGTTCGGATGCGAGAGTTGTGGCCTTTTTATCAAAGAAGATCAAAGTTAAGAGTTCTCATGCTTGCAATTTACACATCATCTACTTTAAGCTCGATTTAGATCTTTTTCCGGCCATAATTTCTCAATTCTCAAAGAATGAAAGTTGTAGAGCTCGTAGATAGCTTCGATTTAATAGGTGACAGGCCCCGTAACTCCTCCTGGATCAAAAGTTATGGCCATTTTACAAAAGGATGTTAGAGTAGAAAAGTGATCCCCGCCGGGGCGGGCTTTCCCTTCACAAAATGCCAGCCGGGGCAGGCATACCAGCTGGGAAATTGAACCATAGCCCACCGGGGCGGGCCCTTTACAAGGCTAGACCCCCGCCGGGGCGAGGGTACGAGCAAAAAACTCAGTTTTTGTCCAAATTTGAGTCCAAGAAGGATTAGTTCGATCCGATTGACTTAAGGACTTCCAAGAGGACTTAAAGACAGATAAAGAGACTTATAAAAGGGGGAGAATCACATAGATTAGAGGAGAGAGAGAGAGAGGATTCCATTAGATTAGATAAAGAATAGATTAGGACCAAAATGCTAGTTCTTATGAGATTTGGAGATTGAAGCGACTTGGAGACCATTGAAGATTCAAAGTAGGAGCAAGGAGAGAGCATCAAATCTACAGACAATAGATTCTATTTTCTCATCTTCTTTTATTCTTATCTTTTAATGTGTATTTCAGTGTGGATTCTTAGTTTTAATTCAATGAACTAATTCTTTGTTTGAGATTACAATGAATCTTATTGTGTAGTTTATTTTAATATGATTCGCTATCAATTATTATGTTCTATTGTGAGGATTGTCTATTATGATTTGGACTTAATTGTTTAATTGATTGGCCATCAATTACTGTGATAATCTACATGAACTCGAGAGATGAAGTTTATATTTAGATCTGATAATAATAGCATGTGTTTGTGATTTCTGCATAGCTGGAATTCATGATTCGTGTTTAGGATAGAGATATGTCTTTATGCCATATATAATCTTATAGAGAACTTGTGCTTTAAATCCTTTTTAATTGTAATTCACATAGAGATATAGTGGATTAGTTAATTAGAGTGTCTTGCTTAATTCTATCATCTGTGGATTTAAGTGAGTATGGGTACTTGCATCGAGAGGTGGTTTTATCTGCGTTAGTGTTCTTGATTAACAATTCAGGATAAAGAATAATTGATGAGAAGTGTATTAACTTAAATGAAGCAATAAGTGAACTTGTGATCTTAAATCTCCATAATCTTAATTTAACTAGTGGAATTTAATAGTAGTTTAATTTTATAATTTGAATTTCATTTGTTTAAATAAGATTGAGTTGGTTACGGATTAGTACTTGGTGATTTTTATTAAACAATTC
The DNA here is from genome assembly GCA_020205605.1 of Panax ginseng. Lineage (NCBI taxonomy): Eukaryota > Viridiplantae > Streptophyta > Magnoliopsida > Apiales > Araliaceae > Panax > Panax ginseng. The sequence continues at coordinate 72,481,749 of CM035149.1, forward strand.
CTCGTTGGAACGATACTCTACTTTCACTTTATTACTTGTTGACCACGTATACTTGCGTGTTGTGCGTAATTAGATTATACCCAACAAGTTTTTGGCGCCGTTGGCGGGGAATTAGTTTAATATTTTTTACCAATATTAATTTCAATCAAATTAGTCTTAATTTAAACATTTTTATTTTTATTTTTAATTCTCTTCCTATATTTCTCTTTTTTCAGGTATCATGGATGACTTTACGTATCAATGGCCATACACGAATATGACTCAACCAAGGGAAGCGGGGATTGATGGTCTAAGTGCATTTTCTGCATTATCAGCATAGCTTGAGACACTTTCGAGGAGGTTGGACGTTGTTGCAGCCCAATGTAATCGAATGATAGCTGTTACTTGCAACTATTGTGTTGGTAATCATCCAAGTCATCAACGCACCGTTAGTTTTGGGCCCGGACAACATGGTGGTGAATACCTCAACGATTATACATTTGCTAATTATCATCAAGTTTGGGGGTATCACCCAGATTCGTCATGGAGCTATACTTATGAAGACTAATACTCTACTCCAAATCCAACATACACACCGGAATTCTCATATCAACCTCCATTAAAAGAAGAAAAGTCAAAGTTGGAGGAATTACGGTCAAAGGTCATAGCAAACCAAGAGGAGAGGATGATGAGTCAAGAAATATCGAGCCACAATTTTCAGCACCAGATGGAACAACTCATCACCACTTCAACTCATGGTCCTCAATACATGGATTCCAAAACTGAGATAGATAATTCGAGATTGGAGGAATTGTTGTCCAAGTTCATACCGTCAAATGAGGAGAGAAGGATTAATCAAGAGAAGTCAATTCAGAATCTTCAGAATAAGATAGATCAAATGTTCAAAGCCTTGAACAACTATCCTCAAATCAATTGGTGTTATGACGAGGATTCCGAGATTGATGAAGTGCCCGAACTAAATATACAACTGGATGAGCCACAAGACGTTGAAAAAGAGGAGACACGTGAGGATAATGACAACAAGGTCGGTGAAGAACTAATTGTGAGAACCAACGATAATGAGCTGATGTTATTTATGCCTCAAGTGCCTTCTCCACCAAAGTTCAAGAATCCAGTTAGATTTGCAAAACATTGTCCGATTGGTAGTCATGTCGTAGGCAAAGCTCCTGGAGACGTAAAAATGACTACAACTTCGAAGCCATGGTGCGAGGGGTGGGATGAAAAAGATGAAGAACCAGTTGTGTTGGAAAAGCCTCAATGCCAGAATCTATTCGCAGACACAATGGAGAAAACACCTAGTTGTGGGACGTTCTTGATTGAGATCATACCAAATTAGAGCATGCTAGGTAACTTTGATGCATTAGCCATCACAAATGGAAACCTACCAAAAGCTATATTATTTCCGATGGATGGAGGGTTCCTCAATCATTGAAGAGGAATTGGATAGCATTGACCAGACAAAGTCAAGCTGAAAGACTGTAATTCAAGCGCTAACTGGGAGGCAACCTAGGAATTTTTATATTTATATACTTTAGTAGTTTATTTAGTAGATAGGAATTAATTTGCTTATTAAGTTCTTTTACCAATCCAAGTGTTATTCTAATCCATGTTGTCTCTCTTAATTGCAGGTATTGGAGGTTCAATGGACAGGCAGAAGATTATGAAAAAGTTATTCAAGTCAAATTCAAGTGTGGTGCCTAATTTGTTCCATGTGCATAACCTATTCTCCAAACTTAGCTGACAAGGAGGAGGATTGATATATTTTTAAGGAAGTCCTCTACTTTACTTTTTTCTATTTCAGCCATTGAGGACAATGTCTAGTTTAAGTTTGGGGGCATTTTAGTTTCGTATTGCATATAGTTAATTATTTACATTGTAGTTCGTATAGCTACATTTAGTTTTTGCATTCAGTTTTTTTTTAAAAAAAATAAAAATGGAAAAAAATGGAAAATTTCAAAAATTGTAGTTAGTTTACTATGTTTATATAGTATTTAGTACATCTTGCATGAGTCCAACTATTTGATATTTATAGTTTGTTTTGGCCAATGATGAGATTGGAATTGGGTAGACAAGTATAATACTGACTATTAGAGCTTTGATGTGATTTCTTGTTATGAATTGAGTCTTTTTCTGTTTGAAACTTGTATAATAAGGATAGCATAGTAAAAACAACTTGTTGATTGATTAAGTTTAAATTGATACATAATGGGACTCTAAAGGATAATGCTAGTTTGAATGAAAGAATCAAGAATAAGTAGTGATGGCTAAAGTTAGACAAGAACCTAAGTTTGGGGGACTATTCGGGGTATATAAGCTATATATAAAAAAAAGTAAAAAGAAAAAAAATAGTATGAATAAACACCGTGGCGTACTTGTCTATTTTTGTGGCCTTTGTTACTTGAGTGAGTAAGCCCGATGGGATTGTCTTTTCACCTAGCGCCCTAAGGTCTTAATGTTCTGGGAGTCGTTGGTCGAAAGCTCATTAAGGTATCATTGAAAAGCCTAAGGGAATAAGACATTGCATATCTATGTGTATATAAAAAAATGAATAAAACCGGAAATAAGAGCAAAAAGCCCCCGTAGATGAAAAATAAAGCATAAGTATCCCATGTTGACCCTCAATATTGGTAATTATTTGATTTTAGTTAGATCTAGCTTGTTTTTGGAATTCTTGAGTTTACACTGTATGATTCCTTCGAAGAGACTTGTTATGTGTTAAATTTGATTTTATATCAGTTAACATTGGTGTGGAGCACACACGCACTATATTAGTGATAACAGTCTAAGATTTGATGATTGATTGGGAAGTTACTGATGAGTTTTGATATGATGTATTATCATGTTTACTTGATTTCTCTAAGGCCAGTTGATTAGACTTGTTTCTGTCATTACTGTTGGATTCATAGGCATGTAGATTAGTGCATTATATAGCATTGTTGTTTTATGTTTTTGCTTGAGGACAAGCAACGGTTTAAGTTTGGGGGTATTTGATAAGTAGGTTTTATACCTACTTATCCGGTATCTATTACTTGAATTAGTTGCTTAAACCTATGTTTCTTAGTTACTTTTCATACATTTTATGTTATTTTATAGGTTATGACATAACATTGGCATGAAAAAGCAAAAAAAAAATAATTCGGACATCGTTTGTGCTTTCATGTTTATTTCATGTTCTTGGCTTGGAACTTAGATTATATTGTAGAGTTTCTTCTTAGCTTTCTAGAACATCTTGAATTATCCCAATCGGAGTTCGGATGCGAGAGTTATGGCCTTTTTATCAACGAAGATCAAAGCTAAGAGTTCTCATGCTTGCAATTTACACAGCATCTACTTCAAGCTCGATTTAGATCTTGTTCCGGCCATAATTTCTCAATTCTCAAAGAATGAAAGTTGTAGAGCTCGTCGATAGCTTCGATTTGATAGGTGTAAGGCCCCATAACTCCTCCCGGATCAAACGTTAAGACCATTTTACCAAAGGATGTCAGAGTAGAAAAGTGATCCCCACCGGGGTGGGATTTCCCTTCACAAAATCCCCGCCGGGGCAGGCATACCAGCTGGAAAAACAAACCATAGCCCGCTGAGGTGGGCCCTTTACAAGGCTAGAACCCAGCCGGGGCGGGGGTACGCGCAGAAAACTCAATTTTTGTCCAAATTTGAGTCCAAGAAGGATTGGTTCGATCCAATTGACTCAAGGACTTCCAAAAGGACTTAAAGATAGATAAAGAGATTTATAAAAGGGGGAGAATCACATAGATTAGAGGAGAGAGAGAGAGAGAGAAAGGATTCCATTAGATTAGATTAGAATAGATTAGGACCAAAATTCTAGTTCTTATGAGATTTGGAGATTGAAGCGACTTGGAGACCATTGAAGATTCAAAGTAGGAGCAAGGAGAGAGCATCAAATCTACATACAATAGATTCTATTTTCTCATCTTCTTTTATTCTTATCTTTTAATGTGTATTCCAGTGTGGATTCTTAGTTTTAATTCAATGAACTAATTCTTTGTTTGAGATTACAATGAATCTTATTGTGTAGTTTATTATAATATGATTCGCTATCAATTATTATGTTCTATTGTGAGGATTGTCTATTATGATTTGGGCTTAATTGTTTAATTGATTGGCCATCAATTACCATGATAATCTACATGAACTCGAGAGATGAAGTTTAGATTTAGATCTGATCATAATAACATGTGTTTATGATTTCTGCATAAATGGAATTCATGATTCGTGTTTAGGATAGAGATATGCCTTTACGTCATATATAATCTTATAGATAACTTGTGTTTAAAATCCTTTTTAATTGTAATTCACATAGAGATATAGTGGATTAGTTAATTAGTGTGTCTTGCTTAATTCTATCATCTATGAATTTAAGTGAGTATGGGTATTTGCATCGAGAAGTGGTTTTATCTGTGTTAGTGTTCTTGATTAACAATTCAGGATAGAGAATAATTGATGAGAAGTGTGTTAACTTAAATGAAGCAATAAGTGAACTTGTGATCTTAAATCTCCATAATCTTAATTTAACTAGTGGAATTTAATAGTAGTTTAATTTTATAATTTGAATTTCATTTGTTTAAATAAGATTGAGTTGGTTACGGGTTAGTACTTGGTGATTTTTATTAAACAATTATTCATGGTAACGATACTCTACTTTCACCTTATTACTTGTTGACCACATATACTTGCGTGTTGTGCGTAATTAGATTATACCCAACAAGTTTTTTACGCCGTTACCGGGGAATTAGTTTAATATTTTTTACCAATATTAATTTCAATCAAATTATTCTTAATTTAAACACTTTTATTTTTATTTTTAATTCTCTTCCTATATTTCTCTCTTTTCAGGTGCCATGAATGACTTTGCGTATCAATGGCCATACACGAACATGACTCAACCAAGGGAAGCGGGGATTGATGGTCTCAATGCATTTTCTGCATTATCAGCACAGCTTGAGACACTTTCGAGGAGGTTGGACATTGTTGCAGCCCAACGTAATCGAAGGATAGCAGTTACTTGCAACTATTGTGTTGGTAATCATCCGAGTCATCAACGCACCGGTAGTTTTGGGCCGGGACAACATGGTGGTGAATACCTTAACAATTTCTTTGCAAGCGTTATTGCTGATTACCCAGTTATTTTTACAACTTCTATACTTTAAAGTTCTACTTCTTTAACGAACGGTTTCCAAAGATGTTTTCTGGCTTTTTGTTTCGGCTAGATATTATTGATGATAAATGATATAACATTTGAACAATTCAAATCCTTTGAAGCTATTTAATGTTTACCAATCCAAACTGCTTTGGTGAGGTCCCATGTGAATACTAAGATGAACAACCTGAATAATCAGGCAAACAGATGTCGGGCATATAGTCCCATTTATGCTTATGCAGTTAAACTTTATACTTGTGCACAATGTAGGGTACGATAGGCTGATCACCTAGAGTACTTGCAGTGACTGTTTACAATCTATTTGATTGTTAAACCGTCTGATGGTTTTCGATGAAACAAAGTAATGTTCAGGATATCTAACATCCCTTAGTATGCTATTGAGAATTCCAGAACTCTTATCTTGATATTCTAGTTTATCTATTGATAATTATTTCAACTGTTGAGAAATATTCATACTAATGATTTTACTTCTGATGTATGTTCTTAAACTACTTTATATACTTGCTGGGTAATTTGTGCTCGTTCTTGCTTAAACCTTTCAGTTAAGGCTAATAACGCTGAGGGCTCGGGCAAGGACAAGGGAAAGTCTAAGATGAAATGATGAGAGTTATTTATCTAATAAGTTATATTTCTGTATATGATGTAATGTAGCGATAAACGCTAAGTTAAAGTTTCAGTTTATTTAAGGTTGTAAAGACTTGGGATTTTATTTGAATAGATATGTAATAGATATTATTATTATTATTATTATTATTATTATTATTATTATTATTATTATTATTATTATTATTATTATTATTATTATTATTATTATTATTATTATTTCTGGAGTTTTTGTGGTTAGATGGTTATGTATGTGTATCGTGAGCACCATGTCCTGTAATCGATGTTACACGGATTTGGGGATGTCACAGGTTGGTATCAAAGAAATAGGTTATAAACCTTAGGTGGGGAACCTTAGACTATAACCTTAGTGAAGTTAGTGGAGAAAATAAGGAGATGAACTCACGTAGAGTTCTAGGGGTTGTATCAAATCTATTTTTCTAAAAACAAAAACATCTATTGTAAAATACTAACCGAGTTATTTTGTCTTGTTTGAAGGATATCAGGAGAATAGGAAGTTAGAGATATCCACGTTGTGAGTGAGCAGTTGGTGACAGTTGTACTTGTGACGCCCCCAAAATAGGTATACATCACCTATTCTGAGTCGCCAAATACATGGTACAGGATACAAATACAATTTTAAATATACAACATGAGCTGTGAGTTTTAATACAAATATTGTCTTCTAGACAGTATTAAAACTCAAAATAAGTCCTCAATACATTTATTAACACACTATTTCATAGAATAGTGAGGACTACTAATGCTATCGTCTTGACCATCACTCCGTTCCCCGACTAGTCCCTGCTATGTTCTCATTTCCTGAAGAGAACAATGAAAGTAAAAGGGTGAGTTCAACTAGCCCAGTAAGAAATATTATGACTAAGATAATGCAGAATAAATTATCATTAGCCTTCAACAATGTTAAACTGATAAAATACAATAGACATCAAGTTTAACTGCAGCGGAACAAGCAATCCATTAAAAGAGTCAAGTAGAGAATAAAATCTCTATCTTTTTTGATTTAAAAAGGTTTTTCATCACTTTTATCGCTGAGACTCAAACAATAAATAATCCACATCATCCCCACGACTACGACCAATGATATTCATTAGTATCACAACCACAAATTATCCATGCACTCTGACGAGGATATTCGTGTATTCATCAATGGTCATGATCATGCTAACAACTGTCCATTAATGCACTACGGGCCAATGAGGACTTTTACCACATCATTTGTAACATTACGGTCATGATTATACCGAATAATCCCTGGTCATAATCCTATCAAGTCCATCTATGCACTACAGGCCACAGATGACTTTCAACATAATATAAACATGAGGATGATGACAATGATATTCAATAAAACAAGTTCAAGAATTAATTTATCCAGGAACTAATAACGTCCAAATTGTCAACATGATACTTCTTTGTAGAGTAAAACTCAAGAATGCTCGGAAGAATATTTCCATGAAAAGATCTTTGGATGAAGCGCAATATCAAGGATATTCCACTAATTTCATGGAATATAGAAGTCAAAATTTAAACTTCTTGAGTATAATAAAAATGGAATAACAAAAGAAATCACCGTGCATGCGATAGACAAGATGCAGAAAAGTTATTCCAATGTAATAATAAATAATGAAACCAGTCATGCGTAAACGCATGACGCAGAATATTCCAACGTAATAATAAATAATGGAACCAGTCATGCGTAAACGCACGCATGAAATATTCCAACAAAATAATAAACAACGGAACCAGTGTCATGCGTAAAACGCACGAGATAGGATGTTCCAATGAATAATAAATAACGGAACCAGTGTCATGCAGCAACGCACGCATGTGATGTTCCAAATGAATAATAAAGAATGGAATAATGTAAGAATTTCACCATGTATGCGGTACTTGCATAGACAAAGTTATTCCAACATAATAATAAAGAATGGAATAATGAAGTTCTCTTTATGAAGACGAAAGAAAAGAAATAATACCCTCTACTAGTAAAAGAAGAGTATTCCGACTGGTAGGGCGAGGATATTATTGAAGAAAACTTGCACTACACTCAAAGCTTCTAAAAACTCTAAAAAATACCCTCAAGATTATAGAAGAATTCCCTGAACTTCTGGTGTGGTTTTCAATTCTAACTAAGCATCCTATTTATAGGAAAATAGAAAGGATACTATGCTGCACTGTGCAATAAAATATAATATATTCTATTTATAATCTAATAAAACAAAACTAATAAAATATTATATATATATATATATATATATATATATAATCGCATTATCATTCACGGGTTACAACCCCGTGAATCAACATCCCACCTCCAAATTCTCATCTCAAGCCTTTATATATATATATATATATATATATATATATATATATATATATATATATATATATAACTTATATATAAAAATAAACTTAATAAAGCACTCCTGACTTTTCCATGCCAACCAATTCATTTTGATTCCCATGAATGCTTTCCACTTATTCCACCCGTGGGCCCCACCTTATATTTATATATATATATATATACAGAATAATTTATACCGATTAGTATTAAAAAAAATGGGTAAATAAGCAAAATTTAAGTCAAATACTACATAAAATCCCCTCAATATTTTTAACAACATTTATCATCATTATTATAATTCACAATATTAATCGACTGTGTCATTCCTGTGAAATGGGGGGCTTTCCAATAAGGATTTCTCCTTATTATTGCGCAATTAGGTGACCAAACCTCTCCTTGCGTAACTTCTAGACATCGTTAATATTGTAAATAATAATATTAATAACTATGTCATCTCAATTATTAATTTAATAATATATAAAGTATCGACAATAATTGAATCAAATAACGTGAGATAATGTGCAACAATTACTGAAGCAATAATTGAACAAAACTGAGTGACTTCTCACGTAAGCATCAATAATCAATACCGTGTGCTACTATGCAACCACGCCAGACATCGTACTTTTACTACCGAGTAGTTCAACAGTTTTAACTGTAAAACTTCCGTCGTTATTTTCATAAAAATAATTTTGTCATTTTCTCAATCCGATAATAATTCCGTTATGGGGTCCACCAATGATTGTGCCGTCGTACGAATATTCTCTGTTAAAACGAATATTCCCCGACCAATTAAATATTATAAACAACTTGCGTACTTTGAAAAATTTATAAATATTACCCACAACTATAACATTATATCAAATTCATTCCATAATATTAAAAAAATGATATTTATTGAAAAATCATCTTTATTAAAAAGTTGGGGTCTTACAGTGCTTGAGCCTATAGCTGGGGCAGCAGCTGACTCGGACCCAAAGGAGTATCCTAAAGAGGGAGGGGAGCCCGAGGAGGAATTCGAAGAAGCACCTGAGGATAATTTGTTGGATGAGTTGATGGATAGGATTACAGAGTTGGATGACAGAGTCCATAAGTTGGAGGAGATGTATCAGGGGGAGCAATAGGCTGCAACATTGCTTGGGGCATTGGTGCATCACCTGGTAATTAGGAACGGGGATCTGGCTGACAAGCTGCAGGCATCAGACCAGAAGGCGGATAGGCTGAAGGATGAGAAAGAAGCTATTAGGACCCACTTGGGACATACCATTAATGGGTTAGACTCGAGGATACAGAGCCTCCAAACTGATAAGCAGATTATTACTACATTCTGGAGAGATGAGAGGAGAGACCATGCTCGGACCGCGAAGCTAACAGGTGAGTTAGAAGGCGAAGTAAGAGATAAGAAGGTTAGGATGGACAAGATGAAGTACGCATTTAAATCAGCACATGGGAGGTTCCAGCATAGGGTGTTTCACTTTCCACATGAGGAGTACCGGTCTAGACATACCATAAGCCGTGGGCTGGTGCTAGAGATGGCGGATGAAGAACATGAAGACGCCATTAGGCGGGGTCTTTAGTTTATTCGTGATGAACTTTTACTATTAGCGTTTAGAACGCTTAGCTGTGAAATAAAATTCGGTTTAGGTTTTTACCAAGTATTTTGGTTTAAGTGATGTAAATGGCTTAATGATATAAGACGATGAAATACCTTGGGTGTTATGTTTATAAATAAATATGATTTTATTTAAGTATGTGATGTGATGATTAAGTTCTCTTCTTATGAATGATATATTCTGTAGAGTACGTTATAAGATAATAACATTAAGTTCATTTTAAACAGATAGATGGCTAGAGGAAAACGTTGTCAAACAACCGAGGGTTCAGGCGGTAATGTTGGGGATCCACCGAACCCTATATAGCAGTTTGTAGAAATGTTAGTGGGGGCACTTTAGAATCAAACCCCAAATGCCAATAACCCTTCAGTGGACCAAGTGGCACACTTTAAGGACTTCAAGAGTGCGGGACCCCATGAGTTCAAAGGAACCACTGAATCCATCGAAGCTCAAACTTAGGTCATGGAAATTGAAAAGGCGTTCGCTATCGCCTGAGTAGGTGATGATCATAAAACAATCTTTGCCACTTAAATGTTGAAGGGTGAAGCCAACTTTTGGTGGGAGGCAAACCATACCAGGGCTGGAGAAGGTGTGATACATTGGGAAGGGTTTAAGAAAATCTTTTTCAAGAACTATTTTCTGGTTAGTATACAAAGTCTCATGGAGATGCGATTCCTGGAGCTGAAGCAAGAAGACATGACGGTACCTCAATATGCCGTAAAATTTAACGAGCTGGCGAGGTTCGCGCCTCACCAGGTCGACACTAAGGAGAGAAAAACGAGGAGGTTTGAGCAGGGTCTCAAACCATGGCTATATAGCAGACTCTCGGTGTTATAGACGAATAGCTTCGCGACTCTCCTGGAGAAAGCTATAATCGCTGAAGGCGGAAGTGAGGCCCTAATGAAATTTAACAAGGAAAAAAAGAAGAAGAATGAAGGAGGGAATCATGGGGAAGGTAGCAGTAGTAGTAGTGCAAACAAGAGGAAGTGGAACAATAACAACAGTAGCAGCAACAATTTCAATTCGGGAAACTCTGGGGGAAAACCAGGGGAAGTAAAGAAGAGAACTGAGGCATGCAAGGAGTGTAGAAGGAATCACTCGGTGGCATGTCTAAAAGGGAAGAATGTCTGCTTCAACTGCGGGTAGGAGGGGCACATCTCTCCCAATTGCTCTACACTAAAGAGAAATGGATGTTTCAACTATGGAGCATTGGATCATCAGGCGAGGAATTGCCCAAAGAAGAACTCAGCAGGAGGAAATGGAGGAAGGGGACCAAGCGATGGAAATCTCACGATTAATGGACCACCAACTCAGAATCTACCCACAACTAGGACTTTCAATATGACGGTTCAGGATGCGGTCGCATCCAGGGACATGGTTTCAGGTATCATTCCGATCAATGATATATCACCTTACATATTATTTGATTCGGGTGCTACTTGTTCCTTTGTATCGTATGAATTCTCCCAACGATTAAACTTACCCCGGGAAGAATTAAAATATCCTATGAATATAGAAGTTTCTAATAAGGAAATAATTCCCGTTAGCCATGTCTATAGGAATTGTGTTGTAGACATCAGGGGATATAAGTTACCTGTGGATTTAATTCCAATTCAATTAGGAGACTTTGATGTAATTCTAGGAATGGACTGGTTATTTAACCATGGAGCGATGATAGATTGCCAGAAGAAGCGTATAAACCTTAGGACTCCAGATCAGTCTAAGGTAGCATTATATGGAAGTAGGTCGCCGAGACACTCAAGTTGTCTGACGATTATGCAAGTGAGGAAGTTAATAAGAAATGGATGTGTAGGATATTTGGCCCATATCGTCGATACGCAGAAAAAAGGGATAGAGATGGGACAGATACCAGTAGTGAACAAATTTTCAGATGTATTTCCGGAGGAATTTCCAGGACTTCTGTCGGATCGGGAGGTCGAATTTGTTATAGATTTAGTACCGGGAATGACACCGATTTCAAAAGCCCCTTACAGAATGGCACCGACAGAAATGAAGGAGCTGATGGTACAGTTGCAAGAGTTATTGGATAGGAAGTATATTCAACTGAGTGTGTCTCCTTGGGGAGCACCGGTTTTATTTATGATAAAGAAGGACGGATCGATGAGACTATGTATCGACTAGCGAGAGTTAAACAAGGTGACGATTAAGAACAAGTGCCTGTTACCTAGGATAGATGATATGTTTGATCAGTTGAAGGGAGCAAAATATTTTTCCAAGATCGACTTGAGGACGGGATATCACCAATTAAAGGTGAGGAAGGAGGATGTACCTAAGACAGCGTTCAGGACTTGTTACGGTCACTACAAGTTCCTGGTGATGTCGTCCGGGTTAACAAACGTGCTAGCAGTGTTTATAGACATAATGAATCGAGTATTCAAGCAATACTTAGATAAATTCATAGTTATGTTCATAGATGATATCCTAATCTATTCCAAGACTCGGGAAGATCATGCTGAACACTTAAGGTTAGTGTTGGGGGCGTTGAGGAAAGATAAGTTATACGCAAAATTCTTAAAATGTGAGTTCTGGTTGGAGAAAGTTCAATTTCTGGGTCACGTGATCGATAAGAACGGAATCTTCATGGATCCAGAAAAGGTGGAAGCGGTTCAGAATTGGGAACAACCAAAGTCACTGACTAAAGTAAGAAGTTTCTTAGGACTGGCAGGCTATTACAGACAGTTTATCCAAGATTTTTGAAAGATAGCGGGAACGTTGACGAATTTAATGAAGAAGTTGGTACAGTTTATCTGGACGGAGAAGTGTGAAGAGAGTTTTAAGAAACTCAAAAAAAGGTTGAGTGAAGCACCAGTGTTGTCTTTACCCGACGATGCAGGTGACTTCGTGATTTTTAGTGATGCATCACACAAAGGACTTGGTTATGTACTTATGCAACATGGTAAAGTTATTGCGTATGCATCGCGTCAATTGAAGGATTACGAGAAGGGATATCCTACCCATGACTTGGAATTGGCAGCGGTAGTATTTGCCCTATAGATATGGAGGCACTATTTATATGGTGTAAGGTGTGAAATATACACGGACCATAAAAGTCTGAAGTATATCTTCACGAAAAAAGAGTTAAATATGAGACAGAGAAGATGGTTGGAGCTTATAAAAGATTACGATTGTGACATCTTATATCATCCAGGAAAAGCTAACGTGGTAGCGGATGCACTAAGCAGAAAAGGCAGTGGTAGGTTGGCAATGCTAACAGCTCAAGAGGAGTTAATTAAGGAGATGGCTAGATTGGAACTCGAGATAAAAAGTTCGAGGGAGCCAGAGGGGAAATTGTTTGCAATGGAGGCTCATCCGACTCTATTGGACAAAATCAAGGAAGCACAAGGCAGCGATGAGGAATGCGAGAAGGTGAGGAAAATAATTTCAGATAGAGAAGAGCTTAAATTCAGTATGGGTGGTAATGGACTATTAAAGTTTAAGAGGAGAATTTGGGTGCCAGCGGTGTCTGAATTAAAGGAAGAAATCTTGTATGATGCTCATAGCTCAAGTTACTCAATCCACCCGGAAAGCACAAAGATGTATCAGGATCTTCACCAATATTATTGGTGGCCCAATATGAAGAGAGAAGTCGCAGAGTGCATCAACAAGTGTTTAACATGCCAACGAGTCAAGGCGGAACATTAGAAACCGAGCCAGTTACTTCAACCTTTAGAAATTATAGAATGGAAGTGGGAGCATATCACGATGGACTTCGTCGTAGGACTTCCAACTACGCAGAAGGGTTACGATGCAGTATGGGTGATCGTTGATCGATTGACCAAGTCAGCGCATTTCTTGCCAATCAAGGTCAGATATACCTTAGATCAGTTGGCAAAACTTTATATCAAAGAGATCGTTTCCAGGCACGGACTACCTATATCAATTGTGTCGGATCGCGATTCATGATTTACAGAAAATTTTTGGAAAAGTTTTCAAGAATGCATGGGAACGCAACTAAGGTTTAGCACAACGTATCAACCTCAAACAGATGGGCAGAGCGAGAGAACTATTCAAACATTAGAGGACATGCTGAGAGCATGTGTTATGGATTTTAAAGGGAGCTGGTAGACCACCTACCGTTGGTGGAATTTACGTACAACAACAGTTATTACGCGAGCATCGGTACGCCACCTTATGAAGCTTTATATGGAAGGAAATGCAGAACGCCATTGTGCTAGGATGAAGTGGGAGAACGGCAATTTCTAGGGCCAGAATTGGTGCAGCAAATTGCAGATGTGATCAAAACAATACGAGCAAGGCTAGTGACGGCTCAGGATCGACAGAAGAAATATGTTGATCAACATCAGCAACAACGAAACTTTGATGTCGGCACTTATGTGTTTTTGAAAGTGTCACCTAGGAAAGGGAAAATGAGGTTTGGGAAGAAAGGAAAACTTAGTCCCAAATTCATAGGACCCTTTGAAGTGTTGAGGCGAGTCGGTGAGGTAGCTTATGAAATAGCTTTACCTCCGGAGTTAGAACATATACACATTGTGTTTCATGTTTCAGTCCTACGACCCTATAAGAAAGACTACAAGCATGTCATAGAGTATGAACCTATTCAGGTTTGAAAAGTCTTAACCTATAAAGAGGTTCCAGTGCAGATAATCGATAGAAAAGAACAAGTGTTAAGAAATAAGATAATATCTTTTGTTAAGGTAGTATGGAGGAACCACAACGCCGAAGAGGCTACGTGGGAACTCGAAGAGAAAATGATGAAAAATTACCCTAATCTTTTTGTTTGATGTGTAATGATTCTGGGGACGGAATCCTTATAAGGGAGGGTGAATGTAATATTTGAGTTTTTATGTAATTTAATAGTTATCAATAGACGAACTTATGTGAAACTCTAGTGTGACTTCATTTATTAGATGTATATGTGGTATACGTATATGTGATATTTTAAGATATGTGATGAGATGTATATAAATGGTTGGCTTAGTTTTATTTAACTATTTGATTTAATTATGGAATTAATTCTATTAATTTCGTGGGATAGCTTTAAAGCATGGGTTTGAGTTCGGAGAGGAATTTAGAAATGCGGACTACGTATTTGAGTTTGGAATGTCGAAAGTAGTCAGAATAGACTGTAACCACGAAAATGTGTCACGGTTGACTTTTTGGTCAGAGTCAACCAGTTGTCTTTTTCAAGGAAAAAGTCAACTATGAATTTTGGAGAAGATTTTGATGAAACGGATAGTTCCATGATGTCCGGAACGTTGACTTTAGTAGGAATCGATATAAGTATCGAACACATTCAGTTACGAAGGGAAAAAGGGCCAAAATGGGTTATTAATTGATTACATGATTAAAATAATATTTTAATTAAATAGTTGCAGCACCTGGGGGGTCCAAGAGACCATTAAATTGGGACAAGGAGGGAGCATGCACGTGTATTGCAATATGTTGAGGGAGAGGGAGTTACACTCCTTAATAAACCTAGACTTTTCCATTTCTCTAACCCCCATTTCATACTAAATTATTTTGATATTATATACTTATGATGTATAACTGATCATGGAGAGTTGATGACTATGGTAAATCAAAAGAGTATAACCTCTATATATGCAATCCATCTAAACTCATTTTTCCTTTTCCTAAAAGTTCCACCTAAGAGAGCAAATAGATAGTGAGAATGAGGGTGTGAGAGTTTGTGAGAATTTTGGAGTTTTCATAGGGGATTAATCAAGCAAGGAGAATCATTAGAAGTATTCAAACAAGAAGAATTCATCAAGGAGGTAAGCCTTGTAGTCTCTTTTTATGTTTTTGAGAAACTAGTGGAAAAGTGCGTGAATAATCATGAGAAATGCTTTGTTTTGAGGTTGTAATGCCATGCTAATGTTGGTTTCTGTTATGTGATGGTTAAGAATGAAAAATTCTAGTATATTACATGTTTCAAAATCATAAAAATTCAAGGAATTCATGTATGCATGCTAGGTGTTTAATATTATGCCTCTTAGATGTCAATTTGTTCAAATCATGTTAATTTCGTGAAGTTGATTATTGGGTTACGTACATATATGTTAGTATATGAGTTCTGGATAGTAGGAGCCTTTCCATGGCATGCTAGAATCAAAAATGTGGAGTTTTCACGAATTGAACTAAATTAAAATCTGTGACTTTTTGGGTTTTTTGGAGCCTTGGATTTGTGGGTTATATGACTCGATTAGTGTATGTAATAATTTTATAAAATAATATGTAGTATGAAGTCTAATCTACCCCAAATTTCGTTAGAATCGGAGTTATAATGAGCAAGTTATGAAAATCATAAGCAAGCATGTTCATTTCAAAATCTGCAGAAAATCTAGAATTTCCAGATTTTTTCTAAGTATAGAACCAGTGTTGGCCTGCTTTTCTATGTAGTTGGTTTGTGGTCTTAGCATGCTAGTTTCATAAATGTTATAATTTTTTAAAATACCTTGATTTATGAAATTTATTGTGTCCAAGTATCATGGTCATATCATCTGTAGATTAGTGGGAATAAAATCGTAAAAGTGGCTGCAAGAAACTAAAATTTGATGTCTTTCTTAGAACTGTTTTGGATCAGTCTGTCTTGGGGGAATTTTTGTCCACTATTTTTAACTTTAAATATCCTGGAAAAATTTGGAGTATTAATATAAAAAGATATGAAGGTCCTGTAAAACTTTGAGAAGTTTTGGCCATACGATTTGAGAGTTATGGATTTTACAGCTAAAGACACTATTTGAAAAGATACCCGAATAACTCTCTGTGTATAAGTCCAAATATTACGAAATGTTTACTAAAAGTACATGTATATAATAGGAGCTAACCCTAAAAATTTTAGAATTTTCGGAGCTAATCTCGATTTATGAAAAATCTGAGAATATTTGGTTATTATGGACTATTTAAAAATAGTAGATGGATTTTAAAAATTCCGAAAAAAAATATATGTTCAATGTGGGACTAGATTCCGCAAAATCCCAGAAAAGAAATATTTTTGAGACTGATTTAGTATTTTTCATATAAATGATATTATATGGATAAATGAGTTTAATTAAATATATGATGTCAAAAATAAGGAAAATAAGGTTTTCCGATTTGAGACCTCTAAGCATGTTTTATGCATATATATTTTTGATGGAGGTTTTGGTCCATAAAATGTCAGAAATTTATGTTTCCCAGATTCTTTTATTTAACCACGTGGCCTATACGTAGCAACATGTTATGTAATTGAATTGTATTTGAATACGTGTTAGTTTAATCATCTTATTAAAATAAAAGGGAACCATTACACTTTGAAGTGGTGTTCAAGAACAAAATTGCTTAATGTGACACATGTGAATAGGTTACGTGAAGGGCTAGTAGATAGCGATAAATTGTAGAAGACGTATCACGCAAGTTTCCTAACCCTAAGTTCTATTGAGCAATTATTCAATCCTTACTCATTGTTATTGCAGTGAGGGTTAGTAATGGACTTGTGCTATTTATTTTTTCGTACAAGTTCCTTTGTAGTAATGTTAGATAACAACAATTTCTTTGCAAGTGTTATTGATGATTACCCAGTTATTATTACAACTGCTATACTTTAAAGTTCTACTTCTTTAACGAACTATTTCCAAAGATGTTTTCTGCCTTTTTGTTTCGGCTAGATATTATTGATGATAAATGATATACCATTTGAACAATTCAAATCCTTTGAAGCTATTTAATGTTTTTCAATCCAAAACTTCTTTGGTGAGGTCCCGCACGAATACTAAGATGAACAACCTGAATAATCGAGAAAATAGATGTCGGGCATATAGTCCCATTTATGCTTATGCAGTTAAACTTTATACTTGTGCACAATGTAGGGTACGATAGGCTGATCACCTAGAGTACTTGAAGTGACTGTTTGCAATCTATTTGATTGTTAAACCATCTGATGGTTTTCGATGAAATAAAGTAATGTTCAGGGTATCTAACACCCCTTAGTATGCTATTGAGAATTCCAGAACTCTTATCTTGATATTCCAGTTTATCTCATGATAATTATTTCAACTGTTGAGAAATATTCATACTAATGCTTTTACTTCTGATGTATGTTCTCAAACTACTTTATATACTTGCTGGGAAATTTGTGCTCATTCTTGCTTAAACCTTTCAATTAAGGCTAATAACGCTAAGGACTCGGGCAAGGACAAGGGAAAGTCTAAGATGAAATGATGAGAGTTATTTATGTAATAAGTTATATTTCCGCATATGATGTAATGTAGCGATAAACGTTAAGTTAAAGTTTCAGTTTATTTATGGTTGTAAAGACTTGGGATTTTATTTGAATAGATATGTAATAGATATTATTATTATTACTATTTCTGAAGTTTATGTGGTTAGATGGTTATGTATGTGTATCGTGAGCACCATGTCCTGTAATCGATGTTACACGGATTTGGGGGCATCACAGTGGGGCTCACCCCTCCGGCTCGGTCCAATATGAGTCGCAAAGGAGGTCTCACAAGCTGAAAAAGTTAAATTAGGAAAAAAGATGCTACGCGATTGAGCAGAAAAGCCTGAAATCTTGGCTTTCTGAGAGCAAACTGCGGGTCTATATATCACTCATTGGTATTCGCCCAGACACAGGGTTTACTATATCGATGATCACAACTGTTGCAAACTACACTCGGCAATACCTCATGAAGGTTTGATGCCATCAGTTCGGGGTCGTAACTCCATAACATTTCCCCCAACGGGGATTTCATACAAGTTCATCCGTTGATGTACACGTCAATGAAGGTTAAGCAACCTTGATGACATTTAGCCGTTGGCAAGTAAATCTAGCGAAGCATCGAAAACCATCTGATGATCTCATCCGTTGATGCACACATCAACAAAGGTCAAGCAGCCTTGACATTATCCCCAGTAGGGATCTCATCCGTTGATGTACATTTTAGCGAGGGTCAAGTAGCCCTAACAACACAAATTTTTGGCAGTAACTCCGACAAAGCAATGGAAAGACTTAGCGATACAAACCAGGGAAGACCATCCTCATTGGGGAGGACCGATGATGGAGTATGTTATACAAATTCTCCTCAGATAAAACTCATCCCCACAGGTCTCTTGTATATGAGAGGTACATCCTCAGTGGGAAATCGGCACTAAGGATTAAGGACTTTGGTGATAACCCCAACGTCAACATCCTGGAAGCTTTGGACCATACATCCAAGAAGTTTATCCGAGTCATCAGTGATAACTCCAGTCCCCATCAAAAGTCGTGGGAACAGTTATCACATCCCGTTGGAAAACGATCCAACAAACCACATACATCATGCATATACATCATGTTACAGTACATTGCATAATGATTATCTTGTCACATTTCAAGTGTCTAGTATTCTTTATCCTATCCATGCCATTACATTGCATGAATATGATAAAGAAGGGCATCTGTAGACACTCGAAATTTTTCATTCCTGTTACTAACATTGCAGGAGGGCAGAATCGTCTTTCAGAGATAACCCTGGAGGACAAAGCAGTTCCAATTCCAGAGACAACCCCAGAATTATTAGTTTTACATCTCGAAGACAACCCCGAGATACCCAATTCCAGTCCCGGAGACAACCCCGAGAGTTTCAATTTCAACCTCGGAGACAACCCCGAGGAATGCAGTTCCAGTTTTGGATACAACCCCGGAATCCTCAGTTTTTCATCTCGGAGACAACCCCGAGATACTCAATCCCGGAGACAACCCTGGGAGTTTCAGTTTCAACCTCGGAGATGTAACGACCGAGAAATTCGGATCCTTTATAAAATAATTTTAATAAATAAAATAATGAATAAAATTATATTATTTATTATAGTTATGTGTTAGTAAGATGAATGTCGTTCTATAACCTAGAAACATCGAAACGTCGTAGTATTTTGACTACGTAAGAGAATTAAAGTGATTGAATTTCCAAGACGAAAATAAAAGTTTTCAAGAAATTTTTTGAAAAATATTATTCATTGATTTGTGCTCGGGAATTATTTTTAAAATTCCAAGAAATACGTAACGATAGAATATCGAAGTAAGTTGGATTATGTAATAATAATTCAAGTATGGAAAATGTAATTTTTTACATGCGGACGTAATTCGAGAATGTTAGGGAAAATGAAGCGTTAGAAGCTAATGTGATGATCGTATGATACGTATGTATTGTACGAGGTAAAGAATACGAGTATGATACGAAGTATTGTACAAGTATGTATGAAGGATGGAATATTGTATATTATGAATGAGTATACGAATTAGAATACGAGAATAATACGTAAACAATACGTTATAAGGCTTTAAGCCAAATGAATTGGACTTGTAGGATTGTGTAGTAATTTGTAGAGTCTAATAAAATTGAATGTGCAAGCCCAAGAGTTTGTTAATATAAAGCCCAAGTAAGTTGTTAATACAAGCCCAAAGCTTAAGTTAATCAAATTTAAACTTAAGCCCAAGCTATGATCCATTGAATTGAGGTGATCCATGGGGCAACCCATGATCATGTGGTTATTCTTGGTGATCAAGATAATTGTGTAATGACCAAGCAAGGGATAAGTTTTGTGGAGGCCAAGTTAACTTAGTAAGTAAGTAATGAATAGTAAGGAGGCTTGATTAAGGAGGTGGGATGGCCTAAATGACTAAACTACCCTAACCTTAGCAATCCTATAAATAGAGAGCTTGGATTTCATTTGTTGGTTGCTCATTTCATCCAACAACTTTCTATTACAAAGTGCTTATTGGTTAGAGATAATAAGTTAGGAAAAGTTAGACTTTGAAGCAAGAAGTAAGAACAAGAAAGTTTCAAGTGATCATCAAGGGTAAGACTCATGTCCATTAGTCTTCCATCTCTACCATTGTTGTAAGTGTTGGGCTTCGGCACAGAAACGCACAGCGGAAATTAAAATTTTAAAGCAATTTCTGAAACCCTAAAACAGGATCCATGCGAAAAATCAATTAATTCAGAGGTTTAGAGATTATACCAGATATGAAAAACGAGAATCTGAAACCGACTGCGCCTCGAATCTCCAACACAATACAAACTGATTGCACCTCTACTGTATCCACACGAACGCCGCACGAACCGTCGAACGATTCTGCAATAAGAAGGACTTGCGGTACTAGCCACCAAAAGGAATGGATTTTCTAAAACTGTTTTCTCTCTAGTCTCTCTCTAAGAGCGGCTAGGGTTTTTCAATTATGATATCACCCAAAGTAGCTGCTATATATCATATATATAGTAGTTAAAAGGAATTAATCAAATCAAAACCTAATTTCATAAAATCCAAATTTATATATATATATATATATCTCTTAATTAAGTCTTACTTAATTAATATACATATATACAAATTATCCTTTTAATTTAAATTAAATGATTTAAATACTATTAATCATATTAATATATTTAAATCCTTAAAATTTAAATTAATTCCCTTTTAAATAACGTTCTATGTGTGTGACCCTATAGGTTATTATTACGTTGGCAATAATTTTAAAATCATATTATAAAATTATAAACAGTGAGCGGCATCTAGTAATGCATCACTGCTACCCAAGTAATAATAAGATCGATGATTCGATGCAACCTTTTAAGTGACCAATGTTTCAATGTAATTTAATCCTTTTAACCTTAATATCCTAGATTAAACTCGAGTCATGGAATGTGTCATACTCTTCATAATTTAATATGAGTTTTCTTGATCAATGAGTAGACTATATGAAACAAATCACTATTTGAGCATGGCCATGCATTTCATAGTTCTACTCAATCAAGAGGCCTATGGATATCACCCATAATATATAGGATGGTTAAATTCCATCTAGATCACTCATATTTCTCACACGATTAATGATGAACCCAATAATCACCTTTATAGTCCACCTATTAAAGGTGACATTTGATGATATCAAAGTACATAAATTCTCGTGTAGTAGTAATATATAGCGATTTCGTGCCTGGAGGACCATTACATCATTG
The DNA here is from genome assembly GCA_020205605.1 of Panax ginseng. Lineage (NCBI taxonomy): Eukaryota > Viridiplantae > Streptophyta > Magnoliopsida > Apiales > Araliaceae > Panax > Panax ginseng. Next base: position 72,503,472 of record CM035149.1, read on the forward strand.
TCACTATGAGAATTGCTAATGACACTTCGCATAATACTCCATATAGAATTCTCATGGTGGGTCTGTCCAGTACATCGTTCTCTAACATGTATCTATGCATTGACTTAATATCTCATTTATTTATGACCAATGAGATTTGGTCATCAGTCAATCCACATACTAGTCTCAATGAATCATTGTTGTCCCATCAACAATGATACTCGACTAGGGACATTTAAGAACAGTAATACTAATGGTAATATATAATCTCATGTTCAAGTCACATACTTGAAACTATATAATTTGTATCACTATTCTAAGGAATTTTATTATGTTAACAATTATATTACGCAGTAAATAAAACCATAATAAAATCATATATTTATTCAATCAAATATAATATCAAAACGTTAAGCAATTATATCAAATAATTGGCCTCTAGGGCATAAACTCTAACAGTAAGACCCCAACTTATTATAAATGAAATTAAATTTCCTCTATTTATTATAATAAGGGTTGATTTGATTAATGTGGTTAGTTATGGGTAAAATGAGCAAATATTTCAAATAAACAAGTGGTTATAAAATATTCATTGTTGTTGGGGAATATTCGTTTGGTCGTGGAATATTTTTACTCTCGAGAAATATTCGTACAACGGTGCAGCCTTGTGTGGGCCCCATAACGGAAAGCGATTGGATGAAGAAAATGACAAGTATAAGTTGTTTATAAATAATCTACGTAGTTATTCTCAAGTATCTTGTTGAAATACTCGGTGGTTAAAATACAGTAGCACACGGTATTGCACCAATTATTGATTCTTATGTAAGAAGGTACTACTCAATAATTGTTACAGTAATTACTGTTCAATATTTTATTTTATTAATAATTGCTGCGTTGATATTTTATATTATTGTTGTTTCAATAATTGTCATTACATAGTATTTTCCATTATTGGATCAATAATTCATATTATTTGAATGATATTATTAGATAGCAATATTGGCAATGTCTAGAAAGTTCTGTCTAAGGAGAGGTTTGGTCACCTAATTGCGCGCCAGTAAGGAGAAATTCTTATTGGAAAGCCCCCTCTTTCTTGGGAACGGCCTGGTTGTCGATATTGTGATTCTATAATATTATTTGTGAATAATTAATTATTGATTTATATGACAAGGAAAATATTCATTTTATGTGGATATAGATGGAGAAAATTTTTAACGTGACAATTGTTGAAAATTGTTATTTTATCTTTTTCTGATAAAATAATTCATTTAAATATATTATTATATTATAATAATATAATAATGGTGATATTTTTATAATGAATGTGGGATATATGAATATATGAGGAGGAAGAGTATTTTTATTACTTAAAATATTTAAAACATGTTTTGTGTGTTGGTGGACCCCATTTCTTGACTAAAATTTGATTTTAGCCTGTAAAATCGTCCGTATGTGGATTTCGGTCAACATCTGCTTGGAATTTGGAAAAACTTTCTTCTGCAAAGTTGTAGAGAATTAAATTTCTTATGGAATGGACATAAGATTTGAATTTTTCTAAAAAAAGAGCTATTTATTATGAATTATTGAAGTTCCAAAGTTCCGGAATAATTAATTTTTGAAGTTTAAAATATTTTAATTAAGAAAAACTTTTTTGTTATTTTTGTGGGGTAGATGGCTGATGATTTTGGTCTGGTGTGGTTTACGTAGGAATATAATTTGAAAATATTAATATTTTATTAAATTTTTTGCTTTGGTGTTCTAAGCATTTTCCTATAAATAGGATACTTAGGTTAGAATTGAAAATCACACCAGAAACAAGTTTTCTCTCTCTTTCTCTCTTTATATTATCGAGCGTATTCTTGTGAGTATTTTGATACTTTGAGTGTTGCTATATCTGGTGCAAGTTCCGTCAAGACTATATCCAAATATTCCACTCGAAATGCCTTTTTCGAGGTAAGTGGGATGTTATTTTTTTTATAAATGATATTAATTCTTTCAATATCATTATGCCGAAATATTGGTAAGATTTTTCTTGTAAAATTCTTGTCTTTTAGTGTTTGGGGTTACTATTCACGTATACGGCACTATTCACGATACTGACACTATTCACTTAATACTACTTATTCACGTAAAAAATTAAATTTTCATTTTTTGTCCAAAATATCTATTATGGATACTAGCTCTAATTGTATCCATGTTTTGATCATTCTTGAATTTTACTCCACTATGGTTATTTATGAGGTATTTTTGGACATGGATAAACCAAATACTAATCCTTAATATTTATTCTTTTGTTTCACTGGATTCGTTTTTTTTTAAAAATATTTTCATCATCCTCACCCTAAATGATGATATTACTGAATATCTTTGGCCTATAGTGCAAAGATGGTTGATTTTCTTATAAATATCTTTGGCCCGTAGTGCAAAGATAAAAGCAGTGTTGAGATGAACACGACTAATCGATGAATATCTTTGGCCTATAGTGCAAAGATGAATATTTGCTTCAAGATGTATGTTGATTGATGTTACAGGGATAAAATATTGATGATAAACTTTTAAATTCATAGAAGAAAGTAGATTTCATTCTCTACGTAACTCTTCTAATGAATTATTATTTTCGCTGCGAATATTGATTTAAAACTTGTTGTCTATTGTATTCTATTAGATTTTTTTCCCTGTTGAAGACTAATGATAATTTTTTCTATATTATCTTAGTCATAATATTCTTTACTGGGCTAGTTGAGATCACCCTTTTCCTTTTTGTTCCATTTTTCTTCTCAGGAGGCGAGAATGTAGCAAGTACTAGTCGGGGAGTGGAATGATGGTTCTAGAAGTTGTTTTAGTAGTCCTCACTATTTTGTAAAATAGTGTATCAATAATTGTAATGAGGACTTATTTCAGTGTGGATATTGTCTAGAAGATAATATTTGTATTTAAACTCACAGTTTAAGTGTTGTCGTATTTTGCACGACAATTGTATTAATAATATTGTAGTTGTTTCTGTACCATGTGTTTGGCGACTCAGAATGGATGATGTATACCTATTTCAGGGGTGTCACAGTTGGTATCAGAGCTTAGGGATATGGTCTCTGGCGGAGATCGGGGAATTGAACTAGGAGGGGATAGACGAGTAAATCCTTTGCTAGTGTGTCCTACCTAAAATAATTTGTTGGTTGGTTAGTATATAGGGATATTATGTGATATGTTGATTTCTTTAATTAACCCTTGTTTTATGGAAGTATTTAAGAATGGTGACTGAGAATGTTAACAGTGGAGTACATGAGACCGTGGAGACACCTTTACCCACCAATGAGGAAAACGTGCAACAGGCCGGCAATGTTCCTCCTGTAAAAAACTTCACTGATCAGACGATGAACGATGGAATATTTAGAAGCTTTTTATAGTTCATGCAAAATCAGACGAAGGAGACTCGTGTACAAAATACAGGTGGAAATGATAGCAACGCATGGTTTGTCACAGCCAAGCAGTTCAAAGAGTTGGGACCACCGAAATTCTGGGGAAACCCGGATCCGATTAAGACGGAGACGTGGGTCAAGCAAATTACCAAGTTATTCGACGTCTTGGGATGCACGGAGGAACAGAAGGTTCCATTCGCAACCTTTATGTTCCGTAACGAGGCAGATTATTGGTGGGAATCTGTGAAGCTTACCCATCCAGCCGCACCCAGCATATCTTGGGAAACGTTTCAAAAACTGTTCAATGACAAGTACTTTCCTGAAAGTATTCGTCATATGAAGGAGGTAGAGTCTATTAGACTGGAGCAGAACAACATGACGGTGTCCCAGTACGAGGCGAAGTTTGCAGAGTTATCCAGGTTTACACCTCATTTGGTGGAGAATGAGGAACGTATGACGCGGATGTTTCTGAGAGGTTTGAAACCTGGCATACGTTAGTGTCTTATTTCTCATAAATTTTCTCTATATTCAGATGTTATCAACAGGGCTCAATTATTAGAGCGAGATAACGAGTACGTTCAACCGAGGGACCACAACCAGGATCATACCAGTGACAGCAGTCATCAGAACAACGATAATCAGCTGAGAAAGAAAAACACGGACAAAAGCGGTAACCACTCTGGTGGTAATCATGGCCATGAAAATAGAAGAAGCGAGTCGGGGGGAGATTTTAAAAAGAGGAGATTCAACAATGACAATTCGAAGACGTCAGCACCAGCAGCAATTGGTTCTAAGGGAGGAGAACGACCACCGGTTGTATGGTATAAATGCGGGAAAGAGGGACATATTAGCCCAAACTGCCCACAACAGTTCAAGGTATGTTATAATTGTGGAAAGGAAGGACAAATCGCTTGAGATTGTACTGTAGCAAAATCAAGTCCAGCGAGGATGGTGACTCAAAAGGCTGTCCCAGAAAAGTCAAAGTCAACGGTTCCTGGAAGAGCGTTTGTCGTGACTAGTCAAAATGCGAGGAACCCAAACGAGGTGATCACGGGTAAGCTAATCATAAATTCTTACAAAGTTTATACCTTACTAGATACCAGTGCTACCCATTCATTTATCTCTCCTGCTTGTGCTCAACGTTTAAACTTGACTCCGGAGAAATTAGACTTTGATTAATCTGTGGAGACTCCGTTAGGAGAAACTTTCATTACATCCATTGTTTATAAATCTTGTTTGATCCAAGTTGGCACCATCACATTACCTGTTGACCTTATCTCTTTAAAGATACTTGCACTTGACGTGATTTTAGGAATTGATTGGTTAACTACTCATCATGCCAAAATTGATTATTTTCGTAAGGTTGTTAGTTTTCATATTCCTAACCAACCTGTTGTGCAAATTCAAGTAACTAAACCACTAAAATCAATCACTGTCATATCAAGTGATAAAGTTATTCGTTTATTGAAAAACGGATGTCAAGCTTTCTTAGCCCATGTTATGGATTTGAATAAAGACACGTCAGATTTGAATAATATTCCTGTTGTTAGTAAATTTCCTAACGTATTTCCTGAAGAACTTCCCGGTCTACCCCCAGAACGTGAAGTTGAATTCTTATTGATCTTGAACCTGGTACAAAGCCCATTTCTAAAACCCTATATCGAATGGCTCCTATTGAACTTCAGGAGTTAAAGGTTCAACTACAGGAGTTGTTGGACATCGGTTTCATTCGTCCTAGTACATCTCCTTGGGGTACTCCTATTTTATTCGTAAAGAAGAAAGACGGGAGTATGCGACTTTGTATCGACTACCGGGAATTAAACCATGTCACTATCAAGAATAGGTATCCGCTACCTCGCATTGATGACATGTTTGACCAGTTGCAAGGAGCACAATTCTTTTCAAAGATCGATCTTCATTCTGGATATCATCAGCTGAAGATTAGAACTGAGGATATCCCAAAGACTGCCTTCAAAACTCGGTACGGGCATTATGAATTCTTGGTCATGTCTTTTGGATTGACTAATGCTCCTGCGACTTTCATGGATATGATGAACCGAGTATTCAAGGAATATTTGGATCAATTCATTGTGGTCTTTATTGATGACATCCTCATATATTCCAAAAGTCGTGAAGATCATGAGCACCATTTGAAGCTGGTACTCCAAAGGCTGCGTGAAAACAAGATGTATGCCAAGTTGAAGAAATGCGAGTTCTGGCTTGAGGAAGTAGCATTCCTTGGGCACATAGTGTCAAAACACGGAGTATCTGTTGACCCAGCGAAGATAGAAGCAATACAAAGTTGGGAGAAACCGAAGTCGGTGACCGAAGTACGTAGCTTTCTGAGCTTAACTGGTTATTATCGGAGATTCATGGAAGAATTTTCTCGAATAGCTACTCCGTTAACTCAGCTGACTCGGAAAGATACAAAATTCGTATGGAGCGAGGAATGTGAGAAGAGTTTTCAAGAGCTCAACAGGAGACTCATTTTAAGCACTGCTCGACAATACCACCGTCTGGTTCAGATGGATTTGTTATCTACAACGATGCTTCAGGCAAAGGGTTTGGATGTGTTCTCATGCAACATGGGAAAGTCATAGCCTATGCCTCGCGACAACTTAAAGAATATGAGAGGAATTATCCTACTCATGATCTAGAGTTGGCGGCAGTCATTTTCGCGCTAAAGATCTGGAGGCACTATCTATATGGGGAGAAAGTGGAGATATATTCAGACCATAAAATCCTCAAATATTTCTTAACTAAAAGGAACTCAACATGCGGCAACGACGTTGGCTCGAGCTATTGAAAGATTACAACCACACCATTCAATACCATCCTGGAAAAGTGAACGTGGTAGCTGACGCGCTGAGTAGAAGATCATATGCGGGAACGAGTGCGATGTTGTCAACACAAAGGCCCATTTTGTGTGATTTATAAAAGATGAAGATAGAATTCAAGAATCCGGGGACCCATGTGATGATGTCAAGTATACGTATAGAATCGACTTTAATCAAAAAAGTTAAAGTTGCTCAAGGCATAGACCCGGAGCTGATGCGTATGAAGAAGAAAGTACAAGAAGGTGCTATTCCAGAAGCAAGAATCGATGAAGAAGGGATACTTCGAGTCCACTCCAGACTTTGTGTTCCTAACGACTCTGATTTGAAGAACAAGATCATGATGGAGGTACACAATACACCATTTGCAATCCATCTTGGAAGTACCAAAATGTATCATGATCTTCGACATACATTTTGGTGGAACAATATGAAGAGAGAGATTGTAAAGTTTATCTCGAGGTGTTTAACTTGTCAACGTGTAAAGGCGGAACATCAAGTGCCTAAGGGTCCATTGCAACCACTTGAGATTCCAAAATGGAAGTGGGAACACATTACCATGGATTTCGTTATGGGTCTTCCCACGGTTTCTCAAGGCATAAATGCTATTTGGGTTATTGTTGATAGATTAACCAAGTCTATCATTTCTTGCCGATACGGGAGACTTATTCCCTTGAACGTCTTACTCGTATGTATGTAAATGAGATTGTGAGATTGCATGGCATGCCAGTATCCATAGTTTCGGATCGTGACCCAAGATTCACATCACGATTTTGGGTTAGCTTGCAAAAAGCTCTAGGCACGGATTTACAATTCAGTTTGGCATACCATCCTCAAACGGACGGACAATCAGAGAGAACTATTCAAACTCTTAAAGATCTATTAAGACTCTATGTCCTGGACTTCAAAGGGAGTTGGGATAAGTATTTAGCATTGGTGGAATTCTCCTATAACAACAGTTATCAGGCAAGTATAGGTGTGGCTCCATTTGAAGCATTGTATGGACGAAAGTGTCGCTCTCCAGTATGTTGGGACGAGGTGGGTGAAGCAACATTGTTAGGACCAGAGTTGGTACGTATGACTACAAAAAAGATCCAAATGATTCGACAACGTATACAAACGGCACGGGATCGAAAAAAGAGTTATACGGATCTTCATCAAAAGGGCATGGAATTTAGTATTGGGGATCATGTATTGTTGCGTGTGGCTCCATGGAAAGGAGTTACAAGATTTGGTAAAAGAGGAAAGCTCAATCCACGATTTATTGGTCTATTTCAGATTCTTGACCGAGTAGGAAATATGGCCTATAGACTCGCATTAACTCCAAGTATGTCTCATGTTCATAATGTTTTTCACATATCTGTGCTACGTAAATATGTGAAAGACCCGAATCACGTTATTGAGTTAGAACCGGATGAGATAGCCGAAGACTTAACGTATGAACAGGTACCTGTCAAGATCTTGGATAGGAAGGAGCATGTCCTTCGCACAAAGGTCATACCACAAGTCAAAGTTTTGTGGAGGAACCATGCTATTAAGGAAATGACCTGGGAGTTGGAAATAGAAATGAATTGCGCGCCAATAAGGAGAAATCCTTATTGGAAAGCCCCCTCTTTCCTGGGAACGACCTGGTCAATTAATAGTGTGAATTATAATAATGATGATGAAGTTTGTTTTATTAGTATTATTAATGTAATAAAACAGAAAAGCTTTTTATATAAAATAGAATACTTTTATAAAGTTATTCGTTTTATTAGACTATAAATAGAATATATTATATTTTATTATGCTTAGTGTTTTGCATAGTAAAATCTTTTTATATAAAACAGAATACTTTTATAAAGTTATTTATTTTATTAGACAATAATTTGAATATATTATATTCTATTATGCATAGTATTTGCATAGTAAAATCTTTTTATATAAAACAGAATACTTTTATAAAGTTATTCGTTTTATTAGATCATAAATAGAATATATTATATTTTATTTAAAAATATTTTGTTTTATTAGAATATTTTATTAAATCAATCTGGACCGTCCGTTTAAAAGTGAATCAATCTAGGTCGTTCATGAATTAGTTACTATTCAATCCATTCTCCTATAAATAGAAGCTCATTCCTTCATTATTTCTTACAAATTCACTGAAACTCTAGAGTGAGAAACTGTAGAGAGAATTCTTCTTCTATAATCTTGAGCGTATTTCTTTAGAGTTTAAGAAAGCTTTGAGCATAGTGCAAGTTTTCTTCAAGTATATCCCCGCCCTACCTGTCGGAGTACTCTTCTTTATAAGGTAAGGGATATTATTTGTTGTACTCGTAAGGGGTATTATTTCTTTCGTATTCATGAAGAGAACTTCTGTTATTCCATTCTTTATTATTATGTTGGAATAACCTGTCTATGCGAAGTACCGTATATATGGTGAAATTCTTTTATTATTCCATTCTTTATTATTATGTTGGAATAACTTTTTTACATCAAGTACCACATACATGGTGAAATTCTTCCATTATTCCATTCTTTATTATTACGTTGGAATAACTCATGTCTATCAATCCGCATACATGGTGAAATTCTTCTATTATTCCATTCTTTATCATTCATTGGAATATCCGTCCGATTGCGACATTACCTGACCGGTTCCATTAATTATTATTCTCATTGAATAACTCCGTCTGCATAGCGGTCTATCGCATGCATGGTGATTTTGTTGTTATTCCATTCTTTATTATTCTCATTGAATATCCTCGTGTGCGTGCGAATTTCGCTTTGACTGGTTCCGCTTCTTTATTATTCGCCGAATATCATGTTTGCAAGTTCGCACGACCAGTTCCATTCTTTATTATTATTATTGGGAATAACCTGTTATCATCCCGCTATATCATATGGCGATGGTGAATCCTTACATCATTCCATTCGTTATTATTCTGTTGGAATAACCTGTATATGTGGATTACCACATACATGGTGAATAATCCTTTATATTCATTTCTAATTAAATTGTGGAAATGATCTATTTACGTGGATTATGATGAAAGTCATAATATAAGCATTGGACTGTTGATTATGATGAAAGTCATAATAAAAGTATTTTACTAATGAAAATCATGGGTATATGTAGTATTAGTAAGTGTTATGATAAGTTATGTTGGTTATTATGTGAAAACATGAAAGTTTCTTAGAAATCACAAAAGATTGAAAATCAGATTTTGGTGAAAATGGAATATGAAATTCAATTGACCATATCTCCTATTCTATTTCAAATTTTTGAGTGTGGTCAAGTCCTAGAGTTAGATCTATGAGTTTTCTAACTTATCCAAGTGGAATCACTGGAAAAGGTGTTGTAGATTTTCGTGTGGACTGATTTTAACAAAGGAGTCAAGAACTAAAAATTTCCAAAAAAGCTACTGCCCAAAATTTTGTAAGGGCTATTTCGGCCACTTAATTTGTGAGAAAACTTTCAGCCTTTTGGGACATGAAAATATATGGTATAAAGTACCTCCTGTCCAAAAATGAGTTCATTCCGACTTAAACTGAGCAAGTTATGACCATTTAAATATTTAAGTTTTTCCGACGAAAAATGCTATAACCGGAGTTCTATAACTCTGATGACCATGAAATTTAAATTGGAAGATCACGTTAACATGTATAAGATCCTGCCAAGATTTGGAAATTTCTGGAGTTAAACTTGAGGTAGCTAATTTCTTAAGGAATTAATTAGAAATTAATTTTTGAAAAATAGTAAATGAATTTTAAAAATTTCGAGAAAATATATGTTCAATATGGGACTATATTCTGTTAAATCCCAAAAAAGAAATATTTTTGGGACTGATTTGGTATTTTTCATAAAAATGAACTAGTTATGAGTAAATAAATTAAATATGTTATGTGAAGTAACAAAATTGGTAAATAGGATTTTATGGCTTGAGAATCCTATATAGGGTATATGCAGATTTTTGATAAGGGATTTGATCATTGGTGATGAAATCTTATGAGTATGACATTTTTGAATGATTAAATGCATTATTTGGTAAAATGTAAACAATTGAAATAAATTGTTTATAAGTTTAAGAAGTGATTAAAATATTATTATAATATTAATAATATTAGATTATGAGTTTATTAAGTGATTGATAATATTTGGATAAATTTAAAGTCTTTAAATATTTATCCTTCTTTTCGTTTGATTAATGTTTATATCATTGTCATCATTCTCATGTTTATATTGTGATAAAAGTCATCTTTGGCTTACGTGCATAGATGGACTTGGTGTGATTATGACCAGGGATTATTCGGTATAGTCATGACCGTAATGTGACGAATGATGTGGTAAAAATCCTCAGTGGTCTGTAGTGCGTTGATGGACAGTTTTTGGTATGATTATGACCAGGGATTATACGGTATAGTCATGACCATTGATGATTTAATGAATATCCTTGGCTGTGGTACATGGATTATTAGATGATGTGGTTTATTTATTAAGTTGAGTCTCAGCGATAAAAATTGATGAAAACATTTTAAATCATAGAAGATAGTAGATTTTATTCTCTACTTGACTTTTCTAATGGATTGTTGGTTCCGCTGTAGTTAAACTTGATGTCTATTGTATTTTATCAGTTTACCATTGTTAAAGGCTAATGATAACTTATTCTGCATTATCTTAGTCATAATATTTCTTACTATGCTAGTTGAGCTCACCCTTTTTGCTTTCATTGTTCTCTTCAGGAAATTAGAATATAGCTGGGACGAGTCGGGGAAACGGATTGACAGTCCAGATGATAGCATTAGTAGTCCTCACTATTCTATGAAATAGTGTGATAATAAATGTAATGAGGACTGAATTTGAGTTTGTATACTGTCTATGAGGACTCCATTGAGAGTGGATATTGTCTAGAAGGCAATATTCTTGTTTAAACTCTCAGTTTATGTTTTGTCATATTTTACACGACAGTTGTATAATTAAGTTGTATTTGATTTATGTACCATGTATTTGGCGACTCAAGATGGGTGATTTATACCTATTTTTAGGGGCGTCACACGTGTATTGTAATATGTTGAGGGAAAGGGAGTTACACTCCTTAATAAACTTAGACTTTTCCATTTCTCTAACCCCCACTCCATACTAAATTGTTTTGATATTATATACTTATGATGTATAACTGATCATGGAGAGTTAATGACCATGGTAAATCAAAAGACTATAACCTCTATATATGCAATCCATCTAAACTCATTTTTCCTTTTCCTAAAAGTTCCACCCAAGAGAGAAAATAGATAGTGAGAATGAGGGTGTGAGAGTTTGTGAGAATTCTGGAGTTTTCATAGGGGATTAATCAAGAAAGGAGAATCATTAGAAGTATTCAAACAAGAAGAATTCATCAAGGAGGTAAGCCTTGTAGTCTCTTTTTATGTTTTTGAGAAACTAGTTGAAAACTGCATGAATAATCATAGGAAATGCTTTGTTTTGAGGTTGTAATGCCATGCTAATGTTAGTTTCTGTTATGTGATGGTTAAGAATGAAAAATTCTGGTATATTACATGTTTCAAAATGATAGAAATTCTAGAAATTCATGTATGCATGCTAGGTGTTTGATATTATGCCTCTTAGATGTCAATTTGTTCAAATCATGTTAATTTCGTGAAGTTGATTGTTGGGTTACGTGCATATATATTAGTATATGAGTTTTGGACAGTAGGAGCCTTTCCATTGCATGCTAGAATAAAAAACGTGGAGTTTTGTCGAATTGAACTAAATTAAAATCTATGACTTTTTGGGTTTTCCGGAGCCTTGGATTTGTGGGTTATATGACTCGATTAACGTATATAATAATTTTATAAAATAGTATGTAGTATGAAGTCTAATCTGTCCTAAATTTCGTTAGAATCGGAGTTATAATGAGCAAGTTATGAAAATCATAAGCAAGCATGTTCATTTCAAAATCTGCAGAAAATCTAGAATTTCCAGATTTTTTCTAAGTATAGAACAAGTGTTGGCACGCTTTTCTATGAAATTGGTTAGTGGTCTTAGCATTCTAGTTTCAGGAATGTTATATTTTTGTAAAATACCGTGTTGTATGAAGTTTATTGTGTCCAAGTATCATGGGCATATCATATGTAGATTAGTGGGAATAAAATCGCAAAAGTGGCTGCAAGAAACAAAAATTTGATGTCTTTCTTGGGACTATTTTGGATCAGTCTGTCTCGAGGGCATTTTCGTCCACTATTTTGTACTTAAAAAAATCTGGAAAAATTTGGAGAATTAATATAAGAAGATATGAAGGTCCTATAAAAATTTGAGAAGTTTTGGCCATACGATTTGAGAGTTATGGATTTTACAGCTAAGGACACTATTTGAAAAGATACCCGAATAACTCTCTGTGTATAAGTCCAAATATTACAAAATGTTTACTGGAAGTACATGTATATAGCAGTTACTTACAACTATTGTGTTGGTAATCATCCGAGTCATCAACGCACCGTTAGTTTTGGGCCGGGACAACATGGTGGTGAATACCTCAATGATTATACATTTGCTAATTATCATCAAGTTTAGGGGTATCACCCGGATTCGTCATGGAGCTATACTTATGAAGACTAATACTCTACTCCAAATCCAACATACACGCCGGAATTCTCATATCAACCTCCATTAAAAGAAGAAAAGTCAAAGTTGGAGGAATTACTGTCAAAGGTCATAGCAAACCAAGAGGAGATGATGATGAGTCAAGAAATATCGAGCCACAATTTTCAGCACCAGATGGAACAACTCATCACCACTTCAACTCATGGTCCTCAATACATGGATTCCAAAACTAAGACAGATAATTCGAGATTGGAGGAATTGTTGTCCAAGTTCATAGCATCAAATGAGGAGAGAAGGAATAATCAAGAGAAGTCAATTCAGAATCTTCAGAATAAGATAGATCAAATGTTCAAAGCCTTGAACAACTATCCTCAAATCAATTGGTGTTATGACGAGGATTCCGAGATTGATGAAGTGCCCGAACTAAATATACAACTGGATGAGCCACAAGATGTTGAAAAAGAGGAGACACGTGGGGATAATGACAACAAGGTCGGTGAAGAACTAATTGTGAGAACCAACGATGATGAGCTGATGTTATTTATGCCTCAAGTCCCTTCTCCACCAAAGTTCAAGAATCCAGTTAGATTTGCAAAACCTTGTCTGATTGGTAGTCATGTCGTAGGCAAAGCTCCTAGAGACGTAAAAGCGAGTACAACTTCGAAGCCATGAAAGTAGGGGTGGGATGAGAAAGATGGAGAACCAGTTGTGTTGGAAAAGCCTCAATGCCAGAATCTATTCGCAGACACAATGGAGAAAACACCTAGTTGTGGGACGTTCTTGATTGAGATCATACCAAATTAGAGCATGCTAGGTAACTTTGATGCATTAGCCATCACAAATGGGAACCTACCAAAAGCTATATTATTTCCGATGGATGGAGGGTTCCTCAATCATCGAAGAGGAATTGGATAGCATTGACCAGACAAAGTCAAGCTGAAAGACTGTAATTCAAGCGCTAACTGGGAGGCAACCCAGGAATTTTTATATTTATATGCTTTAGTAGTTTATTTAGTAGATAGGAATTAATTTGCTTATTAAGTTCTTTTACCAATCCAAGTGTTATTCTAATCCATGTTGTCTCTCTTAATTGCAGATATTGGAGGTTCAATGGACAGGCAGAAGATTATGAAAAAGTTATTCAAGTCAAATTCAAGTGTGGTGCCCAACTTGCTCCATGTGCATAACCTATTCTCCAAACTTAGCTGACAAGGAGGAGGATTGCTATATTTTCAGGGAAGTCCTCTACTTTACTTTTTTCTATTTCAGCCATTGAGGACAATGTCTAGTTTAAGTTTGGGGGCATTTTAGTTTTGTATTGTATATAGTTAATTATTTACATTGTAGTTCGTATAGTTTCATTTAGTTTTTGCATTCAGTTTTTTTAAAAAAAAATTAAAATTAAAAAAAATGGAAAATTTCAAAAATTGTAGTTAGTTTACTATGTTTATATAGCATTTAGTACATCTTGCATGAGTCCAGCTGTTTGATATTTAATGTTTGTTTTGGCCAATGATGAGATTGGAATTGGGTAGACAAGTATAATACTGACTGTTAGAGCTTTGATGTGATTTCTTGTTATGAATTGAGTCTTTTTCTATTTCAAACTTGTATAATAATGATAGCACAGTAAAAACAACTTGTTGATTGATTGAGTTTAAATTGATACATAATGGGACTCTAAAGGATATTGCTAGTTTGAATGAAAGAATGACAAGAATAAGTAGTGATGGCTAAAGTTAGACTAAAACCTAAGTTTGGGGGACTATTTGGGGTATATAAGCTATATATAAAAAAAGAAAAAAAATAGTATGAATAAACACCATGGCGTGCTTGTCTATTTTGTGGCCTTTGTTACTTGAGTAAGTAAGCCCGATGGGATTGTCTTTTCACCTGGCGCCCTAAGGTCTTAATGGTCTGGGAGTCGTTGGTCGAAAGCTCGTTAAGGTAGCATTGAAAAGCCTAAGGGAATAAGACATTGCATAGCTTTGTGTATATAAAAATGAATAAAATGGGAAATAAGAGCAAAAAGCCCCCGTAGATGAAAAATAAAGCATAAGTATTCCATGTTGACCCTCGATATTGGTAATTATTTGATTTTAGTTGGATCTAGCTTGTTTTTGGAATTCTTGAGTTTACATTGTATGATTCCTTCGAAGAGACTTGTTATGTGTTAAATTTGATTTTATATCAGTTAACATTGGTGTGGAGCACACACGCACTATATTAGTGATAACAGTCTAAGATTTGATGATTGATTGGGAAGTTACTGATGAGTTTTGATATGATATATTATCATGTTTACTTGATTTCTCTAAGGCCGGTTAATTAGAATTGTTTCTGTCATTACTGCTAGATTCGTAGGCATGTAGATTAGTGCATTACATAGCATTGTTGTTTTATGTTTTTGCTTAAGGACAAGCAACGGTTTAAGTTTGGGGGTATTTGATAAGTAGGTTTTATACCTACTTATCCGGTATCTATTACTTGAATTAGTTGCTTAAGCCTATGTTTCTTAGTTACTTTTCATACATTTTATGTTATTTTATAGGTTATGACATAACATTGGCATGAAGAAGCAAAGAAAAGCAATCCGGACATCGTTTGGGCTTTCATGTTTATTTCATGTACTTGGCTTGGAACTTAGATTATATTGTAGAGTTTCTTCTTAGCTTTCTGGAACATCTTGAATTATCCTAATTGGAGTTCGGATGCGAGAGTTATGGCCTTTTTATCAACGAAGATCAAAGCTAAGAGTTCTCATGCTTGCAATTTACACAGCATCTACTTCAATTCTCAAGGAATGAAAGTTGTAGAGCTCGTCGATAGCTTCGATTTGATAGGTGGAAGGCCCCGTAACTCCTCCCGGATCAAACGTTATGGTCGTTTTACCAAAGGATGTCAGAGCAGAAAAGTGACCCACGTAGGGGGATTTCCTTCACAAAATACCCGTAAAATGACATACCAAATGGAAAATAGAACTATGGCCCATGAGGTGGGCCCTTTACAAACGGAGACCACGTAGGAAGTGGGGTAAGGCGCAGAAAACTCAATTTTTGTCAAAATTTAAGTCCAAGAAGGATTGGTTCGATCCTATTGACTCAAGGACTTCCAAGAGGACTTAAAGACAGATAAAGAGACTTATAAAATGGGGAGAATCACATAGATTAGAGGAGAGAGAGAGAGAGAGAGGATTCCATTAGATTAGATTAGAATAGATTAGGACCAAAATTCTAGTTCTTATGAGATTTGGAGATTGAAGCGCATTGGAGACCATTGAAGATTCAAAGTAGGAGCAAGGAGAGAGCATCAAATCTACAGACAATAGATTCTATTTTCTCATCTTCTTTTATTTTTATTTTTTAATGTGTATTCAAGTGTGGATTCTTAGTTTTAATTTAATGAACTAATTCTTTGTTTGAGATTACAATGAATCTTATTGTGTAGTTTATTTTAATATAATTTGCTATCAATTATTATGTTCTATTGTGAGGATTGTCTATTATGATTTGGACTTAATTGTTTAATTGATTGGCCATCAATTACCGTGATAATCTACATGAACTCGAGTGATGAAGTTTAGATTTAGATCTGATCATAATAGCATGTGTTTGTGATTTCTGCATAGATGGAATTCATGATTCGTGTTTAGGATAGAGATATGCATTTACGCCATATATAATCTTATAGATAACTTGTGTTTTAAATCCTTTTTAATTGTAATTCACATAGAGATATAGTGGATTAGTTAATTAGAGTGTCTTGCTTAATTCTATCATCTGTGGATTTAAGTGAGTATGGGTATTTGCATCGAGAGGTGGTTTTATCTACGTTAGTGTTCTTGATTAACAATTCAGGATAGAGAATAATTGATGAGAAGTTTGTTAACTTAAATGAAGCAATAAGTGAACTTGTGATCTTAAATCTCCATAATCTTAATTTAACTAGTGGAATTTAATAGTAGTTTAATTTTATAATTTGAATTTCATTTGTTTAAATAAGATTGAGTTGGTTATGGGTTAGTACTTGGTGATTTTTATTAAACAATTCTTCATAGGAACGATACTCTACTTTCACTTTATTACTTGTTGACCACGTATACTTGCGTGTTGTGCGTAATTAGATTATACCCAACAAGTTTTTGGCGCCGTTACCGGGGAATTAGTTTAATATTTTTTACCAATATTAATTTCAATCAAATTAGTCTTAATTTAAACACTTTTATTTTTATTTTTAATTCTCTTCCTATATTTCTCTCTTTTCAGGTACCATGAATGACTTTGCGTATCAATGGCCATACACGAACATGACTCAACCAAGGGAAGCGGGGATTGATGGTCTCAATGCATTTTGTGCATTATCAGCGCAGCTTGAGACACTTTCAAGGAGGTTGGACGTTGTTGCAGCCCAACGTAATCGAAGGATAGCAGTTACTTGTAACTATTGTGTTAGTAATCATCCGAGTCATCAACGCACCGTTAGTTTTGGGCCAGGACAACATGGTGGTGAATACCTCAACAATTTCTTTGCAAGCGTTATTGATGATTACCCAGTTATTATTACAACTGCTATACTTTAAAGTTCTACTTCTTTAACGAACTGTTTCCAAAGACGTTTTCTGGCTTTTGTTTCGGCTAGATATTATTGATGATAAATTATATAACATTTGAACAATTCAAATCCTTTGAAGCTATTTAATGTTTACCAATCCAAACTTCTTTGGTGAGGTCCCGCGTGAATACTAAGATGAACAACCCGAATAATCAGGCAAACAGATGTCGGGCATATAGTCCCATTTATGCTTATGCAGTTAAACTTTATACTTGTGCACAATGTAGGGTATGATAGGCTGATCACCTAGAGTACTTGCAGTGACTGTTTACAATCTATTTGATTGTTAAATCGTCTGATGGTTTTTGATGAAACAAAGTAATGTTCAGGGTATCTAACATCCCTTAGTATGCTATTGAGAATTCCAGAACTCTTATCTTGATATTCCAGTTTATCTACTGATAATTATTTCAACTGTTGACAAATTATTCATACTAATGATTTTACTTCTGATGTATGTTCTCAAACTACTTTATATACTTACTGGGCAATTTGTGTTCATTATTGCTTAAACCTTTCAGTTAAGGCTAATAATATTGGCGAGGGCTCGGCAAGGACAAGGAAGGAAGGTGAAGCCTTCCTTGGTGGGAGGCAAACCGGACCGTAATTGGAGAAGGTGTGATACATTGGGAAGGGTTTAAGAAAATCTTTTTCAATAACTATTTTCCGGTTAGTATACAGAGTCTCATGGAGAAGCAATTCCTGGAGCTGAAGCAAGAAGACATGATGGTACATCAATATGCCGCAAAATTTAACGAGCTGGCGAGGTTCGCACCTCACCAGGTCGACACTGAGGAGAGAAAAACGAGGAGGTTTGAGCAGGGTCTCAAACCATGGCTATATAACAGACTCTCGGTGTTACAGACGAATAGCTTCGTGACTCTCCTAGAGAAAGCTATAATCGCTGAGGGCGGAAGTGAGGCCGTAATGAAATTTAATGAGGAGAAAAAAAAGAAGAATGAAGGAGGGAATCGTGGGGAAGGTAGCAGCAGTAGTGGTGCAAACAAGAGGAAGTGGAACAATAACAACAGTAGCAGCAACAATTTCAATTCGGGAAACTCTGGGGGAAAACCAGGGGAAGTAAAGAAGAGAACTGAGGCATGCAAGGAGTGTGGGAGGAATCACTCGGTGGCATGTCTAAAAGGGAAGAATGTCTGCTTCAACTGCGGGTAGGAGGGGCACATCTCTCTCAATTGCTCTACACTAAAGAGAAATGGTTGTTTCAACTGTGGAGCATTGGATCATCAGGCGAGGAATTGCCCAAAGAAGAACTCAGCAGGAGGAAATTGAGGAAGGGGACCAAGCAGTGGAAATCTCACGATTAATGGACCACCAACTCAGAATCTACCCACAACTAGGAGTTTCAACATGACGGTTCAGGATGCGATCGCATCCAGGGATGTGGTTTCAGGTATCATTCCGATCAATGATATATCACCTTACATATTATTTGATTCGGGTGCTACTTGTTCCTTTGTATCGTATGAATTCTCCCAACGATTAAACTTACCCCGGGAAGAATTAAAATATCCTATGAACATAGAAGTTTCTAATAAAGAAATAATTCCCGTTTGCCATGTCTATAGGAATTGTGTTGTAGGCATCAGGGGATATAAGTTACCTGTGGATTTAATTCTAATTCAATTAGGAGAATTTGATGTAATTCTAGGAATGGACTGGTTATTTATCCATGGAGCGTGATAGATTGCCAGAAGAAGTGTATAAACCTTAGGACTCCAGATCAGTCTAAGGTAGCGTTCTATGGAAGTAGGTCGCCGAGACACTCAAGTTGTCTGACGATTATACAAGTGAGGAAGTTAATAAGAAATGGATGTGTAGGATATTTGGCTCATATCGTCGATACGTAGAAAGAAGGGATATAGATGGGACAGATACCAGTAATGAAAAAAAATTTAGATGTATTTTCGGAGGAATTGCCAGGACTTCTGTCGGATCGGGAGGTCGAATTTGTTATAGATTTAGTACCGGGAACGACACCGATTTCAAAAGCCCCTTACATATGGCACCGACAGAAATGAAGGAGCTGATGGTACAGTTGCAAGAGTTATTGGATAAGAAGTATATTTAACTGAGTGTATCTCCTTGGGGAGCACCGATTTTATTTATGAAAAAGAAGGACGGATCGATGAGACTATGACAATTAAGAACAAGTACCCGTTACCTAGGATAGATGATATGTTTGATCTGTTGAAGGGAATGAAATATTTTTCCAAGATCGACTTGAGGATGGGATATCACCGGTTAAAGGTGAGGAAGGAGGATGTACCTAAGACAGTGTTTAGGACTCGTTACGGTCACTACAAGTTCCTGGTGATGTCATCCGGATTAACAAACGTGCTAGCAGTGTTTATGGACATAATGAATAGGGTATTCAAGCAATACTTAGATAAATTCGTAGTTATGTTCATAGATGATATCCTGATCTATTCCAAGACTCGAGAAGATCATGTTGAAGACTTAAGGTTAGTGTTGGGGGTGTTGAAGAAGGATAAGTTATACGCAAAATTCTTAAAGTGTGAGTTCTGGTTGGAGAAAGTTCAATTTCTGGGTCACATGATTGACAAGGATGGAATCTTTGTGGATCCAGTGAAGGTGGAAGCGGTTCAGAATTGGGAACAACCAAAGTCACCGACTGAAGTAAGAAGTTTCTTAGGACTGGCAGGCTATTACAGACGGTTTATCCAAGATTTTTCAAAGATAGCGGGAACGTTAACGAATTTAATGAAGAAGTCGGTAAAATTTATCTGGACGGAGAAGTGTGAAGAGAGTTTTAAGGAACTCAAGAAAAGGTTGAGTGAAGCACCAATGTTGTCTTTACCCGACGATGTAGGTGACTTCGTGATTTTTAGTGATGCATCACACAAAGGACTTGGTTGTGTGCTTATGCAACATGGTAAAGTTATTGCGTATGCATCGCGTCAATTGAAGGATTACGAGAAGGGATATCCTACCCATGACTTGGAATTGGCAACGGTAGTATTTGCCCTAAAGATATGGAGGCACTATTTATATGGTGTAAGGTGTGAAATATACACGGACCATAAAAGTCTGAAGTATATCTTCACGCAGAAGGAGTTAAATATGAGACATAGAAGATGGTTGGAGCTTATAAAGGATTACGATTGCGACATCTTATATCATCCAGGAAAAGCTAACGTGGTAGCGGATGCGCTAAGCAGAAAAGGCAGTGGTAGGTTGGCAATGCGAATAGCTCAAGAGGAGTTAATTAAGGAGATGGCTAGATTGGAACTCGAGATAAAAAGTTCAAGGGAGCCAGAGGGGATATTATTCGTAATGGAGGCTCATCCGACTCTATTGGACAAAATCAAGGAAGCACAAGGCAACGATGAGGAATGCGAGAAGGTGAGGAAAAGAATTTCAGATAAAGAAGAGCTTAAATTTAGTATGGGTGGTGATGGACTATTAAGGTTTGAGAGGAGAATTTGGGTGCCAGCGGTGTCTGAATTAAAGGAAGAAATCTTGTATGATGCTCATAGCTCAAGTTACTCAATCCACCCGGGAAGCACAAAGATGTATCAAGATCTTCGCCAACATTATTGGTGGCATAATATGAAGAGAGAAGTTGCAGAGTGCGTCAACAAGTGTTTAACATGCCAACGAGTCAAGGTGGAACATCAAAAACTGAGCCGGTTACTTCAACCTTTAGAAATTACAGAATGGAAGTGGGAGCATATCACGATGGACTTCGTCATAGGACTTCGTCGTAGGACTTCCAACTACGTAGAAGGGTTACGATGCAGTATGGGTGATCGTTGATTGATTGACCAAGTCAGCGCATTTCTTGCCAATCAAGGTCAGATATACCTTAGATCAGTTGGCAAAACTTTACATCAAAGAGATCGTTTCCAGGCACGGAGTACCTATATCAATTGTGTCGGATCGCGATTCGCGATTTACAGCAAATTTTTGGAAAAGTTTTCAAGAATGCATGGGAATGCAACTAAGGTTGAGCACAACGTATCATCCTCAAATAGATGGGTAGAGTGAGAGAAATATTTAAACGTTAGAGGACATGCTGAGAGCATGTGTTATGGATTTTAAAGGGAGCTGGTATGACCACCTACCGTTGGTGGAATTTACGTACAACAACAGTTATCACGCGAGCATCGGTATGCCACCTTATGAAGCTTTATATGGAAGGAAATGCAGAACGCTATTGTGCTAGGATGAAGTGGGAGAACGGCAATTGCTAGGGCCAGAATTGGGGCAGCAAATTGCAGATGTGATCAAAACAATACGAGCGAGGATAGTGACGGCTCAGGATCGACAAAAGAAATATATTGATCAACATCAGCAACAACGAAACTACGACGTCGGCACTTATGTGTTTTTACAAGTGTCACCTTGGAAAGGAAAAGTGAGGTTTGGGAAGAAAGGAAAACTTAGTCCCAAATTCATAAGACCCTTTGAAGTGTTGAGGCGAGTCGGTGAGGTAGCTTATGAAATAGCTTTACCTCCGGAGTTAGAACATATACACATTGTGTTTCATGTTTTGGTCCTACGACCCTATAAGAAAGACTACAAGCATGTCATAGAGTATGAACCTATTCAGTTTGAAAAAGACTTAACATATAAAGAGGTTCCAGTGCAGATAATCGATAGAAAAGAACAAGTGTTAAGAAATAAGATAATACCTTTTGATAAGGTAGTATGGAGGAACCACAACGCCGAAGAGGCTACGTGGGAACTCGAAGAGAAAATGATGAAAAATTACCCTAATCTTTTTGTTTGATGTGTAATGATTCTGGGGATGAAATCCTTATAAGGGAGGGTGAATGTAATATTCGAGTTTTTATGTAATTTAATAGTTATCAATAGACGAACTTATGTAAAACTCTAGTGTGACTTCATTTATTAGATGTATATGTGGTATACATATATGTGATATTTTAAGATATGTAATGAGATGTATATAAATGGTTGGCTTAGTTTTATTTAACTATTTGATTTAATTATGGAATTAATTCTATTAATTTCGTGGGATAGCTTTAAAGCATGAGTTTGAGTTCAGAGAGGAATTTAGAAACGCGGACTGCGTATTTGAGTTTGAAACGTCGAAAGTAGTCAGAATAGACTGTAACCACGAAAATGTGTCACGATTGACTTTTTGGTTAAAGTCAACCGGTTGTCTTTTTTAAGGAAAAAGTCAACTATGAATTTTGGAGATGATTTTGACGAAATGGATAGTTCCATGACGTCGACTTTAGTAGAAATCGATATAAGTATCGAACACATTCGGTTACGAAGGGCAAAAGGGTCAAAATGGATTATTAATTGATTACATGATTAAAATAATATTTTAATTAAATAGTTGCAGCACCTGGGGGTCCAAGAGACCATTAAATTGGGACGAGGAGGGAGCATGCACGTGTATTGCAATATGTTGAGGGAGAGGGAGTTACACTCCTTAATAAAACTAGACTTTTCCATTTCTCTAACCCCCATTTCATACTAAATTATTTTGATATTATATACTTTTGATGTATAACTGATCATGGAGAGTTGATGACCATGGTAAATCAAAAAACTATAACCTCTATATATGCAATCCATCTAAACTCATTTTTCCTTTTCCTAAAAGTTCCACCCAAGAAAGCAAATAGATAGTGAGAATGAGGGTGTGAGGGTTTGTGAGAATTCTGGAGTTTTCATAGGGGATTAATCAAGCAAGGAGAATCATTAGAAGTATTCAAACAAGAAGAATTCATCAAGGAGGTAAGCCTTGTAGTCTCTTTTTATGCTTTTGAGAAACTAGTGGAAAAGTGCATGAATAATCATGGGAAATGCTTTATTTTGAGGTTGTAATGCCATGTTAATGTTGGTTTCTGTTATGTGATGGTTAAGAATGAAAAATTCTGGTATATTACATGTTTCAAAATCATAAAAATTCAAGGAATTCATGTATGCATGCTAGGTGTTTGATATTATGCCTCTTAGATGTCAATTTGTTCAAATCATGTTAATTTTGTGAAGTTGATTATTGGGTTACGTGCATATATGTTAGTATATGAGTTCTGGATAGTAGGAGCCTTTCCATTGCATGCTAGAATAAAAAACGTGGAGTTTTGACGAATTGAACTAAATTAAAATATGTGACTTTTTGGGTTTTTCGGAGCCTTGGATTCGTGGGTTATATGACTCGATTAGCGTATGTAATAATTTTATAAAATAGTATGTAGTATGAAGTCTAACGGAGTTATAATGAGCAAGTTATGAAAATCATAAGCAAGCATGTTCATTTTAAAATCTGCAGAAAATCTAGAATTTCCAGATTTTTTCTAAGTATAGAACCAGTGTTGGCACGCTTTTCTATGTAATTGGTTTGTGGTCTTAGCATGCTAGTTTCATGAATGTTATATTTTTGTAAAATACCTTGCTGTATGAAGTTTATTGTGTCCAAGTATCATGGTCATATCATATGTAGATTAGTGGGAATAAAATCGCAAAAGTGGCTGCAAGAAACTAAAATTTGATGTCTTTCTTGGAACTGTTTTGGACCAGTCTGTCTCGGGAGCATTTTCGTCCACTATTTTTTACTTTAAATATTTTGGAAAAATTTGGCGTATTAATATAAAAAGATATGAAGGTCCTGTAAAACTTTGAGAAGTTTTGGCCATACGATTTGAGAGTTATGGATTTTACAGCTAAGGACACTATTTGAAAAGATACCCGAATAACTCTCTGTGTATAAGTCCAAATATTTACGAAATATTTACTAGAAGTACATGTATATAACAGGAGCTAACCCTTAAAATTTTAGAATTTTTGGAGCTAATCTCGATTTATGAAAAATCTGAGAATATTTGGTTATTATGGACTATTTAAAAATAGTAGATGGATTTTAAAAAATCTGAAAAAAAAAATATATGCTCACTGTGGGACTAGATTCTGCAAAATCCCAGAAAAAAAATATTTTTGAGACTGATTTGGTATTTTTCATATAAATGATATTATATGGATAAATGAGTTTAATTAAATATATGATGTCAAAAATAAGGAAAATAAGGTTTTCCGATTTGAGACCTCTAAGCATGTTTTATGCATATATATTTTTGATGAAGGTTTTGGTCCATAAAATGTCAGAAATTTATGTTTCCCAGATTCTTTTATTTAACCACGTGGCCTATACGTAGCAACATGTTATGTAATTGAATTGTATTTGAATACGTGTTAGTTTAATCATCTTATTAAAATAAAAGGGAACCATTACACTTCGAAGTAGTGTTCAAGAACCAAATTGCTTAACGTGATACATGTGAATAGGTTACGTGAAAGGCTAGTAGATAGCGATAAATTGTAGAAGACGTATCACGCAAATTTCCTAACCCTAAGTTCTATTGAGCAATTATTCAATCCTTACTCATTGTTATTGCAGTGAGGGTTAGTAATGGACTTGTGCTATTTATTTTTTCATACAAGTTCCTTTCTAGTAAAGTTATATAACAACAATTTCTTTGCAAGCGTTATTGATGATTACCCAGTTATTATTACAACTGCTATACTTTAAAGTTCTACTTCTTTAACGAACTGTTTCCAAAGATGTTTTCTGCCTTTTTGTTTCAGCTAGATATTATTGATGATAAATGATATAACATTTGAACAATTCAAATCCTTTGAAGCTATTTAATGTTTTCCAATCCAAAACTACTTTGGTGAGGTCCCGCACGAATACTAAGATGAACAACCCGAATAATCGAGAAAACAGATGTCGGGCATATAGTCCCATTATGCTTATGCAGTTAAACTTTATACTTGTGCACAATGTAGGGTACGATAGGCTGATAACCTAGAGTACTTGCAGAGACTGTTTACAATCTATTTGATTGTTAAACCGTCTGATGGTTTTCGATGAAACAAAGTAATGTTCAGGGTATCTAACACCCCTTAGTATGCTATTGAGAATTCCAGAACTCTTATCTTGATATTCCAGTTTATCTCATGATAATTATTTCAACTGTTGAGAAATATTCATACTACTGCTTTTACTTCTGATGTATGTTCTCAAACTACTTTATATACTTGTTGGGCAATTTGTGCTCATTCTTACTTAAACCTTTCAGTTAAGGCTAATAATGCTAAGGGCTCGGGCAAGGACAAGGGAAAGTCTAAGATGAAATGATGAGAGTTATTTATGTAATAAGTTATATTTCCGCATATGATGTAATGTAGCGATAAACGCTAAGTTAAAGTTTCAGTTTATTTATGGTTGTAAAGACTTGGGATTTTATTTGAATAGATATGTAATAGATATTATTATTATTATTATTATTATTATTATTATTATTATTATTATTATTATTTTCGAAGTTTATGTGGTTAGATGGTTATGTATGTGTATCGTGAGCACCATGTCCTGTAATCGATGTTACACGGTTTTGGGGGCGTCACAGTGGGGACCACCCCTCCAGCTCGGTCCAATACGAGTCGCAAAGGAGGTCTCACAAGCTGAAAAAGTCAAATAAGGAAAAAAGATGCTACGCGATTGAGCAGAAAAGCCTGAAATCTTGGCTTTCAGAGACCAAACTGCGGGTCTATATATCACTCATTGGTATTCGCCCAGACACAGGGTTTACTATATCGATGATCACAACTGTTGCAAACTACACACGGAAATATCTCATGAAGGTCTGATGCCATCAGTTCGAGGTCGTAACTCCATAACATTTCCCCCAGCGGGGATTTTATACAAGTTCATGCATTGATGTACACGTCAATGAAGGTTAAACAACCTTGACGACATTTAGCCGCTGGCAAGTAAATCTAGTGAAACATCAAAAACCATCTGATGATCTCATCCGTTGATGCACATGTCAACAAAGGTCAAGCAGCCTTGACATTATCCCCAGTAGGGATCTCATCCGTTGATGTACATTTCAGCGAGGGTCAGGCAGCCCTAACAACACAAATTTTTGGCAGTAACTCCGACAAAGCAATGGAAAGACTTGGCGATACAAACCAAGGAAGACCATCCTCATTGGGGAGGACCGATGATAGAGTATGTTATACAAATTCTCCTCGGATAAAACTCATCCCCACAGGTCTCTTGTATATGAGAGGTACATCCTCAGAGGGAAATCGGCACTAAGGATTAAGGACTTTGGTGATAACCCCAACGTCAACATCCTGGAAGCTTTGGACCACACATCCAAGCAGTTCATCCGAGTCATCAGTGATAACTTCAGTCCCCATCAAAAGCCGTGGGAACAGTTATCACATCCCATTGGAAAATGATCCAACAAACCACATACATCATGCATATACATCATGTTGCAGTACATTGCATAATAATTATCTTGTCACATTTCAAGTGTCTAGTATTCTTTATCATATCCATGCCATTACATTGCATGAATAGGATAAAGAGGGGCATCTGTAGACTCTTGAAATTTTGCATTCCTGTTACTAACATTGCAGGAGGGCAAAATCGTCTTTCAGAGATAACCTTGGAGGATAAAGCAGTTCCAATTCCAAAGACAACCCCAGAATTATTAGTTTTACATCTCGAAGACAACCCCGAGATACCCAGTTCTAATCCCGGAGACAACCCTAGAAGTTTTAGTTTCAACCTCGGAGACAACCCCGAGAAATGCAGTTCCAGTTCCGGAGACAACCCCAGAATCCTCAGTTTTTCATCTCGGAGACAACCCCGAGATACTCAATCCCGGAGACAACCCTGGGAGTTCCAGTTTCAACCTCGGAGATGTAACGACCGAGAAATTCGGATCCTTTGTAAAATAATTTTAATAAATAAAATAATGAATAAAATTATATTATTTATTATAGTTATGTGTTAGTAAGATGAATGTCATTCTATAACCTAGAAACATCGAAACGTCGTAGTATTTTGACTACGTAAGAGAATTAAAGTGGTTAAATTTCCAAGACGAAAATAAAAGTTTTCCAAGAAATTTCCCGAAAAATACTATTCATTGATTTGTGCTCGGGAATTATTTTTGAAATTCCAAGAAATATGTAACGATAGAATATCGAAGTAAGTTGGATTATGTAATAATAATTCAAGTATGGAAAATGTAATTTTTTGCATGCAGACGTAATTCGAGAATGTTAGGGAAAATGAAGCGTTAGAAGCTAATGTGATGATCGTATGATACGTATGTATTGTACGAGGTAAAGAATACGAGTATGATACGAAGTATTGCACAAGTATGTATGAAGGATGAAATATTGTATATTATGAATGAGTATACGAATTAGAATACGAGAATAATACGTAAACAATACGTTATAAGGCTTTAAGCCAAATCAATTGGACTTGTAGGATTGTGTAGTAATTTGTAGAGTCTAATAGAATTGAATGTGCAAGCCCAAGAGTTTGTTAATATAAAGCCCAAGTAAGTTGTTAATACAAGCCCAAAGCTTAAGTTAATCAAATTTAAACTTAAGCCCAAGCTATGATCCATTGAATTGAGGTGATCCATGGGGCAACCCATGATCATGTGGTTATTCTTGGTGATCAAGATAATTGTGTAATGTCCAAGCAAGGGATAAGTTTTGTGGAGGCCAAGTTAACTTAGTAAGTAAGTAATGAATAGTAAGGAGGCTTGATGAAGGAGGTGGGATCGCCTAAATGACTAAACTACCCTAACCTTAGCAATCCTATAAATAGAGAGCTTGGATTTCATTTGTTGGTTGCTCATTTCATCCAACAACTTTCTATTACAAAGTGCTTATTGGTTAGAGATAATAAGTTAGGAAAAGTTAGACTTTGAAGCAAGAAGTAAGAACAAGAAAGTTTCAAGTGATCATCAAGGGTAAGACTCTTATCCATTATTCTTCCATCTCTACCATTGTTGTAAGACCCCAACTTATTATAAATGAAATTAAATTTCCTCTATTTATTATAGTAAGGGTTGATTTGATTAATGTGGTTAGTTATGGGTAAAATGCGCAAATATTTCAAATAAGCAAATGGTTATAAAATATTCATTGTTGTCGGGGAATATTCGTTTGGTCGTGGAATATTCTTACTGTCGGGGAATATTCTTACGACGTAGCGACCTTGTGTGGGCCCCATAACGGAAAGCGATTGGATGAAGAAAATGACAAGTATAAGTTGTTTATAAATAATCGGTTGTAGTTATTCACAGATTATCTTTGTTGAAATACTAAATTGGTTAAAATATAGTAGCACACGGTATTGCACCAATTATTGATTCTTATGTAAGAAGGCACTACTCAATAATTGTTACAGTAATTACTGTTCAATATTTTATTTTATTAATAATTGCTGCGTTGATATTTTATATTATTATTGTTTCAATAATTGTCATTACATAGTATTTTCTATTATCGGATCAATAATTCATATTATTTGAATAATATTATTAGATAGCAATATTGGCAATGTCTAGAAAGTTCTGTCTAAGGAGAGGTTTGGTCACCTAATTGCGCTACCGTAAGGAGAAATCCTTATTGAAAGCCCTTCTTTCCTGAACGGCACGTTATTGTCGATATTGTGATTACATAATATTATTTATGAATAATTAATTATTGATTTATATGATAAGGAAAATATTCATTTTATGTGGATATAAATGAAAAAAAAAATTAATGTGACAATTGTTGAAAATTGTTATTTTATCTTTTTTTGATAAAATAATTCCTTTAAATATATTATTATATTATAATAATATAATAATGGTGATATTTTTACAATGAATGTGAGATATATGAATATATGAGGAGGAATAGTATTTTTATTACTTAAAATATTTAAAACATATTTTGTGTGTTGGTGGACCCCATTTCTTAACTAAAATTTGATTATAGCTTGTAAAATCGTTCGTATGTGAATTTCGGTCAACTTCTGCTTGGAATTTGGAAAAACTTTCTTCTGCAAAATTGCAGAAAATTAAATTTTCTATGGAATGGACATAAGATTTGAATTTTTTTCAAAAAATGGCTATTTATTATGAATTATTGAAGTTTCGAAGTTCCAGAATAATTAATTTTTGAAGTTTAAAATATTTTAATTAAGAAAAAAGTTTTTGTTATTTTTGTGGGGTGGATGGCTGATGATTTTGGTCTGGTGTGGTGTGCGTAGGAATATAATTTAAAAATATTAACATTTTATTAAATTTTCTGCTTTGGTGTTCTAAGCATTTTCCTATAAATAGGGTGCTTAGGTTAGAATTGAAAATTACACCGTAAACAAGTTTTCTCTCTCTTTCTCTCTATATTGTCGGCGTATTCTTGTGAGTATTTTGATATTTTGAGTGTTGCTATATCTGATGCAAGTTCCTTCAAAGACTATATCTAGTATTCCAAATGTAAGTACTATCTTTTCGAGAAAGGGATGTTATTTTTTTTATAAATGATATCAATTCTTTCAATATCATTATCTTAAAATATTAGTAAGATTTTTCTTGTGAAATTCTTGTCTTTTAGTGTCTGAGTTCTTATTCACGTATCGACACTATTAACGATATCTGACAATTATTCACGTGAAAAATTAAATTTTGTTTTTGTCCAAAATATCTATTATGGATACTAGCTTTCGATTGTATCCATGTTTTGATCGATCTTGAATTTTACTCCACTATGGTTATTTATGAGGTATTTTGGACATGGATAAACCAAATACTGAATCCTTAATATTTATTCTTTTGTTTCACTTTGGATTTGTTTTTTAAAATATTTTCATCATCCTCACCCTAAATGATGATATTCTTTGAATATCTTTGGCTGTAGTGCAGTGCAAAGATGGTTGATTTTCTTATAAATATCTTTGGCCCGTAGTGCAAAGATAAACAGGTGTTGAGATGAACATGACCAACTGATGAATATCTTTGGCCTATAGTGCAAAGATGAATATTTGCTTCAAGATGTATTTTGATTGATGTTACAGGGATAAAATATTGATGATAAACTTTTAAATTCATAGAAGAAAGTAGATTTCATTCTCTACGTAACTCTTCTAATGAATTATTATTTTCGCTGCGAATATTGATTTAAAACTTGTTGTCTATTGTATTCTATCAAATTTTTTTCCCTGTTGAAGACTAACGATAATTTGTTCTATATTATCTTAGTCATAATATTCTTTACTAGGCTAGTTGAGCTCACCCTTTTCCTTTTTGTTCCATTTTTCTTCTCAGGAGGCGAGAATGTAGCGAGTACTAGTCGGTGAGTGGAATGATGGTTCTAGAAGTTGTTTTAGTAGTCCTCATTATTTTGTAAAATAGTGTATCAATAATTGTAATGAGGACTTATTTGAGTGTGGATATTGTCTAGAAGATAATATTTGTATTTAAACTCACAGTTTAAGTGTTGTCGTATTTTGCACGACAATTGTATTAATAAAGTTATAGTTATTTCTGTACAATGTGTTTGGCGACTTAGAATGGGTGATGTATACCTATTTTGGGGGCGTCACAATTGTAGGTTGATAAGAGAAGTGTGGATTAATGGACATATATGCTAAGAATGATAGGAATAAATAATCTAAGGACTTGAGTCCTAATAAGCCGAGAATAAGTACTTTGTTCATGGATAAGTTATGAACTAAGGAATAATTTGTAAGACTTGTAACATGTTTACATGATTGAAGTTATATGTTAATAAGATGTAAGAATGTTGGTTAAATGACTTATACTATCATAAGCCATGTGAAGCAAAGTTATATATAGTTTATACTTTGATAAGTTATAAGCTCATGAAGAATAAGTCATAACTTATCATAAAAATAAGTTGATGTAATATGTAGGTTGAGATGTCAATATGATGGATAGAGTCCATTTGAATTGATAATCAAATCATAAGTAACAAAGCTATGCCGAAATTCTCACGATTGGACGATAATCATCGAATTCGTGAAATTCTCGGATTAGAGGTCGAATTTTGATTTTGAGCTCAAAAATGTTGGTTTTCGATGGGAACAAGTCTTATTTGGCATTATAGAGTTGCGGACTCAAAAATGGCCGAATTCCGACTTAGAACAAAGAAACGAGCGTTAAACGTTCACAGACGTTTATCATTTTCGTTAAAAATGAACCAATAGGTGAATTTTGAGTTAACGAATTCGAAAATATAAAATTCTTGCATGATCATGTAGAGTATGTGATTTGTGAGCTAATGACTTTTGAATGAGCCAATTTGAAATTTAAATGATCAAATTTGGAGTCCGGGAAGTTCGTTATACAAAGAAAAATTTCTAATCGTATGCGGTGCAGAAAGTGGCGCCATGCACTGATCCCAACCAATAATGTGTGGTGCTTCAAAGGTGCATAGTGTCTTGACCTCTCTTGAGGAGTCATGTACAGCGTAATATATATAGAATCGGGACTCACGCCAACACTTACCAAAGTCCGACCATACACATCGCTAACTCCAACCATGCAAGACGAGGTTGTATAGTAATGATTGACGCCGCAACGCCAGTCTTAAGGAATTCACAGTAAGGAATGGTTACAAGTATAGCATGAATAATAGATGATTAAAAATAAAGTAAAGCTTAAATATAACATTGTTAATGCTTTATTAAACCTTAATTATGATGCATAAAGGTTGAAGATATGTAATCGAACATGAACGTAATGACAATGTGAACTATATTGGAAAGTCGGAACCTATAGTAACAAGTCTAATATATGATTAGATTGAGAAGAAGGGTAAGATTCTTTAGGAACCATGTATGTTAATCATGACCTAATGTGTTATGTGATGTAATCATCTACTGTAGAGACCTTAAAGACTTAAAGTGAAACGTGTAATAACTGTAGCAGACGTTGAAGGCAAGTATTCTAACCCTTGTCTATGTTCAATCTAGACAAGCTTTGTGGTTCATGTATTCTTACGCATGAATTGTTGTATGATGAAGTCAAAGCCAATTCTTTCGGCTAAACTTATGATATGTTGGATTTTTTATAATCTATCAAAGTATGGTCAATGTTTTACCAAGTTATATTGGTGTGGTTTTCAAATGAAGACTGAGTATGCTAAAATGTTTTGTCATCAAACGACAGGCACGTGAGGTTGCCACAACTTAAACGTACATATGTTTAATGAATGTAGTGTTGATCAACATAGAGTACTATAGGCTGATCACCTAGACGTGCTCGTAAAAAATGTCGGACTTACGGACTTTGTGCCGGGATGTCCTTTTTAAAGAAAGTATGAAATAGTCAAGGTCTTGGATCGGAATTGATGTTTTACTGAATATTATCATTGTAAAATGTTTTAAAGAAAAGAGAAGTGCTATTTTGAATTGTAATAGTACTTCATAACTATTGTTCAGTTATTGAAGATATACGATTTGTATGATTCAAGCATATTGTTAAATAGAATTGTTGTACTTGTTAAGCTAGTCATGCTCACTCTTGCTTGAATCATATGAATGCAACTAAGACCGAACGGACCGAAGGATCCGGCAAGGATAAAGGAAAGGCGAAGACGAATCTATAGATTTACTTATATAATAGTATAGGTTTGTAATGATAATATTTGATATTATGATAAGAACAAATGTAACGATTATAACGAACTGGGGGAATGGTAATATTGTTTTGGAATATATATATATAAGATATATTTGTTCTTTTGAGGCATTTCAATTGAATGTTTCTACAAATTGTAGCACCGTGGAGCACCATATGTCAGGTTGGAAGATACCCGGATTTGGGGGCATCACAGGAGACAACCCCGAGGGATGCAGTTGCAGTTCCGGAGACAACCCCGGAAATGCTCATTTCCACCCTTTGCAGTTAGCTTCAACCTCGGAGATAACCCCGAGGCACTCAGTTCCAATCCCGAAGACAACCCCGGGAGGTCAGGCACACCTCAGAGACAACCCTAAGGACCTTCAGCACTTATACCACCCCAATATCAGAGATAACCCTGAGCAACGACTGCTACATCAGCTCAAACCGGAGATAATCCCGGTGAGGGGCAAAATCATCATTTTGCCACCTCGATCCCACATTGCACCATCTCAACAACATTTCAACATACATTACACATAGAAGTGTCCTACAAGGACCATGGCTCCAATCTCAAGTGACTACTACACAAGACAGCACACCGAATAGAATTTAAAGACCTGAAGACCTTGGCATAGTCCCATCTTCCTGACTTCGTACAACCTCTAATCTCATGTCATTGTGTAGCTCTCGACAATAGTACTCCGAAAAA
Source organism: Panax ginseng (assembly GCA_020205605.1). Taxonomy (NCBI): domain Eukaryota; kingdom Viridiplantae; phylum Streptophyta; class Magnoliopsida; order Apiales; family Araliaceae; genus Panax; species Panax ginseng. The sequence continues at coordinate 72,537,086 of CM035149.1, forward strand.
GGTCTTATACACCTCAATCGGATGCCCGGATTGAAGTTCTAAAGTTTAAGCAGACATCGCGTTGCATACGTGCACGTACTTCTAGACAGTGGGACCCACAGAGCCCGTGGCACCGGCGACCAGTAGTGCACTGCACTGGCGTCAGTCATCGCAATCGTCACCAATACACCGCATGTCGATGTCATATATGCTGGCTCCCCTCTATAAATAGAGGGCTTGGGGTGGCCATTTTGCATAGAGAAAAGGCGAGGAAGCCCTGTCCATTTTGCTTTGTACACACTATAAACTGAGTGCTTTCTCATTTTAAACACTTGTGAGCTTATACTTTGCTATATTTTACCGGTGGAAACCGAGTGTTCATTCAATTAAAGCAATTTAAAGTCTTCTTGGCAGCCCACTATAAGACTTCTTACATTTCTTAAAGCCTTTCTCCACTTTTTGCACACACAGTTATTCACGTTGGGAGACGTGTTGTGTGCGTATGCCCGGACTTCGATCCATGGCTTTTTATTTCCTTTATATATATACTTATATATATATATATTTATACTAACACTATCGAGTAATGCCTCGATTGATCCTGGACTTACGTCCGGAGCGTTTATTACTTTTATATATATTTATATATATATATAAACTGTTATCGAACTTTGTTCGGTGAGCCTGGATTCACATCCGGAGCGTTTATTGCTTTTATATATATATATACTTATATATAAACTGTTGTCTAACTCTTTTCGATGAGCCTGGATTTATATCCGGTGCGTTTACTGCTTTTATATATATATAAATACTTATATATATTATTACCATCGAACTCTGTTTGATTGAGCCTGGATATAATTTTTGACCCGTTTATCGCTTTTATATATATATATATATATATATATATATATATAGACATTTCTGTTAGGCCTGGAGTTTACTTCGTGGTCTTTTACTATTTTCTTTACATTTAGTCCCGCTTGGAGTTTACTTCGTGGCGGTTGATCGTTTTTACTGCTTTATTTACATTTAGTCCCGCCTGGAGTTTACTTCGTGGCGGTTGATCGTTTTTATTGCTTTATTTACATTTAGTCCCGTCTGGAGTTTACTTCGTGGCGGTTGATCGTCTTTATATATATATTTACCGCTTTTATATATTTACATTTTCAATCCCCCATGAAGTTTACTTCGTGGTGGTCGATCGTTTGTATATATATATTTACAGCTTTTATATATATAACTACTTACAGCATTCATATAAACTGTAACATCATGTGAGCCTAGGAATCATGTGATCACATATTCAGTCTCATGAATCTAGATTAGGTTCCCGTGATGGAAATTTTTGACTGTAATCAGCTTGTAAATTATTCACGGTGTTTGAATTTCCTTAGATGGCTCTCATGCCCACAAGTTGTTTGGCACTGCTATGTATATTATTTTCTAGAAGATGCCTCGCATCTCGAAAATAAAAGCAATCAAGCCGAACATATAATAAAATGGAAGTACCAGGCCTCAATTACTATTGAGCATAAGAGTTTGAAAAACCTCTTTTACAAAATCTCACTGTTATATCTTGTTAAAACTGAACTTTTATACAAAATTCAAACCCTTTGTATATAGGTGAAAATGAGGCATAGTACTAATTCTAGATAATTGCACATTGACCCACACACATACATTCAGATAATAGTTTAATTGAAAAGCGGCGGTCACCGTGGTAACACGGATGTCGGGGGGTGCCTAACACCTTCCCTCCGCATAATCAAGCCCCCGGACCCTAACGAATCTTGATTTCACAGACCTGTTAACCAGTGTCACATCACTGGGTCAATGTGAAGCTTTTTCTCGATTAAGTTGGTGCAACCATTTAAAAATACCAACTAGCGACTCTTACAGTCCAATCGTCGACATATACATGTCGGACCTTTTCACAACTTGTTTTTTCAAACAAATCTCACCTAACATGAGAACACCAAAAGATAAGAAAAGAAAAGGGACATTAAAAATCCCGACGTCGACAAGTTTTTCGTTATGGGGCTCACAAATGGCTGCGCCGTCGTACAAATATTTCCCGACAGCAAGAATATTCCACGACCAAACGAATATTCCCCGACAACTGTAATACTTGAGAATTTCCGCGTATTATTAAATAAATATATTAATGGAAATGAATATTTATTTGAATATGAATAATTTTGTGTTATGAAATGAGATAACTCAATTATATTAAATAAATGAATAATTGAGAATATGTGGAGTAATGTTAAATAAAGCCTTGTGTGGCATAATGATGGGAAATACTAATAGTAATGTTAATAGGCAAAAAAATTATAAGATGAGAAATTAAGTAATATTAATTGTTAATTGTTGTTGTAGTATACTATTAGTTGTTAACTGATGTGTGGTAGATTAATTATTTAATAATGAGTATTAATTAATGATTATATTAATTAATTGATGATGGTTGTGGTAGAAGATTGAATTTTTAGTAATTAACTAATAATGTGTGATTACTATTATTTGCAATATATTATAAAGATAAATAATGATTATGAAAACCCATAAATATATTAATTAATGGTTGGATTAATTAATATTGTGTTAATTAAGTAAGGAAGTGCATAATTTATTTATTTAACATAAATAAGTAAGTTAGTAATATAATAATATTATATTAATGATTATGTGCATATAGAGCATATACACTATACTATATGGTGCGATGTGACATTTATGTGGCTATATATTAAGTCTTATAGAACTATATTGTATGGGCATTATAATTAAATATATTGGAACTATATGTTATAAATACATTATCTATGTGACAATATGTATGCGGGTATGTATTAAAATAATATACCATGAACACATTGTAAACTATCATTTTGATAAAATGTACATGGATTATATGTATGTTGCATAACATCTACTACCTTGAAATATTAAAGCATATTGTGACATTTAGTTATAATATATGGTTGAGATGTGTATTAAAATATAACATAAGAGTGAGAATGTGTAGGAGTATACAAGAATGTTAGTTATATTGGATTGTCCCAAAATAATTGTCCCATTTACCTCTCATTTCTCAATCACGTGAGTTTCAAAAAGGCTAGCCTATGTTCTTCATTTTCTTCCAACTCTCTAGCTCATGATCATGGGGGAGTGGTGATCATGAGTTCCAACAACCAATCTAACAACTCCTTCATAACCTTCATGCAATCCTACAATCCATGAGTTTAAATTCTTAGGTAATGGCTTGGCATGGTTAATGAGTTTCCTATAAAATGCACACTTCCCTTCATTACTTGTGTTCCTTGAAATTGTCTGAGAATCGTCAAGTGTAAGGATGAGAGCTTACAAGTATTCTTAGAGCTTAGGAGTTCAATTGGAGCAAGTTTCATTCATATTTCAAAGGTATAATTCCATTCTATACTTTCAATTTCATTCTATGTAAAACTAAGTTTTGAATTCTTGAAATATCAATTATTGATTTGGTGGAATTGGATGCTAATAAGGTTGGGTATTGGTTATGATCATATAAGCATGTTGCACTTGATATATGAGTGTTTAGGAATGAACTCATGAGTAATTTTTGAGGTTGGGCTGGAGTTCTCACAACTGCATCGCTTCTGTGCTCGAATAAGGCAAGGCGGTACATACGCCGCATTATATTGAGGCGAAAGGCAACAAACAGAAAAGGCAGTTCTTCAATTCAGTTGAGCAATCTGTTTTCAAATCTGATCATTATTAGCTAGTTGTTTTGACTCAAGCTAACATGTAAGCATGTGTATGATGTATATATGGATACCTTAACCTAATGTGAGCATGTTTAGACTAGACTTGCATGATTAACGAAGGCGTATGGTTTACATGGAGATTTGAACCTTAAGTTTTGAAAACAAACTATGTAAAGATCATGTTCTACAAATTATGAACCTAGTAAACTATACATGACTGATTTTACACATAGATGAGCATGTTGTAGTGTACATAGTCCTTTGAGCATGATCAAACTTGTTAAGCCTTATGTTCGAAATATTTTCAATAAGAAGCTTAGGCTAGTGAGCTAACATGCATGATTTCTACATGGTTTATATTCGGACTTTGAAAACATGTGAGTATGACTTGGAAATGCATGAATAAACCTTTAGCTTGTGTTTATTTGATTAGTAAGGAAACATAAGCATGTTGAACCTATTAGCAAGCTTTGAATGTGAACATTGTCAAGATACCATGAAGACTAGAATCTAACATTTGTGATCATATTTGATGACACTCTTAGACTCGCTCATATAGCATAAACATATATATACCATGCTTATGTAGCACATTTCATGAAAAGCATGAACAAAGCCTATTTTCAACTAAAGCGGTGTTAGTTTCATATATGCATTATGAAGACACACAAGCATGCCTAAAATGAGTATTAAAACTATCTTGTATGTTTAGAGAGCAAGCATGCTAGACCTTGTGAGTTCATGACCTCGAATGGCCTTAAATGGTTAAAATATTTAATTTAGAAATATATTATAAAAGGGAACCTAGATTGACGTAAGGAGGATGAAAAGACCCTTAACATGACAAATAGATCAGGTATGATTGTTTTGGGCAAGCCGGACATGAACCACAAGGCAGCAGCTGCATCTTGGCTTGGCAGGAGAATGTCAGCAATTGCAAGGCTTGCCCTAGCTTAGCCATGGCGCATAAGCCGCTACCATCGAATCCCGATAATGAGTTCTGACTTTTGCACAGTAACTTGCATGATGCCTATGATGCTAAATGTGATCTAAAACCTACTGATGTACATATATATGTGTGATGCTTAGTTGATAAGTTGGTGTTGCATTGAAATGGAAAGTCCATGAGTAAAGGAGGTCTTAACCTTGAGCATTCTTGATTTGTTTATAAAGTAACTAAGTATTTGATTCATGATGACTAATAAACTGATTTTGTACCATATATGCATACTTGAATCATTTCAAGCTTGATTAAAGACTATTTTAGTTAATTAACATCTTGAACATATAATGCGTTATAAATAGGATTTGAAAGTGTTGATTTATTAACGTGGATAAACTACGCTTAAGGCAAGTTTCTCTAACCTTACTCAAATTCATATTGAGCAAGTATCTGAACCTTACTCTTATTGTGCAAGTATAATTGCAGTACTTTATTTGACAAATACCGTAAGCTTATCCCTTTAAAATACAAATTACAATACCTTCTCGTCCAAATGAGCTAGTATGTTAAACCCTTATGAAAGCTATTATTCATGTTGAACTTGATATTGTCCTTAAATATTGTGAAAGAGTCGACGCCATTTGATTTGGCTAGACTATATGCATGTTTATAATAAAACTGTCCAAACCAATTGATTGGTGCGAAAATCTTGAAAATTGAGTTGAACAACCCTTTTGGTAAGGGGAGTGTATGTCATTGGAAACCCCAACACATGAATGAATATTATTGTGGTGTTATGCATAACATATAGTATTGTACATTGATCATCTATAGTACTTGATATTTTTGGGTTATCAGTTTAATAATAGTAACTCTAGTGGAAGTTCAATAGTCCTTAGTGACTACTTAGTATAAATTGTTTATTTAGTTGGATACCTTGATAGCCGTTGAATTCATATATATCTGTTGATTTATATTGAATTATCGTTCTTATTCAAAGAATTGTTGATATTTCTTATCCCTGATGTTATTCCGACACTTTGAACTATCCTAGAAATGACACTTCGATATTTCTAACCTTGTGATATATATCCTACACCCTTGTTATATATTACTTGTTGGGAAATTTGTGCTCATCCTTGCTTATTTAAAACCTTTCAGTTAAGGAGGAATAGGGAGGTGTCTCTGGAACAGACAAGGGCAAAGCTACCGACTAGTTTGTCCTTATTATGTTTAAAGTCTATTATGATGTACGAAGACTATTTCAGCCTATGTTTAAGCTTAAGTAAGATCATGTAATAAGTCTTTGTAACGCCCCAGAGAATCGAACCTTTGTAAATACTTTTAATAATGAATAAAATAATATTATTTATTATTATTACGTATGGATAAGACGAATGTCGTTCTATAACCTAGAAACGTTGGAATATCGTAGTATTTTAACAACGTGAAAGAATTAAAGTAATTGAATTTCTAAGACGAAAATAAAAGCTTTCCGAGAAATTTTCTGAAAAACACTATTCATCGATTTCTACTCGGGAATTATTTTTGAATTTCTGAGAAATACGTAACGTTATAATATCAAGGTGAGATGGATTATGTAATAATAATCTAAGTATGGAAAACGTAATATGTCGCATGCGAACTTAATTTAGGAACGTTAGGTTTATTAAGCGTTACAAGAAGAAAGTTGTGATCGTATAATGTGTATTCATTATATGAAGGTAATGATGTAAGTATAATACGACGTATTGTACTATTATGTATGAAGAATGAGATAACATATATTACGAATTAATATACGAGCTAGTATACGAAGATTATACGTGGTGTATATATATGTTAAGTTATTAATTAAAGGTAATGGACTTGTAGGATTATTAACCTAATAGTATAAGTCCAATAGAAGTGACAATCAAGCCCAAGTGTTTGATAAGTCATGAGTCAAAATTATGGAAGTATAAGCCCAATGAGAAGCCATGATCCATGGGGCAAACCAAGTGAGAAAGTGGGTAGTCTTGATGGGCAAACATTATGTGTGATGACCAAGTAATAGAAGTGGCTAGCAAGTAGACTTGGAGGTTAAGTTATGAATAATAAGGAGGTGGGATGGTGTTTTGACCATTTTACCCTAGCTTTTGGTTGCCTATAAATACCAAGTCTCATTTCATTTGTTGGTTGTTATTTCATCCAACACTTTCCTCTCAAAGATAAGCAACTTATTTGGTAGAGAGAATAAGCCACTTAAACACTCATAAGCCACTTCAACGTTTGCTAGATTTTCCAAAGTGAATTGAAGTTATAGTCTTCAAGGGTAAGACTCATACTTTTTATCTTTATCTCTTCTATGATAGGATTGATAGAGAAGGGGGGTTGGTTGTTAAGAACATGTTTTAAGTTATTAAGGAATGAACTTAAGCCGAATAAGTTGAATAAGCAACTTGAACTTTAATAAGTTGCTAGAATCATGAAGAACTTAGCATATATTTGGCATATGATATTAGTATGTTGAATATAGTATGAGAACATTGATTGATGGACTTAAGTTCATAGAAAGTCATAAGCATGAGGAATTATAGTTCATAAGTTAAATAAGTCATTGACTTATGAGAATAAGTCAAAACCTAATTTGATTATAAGTTGGTGTAATAAGTAACTTGTAATGATCATATGTTGGTTAAAATCCATTTAGAATCATTAAGAATGTAGTTTTGCCGGAATTCACACGATTGGACGATTATCGTCGAATTCGTAAAATTCTCGAAATGGAAGTCGTATTTTGTGTTTGAAGTCGGAAACGTTGGTTTTCGATGGAGACAAGTCATATTTCGCATTATAGAGTTGCGAACTCGAAAATGACCGAATTCTGACTAGGAACGAAGAAACGAGCGTTGAACGTTCACGGACGTTTATCGTTTTCGTTAAAAATGAACTCATAGGTGGAATTTTAGCAAACGAAGTCAAATAGATAAAATTCTTGCCCGAACGCATAGAGTATGTAATTTGTGAACCGTAGGCTTTTGAACGAGTCAATTTGAACTTATAACGAAGAAGTTATGAGTCTGGTAGTTTCGTAAAATTTTCAAACTTTGCAAAACTATCTGAGGCACAGAGTCCGCGCCGCGGCGCGACTCACAGCCTTAAAGCCCGTGCCGTAGCGCCATCTCCGGAGGCCAGACACTGCTAACTCGCGCCACAACGCGAGATAAAGGGAAATGGGTGGCGCTGCAGCGCCAACCCTTGGCAATGGACAGTGAAGAATTATTACAAGTACAGAATGAAAGGGAACTTTATAGTAATGAACTAAGGTGTTAATATAACATTGTTAAGGCATTTTTAGGCACTTAATGTATGATGATTAGAGGTTAATAATCAATTGAATGTGAACGTAATGTGAATAACGTAATGAAAAGCCGAAAACCATAATAACATATCTAAGTCAGGATTTAGATTGAGATGAAGGGTAAGATATATTAGTATACATACTTGATTATATGTGACCTAATGTGGTACGTTATATGATCATGTATTGTAGAAATGTAGAGACTTAAAGTATACGTGTGTTAATCAGTAAGTCGACGCTGAAGGCAAGTATTCTAACCCTTATTCCAGTTCAGTCTGGACAAGTTTTGTAATTTATGTATTCTTTCACATGAAGTCTTCAATGATGAAGTCTAAAGCCAACTCTTTCGGCTAGACTTATATTATGATTCTATCAAGCATGATTTATGTTTACCGAGTTATATTGGTATGGTTTTCAATCGAAGACCAAGTATACTAAAATGTTTTTATCGTTTAACGACAGGCACGTGAGGTTGCCACAACTTAAACGTATTCACGTTTAATGAATGTAGTGTTGATCAACATAGAGTACTATGGGTTGATCACCCAAAAGTGCTCGTAAGCTATGCCGGACTTACGGACTTAGTGCCAGGTTGTCCTTTTTAAAAGAAATTATGAACTGTTCATAGTCTTGAGCCTTAGTTGATATTCTACTGAATATTATTGTTGGAAAATGTTTTGAATGAAAAGAAGTGCTATTTTGAATTATCGATAGTACTTCGTAACTATTTTTCAGTTATTGAAGGTATATGAGTTCTATGTTTCAAGCATGTTGTTTATTAGAATTGTAGTACTTGCTGAGCTAGTCATGCTCACTCTTGCTTGAACCATATGAACACAGCTAAGATCGAGCGGACCGAAGGCTGAGGCAAGGACAAGGGCAAGGCAAAGACGAACCCTTACATTATTTATATAATAGAATAGCTGAATGTCTGTAATATATTGAATATTATGACAAGAACAAACGAATGGGTTACAAAGAACCTGGGAAATGTAATATTATTTTGGATATATAGAAGTTATATTAGTCCTTTTGAGACTATTCAATTGAATGAATGAATGAATGGTAGTATGCGTAGTAGCACCATCTCGCTCGGGTTGGAAGAGACCTGATTTGAGGGCGTCACAAGTTGGTATCAAAGCATTAGGTTATAAAACTTAAGGGGGGGATTAAAAAACTGAAGTCATAACCTTAAGAGAAGTCAAAGAAGTAAAAGAAGAAAGTAACCTTATAAAAATGCATTATGATTATGTTTTGTGTTTTTATTATTCAACTAACGTGTACTAATCAACTTAACTGTTTTGTGTAGATGTCGGGAGTAAATGGAATGTTTGTAGATGGTCAAGCCATTAGTGAAGAATCAGTGAACCAAGTAGAGGTTATACCGAACCCCATAGCGGCAGAGCCTGAAGTTGTGGTTATTGAGTCTGGAGACTCAGATAATGCTGACTACATGTCAGTATTTGACGGGATGATAGAGGAGGAAGTAGAGACAGTGTCCTTTAATCCAGTAGCTATAGCGGCGAAGATAGCTCCTAGGGGGTCGATGATGTCTCTTTTCATGTCAGTGTTGGATAGAAATATCCATTACTGTCAGGAAGTCAAGAAGCTGAAAGCAGAGCTCCAAATGGTTATAGAGGACAAGACTGATGTCGAGTCCATGTGGGAGCAAGAACATGACGAGAGGATTTTGGCTAAGGACCAAGTCCACGATTTAAAGAACGAGGTCTTTGAGCTCAAAGAGGAGCTAAAGACCAAGCTGCAAAAGATAGGGAGGATGTCCTATATCTATAGGAGTTCTCACACATATTTCCAGCATCAGGTAGCTGGATATCCTATGGAGGTGGGGCAAACACAGCATACTAATAGCCATGATATCATTGCCAGTCTTGCCAAGGCAGATTTCGAGATTGTCTTGAGGCAGATGTAGACTAGTAGTAGTTAGAGTAGTATATAAATATTTTGTAAGTAGTAAGTGATGTAAAGCCCTTTTTGTATAGTAAGGGGTAGTCTTTTGTAAATCCCAATTTTTGGAAAGCGATAGCGGGAAAGTAATGTAATCAGCTTAGGTTGTGTATGTAACCGATGTAGTATTATACTACGAAGAATGTATATAAGTCCTTTTTATGGAAAGCAATGAGTTATGGATGTTGGAGTTATTGTTAATATTAATGATAACTAATAAAGGAAGGAATAATAACGAAATGTGTTTATTATATCAGCAAAATGCCGCCAAGAAGAGTGCAACGTAATCAAGATGCGAGCGTAAATCAATCAGAGGGAGGTCCGGTTAATCCGATGCATGAGTTTGTTAATTTAATAACAGTTGCCTTTAATAGAAACGAGGGCTAATATCCTCAGAAATCCGAGAGTAGCACGAGCTACTACCTTTAAGGATTTCAAGAGCATGGGTCCGCCGGAGTTCAAAGGAACTACGGACCCTATTGAAGCCCAAACGTTGGTTAAGGAGATAGAGAAGACATTTGTAATAGCAAATGTCAATGAGGCCCAAAAGGTTGCCTTTGCGACCTATATGATGAAGGGAGAGGCCAACTTTTGGTGGGAAGCCAATCAGGCTAGGGTTGGGATAACAAATCTGACGTGAGATAGGTTCAAGGAGATATTCTTTGAGAACTACTTTCCCACGAGCATGCAAGGAAGGATGGAGATGCATTTTTTGGAGTTGAAACAAGGGGACATGACGGTTCCCCAATACGCCGCCAAGTTTAATGAACTGGCAAGGTTCGCTCCACATCAAGAGGATACTGAGGTAAGAAAGGCGCGACGATTCGAGCAGGGCTTGAAACCCTGGCTCTATAACCGCATATCAGTGTTCCAAAGTACTTCTTTTGGGACCGTTTTAGAGAAGGCGATAATCATCGAAGGTGGTAGCGAGGCATTGAGCCAGTACCACAAAGATAAGAAGAGTAAGGGGAAAGTAGACGGGAGAGTAAAGATTGAGGGAGCCAGTGGTAGTGGCGAGGGCCAAAAAGGAAGGTATTTAACTCTGGGAATACCGGAGTGAAGCAAGGAGACCCGAAAAGAAGAATGGAGGCCTACAAGACCTGTGAGAAGACTCAATTAGGAGTCTGTCTCAAGGGGAAGGCCATTTGTTACAATTATGGACAGGAGGGGCATATTGCGCCTAATTGTCCAAGTCCAAAGAAGAATCACAGATGCTTTGTGTGTGGATCAACTGACCACATGGAAAAGAACTGTCCGAAGAAGGGGATGGACGGGAACCGGGGCACTAATAGCGGTAAGTTAGCTATTAGTGGACCACCACAGCCGGGTAGGCCGATGGGTCGTACCATTAACATGACAGTCCAAGATGCAGTCGCATCAGGGGACGTCGTCGCAGGTATTATTCCGATCAACGATATCAATGTGTACGTGCTATTTAATTCAAATGCTACTTGTTCGTTTATAGCGTGCGATTTTTCTAGACGATTAGGATTACTTCCCGAAAAGTTACCTATACCTTTAAATATTAAGGTAGCAAATGAAGAAATAATTCATGTTGAAGATGTTCATAAGAGTTGTTGTTTAGATATACGGGGTTATAAATTATCGGTAGATTTGTTACCGATAAAGTTAGGAAAATTCGATGTAATTCTCAAAATGGATTGGTTAGTGAACCATGGGGAAATTATAGATTGTCAAAAGAAATGTGTGAATATTAAGACGTTAGAACAACCTCGGGTAGTATTTTACGGTAATAGATTGTCTGGACGTTCGTGTTGTCTAACCATAACACAAACTAGGAAATTACTGAGAAAGGGATACGTAGGTTATCTGTGTCATGTTGTTGATACCCAGAGAGTGGTAGCAACCATGGAACAAATACCTGTAGTGAGAGAATTCACCGATGTATTTCCGAGTGAATTGCCAGAACTTTCGCCAGATAGGGAGACAGAGTTTGTGATAGACATTGTGCCAAGAGCGGTACCAGTTTCCAGGGCACCATATCGTATGGCGCCAGTGGAGATGAAAGAGTTGATGGTGCAGTTACAAGAACTGTTGGACAGGAAGTACATACAATCGAGTGTTTCGCCGTGGGGAGCACTGGTATTGTTTGTCAAGAAGAAGGACGGATCGTTAAGACTGTGTATCGACTACCGAGAGTTGAACAAGTTAACGATAAAGAATAAATATCCATTGCCCAGGATCGATGATCTCTTTGATCAGTTGAAAGGGGCTAAGTATTTTTCAAAAATAGATTTAAGAACGGGGTATCACCAGTTGAAGGTTAGGAAGGAGGATGTACCAAAGACAAAGATTCGGGACTCGTTATGGTCATTACGAAGTTTACGGTGATGTCGTTTGGAGTTGACAAATGCACCAGCTGCATTTATGGATATGATGAACAGAGTGTTCAAATAGTATTTGGACAAGTTTGTCGTGGTGTTTATAGATGATATTCTAGTCTATTCTAAGACGCCAAAAGATCATGTTGAACACCTTAGATTAGTGTTGGCGACACTAAGAAAGGAAAAGTTGTATACGAAATTCACTAAGTATGAATTTTGGTTGGAGAAAATCTGCTTTTAGGTCATGTTATTGACCATGAGGGGATTCGAGAGATCCAAATGAAGGTGGAAGCCGTGATGAATTGGGAACAATGGCAAACGCCGATCGAGGTCGCGAGTTTCCTAGGGTTAGCGGGTTACTATCGAAGATTTATCCAGGATTTTTCGAAGATAGTTAACAAGGAAGATAGTGAAATACGTTTGGACTGACAAGTGCGAGGACAATTTTCAAGAACTGAAGATGAGGTTGAGTGAAGCGCCTGTTTTATCACTGCCCGATGACACAAGAAATTTTGTAGTTTATAGCGATGCTTCGCATAGAGGACTTGGTTGTGTGCTCATACAGCATGGCAAGGTCATTGCGTATGCATCTAGGCAGTTGAAGGATTATGAGAAAGTTTACCCTACTCATGACCTGGAACTGGCCGCAGTAGTTTTTGCTCTAAAGATATGGAGACATTATCTTTATGGAGAAAAATGTGAGATATACACGGACCACAAGAGTCTAAAATATATCTTCACACAAAAGGAGTTGAATATGAGGCATAGGAGATGGCTGGAGTTGATAAAGAATTACGACTGTGAAATCCTGTATCACCCAGGAAAAGCCAATGTAGTTGCCGATGCCTTAAGTAGGAAGGGTCGGGAAAAGTTGTCTTTGTTGACGGCTCAAACTGAGTTAATAACAGAGATGGCTAGGATGGAGTTAGAAGTGAAGCTGCCAAGTGAAGGTGGACAAATGTTGTTTACGATAGAGATGCAATCGACCATTGTAGAAAGAGTTAAGGAGGTACAACTCAAAACTGATGAGTGTGACCAGATGAAGGAGCGGCTAGCCAATGAAAAAGATACTAAGTACAGTCTTGATAATGAGGGATTATTAAGATTTGAAGGAAGAATTTGGGTTTCAAATGAGACGGAATTAAAGGAGTAGGTGTTGCAAGAGGCTCATAGTTCGAGGTTTTCGATTCATCCTGGTAGCACTAAGATGTATCAAGATCTTCGACAAAGTTTCTGGTGGCCGAACATGAAGAGAGAGATCGCCGAAAATGTGAGTAGGTGCTTGACTTGTCAGAGAGTTAAGGCCAAACATCAACGACCTAGTGGCTTGCTACAGTCATTAGAAATTTCGGAGTGGAAATGGGAGAATATCACGATGGATTTTGTGGTGGGACTTCCGACTACTCAAAAGGGGTATGATGCGATTTGGGTAATAGTGGACCGGTTGACGAAGTCGGCTCACTTTTTGCCAATTAGGGTCCAGTATAACTTAGATCAGTTAGCTAGACTCTATATTAAGGAAATAATCTCTAGACATGGGGTGCCAATATCGATTGTGTCAGATCGTGACCCACAATTCACATCAAACTTTTGGAGTCTACAAGAGCAGTTAGGAACGCAGTTGAATTTGAGTACAGTATATCATCCACAAACAGATGGACAGAGCGAGAGAACAATTCAGACGTTAGAAGATATGCTGAGATCTTACGTCATGAATTTCAAGGGTAGTTGGGATGATCATCTACCATTAGTGGAGTTTGCGTATAACAATAGTTATCATGCAAGCATAGGTATGCCGCCTTACGAAGCTTTGTATGGGAGGAAATGCAGAACGCCACTATATTGGGATGAGGTAGGAGAACGCCGAAGGTTGGGACCAGAATTGGTGCAATAGACAGCGGATATTGTCAAGAAGATACAAATGTGTCTTCTAGCAGCTCAAGATAGACAGAAGAAGTTTACGGATTCGCATAGAGAGAATCGGGAGTTTGAAGTAGGTTCGTACGTATTCCTAAAAGTATCTCCCTGGAAAGGAAAGATACGCTTTGGGAAGAAGGGAAAGTTAAGTCCAAGGTTTATAGGACCTTTTGAGGTATTTAAACGGGTAGGTGAGGTAGCTTATATGATAGCCTTACCTCCTGACCTAGAACGAATACATAATGTATTTCACGTATTCGTGTTACGTCTTTATAAGCCAGATTATAAGCACGTGATAGAATATGAGCCTATTCATATCGAGAAGGACTTAACGATGAGAGGAAAAACGATTCAAATTGTTGATAGAAAAGAACAAGTTCTCGCGAAATAAAGTTATACCTTCCGTGAAGGTGATATGGAAGAACCACGATGCAGAAGAAGCAACGTGGGAGTTAGAAGAAATGATGAAAAAGAATTACCTGCATTTATTTGTGTAATTTTTTTTTTAGCGAGATTCTGGGGACAGAATCCTTATAAGAGGAGAGAATGTAACGCCCCAGAAAATCGAACCTTTGTAAATACTTTTAATAATGAATAAAATAATATTATTTATTATTATTACGTATGGATAAGACGAATGTCGTTCTATAACCTAGAAACGTTGGAATATCGTAGTATTTTAACTACGTGAGAGAATTAAAGTGTTTGAATATCTAAGACGAAAATAAAAGCTTTCCGAGAAATTTTCCGAAAAACACTATTCATCGATTTCTGCTCGGGAATTATTTTTGAATTTTCGAGAAATACATAACGTTATAATATCAAGGTGAGATGGATTATGTAATAATAATCTAAGTATGGAAAACGTAATATTTCGAATGCGGACTTAATTTAGGAACGTTAGGTTTATTAAGCGTTACAAAAAGAAAGTTGTGATCGTATAATGTGTATTCATTATATGAAGGTAATGAATGTAAGTATAATACGACGTATTGTACTATTATGTATGAAGAATGAGATAACATATATTACGAATTAATATACGAGCTAGTGTAAGAAGATTATACGTGGTGTATATATATGTTAAGTTATTAATCAAAGGTAATGGACTTGTAGGATTATTAACCTAATAGTATAAGTCCAATAGAAGTGACAATCAAGCCCAAGTGTTTGATAAGTCATGAGTCCAAATTATGGAAGTATAAGCCTAATGAGAAGCCATGATCCATAGGGCAAACCAAGTGAGAAAGTGGGTAGTCTTGATGGGCAAACATTATGTGTGATGACCAAGTAATAGAAGTGGCTAGCAAGTAGACTTAGAGGTTAAGTTATGAATAGTAAGGAGGTGGAGGTGGAATGAGGAGGTGGAATAAGGAGGTGGGATGGTGTTTTGACCATTTTACCCTAGCTTTTGGTTGCCTATAAATACCAAGTCGCATTTCATTTCTTGGTTGTTATTTCATCCAACACTTTCCTCTCAAAGATAAGCAACTTATTTGGTAGAGAGAATAAGCCACTTAAACACTTATAAGCCACTTCAACTTTTGCTAGATTTTCCAAAGTGAATTGAAGTTATAGTCTTCAAGGGTGGCGCGCAATTAGGTGACCAAACCTTTCCTTAGACAGAACTTTCTAGACATTACCAATAATGTTATCCAATAATATTATTCAGATAATATGAATTATTGCTCCGATAATGGAAAATACTGTGTAATGACAATTTATTGAAACAACAGTAATATAAATTATCAATG
The DNA here is from genome assembly GCA_020205605.1 of Panax ginseng. Classification (NCBI taxonomy): domain Eukaryota; kingdom Viridiplantae; phylum Streptophyta; class Magnoliopsida; order Apiales; family Araliaceae; genus Panax; species Panax ginseng. The sequence continues at coordinate 72,553,084 of CM035149.1, forward strand.
CAGCAATTATTGAATCAATAAAATAAAATACTGAATAGTAATTACTGTAATAATTATTGAGTAGTGCCTTCTTACGTAAGAATCAATAATTGGTGCAATCTGGTGTGCTAATCTTTATTCAACAACGGCGTATTAGTGTGTTTTAACCACCGGTATTCCAACAAGATAATTCAGAATAACCACTTCTGTTATTTATAAATAACTTATATTTGTCATTTTCTTCATCCAATCGCTTTCGTTATGGGGCCCACACATACGGTTGCGCCTTCGCATTTAATATTCCCAGAAGCGAAGTACAAATATTCCACGACCAAACGAATATTCCCCGACAACAATGAATATTTTATAACCACTTGCTTATTCGAAATATTTGCGTATTTTACCCATAACTATCCACATTAATCAAATTAACCCTTGCTATATCAAAATAATAAATAGAAGAAATTTTAATTTCATTAATAAAAATTTGGGGTCTTACAATCTCCCCTCCTTATGAAATTTCGTCCTCGAAATTGACGTACGTACCTGGTGTTTCGAAAAGATGAGAATACCTCGCTTTCATTTCCGTTTCCAACTCCCAGGTCATTTCCTCAATAGCATGGTTTCTCCACAAAACTTTAACTTGTGGTATAACCTCGGTACATAGGACATGTTCTTTCCTATCCAAGATCTTGACAGGTACCTCCTCGTACGTTAAGTCTTCGGTTATCTTGTCCGGTTCTAACGTAATGACGTGGTTCGGGTCGTCCACATATTTACGTAACATCGATGCGTGAAAAACGTTATGAACACGCGTCATACTTGGCGGTAAAACGAGTCTATAGGCCACAGTTCCTATTCGATCGAGAATTTCAAATGGATTAATAAATCGAAGGTTTGAGCTTTCCTCACCTCACCGATTCTCGCTTTTGAAATAACAACTTCTTGCACCTCCTTCTTCAATTTCATCACTCGGTGTAGCTTGAAACGACTTTAACTTTATCGATTAAAGTCAATTATACTCGTATATCATCACGTGGGTACCTAGAGTTTTCATCTCCATCTCTATTATTTGTAAATTATAATGAAATGAGTCTTTGACAATATCGTACTCATACTTATATACGATCTTCTACTCAACACGCCATTTACCACGTTCACTTTTTTCGAGGATGGCATGGTCGAACATGTCTTTGAAATCGATCTCCTCTTGAGTTCTTTGAAGCTCTTCCCACATTCCTTGCTCCATTCGAATTTTGTATCTCTCTACGAGTCAAATGCGTTAATGGAATAGCGATTCGAGAATATCCTTCAATGAATCTCCGATAATAACCAACTAAGCCTAGAAAGCTACGTATTTTAATTCTTGACTTAGGTTGTTCTCAAGCGTGACTCATATCCCAACCTTGGATAAGACGTTACAATGACACCTATCGGTTTACTATCGCATCGAATATGGTGTCCCCTACGAGATTCGCTTGGTTGCATTCCACAAAGGAAGTCACCGATAAAGGCTCGGTACCAAATTTATAGTTGAATTTTTAACTCCTCAAGTTCAATAGAGCCATTCGATATGAGATTTTAGAAATGAGTTTTGTCTGGGTTCAAAGTCGATACAAAATTTAATATCAAGCTTTGGGAGTAAACCAAGAAATTCTTGAGAAATACGTCAGGAAAAATCAATAACAACAGAATATTATTCAAATCGGCGTGTCTTTATTCAAATCCATAACATGGACTAAGAAAACTTGACATCCGTAATAAACGAATGACTTCATGGCTTGATATGAAAAATGTTTGACTACAATGGTTTGATTGCTTGAATTCAAATAACAGGTTGCTTAGGAATATGAAAACTAACAACCTTACGAAAGTAATCAATTTCTGCATGATGAGTAGTTAACCTTAAAATCACATCAAAAGCAAATATCTCTATAGAAATAAGGTTAACGGTAATGTGATAGTGCCAACTCAATCAAGCAAGATTTCTAAACAACGGATGTAATGAAAGTTTCTCTAACGAGTCTCCATAAATAGGTCAAAGTCTAATTTCTTCGTAATCAAGTTCAAACGTTGAGCGCAAGCAAGAGAGATAAAAGAATGGGTAGAACCGGTATCTAGTAAGGTATAAACTTCGCAAGAATTTATAATTAACTAACCCGTGCTAACTTCGTTTGGGTTCCTCGCATTTTGATTGGTCACGACAAACGCTCTTCCAGGAACCGTTGACTTTGACTTTTTCGTATCCGCATCTGGTGCCAACGTCCCAACTGGACTTGATTTCGCTATAGGACAAAATCGAGCTATGTGACCGTCTTTTCCACAACTAAAACATACTTTGGAAGGCTTTGAACAGTTTGACCTTATATGTCCCTCCTCTCCGCATCTGTAGCATCTAACTGACGATCGCTTTCTTCCCCTAGAATTTGTTCTTTGGTCTTGACACTTTGCTATGACGCGTCTTCCGTCATCGTTAAATCTTCTCTTTTTAGATCGGACATCTCTTTCCATAATATCAACGCGTTAAATCGTCTGCTTTTACCCATGCATCACTCATTCTCACTCGTTCAGTTATTTCTTCTTTCAGCTCAGATTCCAGCTTTATCATCTTATACTCTGCCAACGAATGCTTCTGTTCAAGCATCACATATCGAGTAACACAAGCTTGAATCGTTGTATCCTTTTGCTCCACGACTGCCTGAAATTCTTCAGCCTGCTCTTCTAACTCATGAATACGATTTTGCAATTCTACATTTTGATCATAAAATACCTCTAATAAATTCTCCTCTGGTACCTCTTCTTCCTCTTCTTCCTCACTCTCAGCTGTTACCTCTACGACTATCTCGGGTGCAACTATCAATTCTTCACTCACCACATGGATATCTCTAATTCCTTCTTCGCCTGACATCACATTATCCTGGTTGGCGATTAGAGGTGTCTCCATGATCTCATTCACTCCATTGTTAATGTTCTCAACAGTCATTCTTTAAAAACTATCATAAAACAAGGGTTAATTAAATAAATTAACATATCACATAATATCCCTATACTCTGACCAACCAACAAATAAGCTTAGGTAGGACACACTAGCGAAGGATTTACTCGTCTCTCCCCTCCTAGTTCTATTCCCCGATCTCCGCCAGAGATCATATCCCTAAGCTCTGATGCCAACTGTGACGCCTCCAAAATAGGTCCATTCCATCCAACCCATTCTGAGTCGCCAAATACATGGTACTGAAATAACTACAACTTTATTAATACATTTGTCGTGCAAAATATGACAACATATATACTGTGAGTTTAAATACAATTATTGTCTTCTAGACAATATACATACCCAAATAAATCTTCATCACAATTATTTATACATTATTTTACAAAAATGGTGAGGACTACTAAACAACTCTCTCTAGAATCTTCATTCCATACCCCGACTAGTACTCACTTCATTCTCGCCTCCTGAGAAGAAAAATGGAACAAAAAGGAAAAAGGTGAGCTCAACTAGCCCAGTAAAGAATATTATGACTAAGATAATATACAACAAATTATCGTTAGTCTTCAACAGGGAAAAATCTAATAGAATACAATAGACAACCAGTTTTAAATCAACAACTGCAGCGAAAATAACAATTCATTAGAAGAGTTAAGTAGAGAATGCAAACTACTATCTTCTATATATGAATTTAAAAGTTCATCGTCGATATTTTATCCCTGTAACATCAATCAATATATATCTGGAATCAAATATTCATCTTTGCACTACAGGCCAAAGATATTCATCAGTTGGTCATGTTCATCTAAACACTTGTTCATCTTTGCGCTACGGGCCAAAGATATTAATCAGTCGGTCATGTTCATCTCAACACCTGTTCATCTTTGCACTACGGGCCAAAGATATTCATTAAGAAATCATTCATCTTTTGCACTACGCACCAAAGATATTCAAAGAATATCATCATTTATGACCGAGGATGATGAAAAATATTTTAAAGGAAACGAATCCGATGAAACAAAAGAACAAATATTAAGGATTAAGTATTTTAAACAATCCAAGTTCAAAAATACTTCATAAGTAATCGAGTGGAGTAAAATTCAAGAATGATCAAAATATGGATACAATCAAAGCTAGTATCCATAGTAGATATTTTGGACAAAAGAAGAAATTTCATTTTTCTATGAATAGTGTCGATATTAAGTGACTAGTCTGCCAGTATCGTGAATAGTAACTCAGAGCACCAAAAGATAGAAATTTCACAAAAAAACATCTTCACGCTTCGTGAATAGTAACTCGTGAATAATAACTCATGAATAGTAACCCAGAGCATGAAAAAGTTCCAAATTTGATAAAAAATTCCAACCAATATTTTGGCATAATGATATTGAAGAAATAATATCATTTTTGAATAAAATAACATCCCTTACCTCGAAAGACAGTACTTCTAGTTGAAACACTGGATATAGGCTATGACTTGAACTTGCACCGTATAGAAATACTCAAAGTACTAAAATACTCACAAAATACGCTCGATATTATAGAGAGATAAAGAGAGAGAAAACTTCAGTTTCTGGTATAATTTTCAATTCTAACCTAAGCACCCTATTTATAGGAAAATGCTTAGAACACCAAAGCAGAAAATTTAATAAAATATTAATATATAATTATTAAATTCTTACGCATACTTTTTATCAGCTGAATTCAGCATTCAACACAAGTAGCCCACCTCACAAAACTTTTAAAAAACGTTTTTCTTATTTAACATAATTAAAACTTCAAAAATTAACTATTTCGGAGCTTCAGAACTTCAATAATTCATAATAAATAGTCCTTTTGTCAGAAAATTCGAATCTCGCGATTTTTTATAGGAAATTCAATTCTCTACAACTTTGCAGAAGAAAGTTTTTCCAAATTCCAAACAAAAATTGACCGAAATCCACAAACGGGCGATTTTACAAGCTATAATCAAATTTCGGTCAATAATTGTGTCCACCAACACACAAAATATGTGTTAAACATTTAATGCCCCAAAAATATTTTTCCTCCTCATATACTCATATATCCCACATTCATTATAAAAATATCACCGTTAATATATTATTAAAATAATATATTTAAATGAATTATTTTATCGTAAAAAGATAAAATATTAATTTTCAACAATTGTCACATTAAAATTTTCTCCATCTATATCCACATAAAATCAATATTTTCTCATCATATAAATCAATAATTAATTATTCACAAATAATATTACGAATCACAATCTCGGCAACCAGCCGCCTGAGGAAAGAGGGGTTTTCCAATAAGGATCTCTCCTTCTTCGGCGCCAAATTAGGTGACCAAACTTCTCCTTAAGCGAAACTTTCTAGACATTGCCAATAATGTTATCCAATAATATTATTCAGATAATATGAATTATTGCTCCGATAATGGAAAATACTGTGTAATGATAATTTATTAAAACAACAGTAATATAAAATATCAATACAGCAATTATTAAATCAATAAAATAAAATACTGAATAGTAATTACTGTAATAATTATTGAGTAGTGCCTTCTTACGTAAGAATCAATAATTGGTGAAATACCGTGTGCTACTGTTCAACAACGCGTATTAGTGTGTTTTAACCACCGGATATTCCAACAGTATTAACGGTAACAACTACGCCGTTATTTATAAACAACTTATATTTGTCATTTTCTTCATCCAATCGCTTTCCGTTATGGGGCCCACACATGGCTGCGCCGTCGTACGAATATTCCCCGACAGTACGAATATTCCACGACCAAACGAATATTCCCCGACAACAATGAATATTTTATAACCACTTGCTTATTCGAAATATTTGCGTATTTTACCCATAACTATCCACATTAATCAAATTAACCCTTACTATATCAAAATAATAAATAGAAGAAATTTTAATTTCATTAATAAAAATTTGGGGTCTTACAGTTAGCGTTAAGATATTGTGCACAGTATGGTACTAAGGGCTGATCCCCCTAAGTACGAGAAGAAGAGTCCATAGTCTTATGACTGTTAAAGGTTTCAAGTATAAACACTTGACAACCTAGGACATAGTTCAAGGTCTTATGACCCTCAGAAGTTCTTTTATCTCTTGCTATTTATTCTTGATTCAAAAGCTGAGTTTCCTATTTCAGAAGTCTTTGATTTATTCGCATGTTATTATTCATTTTTTATATTGTTATACTTGTGGGCAATCGTGCTCACTCTTGCGTAATAATAACATTGCAGTTAAGAACGAAAGATCAGACGAGCCTTCCACTAGTAAAGGCAAGGGCAAGGTTAAAAAATGAAGAAGACTTGTTGTTATTATGTATTTATGTTCAGACTTGATGTTATTTAAAACTTGTTATTGTTTATGATTCCGCACAGATGTTTAAGGTTAGAATGACCTGGGATTTTATTTTATGCAGATGATGTAACCTCATAAGGGGAGATTTATTTATTTAATTCTATCTATTGCATGGTTTGCTTTTATTTATGGGTAGATAGATAGATGTTATTTGTACAGTGAACACCAAATTCCGTGGAATTGAAGTACCCGGATTTGGGGGTGTCACATGCGCCACATTTATTGGTAGGCGTAAATAAGCTCTGTTTTGGGTTTTCTAATTAGTTGAGCAATCTGTTTTCAAATCTGATCATTATTAGCTAGTTGTTTTGACTCAAGCTAACATGTAAGCATGTGTATGATGTATATATGGATACGTTAACCTAATGTGAGCATGTTTAGACTAGACTTGCATGATTAACGAAGGCGTATGGTTTACATGAAGATTTAAACCTTAAGTTTTGAAAACAAACTATGTAAAGATCATGTTCTACAAATTATGAACCTAGTAAGCTATACATGACTGATTTTACACATAGATGAGCATGTTGTAGTGTACATAGTCCTTTGAGCATGATCAAACTTGTTAAGTCTTATGTTAGAAATATTTTCAATAAGAAGCTTAGACTAGTGAGCTAACATGCATGATTTCTACATGGTTTATATTCTGACTTTGAAAACATGTGAGTATGACTTGGAAATGCATGAATAAACCTTTAGCTTGTGTTTATTTGATTAGTAAGGAAACATGAGCATGTTGAACCTATTAGCAAGCTTTGAATGTGAATATTGTCAAGATAGACTAGAATCTAACATTTGTGATCATATTTGATGACACTCTTAGACTTGCTCATATAGCATAAACATATATATACCATGCTTGTGTAGCACATTTCAAGAAAAGCATGAACAAAGCCTATTTTCAACTAAAGCGGTGTTGTTTCACATATGCATTATGAATACACACAAGCATGCCTAAAATGAGTATTATAACTATCTTGTATGTTTAGAGAGCAAGCATGCTAGACCTTGTGAGTTCATGACCTCGAATGGCCTTAAATGGTTGAAATATTTAATTTAGAAATATATTATAAAAGGGAACCTAGATTGACTTGAGGAGGATGAAAAGACCCTTAACATGACAAATAGATCAGGTATGATTCTTTTGGGCAATAGGACATGAACCACAAGGCGTTAATTTGCATCTTGGCTTGACCAGGAGGACGGCATTTTGCTGTAGGTCCTAAAGCTTAGCTATGGCGTAATTGCCTACTTGATCTGAATCCCGATAATGAGTTCGACTTTTGGACAAGAATTTTGCATGATGCCTATGATGCTAAATGAGATCTAAAACCTACTGATGTACATATATATGTGTGATGCTTACTTGATAAGTTGGTGTTGCATTGAAATGGAAAGTCCATGAGTAGAGGAGGTCTTAACCTTGAGCATTCTTGATTTGTTTATAAAGTAACTAAGTATTTGATTCATGGTGACTTATAAACTGATTTTGTACCATATATGCATACTTGAATCGTGTCAAGCTTGATTAAAGACTGTTTTAGCTAATTAACATCTTGAACATATAATGCATTATAAATAGGATTCGAAAGTGTTGATTTATTAACTTGGATAAACTACGCTTAAGGCAAGTTTTTCTAACCTTACTCAAATTCATATTGGGCAAGTATCTGAACCTTACTCTTATTGTGCAAATATAATTGCATTACTTTATTTGACAAATACCGTAAGCTTATCCCTTTGAAATACAAATTACATTACCTTCTCGTCCAAATGAGCTAGTATGTTAAACCCTTGTGAAAGCTATTATTCATGTTGAACTTGATATTGTCCTTGAATATTGTGAAAGAGTCGATGCCATTTGATTCGGCTAGACTATATGCATGTTTATAATAAAACTGTCCAAACCAATTGATTGGTGCGGAAATCTTAAAAACTGAGTTGAACAACCCTTTTGGTAAGGGGAGTGTATGTCGTTGGAAACCCCAACACATGAATGAATATTATTATGGTGTTATGCATAACGTATAGTATTGTAGATTGATCATCTATAGTACTTGATATTTTTAGGTTATCAGTTTAATATTGGTAACTCTAATGAAAGTTCAATAGTCCATAGTGACTACACAGTATAAATTATTTATTCAGTTGGATACCTTGATAGCCGTTGAATTCATATATATCTGTTGATTTATATTGAATTATCGTTCTTATTCAAAGAATTGTTGATATTGTTTATCCCTGATATTATTCCGACACTTTGAACTATCCTAGAAATGACACTTTGATATTTCCAACCTTGTGATATATATCCTACACCCTTGTTGTATATTACTTGCTGGGCAATTTGTGCTCATCCTTGCTTATTTAAAACCTTTCAGTTAAGGAGGAACAGGGAGGTGTCTCTGGAACAGACAAGGGCAAGGGCAAGGCTACCAACTAGCTTGTCCTTTTTATGTTTAAATTCTATTATGATGTATTAAGACTATTTCAGACTATGTTTAAGCTTAAGTAAGATCATGTAATAAGTCTTTACTATTTGGTAGTCCGTGCAATGCACGGGCTAGTTTGAATAACGAATTGCACTTTTGTCTAAAATCAAGACTTTATAATGACGGCTAGATATACAAATTTTCTGCACTATAACTCACACAGGCAAATACACACAGGGTCATTCAACATGCAAACATCTGTATCAATCTTAATCGAATTTATGGACTGTGTTCCCATCTTTAGTAAAGCTTATAGATATTATATCAAATTTCACCTACTTTTTAAAGGAAGCTATCAGAAGATTAGAAGTAAGGATGAAAGAGAGATTCTCTAAATTTAATAAGGTGTACTCATTCAAATTAAACATTATATGACCATCCAACATGTATACACACACATACACACACACACACACACACACACACACACACACACACATATATATATATATATATATATATATTAGTTTTGAGAGCAACCAAACACTTTTGAAGAAAACCATCCAAAACTATATATACTACCTCATTCCCATAATGAGGGTCCTAATTCAAAAGACAAAAATTTAACCGTATTCACCTTGAAGAACATGTTTTCCTGCCTTCAACAGCTTTAGAGATGTATCCACCTGCACAATTTGGTTCTCTTGTTAACAATAACTTTGATCAAAAAAATAAAACAATTGAAGATATTATTCCGATAAAAAAATTAAAGTTTAAAACCTTTGTGTTACTATTTTTGTTAACTTTATAATACATGTTTATTTTCTAAGATGCTGAGTAGTGTAAGGCTAGAATTGACATTTAATTATTTCTATTGGTAAATTGAAAAATTATTCCACTAAAAAGAACATTAGCTTTAACCATTAAACGTGCATAAAAAACCACACACACAGGTACACCACCGATGACAATTAAAGAAACTAAAATCAACAGTAAACTGAAAGTCAACCTTATATATAAGAACATGGTAAAGCTTTAGATATCTAGAAAGTAGACATATACACAAACAGTTAATCTACTGGAATAAAATCAAAAAGAAGGGTGCCAAATGATTCTATACCAATTTCATTTGAAGTCAAGCACCACCCATAGGTTGTGAATTATCAGTAGCTAGGCGCTTGAGTTGCATACTTGCATAACAATTTGATCCTTTTTATCAAGTGATTCACAATTACAAAGGTGAAATTTTTACTAAATGAAATGCGATTTGGGGGTTCAGAGTTTGAGGTACAACAGATGTTATAAATCCCACACCCTATGTGAAATATTCTTAGTAAATAGTAAACCAGTTCATATTAATACATAAATATAAGCATACTTCTGGATTGTTTTGCAACATCAATATACGCTAAGCCAAACCTGAACATCTAACAAAAAATACATTCAAGATGTAGCTCTTGATTAAGGTTTTACCATACTGGGATATAGAGAACTTTTCACTGCAGAAGGGAAAAAAATGAACTTACATGTAAGGTATTGCATAAAGCATTAACAACAATTAAACCATAAAAAAAGACACAAAATAATGAAAATTTTGTGTGTGAATATAGATAAATAGATAGATGATTTAGTACCTAGGAGTCCCTTAAGGGAATTGAAACAGAGGCAAGTATCTTCCACCAACACAGGCCCATTCACCTGCCCCCGATTCCATAAAAGCATACATTATTTCAATTTATAAAGCAAATACAATAATTATACAGTATGGATATAGATACATATATATAGAGAGAGATAGAGATATTAGGTAGATACTCCGTACCTCTTTTGCAGCTAATCGAGCTTTTTCTTTGGAAATGTCTTCAGGTTCGCCTTGTAGTTGAGATACTATAAAACAACATAATAGTTATGTCCACTAACATCAACATGTTCTATATTCAATGTTCCTACTATATCATCCAAATTTATACCTTATTCCAAAATTTCTGAATCATTCCCTAAAATTTCTTTACTCTTTTGTGTTTTTTCTCCTTCCATTACTAACCTAATAAATCTTCCTGTAAATATATACAGTACATTACCCGATCAAAAAATTGAATTACCTTTAAAACTTTCATACTGCTGCTTACCATGGTAATTGATTCAGAAGTCTCTTTTATGCGAGTGTATTTATGATTTTGTTCTCTCAAATAACATCAGTAAAGCAGGATCAAGTTGCATTAGATTTTTAACCATGATATTGTTGCAACTCCAGCTAACTCGCATAATTCAAAGTAAGAGTTTTACCATGTAAAAGAAACACAAACATAGCCCTATAGCCATGAATGCTACATAAACATGGAAATAATGCAAGTAAAATTAAACCACCAAAAAGTGTGGAAAATAACAACATCAAAGAATTGAAAATAAGTTATGCTCTGTTTGTGCCAAAGCCACAATTCAAGTTATAGAATTTTATCCAAAGAGTGGGGAAGAATAGGATAATTAGAAAATAGAATCTGCTAACCACAAAGTATACAGAGTCTGGCTTAGCCTGAATGGCAGTTTTTGTAAATCCCAGATTGTCAGCAGGCCAAAGCTCATCTCCAAAGAAGCTGCTAGTGTAAACTACCTGGTCCCCAACCTTAAGCCCTGCTTTTGCAGCATTTCCACCTCCCTCTATACCCTATAAATTTCATACATATATAAAAATTTCCCTCATAAAAAAATCAAACAAAATAAAAAGTGATTCAACAACTTATTAAGATAGAATGAAGAACTCACAGTGATAACGAAATAACATAAATAAATAAATTAGCATTAAAAAAGTAGGCATCATATTAGGATGGAAAGAATGGATTCTTGGCACTTACCTAAAGAAAAAATAGTACTTTATAATGTTCTATTTTGTTCCCCAATAGCAAAGCAGATTACGGTTGCAGGGCAAGGTTGAACTGATGAGATAAAAATCACAACACCACTAGTTTAGCTTTGTAAGTCTATGAATTCATGAAGTTGAATTTAAGATTTACACAAATATGCATAAGTAACACATTTTAATAACAACCCACAAAAATATTAAATACCCACATAACTAAACTTGAAAATACTGTAAAAAAATTGAAAAGTAGTATAAAAACGAAGAACAAAGTCATACCGTGTAGTGTAGATGTGCTTTAGACTGAGATCTCTATCAAAATTTTATATCCAAATCAACATATGCGCCTCCGTCACATAATGAGAGTCCCCATTCAAAAGCCAGAGGTGAAAAGAAATTATGAATGTAAACTCAAAGCTAAATTTTTAAGTTAAACTATAACATCAATATTTAGAAGTATCAAAGCAACATTGTGAATAACTGGAGACCGATTGAAGAATTAGAGCAAAATGAAACCATAATAATATAGTGAACGATTTCCTTTTTGAACAAACTGATGAAAATAAAATCCCATATCACAAACCCAATTTGTCATTTAGAACAAATTCATGAAGAAAGAACCCAAATCACATTCCCAATTTTCATGAAGAAAAATTCCCAAAACACAATACCCATTCATTTTTGAACAAATTCATGAAAAAAAACTCCAAATCAAATACCCAATTCATTTCTGAATAAATTCATGAAGAAAATAGTAAATCTCGGAGTGTGTGTGTATATATATATATATGTGTGTGTGTACATACAGATAGAGAAGCATGAAAAAAAAGGACTCACCTCCATTCAATTGCTTATTTCGATTTCTAAATTATTGGGCACATGAAGTTTTCAAAAATCAAGTTGTAGAGGTGTATCTGCAGATTATAGAAAAGTAGAGATTTTTGATTGTAAATAAAAGGGTTTAAAAATTCCCATATTGACTTAGAAGATTAATTAGGGATAAAAAAATTCATAAAATCCCATATCAAAAACTCAATTTGTTATTTAGAACAAATTTATGAAGAAAGAACCCAAATCACATACCCAATTTCCATGAAGAAAAAAACTCTCCTCTACAGGTTAATATATCAAATCAGCCAAAAACAGAAAAAAAAAAAAAAATGACAAATGATAACACATACATGTCTTAGATAACATCGCAACATCTTAAAGATCAAATTGAATTTCTCTCAAAGAGTTGGTTAATCGTGGAAGCTGAAGCAACATCGCTGGAAACCCTATAAATTTTATTGAAAGATGAATGACACCCTAAAATTTTCTTGAGGAATGAATGGGATTTTCATATGTAAAAGTAAATATAGATTTGGAGGGAGAAATACAATAATTAGGGAGGTTTAAGGAAATCGGGATATATAGAGAGAGAGATTATATACATCAAAACAAATTGTTGATAATGAACACACCTAAGCTTGTTACGATTCAGGCGAGAAAGGGGTTGCTGCTACTCCTGAAGAATTAGGAGCCGCTGATTGTGGAATTTGAAGTTTCTTAAACCCTTCGAGGAGTCGATTGAATTTATTAAGCAAGAAGGAAACGAAGAGGAAGCGACGAAGCCGAGAAGGGTTGAGAGGAAAAGAATCGATCGAGAAGAAGAGAGGCGGTCGGTCGAATGAAGGATAGACTCGTTCGTGAGTTTTTCAATTGAGCGAGTTAATGTTTAATTAACTCAGTGAGTTTTTCAATTTAAAGGATCGCTTGTGCTGTTTTTATATATAAGGTATTGATTAGATATTATTATGTAATTTATTAAGCACTGTAGGTTGCGAGACTTGGGGGAATAATTATAATAAATTATTGTATATTATTCTAAAGTAGATTTTTCATTGTGTATGCGTTATTTTAGTTATTATGGTTTTACCATGAGAACGTGATGAACCGAATTTGAGTGACCAAGTGGAGGTCCGAATTTGGGGGCGTCACAACAACAATGAATATTTTATAACCACTTGTTTATTTAAAATATTTGCATATTTTACCCCTAACTAACCACATTAATCGAATCAACCCCTTACTATTTCAAAATAATAAATAGAGAAAATTCCACTTTATTTATAAAAGTTAGGGTCTTACAATTTATATTTGTATATATATAACAATAAACAAGTAGGAGATAATTCAATTATATAAATCAAATAACTTATCTCAAATACTTTTGATGAATTTTTTCTTTTTCAAATGATCATAATTTAAAATAGAGAGAACTTTTTAGAGAGAGTATGTAGCCAAAGAGTATAAGCTTTTCTTTGATACAAAATTGACGAGTTTAGAATGAAAAGAAAGCTTCTTATTTATAGGATTTTCAAATTTAAGATATAATGCTCTTTTTAAAGGCTGAAATTTATTTGTTTAAAATAGAAAGCTCGGTTGAAGTGCAGTATAATCACACCGGATTGTTCATTTAGAAAATATGCCTTCCCAATCCCTTTGAAAATATTAACTACTCCCTCCGTTCGTTAATATAGGTCGTTTTAGAGTTGTGCACATGTATTAAAAAAATAATTATAAAGCATTAAATATACTATCAATTGTCTATATTTGTATTAGAAAAATAGAATGTTATTTATTGGGCAAAAAATAGTAAGAGAACTAAAGTTATATTTAATACTTGGAGTGATATGAGAAAATAAGCAATTAAGACTTATTTGAAATTCTCAAATAACTTATATTTAAAAATAAAAATATTTATTTAAAACAACTTATATTAAAGAACGAAGAAAGTACCTTTTTGCATTAAATAAGCAGAGACTTATTTGATTTTCCAAATCTTAAACACCCAGCACACGGTCTTCGGACATATTTGTCACTTTGATTTTACAGCGTACTATTTCCTCCATCTTTTAATATAATTTTTTTAAAAGTTGTACATAAATATTAAGGAAATAATTATATAACATTAAATATAATATAAAATGTCTATATTGTCCTTATATTAAAAAAAATATTGTTATTTATTGGGCAAAAAATAGTGAGAAAATCAAAGTTATATTTAATACTTTGGATAATATTAAAAACTAAACAATTAATATTTACTTGTAATTTTAAAACGTCATATATTAAGGGATAAAAAAAATTTCTCTAAAACGTCTTATATTAAAGAACGGAGAGAATACTCCTGTAGACCGAAGACAAGAACATACCATATGCACAATTCGGTCAACACGAATGCACACACATGTACAATTAAATACTTTAAAGCTCCAAGTGAACACAAATATTTTTGCCCCTTTTGAAAATAATTTTTGAAAGGTTGAATATAAAATTATTTTTAAAAAATAGAAATTCTCCTTACCTTAAAAAATGTTATTATGTGAATTAATCTTTTTAACACTTAATATTGTTAATAAAATATTAATTCAATTAGAATTAATAAAATATTTTTAATCAAAATAAATAAGATTATAAAAAGCATTATAACAAATAAATCCTAAAGATTCTACCCTTTTTAATAAATCTATTTATTAATTATTATTATCACCAAAATAATCCTCAAAATTGTGGAGACCTATTTTTGTAGAATAGAAGAATTAATAATAATCATAAACAAAATAGATATATTTACATATTAACTACTCAAAAATAATTATACTAAATAAATAAATTTAAAGCTCCAGCCTAACAATGGTGCATATATTGCCAGAAGCCCAGTAAAAAACCCTTCCACACACCCTAGACGGTTACCGCGACTTTGAACCATGATATCAACTATTATCAAGGGTGATTCCCATCATACCAAAAATACAGATGCACTGTTTATCAGCTTGTTGGGTCATGATATTTTCCTCTATTGGGCCGAATAAATTGGACTTATTTAATTAGTCTATTAGGCCTTCATTATTGAACCTTGAAAGTCATTGGATCTAGTCATCATACTATTTCTATTAAACCCCATAAAATCGGGTCGGTTCATTAGACTAACCCATTAGATATTTTAATATCTATTACTTTGACTTGTAATAATGAAAAAGCATGATAGTTGACTGTTGTAACTGCCATGCATTAATGTGGATGGAATCATAAATACCTTGTACGATAGAAAACAAGATGACAAAAGGTAGTGGGTAGATCGCATGCGATCGGCGAATAACCCATCGATCGAGAGGGCATGTCGAGACGGTGGGGGTGGCACGCATGTAAACCGCAAGAGAGTATAACTTAGTAAAGGATTCTTCAAGAGGAGGTACGTTCACATATACATTCAACTGAATATTATTATCTCTCTCAATACACTAGACATTATCATCCTGCATTGTTAACCTTGTGAACATCGATACTGACTCTCACGCCTGAGTTATCCCCCGACGGTCGAAGCCGTCAAGCTTTTGGTGTCTTATCGTGTTTACTGTGCAGGATCAGGACGTCTTACGTGATTGGGGCGTTGGAGAAGATCTTGGCGTTAACATTGGCGCTCGAAGGAGAGGCTGAGTTTTAGTGTCATTGAGTCTTCAATCACATTCATTCAACCTGCTTCGGAAGATGGTGAGGAGTAGGGATGGTACGCCAGAAGGGCAGGCGATGGCCGTTAGCTCATCGTTGCCTCGTGTTTCGGTAAAGGATCGTCTGAGTCCTTCTAAAAGTGCTCATGAGAGTACGGCCTCCAAGCACGATTCGGGAGATCTTCGTCCGAAGATTCATAGTGGAGCCAGACGGAGGCTGGTCTTTGATGCAGATAAAGAGCGTGATCATGGTCGGAGGCGGACAGAAGGTTCACCGACCAAGACTCGTCGCCAAAGTGGTCAGGAGGACAGAGCTGCCAAGTTGGCGAGGATGGCGGACGAAGCGGATAAAGCCTTAGAGGTCCTTTTAAAATAGAGGGAAGATATAGCCGAACAGATGCTTTGGGTGGCCGAGTTAAGAGACGAAGCATCCAATCATGTTCAGTCCGAAAGGCGGAGTAAGCATAAAGAGATGCAACGGCGAGAGGGGAAAGAGCCGGAGCATTCTATACATGTGTCTAGGGATCGTTCTCGCGATAAAAGGAGATCGAGGAGCAGAACCCCCGTGGCCTCGAAGAAGGCACTGATGGTCGTTGGTTCTCAGCATCGAGACGACGACAGGCGAATGAGCAGGTCGAGGGAGATCGTGCCAGAAACCAGAAGGAGAGAGCATCAGCGTGAGTATTCTCATCATGAGGATAGGGTTGCACGCAGAAGTAAATCCAGAAGTCCAACAAAGGAAGCAGGGTCAGATAGAAGAGGTCAATCTACTCGGGAGCATAAGGTTGTCCAGGAGAAAGAAGTCTCCTCGCAGCCAGAAGGTGTGGATTTTCTGGTGAAGGAATTGAAAGAGCTTAGAAAGTAGTTGGTTGAGGTACAACAGGTGAAGGACACTCCGGGAAAGAAGGCATCCCCTTTTTCCTTGGACATTCTTAAGGAGAAGGCGGACATCACCAAGAAGTTGCCTCGCATGGAGAGTTACGGTGGGTCCGGGGATCCTTACGACCATAGCCAGGCGTTCGACCGGCTAATGGATTATTATGATTTCACTGATGCTGCCAAGTGCCACACGTTTGTCACGACGTTGAGGAAGGATGCTAAGCAGTGGATGGGGACCTTGTCAGCGGAATCAGTATTTTCATGGACCAAGCTTTGTGATAAGTTCCATGCCCGCTTTGGGAGCAATCGAAGAAGAGGAAAACCTACAGGCTCCTTAGCACAGGTCAGACAGTTCACCAACGAGTCCTTAGGGCAATATGTGAAGAGGTTCAGAGAAGCAGTCAGCCAGGTGTCCGACCTTAATGACCTTCAGGCCGTAGGGTTGTTTCAGAACGGGCTAGATCTGGTGAAGTCCGAAAAACTGGTGAAGAAGCTGATGTTTCACCATCCGAAGAGCTTGGCTGAGGCTTTTGACAAAGCAGAGGGATATATTGTAGTGGAGGAAGCCATAAATAGCCTGAAGCGCCCTTCTTCGGACCAAATGAAGGAGGCAGATACGCCTAAAAGGTGAAAGCGATCGAGGAGGAAGACGGGGGTAATAATGATTGGTCGGAGGCGATTCGAAGAAGTTCAACAATTCATGGCGACAGGGAAGTATTCGTCCACCTGCTCCTACCCCGAAGGTGAATAAGGTTTACACCAAACTGAATACAGATAGGTCGGTGATTTTGGACCAGATCAGAAACCAGCCATTCTTTGAGCCACCTCGTGATAACTATAAGACAGGACAGGGCAACTCTCAAAAATATTGTGGCTATCATCAAGTTGCGAGCCGTGATACTAATAAAGTGTGTTGCAATCAAGGATTTCGTGGAGAAGAAGATTCAAAGCGGTTTGCTGGTTCAGTATGTGGCCGGGAGGGACAAACAAGATCAGTAGAATGTCGACCGTACTGTTCAGACGGTTCAAATAGTTCCACCCGTCCAAAATGCTCCAATACCACCACCGAGGCACATCGTTGATGTAATTACCGGTGGGACAGCAGGGAAGTTAGTAGGGAAGAAGAGGAGGGGATATCTGGATTCGGTCATGTCCGTGGTGGGTGTTCCCCCGAAGGCCGAAAGACCATTTCCAAGGACTGTTATATCTTTCACCGATGCAGATTACCCTTCGGAGCCCATCGAGCCGCATGAAGGAGCATTGGTGATCACTGCACAAGTAGGTTTGGTAGATGTGAAGCGTATGATGATAGATAACGGGTCTTCTGTGGATATTCTGTATGCCCATGCTTATCAGAGGATGCATCTTGATGGGCAAAAAATGGAGGTCGGGCAGGAGGCTCCCTTATATGGCTTCAGCAACGATCCAGTCAAAGTTGCAGGCACTATCGAACTCCCAGTAGTCTTCGGCACAGCTCCCCAGCAGGTAGATATAACATGTAAATTTTATGTTGTGCATGTAGATTCGGCTTACAACGCCATACTGGGAAGACCTACATTGATGGCTCTCCAAGCTGTGACCTCCATCCCTCACTTCAAAATCAAGTTCCCCACAACACATGGAGTAGGAGAGGTGGCAGGGGACTTAGATCGACTTGTATTTGATTATCGAACGGCTGTTATTTCTCCTCGAGTGGGGGTCGTGAAAAGCGAAACAAACCATGGCAATTGAGATCGAGCCCTTCACTGAAAGCAGTTCGGAGCCATTGGTGATTCCGGCAGGAGAGACAAAGGAGATCGAGCTGGTCCTCGGAAAGGCAGACAAGATAGTGAAGATTAGTTCGGGTCTACCAGAACCTCTTCGGACAAACCTTATGGAACTCCTTCGCTGCTATGCGGACATTTTTGCATGGGAACCACAAGACATGCCAGGGATTAGCCGGAAAATTGCCGAGCACAGACTAAATATAGATCCCTCAAAGAAGCCAGTTCGACAGAAAAGGCAGATCTTTACACCTGAGCGGCAGAGGATCATAGATGAGGAGATTGCCAAGCTGATAGCTGCTGATTTTATCTTTGAGATCGACTACCCGCATTGGATGGCTAATGTAGTGTTGGTGCAGAAGCAGAATGGAAAGTGGCGGGTTTGCATCGACTACACCGACCTGAATAAAGCTTGTCCGAAGGACTTTTATCCTCTGCCCCATATTGATCAACTCATCGATGCCACTTCGGGGTATGTATTACTAAGCTTTATGGATGTTTTTTCAGGTTATCATCAAATTTCCATGTGCAAGGAGGGCATTCCGAAGACAGCGTTTATTACACACCGTTCGGTGTATGCCTATAAGAAGATGACCTTTGGCCTTATAAATGCCGGAGCCACTTACCGAAGAATGATGAACTTCATCTTCGAGAGGCAGCTGGGGAGGAACATAGAGGTGTACGTGGACGATATGATCGTAAAGAGCATGCAGGTTCAGAAGCTCTTGGACGATCTGGAGGAATGCTTTCAGACTGTCCGTCACCACAAGTTGAGGCTCAATCCAGCAAAGTGTACCTTCGGCCTCGGTGCGGGAAAGTTCCTGGGTTACTTGGTCAGTCAGAGGGGCATTGAGGCCAATCCAGAGAAGATCCAGGCTATCCTTGACATGAAGACTCCTCAGTCATTCAAAGACGTCCAATCTCTGACTGGTAGGATTGCAGCTTTGAGGAGGTTCATGTCCAAGTCTGCAGAGAGGTGCTTGCCGTTCTTCGACACGCTGAAGGGGCCGAAGAATGCGAAGACGTTCCAGTGAACTTCAGAGTGTGAAGACGCCTTCCAAGGCATAAAGACATATCTGTCTTCTGCTCCCTTATTGGTAAAGCCTGCTCCGACAGAGACCTTGTATTTGTACCTTGCAGCAAGTTCGTTAGTGGTTGGAGCAGTGCTGGTTCGGGAGGTCAGTGGGAAGCAGCATCCGGTCTATTATGTCAGTTAAGTCCTACGAGATGCTGAAACCAGGTACCCAAATATTGAAAAATTTGTCTTTGCTTTGATAATCATAGTCGAAAAGCTTGACAATATTTTCAAAATCGGCTCTGATCGTCTACATGGATCAGCCATTGAAGAAGGTGATGAGCAAGCCAGAAATTTCGGGGAGATTAGCAGCGTGGACTATGGAATTATCCCAATTTTTTATCGAATACCATCCCCGAACCGCTATCAAAGGTCAGGCCTTGGCCGATTTTATGGTGGAATGTTCGTTCACCGAAGCAGATGCTAAGCTGCCAAAGGCTGAGACGTCCGATCGAGCAGTTGCTGTTCTTCAGCATGGTCAGAATGCATGGACGTTGTATGCAGATGGGTCCTCTACGGCGAATGTTAGTGGGGCAGGGATTATCTTGACAAGTCCGGAGGGATTCAAGGTGCAGCAAGCTATCAGATTTGGGTTCAAAGCAACAAACAACGAGGCCGAGTATGAAGCAGTGCTAGCAGGAGTTCGACTGGCGAAGAGTCTAGAAGTTCAGAAGCTGATCATTTACAGTGACTCTCAGTTGGTCGTCAAACAACTGTCAGGAGATTATGAAGCTCGTGGGACAAGGATGATCAAGTATTTGGCAGAGTTGAAAGACCGACTTCAATATTTTGTCTCTTATGAGTTTCAGGGCATAGAGCGTAACGACAATTCTATTGCCGATGCACTGTCGAAGCTGACCACTACGGATGCAGATGTTTTCAACGGGTCGGTTTATTTGGAAGTTTTGCAGCAGCCGAGTATCCAGCATGAAGTGGTGATGTGTATCGAACGATCTAGCTGCTGGATGACTCCCTACATCAAATATTTGGCAGATGGCGTCCTTCCTTCCGGATCGAGATCTTTGTGAAAGAAGATCAACTACAAGAGTGCCAACTTCGTTCTTATTGATGGGGATCTTTATCGAAGGGCATTTTCATCACCATTATTGAAGTGTCTGGTTCCGTCTGAAGCAGAGTATGCTCTTCGGGAGGTTCATGAAGGCATCTACAGCGATCATATGGCTGCTAAGTCACTGGCATACAAAGTTCTTCGGCAGGGGTACTACTGGGCAACGATCTTCAAGGAAGCTACAGAGTATGTGAAGAAGTGTGAGAAGTGCCGACTTCAACGATCCGATCCACATCGACCACCAGAAGAGTTATACTCGATTCTATCTCCTATACCCTTTGCTGTCTAGGGGGGTTGATATATTGGGTCCGTTGCCAAAAGCTAAGGGACAGGTTAGCTTCGTCATAGTTGCTATTGATTACATGACCAAGTGGGTAGAGGCGAAACCACTTCAATTGATAACGGAGTAAGAGTGTTTGAAGTTCATGAAAGAGTCCGTAGTATTTCGCTTCAGAATTCCTAAAGTGGTAATATCGGACAACGGACGCCAGTTCGTGGGATCAAAATTTGAAGGATTTTTGAAGGAGCTGGGGATTCAGCACAGAAAGACCTCGGTGGCTCATCCACAGTCGAATGGGCAAGTTGAGGTGACCAACAGAACATTGCTAAACGGGATCAAGCGCAGACTGGACGAAGCTAAAGGAAGATGGTCAGAGGAGCTGCTCAGTGTGCTATGGACCTATCGGACTACACCGAGGACCACCACTGGAGATTCACCTTTCAGATTGGCATATGGTACTGATGCCTTAGTCCCAGTCGAAATTGGATCTCCAAGTCTTCGGGTCAGTCAATTCAAGGAAATCTACAACGAGGAAGGACTGAAAGGCAACTTGGATCTGTTAGAAGAAGTTAGAGAAGTAGCTTTGGTCAAGCTGGAAGCCTACCAGCGGAGAGTTGCCAAGCATTATAACAAGGGGGTAAAGCTTCGTAGATTTGAAGTAGGGGACTTCGTCCTCAGAGAAGTCGAAGCATCTACGCCTCAGAACACGGGAAAGTTGATGCCGAACTGAGAAGGGCCGTATGAGGTGGTTGAAGTACCAAAGCCAGGAACTTATCGATTAAATGCATTAGATGGATCCGAGATCAAGAACACTGGCGGTAGGAAGACTTGAAATATTTCCGAGTGAGAGATAGAAATCGATTTCTGGGAAGTCTATACATGATTGTTCGCCATCAATAAAAAGTCACTTTTTCACAACTGATCTTCTTCCTATTTGTCCTAAATGGTGTAAAGAGGTATGGTCGGACTCGCTGGCCATTCGATGGTAGCCTATTTATTTGTTGCCCCGTGTGGTAGACAAATCCTATAGTCCTTTTTATATTTCGTTTATCGAGGGCGGTAAATCAATAGGCACCAAGTAAGGAGGTATGGTCGGGACTCATTTGGCCATTCGATGGCGACTTTATTTATTTGTTGCCCGTGTAGTAGACAAATCCTATGGTCCTTTTATATTGCTTTTCTGAGGGCGATAAATCAATAAACACCGGCAAGGAGGTATGGTCGGACTCGGCCATTCGATGGCGACTTTATTTATTTGTTGCCCGTGTGGTAGACAAATCCTATGGTCCTTTTATATTTCTTTTCCGAGGGCGGTAAATCAATAGGCCTTAGAAGTAAGGAGGTATGGTCGGGACTCATTTGGCCATTCGATGGCGAACCTATTTATTTGTTGCCCGCAATAAGAGACAAATTCCATGGCCCTATAAAATTGTTCTACCCCAGTGGTAAACAAATGTCTTTATATACTAGTTCTACCCCAAGTGGTAAACAAGATCTTGATGGTGCAAGGAGGATCAGCCGAATTCATCATATTCACTATCTGTCTCACACTTCAGAAATGATAAGTATACATTACTTTATTCAAGTGTCAAGTTCGGTTCCTTCAGTTCAATTCAATAAGTTTACTTTATTATGTTCAGTATTGTTCTTCAACTCAACTATTATATGCCCTGCCTAATTCACAGATACAGGTTAAGTCCATTCAGATTAATTGATACTAAATTATTGACAAGAAACGAAAAGTATTATGCAGAAGTCATGACATAGAAAGTTGAAACTTCATTAATCCATTCATCCGTTATGACAACCTATTGCATAAAAACATAAATTCCAACATAATTTCAGAACATAGAAGTTCTAATAAAAGTTTTTAAAACAAAATCCTTAAACAACTTCCAAAATGACAGAAACTTTCACAAATATTCTCAAATAAAATCCGGGAAAAACAAGAGTATTCACTTCATGCATCATCCTAGCCATCTGAAGAGTCGAGCGAAGTCGGGTCCACTTTAGCTGATATCAACTTTTCCTTGCTGCGACTTTGACAGAGCTCATAGCCTTCAGAATATATCTTCATGATCTCTCCGTTGATCTCATCCGATTTCCGGTACTCTTCACAGATCTGCTTGCGAAGATCATCGGTTAAAGGAGGTCCAAGGTCCCGAAGAGCCTTGAGTTCTCGAATTTCTTCTTCGAGCTTTTGACGCCTATTCAGATGACGAGTTTCTGCTAACTCTAGCTTTTCGATCGTTTTGGTCAGGATTTTAGCATCAGCCTTTAACTCTTTGATCTTCACCATCCTTATCTCATTCCTCTGAACCAAATCAACGTTCATCTTGACGATCTCTTGGTATTGGGCCTTGGTTAACTTCAGCTCTTCATTGGACGATTTTACATCTTCTTTGGTCTGGGCCAACTCCTTTCGAAGACCTTCTTTTGTGTGGAGAACACTTTTACGTTGAGTTCTCTCCCGAGCCAAAGCAGACTTCAAGATGGCATTCTCCTTTCTCATTGCCTCTTCTTCGGCTTCAGCTTCGATAGACTTTGGACACAGACGTCCTATCTGACGTTCGATTCGCCACGCATATCGGCATTATTTGATCGGTTTCAAATGTATAAGTATGAAGATAAATACGAAAATTAAGGAGAGAACCGTTTACCTTCGCCAGATAGCTCATGCCTTCGTTAAACAGGTCCCCGTTTGAACTGTTCCCAAATCGATGGTCATCGGTCTCACGGACGAAAGCGTCAAACAATTGAAAAGGGAAGTTGGCGTTAAACCGAGGCCACATGGTTGGAGAGGCCATAGCATCATTCTGGAATTTGGAAGTTGATTGTCTTGGAGGATAAGGCACGGGCTGATCGCGAGTTGGCGACGGATCCATATATATGTTTTTCGGAGAGGGGGATCGAGCGAGATTAGATTCATGGACCGGTGAAGGGACAGAAGACGACCCTGGTTGACTATCAGACGGCTGTTTTCTCTTGCGAGAGAATGAAGGAATGGTTTCAATTGGCTCGTCATCATCTAGTACTTGAATTTCTACGGGAATTGCTGGAGGAATGATAGTCGAAGATGTTGGCACTAGAAGCTCGTCGGCAGTTAAGGGGGTAATCTTTGTCCTCAACTTCTTGACGCGAAGGACTTTCGCCCGTTCGTGCAGAGGTATGTCGAACAGACTTCTTTTGGTTGGAGCGGATTTGGGAGGTACAGAAGTGAGATTGGATGAGGGGTTTGTTTCTAGATTTGTTCACTGATCTATCTCAGGTTCTGTATCGGGGCGAACGGATTTGGATATCTTGGCAGCTCTCTTTCTTCTTCGGGGTTTGAGGGATTCTTCAGGTGCAGGAGGCTCGTCATTTTGTGGTTCATCAATCTGAGTAGGCGATGGGTGATCATTAATGAGGGATCGGCTCGGGAGATTCTTACATTGGAGGCTCTTCGCTTGCATCCGTAATCTTTCCAAATTAAAAGTCTTGAACTCTTTTACATCTCAAGAGTTCGGTCTAATCAAAGACAACAGAAAGATTATGTAAGGACAAGTCGTAACCAATATTATCGAAGATTTCACGAAATATACACAAGAGTAGTTCAAGATTTACGTTTATGATCATATAGCCAAGCTTTGCTTAGAAAGGAGTCCATGTTTCCACTCCTCCTTCGGGAAATTGTTCATAAATTCAATCAATTCGGCTACACGCTCTTCGGATATATCTCCAAAATCGGCGAAACCACGTCGCTTCATGGTCCATTCAAAGAGAGATGCAATTTCGGGTCCTTAACGAAGAACCATCTCTCGTACCATCCTCTATTGCTCGAAGGAGTGTTTATCGGTGATCGCCTCTCGAACTTCTCACCGCCTTACATGCATACGCTTGCCTAAGACTTTGAATCCCTTTTCTCTGCTTTTGGGCAATCTTGTAGACAATGAAGAAAAAAAATCGAGAGTGGGTTCGACCCCGATTCATGACAAAATGCAATAAAAGCCAAAATATGGATGTAGGAGTTCTATCATGCAGAGCAAATCCCAAATCCCACTGATAAATCCCGGAAGGGTAATCGAAAATATGTGAAGAAAACCTAACCCCTTCTCGAGCAAAAGTCACCGCATTAAATCCCAACCCTCGGGGCGTTGATACATCTATCTTTGATTTGGGGCTCTTATTAAATGGGTGTCGAGAATGTGATAATGAGCCCTAATCTTCCTTAACTCAGTCTCAGAAATGATGGAATGCGTGTTTGGCATGCGGATATTGCTCTTTGCTCTTGAAGAAATCAGAGGGGTCAGGCATGGGTTTTGGAGACATAGATTTTTCGCTGGGGGTAGCAACCTTGGGGTTTGAACTCGATGCTTTTTCGGAAGGATTGAAATTTGGGTTGAGCAGAAGGGTGATAGGGGTTACTGAAGGGAAGAACTCGGTTAGAGTTTACAGTCACCATTGTTGAAATTTCGTAAAACAGAGAAGGAAGTCCTGAAGAGGAGAAAAAAGCTCAAGGGTTCGAAATTCAAATTGACAGGTAAAACTGTCGAATTTAGTAAAATTATCTTTTATACTAACGGTTACACAAAGTTCAAAGGCGGCACGTTTAATTTCTAGTAATGATGGGGAATTTGAAGGTGTACCGTTCGGGTTAAGCCTCAGACACTCATCAGATTAAACCTTTCAGTTGGGTTTCAGATTTCTAAGTTGCCTTATGATTTTAACTCATTTCCGTTTGGGCTTGGGTAAGTTTTACTTTGGGCTTATTTCGATCCTGGTAGAGCCTATAACATCGTAGACCACTTCTAGTTTTCTATTAAATATTCTGTTTAATAAAAAACTAGGGGACAATGTTGGGTCATGATATTTTCCTCTATTGGGCCGAATAAATTGGGCTTACTTATTTAATTAGTCTATTGGGCCTTCATTATTGAACCTTGAAAGTCATTGGGCCTAGTCATCATACTATTTCTATTAAACCCCATGAAACCGAGTCGGTTCATTAGACTAACCCATTAGATATTTTAATATCTATTACTTTGACTTGTAATGATGAAAAAGCATGATAGTTGACTGTTGTAACTGCCATGCATTAATGTGGATGAGATCATAGTCGGCCGGCGGTAGAAAACAGTGACAAAAGGTAGTGGGTAGACTGCATGCAGTCGGCAGAACCCATCAAATCAGGGGACTGTGTCAGACAGTAGTGGGTGACACGGTAAACCGGGCAAGAGAGTATAACTTAACAAAGGATTCTTCAAGAGGAAGTACGTTCACATATACATTCAACTGAATATTATTATCTCTCTCAATACACTAGAGATTATCATCCTCCATTGTTAACCTTGTGAACATCGATACTAACTCTCACGCCTAAGCTATCCCCCGACAGTCGAAGCCGTCAAACTTTTGGTGTCTTATCGTGTTTACTGTGCAAGATCAGACCGTCTTACGTGATTGGGGCGTTGAAGAATATCTTGGCGTTAACACAGCTAATAACCAAAACATACAAGATGTGGGTGAGCTCTAGCAAACCAAAACAAAACACATTCAGAAAAACCAAAACACAAAACGTTTTCCACATTTTATTTATTCAACCTGAGGATACAGGTTTGTTCACCAAGTGTTCAATCTAGAGGCAAACAAATTACAATGAACTTTAGAAAGAAAAAGCCTGCTGCTTGGCTACCCAATCTCATCTTACCATTTATTACATCTCTTTTCCTCCACTTACCATACCAATTTACCTAACATCAGCCAGCAGTTCTGGTAGGAAAATAATCAGGCAACATTACATATTATCTTGCGTCCAGCAATGATAATAATAGCAGGCAGGAAACGGTCTACACGTGTAATCTTCCAGCTTACGATGCTAACAGCCACGGATAGTGAAAACAGTAGAACAGAGAGTACATTATTTGCAGATTCCACTTTTTTCTTCTTAAGAAACCAAGCCCCAAGACCAATGGATGCTCTAAATGACATGTTCCATCTCCCTGCATTAACCAGACAATAGATTTAGTTACGAACAATGAGCCAATAGATATTTCCTAAATTCTTCCTCCATACCGAAGGCCTTGCCGCAATCTACACATGATTCAAGAAAATAACAGTCAATTGATGTTTTTTCACTAATTCTCACATAGCATTAACTTTAAACAACATTACTAACTGGATCCGTGCACCCGTATCTAAAATTTGGATCTTGTTATGCCACGTCACCGCATCTTTTTATTTTAGTAAATAGACAAGTCCGCACTAGACACTACCAACACCCGAGTCTATGTAACATAAGATATATGCATCCGACCATAATATTGTTAGAAAAAAAAATAACTTACGACAAGGGGCTTAAGTTGGATTCTGTTGGATTAGGCCATGATCAATTCTAAGGTACATATGTACACATCTAACAACATAAATAAAGCTTCTTAATAATTTACCAAATAGAAACAAGCTGAAAAAACGTTATCTGCAGGTACAGAAATGTAATTATGTAACAAAAAATCATAAGGAGTAGTTTTTAGCATAAATAATGTATTCCTAAAATATTTTGTTGGATTGTATTAAACGTTTTTTACAAACACAACAAAATGTAATGTTATTAGTTAAAGATAAGTGGTATAAATTCTAAAATAAAATATACTATAAAATGAAATGAAGAAATGAAGAGAAAAAAGTGAGTCATAACAAACATCAACTTGTGTCATTGTGAAGCATATTTTTGGGCTATATGATCATACTTCGATAAATTTATCATATATAATAGCAGTTACCATGTTAATACAAGAATAAATGCAGGTGTTTACCCGGTAGAAAGGAGTGCACAAGTTTTTTGAATGAAACTAAAAATGTTAAAAGTACACGAGTCATTACACAAATTGAAGTTAGCGAGCATATATTAATTAAAGACGATGAGATTCCAGCAACTATAATAACCACCAAAGATGAAGAATCCCATTTTGATTGTTGGCAGAACCTTCTCTAAGACGACACACTTCAGAGATTTAAAAATTATATAGATTGCTTCATCCATCCCACTTTAGTTGATACATTTTTTTGGCATATTTGACACGAATTTTATTTTTTAATATAGTAGTAAGAGTCTTGGCTATACATTGCGAAAATTTTCAGCCGAATTAGGATTGTGACGTATGTGCATACACTTTTACGTTAGTCACAATCCAACTTCGTCAAATATTTGTCGGCGTGTATATCATTTTCCTAATAGTAATATGGTTTTGAAAATATAACATATAAATATACTGAAAACATAATAATATAGAAAAATAATATTTCTGTTCCATATTATAAGTAAGATCATAATTGAATTTTTGAAGTCAACTCAAAATATTTTTAAACTCAAACTTGACATAGATTGCTTTACTTTTAATCAATAGATCGATGAATAATGTGAACTATCTAAAAGTATTACTCATTGTAAGGTTTATTATTTCATAATTTTTAATGAGTCGTGTCAATTTCGAGTTTTAAATGGTCTCAAATTAACTTTCAAAAGTTAATAATGATCTTATAATTTTGAACGGAGGGAGTACTAAATTTAAACGTGTTTTCAGCTAGGCTCCACACACCCCAAAGAAAAATGTAGCAAAAAACGTGGATGGAGGGAGTATATCTTTTTATATAGTCGAAAAATTAAAATATAAATGGATTTTGGCATGTATTAAAATACTTGTCAGACCAAACCTCCCCCCACCCCCACCTAATGACCCCAAAAAAAACAAAGATAGGAGTACATATTATAGCATATATGTACTCTGAGTTTGAAGCATACATAAAAATTACTACTTCCAATGAAAATCTCTTTTCATGGAAATTTCATAAAAATGACAACTGTCATTCTTGATCATTTCATATAATTGGCTTCCAGAATTACGGGCAATCAAAAAATAATCAGAACTTAACCACCTAAGCAAACACCCCCACCCTCTCTTCTACCCTCTTCTAAAAAAATAAAAATGAATAAACAAACAAATTACATTATCCACCATAATAAAGACAGAAACACAGAGATTGAAATTTTACCATCAAGGGCCTGCAAGATGCCAACACCATTGTGCTCCAACATAAATATAAGAAAATAAAAAGGGCTTCAAAGTTGGAGTGTTAATTTGGTAGCAACAGCATAGCACCACATCCACCAGAATCATTCTCAAGGACCTCAAGAACAAAGATAAGTAAATCAGATATATTATTCCAATTAAAAAAGCAAATAAAATGTCTGGGGAGATGGCACAAACTTACCATCTAATGCTCCCACAAAGAATCACACAAAATGGTGATTCATCCAGGAAGATTCTCCTTCATATCGCTCTGGCAGGGGAACAAATTGTTGATGCTGCATTTGTTCATGGAGCAAGTCCAAACTCTCTGGAATCTTGTAATCATGCTGTCCTTTCAGGTTTTCAACTTCAAACTGCACTGCAGGAACTTGTTTCCCAGGAAAGGGAAAGCTGACAGTCATGTCCGAGCCATTGTCATTATAGTTGTGCAGGAGGCTTGAATGAGATGGTTTATCGATAGAATGATTAAGGCTCAAGCCTTTCATTGATGATGGGAATTGATATCCATCCAGCCAGCTATAATCATCCATTGGTGGATTCTCACCGTTCATATTTGATACAGAAATGGGTTCACTTACTTGTTTAGGACGAACAGACCTAAATCCAGGTGGAGGGCCTAGATGCCTGACAGGGCGATTACCTGGACCTTTTATAGGAGATGCTGGAAACGCCGATGATAACTTAACTGTCATGCTGCCTGAATTAACTCCAGTTGATGCAACAGACTCAAATTGTGTTGGTAACACCGGTGCCCCAGCAGAGGTGTTTGTATCGATCTTGGGTTGCATCATGGTTCTCGAGTTTAGTGCCTGAGAATATATACCAGTTGCACCGACATTGACAGATTGCTGAATGGGAAGTGAGAGAGAAGCAATGTGAGATAAGCTCATATCTTGTTGCATCCCAAGCTCAGTTAAGTGCCCATTTCCCACCAAGCTCCAACCTTTTAACCCATTTGCAAGAGAAGATTGTCGGTCCACTAAACTAGTAGAGCTCATCAACTGATATGGTTGCAGATGCTGAGAGATACTATTCGGAACAGGCACAGGTGCCTGTGGGCCAGCAGCGAAAGCAGTTTGCTGTTGCATATTGATTTCAGGAACTGAAATAGGAGCGCCATAAAGCTGACTATCATCTGGAAAATCATTCTGTCCAGTCACCAGTTCCTCAGGCGGGGACCATTTAGCAATTGCATCAGATCGCTTCTCAATCACTGTTGGTTTGAAAACAATCACCTCATCTTCCTCTTCAGCTTCAACGTATAGTTCTGGCTTTGACTGTGAGAAGGTTAAATTTATCTTTGGATCTGTTAAAGTTGCCCGGATGCTTCCAACTGATTTCGGACTGACCGAATAGAAAGTGGGAGTCAAATTGTCTGAATTTAGAGGCTCAATACCTATAACAAATTTCTTCAGCTTAAAATTGAAGCTTAATGTTTTCTGGTCAAGTCTCACAATATTAGTTAGGGCTTTCCCCGCAGCTAGAATCCTTTTAACACGAGAATTTTTCTCCTTCATACCATCACCTCCGAAGGAATGCTTCCTTGAAAAATCCAAAATGATTTGTGCAGATTGAAGGGGTAAGAATCCTCTTAATTCAAAGTCCTCCCATAAAGCAAGCCGGTTATCAGTGTCCCCTTCCTCATACTTGCTCATGTTGAAAAAGCAGGTCTCGTCTCCATCATCCGTGGTCATAAATCCACTAGACAAGAGTTTATTTAAGAAGGAAACACAATGGTTCCAAAATTTTGATGTAACAGTTGGTTGCTTGTCATCTTTGTCACTGCTAGCTGCAATATCAGGGAAACTAGCTAACCATTCCAGAAAAATCAAAATGCCAGGTAAAAGGTAACTTTTGGAAGGATCAGATAACTGTAAACATCTCTTAAATATGTGGCCCATCAGCTCAAAAATTGCAGTAACTGCATTCTGGAGTAAAACTGTACGTTGTAGGATATCTGCATACGACTGACCTTCAGCCTCCCTTTTTACATTATGAACTGTAAAAATGAGAATAGAGACCATCCTAACAATAACAAGTCCATTATCAGCCATGTCTGTGCCAAAGTTCAACACCTCTTCTTGACCAGAAGAAAGAAGTTCAAGCAGAAGACTGCTAACAAAAGAGAGCACTTCTCCAAATGTCTCCAAGCTGGAGAAAGATCATATCATACAGTTAGTTCCAACGAATCTTGTCAAATAATACACAATACTAATGTCTAAGATTAGTACCTTGTGCGTGTGAAAAGAATGCCATTTAAACGAACGAATCGTACGCAAAAAGATTTGTACATCTCATGAATACTGGTTACTCTTTCTTTGGAAATGCTGTCATCAATATTGACCAGCTTAGGACGAAGTCTTGCCTCCTTTGTCCCTTTTCCCCTGGTATTACTCCAGACAGGTGATTCCATAATAGCATAATCTTTCATATCCCCATGCAACTGAGAGTAGAATTTCCGATTCTGCAAAAGTAAATGCCAATACAGAATCTATCAAAGAAAGTTATAATGCCAATTTATGTACAACTTGCACAACCTTACAGATGAAACTTAAATTACAAAATACAAACAAAAGCACATAACAAACTCTAGCAGACAGTGAGTCGTCTCATACAGAAACTGTAATATTTAGAAACAGGGAAACAGGTCAATGGTC
The DNA here is from genome assembly GCA_020205605.1 of Panax ginseng. NCBI lineage: Eukaryota > Viridiplantae > Streptophyta > Magnoliopsida > Apiales > Araliaceae > Panax > Panax ginseng. The sequence continues at coordinate 72,585,009 of CM035149.1, forward strand.
AAAAGGGTTTCACGATATGTGTGAGAAATGCATTCCTCAGTCCTCACTTAATTTTTTTTTTGTGTCGAAGTATACCACATCAACATGCATATTTCACCTCCTAAGTAGGAGATATGCATAGCTCCCTAAATCACTGTCCCTACTTCATAACCTTCCAAATTTCTTTTTTTTTTTAATTCATAATGTATATTTAGTTATACAAACATTAAAAGAAAAGTAGAAACAAAATGGAGATAGTTGAATTTCACATTAAATAACAAGCAAAGTGTTCTTCTCAACTCTTTTGTAATGGTGTTTATTATTTCACATCATATTAACTACTACACATAAAAGAGTGTGTGAGTGTGAGTGTGTGTGTGTGTGTGTATATATATATATATATATATATATCTGAGACGATACAAAGGACATACGCTTAACAAAGAAAACCAGGACGGTATTTCTGACTATGAGCCTGAGAGAAAGAACACTATGCTGATGAACTGGTGCTATATAAATAACTTCAGATTGCATGGAAAACGATCTCCTTGAAAATCATTGATTTCAAGCATTGTACTATTGTCAAAGTCTTCCATCTATGTTGTCCCTTTCAAAAATTTGTTTCTGTGGTAGTAGGAGAAATTGTTGCACTCTTATAATATGTTGTATGTTGCTCGTCTTTATGAGAACATAGAATGGCATCAAAGAACTGCTAGATAAAAGTTCTACTTGTTTCACTTTCTGCCTTTCTGGTTTTGGCTTATGGAAGATGTAAGCTTCACCATTCAGCAGATGAAGAAGAAAAACGATGGACAATTATAAGGACTAAACTTCTGCATCTACTCCACTTTCACTCCAAACAAACTATTCTCAAACCCAAATTAGCTTTCATTGTTTCACAATCTTTGGATAGTGCTTCAAACTTGGAAGCGGTGGGAGAAGAAGGTACTGTCCAAAACTAAGATTGACAAAGTTGTCGAGCCAAGTTTTAGATCAAATATACCAAACAGATGTAGGATAAAAGTGTGCACATAAAAAAGGCAAGAAAAATAAGGTTTACCCTCACAAGGAATCCGTGATATCCCTAGGCCAAGGCACAAAGCCAAAAACACAAAATTTATTCTCAAATAACTAGACTACCCTTGACTTATGGGGAGGGATCCCTTAACTTATATAGGGAGGGATAACAAGACATGAGCAGAAATTTTAAGATTTGGGGATCAGGTTAAGTTGGAGACATAGGCCCTGTTTGGACAGTGATTTTTATTCTGTTATCAAAAAATGTTTTTAAACAGTGATCACAATACTGTTTGGCTAGCTAATTTTAAGAAATCAATCTCAAAATATTGATATTTTTACCATGAAATTGATATTCTAAACCAAAATATGAAAAACTAGATAAATAAATTATCAACGGAACTCGTATTTGAGATGTGCATTTGAACATATACTTAAGAATTCATAAGCAATATCAAAAGGGCCCAAGTAAACATGGAAATTACTATGCCTAGTAAAACTCCAATACTACTACGGTGAGTAATCTGATTAAGAAAATAATTCTAATTACCAAAACCAACTTATACTAGGAAAATTAATAATAAAAATGCTAGAACTAAATTAACCTAGACACCTAAGAATCCACAATAAATCCAATTTACATAAAAGAGAACTAATCTAACCTAAATCTAGTTACATACATAATTAGCCATAAACCGTGTATAATGCTAAGATGTGTCCCGCAACAACTTCACTCCCTATTCTAGCTTTGAGAAATACACAGTTCCAAACAGTGATCTCCTTAAAGACAACAGGAAAAAACAAGAAAGTCTCACAAAGAGTAACAATTGTGAAGAACGGAGAAGCAAAATTGCATCTTACTGAAAGAAAATGACAGGAGTCACAAGACTACTAGTATACTAAATGCTTTTAACTATGTCTCACAAAATTAAGTACATATATATAATTTAGGTACATAGTTCTAATTTAGGTGCTTAACATATACAAAATAATTTCACCATACAGATAATTTATACTTGGTTTTCAGAAAGAAGCAGATTTCCACAACAACAACAAAAAATCGTAATAAGACCTCAAATAATTTAGCAAAAACAAGAAAATAGAAGACCTCCGATAAAGTAGTAACAAATTTGGGATTTCTTGACATTTCACGGACACAAACAAAAGCTAAACAATACCATAAACTGAAGTCGTACCCTACATATACAAACCCAATATCAGATGCATGACACATTTCTAGTCTGCTAACTCCTACAAGTGTAACTATTTTACTGACCAAAATCACAAAATGAATTTGGTAAACACATGCTAAAGATTTAAAAACCTGGGACACGTACAGAATGCTTACCTAAATCACACAAACAAAATAGGAAGACAGTAGAACAGATAAAGCACTAACATTAGTACAGAAATACCTTCTCAAAAGCCACAATCAAGTTCTCCCTTCCAGTTGAAAAGGGACTGTCGACTGCCAGACTCCGAAAGTAGCGGTAAACAGCCACCACTTCATCTCCTAAATAGGTAGCCACTATGGCAAGCTGTAGAAAGTATAAGATGATCAACACAATCTGAAATCATTGTACAACTGACAAGAAAAAGAAGTCTAAATCCAAAGGCATGGAGGACAGGGTACTGAGGAGAAAAATACAAATGAAATAACTATCCAACATAAGAGAAGCAGACAAGAATTAAGAGTGAAAACCTGGTGATGAGGATTTCCACTAGATGGCCAAAGAGATGCAGCTTGCAAGTAGTAACTCGAAGCTGCTGCATAATCTCGGCTTTTGGAGTCACCCTCCCCATACAGACCTTTATAACGTGCAAGGTCACCCAGGTATATCAAACAACGGTGACAAGATATCAAACCTTTCTTCATCTTAAGAGATTTATTCTCATCTTTCTCCAAAACAATTCGACTTTCTGAATCATCAGAGAATTGCCCTATAGGAAGCCCATACTTTGCTCTGATCTTCAAAATTATATCATGGTAGAATCCAGTTGCTTCTGAAAGAAAAGTTTTAAACTGGATACGTATTTTAGTAACTCGATCAGGCCGAGTAGGACCTTTCGCAGTCTGAGATGTGGTTGACCCACTAGAAGATGATGCCGCATTAAAGTGTGCTCTAAACTCCTCGATTCTCCTGTAATGCAACTGCCACAGAGCATATTCAACATTATGCTGTTCAGAGAAGGCATGGTCCTCGAGAATAATTGCTTCATAATTCTCACGCATTTGTTGCCAGGCATTTGGATCAGAGGGAATTCTTGATTGCACGGACCTTCGGCGCTTATTCTCCAACTCAATATTCTATAAGATGCAAATGCCAGCTATAATGAGTTCCAAGTACTAGGACACATAATACAAAACTGCACATCATGACCATAATAAGTTTCAAGTACAATAACACCAAACATTGTTTATTGTGAACCTCCAAATAAGGTACCTTGTATGGTTGAATCAATATTTTATAAATTTACATTTATAATTCTAGAGCTTCCAAGGAACAGCCCCTAATGCAGAGTTCACATTTTTGTAGCCATATGATTGTTATACTTGAGCACTATCATTGAGCTTTCATTGCCTCATGCTAGATCCCAAAGATACTAGCATTTCAATTACACTTTCTTGCCTTTTTGTTCTTTATATAAATTTTCCATAACCGGCAACAATTGGGCGAACCCGTGTAGATACGATGTATACAAAGATGCATGGGGAAACAAAAGATAACAAACCAATATGTACTCCTAAAAACTGGAGCAAACCCAACCCAGGTACAATTATGCTCCTAAAGCAAACTCACCCAAAAAGTCTACAACGACGCCACTGAATAGGGATATTGATTTGATTCAATCAAATATGCAACAGGCACAAAAACACAAAAAAGAATATCAATGCAAGATCTCTATTTATACTCAAATGATCCACTATTCCTCTCTCGCCAATGGTCCACCACCAACAGTCTAGAGCTAAGTCACATCATCTACTGTTTTCCTTCCCCCACTTTAATCCACTGCGTATATTGAAGTAAAGCTACAACCAACTCTGACATAACCAACTCAATGCCACACAATTAAAACACAAAACACCACAAATACCTGTCCACCTGACAATAAGGCTCCCGCTTGAATGATGAGAAAGGATAAAAAGGAAAGGAAAGTAAGAGAAGTAACCATTTATTTTCCCATGTGTTTGGGTGTCATGGAAAACTATAGGTCCCAACAACTAACTATTTTCCTATGAGAAAATTTTTTCCTCAAATCTCATCCGCCATTTTAAGAGGAATTTGCGTCATTTGAAATTTTAGGCATATTTTCCAACAAATTGTAATGTCAACCAAACACTTGATCCTTTTTATTTTTTATTTTCCTTTAGTTTACTTTTCCTGGAAATCATTTCCCATACAAGATTCTTGACGTCCAAAGAAAGCCCAAAGGAAAAGATAATTCCCGTCTCCTTCACCTGTCTACTACACAAACAACATTTATTCATATAATTAAAATATTTGATCATCTCAACTTTATTAGGTGGAAACCTATTTCAAAAGCCACTAATCAACACACTTCACCAGTGATTATTATAGCTCTATTGATCTGAATAACAGAAGAACGTTTGAGATTCTTTGAGATCAATATATATTGTGTGAACCAAAACCCAAAACCATCATGTCATATATTGTAACGTTCTAGTACTACCTCCATCCAAGTTTATGCAGTCACTTGAAATTGGCACATAGTTTAACGACAAAAATATAGCGTTCCAAACAAAAAGTACATTGATTTTGACAAGAGAGTACATAAAATGACAAAATTGTACACCCGGAATAGAATGGTCTGGAATATGGGTTTCTTCTCATCTTTTAAACAAGTTAGACTGAAAGAACTCCTCAAAAAACAAAGGTAACTGACAACAAAAGGAGAAATGTGGAAAATCTCAAGTTAACAAAATATACTTTAAGCAAATGTAGATATAACTGAAACCATTCGGAGAACTCTTCATAATCAAGGCAATAAGAAATATAAGACAAAGACATTAAACTATGACTCCCCAGACATTAAATATTACACTTATCCACAAAATATCAACTACTTAATTGGCAATTTTATCCGCCCAGTGCATAGAACTTCGAAAGACTCGGTTCACAGATTACATATAGCTCAGCATATATGGTATTTATGCACATAGCCTGAGTTATCTGTGCATGTATTCATTGTGTTGTCAGTATTATAGAGCCTTTAGACATTGCTCTACTCCGTTTTATTCAACAGAAGTTGTTAATAATATTTATATTACAAGTGACAAGTATTCCCAGAAGTAACTTGTCACCAATAGCCTATACACAGCTTCTTTAGGGTCCTTAGAGAATAGTGATTTAAGTTGCGTCGCCAAAAGAATGTCATTTATGCTGTGTCGACAAAAGAATGTCATTTATTATGTGTGGATAAAAGATTGTCATATACGTTATATAACAAATATCAAAAGAACATAACACCATTAGAGAAATACTAGATTTGAATCCACATAACTTTAAAATAAAATTGATATTGCTTATCTCAGTTGCACATTACCCCATAAAATAATATTGAAATCATGTCTATGAAAATATAGAAAGATGGAATTCAGTGAGAAGTGAAGTCTGAATTGTTTAAAGTAAAAGAAAATACAAACCTTGTCATAAAGACGTTGAGCAAGCTCCCATGATGAAGGAGCAGACATATTATCCACCTCTAAAAGCATCATTCATCCAAACATTGTTGAGATGGTCCAAACATTAACATTCAGTATAACTAAACGCATAAGTAACAAGTGAGTTCACATAACCCTTACAAGTGACTTTCATGTTTGGTGAGGCTGAGGAAGCATGAAAAAGAAAGTTCACAACATTTTAAAAAAAAAACAGAAAAAAACTGTTACCATTAACACTTCTGATCACTCTTAACCATAACGTTGATATAGACGGAGCTGAAGCTGGATCTTTCCCATGCTAAAGTAATTATACTAATGTGGCCAAAATGAGCGTATTGATGCACTTAAACAAGAGAAAAGCAACAAAAAAAGTCAGATAAAAATCCCAGAACTTAAATCCCAATAAAACACGTAATCAACTGTCCACTATAGAACCTTTACATTCTTAACTGATAGCACCAAATAACTACCAAATTGTCTAACGACATTCAGTTTTATAGTAAAAACTACAGATATATACCGTGTCCTTTAAAATGTCAACTTTAAGGTTTAAACAGTAACAGCAAAAAGAGTCATTGACAGTCACATTTAGCAAACAATTTCATTTGTAGTCCAGTTAAAATGTAAAGGAAGACAAATAATTTCTTGTCGCTTTTATATGGTTTACAGAGATTATGACATTATAAAACTGAATTATTTAGCACATATCTTCTCTGAATAATACATGTAAGTACACCACTAGCTTCATAATTTTGAAAATCCATCCATTCTTTTCAAGATCAAGAATTGAACTACTTTTCACTTCCAATAGCAAGTAAATATTCATCATAACCATCATAAATGAGAAGAAAAAAATCATCAAAACCCTAAAATTATCTTAAATGACCAAATTACCATAACAGTCATCACCAATTAATACAAACACAACCAAATAATTCAATAATAGTAATAGTTAGTCCCAATTTCACACCAAATATATATAATTAAACTAATTCAAATAAATTCAACAAGAAAACACATTTATTTCCAAATTAGAAAAGAAAAAAAAACAACCAGAAACATAAATATAGTAGCCAAACACAAATTAATTTCTGGAAACTGGCAAACCAAGAAATCTTAAAGAAATAAATAAAAACAACTTACTTGCTAAGAAACAATCAGATCTGTGGAGAGTTCCATAATTCTTTACCAGAAATCTTACTTTCTTTTAGAGAATCAAGATATGACATACAGACTCTAAAAAGACCGACACAGACACGATAATATTGGGGAATTAAGAGGGTATGAAATCTAGGGCTCGGGGTCCATTGACTCGTATCAATCTCATCGTATCAATCTCATCGTATCCTATATTATTTATATTTTTTACAAGTTTTTTGTGATAATACGAGGAAAAGTAACTTCACGCGTGGGAGTTGAAGTGAAGTACACTCGCTAATAATGACTTTCAGTTTTGAGGTGGTTTGGTAGTTTAAGCGAAATCTCTATTTTGCATTAATTTGCTTTGAGTAATTTGTTGATTTATTAATCACAAGCTCACTAACCGTACCAAGCACGGGGGCATAATTAATAATTTATTATATTAATAATTAAAAAGAATTAATTGTGATTTCGAGTTATAAGAATATAGAAATGTACATGATAATGAGATTTTAAACTGAAAAAGTAAAATGAATACAGATTAAAAAAAACAAGGATTTGATACGAGTATTCTATGTCAATAAAGTGTTTATTGCCCCTTACCGCTAAAATTTGTTAAATGCTACTAGCAATTCACCTCCAGGATATATGTCAAGTCTGTACTAGTTCTTAGTAATAGCAACTCACTTTGAACCTCAATATATGTTGTTGTGTAAAGATGATAGAAAGAAGAAGATGAAGACTATTCAATTTCATAACTGAATTGTGAGTAAAGAATCATTTACAAAATAAATAATATAATAATCACATATCAGTTTTGCATCCCATAATGATTAAACAAAAAATTATTTAACCATTAATGAAGTTTTTTAATCTGGTTCAATGCTAAAAAGAGGTTGTTGGCTCGGGGCGAAGTGCAAAGTGCGCCTAAAGCGCCAATGTGAGTTTGCGACCCAAACTCACTTTACGGCCCCGGTCCCGGTCGTCATGGACGCCTTGGCGCCAAGTGTGGTGTTTTGCACCACGTCATTGTGACCAACTTCAAGTCTTTCTTTTAGTACCACTAGTGAATTAAACTATTTCACATATACTTATAAAGTATTAAATAGTTTTATTCCTACTCAATGTGGGACTTAAAGAAAATAGTTTTCTTAAACAACAATGAACCTTTTCATATTCTCCACTTTGGACACAATTAAAACACAATATATAATTCCTACTTGAATCATATATTACTCTCTATTAATCTCCTTGTAATAGGACTATCAAATGCACTTTTAATTTAATATAAATTCAATCAATTAATGGGTCTAAATTAATCCCCAAATTGATCAAAACTCATGTAAGAAAAGGTGCATTAACAATCCCCCACTTGTTTGAAAAACTACTTTTCTTCAAACAATTCTTTATCTATCAACTCTAAGGTTTGTATGCATAATAGAAGGTGTGACGAACATTGAACCTTCTTTTAGTATAAACAACTCAAAGTCGTATCAAAATAGATGGTGTCCGTAGATTGAACCTCTATTTCAAATTATATGACCGAAGTTATTGTGACGCCCCCAAATTCAGGTACTTGAAACCCAAATTAAGTGTTTCACGATACCATTTCTTTGAGAGGAATAATAATAATAATGTCATAAATATCAAACTTAATTTACATATCAGAGTTTTCTAAATCCTAGGTACGCGACCTTAAAACATTTCATTACATGATAGATAATAAATAACATCATCTTATTTAAGTCTAGTTATTACATAAGGTAACACAAACTTATTCTAACAGCTTTCCTTTCCCTTTATTCCTGACAGAGCCCTCTGGTTGATCATACTTAACTGAAAATATTTAATTTAAGCAAGGATGAGCATTTGAGTGCCCAACAAGTAATAACAATTATAAATATTAGCTGAAAGGATTAAATGTTTTCTTTGTACTACCCTTCTACAACAAATCAAAAGTTGTGAAGTAATCTGAACCGATAATAATAACATAACAACTCTCTATCAAATTTTTGAAACTATGTACTGACTATAAATAGGGTTAAGGTGATATATTATGAACATTATTCTCAATTTTCGAATAGGTTTAGAAGAACTTCATCCGCAAACCGTCATAACTTACTTACGCACCTGGTGATCACATATATATATATATATATATATATATATATATATATCTTCCAACCCGGGGACACTGAATATGGTGCTACACTAATATATATATATCGACTACCATTCATTCATTCATTCATTCATTGAATAGTCTCAAAAGGACTAATATAACTTCTATATATCCAAAATAATATTACATTTCCTGTGTTCTTTGTAACCCATTCATTTGTTCTTGTCATAATATTCAATATATTACAAACATTCAACTATTCTATTACATAAGTAATCTAAGGGTTCGTTCTTTTGTTCTTGTCATTATTCGCCCTTTGTCTCATAAGTAATCGGGTCGAGCCTTCATCCGCCGATCTTGGTCAGTGTTATATGGTTCAAGCAAGAGTGAGTATGACTAGCTCAACAAGTACTACAATTCTAATAAACAACATGCTTGAAACATAGAACTCATATATCTTCAAGAATCGAATAATAGTTACAAAAGTACTATCGATAATTCAAAATAGCACTTTTTTTCATTCAAAACGCTTTTCCAACAACAATATTCAAGAGAATATCAACTAAGGCTCAAGACTATGAGCAGCTTCATAATTTCTTTTGAAAAGGACAACCCAAGACTAAGTCCGTAAGTCCCAGATAGCTTACGAAAGCACTTCGGGTGATCAAATTTATAGTACTTTATGTCGATCAACACTACATTCATTAAACGTGTATACGCTTAAGTTGTGGCAACCTCACGCGCTCGCTGTTAAACGACAAAAACATTTTTAGCATACTTGGTCTTCGATTGAAAACCATACCAATATAACTCTAAAACATTAATCATGCTTGATAAAATCATAATATAAGTCTAGCCAAAAGAATCGCTTTAGACTTCATCATTAAAAACTTCATGCGAAAGAATACATGAATTACAAAGCTTGTCCAGCATCGAATCGAACAAGGGTTAGAATACTTGCCTTTCAAATATTCGCTATCGATTATCACACGCATACTTTTAAGTCTCTAAGTTTCTACAATACATGATCATATAACGTACCACATTAGGTCATATATAATCAAGTATGTATATTATTATATCTTACCTTCATCTCAATCTAAATCCTCGACTTAGATCTACTATATGGGTTTCCGCTTTTCATTACGCCATTCACATTACGCTCACTTTCAATTGATTATTAACCTTTAATCATCATACATTAAGTGTCTAACAATGCCTTTACAATGTTATATTAAGACCTTAGTTCATTACTAATGAGTTCTCTCATTCATTCTATACTTGAAATCATTCTTTATCGTCCATTCTTTTCTAGGTCAGCCATGGCATACACCACCCATCACTTTTCTTCTTCATGCACAAGGCACATGAAGTTAATGCAGAGTAAGTCAAGATTCGACATCTTGAGTAAGCAGTCCATGTTTACTTTATCTCGCATCATCATGAAGCCGTTAGCAAGTGCTCAGACACATGCATCAGGCACAGCACCACTCATTTGGCTTCAGTCAGCCATACGCCAACTCTCGTGCCTCGTCATAATTTGCAAAATTTTTGAAATTTTATTTAAACTCCTGACTCATAACTTCTTCAAGTTATAAGTCCTAATTGGCTCGCTCAAAAGCCTACGGTTCACAAATTACATACTCTATGCTGCTCATGCAAGAATTTTATCTATTTGACTTCGCTTTGCTAAAATTTCACCTATTAGTTCATTTTAACGAAAACGATAAACGTCCGTGAACGCTCAACGCTGCTTTTTTCGTTCTAAGTCGAAATTCGGGCCATTTTCGAGTCCGCAACTCTATAATGCCAAATATGACTTGTCTCCATCGAAAACCAACGTTTCCACTTCAAACACAAAATACGACTTCCATTCCGAGAATTTCACTTAATTCGACGATAATCGCCCAATCGTGTGAATTCTAGCAAAACTTCATTACTAATGATTCTAAATGGATTTTAATCAACATATGAACATTTCAAGTTACTTATTACACCAACTTATAGTCAAAGTAGGTTTTGACTTATTCTCATAAGTCAATGACTTATTTAACTTATGAACTACAAATTCTCATGCTTATGACTTACTATGAACTTAAGTCCATCAATCAATGTTCTCATACTATATTCAATATACTAACATCATATGACAAACATATGACAAGTTCTTCATGATTCTATCAACTTATTAGAGTTCAAGTTGCTTATTCAACTTATTCTACTTAAGTTCATTCATTAATAACTTATTAAATGTTCTTAATAAACAATCCCCTTCTCTATCAATCCTATCATAGAAGAGATAAAGATAATAGGTATGAGTCTTACCCTTGAAGACTATTACTTCACTTCACTTTGGAAAATCTAGCAAAGGTTGAAGTGACTTATAAGTGCTTATGTGGCTTATTCTCTCTACCAAATAAGTTGTTTATCTCTAGAGGAGTTGTTGAATGAAATATCAAACAACAAAATGAAATGAAGCTTGGTATTTATAGGCAACTCAAAGTTAGGGCAGAATGGGTCATTAAGACATCCCACCTCCTTAACTAACCTCCTTAACTCCACCTCCTTACTATTCATCACTTTACAACTAAGTAAACTTGCTATCACAACACTTGATCACCACACAAAGTTCTTGCCCATCAAGTCTACCCACATTACACTTGGTTTGCTCCATGGATCATGGCTTATCATTGGGCTTGCTAATTAATCTAGCTAATTCTTTATTGGGCTTATATTACAAAGTTTGACTTATGATTTATCAAACACTTGGGCTTGAGTATCACATTCTATCGACTTCTACCATTAATCTAATAATCCTACAAGTCCATTACATTTAATTAATAACTTAACATATATACACCACGATAATTCTCAGATGCTAGCTCAGATATTAATTCATAATATACGCTATTTCATTCTCCATTCTTAATAGTATAATACGTCGTATTATATACTTACGCTCATTACCTCGCATAATGCATACACATCATACAATTACAAACTTTCTTTCCTTAACGCTTAATAAACCTAACGCTCCCAAATTAAGTCCGCATGCTAAATATTACGCTTTCCATACTTAGATTATTATTACATAATCAATCTCACCTTGATATTATAACGCTACGTATTTCTCGAAAGTTCAAAAATAATTCCCAGAAAGCAAAAAATCGATGAATAGTGTTTTTCGGAAAATTTTCTAAAAACTTTTATTTTCGCTTTAGAAATTCAAACACTTTAATTCTCCCACGAGTTAAAATACTACGACATTCCAACGCTTCTAGGTTATAAATCCACATTCATCTTATCAATACATAATAATAATAAATAATATTATTTTTATTCATTATTAAAAGTATTTACAAAGGTTCGATTTTCCGGGTGTTACATTCTCCCCTTATAAGGATTCTCATCCCTCAGAATCTCGCTATAAAAAAAAAAATTACACAAATAATTGAGGGTAATTCTTTTTCATCATTTCTTCTAACTCCCACGCTGCTTCTTCACATCGTGGTTCTTCCATATCACCTTCACCAAGGTATAACTTTATTCCGTAGAACTTGTTCTTTTCTATCGACAATTTGAATCTGCGCTTCCTCAGACGTTAAGTCCTTCTCGATATGAATAGGTTCATATTCTATCACGCGCTTATAATCCGCTTATAAGGACGTAATACTTGATACGTGAAATACATTATGTATTCGTTTCTAGGTCCGGAGGTAATGCTATCATATAAGCTACCTCACCCACCCGCTTTAATACCTCAAAAGGTCCTATAAACCTCTGACTTAACTTTCCTTCTTTCCAAAATGTATCTTTCCTTTCCAGGAGATACTTTTAGAAATACGCATTTAACCTACTTCAAATTCTCTATTCTCTCTATGCGATCCGTAAACTTCTTCTCGTCTCTGCCTTTGAGTCGCTAGAAGACGATTTGTATCTTCTTTATAATGTCCGCCGTCTGTCAGCACCAACTCGTCCCAACATTCTATGCTTCTCCTACCTCATCCCAATACAAAGGCTTCTCGTGATTTCCTCCCATACAAAGCTTCGTAAGGCAAGATACCTATGCTTGCATGATAACTATTGTTATATCAAAACTCCACTAATGGTAGATGATCATCCCAACTACCCTTGAAATCCATGACGCAAGATCTTAGCATATCTTCTAACGTCTCAATTGTTCTCTCGCTTTGTCCATCCGCTTTGTGGATGATACGCCATACTCAAATTTCAACTCGCTGCTCCTAATCGCTTCTTGTAGACTCCTCCAAAAGTTCGATGTGAATCGTGGGTCACGATCCACACAATCGATATCGGTACTCCATGTCTAGAAATTATTTCCTTAATATAAAGTCTAGCTAATCGGTCTAAGTTATACTTGACCCTAATTGGCAAAAAGTGAGCCGACTTTGTCAATCGGCCTACTATTACCCAAATCGCATCATACCCTTTCGTTGTAAGTCTCAAGTCCTACCACAAAATCCATCGTGATATTCTCCCACTTCCACTCCGAATTTCTAATGACCGTAATAAGCCACTTGGTCGTTGATGTTCTACTTAACTTTCTCGACAAGTCAAGCACCTACTCACATACTCTCGCTATTTCTCTCTTCATGTTCGCCACCACCAAAACTCGTCAAGATCTTGATACATCTTAGTGCTACCAGATGAATCGAAAACCTCTAACTATGAGCCTCTTTTGTAATACCTCGCCTCCCTTTAATTCCGCCTCATTCGGAACCCAAATTCTTCCTTCAAATCTCAATAATCCTCATTATCAAGACTCATTTAATATCTTTTTCATTGGTCAACCGCCCTTCATCCGGTCACACTCATCCGCTTTTTGAGTTGTACCTCTTTAACTCTCTCTACGATGGTAGATCGCATCTCCGTCAAAATAGCATTTGTCCTCCTTCACTTGGCAAATTTTCACTTCCAACTCCATCCTAGCCATCTCTCGTTATTAACTCATTTTGAGCCGCTAACAAAGACAACTTTTCCCGACCTTTCCTACTTAAGGCGCTTAAGAACTACATCGGCTTTTCCCAGGTGATACAGATTTCACAACAGTAATCCTTTATCAACTCCAAACCATCTCCTCTCGCCTCATATTCAACTCCTTCTGTGTGAAGATATATTTTAGACTTTTGTGGTCCGTATATATCTCTACATTTTTCTCCATAAAGATAATGTCTCCATATCTTTAGAGCAAAAATCATCATGCCAGCCCCATCATCATGAGTAGGGTAAACTTTCTCATAATCCTTCAATCGCCTAGATGCATACGCAATGACCTTGCCATGCCGCATGAGCAGCACGCAACCAAGTCCTCTATGCCAAGCATCACTATAAACTACAAAATTTCCTGTGTCATCGTGCAATGACAAAACAGCGCGCTTCACTCAACCTCTTCTTCTTCTTCTTGAAAACTCGCCCTCACACTTGTCACCCAAGCGATTTCACCGCCTTCCTCGCAAGTTAGTCAACTGAGTAGCTATCTTCAAAAAATCCTCGATGAATCTCCGATAGTAACCCGCTAACCCTAGGAAACTCCGCACCTCACCAAGGCGCTTTTTTGTTGTTCCCAATTCATCACGGCCTTCCACCTTCACCGGATCTACTAAAATCCCTCATGGTCAATGACATGACCTAAAAATTGTACTTTTCTCCAACCAAAATTCACACTTAGTGAATTTCGCATACAACTTCTCCTTTCTTAGTGTTCCAACACTAATCTTAGGTGTTCAAAGATGATCTTCCGGCGCCTTAGAATAGACTAGAATATCATCTATAAACACCACTATGAACTTGTCCAAATATTGTTTGAACACTGCTCATCATATCCATAAATGCAAATGGTGCATTTGTCAACCCAAACGACATCACCGTAAACTCAGAAATGACCATAACGAGTCCTAAATGTCGCCTTTGGTACATCCTCCTTCCTAACCTTCAACCGATGATACCCCGCTCTTAAATCTATTTTAGAAAAATACTTAGCCCCTTTCAACTCGATCAAAGAGATCATCGATCCTCGGCAATGGGTATTTATTCTTTATCGTTAACTTGTTCAACTCTCTCAGATCGATACAAAGTCTTAACGATCCGCCCTTCTTCTTGACAAATAAGACTGTGCTCCCCACTGAAACACTCTCTATTGAATGTACTTCCGGTCCAATAGCTCTTGCAACTGCACCATCAACTCCTTCATCTCCACCGGCGCCATACGATACGCAAGTGCTCGAAAACTGTGCCGCTTCCCGCACAATGTTTATCACAAACTCGCCTCCTATCCCGGCGGAAGACCCGACAATTCACTCGAAAATACATCGCAATTCTCTCACTATAGTATTTGTTCCATGGTTGCTACCACTGGTATCAACAACATGACACACGATAACCTACACATCCCTTCCTCAATAATTTCCTAGTTTGTGTCATGGTTAGACAACACGAACGTCCCAAATCTATCTATTCCCGTAAAATACTACCCGAGGTTGTTCTAACGCCTTAATGTTCACACATTTCTTTTGACAATCTATAATTGCCCCATGGTTCACTAACTAATCCATTCCGAGAATTACGTCAAATTCTCCTAACTTTATCTGCAGAATAAATCTACCGATAATTTACAACCCCAGATATCTACACAACAACTCCTATGAATATCTTCAACAGAATTATTTCTTCGCTTTCTACCTTAATATTTAAAGGTATAGGCAACTTTTCGAAAGTAATCCTAATCGCTCTAGCAAAATCGCATGCTATAAACGAACAAGTAGCACCCTTAATCAAACAAAGACGTAAGCATTTATGTCGCTGATCGAATAATACTCGCGATGACGACCCCCCGATGCAACGCATCTTGATCATCATGTTAAAGGTATACGACCCATCGGCCACCCCGGTCATAATACCGGTCCACTAATAGCTAACTTACCGCTATTAGTTAGCCCCCTGCCCCGTCCGTCCCTTTCTTCTTCAGCTTCTTTTTGCCATGTGGTCACTGATCCACACACAAAGCATCCATGATTCTTCTTCTGACTTGACAAGCTTAGGCGCAATGTGCCCTCCCCGTCCATTAATTGTAACAGACGGCCTTCCCTTGAGATGCACTCCTAAGTGAGTCTTCCCACAGTGTCTTGCAGCCTCCATTCTTCTCTTCTCGTCTCCTTGCTTCACTCCTAGTATCCCCAGCTAAATACCTTCCTCTTCTCCGACCTCTCGCCTACCACCACCGCTCCCTCGATCTTTACTCTCCCATCACTTTACCCTTTGCTTTTCTTGTCCTTGTGGTATCGACTCAACGCCTCACTACCACCCTCATGATTATCGCCTTCTCTAAAATGGTTCCAAAAGAAGTACTTTTGAAACACCGAAATACTAAGTTATAGAGCCGTGGTTTCAAGCCCCGCTCAACCATCGCGCCTTTCCTCACCTCAAGATCCACTTGATGTGGAGCGAACCTTGCCAGCCATTAAACTTATGCAGATTGGGGAACCGCTATGTCCCCTTGTTTCAACTCCAGAAACCGTGATTCCATCCTTCCTCAGATGCTCGTGGGAAAGTAGTTCTCAAGAATATCTCCTCGAACCTCTCCCACGCCGATTCGCTTATCCCAACCCTAGCCTTTCGATTGGCTTCCCACCAAAAGTTGGCCTCTCCTTCATCATATAGGTCGCAAAGGCAACCTTTTGGGCCTCACGACATTTGCTATCACAAATGCCTTCTCTATCTCCTTAACCCACGCTTGGGCTTCAATAGGTCCGTAGTTCCTTTGAACTCCCATGACCCACACTCTTTTGAAATCCTTAAAGGTAGTAGCTCGTATACTCCTCGATTTTACTTGGGATATTAGCCTCGTTCTATTAAAGGCAATTGTTATTAAATTAACAAACTCCCGCATCGGGTTAACTCGACTCTCCTCTCCGATTGATTCACATTAGCACCTTTGATTACGCTGCACTCTTCTTGCCAGGCATTTTGTCGATACAATAAACACATTTCGTTATTATTCCTTTCTTTATTAGTTATCATTAATATTAAACAATAACTCCAACATCCATAACTCATTGCTTTCCATAAAAGGACTTATATTCATTCTTCAGAGTATAATACTACATCTACATACATACACACACCTCTAAGTCGATTACATTACTTTCCCGCTATCGCTTTCCAAAAATCGGGATTTACAAAAGACTACCCTTTACTATACAAAAAGGGCTTTACGCCACTACTAATTACAAAATATTTACATACTACTCTAACTACTACTAGTCTACATCTCCGCTTTAAGGCATTATCAAAATCATTTTTGGCAAGACCGAAGAATAATATCACGGTTAATAAGATGTCGTGTTTTGCCCCACCTCTACAGATATCCAACCACCACGTCATTGAAATCAGATGAGAACTCCTATGGATATAGGACATTCTCCCTATCTTCCGCGCACTTTGGTCTTTAGCTCCTCCTCGAGCTCAAAGACCTCATGCTTTAAATCGTGGACTTTGTCCTTAGCCAAAATCCTCTCATCATGTTCTTCTGCTCCCACATGGACTCGACATCGCCTTGTCCTCTATAACCATTTGAGCTCGCTTTCAACTCCTTAACTTCCCGACAAGAATGGATATTTCTATCCAATACCGACATAAATAGAGACATCATCGACTTCTGTGAGCTATCTCCACTCTATAGCTACCGGATTAAAGGACACCGCCTCTACTTCCTCTTCTATCATCCCATCAAATACCGACATATGTAGTCAAGATCATCCGAGTCTCCAAACTCAATAATCACTACCACCGCTCTCATCATATATAGGGGTTCTTAGATAACCTCTACTTGGTTCACCGATTCTTCACTAATGGCTTGACCATCTACAAACATTCCGCTTACTCCTAACATCTACACAAAACAATTAAGTTGATTAAGACATCGCCAAGAGAATAATAAAAAACACATAACATAATCATAATGCATTTTTATAAGGTTATTTTCTTCTTGTACTTCTTTAACTTCTCTTAAGGTTATGACTTAAGGTTTTTAATCCCCTTAAGTTTTATAACCTAATGCTTTGATACCAACCTCGTGACGCCCCCAAATCCGGTATCTTCTTCCAACCCGATGATGGTGCTACACTAGATTACTACCATTCATTCATTCATTCAATTGAAAAGTCTCAAAAGGACTAATATAACTTCTATATATCCAAAATAATATTACATTTCCTGTGTTCTTTATAACCCATTCGCTTGTTCTTGTCATAATATTCAATATATTACAATATTCAACTATTCTATTACATAAGTAATCTAAGGGTTCGTCTTCGCTTTTGCCTTTCTTCCTCTCTCGAGCCTTCGAGCCTTCTCATCTTCTGATCTTAGTCGTGTTATATGGTTCAAGCAAGAGTGAGCATGACTAGCTCAAAGAAGTACTACAATTCTAATAAACAACATGCTTGAAACATAGAACTCATATATCTTCAAGAATCGAACAATAGTTACGTAAGTACTATCGATAATTCAAAATAGCACTTCTTTTCATTCAAAAACGCTTTTCAACAACAATATTCAAGAGAATATCAACTAAGGCTCAAGACTATGAGCAGCTCATAATTTCTTTTGAAAAGGACAACCCGACACTAAGTCCGTAAGTCCCAATAGCTTACGAAAGCACTTCGGGGTGATCACCCCATAGTACTCTATGTCGATCAACACTACATTCATTAAACGTATATACGCTTAAGTTGTGGCAACCTCACGCGCCTCGCCGTTAAACGACAAAAACATTTTAGCATACTTGGTCTTCGATTGAAAACCATACCAATATAACTCTCAGTAAACATTAATCATGCTTGATAAAATCATAATATAAGTCTAGCCAAAGAATTGGCTTTAGACTTCATCATTAAAAACTTCATGCGAAAGAATACATGAAATTACAAAGCTTGTCCAGATCGAATCGAACAAGGGTTAGAATACTTGCCTTCAAATTCGCCATCGATTATCACACGCATACTTTAGGTCTCTAAGTTTCTACAATACATGATCATATAACGTACCACATTAGGTCATATATAATCAAGTATGTATACTATTATATCTTACCCTTCATCTCAATCTAAATCCCGACTTAGATCTAGATATTATGGTTTCGCTTTTCATTACGCCATTCACATTACGCTCACTTTCAATTGATTATTAACCTTAATCATCATACATTAAGTGTCTAATAATGCCTTAACAATGTTATGCTTATACCTTAGTTCATTACTAATAAGTTCTCTTTCATTCTATATCTTGAAAATCATTCTTTATTATCGTCAAAATTTAGGTCTCGCATCAGCATCAGCCACACCACCCATTACTTTTTCATCTCAGTCATCATGCGCATAGTTAAGTTAAGAGAAGATCCTGATTCGACCGAAGGCATGTACACACCCTTATTTTTATCACATATGCTGGCATGAGTTAGCAAAGTGTTTTTAGACATCAGACGTATTACCACACATGCAGCACCACTATTTGGCCTCGGGTTGAGCCATGCGCCCAACTCTCGTGCTTCGATAATTTGCAAAATTTGAAAATTTTATTAAACTCCCTTACTCATAACTTCTTCAAGTTATAAGTCCGAATTGGCTCGCTCAAAAGCCTACGGTTCACAAATTACATACTCTATGCTGCTCATGCAAGAATTTTATCTATTTGACTTTGCTTGCTAAAATTTCACCTATTAGTTCATTTTAACGAAAAACGATAAACGCTCGTGAACGCTCAACGCTGCTTTCTTCGCTCTAAGTCGAAATTCGCCATTTTCGAGTCCGCAACTCTATAATGCCAAATATGACTTGTCTCCATCGAAAACCAAATGCTTCGACTTCAAACACAAAATACGACTTCCATTCCGAGAATTTCACTTAATTCGACGATTATCGCCCAATCGTGTGAATTCCTAAAAAAACTTCATTACTAATGATTCTAAATGGATTTTAATCAACATATGAACATTACAAGTTACTTATTACACCAACTTATAGTCAAAGTAGGTTTTGACTTATTCTCATAAGTCAATGACTTATTTAACTTATGAACTACAAATTCTCATGCTTATGACTTATTATGAACTTAAGTCCATCAATCAATGTTCTCATACTATATTCAATATACTAACATCATATGACAAACATATGATAAGTTCTTCATGATTCTATCAACTTATTAGAGTTCAAGTTGCTTATTCAACTTATTCGCTTTTAAGTTCATTCATCAATAACTTATTAAATGTTCTTAACAAACAATCCCCCTTCTCTATCAATCCTATCATAGAAGAGATAAAGATAATAGGTATGAGTCTTACCTTGAAGACTATTACTTCACTTCACTTTGGAAAATCTAGCAAAGGTTGAAGTGGCTTATAAGTGCTTATGTGGCTTATTCTCTCTACCAAATAAGTTGCTTATCTTGAGAGGAAAGTGTCGATGAAATAACAAACAAACAAATGAAATGAAGCTTGGTATTTATAGCAACTCAAAGTGAGGGTATTAATGGTCATTAAGACATCCCACCTCCTTAACTAACCTCCTTAACTTCCACCTCCTTACTATTCATTTCTTAACAACCAAGTAAACTTGGCTAGCACAACACTTGATCACCACACAAAAAATCTTGCCCATCAAGTCTACCCACATCACACTTGGTTTGCTCCATGGATCATGGCTTATCATCGGGCTTGCTAATTAATCTAGCTAATTCTTTATCGGGCTTATATTACAATAGTTTGGACTTATGATTTATCAAACACTTGGGCTTGAGTATCACATTCTATCGACTTCTACCATTAAGCTAATAATCCTACAAGTCCATTACATTTAATTAACAACTTAACATATATACACCACGATAATTCTCGATGCTAGCTCAGATATTAATTCAGAATATACGTATTTCATTCTCCATTCTTAATAGTATAATACGTCAGATTATACTTATATCATTACCTCGCATAATGCATACACATCATACAATTACAACTTTCTTTCCTAACGCTTAATAAACCTAACGCTCCTAAATTAGGTCCGCATGCAAATATTACGCTTTTCCATACTTAGATTATTATTACATAATCAATATCACCTTGATATTATAACGCTACGTATTTCTCGAAAGTTCAAAAATAATTCCTGAAAGCGTAAATCGATGAATAGTGTTTTTTTCAAAAAATTTCTCTAAAAACTTTTATTTTCGCTTTAGAAATTCAAACACTTTAATTCTCCCAATGAGTTAAAATACTACGACATTCCAACGCTTCTAGGTTATAGTTATAAACGACATTCATCTTATCACATACATAATAATAATAATAATATTATTTTATTCATTATTAAAAGTATTTACAAAGGTTCGATTTATAGGTGTTCTTCATGTTCATACTTAAAATCCGAGAACACCATAATGCTTTTCGAGGATGCTAGGTTTGGTAGTGATCAAATCTTAACAAAAGTGTTTCCTGACAAACTATGACTTGGATCTTGTAGTACTAGTGCAAGACCACAAAATCCAACAACAAACAAAAACCATAACATGCATAACAACGGAGATCTAAGAGCCTAAAGTAGGCGTTGAGGTCGTTTCTTCATTTCGGGTAGCCCGTAAATGAAGAACGATTCAACTGAGACGCACCTTTGGGCTCCTACTATCTTGATTGTAAGACCCCAACTTTTTAATAAAGATGATTTCTATAAAATATTATTTTTAAATATTATGGAATGAATTTGATATAATGTTATAGTTGTGGGTAATATTTATAAATTTTGCAAAATCACGTGAAGTTGTTTATAATATTCGATTGGTGGGGAATATTCGTTTTAACGGGAATATTCGTACGACGACAAATCATTAATTGGACCCTACAGCGGAATTATTGTCTTGATTGAGAAAATGACAAAATATTTTTATGAAAATAACGACGAAAGTTTTACTGATTAAAACTGTTGAACTACTCTTAGTAGTAAAAGTACAAAGATGTATGGCGTGGTTGCATAGTAGTACTTTGTGATATTGATTATTGATGCTTACGTGAGAAGTCACTCAGTTTTGTTCAATTATTGCTTGATAATTGTTGCATAATATCTCATGTTATTTGATTCAATTATTGTCGATATTTTATATATTATTAAATCAATAATTGAGATGATGAGAGTTAGTAATATTATTATTTGCAATATTAACGATGTCTAGAAGTTACGCCAAATGAGAGGTTTGGTCATCTAATCATAGGCCAATAAGGAGAAATCCTTATTGGCCCCCTCTTTCCGAGAACAGACACAGTCGATTAATATTGTGAATTATAATAATGATGATAAATGTTGTTAAAAAATATTGAGGGATTTTTATGAAGATTTGATGTAAATTTTGCTTATTTACCCATTTTTTAATAATAATCGGTATAAATTATTCTGTATATATATATATACATTTAAATATTATATATATATATATATATATATATATATAAAATAAACTTAATAAAGCACTCCAGACTTTTCCATGCCAACCAATTCATTTTGATTCCCATGAATGTTGTCCACTTATTCCACCCGTGGACCCCACCTTATATATATATATATATATATATATATATATATATATATATATATATATGAAATGATCCATAAATAAATATTTCGCTATAAAAGGAAAATTGAAGCGAAATAAAGCATCATGGCCCATCCATTATATAAGTCAACGGTGTAGATTAAAAAAGGGAATAACCCGTCCGCTAGTTCGTCTAGCGGACTATACTTAACAAATTTCGGACAGAATTGACCCTAATTGAAAGATACCTTCAGTAACCTTCAACTTTCCTACGGCAACCTCCCTCTCCCTCCTGCTGCGATTTCGAAATCATAACCTTCTTCTTGCTGCTTTTCCTAAATCAAACTCAAACCCTCCATGCTACTGCGATTCCTAAGCAACAAACATTGCGATTTCTTCCATACCACCCTCGCTTCTGCTCCTGCTCCTGCTGCGAGTTTGAAAACCAAACCCTCAAACCCTTCCTCCTACAGCGATTCCTAAATCAAAGCCAAGGATTTCAAAATCCAAATCGAGCTGCGATTCCCTAAACCAAACCCTATCTACTGCTGCGATGGGCTTGTTCAACTAGCGTACGAACACCCTCGATTTGGATGTCAATTCCCTAAACCAAACCCTCCCTCCTGCTGCGATTGTTCAGGTATTTTTGCTTTTGTATCAGGTTCGACTGATTTTGCTACCAAGTAGTTTGTATCAGTGTTTAGTTTTGCTTATCTGTTAATCTTATGGTATATATTTTCTAGTTTTTCCCTAGGTGGGTTTTATAGTAGATGTAGTTTTGGTTATTTTGTGTTATAAAATCTGTTAATTTGTTGTTGGTCATGTATCTCATTTTCAATTTACTATATAGTTGACTATTTTCAGAAAAGTAATTTCTCTGGAATTAGGATTCAGATAATACTGTTCTAAGATCAGTTTAGTAGAGATTTGTCTAGTGTTCTGGCTTTTGGTAGCATTGGAGGAACTGGTTTTCAAATTTTGGAATTTCTTAATTTTTGGAAAGTCTCAAAATCAGCACTGTTTGAGTTGTGAAAGACTTCCGATTGAAAAGTCATATGATGACATTTTCCTTGGTGTGTGCACATATAGAAGTGTTATCTTTTGTTGTATATAGTGAGAAGAAACAAAGTTTTTTGATCCGTAAAGTAGAGTTTTCACCATTCTTGTGAAAGTAGTGTGTTTTGTTGTTATTCAATAAAATTTTTAAAAGTTTACTTGTGCCAAAAAACTAAATTCCCACTTATTTACTTGTGACAAATGTATGTGCTCTTCAATTTGTTGCATCTCTTTGCTGTAAATGTGTAACCTATACTTGAGATGCTTTCTCATTGTTATAGGGTAACACGTCAGTTAATTTTAGGCCACATGTTAGATTGGTTGTTTGATTGTTTCAAACCAAAGCAAATTTTTCCATCTTATTTCTTACTGATAATTAGTATTTAGAACATGTGCTTGGAGAGTGATATCTTTGTTTATTATATTTTTCAT
This sequence comes from Panax ginseng, assembly GCA_020205605.1. NCBI lineage: Eukaryota > Viridiplantae > Streptophyta > Magnoliopsida > Apiales > Araliaceae > Panax > Panax ginseng. The sequence goes on from CM035149.1 coordinate 72,609,035, forward strand.
TTTGCTCATATCCGTTTTTGATGGGAATTTTTATAGATTATTTAATACTTGACATTTTGATTATAGATTCCTAATTAGTATTTAGAACATGTACTTTTTTTATAGATTATAAATAATCACTTTTTCAAGTACATTTTTACCCTTCTAATCGACATAGTAAGAAAGTGCCAGCTAGAAAGATGGAGGGAACAAAGCACACTCACTTTTTCAAGTACTTAAAGATGGAAAAATCAATTGGCTAAATCATCATTGGTTTAGTCCAACTCATTTACACGACCATCGAGACTTTCCTCATAGCCATCCGGAAGGTCTACATACAAGTTTGAATTTAAAGATGTTAACTGTTTGAGACCCAATGGTTGGTTATGGGAACATGTCTTGGATGCTTATTTGTTCTTTATTCTGAGACGTAGAAGCTAAAATGCGTCTGTAAGGTATCCAAAGATGGGCTCGCTTTTATTTCATGCCAACGTACTTTGCGTTGTTAGGTACCCAAAACTTACCAAGTGCCGAAGTAGACATGCCAACAATACGAAAAATTTCTAAGAAGTTACATCACTCCTACAGTTGGTGCCCCAGTACATGAGTGTGATTACATATTCGTTCCAGTCTTCAAATCGAAACCAATACCATTTTGCTTGTTTATTTGGAGTGTCAACAAGTGGAAAGTAATGCTACTTGACCCACTTTATGATGACAAACCATTAATGCCATTGTCACAATTATACCAAAACTTCTTTGCGGTTGTGGTGAGTTCATTAATATATTTCTTGTTTTTCATGTCATTACACAGACATGTACTTCCTTCTACTTCGGGCTTATAAGTAATGGGTTTCTGTTTTATAGGTAGAGTTAATTCCTTTGCTGCTTCGTCAGGCAAATCCTACAGCAAAGTGGCCAAAAGCGAAGCCGAAAGTTGAAGTCTATGTGAATAGACCAAGGCAATGGAACGCAGACGATTGTGGTATTATTGTTGCAAAGTACGTGGATTTTTTTTGCACTGTATAAACATCATGGAGGAATCGAGGTGGACTCTTAACGAGGCTTATAATTTTAGGTATAGAATAGCACATGAGCTTAGGATGTGCAAAGCTAGGGACATTTCTGAATCGTATTTATAACGAACAAACTTTAGATTCGGATTCAATTGAAGACTAGTTAATATATATTTTACTAACTTTTGTAATACGTTGATTTAGTAACTCGGTTACCATTTTCAAAATGATTCAATCTTTTGTATGTACGTTAATGTGGATGTCTTTTAAGTTTGTGTTTACATTGGTTTGTATTGTTGTGGTATTCATATTTCAAAACCATCATTTCGGCTAAGAATTTTTACTGCTAGAATCTTATTTGGTCATTTGAACTGTGATATATGCTTATCTAGTGGAATCCATTTCAACATTATCTTTTTACTGTTCCATTACAGAATACAACTACTAAAGAAATGGACAGGTTCTGAGTTGACTGGTGTCACTTTCGCATCTATATATTATAAACTTCTTATCTGGTGGACAATTCTGTATATTATAAACTGCTAATATTGAAGCATTTTGTCAGTTTTTTTTCTATTTCATGTGGGTGTCAATTTGTTTGTTGTATTAGAGTTTGGCTTTTGCAGTCTGAGAAAGATCTTACTTTTCTTAAATTGGCTCTGTGTATGAACTCATTTGCAGGGATTGGCTGTTGCAGTGCGACTCCTGTCAGGTTCTAAGGTATGTGTTTGTTGTATTAGAGTTTGGCTGTTGCAGACACTGTTTCTGGTGAATATTTGAACTCGAATTCGGATGAACCGGTGAAAGAAAGTGTTTTTGTTGGGACCCTAGATGGTGGTAAATGAACTGCTGTTGAAAGTGATAATACTCAGCAAGTAAGTGCTCAGATTGTTGAAGCAACAGATGGTGTGAAAGTTACAAGTGAAGGAGACTCTATCGTGGAAGTAGTACATGTTGAGTTGCCAAGTTCTGGAGTGGCTATTGTTGGGGAGGTGGATGAAAAGGAGGAGGCTGATGGGAGTGCGAGATCAATTGACGAGTCTGATCAAGCTAACCCTGAGACTGTTGACGAGATTGCAGGTCAAGATAGCAGCAGTGATCTAGTAAGGGCCATTGTTGCTGTAACCGCAGAGTCTTAGTTAGTTGAAGTAGATGGGGTGAAATTTACCTCAGAAGGAGACTCTGTTGTGGAAGATTTGTGGATATGTTTTTAAAGAAAGATATGTGAAGGCTACTCTTCACTTGTGAGTCAACTTGAAACAATGTTTCTTATAGTTGTCATGTGTCCATGTATTTTCCATTATGTTTAATGTCCCAAACAACATATGCAGAATTATTACTCTGCAGTAGTGGAATAATCGATCATATTCATTTTTCGGATTCACGTTAACTTCTGAGTTAGGTACAATACTAAGCATGTCGGAAGACCTGAAACTCATCTCATGGGAAAAAGGTATATCGAATTCTGGTTTGACAAGTTGCGAGAAGAAGAGGAATTAAAATACAACAATCTAATATTTACAGTACCATTTAAAAACAAAGAACCAGGTCTATTACATTCCATCATAAGATGGCATGAAGCTACTGCATCATATATCACCACTGTGGGTCATCCAAACATTTTAGGTCCGACTTTAAGTATGTTTCACAAATTACCAAATGTACAGGAGCAACAGAGGTGAAATATAAACTATAATTCCATCTCATCAAGAAATTCAAGGGCAAAAGATAAAAGTACCCTTGACCATATTATCATAAAAGTTCCAAGAGCTAATACAACTTAATCATAAAAGTAAACAAAAGTAAATAGTTTTTCCATTACATAATCATAAAATCACATATTAAGATAACTTCAAACACCCGACTTTTCTTGACCTATAATTTTGTAGTGGTTCCGCTTATCATTATTGGTCATCATATTGCATATTGCACACTTTCTCAATTGTTTACGACTTGCAGCCTCTTCGATCTCACTCTTTATTCATGTTACTTTTTTTCACCCCTTTGTTTGCGAACAAATAGGATCCAATAACGGCTCATCTTCAATGGGCTGGTCATCATCTTCTCGAATATCAGGAACCTCTTTTACGTTATTTTCATCAGGGTCAAATTTCTCAACGATGGGTTGATTGTCAATGCACAATTGTACGACATGCTTAAAACCATTAATTGAGCATGATCCTGTAGAAGCTAATCGCAAGAGCAACGTCACCAAATAATTGTAACGCATCATTTGAGATTCCTCGTAGTTGGACATTTCAGTCAAAATCTTTGGTAATTCAGCGTTCACTTTATTACCATCTCTACACCACCGCTTTATAACGTATTTATCAGGTATCTTTTTTGTACTTTTTGCAATCATATACCTTATAATGTGTTTACAAAGCATACCAGAATGTTCAAATTTTTTACAATTACAACATATATCCCCAGTTTGAACATTACTAAGAACAGTAACGTACCTATTTGATTCTTCATTGTCGCTTGCCTTGCACAATGCATACGACTTTGTATCCGATGTTGTTAGATGTTGAAGCTTCTGCAATACGTACTTATGAGATTTTATTATCTTAATCTAAAAGCGTCTGAACATCTCTTTTGTATAAATATTTGCTCCATGTGTTTCCAACGGGGATTCAAGAGTCATATTTCGGGTCCGATGACAAGTTACGTAGTCAGCTTTCCTCTCTCTCATGACCTGCTTCTCAAGTGCTTTTTTTGTATTTACGATAAATTCCTTGATACTCGTTGTCGCATTCACATATTCATCGAACAAACTGTTCATTCCCTCACTCCTGGATGTAGTCGTCATTCCTGCTGTAAATTTTTTTTTTTTTGTACGCCTAGATCCATTTGTGCTTAACCTCATAAAGTGATTGGAGCCAATCATGGTCATGCAGCTCGTAATCTATCATCAACTTTTTCCATCTCTCCTCAAAATTCGCAATGGTCTAAGATTTATACACACATAAGTTAAAATCATGTTTAAATGTTGGGTACTATTCATACAATGTATGTAATTTCTCTGGAAATTTGTTGCTAATATGCCATGTGCAAAGATCATGGTGTGTTTGTGGAAGAACCTTAGCAATTACATTGCTCATAGCTTTGTCTTGATCAGTGATAATGGTAACCGGTGCCTTGTTGTTCATCGCTTGAAGCCAACTTTCAAAAACCCATACAAAAGTATCCTCTATTTCATCCTGAATCAGTGCAAAACCAAACAAGATGGAATGATAATGATGATTTACCCCCGTGAACGGAATAAACGGCATAGAATACTTATTCGTTCGATAAGTTGTATCAAATGTCACTACATCCCCAAAATTTTTGTAAGCTATCATTGATCGATAATCTATTCACAAGATACATTCTATGCGATTATCTTCATCTCGTTTGATATCGTAAAAAAATAGAGGATTTTCCGCTGAGAGTTTTTTCAAGTACTGCAATGCTGCTTGGGCATCGTTTGAATCTATTGTGTCACGTCTTATATCTCGTACAACATTCCGAATATCCTTATCACTGAAATCGACATTTTCCACCCCTCCTCCTATTTCGCTAAATACATTCATCATTTTACTTGGCCCAACTCCAGCCCTTGTGAAAGTTCCGATTAAACTACGGGCAACAGGAGTTATATTTTTCTGTGTTTGAATGAAAATTTTCTTTCTCGGAGTCACCAAATCATGATTGTGAGACAACTCAATTTTTGAAACTTTCCAGGTATCTTCTTTCTTTAGATGAACAACAAACATTCTAGTTTTGCACATTGTCCGACCTATAGAATCCCTTTTTCTTTTGAATCAACGTCTTGTTTATTTCTTCCAATTGGTTTTCTAGCTTTCTTACATGTAAAAAGTCGATTGGACAAATTGTTGGAGTGAGCATATTTATGAGTTGCCCCAATTTTTATTTCAAATCCACAACTACGTGCATATGTTCTATAAAATTCTTCCGCCTCTTGGATAGTAGAAAAAATCTGACCCTCATATGGAATTTTTGAAACGTTAATATATGATTGGTTCGTGTTATGAACACCAATAGTATCCATGTCAATATTATCATGAGAAGAATTTGAAGAACTTAAATTAAACATATCTTCAGCCATATTTGAAAACTTACCAGGATGATTTTGACCTGCAAAGCCTTACTTGATTAATTGCGCAGTTTTCTACCTTAATATTTTTTTGGGAGGATATTTAAAAGAAATTATAAGGAATAAATATGATAATAATATAAGGTTTGAATTTTTTTACTATTGGAGTTTTATGTGAGTTTTTTTTTTTAGCCTGAAGGCTATTCTATATTTTATTTCTTTCTTTGATTTGGATTTGATTCCTTTTATGATATGGACTTGATTCTTATTGTATGCGTAATTGACTTTTGCCTTATTAGAATTCAAACACAATAGCATCATTGACTATTACCTTATTAGAATTACGTAGTCAATATCATCATTGACTATTGCCTTATCAGATAACAAATATTGGCTGGCTTATTCACGCTGTTGCATTATTAGATTAAAACTGTTGAATATCTGTATTCCTATTGCATGATCGTAACCGTGCTTGCTTGCTTGGGGTAAATTAAGGGGGGAATTTTTTTAACGATCCATTAGGCAAATCAAGCGGATGGCCATAAATATTTTTGTAACCTTCACTATTTCGTTACGCATGAACTGACAATGTTAGTACTAAATCTGCGCCCTTGATTTATATAATGGACGGCTATGATGCTATTTGCCCAATTTTCCTCCATAGCAAATACTTTCTATAGATCATTTCCCATATATATATATATATATATATATATATATATAAAGGCTTGAGATGAGAATCTGGAGGTGGGATGTTGATTCACGGGGTTGTAACCCGTGAATGAAAATGCGATTATATATATATATATAATATTTTATTAGTTTTGTTTTATTAGATTATAAATAGAATATATTATATTTTATTGCATAGTGCAACATAGTATCCTTTCTATTTTCCTATAAATAGGATGCTTAGTTAGAATTGAAAACCACACCAGAAGTTCAAAGAATTCTTCTATAATCTTGAGCGTATTTCTTAGAGTTTTTAGAAGCTTTGAGCGTAGTGCAAGTTTTCTTCAAGAATATCCTCGCCCTACCAGTCGGAATACTCTTCTTTTACGGTAAGGGGTATTATTTCTTTCTTTCGTCTTCATGAAGAGAACTTCTGTTATTCTATTCTTTATTATTATGTTGGAATAATCTGTCTATGCGAAGTACCACATACATGGTGAAATTCTTCTGTTATTCCATTCTATATTATTCTGTTAAAACATCCTGTTTGTGCGTTACGCATGACCTAGTTCCGTTATTTATTATTCTGTTGGAACATCCTGTCTGTGCGTTTACGCATAACATGGTTCCGTTGTTTATTATTCTGTTGGAATATCCTGTCTATGCATTTACGCATGACCTGGTTCCATTATTTATTATTCTGTTGGAATAACCTATCTATGCGCTCTATCGCATGCCTGGTGATTTCTTTTGTTATTCCATTCTTTATTATACTCAGTTGGTTAAATTTTTGACTTCTATATTCCATGAAATTAGTGGAATATCCTTGATATTCTGGCGCTTCATCCAATATCTTTTCATGGAAATATTCTTCTGAGCATTCTTGAGTTTTACTCTACAAAGAAGTATCATGTTGACAATTTGGACGCTATTAGTTCTTGGATAAATTAATTCTTGAACTTGTTTTATTGAATATCATTGTCATCATCCTCATATTTATATTATGTTGAAAGTCATCTGTGGCCTGTAGTGCATAGATGGACTTGGTATGATTATGACCAGGGATTATTCGGTATAATCATGACCGTAATGTTACAAATGATGTGGTAAAAGTCATTATTGGCCCGTAGTGCATTGATGGACAGTTGTTGGCATGATCATGACCATTGATGAATACACGAATATCCTTGGCCGTAGTGCATGGATAATTTGTGGTTGTGATACTAATGAATATCCTTGGCCGTAGTGCAGGGATGATGCGGATTATTTATTAAGCTAAGTCTTAGCGATAAAAGTGATGAAAAACCTTTTTAAATCATAAAAGATAGTAGATTTTATTCTCTACTTGACTCTTTTAATGGTTGCTTGTTCCGCTGCAGTTAAACTTGATGTCTATTGTATTTTATCAGTTAACATTGTTGAAGGCTAATGATAATTTATTCTGCATTATCTTAGTCATAATATTTTTTAATGGGCTAGTTGAGCTCACCCTTTTACTTTCATTGTTCTCTTCAGGAAATGAGAATGTAGCAGGGACTAGTCGGGGAATGGAGTGACGGTCCACACGATAGCATTAGTAGTCATCACTATTCTATGAAATAGTGTGTTAATAAATGTATTGAGGACTTATTTTGAGTTTTAATATTGTCTAGAAGACAATATTTGTATTAAAACTCACAGCTCATGTTGTATATTTAAAATTGTATTTGTATTCTGTACCATGTATTTGGCGACTCAGAATAGGTGATGTATACCTATTTTGGGGGCGTCACAGTTGGTATGAAAGCTTAGGGATATGATCCCTGGCTGAGATGTGAGACAAGAACTAGGAGGGGAGAGACGGGGAATTCCTTCGCTAGTATGACCTACCTAAGTTTAGTTGGTATTTAATTGGTTGGTCAGAGTAAAGGGATAATATGTGATATGTTAATTAACCCTTGTTTTGTGGCAGTATTTGAAAATGACATCCGAGAATGTTAAGAACATCAATGGAGCATAGGAGACCGTTGAGTCTCCACAGATCAATAATTAGGATAATGTGTATCAGTAAGGCGATAATCCTTAGGCAAGCAACAACACAGACCAGATGATGAACGATGGAATATTTAGAGGTTTTATGCAATTCATGCAACATCATTCAAGAGCAGCTCCTGTCCAAAATGCAGGTGGAAACACTGGCAACTCTCGGACGGTCACCGCCAAACAGTTCAAGGAGCTGGGACCAGTGGAGTTTTTTGGAGAGCCAAAACCACTTAAGGTGGAGACATGGATAAAGCAGATCTGCAAGATATTTGATGTCTTGGGATGCTCCGAGGAGCAAAAGGTTCCCTTTGCCACCTTCATGTTATGCGGCGAGAGGCGACACTTTGGTGGGAATCAGAAGCGTATTCAACCTGCCGCACTGAAGATGACTTGGGAGAAGTTCCAAGAATTTTTCAACGACAAGTACTTTCCCAAAAGTATTTGTCACATGAAAGAGGTAGAGTTCATCAAGCTGGAGCAAAACAACATGACCGTGTCGCAGTGCGAAGCCAAATTTGTCGAGTTGTCCCAATTTGCGTCCCATTTGGTTAATAATGAGGAGAGAATGACGCGAATGTTTCTAAGAGGTTTGAAACCCGAGATACGTCAATATCTTATCTCTCATAAACTGTGTTTGTATTCAAATGTTGTTAATAGGGCTCAGTTATTGGAGCGTGATAATGAGTCAACCCAACCAAAAGAGAGCGGTAAGCAAAATGATAATACCAGTGATAACAATCATCGAAGCGGTGACAATAAGCGTGGAGGGAATCAACATGCCAGAAATGGTAACCACTTCGGTGGTAATCATGGCCAAGACAATAAAAGTGGACATTTCAAGAAGAGGAGATTCAACAATGATGGAAAGACGTCAACGTCATCACCTGTCGTTAAGGAAGGAGAACGACCACCTATCATATGCTTCAAATGTGGAGGAGAGGGACACATCAGTCCAAACTACGCGATGCCATCCAAAGCATGTTACAATTGTGGAAGAGAAGGTCACCTGACCCGATTTTGTCGTGCACCGAAGACAAGTCCAGCTGGGATGGAGGCATCAAAGGCCGTCCCAGACAAGACAAAATCGGTAGTTCAAGGGAGAGCGTTTGTCGTAACCTCCCAGAAAGCAAGGAACCCGAACGAGGTCATCACGGGTAAGCTTATCATAAACTCTAGTGAAGTATATACCTTATTTGATACCGGTTATACCCATTCTTTTATTTCTCCTACTTGCGCCCAACGTTTAAATTTGACTCTGAAGAAATTGGACTTTGACTTATCTGTTGAAACTCCATTGGGAGAAACCTTCATTACATCCACTATTTATAAGTCTTGTTTGGTTCAAATCGGTACCCTCACATTACCTGTCGATCTTATTTCATTGAAAATACTTGCATTTGACGTAATTCTAGGGATTGATTGGTTAACTACTCATCATGCAAAAATTGATTGTTTTCGTAAGGTTGTTAGCTTTTATATTCCTAACCAACCTATTATGTGAATTCAAGCAACCAAACCATTAAAATCAATCACTGTCATCTCAAGCCATAAAGCTATTCGTTTATTGAAAAATGGATGTCAAGCTTTCTTAGCTCATGTCACGGATCTAAACAAAAATACGTCAGTTTTGAATGATATCTCTATTGTTAATAAATTTCCTTATGTATTCCCTGAAGAACTTCCTGGCCTACCCCCAGAGCATGAAATTGAATTTTGTATCGACCTTGAACCCTGTATGAAACCTATTTCCAAAGCCCCATATCGAATGGCTCCTATTGAACTTCAGGAGTTAAAGACCCAACTGCAGGAATTGTTAGACATCGGTTTCATTTGTCCTAGTAATTCTCCTTGGGGTGCTCCTGTTCTATTAGTGAAAAAGAAAGATGGGAGTATGCGACTTTGTATTGATTATCGGGAGTTGAATCATGTCACCATCAAAAATAGGTACCCATTGCCACGTATTGATGACTTGTTTGACCAGTTACAAGGAGCCAAATTCTTTTCAAAGATTGATCTTCATTCCAAATATCACCAATTGAAGATCAGAACAGATGACATTCCAAAGACGGCTTTCAGAATTCGGTACGGGCATTATGAATTTCTAGTCATGTCTTTTGGATTGACTAATGCTCCTGCTGCTTTCATGGATATGATGAACCGAGTATTCAAGGAATATTTGGATCACTTTGTGGTCATCTTTATTGATGACATCCTTATTTATTCCAAAAGCCGTGAAGATCATGAGCAACACTTGAGGCTGATACTCCAAAAGCTTTGTGAATATAAGATTTATGCCAAGTTGAAGAAATGCGAGTTCTGGCTTGAGGAAGTAGCATTACTTGGGCACGTAGTATCAAGTCATGGAATATCTGTTGACCCAACAAAGATTGAAGCTATTCAAAGCTGGGAGCAACCTAAATCAGTGACCGAAGTACGTAGCTTTCTCGGCTTAGCTGGTTATTATCGGAGATTCGTAGAAGGGTTTTCTCGAATCGCTACTCCATTAACTTAGCTGACTCGGAAAGATACAAAATTCGGTTAGAACGAGGAATGTGAGAAGAGTTTTCAAGAACTCAAGAGGAGACTTATTTCATCACCTGTTCTGACAATACCATCTTGCTCGGAGGGATTTGTCATCTACAAATGATGCTTGAAAAAAGGTTTAGATGTGTTCTCATTCAACATGGGAAAGTCATAGCCTATGCCTCTCGACAACTCAAAGAATATGGGAGGAATTATCCTACTCATGATCTAGAGTTGGCAGCTGTTGTTTTTGCACTTAAAATTTGGAGGCATTACTTGTATGGGGAGAAAGTGGAGATCTTTACGGATCATAAAAGCCTCAAATATTTCTTCATTCAAAAGGAACTCAACATGCGACAACGACGTTGGCTTGAACTGTTGAAAGATTATGATCATACCATCCAATACCATCCTGGAAAAGCGAACGTGGTTGCTGACGCATTAAGTAGAAGATCATATACGGGTATGAGTGCGATATTGACAACGCAAAGGCCCATTTTATATGACTTGAAAAGGATGGAGATAGAGTTAAAGACTCCAGGGACCCATGTGATGATGGCGAATATACGAGTAGAACCGACTTTAATTGATAAAGTTAAAGCTGCTCAAGCTACAAACATGGAGCTGATGCGTATGAGGAAGAAAGTGCAAGAAGGTGCTATTCTAGAAGAAAGAATCATGATGGAGGAGCACAACACACTGTTTGCAATCCATCCTGGGAGTACCAAAATGTATCGTGATCTTCGTCATACATTTTGGTGGAGCAATATGAAGAGAGAGATATCGCTGTTTATCTCAAGGTGTCTAACTTGTCAACGAGTCAAGGCGGAGCATAGAGTACCAAAAGGTCCATTGCAACCACTTGAAATTCCAGAATGGAAGTGGGAGCACATTACCATGGATTTCACATCTTTGGTCTTCCCAAGGTTTCTCAAGCGCATGATGCAATTTGGGTCATTGTTGATAGATTGACCAAGTCTGCTCATTTCTTACCAATACGAGAAACTTAAACACTTGAACGTCTTGCTCGTATGTACATAAACGAGATTGTAAGACTGCATGGTATGCCAGTATCCATAGTTTTTGATCGAGACCCAAGATTCACTTCACAATTTTGGGTTAGTTTGCAAAAAGCTATGGGTATGGACTTACGATTTAGTTTGACATATCATCCTCAGACGGACGGACAATCAGAGAGGACTATTCAAACTCTTGAAGATTTATTAAGACTCTGTGTCCTTGACTTCAAGGGAAGTTGGGACAAGTTCTTATTGTTGGTGGAGTTTTCATACAACAACAGTTATCAAGCAAGTATTGGCATGGCTCCATTCGAAGCGTTGTATGGAAGAAAGTGTCGTTCTCCAGTATGCTGGGATGAGGTGGGTGAAGCAACGTTGTTGGGACCGAAGTTGGTACGTATGACTATGGAAAAGATTCAAACGATCCGGCAACGTATAAAAACCACACAAGATCAACAAAAGAGTTATGCTGATCTTCATCGAAAGGACGTAGAATTCGATATTGGAGATCATGTGTTGTTACGTGTTGCTCCATGGAAAGGAGTTACGAGATTTGAAAAGAGAGGAAAGCTCAATCCTCGATTCATTGGCCCATTTTTAATCCTCGATCGATTAGGAACTATGGCGTATAGACTCGCTTTACCGCCAAGTATGTCTCGTGTTCATAACGTTTTTCACATACCCATGTTACGTAAATATGTGGAAGACCCGAACAACATTATTGAGTTAGAACCGGATGAAATAGCGAATTTGACGTATGAAGAGGTTCATGTTCAAATCTTGGATAAGAAGGAACATATTCTACGCTCCAAGGTTATACCTCAAGTCAAAGTTTTGTGGAGAAACCACGATGTTGAGGAAATGATCTGGGGGAGTTAGAATCTGAAATGAAATCAAGGTATCCTTACCTCTTCGACATACCAGGTACGTACCCTAATTTCGAGGGCAAAATTTTATAAGAAGGGGAGGTTGTAAGACCCCAACTTTTTAATAAAGATGATTTTTCTATAAATATCATTTTTTAAATATTATGGAATGAATTTGATATAATTTTATAGTTGTGGCTAATATTTATAAATTTTGCAAAGTACGCAAGTTTTTTATATTATTCGATTGGTCGGGGAATATTCGTTTTAACAGGGAATATTCGTTTGACGGCACAATCTTTGGTGGACCCCACAACGGAATTATTATCGGATTGAGAAAACGACAAAAATATTTTTATGAAAATAACGACGGAAGTTTTACAGTTAAAACTGTTGAACTACTCTAGTAGTAAAATAAATCTGATGTACGCGTGGTTGTATAGTAGCACACGATATTGATTATTGATGCTTACGTGAGAAGTCACCCGCGGTTTGTTCAATTATTGCTTCATAGAATTGTTGCATAAGATCTCACGTTATTTGATTCAATTATTGTCCATATTTTATATATTATTAAATCAATAATTGAGATGACGAGTTATTAATATTATTATTTGCAATATTAACGATGTCTAGAAGTTCTCGCCAAGGAGAGGTTTGGTCACCTAATTTAAGCGTCGATAGGGAGAAATCCTTATTGAAAGCCCTCTTTCCCGAGAAACGACTTGGTCGATTAATATTGTGAATTATAATAATGATGATAAATATTGTTAAAAATATTGAGGGGATTTTTATAAAGTATTTGATGTAAATTTTGCTTATTTACCCTTTTTATAATAATCGGATAAATTATTCTATATATATATATATATATATAAGGTGGGTCCCACAGGTGGAATAAGTGGAGAGCATTCACGGGAATCAAAATGAATTGGTTGGCATGGAAAAGTCAGAGTGCTTTATTAAGTATATATATATATATATATATATATATATATATATATATATATATATATATATATAAGGCTTGAGATGAGAATCGGAGGTGGATGTTGATTCACGGGGTTGTAACCCGTGAATGATAATGCGATTATATATATTTATATATATATATATATATATAATATTTTATTAGTTTTATTTTATTAGATTATAAATAGAATATATTATATTATATTGCATAGTGCAGCATAGTATCCTTTCTATTTTCCTATAAATAGGATGCTTAGTTAGAATTGAAAACTACACCAGTAGTTCAGAGAATTCTTCTATAATCTTGAGCGTATTTCTTAGAGTTTTTAGAAGCTTTGAGTGTAGTGCAAGTTTTCTTCAAAAATATCCTCGCCCTACCAGTTGAAATACTCTTCTTTTACGGAAGGGGTATTATTTCTTTCTTTCGTCTTCATGAAGAGAACTCCTGTTATTCCATTCTTTATTATTATGTTGCAATAACCTGTCTATGCGAAGTATCACATACATGATGAAATTCTTCTGTTATTCCGTTCTTTATTATTCTGTTGGAACATCCTGTCTGTGCGTTACGCATGACCTGGTTCCGTTATTTATTGTGACAACACGAGAATTTAGACAATTTATTAAAATCTTAAATGATTGATTTAAGGTCAAATATTAGACCTAGACAGAAAATAAGTGTATGCGTTTGATGTTATTAAGATAGAATTTTGAGGGTTTCAAAATTCTGTGAAGGATTTAGGTGAATTATTCAGGATTAAGTGTTTATGTGATCAAGTTCTGTGTATATGGTTAATGATGTGTTCAGAATGTGGTTGAGGGTTAAGGGTTGACCAGATAAATTATATCTGTGTCAAACCCCAAGTTTATATTAAGAACGTCAATGGTCAGTTAGAAAACCCTAACGTCTGATAAGAAACCCTAAAAATCGGTTCTGGAAACCCTAATTTCAGTTACGAGAATTCAAAACCCTAATTCGGTGCATGAAACCCTAAATCGGGAACTTAATGTCATAAGTGTAAATAATTAAAAGATTTATTAGGGTTAATCTTAACGAATTGATTACAAAACCCTAATTCCAAATTTAAAACCCTAATACTTGATCTGAAAACCCTAGTTTCAGATTCTGATAAATTGAAGCCCTAATCTGGGAAATTAATGGAGAATTATAATGCTCTAATGCTATTATTATAATATTAATTAGGGTAACGCTTAATTAATTAGCAAACCCTAATTTCAAATTATCGAACTTAAACTTTTCCGTCAGGAACCCTAATGATGGATTTGAAACCCTAATTTATAATTAGGGAAAATGAAAGTGTTAATTGAATATTTTAATGTTAATTAGGATATATTAATTCTAATTTAATGTTAAGTAATTAGAAAACCCTAATCTAATTACGAATATTTAATTTCTATATTAGAAAATTATTTTCTATTTAGAAACCCTAAATTATGGGTTGAAAACCCTAATGACCATTTTGACCCTAATTGCTAATTAGCAATTTTAATTAGAAAATGCCAATCCTAATTAGCAAGATTTAATTTGTGATTAAGAATTTTTATTATAATTAGAAAATACTAATTATAATTTTGAAATATTTAATTTTCTATTTTTGAAAAAAAACCTAAATTGGAGATTTTAGAAAATTTAATTGCAAACCCTAAAAATGTCCAAACCCTAAACCCTAACAAACCCTAAACCCTAAGGGTTTGGCCAAATTACAAGAATGCCATTAATTTAGTATGCTAAATGTCATTTTTGCCCTTTGTTGCATTATTGTGACTTAGCTTGCAAGAATGGGTCTAGTGAGTTGTTCAACCACCCTAGCCCTAGCTATGTGTCTAATACCAGCAAAAAACCAGCCAACATCAGCCATTCAATGAATCAAAGAATTATAAATGGATTTGGAGAGAGAAAGTGCACAAAAATTTAGCCAATTTCATTTTTTGCTCTCACCAACTCCCATTCTCTCTCAAACCCACGAAATTATAGTGATATTTCAGTCACAATTCAAGCCCCACGTGTACCAAGAACAAGATCAAAGATCAGAATCATGATCAAAGCCCAAAAAGTGGTATAAACCCTAATTTCGAAAATCTATGATTCTGATGTTATTTGTTGTAATTGATTGGTTAAATATGTGTAATAGGGTGTCTATAAGTGATCTGGGTTGATAGATCATGGATCTATAAAACTTAGATGCACGAATCAAGCATTTTAAGAAATCTGAAAAAGTGGAAAATTGAGACCTGACAGCTTAATGTCAGGGCCTCTAGATCTCTGTCTGTTAATGATTAGGTGTGTTTATTGTTGTAAGTCTGTTCTTTGCCATGTAGGCTTCAATCTGGAAGTGGAAATAGGGTTATATCATGTATAGATCCTGAGTTACAAGCGGTCAAACCGCTGCTGATGATCGATCATTTAAATGGGTTTCGGGCAACCTGAAACCCCGCATCTTATCGACATCATTTTTGCAGGCCATGAATCGTTCTGTTGTTTGCTATTTTGGCCAAGCTGTTGTTATAATGTTGTAGACTAGTATAAGGACTACATAATCATGTTATTATATCACTCAGATCTTTCATAGAATCAAAATAATGAACAAATAAACCATCGTTGATCGAATCGCTTGAAGAACAACTGAAAACCCAGTTTGTTCAAGAACGCCTCTTGGACCATAGTTGGCCAAATTAGAATCATCTTGTGTGATGTTGTTGTTGTTATGATTTAGTGTTATGAAGTTGTACAATCGCCATCAATACTACATTAATGAATCAATTAAGCACCCTAAACAAGTGGGATGTGGATATTAAAATGATCAAAGTAGAGATTTGTCACGTTCTTCTTTTTTCTGAGAACCTGTAAAATGAAGAAATGTCATTGTCGACATTTGGCTAGCTTAGATCTCTCGGATCCGTTGTTGTTTAGTTATGAAATTGGTATATACTTGTAGTACTACATTAGTACTACAACATCAAAGTTTTTACAAGTCAGAAAACATTTAGATCATAGATCAAATTCGGTCAAACCTACCCACTCGAACAACGACAAAGGATTTCCGAATTGGCCAAGAACACCAAGAACACCTATAGCGATGGTTCTGTAAGCTATAGACCCCTTTTAATGACGCTTATTTTCGGAAAATGCGTAAAATTAATTTAAAAAATAGAAAAAAATAGTTTTAATTATTAAAATACATATTAAATTATGAAAAATTATTTTAAAGTCCTAAAAATAGTTTTAACTATTTTGAGTATATTTTGAAAATATTTAATATTTTTGGAATATAAAAGGTATTTATTTATTTAATTATAATATTAAATAAATTATTTAAAAATAGTTTTAATTCATGAAAAATCATGAAAATAATATTATGGTAAAAGAAAATATTTTAAGTTATTTTTGATGACTTTTAATATTTTATGATAAATTTTATTAATAATTTATTATTAATGGTAATTAGTTTATTTAATAAATATATTAAATAAATTAAGGAAAAATAGAATTAATGTTTTAAAAATCATATAAAATGATTTAAGTGTTATAAAAATATTTTAAGTTATAAAATATAACTTTTGATATTTTGGCATGAAAATATTAATATTTTAATATTAATATTAATTATCGAATAATGGATTTTAAGGAATTAAAATATTTTGAAATATTATAATTATATTATAATATTATGTAATGATTTTCATTAATATTTTATATTAAATGAATATTAATGATTAATAAATTATGTGGTATTTAATTCATTTAAATACGGTATTAATGATTGAAAAATGTTGATAAATGATATTAATTATCTGAAAATTATTACGAGCCTAGGAAAAATGTTTTGACTGATAAGAAATTATCTGTGATAATTATTAAGTGTTTAGGCAGAGTTTAATTGAACTTAAACTCGATATTCGTCCGACTAGACCGTCGGGATGATAGAATTGTGTCGGTTTCAACTCAGACTTAATCAGTTTGACTTGATGATATGTCTTATGTGCTGTATAGACTGATAGGGTTATATGTTGTGTGTTTAGGTTATTCTGTGTATATAAATATAACAGTATTATATTGTGATGATATTATTCTAATATTGGAGATCTATATTACTAATATTAGGTCTTCGGATAAAGCGTTATAAATTGCGTTACTATGAATCAATTGTTCTGTGCAAGTTTGTTCTTACTTAACTCTAATAAGAGTGTTTTATTCAAGCTTATGGTTAATCATTGCTGATTGCCATGAAAATTGTACTTTGTACATCTTGCATGTATAAGTCAGGTATGAAAGGCTGATCACCTTCATTACCGGTTGGTTCAGAAATGTTTGTTCATGTTTAAAACTTGTTCAGTCAAAAGTTTGTTCGTGTTAGTTCTCAATTATATTGATGAATTATAGCCAGTTTATTATTCATACTCTTCAATCATGATATATCCTTATAATGTTGTATTTAAACTTGTTGGGCAATTTTCATGCTCACCCTTGCTATGTCATGATAAACATTGCAGATAAGGCGAATGCGTTTGGATACAGGAAAAGGTTAATGCCAAGTACAGCTTGGGATAAATTGTGCGGCTAGTTTGTAATAGTATAGGTGCATAATATGTTATCTGTTAGATAGCTTATGAATTGTGTATAAGTAAAGGTTACTCGACCTTGGGGAATAGTGTGTAATGAAATGTATAAACAATTTATGTTTATATCTTTCATGAAAATTAATAGAAAGAAATAGCGTAATCAATCATGGCGATTTGGGGCCTGAATTGGGGTTGCTCTGATTGGTATCAAAGTCATTGGTTATGAAGCTTAGGTAGAATACCGAGACCAATAACCGCAGTGATTAGGATAAGCTCTAACTCACATAGAGTTAGTTGGTCGGTAAGATTCAAAGATGAATCTCGTTAAGTTGTTAAGATACAGAGTTCCCTAACTCTGGTAATAAGGTTGAACGATAATGGTTAATAGATAAAGTCTAAAAGACTGAAAGTGCAGGGATAGGAGATCGTAAAACAAAACGATCAGTCACAGAATTGAATCATAATATATACGATGAGATCACCCCGTGATCTGTTAAAGTTATGACAACCAGAAAGAATCAATCTGATGATTGAAAAGTTTAAAGCGTGATTGTTTGTGTGAATGGTACTGATTCGTAAAAAGGATTATGAATACTGGATTAAATGAAATTACGTTATTGTGAATGGGGGTTAAGTTTAGGTGGGGATTTCAATGAGGACTCATGTCGGCAGCTGAGTTATATGATTCCTTGTATGGGTGGGGAATTTGTACATGGTTTTAGAATCACTTAGCTTCCTGGTCGATGTAGTGGTTAGGTTGACTAATTCTTTGTATGGGCGGGGAATTGGCCGCTTAGCTTCCTATATTGATTAGTGGTCGAGTTTGGTTTGACAACCACTTAGTTTACGCACCGATAATCATTGAAATGTTTGTGTCGCTATTTGCTATATGCAGGTTAAGAGGGTGATTCCTTTCTCATGTGTATAACAGATAGATAGGTCATAGGTAGAGAATATAGGATTAAGTACGAGTTCTTAAAATTCATATTTATGTGACATTCTTGATTCATATTTATATGAAATGAGAGGGTGATTCCTTTCTTAAACTCATATGATTGTGGCCAGGTTATGAACTCATAAGTGTGGTTTTATGAACTGGGTATAATTTTGTGTGAATGGAGTGTTAAGGATTATAGGAACAGATAGATTGTTAAGCAAATGATTGTTAGTGGAGACTTAGGTTTTCCTAAACTCCTAGCTATGCTAAACTTCAAATTTTTGACATCAAGCTAAATGCGCACTATGTGCCTTTAAAAAAAAATGTAGACTCGTAACCATTTTTGAAACGGTTTAAAGTACAGTCTATGCTACTTATTTCAGCTAGACTCAAATGATTTGAAATATCAAAATTTGTTTTTAATTATCACTCATGTACCATGTAACTCAAAAAGTAGATGATAAAAATGTGATGGAGTTGTAAATACAGGAATACTTAGTGTGAATTTGACCTAAAGTCGTTGTTCCACTATTGTATGATGTGTTATGACAAAGTCATACAATGACGACATCCTCAAACGGATTTGTGTCTGATGACGACATCATGGCGTCATTCTCGAAAATGTTTTCAAAAATTTTAATTTGCCAACGGGGTTTGGCTACACCTAAATAATTCGATTGAATTGAATTATCGATATGAGTCTATGCTATTTGATTCAGCTAGACTAATGTTATGAAAACTCTAAGTGTTCATTGAAAAATTTCCCGAACCAAATTGTTTTGGTGCGGAATCCTATGATAAGACTGAGGTGAACGATAATGTTTGGATAAATAATCCCATCTAGTAGCGTAAATATTCGCTAAAAATGACTAATACGTTATGCATGACGTACGAGTACGATAGGTTGATCGATCACCTAAAGTACTAACAACGGTAGTTTACCTTCTTTGTGATTGTAAACAGACCTAATAATGTACAGTTTTGCGGTATAAATACCATCAAATCTATGTGTTCATGGTCTATATGACCCCTCAGCACAATTTGAAAACTTTTACTCTTGTGAATGGTGAATTGGGTAGTATGTGATATGTGTGAATGGTGTAAGAATGCCATTAATTTAGTATGCTAAATGTCATTTTTGCCCTTTGTTTCATTATTGTGACTTAGCTTGCAAGAATGGGTCTAGTGAGTTGTTCAACCACCCTAGCCCTAGCTATGTGTCTAATACCAGCTAAAAACCAGCCAACATCAGCCATTCAATGAATCAAAGAATTATAAATGGATTTGGAGAGAGAAAGTGCACAAAAATTTAGCCAATTTCATTTTTTGCTCTCACCAACTCCCATTCTCTCTCAAACCCACGAAATTATAGTGATATTTCAGTCACAATTCAAGCCCCACGTGTACCAAGAACAAGATCAAAGATCAGAATCATGATCAAAGCCCAAAAAGTGGTATAAACCCTAATTTCGAAAATCTATGATTCTGATGTTATTTGTTGTAATTGATTGGTTAAATATGTGTAATAGGGTGTCTATAAGTGATCAGGTTGATAGATCATGGATCTATAAAACTTAGATGCACGAATCAAGCATTTTAAGAAATCTGAAAAAGTGGAAAATTGAGACCTGACAGCTTAATGTCAGGGCCTCTAGATCTCTGTCTGTTAATGATTAGGTGTGTTTATTGTTGTAAGTCTGTTCTTTGCCATGTAGGCTTCAATGGGAAGTGGAAATAGGGTTATATCATGTATAGATCCTGAGTTACAAGCGGTCAAACCGCTGTTGATCGATCATTTAAAATGGGTTTCGGGCAACCCGTAAAACCGGATCTTGTCGACATCATTTTTGCGAGCCATGAATCGCTTACATTGTTTGCTATTTTGGCCAAGCTGTTGTTATAATGTTGTAGACTAGTATAAGGACTACATAATCATGTTATTATATCACTCAGATCTTTCATAGAATCAAAATAATGAACAGTCAAACCATCGTTGACCGAATCGCTTGAAGAATCTGAAAACCCAGATTTGTTCAAGCGATTCTTGGACCATAGTTTAATTCCATTAGAATCATCTTGTGTGATGTTGTTGTTATGATTTAGTGTTATGAAGTTGTACACTGCCATCAATACTATATTAATGAATCAATTAAGCACCCTAAACAAGCTGGGGATGTGGATATTAAAATGATCAAAGTAGCACCCACGTCTGTTCTTCATTTTCTGGAGAACCCGTAAAATGAAAACGACGTTATCGATTTATTTGGCTAGCTTAGATCTCTCAGATCTGTTGTTGTTTAGTTATGAAATTGGTATATACTTGTAGTACTACATTAGTACTACAACATCAAAGTTTTTACAAGTCCAGAAAACATTTAGATCATAGATCAAATTCGGGTCAAACCTACCCACTCGAACACTGACAAGGATTTCTGGGAATTGGCCAAGAACACCAAGAACACCTATAGCGACGGTTCTGTCGCTATAGGACCCCTTTAGCGACGTTTATTTTCGGAAAATGCAGAAAATTAATTAAAAAAATAGAAAAAAATAGTTTTTAATTATTAAAAATACATATTAAATTATGAAAAATTATTTTAAATTATGAAAAATAGTTTTTAACTATTTTGAGTATATTTTGAAAATATTTAATATTTTTGGAATATAAAAGGTATTTATTTATTTAATTATAATATTAAATAAATTATTTAAAAATAGTTTTAATTCATGAAAAATCATGAAAAATAATATTATGGTAAAAGAAAATATTTTAAGTTATTTTTGATGACTTTTAATATTTTATGATAAATTTCATTAATAATTTATTATTAATGGTAATTAGTTTATTTAATAAATATATTAAATAAATTAAGGAAAAATAGAATTAATGTTTTAAAAATCATATAAAAATGATTTAAGTGTTATAAAAATATTTGAAGTTATAAAATATAACTTTTGATATTTTGGCATGAAAATATTAATATTTTAATATTAATATTAATTATCGGATAATGGATTTAAGTGTTTAAAAACCATATAATTATGATTTTAAGGTATTAAAATATTTTGAAATATTATAATTATATTATAATATTATGTAATGATTTTCATTAATATTTTATATTAAATGAATATTAATGATTAATAAATTATGTGGTATTTAATTCATTTAAATACGGTATTAATGATTGAAAATGTTGATAAATGATATTAATTATCCGAAAATTATTACGAGCTTAGGAAAATGTTTTGATGATAAGAAATTATCTGTGATAATTATTAAGTGTTTAAAGCGAGTTTAATTGAACTTAAACTCGATATTCGTCCAATTAGGCAAATTCGGGATGATAGAATTGTGTCGGTTTCAACTCAGACTTAATCAGTTTGACTTGATGATATGTCTTATGTGCTGTATAGACTGATAGGGTTATATGTTGTGTGTTTAGGTTATTCTGTGTATATAAATATAACAGTATTATATTGTGATGATATTATTCTAATATTGGAGATCTATATTACTAATATTAGGTCTTCGGATAAAGCGTTATAAATTGCGTTGTGATAATCAACGGTTCAGGCAAGTTTGTTCTTACTTAACTCTAATAAGAGTGTTTTATTCAAGCTTATGGTTAATCATTGCTGATTGCCATGAAAATTGTACTTTGTACATCTTGCATGTATAAGTCAGGTATGAAAGGCTGATCACCTTCATTACCGGTTGGTTCAGAAATGTTTGTTCATGTTTAAAACTTGTTCAGTCAAAAGTTTGTTCGTGTTAGTTCTCAATTATATTGATGAATTATAGCCAGTTTATTATTCATACTCTTCAATCATGATATATCCTTATAATGTTGTATTTAAACTTCTTTGGGCAATTTTCATGCTCACCCTTATATATCATGATAAACATTATTCGAGATAAAAGGCGAATGCGTTTGGATACGGGAAAAGGTTAATGCCAAGTACGACTTGGGATAAATTGTCTTGACTAGTTTGTAATAGTATAGGTGCATAATATGTTATCTGTTAGATAGCTTATGAATTGTGTATAAGTAAAGGTTACTCGACCTTGGGGAATAGTGTGTAATGAAATGTATAAACAATTTATGTTTATATCTTCCGCGAAAATTAATAGAAAGAAATAGCGTCATCAATCCGCTGATTTGGGGCGGATTTCAGGTTGCTAGGTTGGTATCGAAGTCATTGGTTATGAAGCTTAGGTAGGAATACACGAGACCAATAACAAAGAAGATGATTAGGATAAGCTCTAACTCACATAGAGTTAGTTGGTCTGAAGATTCAAAGATGAATCTCAATGAAGTTGTTAAGATCTGAGTTCCCTAACTCGTAATAAGGTTGAACGATAATGGTGAATAGATAAAGTCTAAAAGACTGAAAGTGCAGGGATAGGAGATCGTAAAACAAAACGATCAGTCACAGAATTGAATCATAATATATACGATGAGATCACCCCGTGATCTGTTAAAGTTATGACAACCAGAAAGAATCAATCTGATGATTGAAAAGTTTAAAGCAGGATTGCTGTGTGAATGGTACAGATTCAGAAAAAGGATTATGAATATGGATTAAATGAAATTCGTATTATGAATGGGGGTTAAGTTTAGGTGGGGATTTCAATGAGGACTCATGTCGGCAGCTGAGTTATATGATTCCTTGTATGGGCGGGGAATTTGTACTTGGTTTTAGAATCACTTAGCTTCCTGGTCGATGTAGTGGTTAGGTTGACTAATTCTTTGTATGGGCGGGGAATTGGCCGCTTAGCTTCCTATATTGATTAGTGGTCGAGTTTGGTTTGACAACCACTTAGTTTCTGGCACTGATAATCATTGAAATGTTTGTGTCGCGCTATTTGCTATATGCAGGTTAAGAGGGTGATTCCTTTCTCATGTGTATAACAGATAGATAGGTCATAGGTAGAGAATATAGGATTAAGTACGAGTTCTTAAAACTCATATTTATGTGACATTCTTGATTCATATTTATATGAAATGAGAGGGTGATTCCTTTCTTAAACTCATATGATTGTGGCCAGGTTATGAACTCATAAGTGTGGTTTTATGAACTGGGTATAATTTTGTGTGAATGGAGTGTTAAGGATTATAGGAACAGATAGATTGTTAAGCAAATGATTGTTAGTGGAGACTTAGGTTTTCCTAAACTCCTAGCTATGCTAAACTTCAAATTTTTGACATCAAGCTAAATGCGCACTATGTGCCTTTAAAAAAAAATGTAGACTCAGTAACCATTTTTGAAAGCGGTTTAAAAATACAATCTATGCTACTTATTTCAAACTAGACTCAAATGATTTGAAATATCAAAATTTGTTTTTAATTATCACTCATGTACCATGTAACTTTAAAGCGAGAGATGATAAAATGTGATGGAGTTGTAAATACAGAATACTTAGTGTGAATTTGACCTAAAGTCGTTGTTCCACTATTGTATGATGTGTTATGACAAAAGTCATACAATGACGACATCCTCAAACGGAATTTGTTAATACAAGACGACATCATGGCGTCATTCTAAAAAATGTTTTCAAAATTTTAATTTGCCAACCCGGTTTGGCTACACCTAAATAATTCGATTGAATTGAATTATCGATATGAGTTACTATGCTATTTGATTCACTAGACTAATGTTATGAAAACTCTAAGTGTTCATTGAAAATTTCCCGAACCAAATTGTTTTGGTGCGGAATCCTATGATAAGACCGAGGTGAACGATAATGTTTGGATAAATAATCCCATCTAGTAGCGTAAATATTCGCTAAAAATGACTAATACGTTATGCGTGACGTCTGATGCGATATAGGTTGATCGATCACCTAAAGTACTAACAACGGTAGTTTACCTTCTTTGTGATTGTAAATGACCTAATAATGTACGCTTTTTTGGTATAAATACCATCAAATCTATGTGTTCATGGTCTATATGACCCCTCAAAGACAATTTGAAAACTTTTACTCTTGTGAATGGTGAATTGGGTAGTATGTGATATGTGTGAATGGTGTAAGAATGCCATTAATTTAGTATGCTAAATGTCATTTTTGCCCTTTGTTTCATTATTGTGACTTAGCTTGCAAGAATGGGTCTAGTGAGTTGTTCAACCACCCTAGCCCTAGCTATGTGTCTAAATACCGACTAAAAACCATTGACATCGACCATTCAATGAATCAAAGAATTATAAATGGATTTGGAGAGAGAAAGTGCACAAAAATTTAGCCAATTTCATTTTTTGCTCTCACCAACTCCCATTCTCTCTCAAACCCACGAAATTATAGTGATATTTCAGTCACAATTCAAGCCCCACGTGTACCAAGAACAAGATCAAAGATCAGAATCATGATCAAAGCCCAAAAAGTGGTATAAACCCTAATTTCGAAAATCTATGATTCTGATGTTATTTGTTGTAATTGATTGGTTAAATATGTGTAATAGGGTGTCTATAAGTGATCTGGGTTGATAGATCATGGATCTATAAAACTTAGATACACGAATCAAGCATTTTAAGAAATCTGAAAAAGTGGAAAATTGAGACCGACGACAATGTCGTATTTCTGAGATCTCTGTCATTAATGATTAGGTGTGTTTATTGTTGTAAAAAGTGCATTTTTTGCCATGTAGGCTTCAATCTGGAAGTGGAAATAGGGTTATATCATGTATAGATCCTGAGTTACAAGCGGTCAAACCGCGTTGATCAGTCACGAAAATGGGTTTCTGGGCAACCCAGAAACCCAGATCTTCATCGACATCATTTTTGCGAGCCGTAGATCGCTTACATTGTTTGCTATTTTGGCCAAGCTGTTGTTATAATGTTGTAGACTAGTATAAGGACTACATAATCATGTTATTATATCACTCAGATCTTTCATAGAATCAAAATAATGAACAAATAAACGAACCATCGTTGGCCAATCGCTTGAAACAATCTGGAAACCCAGTTTTGTTCAAAAATTCTTGGACCATAGTTTGATAGGCTAGAATCATCTTGTGTGATGTTGTTGTTATGATTTAGTGTTATGAAGTTGTACACTGCCATCAATACTATATTAATGAATCAATTAAGCACCCTAAACAAGCTGGGGATGTGGATATTAAAATGATCAAAAGAAGATTTGACGTCATTTCTTCATTTTCCGGAGAACCTGGAAAATGAAGAACGGCGTTATCGGTTTTGGCTAGCTTAGATCTCTCGAGATCATTTGTTGTTTAGTTATGAAATTGGTATATACTTGTAGTACTACATTAGTACTACAACATCAAAGTTTTACAAGTCCGTAAAACATTTAGATCGTAGATCAAATTAAGGTCAAACCTACCCACTCGAACACTGACAAGGATTTCTGGGAATTGGCCAAGAACACCAAGAACACCTATAGCGACGGTTCTGTCGCTATAGGACCCCTTTAGCGACGTTTATTTTCGGAAAATGCAGAAAATTAATTAAAAAAAATAGAAAAAAATAGTTTTTAATTATTAAAAATACATATTAAATTATGAAAAATTATTTTAAATTATGAAAAATAGTTTTTAACTATTTTGAGTATATTTTGAAAATATTTAATATTTTTGGAATATAAAAGGTATTTATTTATTTAATTATAATATTAAATAAATTATTTAAAAATAGTTTTAATTCATGAAAAATCATGAAAAATAATATTATGGTAAAAGAAAATATTTTAAGTTATTTTTGATGACTTTTAATATTTTATGATAAATTTCATTAATAATTTATTATTAATGGTAATTAGTTTATTTAATAAATATATTAAATAAATTAAGGAAAAATAGAATTAATGTTTTAAAAATCATATAAAAATGATTTAAGTGTTATAAAAATATTTGAAGTTATAAAATATAACTTTTGATATTTTGGCATGAAAATATTAATATTTTAATATTAATATTAATTATCGGATAATGGATTTAAGTGTTTAAAAACCATATAATTATGATTTTAAGGTATTAAAATATTTTGAAATATTATAATTATATTATAATATTATGTAATGATTTTCATTAATATTTTATATTAAATGAATATTAATGATTAATAAATTATGTGGTATTTAATTCATTTAAATACGGTATTAATGATTGAAAATGTTGATAAATGATATTAATTATCCGAAAATTATTACGAGCTGGGAAAATGTTTTGATGATAAGAAATTATCTCTGTGATAATTATTAAGTGTTTAAAGCGAGTTTAATTGAACTTAAACTCGATATTCGTCCCATTAGGCCGTCGGGATGATAGAATTATGTTTGTTTCAACTTTCGGACTTAATCAGTTTGACTTGATGATATGTCTTATGTCTTTGTATGGTGATAGGGTTATATGTTGTGTGTTTAGGTTATTACGTGTATATAAATATAACAAATATTATATTGTGATGATATTATTCTAATATTGGAGATCTATATTACTAATATTAGGTCTTGGATAAAGCGTTATAAATTGCGTTGTGATAATCAACTGCTTCGAGCAAGTTTGTTCTTACTTAACTCTAATAAGAGTGTTTTATTCAAGCTTATGGTTAATCATTCTTTGATTGCCATGAAAATTGTACTTTCTGTACATCTTGCATATATAAGTCGGTATGAAAGGTTTGATCACCTTCATTCCTAGGTTGGTTCGAAATGTTTGTTCATGTTTAAAACTTGTTCGATCAAAAGTTTGTTCGTGTTAGTTCTCAATTATATTGATGAATTATAGCCGGTTTATTATTCATACTCTTGATCATGATATATCCTTATAATGTTGTATTTAAACTTCTTTGGGCAATTTTCATGCTCACCTTGCTATATCATGATAAACATTGCGATAAAAGCGAATGCGTTTGGATACTGAGGAAAAGGTTAATGCCAAGTACTGACTTGGGATAAATTGTCTTGACTAGTTTGTAATAGTATAGGTGCATAATATGTTATCCATTAGATAGCTTATGAATTGTGTATAAGTAAAGGTTACTCGACCTTGGGGAATAGTGTGTAATGAAATGTATAAACAATTTATGTTTATATCTTCCGCGAAAATTAATAGAAAGAAATAGCGTACCGAATCCGCAGCGATTTGGGTTCTGGATTCGGGGTTGCTACATTTATTATTCTGTTGGAACATCTTATCTGTGCGTTTACGCATGACCTGGTTCTGTTGTTTATTATTCTGTTGGAATATCCTGTCTATGCGTTTACACATGACTTGGTTCTATTATTTATTATTCTGTTGGAATATCTTGTCTGTGCGTTTACGGATGACCTGGTTCCATTATTTATTATTCTATTGGAATAACCTGTCTGTGCGGTCTATCGCATTCCTGGTGATTTTTTTTGTTATTCCATTCTTTGTTATACTCAGTTGGTTAAATTTTTGACTTCTATATTCCATGAAATTAGTAGAATATCCTTGATATTTGCGCTTCGTCCAATATCTTTTCATGGAAATATTCTTCTGAGCATTCTTAAGTTTTACTCTACAAAGAAGTATCATGTTGACAATTTGGACGTTATTAGTTCCTAGATAAATTAATTCTTGAACTTGTTTTATTTAATATCATTGTCATCATCCTCATGTTTATATTATGTTGAAAGTCATCTGTGGCCTGTAGTGCATAGATGGACTTGGTATGATTATGACCGAGAATTATTCTTATAATCATGGCCGTAATGTTACATATGATGTGGTGAAATTAAATCATTGGCGTAGTGCATTAATGGACGATTGTTGGCATGATCATGACCATTGATGAATACACGAATATCCTTGGTCAGTAGTGCATAGATAATTTATGGTTGTGATACTAATGAATATCCTTGGTAGTAGTGCAAGGGATGATGTGGATTATTTATTGTTTGAGTCTCAAATGATAAAAGTGATGAAAACCTTTTAAATCATAAAAGATAGTAGATTTTATTCTCTACTGACTCTTTTAATGGATTGCTTGTTCATTGTAGTTAAACTTGATGTCTATTGTATTTTATCGGTTTAACATTGTTGAAGGCTAATGATAATTTATTCTCGCATTATCTTAGTCATAATATTTTTCTTTGGGCTAGTTGAGCTCACCCTTTTACTTTCATTGTTCTCTTGAAAATGAGAACGTAGCGAGGGACTAGTCGGAAACGGAGTGACGGGTCCGGATGATAGCATTAGTAGTCCTCACTATTCTATGAAATAGTGTGTTAATAAATGTATTGAGGACTTATTTTGAGTTTTAATCATGCCTAGAAGACAATATTTGTATTAAAACTCACAACTTTCATGTTGTATATTTAAAATTGTATTTGTATTACATACCCATGTATTTGGCGACTCGAATAGGTGATGTATACCTATTTTGGGGCGTCCCACACTTATCTTGCAATGTTTTAGTGATCTATAAGCTCCATTATTGTAGCTAGTATGTAAATGAAGAGATCTAACACAAAATATCAACAAAACATCAATGGATCGAAGAAGATATAGCAGTCGAAACCTTGTCAGAGGACACATTCAAACGTTTTCTGGGTTACCCAGAAAACGTGAACTGTGATCAACTGAGCTAGTTTGACCGGTCACTTAATCCAGTATATTTGATATATAGAGGTTCTAAAAGCATGGATATAAAGTTAACATAACATACTACAACTTACACTCAAGATCCATAACAGAACATCAAAGTACTGTCAGATCTAATGCTTAACAAATCTTGTCAGACACTGCAAACTACTTTCTGGGTTACCTAGATTTCCTCTGGTCATGCCCGGTCAATGGGTTTTGACCAAGAATAACATCAAATCTACAACATATCTGACTCCAAATCAAGTTCTATATCAAAGCTAGCATAACATACTACAAGATCAAACACTTAAACAACAACAATGATAACCTGATAAAGATCTATATGGTCTGACATTCGGTTGTCAGACCATTTTTGAAAATTTCCTAGATTTTGTAAAAACTTAGATTCGAGCATATAAATGTTATGGATTCACTAAATACCAACCCAGATCATTAAAAGACACCCTCTAGCACATATCTAACTAATCATTAACAACATTTAACATCAGATCATAAGATTTTAAAGATTAGGGTTTATACCTCCTTTTTAGCTTTGATCCTAGAATTTGACTTCTGATCTGCTATAAGTGATAGTGGGGCTTGATTGAGGACTGGTCTAGCAAGGTAATTTCGGAGGTTTGAAGTTGAGAGAGTCTTGGTGTATAAATGAGCAAGTTAGTAATCTTTCTCTCTCTTTGATCCTAATTTACATGGTGTAATGCTCATGGTTGATCATGTCTATCAAATTTTTATTAATTAAAGGCTATTACTAGACCACATGGCTAGCTAGAGTTGGTCACCAACTAAAGTTATGACAAGTTTTACAAGTTATCTATTAAATAATGCAAGAAGGGCAATTTGGTCTTTGGCTTTTACTTTTAGTGGCAAGGTTGACAATTCATTCTAGCCTTTAGGGTTTGACCCTTAGGGTTTAACCCTACAGTTTCCTAAGCTCTAAATCTAGAATTGTGTATTAAGGGCAAAATGGGAATCTTAGTTTCTAGAAATGTGAATTAGGGTTTCCTAATTGAATTAGGTTTCTTAATCACTTTAGGCTTGCAAAATAGGCTTTGTAAAATACTAATTACCATTAAGCTTGCTAAATTAGTAATTAGGGTTTATAACTTAGTAATTAGGGTCTTGATCTAGTAATTAGGGTTTTTAAATGTTAATTAGGGTTTACCTAATTAACATTAAACATAATAATGGTCATAACACATAACTTAACAAATCTTACAGTCATATTTGACACTGTACTATAGTTTATCAGTAATGCTAGGATTTATACTTTTTTACTATAACTGTTCCACACATATAAGACATGTTTATATTAATGAAATATAAATAATATTATATTATTATTCTCATTCCTTATTCAAAATCCAGACTTAGGGTTTTGAATTTATATCTGACATAACCTTCATAGATACCATTAAGTTAAAATAATTAACTTAATTAATATAATATACATATATCATAATATCCATATCATATATACAATAATCATATTTTCATGGAAAATAAATAATAAATATTTTTATTACAAAATTAATTTATTATAAGAATATAATCTATAATGATCAATAAGTCTAATAAGAAATTATTTACATCTAATAAATAATTTTATTTATCAGATATATACATATACTTTACTTTGCACATAATCCCACCTTTATATATATAAAAAAATTTATTCACAAAATTTCTTATTGAAAATATTGGGTTATTACAGTTATCATACACACACAAAACCTCCCTTTACGGTGAGCATAATAATCACTTTGCGCTATTAAAGCCATGCACAATATCATGTTTCTTGAACCTCTAAGTGAGTAAACCATAACTCTCTATAAGAAGAGGCTTCACTTCTAGTTCATATAGGCAAAATGTTTCTCTAGCATTCTTGTTGCTATAAGTGCAACACTTTGTTAAGAGCGTAGCTCATCCTCGGTCGTGCAACAGACGTTACTATCATATAGTACATATGAGACCAAATTGATAGTAACACAGCCAACAACTGTGATGAACATTGAACCTTGCATAATAGAAGGTGTGACGAACATTGAACCTTTTTTTAGTATAAATAACTCAAAGTCATATCAACATAGATGGTGTCCGTAGATTGAACCTCTATTTCAAATGATATGACCGGAGTTATCATACACATAGAAAGTGCAACACTTTGTTAAGAGTGTAGCTCATCCTCGGTCGTGCAACAGATGTTACTATCATATAGTACATATGAGACCAAATTGATAGTAACATGGCCAACAACTGTGATGAACATTGAACCTTGCATAATAGAAGGTGTGACGAACATTGAACCTTCTTTTAGTATAAACAACTCAAAGTCATATCAAAATAGATGGTGTCCGTAGATTGAACCTCTATTTCAAATGATATGACTAGAGTTATCATACACACACAAAGTGCAACACTTTGTTAAGAGCGTAGCTCATCCTCGGTCGTGCAACAGACGTTACTATCATATACTACATATGAGACCAAATTGATAGTAACACGGCCAACAACTGTGATTTATTTTTCCAATTGAACCTATAAACTAGGGGTAACCTAGTAATAGGTTGGGTTCCCATCACCTTTGACTCAGAATGGTTTAAGTCTCATATCTCGTGTAGTCAAACTTATTAAATCTCTTGTCAGAGGCTTAGTAAGTGGATCCAAGTTTTTACTTGACTTCACATAGACAATAGTTATGATACCATCATGTATCAATTGTCTCACAAATTCATGTCTTAGACCAATATGTCTAGACTTACCATTATAGGTACCACTATATGCTCTTGTTAGCGCAGCTTCACTATCACAATATAGTGAAATTGGAGACATTGGATTTGGACATAGATCTATGTCTAACAACATATTTCTAATCTAATCAGCCTCTTTTCCTGCTTGAGCCAAAACAATAAACTCTGACTGCATAGTAGAGTGAGAAATACAAGTCTGTTTCTTGCTTGCCCAAGAAACAACACCACTAGCAAGAGTGAAAATCCACCCACTTGTAGATTTATTATCTCCCACACTATTAATCCAGCTTGCATCAGAGTATCCCTCCAAAACACTAGGGAAGTTATAGTAAAACAATCTTATGCCACTAGTTCTTTTTAGATATCCAAGTACCCTTCCAATAGCTTTCTAATGATCAATATTAGGACTGCTCGTATATCTACTAAGTTTAGAAACTGCAAAAGAAATATCTGGCCGAGTACAATGCATAACATACATAAGGCTACCAATAGCACTTGCGTATTCTAGCTGTGCAATAGCTCTATCCTCATTTTCTTTGAGTTTAACTCCATTCTCAAAAGGAATATTCACCTCCTTGAACTTAGATGACTAAACTTAATTAATATTTTTTTCAATATAATGAGATTGATTCAATACATAACCCCCACTATGTTTTTTAATTTTGATGCCTAAAATATTATCTATTTCACCTAAGTCTTTCATCTTAAAGACAGAGGATAAATACTTTTTAGTCTCATTTACTCCAACCATATTCGTACTGATGATCAACATATCATCTACGTACAAACAGACTATCACCATATAATCAGAAGTGGTTTTGGAGTATATTCACCTATCTGCACTATTATATTTAAATCCAAAGTTTATAATAGCCGCATCAAATCTATAACGACCCCAAAATAGGTCCATTCCATCCGACCCATTCTGAGTCGCCAAATACATGGTACAGAAGACAACTACAACTTTATTACAACAATTGTCGTGCAAAATACAACAACACATATGCTGTGAATTTGGATACAAATATATAAAAACTGTGACTCATGTCCCAACCGTGGACAACACCTCATAATGACACCTTACATAAAGGTATAGTCGAAAACTGTTTTAGAAATTAGAATCTTTGGGAAGTGCTCAAGGAAACCTTCGTACATGGGAGGCCATGCTTCTAGGTTATGATAGATATCATATGGCCACAGAATTATCCTTGGTTGACCCAATAGACCCCAAAGAAAAATGAGAAGATTACTATCATGTTCTTCCCAATGGTGAGTTTTCTCTTGACATATCATTATCTCTACTGTCTCAAATTGAGAGTTAAATTTTAAATAGACTCCAAGATCATATAGGTAGTCTTTGGTAGATATACTCAAAGCAAGTGGATGAAACACAACCTCATCTTATGATGACTCGAGGTTGTATGTCATTAAACATCTTGTATAATAGTGACAAAACACCCTTCCAAAGTTGAATTCACCTCACCCTCAACATCTATAGACCATAGTTCTATTCCCCTGTTATTCCCGCTTTTCCCCAAATACACTTTTATTACCTGAAAGGAATTATGAAGCAAAAGGGTGAGCACAACTAGCTCAAAAAAAATATCATGACTAAAGATAATTAAATTATCAATAGCCTTCATC
This sequence comes from Panax ginseng, assembly GCA_020205605.1. Classification (NCBI taxonomy): domain Eukaryota; kingdom Viridiplantae; phylum Streptophyta; class Magnoliopsida; order Apiales; family Araliaceae; genus Panax; species Panax ginseng. Next base: position 72,642,701 of record CM035149.1, read on the forward strand.
AATAATAAATCAGAGATTTAGAACATATGGTAGATGATAAAAAATTTCAACCATAGTTGCTTGTGAACGAAGCAATCCATTAGAAGAGTCAAATAGACTATAAAGTCTATTATCTTCTCCATGTTAAAAGTCCACCAACAATGTTTTATCCCTGTAACATCAATCAACAATTCCTGTCCACAATCACATGTATAACTCATAATCGTAATTGTTGTTCTAAATTCCTTTTCTCATTCAGGATGAAGATAATTTTCATCACTTGTCTTTACCTGAAATATCAAAGATCATGGTTATACCAAATCACAGTTCCTGTTCATAATCATACTAATAAATTCATCTTTGCACTACGGGCCAAAGATATTCATCAACAGTTCATCTTTGCACTACAGGCCAAAGATATTCATCAACAGTTCATCTTTGCACTACAGGCCAAAGATATTCAACTACAGGTCATCTTTGCACTACGACCCAAAGATATTCATCAACAATTCATCTTTGCACTACAGGCCAAAGATATTCATCAACAATTCATCTTTGCACTACAGGCCAAAGATATTCCTCAACAGTTCATATTTGCATTACAGGCCAAATATATTAATATCTCAAAGAAATATATAATCATTTCAGAATTTATATAAACAATAATTATAACCATGTTGATCAATTCACCTTTGCACTTAAGCTAAAGATATTCAATTATAAATTCAATGGTCATGATCATACCAGTCACAATTCAACTTTTCACTATCTTGGCAAAGAGAACCCTATCATGATCATACCAATAATCTACCCATCTTTACACTCAAAGGTGAAGAGAATTTTAACATCGGGGTTATAAAAATGTTATATATGATAATAAAATCAATATAATCAATATATAGTTTTAATCTCAGGGTAATATTCATAAATCAACTATAATTTAGTTAGAAAAAGAAACCAATTTTGTCATGAATAGTAACTCATGAATAGTAACTTCGTGAATAGTAACTCATGAATAGTAACTCGTGAATAGTATCTCATAAAAAGTAAACCCGACTCAAAAAGGTAGAAATTCCACAATAAAATCCATACCAATATTTCGGTATAATGATATTGAAAGAATAATATTTTTTTAAGCTTATAAACAATTTATTTTAATTATTTACACTTTACTAAATAATGCATTTAATCATTCTAAAATGCCAAACTCATAAGATTTCATCACCAATAACCAAAATCCTCATCAAAAATCTGCATATACCTCATATATGATTCTCAAGCCATAAAATCCTATTTTCTAATTTTCTTACTTCACAAAACATATTTAATTCATTTACTCATAATTAGAACATTTTCATGAAAAATATCAAATCAGTTCTAAAAATATTTCTTTTCTGAGATTTAGAAGAATATAGTCTCATATTCAATATATATTTTTCTCAAAATTTTTAAAATTCATTTACTATTTTTCACATGGCCAAAACCACCGAATATTCAGACATTTATCATAAATTGTACTTTTATCCAAAAATTTTGAAATTCACAGGGTATACTGATATTATATAGATGTACTCCCAATAAAAATTTCATCAATTTTGGAGTTAACCACAAGGAGTTATAAGCGGTTACTTTTAAAATAGTCTTTTCTTATAAAATTCATAACTCTTAATCTATACATCCAAAAATCGCCATTTTTGGACAAAATCAACAAAACTCATTAAATTATCATTTCAAATTTTTCCAGAATTTTTGAAGGTTCAGAAGAATTTCGAAATAATAACCCTTAAAATCCCTTATTATCCCTTACCTCAAAAGAGCGAACTTACATTTGGAATAACGTATTTGAACGAACTTGCAATAGTATAGCAATACTCAAAGTATACTCAAAATACTCACAAGAATACGATCGATAATATAGAGAGAAAAACTTGATTTACGGTGTGATTTTCAATTATAACCTAAGCACCCTATTTATAGGAAATTGCTTAGAACACCAAAGCAGAAAATTTATTATAATATTAATATATTATATAACAATTCCTACGCACTCATTCTAGAGTTTGATTTCAGCCACTTAGCATTTCTCACATGCCACCTTCTAGAAAAAGTAATAAAAAAATGTTTTTTATATAATAAATAATTAAAACTTCCAAAAATCAATTCTTTCGGAGCTTCAGAACTTTAATAATTCATAATAAATAGCCCTTTTATCAGAAAATTCGAATCTCAAGTGTTTTTATAGGAAATTCAATTCTCTACAACTTTACAGAAGAAAGTTTTTCCAAATTCCAAATAAAATTGACCAAAAATCCACAAACGAAAGCGATTTTACAAAGCTATAATCAAATTTCGATCGAAGAAATGGGGTCCACCGACATGTTTAACATGTTTTAAACATTTTTGGTAACAAAATACTCCTCCTCCTCATATACTCATATATCCCACATTCATCGTAAAAAAATATCACCATTATTATATTATTAAAAATATAATAATATATTTAAATGAATTATTTTATCGAGAAAAAGATAAAATATTAATTTTCAATTAAAAATTTTCTCCATCTATATCCACATAAAATGAATATTTTCCTCATCATAAAAATCAATAATTAATTATTCACAAATAATATTATATAATCACAATATTGACAACCGTGCGGTTCTGGAAAGAGGGGCTTTCGAATAAGAATTTTTCCTTCTTGGCCAGCAATTAGGTGACCAAACCTCTCCTTAGGCGTAACTTTCTAGACATTGCCAATAATGTTATCTAACAATATTATTCGGATAATATGAATTATTGCTTCGATAATGGAAAATACGTGTAATGACAATTTATTGAAACAACAAGAATATAAAATATCAATGCGGCAATTATTGAATCAATAAAATAAAATATTGAGCGAAGAATTACTTTAACAATTATTAGTGTAGTGCCTTCTTCACGTAAGAATCAATAATTGGTGCAATCTGAAGTCCCATCTTGTGCAACAACGCCAGTATTACTTTACTTTACCCACGGGTATTCCAACAATATTAATTGTAAATAACTACGCCATTTTATAAACAACTTATATTTATAAGTTTTCTTCATCCAATCGCTTTTTACATTATGGGGCCCACACAAGGTCATTGCTAGTCAATTTGGATATTCCCGACAAAAAGAATATTCTCCGACAACAATGAATATTTTATAGCCACTTGCGTATTTTGTAAAATTTGCATAATTCACCCATAACTTTAAACTTTTATCAATTTAACCATTTACTGAATAATAATTATAAAAAAAAATTGAATAATTTTATTTCATAAAATTCGGGGTCTTACAAAATCTTTCGTACCACTGTTTTGGTGCTTATTTTAGACCATAAAGGGACTTAACTAATTTGCATACTTTAGCCTCATTACCGGGAGCAACAAACCCTTCGGGTTGTTCCATATATACTTCCTTATTCAAATTGTCAATCAAAAATGCGGTCTTTACATCCATTTGATAAACATAAAGATCATATAATGAAGCTAAGGCAAAAAGAATTCGAATGGAAGTAACTCGTGCTACCGGTGCATAAGTGTAGCATCCCCAAATCTCGGTCATAAACACCAAGGATCTGGTATACTATTTCCATAACTATTGCGGAAGATATAAACATAAATTGTTTATACATTACATTTACACACTAACTGTGACGCCCCCAAAATAGGTATACAACACCTATTCAGAGTCGCCAAATACATGGTACAGAGTACAAATACAAACTTAAATATACAACATGAGCAAATAATGTCTTCTAGACAGTATTCAAACTCAAAATAAGTCCTCAATACATTTATTATCACACTATTTCACAGAATTGTGAGGACTATTAATGCAAACATCTGGACTATCACTCCGTTTCCCGACTAGTCCCAGCTATATTCTCATTTCCTGAAGAGAACAATGAAAGAAAAGGGTGAGCTCAACTAGCCCAGTAAGAAATATTATGACTAAGATAATGCAGAATAAATTATCGTTAGCTTTCAACAGTGTTAAACTGATAAAATATAATAGACATCAAGTTTAACTGCAGCGGAATAAGAAATCCATTAGAAGAGTCAAGTAGAGCATGATATTTACTATATTCTATGATTTAAAAGAATTTATCATCAATTTTATCGCTGAGACTCATCTTAATAAATAATCCACATCATTCCTGCACTACGGCCAAGGATATTCATTAGTATCACGACCACAAATTATCCATGCACTATGGGCCAAGGATATTCACGTTTTCATCAACTGTCATGATCATGCCAACAACTGTCCATCAATGCACTACGGGCCAATGAGGACTTTTACCACATCATTTGTAACATTACGGTCATGATTATACCGAATAATCCCTGGTCATAATCATACCAAGTCCATCTATGCACTACATGCCACAGATAACTTTCAACATAATATAAGCATGAAGATGATGACAATGATATAAGAATTCAATTAAAAGAAAGCAAAGGATAAATTTTTAAAGGGTTATAATTTAATTTATCCAGAATTCAATAATGTCCAAATTGTCAACATGATACTGCTTTGTGGAGTAAAATTCAAGAATAATATTGTACCAAAAATGATTTGGACCGAAAACGAATCAATTTTTATCATGAATAGTACCCCGGGTGAATAGTACTCGAGTAAATAGTACCCCGTGAATAGTACTTCGTGAATAGTAACCCGTGAATAGTACTCCGACATGAAAAAAGTTAAAACTTATCAAGAATGCTCAGAATAATATTTTCATGAAAAGATACTGGATGAAACACAAATTTCAAGCGAATATTATTTCAAGCGAATATTGAAACGAAATAATATTACTTACATACTACAGAGTATGGAAGAAAATATTATTTCAAGCGAATATTGAACAAATATGACATCCCTTACCTTGAAAAGAAGAGTATTCCGACTTTTAGGGCGGGGATATTCTTGAAAAAAACTTGCACTATTTTCTATGCTCAACGCTTTCTTAAACTCTAAAGAAATACGCTTAAGATTATAGAAGAAGAATTCTCTGATTATGGTGTGATTTTCAATTCTAACTAAACATCCTATTTATAGGAGAATGGAAGGATACAATTTAGAAACAGACTGCACAGTAACTTTTAAAAATTTTTCACAGACGTCTACCGAAATTTTTTTAAAAAATTTGATTTTACTATGCAAACACTATATAGGTACTATGCAAACACTATGCATAATAAAATATAATATATTCTATTTTTCATAAAAAAAACTTATAAAATATATATGTTATATATATATATATATAAACACCCGTGACCTGCAAAAACAAATCCCACCCAATTTTTCTTCCACACGTGGGCCCCACATGTGGTCCCACCTTTATTATATTAAATAATTTTCTACCGATTATTTTGAAAAATGGGTAAATAGGGATCCAAATAATAAGTAAAATTTACAATAAATACTTCATAAAAATCTCGTCAATTTTTTAACAACATTTATTCATATTATTATAACTCGCAATATTAACAACCAGGTCGTTCCCAAGAAAGAGGGGGCTTTCTAATAAGGATTTCTCCCTATTGGCGTGCAATTAGGTGACCAAACCTCTCCTCGACAGAACTTTCTAGACATTGTTAATTATACAAATAATAATATGAATAACATGTCATCTCAATTATTGATTTTATAATATAAATTATTGTGATAATAATTGAATCAAATAACGTGAGATACAATGCAACAATTAATGTAGCAATAATTGAACAAAACTGAGTGACTTTTCACGTAAGCATCAATAATCAATACCGTGTGCTACTATGCAACCACGCCAGACATCGCATTTCTTTTACCACCTAGGTTAATCCAACAGCTAATGGTAAAAGCTTACCGTTATTTTTATAAAAAGATATTTCTGTCGTTTTCTCATTCCGACAATAATTACGTTATGGGGTTCACCAATGATTGTGCCGTCGTACAAATATTCCCTGTTAAAACGAATATTCCACGACCAATCGAATATTATATAACAACTTGCTTACTTTGCAAAATTTATTAATATTACTCACAACTATAACATTATAACAAATTCACACCTTAATATTCAAAAATGATATTTATAAAAAAATTCATCTTTATTCATAAAAGTTGGGGCCTTACAACCTCCCCTTTTTATGAAATTTTGCCCTCAAAATTAGGGTACGTACCTGGTATGTCGAAGAGGTGAGGATACCTTGATTTCATTTCAGATTCTAACTCCCAGATCATTTCTTCAACATCGTTGTTTCTCCACAACACTTTAACTTGAGGTATAACCTTGGAGCGTAGAATATGTTCCTTCTTATCCAAGATTTTAACAGGAACCTCTTCATACGTTAAATCTTCCGCTATTTCTTTCGGTTCTAACTCAATAATGTGGTTCGGGTCTTCCACATATTTACTTAACATGGATATGTGAAAAACGTTATGAACACGAGACATACTTGGCGGTAAAACGAGTCTATAGGCCACAGTTCCTACTCGATCGAGGATTAAAAATAGGCCAATGAATCGAGGATTGAGCTTTTCTCTCTTCCCAAATCTCGTAACTCCTTTCCATGGAGCAACACGTAACAACATATAATCTCCAATATTGAATTCCACGTCCTTTCGATGATGATCAACATAACTCTTTTGTCGATCTTGTGAGGTTTTTATACGTTGTCGGATCGTTTGAATTTTTTCTGTAGTCATACATACCAACTTCGGTCCCAACAACGTTGCTTCTCCCACCTCATCCCAGCATACTGGAGAACGACACTTTCTTCCATACAATGCCTCAAATGGAGCCATGCCAATACTTGCTTGATAACTGTTGTTGTAGGAAAACTCTACCAATGGTAAGAACTTGTCCCAACTTTCCTTGAAGTCAAGGATACAGAGTCTTAATAGATCCTCAAGAGTTTAAATAGTCCTCTCCGACTGCCCGTCCGTTTGAGGATGATATGCCGAACTAAATCGTAAATCCGTGCCCATATCTTTTTGTAAACTAACCCAAAATCTTGAAGTTAATCTTGAGTCTCGATCAGAAACTATGGATACTGGCATACCATGCAATCTTACAACCTCGTTTATGTATATACAAGTAAGACGTTCAAGTGTATAAATTTCTCGTATAGATAAGAAATGAGCAGACTTGGTTAATCTATCAACAATGACCCAAATTGCATCTATGCCTTGAGAAACCTTGGGAAGACCAATAACGAAATCCATAATGTGCTCCCACTTCCATTATGGAATTTCAAGTGGTTGCAATGGAACTTTTGGCACTTGATGCTCCGCCTTGACTCGTTGACAAGTTAGACACCTTGAGATAAACTCCGATATTTCTCTCTTCATATTGCTCCACAAAAATGTATGTCGAAGATCACGATACATTTTGGTAATCCCAGGATGGATTGCAAACGGTGTGTTGTGCGCCTCCATCATGATTTTATACTTCAAGTCAGAATCGTTAGGAACACAAAGTCTGGAGTTGACTCAAAGTATTCCTTCTTTATCGATTCTTGCTTCTGGAATAACACCTTCTTGTACTTTCTTCCTCATACGTATCAGCTCCAGGTCTGTAGCTTGAGCAACTTTAACTTTATCGATTAAAGTCGTTTCTACTCTTATATTTGCCATCATCACGTGGGTCCCTGGAGTCTTTAACTCTATCTCCATCCTTTTCAAGTCATACAAAATGGGCCTTTGCATTGACAATAACGCACTCGTACCTGCATATGATCTTCTACTTAATGCGTCATCTATCACGTTCGCTTTTCCAGGGTGGTATTGAATGTTATGATCATAATCTTTCAATAGTTCGAGCTAACGTCGTTGCCGCATGTTGAGTTCCTTTTGGGTGAAGAAATATTTGAGGCTTTTATGATCTGTATAGATTTCCACTTTCTCCCCATACAAGTAATGCCTCCAAATTTTAAGTGCGAAGACAACAGCTGCCAACTCTAGATCATGAGTAGGATAATTCCTCTCATATTCTTTGAGTTATCGAGAGGCATAGGCTATGACTTTCCCATGTTGCATGAGAACACATCCTAACCCTTTGCCCGAAGCATCACTATAGATGATAAATCCCTCCGAGCCAGATGGTATTGTCAAAACAGGTGCTGAAATGAGTCTCCTCTTGAGTTCTTGAAAACTCTTTTCACATTATTCGCTCCAACCGAATTTTATATCTTTCCGAGTCAGCTGAGTTAATGGAGTAGCGATTCAAGAAAACCCTTCTACGAATCTCCGATAATAACCAGCTAAGCCGAGAAAGCTACGTACTTTGGTCACTGATTTAGGTTGCTCCCAGCTTTGAATAGCTTCAATCTTTGCCGGGTCAACATATATTCCATGACTTGATACTACGTGCCCAAGGAATGCTACTTCCTCAAGCCAGAACTCGCATTTCTTCAACTTGGCATAAAGCTTGTTTTCACGAAGCTTTTGGAGTATCAGCCTCAAGTGTTGCTCATGTTCTTCACGACTTTTGGAGTAAATGAGGATGTCATCAATAAAGACGACTATAAAGTGATCCAAATATTCCTTGAATACTCAGTTCATCATATCCATGAAGGCAGCAGGAGTATTAGTCAATCCAAAAGACATGACTAGGAATTCATAATGCCCATACCGAGTTATGAAAGCTGTCTTTGGAATGTTATCGATTTTAATCTTCAATTGATGATATTCGGAACGAAGATCAATCTTTGAAAAGAATTTGGCGCCTTGCAACTAGTCAAACAAGTCATCAATGCGAGGCAACGGGTATCTATTTTTGACAGTGACATGGTTCAACTCCCGATAATCAATACAAAGTCGCATACTCCCATCTTTCTTCTTCACTTAATAGAAATGAGAGCACCCCAAGGAGACGTACTTTCAGACGAATGAAACCGATGTCTAACAATTCCTGTAGTTGGGTTTTTAACTCCTGAAGTTCAATATAAGTCATTCGATATTGGGCTTTGAAAATGGGTTTTGTACCGGGTTCAAGGTCGATACAAAATTCAATTTCATGCTCTGGGGATAGGCCAGAAAGTTCTTCAGGGAATACGTTCGGAAATTTATTAACAATAGAAATATCATTCAAAACTGACGTATTTTTGTTTAAATCCGTGACATGAGCTAAGAAAGCTTGACATCCGTTTTTCAATAAACGAATAGCTTTATGTCTTAAGATGACAGTGATTGATTTTAATGGTTTGGTTGCTTGAATTCGCATAATAGGTTGGTTAGGAATATGAAAGCTAACAACCTTACGAAAACAATCAATTTTTGCATGATGAGTAGTTAACCAATCAATCCTTAGAATTACGTCAAATGCAAGTATTTTTAATGAAATAAGATCAACAGGTAATGTGAGGGTACCGATTTGAACCAAATAAGACTTATAAATAGTGGATGTAATGAAGGTTTCTCCCAACAGAGTTTCAACAGATAAATCAAAGTCTAATTTCTCCGGAGTCAAATTTAAACATTGAGCACAAGTAGGAGAAATAAAAGAATGGGTAGAACCGGTACCAAATAAGGTATAGACTTCGCTAGAGTTTATGATAAGCTTACCCGTGATGACCTCAATCGGGTTCCTTATTTTCTGGGAGGTTACGAAAAACGCTCTCCCTTGAACTATTAGTTTTGAATTTTCTAGAATGACCTTTGGTGACTCCATCCCAGCTGGACTTGGCTTCCCTGAACGACAAAATCGAGCTAGGTGACCTTCTTTTCCATAATTGTAACACGTTTTGATCGCTAGACGCTTTGACCGATATATCCATCCCCTCCGCATTTGAAGCATATGATAGATGGTCGTTCTCCTTCCTTAACAACGGGTGCTGATGCTGACGTCTTTCCATCATTGTTGAATCTCCTCTTCTTGAAATGTCCACTTTTATTGTCTTGGCCATGATTACCACTGAAGTGGTTACCATTTCTGGCATGTTGATTCCCTCCATGTTTGTTATCACCGCTTCGAGATTGCTACCACTGGTATTATCGACTTGTTGGCTGCTCTTTCTTGGTTGGGTTGACTCATTATCGTGCTTCAATAATTGAGCCCTATTTACAACATCTGAATACAAACACAGTTTGAGAGATAAGGTATTGACGTATCTCGGGTTTCAAACCTCTTAGAAACATCCGTGTCATTCTCTCCTCGTTATCAACTAAGTGGGACGCAAACCGGGACAACTCGGCAAACTTGGCTTCGTACTGCGACATGGTCATATTGTTTTGCTCCAGCTTGATGAACTCTACCTCTTTCATGTGACGAATACTTTCAGAAAAGTACTTGTCATTGAACAGTTCTTGGAACTTCTCCCAAGTCATATTCAGTGCGGCAGTCGAGTACGCTTCTACGATTCCCACCAAAGAATCAGCTCTCATCGCAACATGAAGGTGGCAAAGGGAACTTTTTGCTCCTCGGAGCATCCCAAGACATCAAATATCTTGGTGATTTGCTTTATCCACGTCTCCGCCTTAAGGGGTTTTTGCTCTCCAATAAACTCCGGTGGTCCTAGCTCCTTGAACTTCTTAGCGGTGACCGTCTGAGAGTTGCCAGTGTTTTCACCTGCATTTTGGACAAGAGCCGCTCTCGCCTGATGTTGCATGAATTGCATAAAGCCTCTAAACATCCCATCGTTCATCATTTGATCGGTGTTGTTGTTTACTTGAAGATTATTGTCTTCCTGTTGCACATTATCCTGGGTATTGATCTGTGGTGACTCAACGGTCTACTGTACTCCATTGCTATTCTCAACATTCTCGGATGTCATTTTCAAATACTGCCACAAAAACAAGGGTTAATTGACACACCACATAGTATCCCTATATTCTGACCAACCAATTAAATAACAAATAAACTTAGGTAGGTCATACTAGCTAAGGAATTACCCGTCTCTCCCCTAGTTCTAGTCTCACATCTTAGCCAGGGATCATATCCCTAAGCTTTGATACCAACTGTGACTCCCTTAAAATAGGTATATATCACCTATTTTGAGTCGCCAAATACATGGTACAGAGTACAAATACAAACTTAAATATACAACATGAGCAAATAATGTCTTCTAGACAGTATTCAAACTCAAAATAACTCCTCAATACATTTATTATCAAACTATTTCATAGAATAGTGAGGCTACTAATGCAAACATCTGGACCGTCACTCCGTTCCCCGAGTAGTCCCAGCTATATTCTCATTTCCTGAAGAGAACAATGAAAGAAAAGGGTGAGCTCAACTAGCCCAGTAAGAAATATTATGACTAAGATAATGCAGAATAAATTATTGTTAGCCTTCAACAATGTTAAACTGATAAAATACAATAGACATCAAGTTTAACTGCAGCGGAACAAGCAATCCATTAGAAGAGTCAAGTAGAGCATGATATTTACTATCTTCTATGGTTTAAAAGAATTTATCATCAATTTTATCGCTAAGACTCATCTTAATAAATAATCCACATCATCCCTGCACTATGGCCAAGGATATTCATTAGTATCACGACCATAAATTATCCATGTACTACGAGCCAAGGATATTCGTGTTTTCATCAATGGTCATGATCATGCCAACAACTGTCCATCAATGCACTACGGGCCAATGAGGACTTTTACCACATCATTTGTAACATTACGGTCATGATTATACCGAATAATCCCTGGTCATAATCATACCAAGTCCATCTATGCACTACAGACCACAGATGACTTTCAACATAATATAAGCATGAAGATGATAACAATGATATAAGAATTCAATTAAAAGAAAGCAAATGATAATTTTTTAAAAGATTTAAAATTTAATTTATCCAGAATTCAATAATGTCCAAATTGTCAACATGATACTGCTTTGTGGAGTAAAATTCAAGAATAATATTGTACCAAAAATGATTTGGACCGAAAACGAATCAATTTTTATCATGAATAGTACCCTGGGTGAATAGTACTTAGTGAATAGTATCCCATGAATAGTACTTTGTGAATAGTAACCTGTGAATAATACTTCAACATGAAAAAGTTAAAACTTATCAAGAATGCTCAGAATAATATTTCCATGAAAAGATACTGGATGAAACACAAATTTTAAAGATATTCTACTAATTTCATGGAGTATAGAAGCCAAAACTTTAACCAAATGAGTATAGAATTCGAAATTTGAAACGAAATAATATTACTTACATATTACAGAGTATGGAAGAAAATATTATTTCAAGCGAATATTGAACAAAAATAACATCCCTTACCTTGAAAAGAAGATGATTCCGACTGGTAGGGCGGGGATATTCTTGAAGAAAACTTGAACTATTTTCTACGCTCAAAGCTTTCTTAAACTCTAAAGAAATACGTTCAAGATTATAGAAGAAGAATTCTCCGATTCTGGTGTGATTTTTAATTCTAACTAAGTATCCTATTTATAGGAGAATAGAAGGATACTATTTAGAAACGGACTGCACAGTAACTTTTAAAATTTTTTTACTAACGTCTGCCAAAAATTTTAAAAAAAATTTGATTTTACTATGCAAACACTATATAGGTACTATGCAAACACTATGCATAATAAAATATAATATATTCTATTTTTCATAAAAAAAAACTTATAAATATATTATATATATATATATATATATATAAACACTCGTGACCTGCAAAAACAAATCCCACCTAATTTTTCTTCCACACGTGGGCCCCACATGTGGCCCCACCTTTATTATATTAAATAATTTTCTACCGATTATTTTGAAAAATGGGTAAATAAGGATCCAAATTATAAGCAAAATTTACAATAAATACTTCATAAAAATCTCGTCAATATTTTTAACAACATTTATTCATATTATTATAACTTACAATATTAACAACTGTGTCGTTCCTGTGAAAGAGGGGGGCTTTCAATAAGGATTTCTCCCTATCATGCCAAGAATTAGGTGACCAAACCTCTCCTCGACAGAATTTTCTAGACATTGTTAATTATGCAAATAATAATATGAATAACATGTCATCTCAATTATTGATTTAATAATATAAATTATTGTAAAAATAATTGAATCAAATAACGTGAGATACTATGCAGCAATTACTATAGCAATAATTGAACAAAACTGATTGACTTCTCACGTAAGCAACAATAATCAATACCGTGTGCTACTATGCAATCACACGTATTACTATACTTTTACCACCTGTTAATCCAACAGTTAACGGTAAAACTTCCGTCGTTGTTTTTATAGAAAGATATTTCTGTCATTTTCTCATTCCGACAATAATTATGTTGTGGGGTCCACCAATAATTGTGCCATCGTACGAATATTCCCTGTTAAAACGAATATTCCACGACCAATCGAATATTATATAACAACTTGCTTACTTTGAAAAATTTATAAATATTACCCACAACTATAACATTATAACAAATTCACACCTTAATATTCAAAAATGATATTTATTGAAAAATTCATCTTTATTCATAAAAGTTGGGGTCTTACACTAACCCCAAGGTCGAGAACCTTCACATAAACCTGAATCAATATTCTATCTAACAAACAAAATTATTATTATACATTACTATTACAAATCTAACTGCACACATAATTCCCAAGCTAGTCTTGACTTTGACTTTTCCTTATATCCGACGTATTCGCCTTATCTGCAAGTGTTTATCACGATATAGCAAGGGTGATCAACAAGTTTGTCCAGTAAGTTTAAGTTTAACAAATTAAGGATATATCATGATGGGAAGATTTTGAATAATATCTGGCTAATAGTCAACAATATAATTGTGAACTAGCATGGACAAATTTTCATAGTTGAACGAACATAGAACATGAACATATCAGTTATATCTGGACCAAATGGTAATGAAGGTGATCAGCCTTTCATACCTGATGAACACATGCAATATACACAGAGTATGATTCAACAATTCATAGACATGGTAATCAACAATGATTATCCATAAGTATATTTGAATAAAAAACTCAAAGTTGAGTAAAGAAAAACTTGCCTGTACTGTTGATTACCGTTACACAACCTATTTAGCTTTGTCTGAAAACCTAATATAGATAATACCGATCTCCAAATATTAGAATAATATCATCACAGTATAATATATATATATAATAACCTAAATACATAACATATAATCCTATCAGTCTATACAACACATAAGACTTAGTATCAAGTCAAACTATTTCAGTTTAAGTTGAGTTTGGCACAACTCTGACATCCCGACGGCCTAGTCGGATAATTCTCGAGCCTACTAATCATAAGACTCGGTCTAAACACTTAATAATTATCTTATATAATTTATTATCAGTCAATTTTTTTTTTAATGACTTATAATAATTATCAGATAATTATTATCATTTATCATGATTTTTCAATAATTAATATCATATTTATATAATTTAAATACCATATAATTCCTTTATCATTAATATTTATTTAATATTAAATATTAATGAAAATCATAACATCATATTATAATATATTTATAGGGTTAAGTTCAGATGACCACCTGGAGTTTGAGAGGTTTTCCACTTAACCACCTATAGTCAGTAAAGCTACATTTAAACTCCCGACTTTTTGAGTTGAAGTGAATAACTGCTTTCTGTCATAACTCTGTTACTTAAGTTGGATAAAGACTTAATTACCCTCCTTATATATAAACGACAGATGCTGGAACATGCGAGGGAAATTTTAGACAATAAAAAGAACAAAAATTGTGCATTACTAGCAAAGTAAATAGAAATTTCAGATAATAAAAAAGAAGACTTCATTGAACAATCCATTGTCAATTCTTCACAAGTTCCTACAAGTCTCCACAGAACCTTAAAATTTCTCGTCCAACAGTGGATTCAATTTATACAGATCATTCTTTTCAAAACAAAGCTAGATCTCCAGAGAGAAAATCAGCACCTGATTACAATATAATGATGTCAACTTGAAGTAGGTCAGTAAGGAGATACAAGTAATCATTGAACTAATTCAAAAGATGACACAATAAAAGAATCACAGGTCATCACTATATCATTGTTATCCCCCAACAAAGGTATACATGTAAACATCATCTAGATGAATGAGATGACCATGTTACAACATTTCTTTTCTAGAAATAAACACAGAACCTGAATTCACCTTTCATAAGGGCAATATCTTGCAAAAGTGCCTTCTTTCCTTCTAAAAGTCCTGGACATTTAACAACAACAACATTAAGTAAACCTCGCCTTTTATTCAAGACCATTGTTTCCAAAGACTTGCCTCAAATATCCTCGGCAATAATAAGCGGAGGGACGATCAGTTAGGTAGTCTTTTCTAGCAAAGGAACAATCTCTTTGACAGTCGATATCTTTTGATCAGTTACCAACACTCTAGCATTTTCAAAATCCACAATAGATTTGTCCTGATTTGTGATGAAGTGAGGTGACATACAACCTTTGTCAATCTGTAGAGAAAGAATGTAGAGAAAAATAATCATAACAAGTAATACTACAACTACCAGATTATCAAAACAAAGCCAGATTAAAACGAGGATAAATAGAGCTTTAAAGTGAGGAACCGGGAAGAGATTTTCTGGCGAATTCACAATGAAGAGATTTTCATCACAATTAAGAAATAAAAACCCAAATTTGATCATCACAAATAAAAATCGCTTAGTAGAAGAAAACCCAAATATAATATTTACAAATAAAGCCATCTCACATCTAATTCGTAACCAGCCCTGTGATGCCCCCAAAATAGGTATACATCACCTATTCTGAGTCGCCAAATACATGGTACCGAATAAAAATACAATCTTTAATATACAACAAGAAAGCTGTGAGTTTTAATACAAATATTGTCTTCTAGACAATATCCACTCTCAGAATAAGTCCTCATTACATTTATTGTCACACTATTTAATGAGAATAGTGAGGACTACTAATACTATCATCTGGACCGCTACTTGCGTTCCCCGATTAGTCCCACTTCGTTCTCATTTCCTCAAGAGAACAAAGGAAAGAAAGGGTGAGCTCAACTAGCCCAAGAAGAAATATTATGACTAAGATAATGCGAGAATAAATTATCATTAGTCTTCAACAGTGTTAAACTGATAAAATACAATAGACATCAAGTTTAACTGCAGCGGAACGTGAAATCCATTAAAAGAGTCAAGTAGAGAATATAATTACTATCTTTTATGATTTAAAAAGGGTTTTCATCACTTTTATCGCTGAGACTCAGCTTAATAAATAATCCACATCATCCCTGCACTACGGCCAAGGATATTCATTAGTATCACGACCACAAATTATCCATGCACTACGGGCCAAGGATATTCGTGGATTCATCAACGGTCCTGATCATGCCATAAAACAATTCATCTTTTCTCCCTTGGCCGAAGAGAATCCATAGCCATAATCATACCAAAAACAGTCCATCAATGCACTACGGGCCAATGAGGACTTTTTCCACATCATTTGTAACATTACAGTCATGATTATACCGAATAATCCTTGGTCATAATCATACCAAGTCCATCTATGCACTACAGGCCACAAATGACTTTCAACATAATATAAACATGAGGATGATGACAATGATATAAGAATTCAATAAAACAAGTTCAAGAATTAATTTATCTAGGAACTAATAACGTCCAAATTGTCAACATGATACTTCTTTGTAGAGTAAAATTCAAGAATGCTCGGAAGAATATTTCATGAGAAGATCTTCGGATGAAGCGCAAATATCAACGATATTCCACTAATTTCATGGAGTATAGAAGTTAAAACTTTAACCAATCGAGTATAATAAAGAATAGAATAACAAAAGAAATCACCATGCATGCGGTGCCAGCATGTAGACATGTTATTCTAACGAGAATAATAAATAACGGAACCATGTCAGCGAATCACGCACCGGCGGGATATTCCAACGAATAATAAAGAATGGAATAACAATGAAATCACCATGCATGCGGTACTTAGCATGATGCATAAAAGTTATTCAACGAGAATAATAAATAACGGAACCGGGTTAAAGCGAAATTAAGACCGGCTGCGGATATTCCAACGAGAATAATAAAGAATGGAATAACAACAGAAATCACCATACATGCGGTACTTTTCATGACAGCGAGAGTTATTCCAACAAAATAATAAATAACGGAATCGGTCAAAGCGAAATTAGCATCGATTTTGATATTCCAACAGAATAATAAAGAATGGAATAACAACAGAAATCACCATGCATGTGATAGACCGCACAAACAGGTTATTCCAATAGAATAATAATTAATGGAACTAGGTCAGGCATAATACGCACCGACAGGATATTCCAACAGAATAATAAAGAATGGAATAATAGAAGAATTTCACTATGTATGCGGTACTTCGCATATACAGGTTATTCCAACGTAATAATAAAGAATGGAATAACAGATGAATTTCATTAAGTATAGGGTAGACCGCGTATACAGGTTATTCCAACAGAATAATATATAATGGAATAACAGAAGTTCTATTCATGAATACGAAAGAAATAATACCCCTTACCTTATAAAAAAGAGTACTCCGATGATAGAAGCGAGGATATACTTGAAGAAACTTGCACTTTTACGCTCAAAGCATTCTTAAACGCTAAAGAAATACGCTCAATATTATAGAAGAATAATTCTCTCTACGCTTTTTCTCTCTAGAGTTTCAAAGTGAATTAAATAAGAAATAATGAAGGAATGAGCTTATTTATGAAGAATGGATGAATAGTAATCAATCCATGAACGGTCCAGATCAATTTACTTTAAACGGACGGTCCAGATTGGTTTACAATAAAATATAATATATTCTATTTATAATCTAATAAAACGAATAACTTTTAAAAATTTTTTTACTATCACTAACACTATGCGAGCACTATGAAAATACTATGCATAATAAAATATAATATAATCTAATTATTGTCTAATAAAATAGATAACTTTATAAAAGTATTCTATTTTATATAAAAAGATTTTACTATTAGCCTAATAAAACGAATAACTTTATAAAAGTATTTTGTTTTATATAAAAAAGTTATTCTATTTTATTACATTAATAATACTAATAAAACAAAACTTATATATATATATATATATATATATATATATATATATATATAACAATCAACAATAATTAAATCAAATAAGGTTAGATACTATCAAAGAACTCATTGTAGCAATAATTGAACAAAACCGAGTGACTTATCATATAAAGCATCAATAATCAATACCGTAGCTCTACTATGCAACCACGCCAGATTCTCGATATTTTTTACTACTGAAAGTAGTTCAACAGCTTTTAACGGTAAAACTTTTCATTGTTATTTTTATAAAAATATTTTTTTCGTTTTCTCAATCCGACAATAATTCTGTTGTGGGGTCCACCAATGATTGTGCCGTCGTACGAATATTCCCCGACACAAAGAATATTTCCCGACCAATAGAATAATATAACAACTTGCATACTTTATAAAATTTATAAATATTACCCACAACTATAACATTATAATAAATCCACAGCATAATATTCAAAAAAAAATTCGAGAAATTTAAATTTTTATTCATAAATTTGGGATTTTACAAGCCCAAACAAAGCCATCTCACCTATGATTACCCATTTGAATGGGAAGGTTGAACAACTAATAAAGTAAAGAAGTTCAAATCCTCGAATCCAAATCCTTTTGCACCAAAATGGATTAAAATGAAGATAGAAAGCTCACTCCAATTTCATCCTCAAAACACTTGGTTCGAAATTCATTACACGGGGACGATGTTCAAAAAATCAAAGGCCCATTCCAGGACATAATCATATATCTAAAATTATATGTATATTCAGAATCCGTTTGCAATAGTACGATTATCTTGGCATACACCAATTGGCAAATTTATAATATTAAACATTCAAGCCCAATAGCTAGCTAGCACACCAACCAACTAAAAAACCTATATTAATCTAATTTTTAAATTCAATGATCTAAATCACCTATCTAATCTCAGTAATCTACACATTCAATTAAATAACACATGGAAAAAAAAATAGCCATGTCTTAACAAAACAAAATAGGACCAAGAACAAGAAATTATCCCAATCTTACAATTACCCATCAAAATTTAAATTTTATGATAACCAAAGAACAGTAATGCGGCCAAAATAGGAGGCATACCTGAAAAGACTCGACTCATGGCGTGAAAATAAAAAAAGCCCAGATTACAAACCAATCTTCGATCTTATAACTCATTCACATGCAAGATATATGTACATACAAAGCCACCGATTCGAGATCAAGATATTAAAACCCAACCAACCCCAAACAAAGCCACCACTTCAGATCATAACTTCTAGGACCGAGATTCATCTTAATCAAACCCTCTATTAATCCGAACATAGAAACCCCACAATCTAAAAGCCCACGGACTTGGCTTATCATAGATCGGAAAACGAATTTCGGGAAGGTGCTTCATTTCAGCCGTCGGAGGAGCATGAATAGCACCCAACATGATAAAGAGGAGAGGAAGGAGAAGAGATGGTGGGTCGAAGAGAAGGAAATGGAGCGAGGGAGGGAGAAGAATGATATTTTAGACATTATCTATTTATTTTCTTGTTACACCTCTTTTCGTGCATTTTTGGCCCCGACATGCACGCATTTAAATTTGGATGGAAAAGGTAACGTTTTCACTTCAACTCAAAAGTTGGGAGTTTAAATGTAGCTTTTACTTGACTACAAAAGTTAAGTGGGAAACCGCCAAAACCCCAGGGTGGTCATCTCTAACTTAACCCTATATTTATAATATATCAAAGTATTTTAATACCTTAAAATCATATTTATATGATTTGTAAATTGTTAAATTCATTATCCGATAATTGCTATTAATATTAAAATATTAATATTTTTATGATAAAATATCAAAAGTTATATTTTATAACTTAAAATATTTTTATAACACTTAAACCATTTTTATATAATTTTGAAATCATTAATTCTATTTTTCTATAATTTATTTAATACATTTATTAAACAAATTAATTACCATTAATAATAATTAATTAATAAAATTCATCACATAATATTAAAAGTCAAGAAAAATAACTTAAAATATTTTCTAACACCATAATATATTTTTAAATAATTTTTCATGTATTAAAATAATTTATTTAATATTATAATTAAATAAATTAAATACCATTAATATTCCAAAAATATTAAATATTTATGAAATATATTCAAAATTATTAAAACCCATTTTTGGACTTTAAAATAATTTTTAGGAATTTTTTTTGTATTTTTCATAATTAAAAACAATTTAATACTAATTATTTAATAAAAATAATTAATTTTATAAATAACTGTCGCTAAAGGTGCTATAAAGCACAAAACCGTCATTAATGGTGTTCTCGCCAAACTCGAGACATTCATAAAGCGGCTTGCGAGGTGCTATGTTTGACCAAGGCTAGATCTTTGGTTTTTACGATTTCTGGCTTGCTAAGGTGTTAATGTTGTAGTATTAATGTCACACTACAACCCTAAACAACACTCATGGCCAACACATAACAAATCTGTGAGATATAAGCTACAGAATTAGTTATCAGACATGTTCTTGAGTTTTTGGGTTGCCCAAAAACTCAAGCAGTAACAAGGGTGCTACTTTGAAACTTCATGATTTGAAGTCTGGGTCTAATTTATGAGATGTAATGGTTCCTACATGTAGTCCTGATGTCAGAGTACAATACTATAACACCAAATCAACTTATAAACATTACCAAATGAAGATTTGAGCATGTCAAAGTAATGGTCATGAACTGTTTTTGAACTTTTTGGGTTTCCCAGAAAAGTTCATCCGGCTGATGGTCAACCTTAGTTTGACCAGCCACAACTTTAATTCTATTATGAATAGGTATACATCACCTATTCTGAGTCGCCAAATACATGATACAGAATACAAATACAATCTTTAATATACAACAAGAAAGCTGTGAGTTTTAATACAAATATTATCTTCTAGACAATATCCACTCTCAGAATAAGTCCTCATTACATTTATTGTCACACTATTTAACAGAATAGTGAGGATTACTAATACTATCATCTGGACCGTCACTTCATTCCCCGACTAGTCCCGCTCGTTCTCATTTCTCAAGTGAACAAAGGAAAGAAAGGGTGAGCTCAACTAGCCCAAGAAGAAATATTATGACTAAGATAATGCGTATAAATTATCATTAGTCTTCAATAGTGTTAAACCGATAAAATACAACATACATCAAGTTTAATCTGCAAATGAACATGCAATCCATTAAAAGAGTCAAGTAGAGAATAAAATCTACTATCTTTTATGATTTAAAAGGTTTTTCATCACTTTTATCGATGAGACTCAAATTTAATAAATAATCCACATCATCCCCAAGACTACTACGCCAAGGATATTCATTAGATATCACGACCACAAATTATCCATGCACTACACGGGCCAAGGATATTCGTGTATTCATCAACGGTCCCCGATCATGCCATAAAACAATTCATCTTTGTTCCTTGGTCAAGAGAATCCATAGCCATAATCATACCAAAACTCGTCCCATCAATGCACTACGGGCCAATGAGGACTTTTTCCACATCATTTGTAACATTACTTGGCCATGATTATACCGAATAATCCTTGGTCATAATCATACCAAGTCCATCTATGCACTTACAAAATACAAATGACTTTCAACATAAGATAAACATGAGGATGATGACAATGATATAAGAATTCAAAGAAAACAAGTTCAAGAATTAATTTATCTAGGAACTAATAACGTCCAAATTGTCAACATGATACTTCTTTGTAGAGTAAAATTCAAGAATGCTCAGAAGAATATTTCCATGAGAAGAGACTGGATGAAGCGCAAATATCAAGGATATTCAACTAATTTCATGGAATATAGAAGTTAAAACTTTAACCAACTGAGTATAATAAGGAATAGAATAACAAAAGAAATCACCATGCATGCGGTATTTGATGTACATGTTATTCTAATGAATAATAAATAACGGAACCATGTCAGCGTAATACGCATTGAATGTGATATTCCAAATGTAATAATAAAGAATGAAATAACAACGAATCACCATGCATGCGGTATTGCATAGACAAAGTTATTCCAATGTAATAATAAATAACGGAACCAAAGTTAAAGCGAAATTACAGACCGAAGCGAGATATTCCAATGTAATAATAAAGAATGGAATAACAACAAATCACCATACATGCGGTGCTTGATAGACAGTTATTCCAACAAAATAATAAATAACGGAATCGTGTCAAAGTAAATTGTGATCGACGGGATATTCCAATGTAATAATAAAGAATGGAATAACAACAGTAAATCACCATGCATGTGATAGACCGCACAAATAGGTTATTCCAATAGAATAATAATTAATGGAACTAGGTCGCATAATACGCACCAAGCGTGATATTCCAATGTAATAATAAAGAATGGAATAATAGAAGAATTTCACTATGTATGCGGTACTTCGCATATACAGGTTATTCCAACGTAATAATAAAGAATGGAATAACAGATGAATTTCATTAAGTATAGGGTAGACCGCGTATACAGGTTATTCCAACAGAATAATATATAATGGAATAACAGAAGTTCTATTCATGAATACGAAAGAAATAATACCCCTTACCTTATAAAAAAGAGTACTCCGATGATAGGGCGAGGATATACTTGAAGAAACTTGCACTACGCTCAAAGCATTCTTAAACGCTAAAGAAATACGCTCAATATTATAGAAGAATAATTCTCTCTACAGTTTTTCTCTCTAGAGTTTCAGTGAATTCGTAAGAAATAATGAAGGAATGAGCTTCTATTTATAGAAGAATGGACTGAATAGTAATCAATCCATGAACGGTCCAGATCAATTTACTTTAAACGGACGGTCCAGATTGGTTTACAATAAAATATAATATATTCTATTTATAATCTAATAAAACGAATAACTTTTAAAAAGATTTTACTATGCGAACACTATGCAGGCACTATGCAAATACTATGCATAATAAAATATAATATAATCTAATTATTGTCTAATAAAACATATAACTTTATAAAAGTAATCTGTTTTATATAAAAAGATTTTACTATTATCCTAATAAAACGAATAACTTTATAAAAGTATTTTATTTTATATAAAAAGTTTTTCTGTTTTATTACATTAATAATACTAATAAAGCAAAACTTATATATATATATATATATAACAATAAACAATAATTGAATCAAATAACGTGAGATACTATGCAGCAACTACTGTAGCAATAATTGAACAAAATTGAGTGACTTCTCACATAAGCATCAATAATCAATACTGGTAATGCTACTATGCAAACCACGCTTATTATCGTACTTTTTTACTACCAAGTAGTTCAACAGTTTTAACGGTAAAACTTCCGTTGTTATTTTCTTAAAAATATTTTGTCGTTTTCTCAATTCGACAATAATTCTGTTGTGGGGTCCACCAATGATTGTGTCGTCGTAAGAATATTCCCCGACACAAAGAATATTCCCCGACCAATCGAATAATATAAAAACTTACATACTTTGCAAAATTTATAAATATTAATCACAACTATAACATTATAATAAATCCACACCATAATATTCAAAAAAAAATTCGCGAAATTTAAATCTTTATTCGTAAAATTTGGGATTTTACAATCTCCCCTCATGAAATTTCGCCCTCGAAATTGACGTACGTACCTGGTATGCCGAATAGATGAGGACACTTCATCCGATTCTAACTCTTGAGGTATAACCTTTGAGTGTTGAATACATTCCAGGATTTTAACAGGTACATCTTCATACGTTAAATTATCCGCTATCTCGTCCGGTTCTAAATCAATAATGTGGCTCGGGTCATCCACATATTTACGTAACATCGATACGTGAAAAAACGTTATGAACATGCGACATACTTGGCGGTAAAACGAGTCAGTAAGCCACAGTTCCTACTAGATCGAGGATTTCAAATGGGCCAATTAAATCGAGGATTGAGATTTCCTCTCTTCGTTGATTCGTGCTTCTAGAATAACGCCCTCTTGAACCTTCTTCTTTATATTAATCAGCTCTGAGTATGTATCTTGAGCGGCTTTAACTTTATCAATTAAAGTCGATTCTAATCGTATATTCGTTATCTTCACGTGGGTCCCTAGAGTCTTTAACTCTATCTTCATCACTTATATGAAATGGGTCTTTGTGTTAACAACATCGCACTCGTAAACACATATGATCTTCTACTCAACGCGTTAGCTTACCACGTTCGCTTCTTCCACAATGATATTGAATGGTACGATCGTAATCTTCAATAAAATGAACCAACATGTATGGCGATATTACGCTCGCTTTGGGTGAATAAAATATTTGAGGGTTTAAGAAATGGGTTTTGTCTTTGGGTCAATACAAAATTCGATTTCACGCTCTAGGGGTAGGCTAAGAAGTTTTCAAGAATACGTTAGGAAATTTATTAACAATAGAAATATCATTCATAACTTTGACCCTCATCCAAGACTTGGATAGTACGTCACATTGATACCTATCAACTTGCCATCTTCATTCACGATGTCGCCTACAGAAAGTCTGGCTTCGGTGCATTCCACACAAGGAAGTCAACAACGAAAGGATGGGGCTCTTTACTTATGGCTTGATATGACAATGATTGACTTTAGTGGTTTGGTTACTTTGAATTCGCATAACAGGTTGGTTAGAAATATGAAAGCTAACAACCTTACTAAAAGCATGATGAGTAGTTAACCAATCGATTCCAAAAATCACATCAAAGGTAAGTATTTTTAAAGAGATAAGATCGACAGGTAACGTGAAAGTGTTGATTTGAACAAGATTTAAAAATAGTGGAGGTAACGAAGGTTTCTCCCAACTGAGTTTAAACAGATATATCAAAGTCTAACTTCTCCGGAGTTAACTTCAAACATTGAACACAACTAGGTGAAATAAAAGAGTGAGTAGAACCGGTATCTAACACGGTATAGACTTCGCAAGAGTTTATGACTAACATAGCCCTGATAATTTTATTCAGGTTCCTCATCACGAAAAAAAAACGCTCTCTCTTAAACTACCGGCTTTGGCTTGTCTGGGACATCCTTTGGCATCACTATCCCAGCTGGACTTGACTTCACCATACGACAAAATAGAGCTAGGTGACCTTCTCTTCCGCAATTAAAACACGCTTTGATTATCACAGTATAGCTTGGCTCTGGATGTGTCCCTCCCCGTCCGATTTGAAATATACTGACCGGTGGTCGATCTTCTTCCTTTGAAACGGGTGCTGGTGCCGACGTCTTCACGTCATTGTTGAACCTTCTCTTCTAGAAATGTCCATTCTAATTATTTTGGCCATGATTACCACCAAAGTGGTTACCATTTCTGGCATGTTGATTCCCTCCATGCTTATTGTCACCGCTTTGATGACTGTTATCACCGGTATTATCATTTTCTTTACCGCTTTCTTTTGGTTGGGTTGACTCATTATCGCGCTAATAATCGAGCCCTATTAACAACATCCTAATACAAACACGCTTTATGAGAGATAAGATATTGATGTATCTCAGGTTTCAAACCTCTTAGAAATATTCGCGTCATTCTCTCCTCATTATCAACCAAATGAGATGCAAATCGGGACAACTCGGCAAACTTGGCTTCGTACTACGACACAGTCATGTTGTTTTGCTCCAACTTCATAAACTCCACCTCCTTCATGTGACGAATACTTTCGGGAAAGTACTTGTCATTGAATAGCTCTTGGAACTTCTCCCAAGACATCTTGAGTGCGTCAGGTTGGGTACGTTTTACAGATTCCCACATGTAATCTGCCTCTTCACGCAACATAAAGGTGGCGAATGGAACCTTTTGCTCCTTGGAGCATCCCAAAACATCAAATATCTTGGTGATCTGCTTTAACCACGTCTCCGCCTAAAGTGGTTCTGGCTTTCCCAAAAACTTCGGTGGTCCCAGCTCCTTGAATTGCTTAGCGGTGACTGACCGTGGGTTGCCATTATTTTTACCTGCATTATGAACAGGAGCCGCCTTCGCCTGATGTTGCATGAATTCTAAAAAGCTCCTAAATGTACCGTCGTTCGTCAATTGATCAGTTTTATTGTTTACAAGAGGATTATCGCCATCCTGTTGCACATTCTCCTGATTATTGATCTGTGGAGACTCAATGGTCTCCTGTGCTGCATTGCTTATCTCAACACTTTCAGATGCCATTTTCAAATACTGCCATAAAACAAGGGTTATTTAACATATCACATATTATCTCTATACTCTGATCGACCAATTAAATACCAAATAAACTTAGGTAGCTCATACTAGCGAATGAATTCCCCGTCTCTCCCCTCCAAGTTCTTGTCTCATATCTCAGCCATGGATCATATCCCTAAGCTTTGATACCAACTGTGACGCCCCCAAAATAGGTATACATCACCTATTCTGAGTCGCCAAATACATGATACAGAATACAAATATAATCTTTAATATACAACAAGAAAGCTGTGAGTTTTAATACAAATATTATCTTCTAGACAATATCCACTCTCGTAATAAGTCCTCATTACATTTATTGTCACACTATTTAATGTAATAGTGAGGACTACTAATACTATCATCCGGACCGCCACTGCTTCCCTACTAGTCCCGCCACGTTCTCATTTCCTAATAGAATAGTGAAAGAAAGGGTGAGCTCAACTAGCCCAAGAAGAAATATTATGACTAAGATAATGCGTAATAAATTATCATTAGTCTTCAATAGTGTTAAACCGATAAAATACAATAGACATCAAGTTTAACTACAATGAACAAGCAATCCATTAAAAGAGTCAAGTAGAGAATAAATCTACTATCTTTTATGATTTAAAAGGTTTTTCATCACTTTTATCACGAGACTCACTTTTAATAAATAATCCACATCATCCCCGCACTACTACCAAGGATATTCATTAGTATCACGACCACAAATTATCCATGCACTACGGGCCAAGGATATTCGTGTATTCATCAATGGTCCTGATCATGCCATAAAACAATTCATCTTTGTTCCCTTGGCCGAAGAGAATCCATAGCCATAATCATACCAAAAACTATCCATCAATGCACTACACGGGCCAATGAGGACTTTTTCCACATCATTTGTAACATTACTGGTCCATGATTATACCGAATAAATCCTTGGTCATAATCATACCAAGTCCATCTATGCACTACAAAAGCTACAAATGACTTTCAACATAATATAAACATGAGGATGATGACAATGATATAAGAATTCAATAAAACAAGTTCAAGAATTAATTTATCTAGGAACTAATAACGTCCAAATTGTCAACATGATACTTCTTTGTAGAGTAAAATTCAAGAATGCTTAGAAGAATATTTCATGAGAAGATACTGGATGAAGCGCAAATATCAACGATATTCCACTAATTTCATGGAGTATAGAAGTTAAAACTTTAACCAACTGAGTATAATAAAGAATAGAATAACAAAAGAAATCACCATGCATGCGATTGCCAGATGTATATGTTATTCTAATGTAATAATAAATAACGGAACCAGTGTCAAAGCGTAATATGCACCGAATGTGATATTTCAAATGTAATAATAAAGAATGGAATAACAATGTAAATCACCATGCATGCGGTATTGCGATAGACAAAGTTATTCCAACGTAATAATAAATAACGGAACCAGTCAAAGTAAATTCAAGACCGAAGCGGATATATTCAAATGTAATAATAAAGAATGGAATAACAACAAATCACCATGCATGCGGTTGCAGATAGATAAAAGTTATTCCAATGAATAATAAATAACGAAATCAAATTCGAGGCGAAATTCACACCGACAGATATTCCAATGTAATAATAAAGAATGGAATAACAAATGTAAATCACCATACATGTGATAGATCGCATGCATAAAAGTTATTCCAATAGAATAATAGTTAATGGAACTGTGTCAAAGTAATACGCACCGGCAGTGATATTCCAACAAAATAATAAAGAATGCAATAACATAAGAACTTCACTATGTATGCAAAGATTTCACATATACAAAGTTATTCCAACATAATAATAAAGAATGGAATAATGTAAGAATTTCATCAAGTATAGGGTAGATCACAGATACAAAGTTATTCCAATGTAATAATAAATAATGGAATAATGTAAGTTCTCTTCATGAATACTGAAAGAAATAATACCCTCACCTTATAAAGAAGAGTACTTCACCAGGTAGGGCGGGGATATACTTGAAGAAACTTGCAGTCTACGCTCAAAGCTTTCTTAAACGCTAAAGAAATACGCTCAATATTATAGAAGAATAATTCTCTCTACTTTTTCTCTCTAGAGTTTAAGTGAATTCGTAAGAAATAATGAAGGAATGAACTTCTATTTATAGAAGAATGGATCGAATAAGAACCAATCCATGAACTATCCGAGATCGATTTACTTTAAACGGACGGTCCAGATTGGTTTACAATAAAATATAATATATTCTATTTATAATCTAATAAAACGAATAACTTTTATAAAGATTTTACTATGCGAACACTATGCAGGCACTATGCAAATACTATGCCTAATAAAATATAATATAATCTAATTATTGTCTAATAAAACAGATAACTTTATAAAAGTATTCTATTTTATATAAAAAGATTTTACTATTAGCCTAATAAAACGAATAACTTTATAAAAGTATTTTGTTTTATATAAAAGTTTTTCTGCTTTTATTACATTAATAATACTAATAAAACAAAACTTATATATATATATATATATATATATATAACAATCAACAATAATTGAATCAAATCAAATAATGTGAGATGCTATGCAAAGAACTCATCGTAGCAATAATTGAACAAAACCGAGTGACTTATCACATAAGCATCAATAATCAATACTGTAAAAGCTACTATGCAACCACGCGTACATCATTTCTTTACTAATGAGTAGTTCAACGGTTTTAACGAAAAAACTTCCATTGTTATTTTCATAAAAATATTTTTTTCGCTTTTCTCAATCCGACAATAATTACATTGTGGGGTCCACTAATGATTATTAATGTCGCCGCATTTAATATTCCCCGACACAAAGAATATTCCCCGACCAATAGAATAATATAACAACTTGCATACTTTATAAAATTTATAAATATTACCCACAACTATAACATTATAATAAATCCACACCATAATATTCAAAAAAAAATTCGAGAAATTTAAATCTTTATTCGTAAAATTTGGGATTTTACAAGCCCAAACAAAGCCATCTCACCTATGATTACCCATTTAAATGGGAAGGTTGAACAACTAATAAAGTAAAGAAGTTCAAATCCTCGAATCCAAATGCTTTTGCACCAAAATGGATTAAAATGAAGATAGAAAACTCACTCCAATTTCATCCTCAAAACACTTGGTTCTGAAATTCATTACCTGGGGACAGATGTTCAAAAAATCAAAGGCCCATTCCAGGACATAATCATATATCTAAAATTATATGTATATTCAGAATCCGTTTGCAATAGTATGATTATCTTGGCATACACTAATTGGCAAATTTATAATATTAAACATTCAAGCCCAATAGCTAGCTAGCTACAGACACCAACCAAATTTCAAAAACCTATATTAATCCAATTTTTAAATTCAATAATCTAAATCACCTATCTAATCTCAGTAATCTACACATTCAATTAAACAACACATGGAATAAAAAATAGCCATGTCTTAACAAAACAAAATAGGACCAAGAACAAGAAATTATCCCAATCTTACAAATACCCATCCAAATTTAAATTTTATGATAACCAAAGAACAGTAATGCGGCCAAAATAGGAGGCGTACCTGAAAAGACTCGACTCATAGCGTGAAAATAAAAAAAGCCCAGATTACAAACCAATCTTCAGATCTTATAACTCATTCACATGCAGTATATATGTACATACAAGGCCACCAGCTTCGAGATGTTATTAATTTGAAACCCAACCAAATTTCAAACAAAGCCACCACTTCAGATCATAACTTCTAGGACCGAGATTCATCTTAATCAAACCCTCTATTAATCCGAACATAGAAACCCCACAATTTAAAAGCCCACGGACTTGGCTTATCATAGATCGGAAAACGAATTTCGGGAAGGTGCTTCATTTCAGCCGTCAGAGGAGCATGAATAGCACCCAACATGATAAAGAGGAGAGGAAGGAGAAGAGATGGTGGGTCGAAGAGAAGGAAATGGAGCGAGGGAGGGAGAAGAATGATATTTTAGACATTATCTATTTATTTTTACTGTTACACCCTCTTTTCAGGCATTTTTGGCGTCTGACATGCACGCACGGTTAATTTGGATGGAAAAGGTAACGTTTTCACTTCAACTCAAAAAGTCGAGAGTTTAAATGTAGCTTTACTGACTACAGGTGGTTAAGTGGGAAACCGCTCAAACCCCAGGTGGTCATCTGAACTTAACCCTATATTTATAATATATCAAAGTATTTTTAATACCTTAAAATCATATTTATATGATTTTTAAATAGTTAAATTCATTATTCGATAATTGCTATTAATATTAAAATATTAATATTTTTATGACAAAATATCAAAAGTTATATTTTATAACTTAAAATATTTTTATAACACTTAAACCATTTTTATATAATTTTGAAATCATTAATTCTATTTTTCTATAATTTATTTAATACATTTATTAAACAAATTGATTACCATTAATAATAATTAATTAATGAAATTCAACACAAAATATTAAAAGTCATCAAAATAACTTAAAATATTTTCTAACACCATAATATATTTTTAAATAATTTTTATGTATTAAAATAATTTATTTAATATTATAATTAAATAAATTAAATACCATTAATATTCCAAAAATATTAAATATTTATGAAATATATTCAAAATTATTAAAACCCATTTTTGGACTTTAAAATAATTTTAGAATTTTTTTGTATTTTCATAATTAAAAACTATTTAATACTAATTATTTAATAAAAATAATTAATTTTGTAAATAATCGCGTAAGCTAAAGGTGCTATAAGCGACAAAACCGTCACAATGGTGTTCTTGGCCAAACTCGAGACATTTATAAAGGTTTGCGGTGCTTATGTGTTTGACCAAGGCTAGATCTTTGGTTTTTACGATTTACGGCTTGCTAAAGTGTTTAATGTTGTAGTATTAATGTCACACTACAACCCCAAACAACACTCATGACCAACACATAACAAATCATGAGATATAAGCTACGAAATTAGTTATCGAGACATGTTCTTGAGTTTTGGGTTTAAAACTCAAGCAATAATAAGTCTGCTACTTTGAAACTTCATGATTTGAAGTCCAGGTCTAATTTATGAGATGTAATGGTTCCTACATGTAGTCCTGATGCCAGAGTACAATACCATAACACCAAATCAACTTATAAACATTACCAAATGAAGATTTGAGCATGTCAAAGTAATGGTCAGGAACTGTTTTTGAACTTTTTGGGTTTTCAGAAAAGTTCATCCGGTTGATGGTCAACCTTAGTTTGACCAGCCACAACTTTAATTCTATTATGAATAGGTATACATCACCTATTCTGAGTCGCCAAATACATGATATAGAATACAAATACAATCTTTAATATACAACAAGAAAGCTGTGAGTTTTAATACAAATATTATCATCTAGACAATATCCACTCTAAGAATAAGTCCTCATTACATTTATTGTCACACTATTTAACAAAATAGTGAGGACTACTAATACTATCATCTGGACCGTCACTTCGTTCCCCGACTAGTCCCGGCTACGTTCTCATTTCCTGAAGAGAACAATGAAAGAAAGGGTGAGCTCAACTAGCCCAGTAAGAAATATTATGACTAAGATAATGCAGAATAAATTATCATTAGTCTTCAATAGTGTTAAACTGATAAAATACAATAGACATCAAGTTTAACTGCAGCGGAACATGCAATCCATTAAAAGAGTCAAGTAGAGAATAAAATCTACTATCTTTTATGATTTAAAAAGGTTTTTCATCACTTTTATTGATGAGACTCAGCTTAATAAATAATCCACATCATCCCTACACTACGGCCAAGGATAGTCATTAGTATCACGACCACAAATTATCCATGCACTACGGGCCAAGGATATTCGTGTATTCATCAACGGTCCTGATCATGCCATAAAACAATTCATCTTTGTTCCCTTGGCCGAAGAGAATCCATAGCCATAATCATACCAAAAACTGTCCATCAATGCACTACGGGCCAATAAGGACTTTTTCCACATCATTTGTAACATTACGGTCATGATTATACCGAATAATCCTTGGTCATAATCATACCAAGTCCATCTATGCACTACAGGCCACAAATGACTTTCAACATAAGATAAACATGAGGATGATGACAATGATATAAGAATTCATGTAAAACAAGTTCAAGAATTAATTTATTTAGAACTAATAACGTCTTAATTGTCAACATGATACTTCTTTGTAGAGTAAAATTCAAGAATGCTTAGAAGAATATTTCATGAGAAGAGACTGGATGAAGCGCAAATATCAAGGATATTCCACTAATTTCATGGAGTATAGAAGTCAAAACTTTAACCAACTGAGTATAATAAGGAATAGAATAACAAAAGAAATCACCATGCATGCGGTATTTAGATGTAGACATGTTATTCTAATGTAATAATAAATAATGTAACCATGTCAAAGCGTAATACCACCGATAGGATATTCCAATGAATAATAAAGAATGGAATAACAACGAAATCACCATGCATGCGGTATTAGATAGAGCAGTTATTCTAATGTAATAATAAATAATGGAACCAAAGGCGTAAATTGCCAAGCGGATATTCAAATGAATAATAAAGAATGGAATAACAATGTAAATCACCATGCATGTGGTACTTGGCAGAGTATGTTTATTCCAATGTAATAATAAATAACGGAATCGGGTCGCTAAATTCACACCGCGACAGATATTCCAAATGTAATAATAAAGAATGGAATAACAAAAGAAATCACCATGCATGTGATAGATCGCATTGCATGTGTTATTCCAATAGAATAATAAATAATGGAACTAGGTCGCATAATACGCATGCAAATAGGATATTCCAAATGTAATAATAAAGAATGGAATAATAGAAGAATTTCACTATGTATGCGGTATTTAGATATATACAAAGTTATTCCAACGTAATAATAAAGAATGGAATAATGTAAGAATTTCATCAAGTATAGGGTAGATCATGGCTATATACAAAGTTATTCCAATAGAATAATATATTATGGAATAACAGAAGTTCTATTCATGAATACGAAAGAAATAATACCCCTTACCTTATAAAAAAGAGTACTCCGACGGTAGGGCGAGGATATACTTGAAGAAACTTGCACTACGCTCAAAGCTTTCTTAAACGCTAAAGAAATACGCCAATATTATAGAAGAATAATTCTCTCTATAGTTTTTCTCTAGAGTTTCAAAGAATTAAGTAAGAAATAATGAAGGAATGAGCTTCTATTTATAGAAGAATGGATCTGAATAGTAATCAATCCATGAACTATCCGGATCGATTTACTTTAAACGAATTATTCCGATTGGTTTACAATAAAATATAATATATTCTATTTATAATCTAATAAAACGAATAACTTTTAAAAAGATTTTACTATCGCGAACACTATGCAGTACTATGCAAATACTATGCATAATAAAATATAATATAATCTAATTATTGTCTAATAAAACATATAACTTTATAAAAGTATTACATTTTTATATAAAAAGATTTTACTATTAGCCTAATAAAACGAATAACTTTATAAAAGTATTTTGTTTTATATAAAAGTTTTTCCGTTTTATTACATTAATAATACTAATAAAACAAAACTTATATATATATATATATATATATATATATATATATATATATATATAACAATAAACAATAATTGAATCAAATAACGTGAGATACTATGCAGCAACTACTGTAGCAATAATTGAACAAAACTGAGTGACTTCTCACATAAGCATCAATAATCAATACCGTGTGCTACTATGCAACCACGCGTATTACTGTACTTTTACTACCAAGTAGTTCAACAGTTTTAACGGTAAAACTTCCGTTGTTATTTTCATAAAAATATTTTTGTCGTTTTCTCAATTCAACAATAATTCTGTTGTGGGGTCCACCAATGATTTTGCCGTCGTACGAATATTCCCCGACACAAAGAATATTCCCCGACCAATCGAATAATATAACAACTTACATACTTTGCAAAATTTATAAATATTAATCACAACTATAACATTATAATAAATCCACACCATAATATTCAAAAAAAAATTCGAGAAATTTAAATCTTTATTCGTAAAATTTGGGATTTTACAATCTCCCCTCATGAAATTTCGCCCTCGAAATTGACGTGACGCACGTCTGTATGCTTCAATAGATGAGGACACTTCATCCGATTCTAACTCTTGAGGTATAACCTTTGAGTGTTGAATACATTCTAGGATTTTAACAGGTACATCTTCATACGTTAAATTATCCGCTATCTCGTCCGGTTCTAAATCAATAATGTGGCTCGGGTCATCCACATATTTACGTAACATCGATACGTGAAAAAACGTTATGAACACGCGACATACTTGGCGGTAAAACGAGTCAATAAGCCACAGTTCCTACTCGATCGAGGATTTCAAATGGGCCAATTAAATCGAGGGTTGAGATTTCCTCTCTTCGTCGATTCTTGCTTCTAGAATAATGCCCTCTTGAACCTTCTTCTTTATATTCATCAGCTCTGAGTATGTATCTTGAGCGGCTTTAACTTTATCAATTAAAGTCGATTCTAATCGTATATTCGTTATCTTCACGTGGGTCCCTAGAGTATTTAACTCTATCTTCATCACTTATACGAAATGGGTCTTTGTGTTAACAACATCGCACTCGTAAACACATATGATCTTCTACTCAACGCGTTAGCTACCACGTTCGCTCTTCCACAATGATATTGAATGGTACGATCGTAATCTTCAACTGCTCGAACCAACATCTATGGCGCATGTTACGTTCGTTTTGGGTGAATAAAATATTTGAGGGTTTAAGAAATGGGTTTTGTACTGGGGTCAATACAAAATTCGATTTCACGCTCTAGGGGTAGGCTAAGAAGTCTTCAAGAATACGTCAGGAAATTTATTAACAATAGAAATATCATTCAAAACTGTGACCCTCATCCAAGACTTGAATAGTACGTCACATTGATACCTATCAACTTGCCATCTTCATTCACGATGTCGCCTACAGAAAGTCTGGCTTCGGTACATTCCACACAAGGAAGTCAACAACGAAAGGATCGGGCTCTTTACTTATGGCTTGATATGACAATGATTGACTTTAGTGGTTTGGTTACTTTGAATTCGCATAACAGGTTGGTTAGAAATATGAAAGCTAACAACCTTACTAAAAGCATGATGAGTAGTTAACCAATCGATTCCAAAAATCACATCAAAGGTAAGTATTTTTAAAGAGATAAGATCGACAGGTAACGTGAAAGTGTTGATTTGAACAAGATTTAAAAATAGTGGAGGTAACGAAGGTTTCTCCCAACTGAGTTTAAACAGATATATCAAAGTCTAACTTCTCCGGAGTTAACTTCAAACATTGAACACAACTAGGTGAAATAAAAGAGTGAGTAGAACCCAGATTCAACACTAAAAGATAGACTTCGCAAGAGTTTATGACTAACATAGCCCTGATAATTTTATTCAGGTTCCTCATCACGAAAAAAAAACGCTCTCTCTTAAACTACCGGCTTTGGCTTGTCTGGGACATCCTTTGGCATCACTATCCCAGCTGGACTTGACTTCACCATACGACAAAATAGAGCTAGGTGACCTTCTCTTCCGTAATTAAAACACGCTTTGGATTACTGCGTATAGCTTGGACGGATGTGTCCCTCCTGTCCGCATTTGAAATATACGACCGGTGGTCGATCTTCTTCCTTTGAAACGGGTGCTGGTGCCGACGTCTTCACGTCATTTTGAACCTTCTCTTCTTGAAATGTCCATTCTAATTATTTTGGCCATGATTACAACCAAAGTAGTTACCATTTCTGGCATGTTGATTCCCTCCATGCTTATTGTCACCGCTTTGATGATCAAGTATCACCCCAGATTATCATTTTTTGCTTTTCGCTTTTTGGTTGGGTTGACTCATTATCGCGCTCTAATAATCGAGCCCTATTAACAACATCCAATACAAACACGCTTTATGAGAGATAAGATATTGATGTATCTCGGGTTTCAAACCTCTTAGAAATATTTGCTCATTCTCTCCTTATTATCAACCAAATGAGACGCAAATCGGGACAACTCGGCAAACTTGGCTTCAGATCGCGACACCTGGTCCATGTTGTTTTGCTCCAACTTCATAAACTCCACCTCCTTCATGTGACGAATACTTTCGGAAAGTACTTGTCATTGAATGTACTCTTGGATCTTCTCCTAAGACATCTTGAGTGCGTCCAGTCGGGTACGCTTTTACTGATTCCCACATGTAATCACCTCTTCACGCAACATAAAGGTGGCGAATGGAACCTTTTGCTCCTCAGAGCATCCCAAAACATCAAATATCTTGGTGATCTGCTTTAACCATGTCTCCGCCTTAAGTGGTTCTGGCTTTCCCAAAAACTCCGGTGGTCCCAGCTCCTTGAATTGCTTAGCGGTGATCGAATCGTGGGTTGCCATTATTTTACCGCATTATGAATGGAGCCGCGCTTTGATGTTGCATGAATTCTAGAAAGCTCCTAAATGTACCATCGTTCGTCAATTGATCAGTTTTATTGTTTACAAGAGGATTATCGCCATCCTGTTGCACATTCTCCTGATTATTGATCTGTGGAGACTCAATAGTCTCCTGTGCTGCATTGCTTATCTCAACACTTTCAGATGCCATTTTCAAATACTGCCATAAAACAAGGGTTATTTAACATATCACATATTATCTCTATACTCTGACCGACCAATTAAATACCAAATAAACTTAGGTAGCTCATACTAGCGAATGAATTCCTCGTCTCTCCCCTCCTAGTTCTTGTCTCATATCTCAGCCATGGATCATATCCCTAAGCTTTGATACCAACTGTGACGCCCCCAAAATAGGTATACATCACCTATTCTGAGTCGCCAAATACATGATACAGAATACAAATACAATCTTTAATATACAACAAGAGAGTTGTGAGTTTTAATACAAATACTGTCTTCTAGACAATATCCACTCTCAGAATAAGTCCTCATTACATTTATTGTCACACTATTTAACAAAATAGTGAGGACTACTAATACTATCATCTGAGGCCACTCACTTCTTCCCGACTAGTCCCGCCACGCTTCTCATTTCCTCAAGAGAACAATGAAAGAAAGGGTGAGCTCAACTAGCCCAAGAAGAAATATTATGACTAAGATAATGCGAATAAATTATCATTAGTCTTCAATAGTGTTAAACCGATAAAATACAATGTACATCAAGTTTAATCAGTAGCGGAACATGCAATCCATTAAAAGAGTCAAGTAGAGAATAAAATCTACTATCTTTTATGATTTAAAAGGTTTTTCATCACTTTTATCGATGAGACTCGACTTTAATTAATAATCCACATCATCCCTATACTACTACTACCAAGGATATTCATTAAGATCACGACCACTAATTATCCATGCACTACGCCAAGGATATTCGTGTATTCATCAACCATTCCCGATCATGCCATAAAACAATTCATCTTTGCTCCCTTGGCGAAGAGAATCCATAGCCATAATCATACCAAAACCGTCCCATCAATGCACTACGGGCCAATGAGGACTTTTTCCACGCTATTTGTAACATTACTAATATGATTATACCGAATAATCCTTGGTCATAATCATACCAAGTCCATCTATGCACTACAGGCCACAAATGACTTTCAACATAATATAAACATGAGGATGATGACAATGATATAAGAATTCAATAAAACAAGTTCAAGAATTAATTTATCTAGGAACTAATAACGTCCAAATTGTCAACATGATACTTCTTTGTAGAGTAAAATTCAAGAATGCTTAGAAGAATATTTCATGAGAAGATACTGGATGAAGCGCAAATATCAACGATATTCCACTAATTTCATGGAGTATAGAAGTTAAAACTTTAACCAACTGAGTATAATAAAGAATAGAATAACAAAAGAAATCACCATGCATGCGGTACTTCGCATAGACATGTTATTCTAACAGAATAATAAATAACGGAACCAGGTCAGGCGTAATATGCACCGACAGGATATTTCAACAGAATAATAAAGAATGGAATAACAACAGAAATCACCATGCATGCGGTATTGCGACAGACAAAGTTATTCCAACGTAATAATAAATAACGAAACTGTGTCAAAGTAAATTGCACCGACATGATATTCCAACAGTAATAATAAAGAATGGAATAACAACAGAAATCACCATGCATGCGGTACTTGCATGAGACAAAAGTTATTCCAATGTAATAATAAATAACGAAATCAAAGTCAAAGTAAATTCACAATGGCAGGATATTCCAAATGTAATAATAAAGAATGGAATAACAACAGAAATCACCATACATGTGATAGACCGCACAGACAGGTTATTCCAATAGAATAATAATTAATGGAACCAGGTCAGGCGTAATACGCACCGACAGGATATTCCAACAAAATAATAAAGAATGCAATAACATAAGAACTTCACTATGTATGCGAAGACTTTACATATACAAAGTTATTCCAACATAATAATAAAGAATGGAATAACAGAAGAATTTCATCAAGTATAGGGTAGACCGCGTATACAGGTTATTCCAACAGAATAATAAATAATGGAATAACAGAAGTTCTCTTCATGAATACGAAAGAAATAATACCCCTCACCTTATAAAGAAGAGTACTCCGACGGTAGGGCGGGGATATACTTGAAGAAACTTGCACTACGCTCAAAGCTTTCTTAAACGCTAAAGAAATACGCTCAATATTATAGAAGAATAATTCTCTCTACAGTTTTTCTCTCTAGAGTTTAAGTGAATTCGTAAGAAATAATGAAGGAATGAACTTCTATTTATAGAAGAATGGACTGAATAGTAACCAATCCATGAACGGTCCAGATCGATTTACTTTAAACGGACGGTCCAGATTGGTTTACAATAAAATATAATATATTCTATTTATAATCTAATAAAACGAATAACTTTTATAAAGATTTTACTATGCGAACACTATGCAGGCACTATGCAAATACTATGCCTAATAAAATATAATATAATCTAATTATTGTCTAATAAAATGTATAACTTTATAAAAGTATTCTATTTTATATAAAAGATTTTACTATTAGCCTAATAAAACGAATAACTTTATAAAAGTATTTTGTTTTATATAAAAGTTTTTCTCGCTTTTATTACATTAATAATACTAATAAAACAAAACTTATATATATATATATATATATATATATATATATATATATATAACAATCAACAATAATTGAATCAAATCAAATAATGTGAGATGCTATGCAAAGAACTCATCGTAGCAATAATTGAACAAAACCGAGTGACTTATCACATAAGCATCAATAATCAATACCGTGTAATACTACTATGCAACCACGCCAGACATCGCATTTCTTTACTACCGAGTAGTTCAACAGCTTTAACGAAAAAACTTCCATTTGTTATTTTCATAAAAAATATTTTTTTCGCTTTCTCAATCCGACAATAATTACATTGGGGGTCCACTAATGATTGTGTAAATCAAATTTAATATTCCCCACACAAAGAATATTCCCCACCAATAGAATAATATAACAACTTGCATACTTTATAAAATTTATAAATATTACCCACAACTATAACATTATAATAAATCCACACCATAATATTCAAAAAAAATTCGAGAAATTTAAATCTTTATTCAGTAAAATTTGGGATTTTACAAGCCCAAACAAAGCCATCTCACCTATGATTACCCATTTAAATGGGAAGGTTGAACAACTAATAAAGTAAAGAAGTTCAAATCCTCGAATCCAAATGCTTTTGCACCAAAATGGATTAAAATGAAGATAGAAAACTCACTCCAATTTCATCCTCAAAACACTTGGTTCTGAAATTCATTACCTGGGGACAGATGTTCAAAAAATCAAAGGCCCATTCCAGGACATAATCATATATCTAAAATTATATGTATATTCAGAATCCGTTTGCAATAGTATGATTATCTTGGCATACACTAATTGGCAAATTTATAATATTAAACATTCAAGCCCAATAGCTAGCTAGCACACCAACCAGCTCAAAAACCTATATTAATCCAATTTTTAAATTCAATAATCTAAATCACCTATCTAATCTCAGTAATCTACACATTCAATTAAACAACACATGGAATAAAAAATAGCCATGTCTTAACAAAACAAAATAGGACCAAGAACAAGAAATTATCCCAATCTTACAAATACCCATCCAAATTTAAATTTTATGATAACCAAAAAACGAAAGAATGCGCCAAAATAGGAGGCGTGCACGAAAGACTCGACTCATAGCGTGAAAATAAAAAAGCCCAGATTCTAAAACCAATCTTCGGATCTTATAACTCATTCACATGCGGTATATATGTACATACAAGGCCACCAGATTCGAGATCACGGTATTAAATTTGAAACCAAACCAAATTTCAAACAAAGCCACCACTTCAGATCATAACTTCTAGGACCGAGATTCATCTTAATCAAACCCTCTATTAATCCGAACATAGAAACCCCACAATTTAAAAGCCCACGGACTTGGCTTATCATAGATCGGAAAACGAATTTCGGAAGGTGCTTCATTTCACCAATGGCCGAGGAGCATGAATAGCACCCAACATGATAAAGAGGGAGAGGAAGGAGAAGAGATGGTGGGTCAAGAGAAGGAAATGGAGCGAGGAGGAGAAGAATGATATTTTAGACATTATCTATTTATTTTTCTTCACACACCCTCTTTTCGGGCATTTTTGGCGCCCCGACATGCACGCATGCAGTTAATTTGGATGGAAAAGGTAACGCTTTTCACTTCAACTCAAAAAAGTCGAGAGTTTAAATGTAGCTTTCTTCGACTACAATGGTTAAGTGGGAAACCGCTCAAACCCCAAATGGTCATCCTAACTTAACCCTATATTTATAATATATCAAAGTATTTTAATACCTTAAAATCATATTTATATGATTTTAAATAGTTAAATTCATTATTCGATAATTGCTATTAATATTAAAATATTAATATTTTTATGACAAAAATATCAAAAGTTATATTTTATAACTTAAAATATTTTTATAACACTTAAACCATTTTTATATAATTTTGAAATCATTAATTCTATTTTTCTATAATTTATTTAATACATTTATTAAACAAATTGATTACCATTAATAATAATTAATTAATGAAATTCAACACAAAATATTAAAAGTCATCAAAAATAACTTAAAATATTTTCTAACACCATAATATATTTTTAAATAATTTTTATGTATTAAAATAATTTATTTAATATTATAATTAAATAAATTAAATACCATTAATATTCCAAAAATATTAAATATTTATGAAATATATTCAAAATTATTAAAACCCATTTTGGACTTTAAAATAATTTTTAGGAATTTTTTTGTATTTTCATAATTAAAAACTATTTAATACTAATTATTTAATAAAAATAATTAATTTTGTAAATAATCTGTCGCTAAAAAGTGCTATAAGCGACAAAAACCGTCATGCATAATGGTGTTCTTGGCCAAACTCGCACATTTATAAAGCGGGTTTGCGAGGTGCTATGTTTGACCAAGGCTAGATCTTTGGTTTTACGATTTCGGCTTGCTAAGGTGTTAATGTTGTAGTATTAATGTCACACTACAACCCCAAACAACACTCATGACCAACACATAACAAATCATGAGATATAAGCTACGTAATTAGTTATCGAGATGTTCTTGAGTTTTTGGGTTGCCCAAAACTCAAGCGATATAAGGTGCTACTTTGAAACTTCATGATTTGAAGTCCGGGTCTAATTTATGAGATGTAATGGTTCCTACATGTAGTCCCGATGCGCAGTACAATACCATAACACCAAATCAACTTATAAACATTACCAAATGAAGATTTGAGCATGTCAAAGTAATGGTCAGAACTGCTTTTTGAACTTTTGGGTTTTTGAAAAAGTTCATCCGGTTGATAGTCAACCTTAGTTTGACCAACCACAACTTTAATTCTATTATGAATAGGTATACATCACCTATTCTCGAGTCGCCAAATACATGATATAGAATACAAATACAATCTTTAATATACAACAAGAAAGTCATGAGTTTTAATACAAATATTATCATCTAGACAATATCCACTCTAAGAATAAGTCCTCATTACATTTATTGTCACACTATTTAACAAAATAGTGAGGACTACTAATACTATCATCCGGACCGCTCACTTCGTTCCCGACTAGTCCCGCCACGTTCTCATTTCACAAGAGAACAATGAAAGAAAGGGTGAGCTCAACTAGCCCAAAGAAGAAATATTATGACTAAGATAATGCGAATAAATTATCATTAGTCTTCAATAGTGTTAAACCGATAAAATACAATAGACATCAAGTTTAATCTGCAATGAACATGCAATCCATTAAAAGAGTCAAGTAGAGAATAAAATCTACTATCTTTTATGATTTAAAAGGTTTTCATCACTTTTATTGATGAGACTCAGCTTAATAAATAATCCACATCATCCCTACACTACGGCCAAGGATAGTCATTAGTATCACGACCACAAATTATCCATGCACTACGGGCCAAGGATATTCGTGTATTCATCAACGGTCCTGATCATGCCATAAAACAATTCATCTTTGTTCCCTTGGCCGAAGAGAATCCATAGCCATAATCATACCAAAAACTGTCCATCAATGCACTACGGGCCAATAAGGACTTTTTCCACATCATTTGTAACATTACGGTCATGATTATACCGAATAATCCTTGGTCATAATCATACCAAGTCCATCTATGCACTACAGGCCACAAATGACTTTCAACATAAGATAAACATGAGGATGATGACAATGATATAAGAATTCATGTAAAACAAGTTCAAGAATTAATTTATCTAGGAACTAATAACGTCTTAATTGTCAACATGATACTTCTTTGTAGAGTAAAATTCAAGAATGCTTAGAAGAATATTTCATGAGAAGAGACTGGATGAAGCGCAAATATCAAGGATATTCCACTAATTTCATGGAGTATAGAAGTCAAAACTTTAACCAACTGAGTATAATAAGGAATAGAATAACAAAAGAAATCACCATGCATGCGGTACTTCGCATAGACATGTTATTCTAACAGAATAATAAATAACAGAACCATGTCAGGCGTAATACCACCGATAGGATATTCCAACAGAATAATAAAGAATGGAATAACAACAGAAATCACCATGCATGCGGTATTGATAGACGAAGTTATTCTAATGTAATAATAAATAATGGAACGAAAGTTAAGCGAAATTACACCAAGCGAGGATATTCCAACAGAATAATAAAGAATGGAATAACAACAGAAATCACCATGCATGTGGTACTTCGCATAGACAGGTTATTCCAACAGAATAATAAAT
Organism: Panax ginseng; assembly: GCA_020205605.1. Lineage (NCBI taxonomy): Eukaryota > Viridiplantae > Streptophyta > Magnoliopsida > Apiales > Araliaceae > Panax > Panax ginseng. Next base: position 72,686,513 of record CM035149.1, read on the forward strand.
AACGGAATCAGGTCAGGCGAAATTCACACCGACAGGATATTCCAACAGAATAATAAAGAATGGAATAACAAAAGAAATCACCATGCATGTGATAGACCGCACAGACAGGTTATTCCAATAGAATAATAAATAATGGAACTAGGTCAGGCATAATACGCACCGATAGGATATTCCAACAGAATAATAAAGAATGGAATAATAGAAGAATTTCACTATGTATGCGGTACTTCGCATATACAGGTTATTCCAACGTAATAATAAAGAATGGAATAACAGAAGAATTTCATCAAGTATAGGGTAGACCGCGTATACAGGTTATTCCAATAGAATAATATATTATGGAATAACAGAAGTTCTATTCATGAATACGAAAGAAATAATACCCCTTACCTTATAAAAAAGAGTACTCCGACGGTAGGGCGAGGATATACTTGAAGAAACTTGCACTACGCTCAAAGCTTTCTTAAACGCTAAAGAAATACGCTCAATATTATAGAAGAATAATTCTCTCTATAGTTTTTCTCTCTAGAGTTTCAGTGAATTCGTAAGAAATAATGAAGGAATGAGCTTCTATTTATAGAAGAATGGACTGAATAGTAATCAATCCATGAACGGTCCAGATCGATTTACTTTAAACGGACGGTCCAGATTGGTTTACAATAAAATATAATATATTCTATTTATAATCTAATAAAACGAATAACTTTTAAAAAGATTTTACTATGCGAACACTATGCAGGCACTATGCAAATACTATGCATAATAAAATATAATATAATCTAATTATTGTCTAATAAAACATATAACTTTATAAAAGTATTCTGTTTTATATAAAAAGATTTTACTATTAGCCTAATAAAACGAATAACTTTATAAAAGTATTTTGTTTTATATAAAAAGTTTTTCTGCTTTTATTACATTAATAATACTAATAAAACAAAACTTATATATATATATATATATATATATATATATATATATAATAAACAATAATTGAATCAAATAACGTGAGATACTATAAAGAACTCATCGTAGCAATAATTGAACAAAACCGAGTGACTTCTCACATAAGCATCAATAATCAATACCGTAATGCTACTATGCAACCACACCAGACATCGTACTTTTACTACCAAGTAGTTCAACAGCTTTTAATTCAGTAAAACTTCCGTTGTTATTTTCATAAAAAATATTTTTGTCGTTTTCTCAATTCAACAATAATTACATTTGTAGGGTCCACTAATGATTTTTTTGCCGTATTTAATATTCCCCACACAAAGAATATTCCCAGACCAATCGAATAATATAACAACTTACATACTTTGCAAAATTTATAAATATTAATCACAACTATAACATTATAATAAATCCACACCATAATATTCAAAAAAAAAATTCGAGAAATTTAAATCTTTATTCAGAAAATTTGGGATTTTACAATCTCCCCTCATGAAATTTAAGCCCTCGAAATTGACGTGACGTACTGTATATGCCGAATAGATGAGGACACTTCATCCGATTCTAACTCTTGAGGTATAACCTTTGAGTGTTGAATACATTCTAGGATTTTAACAAGTACATCTTCATACGTTAAATTATCCGCTATCTCGTCCGGTTCTAAATCAATAATGTGGCTCGGGTCATCCACATATTTACGTAACATCGATCGTGAAAAAAGCGTTATGAACACGCCGACATACTTGGCGGTAAAAGAGTCAATAAGCCACGCTTCCTACTCGATCGAGGATTTCAAATGGGCCAATTAAATCGAGGGTTGAGATTTCCTCTCTTCGTCGATTCTTGCTTCTAGAATAATGCCCTCTTGAACCTTCTTCTTTATATTCATCATTTCTGGAGTATGTATCTTGGCGGCTTTAACTTTATCAATTAAAGTCGATTCTAATCGTGATATTCGTTATCTTCACGTGGGTCCCTAGAGTATTTAACTCTATCTTCATCACTTATACGAAATGGGTCTTTGTGTTAACAACATCGCACTCAGAAACACATATGATCTTCTACTCACGCGCGTTAGCTACCACGTTCGCTCTTCCACAATGATATTGAATGGTACGATCGTAATCTTCAACCGCTTTCGAACCAACATCTATGGCGCGTATTACGTTCGTTTTGGGTGAATAAAATATTTGAGGGTTTAAGAAATGGGTTTTATCTTTGGGGTCAATACAAAATTCGATTTCACGCTCTAGGGGTAGGCTAAGAAGTCTTCAAGAATACGTCAGGAAATTTATTAACAATAGAAATATCATTCAAAACTGTGACCCTCATCCAAGACTTGAATAGTACGTCACATTGATACCTATCAACTTGCCATCTTCATTCACGATGTCGCCTCTGAGAAAGTCCGGCTTCTACATTCCACACAAGGAAGTCAACAACGAAAGGATCGGGCTCTTTACTTATGGCTTGATATGACAATGATTGACTTTAGTGGTTTGGTTACTTTGAATTCGCATAACAAAAGTTGGTTAGAAATATGAAAGCTAACAACCTTACTAAAAAAGCATGATGAGTAGTTAACCAATCGATTCCAAAAATCACATCAAAGGTAAGTATTTTTAAAGAGATAAGATCGACAGTAACGTGAAAGTGTTGATTTGAACAAGATTTAAAAATAGTGGAGGTAACGAAGGTTTCTCCCAACCGAGTTTAAAATGAGATATATCAAAGTCTAACTTCTCCTGGAGTTAACTTCAAACATTGAACACAACTAGGTGAAATAAAAGAGTGAGTAGAACCCCAGATCTAACACTTGGTATAGACTTCGCAAGAGTTTATGACTAACATAGCCCGATAATTTTATTCGGGTTCCTCATCACGAAAAAAAACGCTCTCTTAAAACTCTACCTTTGGCTTGTCCGGGACATCCTTTGGCATCACTATCCCAAATGGACTTGACTTCACCATACGACAAAATAGAGCTAGGTGACCTTCTCTTCCGTAATTAAAACACGCTTTGGATTATCACAGATAGCTTGGACGGATGTGTCCTCCCGTCCAAGCATTTGAAATATACTGACCGGTGGTCGATCTTCTTCCTTTGAAACGGGTCTTTGGTGCCGAAGCGTCTTCACGTCATTTTGAACCTTCTCTTCTTGAAATGTCCATTCTAATTATTTTGGCCATGATTACAACCAAAGTAGTTACCATTTCTGGCATGTTGATTCCCTCCATGCTTATTGTCACCGCTTTGATGACTGTTATCACCCAGATATCATTTTTGCTTACTTTCTTTTTTTGGTTGGGTTGACTCATTATCGCGCTCTAATAACTGAGCCCTATTAACAACATCTGAATACAAACACAGTTTATGAGAGATAAGATATTGATGTATCTCAGGTTTCAAACCTCTTAGAAATATTTGCGTCATTCTCTCCTTATTATCAACCAAATGAGACGCAAATCGGGACAACTCGGCAAACTTGGCTTCGTACTGCGACACGGTCATGTTGTTTTGCTCCAACTTCATAAACTCCACCTCCTTCATGTGACGAATACTTTCGGGAAAGTACTTGTCATTGAACAGCTCTTGGATCTTCTCCTAAGACATCTTGAGTGCGTCAGGCTGGGTACGTTTTACAGATTCCCACATGTAATCTGCCTCTTCACGCAACATAAAGGTGGCGAATGGAACCTTTTGCTCCTCAGAGCATCCCAAAACATCAAATATCTTGGTGATCTGCTTTAACCATGTCTCCGCCTTAAGTGGTTCTGGCTTTCCCAAAAACTCCGGTGGTCCCAGCTCCTTGAATTGCTTAGCGGTGACCGACCGTGGGTTGCCATTATTTTTACCTGCATTATGAACAGGAGCCGCCTTCGCCTGATGTTGCATGAATTCTAGAAAGCTCCTAAATGTACCATCGTTCGTCAATTGATCAGTTTTATTGTTTACAAGAGGATTATCGCCATCCTGTTGCACATTCTCCTGATTATTGATCTGTGGAGACTCAATGGTCTCCTGTGCTGCATTGCTTATCTCAACACTTTCAGATGCCATTTTCAAATACTGCCATAAAACAAGGGTTATTTAACATATCACATATTATCTCTATACTCTGACCGACCAATTAAATACCAAATAAACTTAGGTAGCTCATACTAGCGAATGAATTCCTCGTCTCTCCCCTCCTAGTTCTTGTCTCATATCTCAGCCATGGATCATATCCCTAAGCTTTGATACCAACTGTGACGCCCCCAAAATAGGTATACATCACCTATTCTGAGTCGCCAAATACATGATACAGAATACAAATACAATCTTTAATATACAACAAGAAAGCTGTGAGTTTTAATACAAATATTATCTTCTAGACAATATCCACTCTCAGAATAAGTCCTCATTACATTTATTGTCACACTATTTAACAAAATAGTGAGGACTACTAATACTATCATCTAGACCGTCACTTCGTTCCCCGACTAGTCCCGCCACGCTTCTCATTTCAAGAGAACAGTGAAAGAAAGGGTGAGCTCAACTAGCCCAGTAAGAAATATTATGACTAAGATAATGCAGAATAAATTATCATTAGTCTTCAATAGTGTTAAACTGATAAAATACAATAGACATCAAGTTTAACTGTAGCGGAACATGCAATCCATTAAAAGAGTCAAGTAGAGAATAAAATCTACTATCTTTTATGATTTAAAAAGGTTTTTCATCACTTTTATCGATGAGACTCAGCTTAATTAATAATCCACATCATCCCTATACTACGGCCAAGGATATTCATTAGTATCACGACCACTAATTATCCATGCACTACGGGCCAAGGATATTCGTGTATTCATCAACGGTCCTGATCATGCCATAAAACAATTCATCTTTGCTCCCTTGGCCGAAGAGAATCCATAGCCATAATCATACCAAAAACTGTCCATCAATGCACTACGGGCCAATGAGGACTTTTTCCACGTCATTTGTAATATTACGGTCATGATTATACCGAATAATCCTTGGTCATAATCATACCAAGTCCATCTATGCACTACAGGCCACAAATGACTTTCAACATAATATAAACATGAGGATGATGACAATGATATAAGAATTCAATAAAACAAGTTCAAGAATTAATTTATCTAGGAACTAATAACGTCCAAATTGTCAACATGATACTTCTTTGTAGAGTAAAATTCAAGAATGCTTAGAAGAATATTTCATGAGAAGATACTGGATGAAGCGTAAATATCAAGGATATTCCACTAATTTCATGGAGTATAGAAGTTAAAACTTTAACCAACTGAGTATAATAAAGAATAGAATAACAAAAGAAATCACCATGCATGCGGTACTTCGCATAGACATGTTATTCTAACAGAATAATAAATAACGGAACCAGGTCAGGCGTAATATGCACCGACATGATATTTCAATAGAATAATAAAGAATGGAATAACAACAGAAATCACCATGCATGCGGTATTGCATGGAGATGAGTTATTCAACAATGAATAATAAATAACGGAACGGTCGGTGAAATTAAATTGACCGACATGATATTCCAACAGAATAATAAAGAATGGAATAACAACAGAAATCACCATGCATGCGGTACTTCGCATAGACAGGTTATTCCAACAGAATAATAAATAACGAAATCGTCAAAGTAAATTCACAATCGCAGCGGGATATTCCAATGAGAATAATAAAGAATGGAATAACAACGAAATCACCATACATGTGATAGAATCGCATAGACGAGTTATTCCAACGAATAATAATTAATGGAACCCGAATCAGGTAATGTCACACCCAAGCGATATTCCAACAAAATAATAAAGAATGCAATAACATAAGAACTTCACTATGTATGCAGTACTTCACATATACAGGTTATTCCAACATAATAATAAAGAATGGAATAACAGAAGAATTTCATCAAGTATAGGGTAGACCGCGTATACAGGTTATTCCAACAGAATAATAAATAATGGAATAACAGAAGTTCTCTTCATGAATACGAAAGAAATAATACCCCTCACCTTATAAAGAAGAGTACTCCGACGGTAGGGCGGGGATATACTTGAAGAAACTTGCACTACGCTCAAAGCTTTCTTAAACGCTAAAGAAATACGCTCAATATTATAGAAGAATAATTCTCTCTACAGTTTTTCTCTCTAGAGTTTAAGTGAATTCGTAAGAAATAATGAAGGAATGAACTTCTATTTATAGAAGAATGGACTGAATAGTAACCAATCCATGAACGGTCCAGATCGATTTACTTTAAAACAGACGGTCCATTGGTTTACAATAAAATATTATATATTCTATTTATAATCTAATAAAACGAATAACTTTTATAAAGATTTTACTATCGCGAACACTATGCGGGCACTATGCAAATACTATGCCTAATAAAATATAATATAATCTAATTATTGTCTAATAAAATGTATAACTTTATAAAAGTATTCTATTTTATATAAAAGATTTTACTATTAGCCTAATAAAACGAATAACTTTATAAAAGTATTTTGTTTTATATAAAAGTTTTTCTGCATTTTATTACATTAATAATACTAATAAAACAAAACTTATATATATATAATATATATATATAACAATCAACAATAATTGAATTAAATCAAATAATGTGAGATACTATGCAAAGAACTATCAGTAGCAATAATTGAACAAAACCGAGTGACTTATCACATAAGCATCAATAATCAATACTGTAGTACTACTATGCAACCACACGCATACATCGTTGTACTTTACTAATGAGTAGTTCAACAGTTTTAACGGTAAAACTTTCATTTGTTATTTTCATAAAAATATTTTTTTCGCTTTTCTCAATCCGACAATAATTACATTGTGGGGTCCACTAATGATTGTCTTGGTCGTATTTAATATTCCCCGAACACAAAAGAATATTCCCCACCAATAGAATAATATAACAACTTGCATACTTTATAAAATTTATAAATATTACCCACAACTATAACATTATAATAAATCCACACCATAATATTCAAAAAAAAATTAGAAATTTAAATCTTTATTCAGTAAAATTTGGGATTTTACAAGCCCAAACAAAGCCATCTCACCTATGATTACCCATTTGAATGGGAAGGTTGAACAACTAATAAAGTAAAGAAGTTCAAATCCTGGAATCCAAATCCTTTTGCACCAAAATGGATTAAAATGAAGATAGAAAACTCACTCTAATTTCATCCTCAAAACACTTGGTTCTGAAATTCATTACCTGGGGACAGATGTTCAAAAAATCAAAGGCCCATTCTAGGACATAATCATATATCTAAAATTATATGTATATTCAGAATCCGTTTGCAATAGTACGATTATCTTGGCATACACCAATTGGCAAATTTATAATATTAAACATTCAAGCCCAATAGCTAGCTAGCACACCAACCAGCTCAAAAACCTATATTAATCCAATTTTTAAATTCAATGATCTAAATCACCTATCTAATCTCAGTAATCTTCACATTCAATTAAACAACACATGGAATAAAAAATAGCCATGTCTTAACAAAACAAAATAGGACCAAGAACAAGAAATTATCCCAATCTTACAATTACCCATCAAAATTTAAATTTTATGATAACCAAAGAACAGTAATGCGGCCAAAATAGGAGGCGTACCTGAAAAGACTCGACTCATGGCGTGAAAATAAAAAAAGCCCAGATTACAAACCAATCTTCAGATCCTATAACTCATTCACATGCAGTATATATGTACATACAAAGCCACCGATTCAGAGATCAGATATTAATAAACCCAACCAAATTTGAAACAAAGCCACCACTTCAGATGATAACTTCTAGTACCGAGATTCATCTTAATCAAACCCTCTATTAATCCGAACATAGAAACCCCACAATCTAAAAGCCCACGGACTTGGCTTATCATAGATCGGAAAACGAATTTCGGGAAGGTGCTTCATTTTAGCCGTCGGAGGAGCATGAATAGCACCCAACATGATAAAGAGGAGAGGAAGGAGAAGAGATGGTGGGTCGAAGAGAAGGAAATGGAGCGAGGGAGGGAGAAGAAGGATATTTTAGATATTTTCTATTTATTTTTACTGTTACACCCTCTTTTCAGGCATTTTGGCGTCCCATACGCACGCGGTTAATTTGGATGGAAAAGGTAACGCTTTTCACTTCAACTCAAAAAGTCGGGAGTTTAAATGTAGCTTTACTGACTACAGGTGGTTAAGTGGGAAACCGCTCAAACCCCAGGTGGTCATCTGAACTTAACCCTATATTTATAATATATCAAAGTATTTTTAATACCTTAAAATCATATTTATATGATTTGTAAATTGTTAAATTCATTATCCGATAATTGCTATTAATATTAAAATATTAATATTTTTATGACAAAATATCAAAAGTTATATTTTATAACTTAAAATATTTTTATAACACTTAAACCATTTTTATATAATTTTTAAATCATTAATTCTATTTTTTATAATTTATTTAATACATTTATTAAACAAATTAATTACCATTAATAATAATTAATTAATGAAATTCATCACATAATATTAAAAGTCATCAAAAATAACTTAAAATATTTTCTAACACCATAATATATTTTTAAATAATTTTTCATGTATTAAAATAATTTATTTAATATTATAATTAAATAAATTAAATACCATTAATATTCCAAAAATATTAAATATTTATGAAATATATTCAAAATTATTAAAAACCCATTTTTGGACTTTAAAATAATTTTTAGGAATTTTTTTTGTATTTTTCATAATTAAAAACTATTTAATACTAATTATTTAATAAAAATAATTAATTTTGTAAATAACTGTCGCTAAAGGTGCTATAAGCGACAAAATCGTCGCTAATGGTGTTCTTGGCCAAACTCAGACATTCATAGGCAGTTTGCAGGGTGCTATGTTTGACCAAGGCTAGATCTTTGGTTTTTACGATTTCTAGCTTGCTAAGGTGTTAATGTTGTAGTATTAATGTCACACTACAACCCCAAACAACACTCATGACCAACACATAACAAATCTGTGAGATATAAGCTACAGAATTAGTTATCAGACATGTTCTTGAGTTTTTGGGTTGCCCAAAAACTCAAGCAGTAACAAGGGTGCTACTTTGAAACTTCATGATTTGAAGTCTGGGTCTAATTTATGAGATGTAATGGTTCCTACATGTAGTCCTGATGTCAGAGTACAATACCATAAAACCAAATCAACTTATAAACATTACCAAATGAAGATTTGAGCATGTCAAAGTAATGGTCAGGAACTGTTTTTGAACTTTTTGGGTTTCCTAGAAAAGTTCATCCGGCTGATGGCGAACCTTAGTTTGACCAGCCACAACTTTAATTCTGTTATGAATATAAGTGTTATAATGGCTTTAATGTGTAGCCTATATACCAGTCTACAAGTATGACACAACATCATGACTTAACAACTTAGCAACAACAAGATGAGGAGCCTAGAAAATCATGTCAGACCATTTTTGGGTTTCTGGGCTGCCCATAAACCAGATGGTCATGGTCGGTCAACGACCTTTGATTCTTAATAACTTACAATTTACTCATGACCTGGGCTTGATTCAAGATCCAGAGCATAGTACACATGGCATAGAACGGATATATAACATAAAACACAACAAACAACTAACACATAAAGATCTATGGGCCCTGACATATGCTTGTCAGACAATATTTTTCAAGTTTTCCAGATTTTTGAAAACATCAAATTCGTGCATCTAGATGTTATGGATCTAGGATGTAATAACCCAGATCACTAAATAACACCCTGATACACAACTTAAAACAACAAATCATATCATCTAACAAGATTGAGCAAATTTAGGGTTTGTACCTCTTTAGGCTTTGATCCTTGAATCTGATCATCATGATTTGTTCTTGAGATACTATGAATCATTCTAGGGACCGATCCACTTATGTATTTTGTGGGTAAGGAGAGAGAAAAGTTTGGTTGAGTGTAAGATAGCAAATGAGCAAGATATTTTGACTTTCTCTCTCTTTGATCTATAAATAACTAAGTGTAATGAAGTTGGCTGATATAATGTGGCTGATTGCTGTGATTTTTAGTCACATGGGGTAGATAGAGTTGGTCACCAACTCAAGATCATGGCAAGATTTGCATGTTATGCCCAAATAATGCAACAAGGGTAAATGGGTCATTTGTGTTGTAAATTTAATGGCACTTTAGACATTTGCTACAACCCTTAGGGTTTAACTCTTAGGGTTTGACCTTTAGGGCTTAACCCTAATGTTTTAAAAATTAAAATTTTAAGATTTTCTAATTAGATTTTAAAATGGAAAATAATGAATTCTAAATTATAATTAGGGTTTCCTAATTATATTATAATTTCCTAATTACATTAGGACTAAAAAAAAATTAGGATTAATATTTCTTAATTAAAATTTGCTAATTTAGCAATTAGGTCTCATAATTGCACATTAGAATTTCTAACGGAACAATTAGGGTTTCAAAATTTAAAATTAGGGTTTTCTAACTAATTCATTTGGCTTTACCCTTAATCCTGAATAATTCACCACAAAAATTTTAAATCCACCAAAATCCTTAAAATTCCTTCACAAAACTGTCAAATCCATTCACTTATTTTTTGTCTAGGTCTAATATTTAACCTTTAATCCATCATTTAAGATTTAAATAATTTTCTAAATTCTCGAGTTGTCACAATAAGTATCAAAATAGTCAATACCCTCTACTTGGCTAAAACATTTTGCTACTAATCTTGCTTTAAAAGCAGACATAGTACTGTTAGTGTTATACTTTGTTCTAAAAACCCATTTGCAACCTATAGGTTTAGAACCTCTAGGTAACTCTGTCAATACCCAAGTATTATTTCCCAAGATTGAATCCATTTCATCATTTACAGCTTCCTTCCAAAAGGCATCATCCCCAGAAGCCATAACTTCTTTAAATGATTTAGGATTAGTCTCAATACTATATACGTAGGGTATTTCATTTACCACCTCATTATTTTGGTCCCCTTCCACAAAAAAATAATAAAAACTGTGATGAAATGAAATCATCATCTAAATATTTATCTTTTCTAGCTCTAGTACTCCTTCTAGGTCCACTTGGTTGAATTGGAACACTAGGTTCTTCAACCTCAACATTAGACCTTATAGGACCTCTAGGCTCATCAAATTTAGGCATATCCACATTCTCAACATCTTTTGAGAATTTATTTTCAAAAAATTCCACATCCCTTGACTCAGTTATAACATTAGACTCTAAATCAAGAAGCCTGTATGCTTTACTATTCTCAACATATCCAACAAATATACTTCTAATACCTCTAGCTCCTAACTTAGTCCTTTTAGAATCAGGAACTCAAAAATAAGCTATACACCCCCACACTTTAAAATAATTTATGTTAGGTTTTCTGCCTTTCCATATTTCATAAGGACTAGTTTTAATTACAGTACTAGGAATCCTTTTTAAAATATGACATGCAGTAAGAAGTGCTTCACCCCATAAATTATTTAGCAAACAAGCATGATTTAACATATAATTAATCATATCATGAAACACACGATTTTTTCTTTCTGCTAAACCATTTTGTTGAGGTGTATATGTTGTACTTGTTTGATGTATAATGCCATTTTCTTCACAAAATGCATCAAAAGCATTCAAACAATATTCCATGCCTCTATCACAACGTAAAATTTTAATCTTCTTCTCAAGTTGATTTTCTACTTCTAATTTTTATTTTTTGAATGAGTTAAATGCCTCATCTTTTGTTCTCAACAAGTACACATAACAATATCTGCTAGCATCATCTATAAAAGTAATGAAATATCGTTTTCCACCCCTTGTCAATATTCCATTTAACTCACAGATATCAGTATGTATTAAATATTTAAATCTAATAATTGTGATTCTCTATGTACATTTGGAAATGGTTTCCTCATAATTTTTGATTTAACACAAATTTCACATTTCTCAAGTTCAGTATTGCCAATATCAATCAATTTCATTGCATGCATATTTTTCAAATTCTTTGAATTTATATGTCCTAAACGACTATGACATAAAGAAATTGCACAAGTGATATAAGCAGAAACAAAACTGTTCTTATTAATAGATAGTTTGTACATTCCATTACAAGAATAACCCTTTCCAACAAAAACACCATTCTTTGAAAGAATGACTTTACCGGACTCAACAGAAATTTTAAAACCTTTCCTATCTAAAAGATCAACAGAAATTAAATTCTTTCTAATTTCTAACACAAACACCACATTCAGCAAGGTTAGCTTCTTCTCAGAGGTGAAATTAACTTCCACAGTTCCTTTTCCATCAACTTTAGCCACTGAACTATTTCCCATCTGAACTTCCTATCCAATAATCTCTTCAAATGTTTTAAGCATTTCTTGATTATTACTGTAATACCAGGAAAATAAATAAATATATATGATATTTAATTTCATATTTTTTTTAAATATTTTAATTGGGCCTTCTTATGTTTGGGCAAAATGTTGTATTTAATTTATGTGGACTAAAATAAGTAAGAGATTACATTAAATTGGGCCTTAAAATTAGATTGGGTTTAATTTATATGTGGGTAATATCTAATCCTATTAAAATTTTGAAAATTAATAAAATATAATAATAATAATAAAAAACTTAAAACCCTATACATTGTACGCTACTTTATTCGTCTGATAAAAGAAAGAAGAGGGAAGAGGCTGTCGCTCAAGGAGAGAAGGAAAAAGAAGTGATTTTCATATCATTGATTTAAAGAAGAAAAACATGTATCTTTTCTTTCTTTCTGGTTTTATGTATATCATGACTATTAGGTATTGGATTTATCATGTATTATAATAAAACAACCATGTGATGATCGATAAAAAAAATAAAATTCGTTAACATGATCTGTACATAATATGGAGCACTAATTGATGTATATTATATATAGAGAGAGAGAATTTGAAAATTTAACATCTTTGAAGCGATAATATGTTTCTTTGTATATTATATATATATATATATTAAGAATTAAAAAAGAAGATTTTGTAACTTGATTTGAAGCTTCTTTATATGTTCATAATGTCTTTCTCTATATATATAATAGTAATATAGGTTGTTCTAAAAAATAGATAAATAAATAAATAATAAAATAAATGATTAAAAGAGCAATTATAATTTAATTTGATTTGTATCATAAAACTGATGTAAATAAGGAAATAAATTCATGTTATTATTAAATTATAGATATTAAGTAACTTATATTTATTATTATATTTTTTTTGTTTAATTAGTTCGAACGGAAGGAATTTAACGAACTATATTGGGATATATATTTTGGGTATTGCATTATCGATTCCAAGTAAGGATTCCGTACTCTTTCAGCGAGACTCTTTTGTTTTTTAATTTGTTCATTTCGTTATTCATTTCGAAAGTTAGTATTGCTTCTCATAATTATTTCTTGTCAATTTATTGTGATAGTTTGTTTTGGCGTTTATATTAGAACTCCTATTTATACTCTTTAGACTAGTGTATCATGTCTATAAATTTATTTTGATATTGTAGTAAGGTACTTGTTAGTATATTTTTGGAGACTTGTGTTGATGATTTGTTTCAGTTTAACATGTACACGTTAGAACCCCTTTATGTTGATATTTTATCGCATGTTGTGACGCCCCCAAAATAGGAATACATCACCTATTCTGAGTCGCCAAATACATGGTACAGAATACAAATACAAACTTAATTATACAAACGTCGTGTAATATACAAAAAAATATAGCTGAGAGTTTAAACAGGAATATTGCCTTCTAGACAATATCCACTCTCAAATAGAGTCCTCATTACATTTATTGTCACACTATTTTATAGAATAGTGAGGACTACTAATACACCATCTCAGACTATCACTCCGTTCCATGACTAGTCCCGGCTACGTTCTCATTTCTTGAAGAGAACAATGAAAGCAAAAGGGGGAGCTCAACTAGCCCAGTAAGAAATATTATGACTAAGATAATGCAGAATAAATTATCATTAGTCTTCAACAATGTTAAACTGATAAAATACAATAGAAATCAAGTTTAACTGCAGCGGAATAAGCAATCCATTAAAAGAGTCAAGTAGAGCATGATATCTACTATCTTCTATAATTTAAAATGTTTTCATCAATTTTTATCGATGAGACACAGCTTAATAAATAAACCACATCATCGAGTCATCCCTGAACTACGAGCCAAGGATATTCATTAAATCATCAATGGTCATGAGTATACCGAATAATCCCTGGTCATAATCATACCAAAAACTGTCCATCAAGGCACTACAGGCCACTGAGGACTTATACCACATCATTTATAACATTACAAGTCATGATTATACTGAAAAATCCCTGGTCATAATCATACCAAGTCCATCTATGCACGTAAGCCAAAGATGACTTTCATCACAATATAAGCATGAGGATGATGACAATGACATAATAATTTAATAAAACAAATTTAAGAATAAATTTTAAAGATTTATAAGTTAATTTATCCTGAACTCAATAATGTCCAAATTGTCAACATGATACTGCTTTGTGGAGTAAAATTCAAGAATGCTCAGAAGAATATTTCCATGAAAAAATACTAGATGAAGCGCAAATATCCAAGATATTCTACTAATTTCATGGAGTATAGAAGCCAAAACTTTAACCAACTGAGTATAATAGAATATATGAAACTGCAAATGGATTTTTGCCCGCCATGGGGTAATCCACGTAGACAGATCATTTCCACAATTTAATAAGGAATGAATACGAAGGATCATTCACTATGCAATCGGTAATCCACATAGACAGGTTATTCCAGCAGAATAATAAAGAATGGAATAACAGAAGAATTCACCAGGCGTGCGTAATCCACACAGATAGGTTATTCCAACAGAATAATAAATAATGGGACCAGGTTATGCGTAAACCGTACAGACAGGAAATTCCAACATAATAATAAAGAATGGAACCAAGTCATGCGTAATCCGCACAGACAGGATATTCCAACAGAATAATAAAGAATAGAATAACAATAGAATTCACCAGGCATGCGATAGACCGCACAGACAGGTTATTCCAGCAGAATAATAAAGAATGGAATAACAGAAGACTTTCACCATGTATGCGATACTACGCATAGACAGGTTATTCCAACATAATAATAAAGAATGGAATAATAGAAGAATTTTACCATGTATGCGGTACTTCGCATAGACATGTTATTCCAACATAATAATAAAGAATGGAATAATAGAAACTCTCTTTATGAATATGAAAGAAATAATACCCCTTACCTTAGAAAGAAGAGTATTCCGATTGGTAGGACGATGATATTCTTGAAGAAAACTTATACTGTTTTCTACGCTTAAAGCTTTCTTAAACTCTAAAGAAATACGCTCAAGATTATAGAAGAAGAATTCTCCGAACTTCTGGTGTGATTTTCAATTCTAACTAAGCATCCTATTTATAGGAGAATGGAAAAGATACTATGCAATAAAATATAATATATTCTATTTATAAATATATGTATGTATATATATATATATATATATATATATATATATATATTTTTTATTTAAAATCTAATAAAACAAATAACTTTATATAAAAAGATTTTACTATGCAAACACTATGCATGCACTATATGCAAATACTATACATAATAAAATATAATATATTCTATTTATAATCTAATAAAACAAATAACTTTATAAAAGTATTACATTTTATATAAAAAGATTTTACTATGCAAATACTATGCATAATAAAATATATTATATTCTATTTATAATCTAATAAAACAAAAAACTTTATAAAAGTATTCTATTTTATATAAAAAGTTTTCTGTTTTATTATATTTATAAAAATAATAAAACAAAAATCATCATCATTATTATAATTCACACTATTAATCGACCAGGTCGTTCCCAGGAAAGAGGGGGCTTTCCAATAAAGATTTCTCCCTATTGGCGCGCAATTAGGTGACCAAACCGCTCATTGGCAGAACTTCTAGACATCGTCAATATTGCAAATAATAATATGAATAACTTTGTCGTCTCAATTATTGATTTAATAATATATAAAATATTGACAATAATTGAATCAAATAACGTGAGATACTATGCAACAATTACTGTAGCAATAATTGAACAAAACTGAGTGACTTCTTACGTAAGCATCAATAATCAATACCGTGTGTTACTATGCAACCACGCGTATTACTGTACTTTTACTACCGAGTAGTTCAACAGTTTTAATGGTAAAACTTCCGCCATTATTTTCATAAAAATATTTTTGTCACTTTCTCAATCTAACAATAATTCCATTGTGGGGTCCACCAATGATTATACCGTCGTACGGATATTCCCCGACAAAAAAAATATTATATAACAACTTGCGTACTTTGCAAAATTTATAAATATTACCCACAATTATAACATTATCTCAAATCCACACCATAATTTTGAAAAAAATATTTCGAGAAAAATTAAATCTTTATTCGTAAAATTTGGGATTTTACAATCTCTCCTCCTTATGAAATTTCGCCCTCGAAGTTTACGTATGTACCTGCTATGCCGAACAAATGAGGACACTTCGTCAGATTCTAACTCTTAAGGTATAACCTTTAAGTGTAAAATATATTTCAAGATTTTAACAGGTACATCTTCATACGTTAAATTATTCGCTATCTCGCCCGATTTTAAATTAATAATGTGGTTCGGGTCGTCCACATATTTACGTAACATCGATACATGAAAAATTTTATGAACACGTAAAACGAGTCTATAAGCCACAATTCCTACTCGATCGAGGATTTCAAATTGGTCAATTAAATCGAGGGTTGAGATAACGCCTTCTTGAACCTTCTTCTTCACATTCATCAGCTCTGGGTCTGAAGCTTGAACAACTTTTAACTTTATCGATTAGAGTCGATTCTACTCGTATATTCGTTATCTTCACGTGGGTCCCTAGAGTCTTTAACTCTATCTTCATCATTTGTAAGTTATATGAAATGAGTTTTTGTGTTAACAACATCGCACTCGTAAACGCATACGATCTTCTACTCAACGCGTCAGCTACCACGTTCGTTCTTCCACGATAATATTGAGTGGTATGGTCGTAATCTTCAACAGCTCGAGCCAACTTCTTTGGCGCATTATACGTTCGTTTTGGTTGAAGAAATACTTGAGGGTTTTAGAAATGGGTTTTGTACTGGGGTCAATACAAAATTTGATTTCACGCTCTAGGGGTAGGCTAAAAAGTCTTCAAGAATACGTCAGGAAATTTATTAACAATAGAAATATCATTCAAAACTGTGACTCTCATCCAAGACTTGGATAGTACGTCACATTGATACCTATCAACTTGCCATCGTCATTCACGATGTCCCCTACGAAAAGTCTGGCTTAGGTGCATTCCACACAAGGAAGTCACCAACGAAAGGCTCAAGGCTCTTTACTTATGGCTTGATATGACATTGATTGACTTTAGTGGTTTGGTTGCTCGAATTCGCATAATAGGTTGGTCAGGAATATGAAAGCTAAAAACCTTACGAAAAGCTTGATGAGTAGTTAACCAATCGCTTCCTAAAATTACATCAAAGGCAAGTATTTTCAAAGAGATAAGATCGACAGGTAATGTGAAAGTGTCGATTTGAATCACACAAGATTTATAAACAGTGGAGGTAACGAAGGTTTCTACTAATGAAGTTTCAATCGATAAGTCAAAGTCTAATTTCTCTGAAGTCAAATTTAAACGTTGAGCGCAAGTAGGAGAAATAAAAGAATGGGTAGAACCGGTATCTAATAAGGTATAGACTTCGCAAGAATTTATAATTAACTAACCCGTGCTAACTTCGTTTGGGTTACTCGCTTTTTGAGAATTCACGAAAAATGCTCTTCCTGAAACCACCGACTTTGTTTTGTCCGTATCTGCCTTTGGTGCCACCGTCCCAGTTGGACTTGACCTTCGTGCACGACAAAATCGGGCTAGGTGACCTTCTTTTCCACAATTGTAACATGCTTTGGACTGCATCACGCAGTTTGGACTGATATGTCCCTCCCCTCCGCATTTGAAATATACAATTGGTGGTCGTTCTCCTTCCTTGAAAATGGGTGTTGGTGCTGCTGTCTTTCCATCATTATTGAACCTTCTCTTCTTGAATTTTCCACTTCTATTATCTTGGCCATGATTACCACCAAAGTGGTTACCATTCTTGGTATGATAATTTCCCCCACGATGGTTATCATTGTTAGATGGCGGCCGCCACCGTGCATCAATTATTATCGTGTTGTTGGTCGTTGCCTTTTGGTTGTGCTGACTCATTATCGCGCTCCAATAAATGAGCCCTATTCACAACATCTAAATATAAACAAAGTTTGTGAGAAATGAGGTATTGACGTATTTCGGGTTTCAAACCTCTTAGAAACATTCGTGTCATTCGCTCCTCATTATCAACCAAATGGGACGCAAACCGGGACAACTCGACAAACTTGGCTTCGTACTGCGACACGGTCATGTTGTTTTGCTCCAGCTTGATGAACTCTAACTCTTTCATGTGACGAATACTTTCGGGAAAGTATTTATTGTTAAAAATTCTTGGAACTTTTCCCAAGTCTTCTTTAGTGCGGAAGGTTGAGTACGTTTTATAGATTCCCACCAATGATATACTTCTTCAGGCAACATAAAGGTGGCGAATGGAACCTTTTGCTCCTCTGAGCATTCCAAGATATCAAATATCTTGGTGATCTGCTTTATCCACATCTTTGCCTTAAGTGGTTCTGGCTTTCCCAAAAACTCCGGTAGTCCCAGCTCCTTGAACTGCTTAGCGGTGACCGACCGTGGGTTGCCATTATTTCCACCTATATTTTGAACAGAGTCTCTCTTACCTGATGTTGCATGAATTGCATAAAGCCTCTGAACATCCCATCGTTCATCATTTGATCGGTGTTGTTATTTACCTGAGGATTATTGTATTCCTGTTGCACATTATCCTGGGTATTGATCGTTGGTGACTCAACGGTCTCATGTGCTTCATTGCTGATCTCAACATTTTCAAATGCCATTTTAAAACACTGTCACAAAATAAGGGTTAATTAACATATCACATATTATCCCTATACTCTGACCGACCAATTAAATACCAAATAAACTTAGGTAGGTCATACTAGCAAAGGAATCCCCCGTCTCTCCCCTCCTAGTTCTTGTCTCACATCTCAGCCAGGGATCACATCCCTAAGTTTTGATACCAACTGTGACGCCCCCAAAATAGGAATACATGAACTATTTTGAGTCGCCAAATACATGGTACAGAATACAAATACAAACTTAATTATACAAACGTCGTGTAATATACGACAAAACATAGCTAAGAGTTTTAAACAGGAATATTACCTTCTAGACAATATCCACTCTCAAATAGAGTCCTCATTACATTTATTGTCACACTATTTTATAGAATAGTGAGGACTACTAATACACCATCTCGGACCATCACTCCATTCCTCGACTAGTCCCGGCTACGTTCTCATTTCCTGAAGAGAACAATGAAAGCAAAAGGGTGAGCTCAACTAGCCCAGTAAGAAATATTTTGACTAAGATAATGCAGAATAAATTATCATTAGTCTTCGACAATGTTAAACTGATAAAATACAATAGACATCAAGTTTAACTGCAGCGGAATAAGAAATCCATTAGAAGAGTCAAGTAGAGCATGATATCTACTATCTTCTATGATTTAAAATGTTTTAATCAATTTTTATCGCTGAGACTCAGCTTAATAAATAAACCATATAATAGAGTCATCCCTGCACTATGGGCCAAGGATATTCATTAAATCATCAATGGTCATGACTATACCAAATAATCCCTGGTCATAATCATACCAAAAACTATCCATCAAGGCACTACAGGCCACTGAGGACTTATACCACATCATTTATAATATTACAAGTCATGATTATATTGAATAATCCCTTGTCATAATCATACCAAGTCCATCTATGCGCGTAAGCCAAAGATGGCTTTCATCACAATATAAGCATGAGGATGATGACAATGACATAATAATTTAATAAAACAAGTTCAAGAATAAATTTTAAAGATTTATAAGTTAATTTATCCGAACTCAATAATGTCCAAATTATCGCAACATGATCTTTGCTTTGTGGAGTAAAATTCAAGAATGCTCGGAAGAATATTTCCATGAAAAGATCTTTGGATGAAGCGCAAATATCCGAGGATATTCTACTAATTTCATGGAGTATAGAAGCCAAAAACTTTAACCAACCGAGTATAATAGAATATATGAAGCTATAAATGAATTTTTGCCGCCATGCGGTAATCCACGTGACGGATCATTTTCACAATTTAATAAGGAATGAATACAAAGGATCATTCACCATGTATGCGGTAATCCACATGAGGCGAGGTTATTCTAACGAAATAATAAAGAATGGAATAACGAAAGAATTCACGGTGCGTGCGTAATCCGCACAAACATGTTATTCCGACAGAATAATAAATAATGGGACCAGGTCATGCGTAAACCGCACAGACAGGATATTCCAAAAGAATAATAAAGAATGGAACCAGGTCATGTGTAATTCGCACAGAATGGATATTCCAAAAGAATAATAAAGAATGGAATAACAATAGAATTCACCAGGCATGCGATAGACCGCACAGACAGGTTATTCCAATAGAATAATAAAGAATGGAATAACAATAAAATTCACCAGGCATGTGATAGACCGCACAGACAGGTTATTCCAACAGAATAATAAAAAATGGAATAACAGAAGAATTTCACCACGTATACGGTACTTCGCATAGACAAGTTATTCCAACATAATAAAAAAGAATGGAATAACAGAAGAATTTCACCATGTATGCGGTACTTCGCATAGACATGTTATTCCAACATAATAATAAAGAATGGAATAACAGAAGCTCTCTTCATGAATACGAAAGAAATAATACCCATTACCTTAGAAAGAATAGTATTCCAACTGGTAGGGCGAGGATATTCTTGAAGAAAACTTATACTGTTTTCTACACTCAAAGCTTTCTTAAACTCTAAAGAAATACGCTCAAGATTATAGAAGAAGAATTCTCTGAACTTCTGGTGTGATTTTCAATTCTAACTAAGCATCCTATTTATAGGAGAATGGAAATGATACTATGCAATAAAATATAATATATTCTTTTATAAATATATATATATATATATATATATTTTATTTTATTTAAAATCTAATAAAATAAATAACTTTATAAAAGTATTACATTTTATATAAAAAGATTTTACTATATGAAATACTATGCAAGCACTATGCATAATAAAATATAATATATTCTATTTATAGTCTAATAAAATAAATAACTTTATAAAAGTATTACATTTTATATAAAAAAAATTTACTATGTAATAAAATATATTATATTCTATTTATAATCTAATAAAATAAATAACTTTATAAAAGTATTATGTTTTATATAAAAAGTTTTTTACATTTTATTACATTTATAATAATAATAATAAAAAAAAATCATCATCATTATTATAATTCACACTATTAAATCGACCGAGTCGTTCCCGAAAGAAAGGGGGCTTTCAATAAAGATTTTCCCTATTAGTAGCGCAATTAGGTGACCAAACCTCTCCTTGGCGAACTTACTGACATCGTCAATATTGCAAATAATAATATGAATTACTTAAATCGTCTCAATTATTGATTTAATAATATATAAAATATTGACAATAATTGAATCAAATAACGTGAGATACTATGCAGCAATTACTGTAGCAATAATTGAACAAAACTAAGTGACTTCTTACGTAAGCATCAATAATTAATACCGTGTGCTACTATGCCACCATGCGTATTATTGTACTTTTACTACCGAGTAGTTCAACAGTTTTAACGGTAAAACTTTCGCCGTTATTTTCATAAAAATATTTTTGTCGCTTTCTCAATCCAACAATAATTCTGTTGTGGGGTCCACCAATGATTGTACCGTCGTACGGATATTCCCCGACAAAAAGAATATTATATAACAACTTGTTTACTTTGCAAAATTTATAAATATTACCCACAACTATAACATTATCTCAAATCCACACCATAATTTTGAAAAAAATATTTTGAGAAAAATTAAATCTTTATTCATAAAATTTGAGATTTTACACATGTGTTGTGACATTATATTTTGTTAGAATACCGTAGGGTATACCTGAGCTATAACCACCCGTAGGGGTACCATAGGCATGTCCTCTTAGCACCGAGGCATGACACCTTCCGTGGCGGTGTGATCAGTCCACGACGTCTCCGTTTTGTGCTCCGGTGGGAGTTGGCCATTTGGTGTTTTGTTGTGGGAGGCGTATGACCCTAGTTTTCTGTTCTGTTCTGTTCTGCGGATTGGTGATGTTTGTGCCAAACACGCCTTTCGATTTTACATATATTGGATTTGCGGTCCAACGTGTGTGATTTGTGTGTGTGGCATTATTTAACTTGCCTGTGTGGCAAGGTATATTTCTGTTTTGTTCAGAGCTCGGTATGAAATAACACCCAGCCATTTGATTCAGCCTATTATTTCATTGTGTTATTTTTGCCTATTTCGGTTCATTTTAGTTTATTTAATTGAGTTAGTTATCTCAGTTCTTTATTTTATACTCTATATCCGTACTGGGCATTTGGCTCATGCTGCGTTTTTCTTCCAATAGGTAATTAGGGGGCTCAAGGGCAAGTGTTATGAGAGCTCCCTTCTATCCAATGGTTTATATATATTATGTTAGGTTATGATACATTAATCTATTTAGAGTTGTAATAATTATTTCAGATTGTAGTTTGAGCCAGTGTGACATTTCTTATGTTTTGTCTTATGACATTTAATCATTATGAGATTATTCTTTTGTGGTTTAGAGCCTTGTTATATATTCATTAGTTTTGTTGTGTTTTGAGTAAACTCTCTTTCTATTTTAGAAAGGGGGTGTTACAAAGTTGGTATCAGAGCCAGGTTCTTTCTTGTAGAAAACCTATTTAGGTTTGACCTGTGAGTTATGGGTAGACTTCTGGGTTAGGTTTTTGTTATGTTTGATTTTCTGTTCAGCTATCATATCAGCTATATTCGAATTTGTCTCTAAGCTGCTTTGTTTATGTTCATGATCTCTTTCTTAGATGGCTCGTAGATCTGCTAGAGTTGCTGGGAGGCGAGGTAACAATAGGGGAAGAGGTGAGGGTAAGCCCAATGAGCAACCTAATGATCAGTTTAATGCTCAATTGGCTACCTCAGGCGGTGAATTAGGCTTTACCTCAGTTAGTGGCACAGGTTGTACAGGCAATACAACAGTCGCCACCAGAAATTCCTAAACAATAGAATCCGAGAAATAATGGTTAGCATGCAAATGTTGAGGAAGGGAATACAGATGGTCTTGATCAGCAGGTGGTTCCGATATATGTATGGTTGGAAAGGTTTCAGAAGCAGAAACCACAATCATTCAGTTCAGCTCCGACTCCAATTGAGGCGGAGAATTGGATTGCCCACTTAGAGAAAATCTTTGATGTGTTGTGGTGCTCGGATAATTAGAGAGTATTGCTTGCATTTTACAAGCTAGAAGGGGGTGCACAGAGGTGGTGGAAAACGATGAAAACAACAAAGGGTGATGGTTATGTTGAGACACTTGGTTGGGCAGAGTTTTGTGAGGTCTTTTATCAGCAGTACTTCCCAGTTGCTGATAAAGAGGCTTATGCCTGAGAATATCTGTCTATTCGGCAGAAAGATGATGAGTCCATCACTAATTTCATGACGAGGTTCACCATGTTGGCAGGATTTGTGGGAACCTCAGCAGGGACCACAGCAGAACAGAGAGAGAAATTCAAGTGGAGGATTTATTATAGGTATCGACAACATCTCATTAACACCAAGTTTGCAGATGTGTCAGCAGTGGCCAATGCTGCCAAGAATATTGAGATGGAGGGACAGGACTTTCGGTCTGCTAAATCGGAAGGGAGTCGAAAGAGGGACAAAGATGACCAGCAAGGTCAAACTTCGGGTCAGTATGGGAAGAATCAGGGTGGTCAATGGAACAGGAACTATGGTGACCAGCAGGGGCAGTGGAGTGACCAGAATAAAAATAGGGGTTATCAACAGATGCCTCAGCAAGGGCAGAATCATCAGCTGCAACTACCTTGTCATGGTCAGAATCGTCAGCAGTAGCAGAATCGTTAGCAGGGGCAGAATCAGGGTCGTTATCCGGGACCAGCTGGTGGGGGTAACCCAAATTTTATTTCGATAGCTCCTTGTGGGGCTAATCATCCTTGGAGGCAGTGCCACAGAATCACTGGTGCATGCTTCTTGTGTGGACAGATGGGTCATATTGCTAGGGATTGTACCGGTCCACACGGTAATGGTGGAGGTGGTGAAAATGGTGGCAATGGAGGTCAGCGTCAGGGTGGTTGAGTTTTTGCTTTGACGCATAACCAAGCAGCAGGTGCACCAGGTACTATTTTCGGTAATCTTTTAGTTGGCAATCGTGAGGCATTTATTTTGTTTGATACGAGTTCTACTCATTCTATTGTTGCTCAGTCTTTTGTTCGGCACCTGGGTGTGCCATCTCAGTTATTAGATTCTGATATGTCTATTTTTACCCTGATGGGGACTTCTGTTATTATTTCTGATTTTTATTGAGGGTGTTTGATCAGTTTTAGGGATAAGATTTGTAGGGCTAATCTCCTTCCGATGAGTATGCACGATTTTGATGTTATTCTTGGGATGGACTGGTTGGATAAGCACCAGGCCACTATCGATTGTCAGGCGAAGAAGGTTATATTTGGAGATGTGAAGTCTCCAGAATTTGTGTTTCAAGGTTCACAGCCGAGTAGAGTGGTGAAGTTAATTTTAGCTTTGAAGGCTGGAAAGTTGGTGGCAAAGGGTTGTGAGGGGTATTTTTTTTCCGCTAAGTTTGTTTTGGAATTGAAAAGAATGAGAGATTAAACAATCGCAAAGGGGCATACCCCAGAAACTTTAGAGAGAACGTCATGGGACAACCCCCAAGAGGAACAACTAAAGACCAACAACCAAGACAAAGAAGGTACAGAGTTCTTAACAGAAACTAACAAAATCATAAGATGAAGCATGCTATAAGCCTAAACAACCTAAACCAAGAACCGAGCGTCAAGGATGACCGAATAGGAACGAGAGCCAAATAGAGAAGTTGCCAGCAACCAGGAACCTGTGACACTACTACCCAAAGGAGTCCAACCCTGAGTAAGACCAACATCAGCTGCTGGCGTGACCAAGAACGGCCAAACAGAACCCAGACCGAAGACAACCTACCCCCAAACGCCTAAAACAAGCACAAACCATCTCTTCTACCAACACTAAAAGCAGAAGCTGGATGAAGGACAACCATGACATGCAGCCCAAACCAGACCGCGCTACTCCTTAGGCCAAAATAGAGCTCAGGAATAGCATGGAGATCTCAGCGAGCTCATAGACAAACATAAAGCATAAAGCATAAAGCTCCGCATCTCAGCATATCCATAACTCAAAGTTCAAAGCATGAGATAAACATCTAGCAAACATGAAGCAAAAATAATCAATGATCCCATAGCTCAAAGAAAGCAGACTATACAATGCAAGACTACAAATCTAACCACCCCAAATCGCAAAGACATGCATTAACACCCAAACAAAACTACTGGACTAAAACTAAACGCTGAGACTAGGACAAGACAGTGTAGCCAAAAGGAATTTGGAAGAAGAAGATAACCTGGATTTGATGACGTTCAAAATCTCCCTAACCAAGACCCCCAAAGGCATCTTAATATGATTATGAACATAGGAGTTCCTAGCCGGCCAAATTTTGTAAACAGTTGAAGCCAAAAAAAGCTTGAGGATATCAGACCTAAGGTTATTCCCCCTAAACTGGATAATGAAGTCCATGAGGTTATCCCACCTTATTGGGACGTTAGTCCAGCCTCCAAGAACAAGAACAGAGGAGAGGGCAGAAGATGAATAGCTACATTCAAAGAACAAGTGGGAAAAGGTCTCAACATAAGTTTCGCAAAAAGGACATTTTAGAGGACGGAAACTCGAGTAGGAAGAGAATCTATCATTGGTAGGCAGTCTGCCATGTAAGTCCAGCCATAGGGTAAAGGAGTACTGAGGAATGTGAAGAGAGTGCCATAGAAGTTGAGCCCAATGAACTATCTGAGCGGATGAACGAATAGATTCCCAGATAACGGAGGCTTTGACTCTTTTAATATCAGTGGTACCCCATAAAATTCTATCCTCCAAAGCTGAGGGATCAGGTATAGAAGCAAACTAACTTCGAAATTGTATAACCTCATGATGGTATTTGGCATTTGTAAAGGATACATCTAAGGGTGAGTCTCGTATTAAGGATGTTCCAATTGTTCGTCACTTTTCAGATGTGTTTCTTGAGGAGTTGTCAGGGTTGCCACCGCAGCAGGAAGTGGAGTTTTCTATTGAGCTTGTTCCTGGTGCAGAGCCTATCTCTAAGGCGCTGTATCGGATGGCACCATTGGAGTTGCAGGAGTTGAAGGAACAGTTACAGGAATTGTTAGATTGTGGCATGATTCAGCTGAGTGTTTCACCGTGGGGTGCTCCAGTTTTGTTTGTGAAGAAGAAAGATGGGTCTATGAGGCTGTGTATAGACTACAGAGAGTTGAACAAGATCACCATTTGGAATCGGTATGCATTACCGAGGATTGATGATTGTTTGACCAACTTTAAGGGGCAAAGTATTTTTCAAAGATAGACTTGAGGTCGGGTTATCATCAGTTGAGGGTGAGGGATGAGGATATCCCTAAGATGGCTTTTCGTACTCGCTATGGGCATTACGAGTTTCTGGTGATGCCATTCGGGTTGACTAACGCTCCGGCGGTGTTTATGGATTTGATGAATTGGGTGTTCAGGGAGTACTTGAACCAATTTGTTATTGTCTTTATTGATGAAATTTTGGTTTACTCCAAGTCTAAGGAAGAACATGAGGAGCATCTTCTCATAGTGTTGGGAATTTTGCAGAAAGAGAAATTGTATGCTAAATTCTCTAAATGCGAGTTTTGGTTGGAGCAGGTCGCATTTTTGGGACATGTTGTTTCTTCTGAAGGCATTAAGGTGGATCCTGCGAAGGTTGAGGCTATCACTAAATGGCCGAGACCTACTACGGTGACAGAGATTAGGAGTTTCTTGGATTTGGCAGGGTATTATAGGCGGTTTATGAAAGGGTTTTCCTTGCTTGCCTTACCATTGACTCAGTTGATGAGAAAGGGCATGAAGTTTGTGTGGAATGAGGAGCATGAGAAGAGTTTCGAGGAATTGAAGAAATGACTTGTGACAGCTCCTATACTTGCATTGCCGTCGGGGACAGGAGGTTATCAGATTTATAGCTATGCTTCTAAGAAAGGTTTGGGGTGTGTCTTAATGCAACACGGTAAGGTGATTGCTTATACTTCTAGGTAGCTTAAACCTTATGAGGTGAACTACCCCACACATGATTTGAAGTTAGCAGCGGTGATCTTTGCCTTAAAGATTTGGAGGCATTATTTGTATGGAGAGACTTGTGATATCTTCACCGATCACAAAAGTCTTAATACATCTTCACTCAGAAAGAGCTCAACATGAGGCAGAGGCGTTGGTTGTAGCTTCTAAAGGATTATGATACTAGGATTCGGTATCACCCGGGGAAGGAAAATGTGGTTATAGATGCTCTTAGCCGAAAGAGTTCAGGGAGTGTAGAAGCCCTTATTACACAACCTCAACTTATTTTGGATATGGAGTGGCTCGAGTTGGAGTTGTATGTACGAGGTTCAAATGGGCATTTGGCGGGTATGAGAGTGGAGCCCTCTCTTATCTCGCGGGTCAAAGAAGCTCAAAAAGAAGATGGGGAGTTGTAGAGTATGACACAGAATTTAGAGGAGGGCAACCAGCCCGAGTTTCGTATTGATGACCACGGTGTGATTTGGTTGGGTGAGCGGTTGTGTGTACCGTCCGATCCAATCATTCGGGAGGCTGTGTTGGCTGAGGCTCATAGTTCGCCATTTTCTATTGACCAGGTTCTACGAAGATGTATAGGGATTTAAAGAATTTTTTTTGGTGGAATGGGATAAAACGAGACGTGGCTGAATATGTTGGAAAGTGACTCACTTGTCAACAAGTGAAGATAGAACATCAACGAGCTAGTGGTTTGCTGCAGGAGTTAGACATTCCAGTGTGGAAGTGGGAGGATATTACGATGGATTTTGTGATTTGTTTGCCGAAGACTTTTAAGAAGAATGATGCCATTTGGGTAGTAGTGGACCGGCTGACTAAATTGGCACACTCTTTAGCTATCCATGAGGGTTACTCGGTGTATAGGTTGGCACAAATCTTTCAGTAGGAGATTGTTAGACTTCATGGTACTTCAGTGTCTATTGTTTCAGATCGGGACCCACGGTCCACTTCATGGTTTTGGAAAGGGTTTCAACGAGCTTGGGGTACTCGGCTCAACTTTAGTACTTCTTTTCATCCGCAAACTAATGGGCAATCCGAACGGACTATTCAGACATCAAAGGACATGTTGAGGTCCTGTGCACTTGAGTGGTCGGGAAATTGAGATGATTACTTGAGCCTAGTTGAGTTTGATTATAACAACAGCTGACATGCAAGTATTGGAATGGCTCCTTTTGAGGCCTTGTATGGTAGAAAGTGTCGGACACCAACTTGTTGGGATGAGGTTGATGAAAGGGCCATAGAAGGCCTGAGTTAGTTCAAATCACTATGGAGAAGGTAGCGGTGGCTAAGGAGAAATTGAATTTGGCTCGATCATGGCAGAAATGTTATGCTGAGGACTTAAGAATTTAAACCTGGTGAGCATGTGTTTCTAAAAGTTTCTCTTTGGAAGGGCATTCGACGATTTGGGTTGAAAGGGAAACTTAGTCTGCGTTATATTGGACCATTTGAGGTTCTGGAGAGGGTTGCTGAGGTTGCATATCGGTTAGCTTTGCCTCCATAGCTAGCTCATGTGCACAATGTGTTCTATGTGTCGGTGTTGAGGAGTTATCATTATCATCCGTTGCACGTGGTGCAATATCCATTGGATTAGATTCGGGAGGATCTTACTTGTGAGGAGCAAGCTGAGGCAATTTAGGATTGTCAAGAAAGGATTATGAGGAGGAAGACTATTCCATTTGTTAAGGTTTTGTGGAGGAATCATTCAGAGCGAGAAGCTACTTGGGAGACAGAGGAGTCTATTCGAGCGGAGTATTCGCATCTTTTTGATAATTAGGTACGTTCATTCTTTTGATTCCGAGGACAGAATACTTTTTAAGGGGTAGGTGATGTAATACCCGGAAAATAAATAAATAAATAAATAAATAAATATATGACATTTAATTTCATATTTTTTTAAATATTTTAATTGGGCTTTCTTATGTTTGGGCAAAACATTGTATTTAATTTATGTGGACTAAAATAAGTAAGAGATTACATTAAATTGGGCCTTAAAATTAGATTGGGTTTAATTTATATATGGGTAATATCTAATCCTATTAAAATTTGGAAAATTAATAAAATATAATAAAAATAAAAAAAAACTTAAAACCCTATACATTGTACGCTACTTTATTCCTTTGATAAAAGAAAGAAGAGGGAAGAGGCTGCCGCTCAAGGAGAGAAGGAAAAAGAAGTGATTTTCATATCATTGATTTAAAGAAGAAAAATAAGTATTTTTTCTTTCTTTTTTGATTTATGTATATCATGACTATTAGGTATTGGATTTATCATGTATTATAATAAAACAACCATGTGATGATCGGTAAAAAAAAATTGTTAACATGATCTGTACATAATATGGAGCACTAATTGATGTATATTATATATATAGAGAGAGAATTGAAAAGTTAACATCTTTGAAGCGATAATATGTTTTCAGATATTATATATATATATATATATATATATATATATATATATTAAGAGTTTTAAAAAAAAAGAATTAAGTAACTTGATTTGAAGCTTCTTTATAAAACCATGTTCATAATGTCTATATAAATATATAATAATAATACTGGTTTGTTCTAAAAAAATAGATAAATAAATAATTAATAAAATAAATAATTAAAAGATCAATTATAATTTAATTTGATTTGTATCATAAATCTGATGTAAATAAGGAAATAAATTCATGTTATTAGTAAATTATAGATATTAAGTAACTTATATTTATTATTATATTTTTTTGTTTAATTAGTTCGAATGGAAGGAATTTAACGAATTATATTGGGATATATAATTTGGGTATTGCATTATCAATTCCAGTTACGGATTCCGCACTCTTTCAGCGAGACTCTTAAGTTTTTAATTTGTTCGTTTCGTTATTCATTTCGAAATTTAGTATTGCCTCTCATAATTATTTCTTGTCAATTTATTGTGATAGTTTATTTTGGCGTTTATATTAGAACTCATATTTGTACTCTTTAGACTAGTGTATCATGTCTATAAATTTATTTTGATATTGTAGTAATGTACATGTTAGTATATTTTTGGAGACTTGTGTTGATGATTTGTTTCAGTTTAACATGTATACGTTAGAACCCCTTTATGTTGATATTTTGTCGCATGTGTTGTGACATTATATTTTGTTAGAATACCGTAAGGTATACCTGAGCTATAACCACCTATGGGGGCACCACAGGCATGTCCTCTTGGCATCGATGCATGACACCTTTCGTGACGGTGTGATCAGTCCATGGCGTCTCTGTTTTGTGCTCCGGTGGGAGTTGGCCATTTGGTGTTTTGTTGTGGGAGGCGCGTATCGACCCTAATTTTCTATTCTGTTCTATTCTGCGGATTGGTGATGTTTGTGCCAAACACGCCTTTCAATTTTATATACATTGGATTCGCGGTCCAACGTGTGTGATTTGCCTGTGTGGCAAGGTATATTTTTGTTTTATTCAAAGCTTGGTATGAAATAACACCCAACCATTTGATTCAGCCTATTATTTTGTTGTGTTAGTTTTGTCTGTTTCGATTCATTTCAGTTCTTTATTTGTACTCTATATCCGTACCGGGCATTTAGCTCATGCTGTGTTTTTCTTCCAGTAGGTAATTAGGGGGATCAAGGGCAAGTGTGATGAGAGCTCCCTTCTATCCAATGGTTTATATATATTATGTTAGGTTATGATACATTGATCTATTTAGAGTTGTAATAATTATTTCAGATTGTGGTTTGAGCCAGTGTGATATTTCTTATGGTTTGTCTTATGACAGTTAATCATTATGAGATTATTCTTTTGTAGTTTAGAGCCTTGTTATATATTCATTAGTTTTGTTGTGTTTTGAGTAACCTCTCTTTTTATTTTAGAAAGGGGGTGTTACAATTACAAATATGGACAGTAGCTCCAGAGTCCAACCACCAACCATTCGGCTCACTTACCATGTTAACTTCAGAAATCATTGTCACATCAAGACTAAAATCAGATAATGGCAACAAGGTTCTCCTCAACCATGTTAGCGGGGCCACTTTTGTGTTGTTTGCATTCTCTGGCATAGTGTCCAGTTTCTCCACAAATATGACACTTACCCTTTCTCTTATTAGGATTAGTTTTTTTATTTTTCTGTCCAGGATGCTTGAACTTATCATTATCTTTTTTAACTCCAGGTCCTTTCCCTTTAAATGATCTTGCCTCCAAATAGTTTACACTAGACTGTCCTTGAATCAAATTCTTAGCCTCGCGTTTTCGGGCCTCCTCCTCAATACGAAGATGCTTCATAATTTGATCCAAGGAAAAATCCTCATATTTATGCATCAACTTTTTAGCAAAATCTTTCCAAGATGGAGGTAATTCTGCATTTTTTGCTCCAACTTGAAAAGTTTCAGGCAAGATAATTTTAAAAACCCTTAAGTTATTAACAATAACCTGGAGCTCATGCACTTGCTCCAAAATAGGTTTGTTATCAACCATTTTATAATCAAAATATTTAGATACCAAATATTTATTTGTACCTTCTTCCTCAGCCTTATATTTTAATTCCAAAGCCTCCCATAACTCCCTTGGTGACTGAATATTGCTGTAGAAATTGTAGAGACGATCCGACAGCGTGTTGAGGATATGTCCACGAGTAAGTTCCTCATCTTCAGTCCTTTTCCTTCTTTTCTCTTCGATTAGCTTGATGGTATCATTATCTCTGTCACGACCTTCTACTGGTTTGGGATCTTCTGGAATAGGCTGAAGGTTAGGATCCAAAACATACGCAATTTTCAAAACTGTGAGTAGAAATTTCAGTTTATCTTGCCAACGACTGAAATTATTTCCATCAAAATGATTGAGCTTGACAAAATCCTGGTTCATGATTTTAAAAGACTCTATATCCATTTCGATAAACACCTTAAGATTGAAAAAGTAAAATGAATACAAATTAAAAGAAACAAGGAATTGACACGGGTATTCCCTGTCCTTAAGGTGTTTATTTCCCCTTACCATTAAGGTTTGCTAAAGGCTACTAGCAATTCACCTCCAGGATATATGTCAAGTCTGTACTAGTTCTTAGTGATAGCAACTCACTTTGAACCTCAATATATGCTGCTGTGTAAAGATGATAGAAGGAAGAAGATTAAGACTATTCAGTTTCATAACTGAATTGTGAGTAAAGAATCATTTACAAAATAAATGATATAATCACATATCAGTTTTGCATCCCATAATGATTAAACAAAAAATTGTTTAACCATTAATGAAGTTTATTAATTTGGTTCAATGCTAAAAAGAGGCTCTTGGCTCGGGCGAAGTGCAAAGTGCGCCTAAAGCGCCAATACGACTTTGCGACCCAAACCCGCACCACGGCCCCCGAGTCCCGGGTCGCGGAACGCGGGCTAATGGTGCTTTGCACCACATCATTGTGACCAACTCCAAGCCTTTCCTTTAATACAACTAGTGAATTAAACTATTCCACATATACTTATAAAGTATTAGATAGTTTTATTCATACTCAATGTGGGACTTAAAGAAAATAGTTTTCTTAAACAACAATGAACCTTTTCATATTCTCCACTTTGGATACAATTAAAACACAATATATAATTCCTACTTGAATCATATATTACTCTCTATTAATCTCCTTGTAATAGGACTATCAAATGTACTTTTAATTTAATATAAATTCAATCAATGAATGGGTCTAAATTAATCCCCAAATTTATCAAAACTCATGTAAGAAAAGGTGCATTAACATAAACACATGAGATGATTAGGCCTTGTGATATTTAGATATATGCACATAACGACTAAAACGACTAAAAAGGCATGAAGAAACTTCCCATAACGTTAGATTTATCTTATGCTTGATCTATTTTAGGATTATTCTAGCTAATTTTTGGGCATGAAAGTTTTCAGATCTTCATAATTTATTGAATGAGAATAAATTTGATATTTTGATTGGAGCATATTTGTAGCGAATGTATTGATTGTGTCGTGATTTTAGGGACAAAATGCTTATAATCAGGGAACAATGTAACGAATGTAAAGTTAATAAAAAAAATTCTAAATGTGTATTAAATAAAATAAATATTTTTATGGAAATAATTATGGAATAATTTATTTAAGTGTGATTATGTTGATTAAATATATGTGAGATGATTTTATATTTGGTGCGTATTTTATTACGTTAGTGTGATGAAAATATTCTAATTTAATTAAATAATTAAATTGGAGGGCTAGTTAATGGCTAAATAAAAATCATAATTAAATTGATAAGGTTTAATTTAATTTCTTAATAAATTTAATTTAATCCAATTTAAAATATCAAAATTGGTTTAATGGATAAATAATTTGGTAATGTAATTATCAGTATTTTGGGAAGAATGTAGCTAAATAATTTAGTAATAAGAATTAAGTATGACATATGTATCATATGATAGAGAAATATTAAAATAAAATAAAATTAAACTAAGGGAGCTTAATTGGGTTCTCCCAAACAAGGCCTTAACCCTTTGTATTTTTTAACTGCTGAAACCTTTTGTTTTAGTAACTGAGCAATTAGATAAAAGTCACGTAATGCTTCAGTTTATTTCATACACTTATTTTTGCAAAGGCTGAGAAAAAGAGAGAAATTGAGAGAGTGAGTTCTCTGTGAAATTGAAGATGAAGGTTAAGAAATCAAAGAAGAGGAAGAAGATTGTTCAAGCTTTCCATATCATCTAGCTAAGCTAAAGAAGATTCAAAAGGTAAGGAAAAGAATTCTAAAATTTATTAGTCTATATTTTCTTAAGTTCTTTAGTGTAAAAATTATTTTAGTGAATTGATTTGACGAGAAGTTGGATATATGTGTTTTTTGGTGTGTATAATCTGTTAAGAATCATCTATATCTGATATTGAAGTAATCAAATTCAAATTTCTGTATAAAAGAAGAAGAATTAGACTTCTGGTTTTATTATGTATATTATGGACTATTTTAGAAGCAAAATTAGTTGTGAATCCATGTTGTAAGTTGTAAATTGATGGTTAATTATTGCAATACTCTGAAATATGAAAACAATGCAACTTGAATGAATCAAAATGGTTGCAAAACGAATTCGTGGTGTATGATTTCGTATAATATGTCAAAATAGCAAAAACTAGCTTAAACATTAAATTTAAATCTTTAATTTGGTTTATGAAAGTTTTTGAGATGCGGAAATGGTTCTGTAAATGTGTTATGTTGTGTTTATATAGTTTATAGCATCTGAAAGTAGCTAATTTGGTTATGAATTGAAAGAGATAGTAATGTTGGTTCGTAGCAGAGTTTGTGTAGCGAATTGCAGAAGCTAAGTTTGTGCCGCTGATAAGTAGGATTTATACCTACTTATCTGGTATCAACTAATTAACTTTATTGCTTAACCCTGATTTTATAAGTAGCTTTTCATACATTTTTGGTTTATTTTTGCAGATTTCATGTTTTGAAAATAACTTGGTGGCATTGGATAAAAATTGAAAGTAAGAGCGACTTAAAGTGGATGGAAACTGATGTGATGGGGAGCTTAAAGTAATCAAGACTGGAAGTGATGGCAAGAGGATAAAACAAGGCAGCTACAACAGCAGAAAGTAGACACAAAATCTAAGCTATAGCGTGGTTTAAGCCCTAAAAGCACTCTGAGACGACGACAATGGCATGGATCCTCACACAAAGATGCCTTATAATACGGCACGCCCAAATTGACATTCTGGGCTATGCGGCTAGGGTTGGGCAAATAAATTGATTTTTTTTAGTTTTTGGACGAACCAGACGGTTCGGTACCGGTACAGAAAACCGATATATACTTGTTAAACGGTACCAGTTTTGGGGCATGGTTTTCATGGTTTTGTATAAACCGGATCGATTATACCGGTTATTGACTTAATTACTAAATTCACTTTCCCACTTTTGAGTTTCAGACTTCAGTTCAGTCTTTCACTTTCCAGTTTCCAAATAGATCTAGGGTTTTCTCTCATTCGCTTCATAGGTCTCTACTTACTCCATCTACGATCTTCTCACTCTCAGGCTCTTGGCTCTCGATCCGGGCTCCGACCACCGATCTATCTTCTCTCAGGTTCTCCCCCCCAGCCTCCATTGCACCTTTACTTCCTACAGTCCCACTCTAGACTCCAGATTCTAGATTTTTCTTAGGTAATTTTTCTAATTAATGTTGGTGGTGGGCTCGGATGGTGTTGATGAGTTTATTTTGTGATTTGATTTCTGTACTTATATCTACTTATGTCGATTTAATCAATACTCAATATATTTCTGATCTTTTTTGAGATTTAGTAAGAGTCTCTTTGGTTTAGTTAATATAATGATTATATCTCAAATTGACTTGCTCTATTTGTGACGCCTACAAAATAAGTCCACACAACCCATCCTGGGTCGCCAAATACACACTACAAAATCCAAATACAAACTTCATTTATACAACTATTAAACTGTCGTACAAAATACGACAACACATAAGCTGTGAGTTTCAATACAAATATTGTACTGAATATAATACGACAATATACACACTCAATTTATTACAATGCCATATAAAATACAACAACGCATATTTCAAGTCTTCAAAAGAACACGAGAAGATTTCTATCCTTCTCATTCTAATGGGGTGTATTTTTGACGCTTTTAAAGTCGGGTTCTCATCACCCTATTTTTGTTCACCAAAATTAACTATTAAATGACGTATAAAATACGACACCCACATTTTTAGTCCTCAATGTAATTATATATTATCATGTTATTTTATAATGTATTGAGAAGCTTCAAGAATCAAAGACCATCACTATAATCCCTTGTTATCCCCGTTCGACCCAGCTACACTCTTATTACCTGAAAGGAATTGTGAAGCAAAAGGGTGAGCAAAAATAGCACAGTAAAGAATATTATGACTAAGATAATGTAGAACAAATTATCCTTAGTCCTCAACAACGAAAAATCTGATAGAATATAATAGACAACAAGTTTTAGATCAAAAACTGTAGCGGAAACAAAAATCCATTAGAAGAGTCAAGAAGAACATAATGTCTACTATCTATTCCAAATTAAAAGTTCATCATTAATATTTTATCCCTGTAATACCCATCAACAATTCTTTGTTGTACTCAAGACAAACAGAACTTTCATCACCTGTCTTCACCTGAACCACCAAAGATTATAGTTAAATTCATAATTCATGTTTATAATAATGTAAATCAACAGTTTGTCCTTGCCATAAAGTATTAATAGAACTTTCACTCAATATCCTTGCCCCAAAGGCTAAAGACATTCAAATGTAATAATAATAATAATCATACCAATTAATTGTCTATCTTTTTACTATAGGCTAAAGATATTCAACTATAAAACCAATGGTCATGATCATGCCAATCAATTGTTTGTTAGTGCACTACGGCCAAAAGACATTCAACTGTAAAACGAATGGTCATGATCCTACCAAACAAGAGTTTATCTTTTCACTACAGGCCAAATATATTTATTTATATCATCAGTGATCATGATCATGTCATACACATGTCCATCTTTGCACTACGGGCCATGTAAGGCCCCAATTTTTTATGAATAATGATCTTATTTCTCTAATTATTATTTTGAATAATAAGGTGTTGATTTGATAAATGGGTGAAGTGTGCAATTTTCGCAAAGTAAGCAAGTGGTTATAAAATATTCGTTTGGTCGGGGAATATCCGTACGACGGCACAATCATTGGTGGACCACATAACAGAATAACTGTCGGATATAGAAAGCGACAGAAATAACCTTTTTATAAAAATAATGACAAAACTTTTACCATTAACTGTTGAAATACCCTGTGATAAAAAGTATAGTAATACGTGTGTTGCACAGTAGCACACGGTATTGCACAATATTTTTGGATTATTAATTCTTACGTAAGAAGTCACTTAGTTTCATTTAATAATTGCCACAGTAATTGTTGCACAGTTTCTTATATTATTGATTCAATTATTATCATAGTTTCATCTGTACAATATTTTATATTATTAAATCAATAATTGACGCGACACAATTATTCATATTATTAGTTAGCATTATTGGCAATGTCTAGAAAATTCTTTCGAGGAAAGGGGTTTGGTCATCTAATTGCGCGCCAATATGGAGAAATCCTTTTTGGAAAGCCCCCTCTTTCCTAGGAATGATCTGGTTGTTGATATTGTGAGCTTATAATATTAATTATTATGTGGTGGATATTGGTTCAATTTTGATATAAATGAAGGAATTTTTAGCATGAAATAATTGTTGAAAGTTTGGCATATTTTCTGTGGAATTATAATTATTTCTCCGATAAAATATTCATTTAAATATATTATTATAATATTATATTTTTTTATAATTTAAATGGTAATATTATTATAATAATATATAATTTTTAGTATGTGAATAAAAGTGGAGTGAAGATTATCATTTTATTTTTTCCTTCCGTGCACCTCTGCGCATTCTTTTCTTTTTGGTGGCTTGTTAATTTTGCCTGCAGAGTTGGTTTTCTCAAAAGTGGGCCCTCAATCTTGGAATTGGGCGGTTAGGCAGAGAAAGTGATGGTTAGGCAAGGAAAAGAGAAAGAAATGGGATGTTAGGCATGATTGAAAATGAAGAGTTAGGCGTAGAAAAAAATAAAGGTTAGGCAGAATATTTTGTTTTTCCTCCGAGGATTACACTATAAATAGGAGGTAACCCCTCATTCCTCAACACACCATTTAAAATTCAGAAATTCTTATTCTAAAGTATTGTGAGTATTTATCTTGAGTATAAGGATACTTTAAGTGTAGTTTTTTTGTGAAAGATTTTCTCAGAATAATATCCGATATTCCAATCAAATCCAGTTTCTACTAAGGTAAAGGAAATTATTTTTTTGCAATACTCGTAAGAAATATTATTTTCTTTCATACTCCATATTATGAAAGGGATATTATTTTATTTCGTATTCCTAAATTTAAACTTACTATGGTAAGTATTACTTCTATAATTCTTGAAATGATTAGAAATTCCTTAACTTTTGCGCTTCATCTAATATCATTTTACGGGAATATTGGTCTGAACTTTCTTGATAAATTTCCATATTTTCATGTCGGGTTACTATTCACGAAGTACTACACGGGGTACTATTCACGACAAAAAATTAATTCTTTTCTGTCCAAATTATTTTTGATACATGAATATTATTCTTAAATTTTACTCCACAAATAGTTATCATGTTGACAATTTGAACATTTTATTTTTGAACTATGGATAAATTGAATTATAATTCTCTAATATTTATCCTTTATCTCACTTGATTGAATCTTCATATCATTGTCATCATCCTCGTGCTTATATTGTATTGGAAGTTATCTTTGACCCATAGTGCAAAGATGGACAGTTGATTAGTATGATTATGACCAGGAATTGTGTATTGGTATAATCATAACCTTTAATGTTACAGATAAGGTTTGTGGTGAAAGTCCTCTTTGGCCCATAGTGCATAGATGGACAGGTGTTTGGCATGATCATGACCACCGGTGATACTAACGAATATCCTTGGCCCGTAGTGCATGTATAATTCGTTGATTTGAAATATTTATTGAATGATGTTATAGGGATAAAATATTGATGATAACTTTTAAATCATAGAAGATAGTAGATATCATGCTCTACTTGACTCTTCTAATGGATTGTTATTTCCGCTGCAGTTATTGATCTAAAACTTATTGTATATTGTATTCTATCATATTTTTCCCTGTAGAGGACTAAGGATAATTTATTCTACATTATCATAGTCATAATATTCTTTACTGGGCTAGTTGAGCTCATCATTTTCCTTTTTGTTTCATTTTTCTTCTCAAGAGGCGAGAATATAGCTGGTACTAGTTGGGGTGTGGAGTGATGGTTCAAGACAGTTATTATAGCAGCCCTCACTATTTTGTAAAATAGTGTATCAATAATTGTAATAAGGACTTTATTTGAGTTTGGATATTGTCTATAAGACAATATTTGTACCAAAACTCACAACATATGTGTTGTCATATTTTGCACGATAATTGTATTAATGAAGATTGTATTTGGTTTTTGTACCATGTATTTGACGACTCAGAATGGGTTGTGTGGACCTATTTTGGGGGCGTCATAGTTGGTATCAGAGCTTAGGGATATGATCTCTGATGGAGATATGGGGTTAGAACTAGGAAAGGAGTAACGAGTAAATCCTTCGCTAGTGTGTCCTACCTAAGCTTATTTGTTATTTGTTATTGGTCGGTCAAAATATAGGGTTAATATGTGGCATATGAATTTCTTTATTTAACCCTTGTTTTGTGGTAGTATTTGAGAATGGAATATGAAAATTTTGAGTTGGGCAATGAAGCACATGTGACCATTGAGACACTGATAATCAACAATAAGGATAATGTGTATCAAGAAGGCAATAATCCTCACGTAAACAACAACACCAACCAAATGATGAACGATGGAATGTTTAGGAGCCTTTTACAATTCATACAAAACTAGACGAGAGAGACTCCTGTTCAAAAATGCAGGTGGAAACAATGGTAACTCACGGCTTGTCACTGCTAAGTAATTCAAGGAGTTGGGACCGCCAGAGTTTTTTGAAAAGCCAGAGCCACTAAAGGCAGAGACATGGATTAAGCAGATTACCAACATATTTGATGTCTTGGGATGCACTGAAGAGCAAAAGGTTCCATTTGCCACCTTTATGTTGCGCGGAGAGGGTGATCACTGGTGGAAATCTGTAAAACTTACTCATCTGTCCGCACATAAGATGTCTTGGGAGAGATTCCAAGAATTATTCAATGACAAGTACTTTCCAGAAAGTATTTCTCACATGAAGGAGGTGGAATTCATAAAACTGGAGCAGAAAAATATGACTGTATCGTAATACGTGACAAAGTTTACGGAGTTATCCTGATTTGTATCTCATTTAGTAGACAATGAGGAGCGGATGACGCGAATGTTTCTAAGAGGTTTGAAACCCAAAATTTGTGAACATTTTATCTCTCATAAACTTTGCTTGTATTCAGATGTAGTGAATAGGGCTCAGTTATTGGAGCGGGATTATGAGTTAGCTCAACCAAAAGACAGTAACTGACATCACGATAATAGTCATACCAGTGGAAACAATCATCGAAGCAGTGATAACCAACATGCTAGAAATGGTAACAACTTCGGTGGTAATCATGGCCAAGATAATAGGAGAAGTGAGTCGAGTGGAAATTTTATGAAGAGAAGATTCAACAATGATGGGAAGACATCGACAACAACACCAGCTCCAACAACAAATTCTAGGGGAGGAGAACGACTGCCAGTTAAATGCTACAGATGTAGAGATGAGGGACACATAAGTCCAAACTGTTCATAGCCTTCCAAGGTGTGTTACAGTTATGGAAATGACGGTCATATAGCCCAATTTTATCCAGTAGCGAAGTCAAGTCTAGCTAGGACTGTGCCACCAAAGGCAGCTACGGACAAAACAAAGTCGGTGGTTCAAGGGAGAGTGTGAGACCCCAGATTTTACGAATAAAGATTTAATTTCTCGAAATATTTTTTTCAAAATTATGGTGTGGGTTTGAGATAACGTTATAGTTGTGGGTAATATTTATAAATTTTACAAAATGCATGAGTTGTTATATAATATTCGATTGTTAGGGAATATTCGTTTTAACGGGGAATATTAAATACGACGATACAATCATTGGTGGACCCCACAACGGAATTATTGTCGGATTGAGAAAACGTCAAAAATATTTTTATGAAAATAACGGCGGAAGTTTTACCGTTAAAACTGTTGAACTACTCGGTAGTAAAAGTACAATAATACGCGTGGTTGCATTGTAGCACACGGTATTGGTTATTGATGCTTACGTGATAAGTCACTAAGTTATATTCAATTATTGCTACAGGAATTGCTGCATCATATCTCTCATATTATTGATTCGATTATTGTCACAGTATCATCTACGTTATATGATATACTATTAAATTAATAATTGAGACGATAAAGTTTTTCATATTATTAAATTACAATATTTACAATGTTTAGAAGTTCTGTCAAGGAGAGGTTTGGTCACCTAATTGCGCGCCAATAGGGAGAAATCCTTATTGGAAAGCCCTCTCTTTCTTGAGAACAACCTGGTTGTTAAATATTATGAGTTATAATATTAATGATGAATGAGTTCGTGTTGATTAAAGATGAATTTGATAATTCCATTGTGTTTGGATTATTGGTGTTAGTGGAAGTCGACATTTATTTCGATAATAATTTATGTTTGGAGGTTATATTGTTCAATCGGGTATTCAGGGCACTTTTTATGTTGGAGTACTATTCATGAGTTACTATTCACGAGTTACTATTCATGAGTTACTATTCACAAATTACTATTCATGAGTTACTATTCACGAGTTACTATTCATGAGTTACTATTCACCTGAACAAAATATATTTTTTTCGGTCCAAATCATTTTTGGGTACAATATTATTCCATGAGGAGATGTGCTAATTTTTCAGACTGTTGGTTGAAATTATAATAGTAAATCAATATGGATCGTTGGTTTAAAGTTTTAATAGTGAATTAGTATGGACCGCTGGTTTAAAGTTTTAATAGTGAATCAGTATGGACCGCTGGTTTAAAGTTTTAATAGTGAATCAGTATGGACCGTTGCTTTAAGTTTTAATATGGACCGTCCATTTAAAAGTAAATCAATCTGGATCGTTCATGAATTAGTTACTATTCAGTCCATTCTCCTATAAATAGCAGCTCATTCCTTCATTATTTCTTACGAATTCACTGAAACTCTAGAGAGAGAAATTATAAAGAGAAGCTATAGAGAGAAATCTATAGAGAGAAAGAAGAAGAGAATTCTGCTACCTTTCTATTCCAATATCCAGTTTCTTCTAAGGTAAGGGGTATTATTTTTTTTCATATTCATGAAGAGAACTTCTATTATTCCATTCTTTATTATTACATTGGAATAACTTTGTATAATGGACTACTACCCTATACTTGGTGAAATTCTTCTGTTATTCTATTCCTTATTATTATGTTGGAATAACCTGTCTATGCGAAGTACTGCATACATGGTGAAATTCTTGTATTATTCCATTCCTTATTATTATGTTGGAATAACTTTTGTCATGCTAATCTTCGATACATGGTGAAATTCTTCTATTATTCCATTCCTTATTATTATGTTGGAATAACTTTGTTTATCTAAATACCGCATACATGGTGAAATTCTTCTATTATTCCATTCTTTATTATTCTCATTGGAATATCCCGCTTGGTCAATTTCTCCCCGACTTGGTTCCGTTCTTTATTATTACATTGGAATAACCTATTTATACGGTGATACCACATACATGGTGAAATTACATTGTTATTCCATTATTTATTATTCTCGCCGGAATATCCTCACATGCATGCGTTTTACACCGGACTGGTTCTATTATTTATTATTCCGCATTTATTATTACGCCGGAATATCCCATACGTGCGTTCTGTGGGACTGGTTCCATTATTTATTATTACATTGGGAATAACTTTTATGCATGCGGTTTCTATCTCATGCATGGTGAATCCTTCTGTTATTCCATTATTTATTATTCTATTGGAATAACCTTTCTATGTGGATTACCACATGCATGGTGAATGATCATTTATATTCATTCCTTATTAAA
Organism: Panax ginseng; assembly: GCA_020205605.1. Classification (NCBI taxonomy): domain Eukaryota; kingdom Viridiplantae; phylum Streptophyta; class Magnoliopsida; order Apiales; family Araliaceae; genus Panax; species Panax ginseng. Next base: position 72,729,724 of record CM035149.1, read on the forward strand.
TTGTGGAAATGATCTAGGTACGTTGATTATGATGAAAGTCATAATAAAAGTATTGGACTCATGAAAATCATGGGTATATGAAGTATTAGTAAGTGTTATGATGAGTTATGTTGGTTATTATGTGAAAACATGAAAGTTTCTTAGAAATCACAAAGGGTTGAAAATCAGATTTTGGTAAAAATGGAACATGAAATTCAATTGACCATATCTCCTATTATATTTTGAATTTTTGAGTGTGGTCAAGTTCTAGAGTTAGATCTATGAGTTTTGTAGCATCCCCAAGTGGAATCACTGGAAAAGGTGTTGTAGATTTTCGCGTGGACGGATTTTAGCAAAGGAGTCAAAAGCTGGAAATTACCGTAATGGTACTGTCCAGATTTTTAGAAGGGCTGTTTCGGCCACTTAATTTGTGAGAAAAATTCTGGCCTTTTGGGACATGAAATTATATGGTATAAGGTACCTCCTGTCCAAAAATGAGCTCATTTCCACTTAAAATGAGCAAGTTATGACCATTTCAATATTTAGGTTTTTCTGACGAAAAATGCTATAACTGGAGTTCTATAACTCCGATGACCATGAAATTTAAACTGGAGGTTCACGTTAACATGTGTAAGATCCTGCCAAGATTTGAGAATTTCTGGAGTTAACCTTGAGATAGCTAATTTCTTAAGGAATTAATTAGAAATTGATTTTTGAAAAATAGTAAATGAATTTTAAAAATTCCGAGGAAAATATATGTTCATTATGGGACTATATTCTGCTAAATCTCAGAAAAAAATTATTTTTGGAACTGATTTGGTACTTTTCATGAAAATAGTTTAGTTACGAACATATGAGTTAAATATGTTATGTGAAGTAACAAAGTTGAAAAATAGGATTTTGTGGCTTGGAAATCCTATATAAGGTATATGAAGATTTTTGATAAGGGATTTGATCATTGGTGATGAAATCTTATGAGTATAGCATTTTTTAATAACTAAATGCATTATTTGGTAAAGTGTAAACAATTGAAATAAATTGTTTAAGTTGAAGAAGTGATTAAAATATTGTTATGATATTAATAATATTAGATTATGAGTGGTTGATAATATTTGGATAAATTTAAAGTCTTTAATATTTATCCTTGTTTTCAGTTGATTAATGTTTATATCATTGTCATCATCCTCATGCTTATATGGTAATAAAAGTTATCTTGGCTTACGTGCAAAGATGCACTATGGATTATTGAATTGTATATCTTTGGCTTACGTGCAAAGATGGACTGTTGGTTGTTGGTTTTATAGGTATATATCTTTGGCTTATGTGCAGAGATGGACTTGGTATGATTATGACTAGGGATTTTTCGGTATAGTCATTACCATTGATGATTTAATGAATATCCTTGGCCCGTAGTACAGGGATGATTAGAAGATGTGGTTTATTTATTAAAAATTTGAGTCTCAAATGATAAAAGTTGATGAAAACATTTTTTAAATCATAGAAGATAATAGGTTTTATTTTCTACTTGACTCTTCTAATGGATTGCTTATTCAATTTGCAGATTAAACTTGATGTCTATTGTATTTTATCAGTTTAACATTGTTGAAGACTATTGATAATTTATTCTGCATTATCTTAGTCATAATATTTCTTACTGGGCTAGTTGAGCTCACCCTTTCTTTCACTGTTCTCTTCAGGAAATGAGAATATAGCTGGGACGAGTCGGGAAAAGGAGTGACGGTCCAGATGATAGCATTAGTAGTCCTCACTATTCTGATTAAATAGTGTGACAATAAATGTAATGAGGACTCCTTTGAGTTTGTATACTGTCTAGATGACAATATACGTATTAAAACTCTTAGATTATGTTTTGTCGTATTTTACACGACAGTTGTATTATTAAGTTGTATTTGAATTTTGTACCATGTATTTGGCGACTCAAGATGGGTGATGAATACCTATTTTTGGGGACGCCACAGAGAGATTTTGTCGTAACGTCCCAAAAGGTGAGGAAACCGAATAAAGTTATCACGGGTAAAATAATTATAAACTCTTGTGAAGTCTATATCTTATTAGATATCGGTTCTACCCATTCTTTTATTTCTCCTGCTTGTGCTCAACGTTTGAACTTGACCCCTGAGAAATTAGACTTTGATTTATCTGTTGAAACTCCGTTAGGAGAAACCTTCATTACATCCACTGTTTATAAATCTTTTTTAATTCAAGTCGACACCATCACATTACCTGTTGATCTCATCTTTTTAAAAATACTTGCATCTGATGTGATTTTAGGGATTGATTGGTTAACTACTCATCATGCTAAAATTGATTGTTTTTCATAAGGTTGTTAGTTTTCATTTTCCTAACTAACCTGTTATGCAAATTCAAGCAACCAAACCACTAAAGTCAATCAATGTCATATCAAGCAATAAAACCATTCATTTATTAAAAAATGGATGTCAAGCTTTCTTAGCCCATGTCATGGACTTGAACAAAAATACGTCAGATTTGAATAATATTTATGTTGTTAATGAATTTCCTGACGTATTTCCTAAAGAATTTCCTGGCCTACCCCCAGAGCGTGATATTGAATTTTGTATTGACCTTAAACCTAGTACAAAACCCATTTCTAAAACCCCATATCAAATGGTTCCTATTGAATTTTAGGAGTTAAAAACCCAACTACAAGAGTTGTTAGACATTGGTTTCATTCGTCTTAGTACATCTCCTTGGGGTGCTCCTGTTTTATTTGTAAAGAAGAAAGAAGGGAGTATGTAACTTTGCATTGACTATCAGGAGTTGAACCATGTCACCATCAAAAATAGATACCTGTTACCTCGCATTGATGACCTATTTGACCAGTTGCAAGGTGCTAAATATTTCTCAAAGATCTTTTTCATTTTGGATATCATCAGTTAAAGATTAAAACTGAGGACATTCCAAAAACTACTTTCAGAACTCGGTACGGGTATTGCGAATTCCTAGTCATGTCTTTTGGATTGACTAATGCTCCTGCGACTTTCATGGATATGATAAACCAAGTATTTAAGGAATATTTGGATCATTTTGTAGTTGTTTTTATTGATGACATCCTCATCTAATCCAAAAGCTATGAAGATCATGAGCAACATTTGAAACTGATACTCCAAAAGCTTCGCGAAAACAAGTCATACGCCAAGTTAAAGAAATGCGAGTTCTGGCTTGAGGAAGTAGCATTCCTTGGGCACGTGATATCAAAGTATGGAATATTAGTGGACCTGACAAAGATTGAAGCAATACAAAGTTAGGAGCAACCTAAGTTAGTAACCGAAGTACGTAGCTTTTTGGGCTTAGCTGGTTATTATCAGAGATTCGTGAAAGGATTTTCTCGAATCGCTACTCCATTAACTCAATTGACTCGAAAAGATAAAAAATTTGGATGGAGCGAGGAATGTGAGAAGAGCTTCCTAGAACTCAAGAGGAGACTCATTTCAGCACCTATTCTGACAATACCATCAGGTTCGGAGGGATTTGTCATCTACAACTATGCTTCATGCAGGTTTAGGATATGTTCTCATGCAACATGGGAAAGTCATATCCTATGCCTCAAGACAACTTAAAAAATATGAAAGGAATTATCCTACTCATAATCTTGAGTTGGCAGTAGTCATTTTCGAGTTTAAGATCTGGAGGGGAGAAAGTGGAGATCTATACAGATCATAAAAGCCTCAAATATATTTCTTCACCCAAAAGGAACTCAACATGCGACAACGACGATGGCTTGAGCTGTTGAAAGATTATGACCATACCATTCAATACCATCCTGGAAAAGCAAATGTGGTAGCTGACGTGTTAAGTAGAAGATCATATGCGGGTACAAGTGCAATATTGTTAACATAAATGCCTATTTTCTATGACTTATAAAGGATGGAGATAGAGTTAAAGACTCCAGGGACTCACATGATGATTGCAAATATACGAGTAGAACCGACTTTAATCGATAAAGTTAAAGCTGCTCAAGTTACAGACCTGGAGCTGATGAGTATGAAGAAGAAAGTACAAGAAGGTGATATTCTAGAAGCAAGAATCGATGAAAAAGGAATACTTCGAGTTAACTCCAGACTTTGTGTTCCTAATGACTCTGATTTGAAGTACAAAATCACGATGGAGGCACACAACACAGTTTATAATCCATCCTGAAAGTACTAAAATGTATCGTTATCTTCGACATACATTTTGGTGGAGCAATATGAAGAGAGAGATTGCAGAGTTTATCTCAAGGTGTTTAACTTGTCAACGTGTCAAGGCGGAGCATCAAGTACCAAAAGGTCCATTGCAACCACTTGAAATTCCAGAATGGAAGTGGGAGCACATCACCATGGATTTCTTTATTGGTCTTCCCAAGGTTTCTCAAGGCATAGATGCAATTTGGGTCATTCTCGATAGATTAACCAAGTCTGCTCATTTCTTGCCTATACGAGAAACTTATTCACTTGAACGTCTTACTCGTATGTATATAAATGATATTGTGAGATTGCATGGTATGCCAGTATTCATAGTTTCTGATCGAGACCCAAGATTCACTTCGCGATTTTGGGTTAGCTTGCAGAAAGCTATGGGCACTAATTTACGATTCAATTCTGCATATCATCCTTAGACGGACCGATAATCGGAGAGGACTATTCAAATTCTTGAAGATCTATTAAGACTCTGTGTTCTAGACTTCAAAGAAAGTTAGGAGAAGTATTTACCATTGGTGAAATTCTCCTACAACAATAGTTATCAAGCAAATATAGGCATGACTCCATTCGAGGCGTTGTATGGACGTAAGTGTCGTTCTCCAGTGTGTTGGGACGAGGTGGGTGAAGCAACGTTGTTGGAACTAGAAATGGTACGCATGACTACGAAAAAGATTTAAATGATCCGGCAACGTATACTATAATACCCGAAAAATAAATAAATAAATATTGAATAATAAAAAAATTATTTTGTTTTAAATGATATTAATTGTACTTTGCCTTTTATTTGGGTCAAACTAGTCATTTACTTTTGGGCTAATAAGTTTTAATAAATGATGAATAAATTAAATTGGTAAAAATTGGGCTTTAAATTAAGTGGGTCTAATTTGTAATTGTGTGATTTTAAAATCCTATTAAAATTTGGAGAACTAATAATATATATTATCAATAAATAACTAAAACACAAACCCTATATATTTTACTCTACTCTTTCTTCGATTCGATAAAAAAAAAAGAAGAAAATGGTAAACCGAAGTGAAAGAGAGAGACGATTGTGGCGTAAAAGACAAATTAAGGGAGAACTAGAAACAAGTATGTGTTTTCTTCTTTTTCTTTATCTTTATGCTATCATCTTAGCCTTTATCTTTCTAGTGTAAAATGAGAATACATATATATGTATATAATCTGATACATGTATCAATCTTAAAAGTCAGTAAATTGGTTGATTTCAATGAATATGTATGATTAACTATTACAGATTACAAAGTATAATAAAATTTATGTGTGGATTATTCTTTTTATTAATAAAATAAATGACTTATTCGCTAGCAATGGTCTACTTTATTAATACTAAATATTATAGATGCATATAAATTCTAGCAAGTTTTATTTTTATTATTTTTTATTATTTTGTTTAAAATGGAGGGAGCTAGTAAAAGTTTTTGAAATGATTTTATACTTTGTTAAGTTGTATAAATTACTATATAACTTGTATATGATATAAGTGGTATGTTGGATATTAATTAACAAAATATACATTTATTGTATGATTTGAAAATTTGGACATCAAGTATGGAGATTAAATAAATTACCAATTTGAGTGCAGAGGGCCAGTGGGTCATTTTAATAAGTATATGTGTATCACCCATCTTTTGATTAACTTTCTTTTGTAAAGCAAAATGTCACTATGGAGATTAAATTAATAATTATGGTTTATATATTTTGTTTAAAACAAACATAAGATAATAATAATAATAATAATAATAATAATAATAATAATAATAATAATAATAATAATAATAATAATAATAATAATAAAATGAGTTAATTAACTGGTTAAAGATAGAATTTTTTTTTTTTGCGAATGTACTTATATTTATTATTATGTTGTTTAATTAGTTCAAACAGAAGGAATTAAATGAGAAAAATTTGGAATATAAATTTTGGGTATTACATTGCTTAATTCAGGTATGGATTCCGTACTCTTTCAGCGAGACTCTTTTGTTTTTAATTTGTTTATTTCGTTATTCATTTTAAAATTTAGTATTGCCTCTCATAATTATTCCTTACAATTTATTGTGATAGTTTTGTTTTGGCGTTGTATTAGAACTCATATTTGTACTCTTTAGACTAGTGTATCATATCTAAATTTTATTTTGATATTTATTGTAAGACCCCAACTTTTATGAATAAAGATGAATTTTTTTTTATAAATATCATTTTTGAATATTATGGTGTGAATTTAATATAATGTTATAGTTGTGGGTATTATTTATAAATTTTGTAAAGTATGCAAGTTGTCATAAAATATTTGATTGGTCGGGAAATATTCGTTTTTAACGGGGAATATTCGTGCGACGCAAGACAATCATTAGTGGACCCCTAGCGGAATTATTGTCGGTATAAGAAAACTACGAAATATCTTTTTATAAAAATAACGACGAAAGTTTTATCGTTAACAGTTGAAATACCCGGTGATAAAAGTACAATAATACGCGTGGTTGCATAGTAGCACACGATATTGATTATTGATGCTTACGTCAGAAGTCACTCAGTTTTATTCAATTATTGCTACAATAATTGTTGCATAGTATCTCACATTATTTGATTCAAATATTGTCAATATTTTATATATTATTAAATCAATAATTGAGACGATAAAGTTATTCATATTATTATTTGTAATATTGACGATGTCTAGAAAGTTTTGTCGAGGAGAGGTTTGGTCACCTAATTACGCGCTAACAGGGAGAAATCCTTATCGGAAAGCCTCCTCTTTCCTGGGAACGATTTGGTTGTTAAATATTACTAGTTATAATAATGATGATAAATATTGTTAAAAATATTGAGGGGATTTTTATGAAGTATTTGTTGTAAATTTTGCTCATTATTTATGGACCCCCATTTACACATTTTTCAAATAATTGGCAGGAAGTTATAAAGTGTGTGTATATATATATATATATATATATATATATTTAAACATGTGTGTGTCGTGTGTGTGAGTGTGTGTGTGAGTGGAAAGAAATAAAGTGGTGGTGGTGGGATATATGGTTCTAATATGTTTATATATATATATATATATATATATATATATATATATATATATATATATATATGAATCTGTGGAATGGTATGAAAGGGGGGGGAGAATGGTTTGCCTTTAGAAGAGGTTATATTATTATTATATATTATAATAAGTTTTGTTTTATATGAAAAATAGAATATATTATATTTTATTGAATATTATATTTATAATTTGAAAAACTGAACGTCTAATTTTGTTTTCTCTGCCCGTGATGCGTTCATCTGAAAACATTACTGTGCAGTCCGTGAAAAACTTTTCCAATAGTATCCTTCCATTCTCCTATAAATAGGATGCTTAGTTAGAATTGAAAATCTCACCAGAATCAGAGAATTCTTCTTCTATAATATTGAGCGTATTTGTTTCGAGTTTTAGAAAACTTTGAGCGTAGAAAACAGTGAAAGTTTTCTTCAAGAATATCTCCGCTATACCAGTTGGAATACTCTTCTTTTCAATGTAATGGATGTTATTTTTGTTCAATATTTATATGAAATAATATTTTCATCCATACTCTGTAGTATGTAAGTAATATTATTTCGTTTCAGATTTTGAATTCTATACTCATTTTGTTAAAGTTTTGGCTTCTATACTCCATGAAATTAGTAGAATATCCTTGATATTTGCTCTTCATCCAGTATCTTTTCATGTAAATAATTATTCTAAGCATTCTTGATAAGTTTTGACTTTTTCATGCCGGAGTACTATTCACGGGATTACTATTCTCGAAGTACTATTCACGGGGTACTATTCACTCAGGTACTATTCACCCGGGGTACTATTTATGACAAAAATTAATTTTTTTTCGATCCAAATTATTTTTGATATAATATTATTCTTGAATTTTACTCCACAAAGCAGTATCATGTTGACAATTTAGACATTATTGAATTCTGGATAAATTAAATTATAAATCTTTAAAAATATATCATTTACTTTCTTTTAATTGAATTCTTATATCATTGTCATCATCCTCATTCTTATATTGTTATGAAAGTCATCTTTGGCCGTAGTGTTATATTCTTATATCCTGATCGTAATGTTACAAATGATGTGGTAAAAGTCCTCATTGGCCCGTAGTGCATTGATAGACAGTTGTTGGCATGATCATGACCATTGATGAAAACACGAATATCCTTGGCCCGTAGTGCATGGATAATTTATGGTCGTGATATTAATGAATATCCTTGGCCGTAGTGCAGGGGTGATTCAATGATGTGGATTATTTATTAAGCTGAGTCTCAGCGATAAAATTTATGATAAATTCTTTTAAATCATAGAAGATAGTAGATTTCATGCTCTACTAGACTCTTCTAATGGATTGCTTGTTCCGCTGCAGTTAAACTTGATGTCTATTTTATTTTATCAGTTTAACACTGTTGAAGTCTAACGATAATTTACTCTGCATTATCTTAGTCATAATATTTCTTACTGGGCTAGTTGAGCTCACCCTTTGCTTTCATTGTTCTATTCAGGAAATGAGAATATAACTGGGACTAGTCGGGAAACGGAGTGACGGTCCAGATGTTTGCATTAGTAGTCCTCACAATTTTGTGAAATAGTGTGATAATAAATGTATTGAGGACTTATTTTGAGTTTGAATACTGTCTAGAAGATAATATTTGTATTAAAACTCACAGCTCATATTGTATATTTAAGTTTGTATTTGTATTCTGTACCATATATTTGGCGACTCAGAATGAGTGATGTATACCTATTTTGGGGGCGTCACAGTTGGTATCAAAGCTTAGGGATATGATCCCTGTCTGAGATGTGAGACTAGAAATAGGAGGGGAGAGTCGGGTAATTCTTTCGCTAGTATGACCTACCTAAGCTTATTTGTTATTTAATTGGTCGGTCAGAGGATAGGGGTATTATGTGATATGTCAATTAACCCTTGTTTTGTGGCAGTATTTGAAAATGACATCCGAGAATGTTGAGAATAATAATGGAGCACAGGAGACCGTTGAGTCACCACAGATCGATACCCAGGATAATGTGCAACATAACAACAACACCGATCAAAGGATGAACGATGGGATGTTCAGAGGCTTTATGCAATTCATGCAACATCAGGCGAGAGCGGCTCCTGTCCAAAATGCTGGTGGAAACACTGGCAACTCTCGAACGGTCACCGCTAAGCAGTTCAAGGAGATATGACCACTGGAGTTTATTGGAGAGTCAAAACCACTTAAGGCGGAGACGTAGATAAAGTAGATCACCAAGATATTTGATATCTTGGGATGCTCCGAGGAGCAAAAGGTTCCCTTTGCTACCTTTATGCTATGAGGAGAGGCAGATTATTGGTGGGAATCTGTAAAGCGTACTCAACCTGCCGCACTGAAGATGACTTGGGAGAAGTTCCAAGAACTGTTTAATGACAAGTAATTTTTCGAAAGTATTCGTCACATAAAAGAGGTAGAGTTCATCAAGCTAGAGCAAAACAATATGACCGTGGCACAGTACGAAGCCAAGTTTACCGAGTTATCCCGATTTGCGTCCCACTTAGTTGATAACGAATAGAGTATGACGCGGATGTTTCTAAGAGGTTTGAAACCAGAGATACATCAATACCTTATCTCTCACAAACTGTGTTTGTATTCAGATGTTGTAAATAGGGTTCAGTTATTGGAGCGCGATAATGAGTCAACCCAACCAAGAGAGAGCAGCCGACAAGTCGATAATTCCAGTGGTAGCAGTCATTGTGACGCCCCCAAAATTTCAGACACTCATATCTCGAATTTCGGTGCATCACGTTACTACTACGAATATCTTACAAAATCATTAACAACGAAAATAATAGAATAATTTACATTGATGTAATATAAATATTCACGTCCCAAGGTACCGTAACCATTACTACAACAATTCTGTGATTAGCTTAACATAGCTTAATCATTCTTGAATACATCATAATAATCATAACAATAATAATAATACTTCTAGTCTTAAGGACTAAGTTATCCTGCCGCCTTTCCCTTTCCCTTGTCCTTTCCTGAAATACCGCCTTGCTCTGCCTTAACTGTAATGTTTTAGGAAGCAAGAATGAGCAACAAGTTTTCCCAGCAAGCAATATAGCTAGAAGAACAAGCAGTTATAGTATTTGAATCTTTCAAGGGTATAATAATAATTGATAGTTTAAGGATATCAAGAATATCAAGAGTATTCAATAGGTGTCGCTATGGACTGAAGGATATCAACAAAATTTTAGGATTTATTCATTTCGAGGTTCAACATAATTGAGTACTGAGCAGTCACTAAGGACCAAGAACTCTTACTAGAATTAATAGTATTACACTGTAATCCAATATCAACGAGTACAACAGTGATCGACCTAAAAAGTACCCTAACGTTATGCATAACATTTAATCATACTATGTATGCACGCGTCGATTCCCCGACAATATATAATTTCCCTTCTATGAGGGTTGTTCATCTCAGTAGATTTACGATAGTCCGCACCAAATCAATCGGTTTGGATAGCTCTTTAACTCATAATAATAGTCTAGTCGAATCAAGGGCTTAGACAGTTTTTCATCATGCATTTAGGAATGATAAGTCCAATGCTTACCACAACGTCAAGGTATACAAGTGATTTTCGAATAGAAGCAGATATTTGCTTGATAAAATATGATTGATATGACAACAATTCAACGTATAAAGTGTGTGAATTGAAGGAACTTGAAACACAATAATAATAGTGTTCGGATACTTGCTCAATGTAAATTTGAGTGAGGTTAGGGATAGGAACTTGCCCAACAATAACAATAAGTTAAGGATAGAAAACTTGCATGATATAAGTAACAAGTTTTTAGGGATAGGAACTTGCCCAACAATAACAATAAGTTAGGGATAGAAAACTTGCATGATATAAGTAACAAGTTTTTAGGGATAGGAACTTGCCCAATAATAACAATAAGTTAGGAATAAAAAACTTGCATGATATAAGTAACAAGTTTTTAGGGATAGGAACTTGCCCAACAATAACAATAAGTTAGGGATAGAAAACTTGCATGATATAAGTAACAAGTTTTTAGGGATAGGAACTTGCCTTTAGCGTTGATTACTACTAATAGCGAAAATCACCTCAACGAACTATGTCTCATCTCTATTCATGTAAGTACATGTATTTATTAGCCAAACACACTTGATATATATCAATAACATGTACACATAACACATTTTTCTTTCTATCTCATTGCACCCATCAAAACTCATAATCAGATACTAACATGCTCATACTATTGACCACCGCTAGCTTATTCATAATCCTTCTTCCTCGAAGTTCTAAGAGGTTCATTGCTTTAAGTAGACCATAACGCCTATTAATCCCACCGACCTTTTCTACGCATGTTTGCAAACATTAGATTTATTTTCCGGTTGGTAAAACTCTCTACTTAGAACTTATTCGTACTAATAGTTTACAACAATATAGGAGTGTTTATTAATCCATCCTTATATCAAGTTATGATGCTGTCTCCGAGTCCCAGGACATCTCGCCATGTCCGAAGATATTATGACTTGTCCGAAGACAACATGCTTCATCCGAAGACATCGCGCTTTGTCCGAAGACAAGGCATCATGCTTTGTCCAAGACATCACGCCATCACGCTTTGTCCAAGACATCACGCTTTGTCCATCACGCTTTGTCCGAAGACATCACGCTTTGTCCAAGACATCACGCTTTGTCAAGACATTCTTGAGACTTTTCGATCTACCTACTTATTTTCGACAAAGTTTAAGTTCGTTGGGTTAATTTCAAAGAAGACTTTACTATATTCATACAACCTAAGGGAATTTCTTAATGCATGGTCTAACATGACCGAACCCATCGCTTGGTTCCTAAACGGCGGTGCAAACCGCACCCATGGATTTCGTAAGCAATGAACATGCTCGCTTTTGCGAGTAGTCACAACTTGATTCCGCATAATTTTAACGTATTCATGCATGAAGGTAAACTTTCTAAACACCCTATATCATGCTAATTCATCATACTTGACCTATTAATTTGAAAAACGAGAATCAACAAGACTCAAGTTAAGAACGAAGTAGAAATTATACCTTCTCGAGCTTTAACCTTGATATCTCACACACTGATTTGGTAATGCTTAGCAACTAAGAATTCTTTACTCAGATTTCTCCAACACTCTTATCACTAAAATAGACTGCCCTGGTGGCTTGTATTTAAAGAGAAAACATGGACTAGACACTTGCTTTACCCAATGTTGGGATTTATGGTGCAATAGAAATGAACAATGGTTACTTAAGGAGTTGTTCAACCACTCCATACCAGCCACTCAGCTAGCCATGCATGCCTAGGATTAGCAGCTTGAAGTTTGCGTAAAGAGAGTTTAGGCTACTGTTCTTTGTACTTGGTGACCCTAATTTGGGGACAAGAGAGTAGATCTCAGACATAGACAAGGGGCTAGTCGGTCAGGCCCACTGCCCCACGCCACATTTTAATTTAACCAGTACTTTGTACTCTCAGTTAACTATTTGGTTGGATTCCAAATTGGATTCTAAATATCCCAAGTTTATTGGGCTAACTCAAAAGTCCATCAATTAACTTATTGGGCTAGACTCCCAATTTATTATTTGGACTTTAAACATGCAAATACTTAATCATCCTTCACTAAGTCCATCCTTGTCTCACACAAGACATTTCATGAACCTATCATAATTCTCCACATCCTAGCAATCATTAAGAGTTCAATTTTAATACAATTGAGTTACTCCCCTCATGCCACGTAAGCATTTATAAAATAAATAATTCACCGGCTCTATTTAATAATAATATTAAATCATAAAATTTACGGGTATTACATCCTCTCCCCCTTATAAAAATTCTATCCTCGGAATTGATACAAGGTTATATGAAAAGATGGGGATAGTCTCTCCTCATCCCATCTTTTAATTCCCACGTGGCCTCTTCGACATCGTGGTTTCGCCAAACAACCTTTACAGAAGATATAACTTTGTTTCTTAGCATTTGTTCTTTCTTATCTATTATCTGAACAAGAATTTCTTCATATGCCAGATTCTTCTCTACTTGAATGGGCTCATAGGAAATCACGTGTTTATAGTCAGACTTGTACGGTCGTAGTACGAAAATGTGAAACACGTTGTGGATGTGTTCCAGTTCGGGTGGCAAAGCAACTTTGTATGCCACTTCTCCCACTCGCTTCAATATCTCGAATGGCCCTATGAACCTCGGACTCAATTTTCCTTTCTTTCCTAATCTGATCTTTCCTTCCAAGGAGATACCTTCTTCAAAACATAAAACTACCGACTTCAAAGTCTCTTGCCTCGACGATGCAAGTCGGCATTTCTTTGGCATGATCTTGAGTCGCTACCAATTTTCCCCTTATTGTTGCTACCACGTCGGTACCGCTTTGGACTAATTTTGGTCCCAAAAGTCATCGTTCTCTGACTTCATCCCAACATAATGGCGTCCTGTACTTTCTCCCGTAAAGAGCTTCATATGGCGGCATACCGATACTCGCATGATAGCTATTATTGTAAGCTTAATTCTACTAATGGTAAATGGTCGTCCCAATTCCCCTTGAAGTCCATCACGCAAGCTCTCAAAGATGTCCTCCAACGCTTGTATGGTTTGTTCACTCGCCGCGTCGCTTTGAGGGTGATAAGCGATTTAATCTCAATTGAGTTCCCATTCGCTCTCGCAAACTTTTATAGAATTTTGACGTGAAACGCGGATCTCGATCGGAGACAATCGACACCGGCACTCCATGTCGCGATACGATTTCCTTTACATACAAATTTCCTAACCGGCTCAAATTGAATCGAATCTTGATGGGTAGAAAATGAGTCGCCTTTGTTATTCGGTCCACAATAACCCAAATGGCATCATAACCCTTCTGTGTAACCTAAGTCCAACCACGAAAGTCCATCGTAATGTGCTCCCATTTCCATTCGGGTATTTCCAAATGTTGAAGTAGTCCACTTGGCCTCCGTGTTCCGCTTTGACTCTTTGACAAGTAAGACATCCGCTAACACACTCTCTGACTTCTCTTTTCAAATTAGGCCACCAAAAATGGTGTCAAGATCCCACATTTTTTGTGCCTCCCGGATGTACCTTCATTAGATTTCTCTCTCTCCTTCGATTACAAATGCACCCATACTCTAACCCTCAAACCTCAATATACCATCCTTATCTACTTTGAACCTTTCTTCCTTATCTTCTATTATTCTCTTTTTATCTTTTCACATTCTTCATCTTTCTCTTGTGCTTCCTTTATTCTATCCAATAACGCTTCAGTGAGCTCTCATCATGAGTAATTTTCTTCCGCTTCTTTTGGTTCCTCCACCTCTAATTTCCAACTTTTCCATTTCTCTTATTAATTCCTCTTGAGTTGTCAATTTGAATAACTTCTCCTTCCTTTTCTACTCAAAGCGCTTGGCCACAACGCTTGCTTTTCCCGGTGATAAAGAATTTCGTAGTCGAAATCCTTGATTAATTCCAACCACCTTCTTTGTCGCATGTTCAACTCCTTCTGTGTGAAGATATATTTCAGACTCTTGTGATCCGTATATATCTCACATTTTTCTCCATACAAATAGTGCCTCCAAATCTTCAATGCAAAGACTACCGCCGCTAACTCCAAGTCATGGGTAGGGTATCATTTTTTGAAATCTTTCAACTGTCGTGAGGCATATGCAATGACCTTTCCATGTTGCATTAACACACAACCAATTCCTCTATGCGATGCATCACTATACACCACAAATCCTCCCGTATCATCTGGTAATGATAATACAGGCGCCTCACTCAACCTCCTCTTCAATTCTTTGAAACTCTCCTCGTATTTGTCCGACCATACAAACTTTTCTGTCTTCCTCGTTAGATTGGTCAGCGGGGTTGCTATCTTAGAAAAATCTTGGATAAATCTTCGATAGTACCCGGCTAAACCTAAGAAACTCCTAACTTCATCATGCCTTCTTCTACTGCTCCTCCCATTTACCGCTTCCACCTTTGCAGGATCCACGGAAATTCCATTTTGATCTACCACGTGTCCTAGAAATTTAACCCTTTCCATCCAAAATTCACATTTTAAAAATTTAGCGTACATCTTTTCCCTTCTCAATGCTTCCAATACCATCTTCGTGTGTTCTACGTGTTCTTCCTTCATCTTTGAATAAATCAAAATGTCATCGATAAATACTACTACGAACTTATCTAAGTATGGCTTGAAAACCCGCTTCATCAAGTCCATGAATGTCACGAGCATTGGTTAACCCAAATGACATCACTAGAAATTGTGAATGTCCGTAGCGAGTTTGAACGCCATCTTTGGTATGTCCTCCTCTCTCGCTTTTTCAACCGATGATAACCCGCTCAGAATCTATCTTGAAAAACACTTCGCTCCCCTTCAGCTTGATCGAAAAGGTCGCTTATCCTTGGCAATGGATATCTATTCTTAATTGTCACCTTGCTTCAACTCCCGATAATCGATACAGAGCCTCATTGATCCATCCTTTTTCTTTATAAACAACACTGGTGCTCCCCAAAGAGACACACTTGGCCGAATGTAACCCTTATCTAGTAAATCTTGCAATTGAATCATCAATTCTTTCATTTCTACTGGCGCCATTCGATATGGGGCTTTCAAAATTGGTGCGGTTCCCAGTGCTAAGTCTATTATGAATTCAATTTCTCTGTCTGGCGGAAGGCCATGCAGTTCATTTGGAAACACGTCTTGGAAATCTTTTACCACTAATATATCTTTCATTTCTATTCTCTTTTGATGAATGTCCACTATATAGGCTAAATAACCTACACATCCTTTCTTTAACAATTTCTTGGCCTGCATCATCGTAAGGCAACACGATTGCTTGAGCGATGAGCTACCGTAAAACACTACCTTAGACCGATTTGAGGTCTGAAGGTTCACACTCTTCTTCTGACAATCGATTATCGCAGCGTGGCCGGATAACCAATCCATTCCTAATATCACATCAAACTCTCCCAGTTTAATCGGAATTAAGTCTACGTTTAGTTCGTGACCTCTAATGTTTGCACAACAGTTTCGGTAAACAAACTCTATGGGAATTACTTCCTTATTCGCAATCTCTACGTTCAATGAGTTTTCTAAATGTTCAGGAGGCATGTTTAGTCAATTAGTAAATTCTTCAGACACAAAGGAATAGGTAGCACCCGAATCAAATAATACATAGGAATTTATATTATTAATTGGGAGAATACCTGACACCACGTCCCTTGCAGTCACTGCGTCTTGGACAGTCATGTTAAATGTTCGGGTAGTCGGTTGGTTGGATTGAGTTGGTCCGCCGATCATCGCCTTCTTGCCCCTCCTCGCTGGCCGCTTCCTCCGTTGTTCCCTTTCTTTGGGCAATCCTTGATTTGATGCTTAGTTGAGCCACACGAGAAACATCCTCTCTTCTTTCGCTTTGGGCGCTTGGGTGAAATGTGCCCTTCTTGGCATAGCTTGTAGCAGACGTCGCGCTTCTTCCAAAGATTCCCATGATGGTTTTTCCCACATTTCGAGCAAGCTTCACTTCTTTTCTTAAATCCTCCTTGATAACTTCCTCGATCGTTGATGTTTCGTTGGTTGGTGTTGTTGTTGTTGTTGCGCTTATCCCATTTCCTCTTTCCCAAATAACTTCCACCACCGCTACTCCTCCACGAGTTTCTCCCCAAAGATTCTTGTTCTTCTTCTCCTTGTTGTATTGGCTCAATGCCTCGCTACCTCCCTCAAGTAATTATCGCCTTTCTCCAATAATGTGGCTAACGAGTCGATTTGAAGGACCGACACCTTGTTGAACAACCAAGGTTTTAGTCCAAGTTCAAGCGCCGAGATTTCCTTTCTTCAAAGGTCTCACTTGATGTGTTGCGAATCGTATGCGAGTTCATTAAACTTGGCACGATATCGTGCCACCGCTCATCTCCCTTGTTTTAGTTCTAGAAACTTTACCTCCATCCTATTCTTCATGCTCTTCGAAGTAATTCTCGAGGAACAAAGTCTTAAATCTTTCCTGTGTTATAGTCCCTTCTCCCGCTCTCTCGCTGATTTGTTTCCCACCAAAGAGTTTGCTTCACCCTTATCATATATGTAGCGAACACGGTTTTCCTCGTCTTCACCACACACGAGCAATGGCAAAGGCTTTCTCCATTTCCTTGATCCACGCTTGTGCTTACGATAGGATCTAGAGTACCTATGAATTCGGAGGTCCTACACTCTTGAAGTCCTTGAAGTTTGCAGAACCGAACTACTTGGGGAACGGTGGTACTTGTTCATTTCTTCCCCAAGAGCCTCCCCCCTAACAAATCTACAAGCCTCTGAATGGGATCTACTTGTCCTCTCTCATCATTAACCGACTCTTCCGGTGCAGTTAATCTACGTCTGGGCGGCATTTTCCTACATCATAACACTTCCATTTTTATTATCTAATTATATTACTTAAACAATTCTCCATAAAAGGAATAATATTTCAGAATACATTTCAGAACAAGATCATTTATATTCATATGCCAAATTGTTACATTACATGATTATCTCCAGCATACTTCTATAAATGACACAACTTATCCCCTAATATCACAAAAGATGGGGACAACCATTAACATACTACCCCTCTAACATAACTCAAAAGTTTGGGGTATACGACATCTCATATTCTACATAAAGATCACAACAATAGATAATACACTACACAACGAACTACAACTAATAACTTTTAACGCCTAGACTTAATCTATCATTCTGCTGGCCCCACGCCTCTGGTACTCCTCCGAGTAATGTGCACCACCACATCTCTACTTATGGTGTGCCGTGTCCGTCTCGCTCTCCTGTCGTAGTGGTTTACCCCATCAATCAGGCCCCTTCCATGGCCGCATGCAATGCATAGCTCATCCTATTCATCTTCCTCCTTTTCCACCTCACTTCATCTTCTAGATCGTTAGCCCTATCATTGGCCCCTTTCCACTTTTCTTCTAAATGGATCTTATCCATTACTTCCATCCTTAATCGAAAAGCGGATAGCTTCCTTCCCCGTCCCCTCGCTCAACTCCCTCTCGCTCCATCTCTTCCAACTTCCCCGCCAGCTTCTACATTCCTAGCCACCGCCAGTGAAACAAAGCCCCCATCCTCGATTCCCGCCTCCTTACGGTGAGCAATCTCTACTTCCATCTCCCCGCATCACTAACTTTCTCTCGTGGTCTTCGCCCTTCATCTTTTGGAATTCGGACTCTCTGCTTTGGCCTCACCTCTAACTCGTCAACTCGCACCCTAACTCTAAAATCGCCTCCTCATACTCCCCCAACATCCTATCCTCAAAAGTAGCCTCGCTTGAGTCCCCCATGGGCTCATCCACCATACGCCCCTCTTCCGGATCGACTCTTCTTGGTATCGGCTCTATCTCCTCTTCCTCGTCATCATCATCGATAGAACTACAAATGATATAGGCTCTGCTATCAATGGTGCCTCATATACCACGTGTATGTCACGCGCTCCTCTTCTACTACTCGGCTAGGTCCTCCCATGTCACCATCCCACAATCACCGATACAAGACAAAAACAACCAACAACCCATTAGAATCATAAGTTCATCAGATAGAATGAAGTTATATTCGAACACGCTAAGTCCATCTCTATGAAAACTCTATATATGAGTTTATCCCTTTCTATCTTCGAGTTCTCCTACGTTATAATCTAAGGGCTCTCGCTCCCTAAGGTTTATAACTATGGCTCGATATTAACTCGTGACGACGCCCCAAAATTTCGTACACTCATATCTCGAATTTCGGTGCATCACGCTACTACTACTTAATATCTTACAAAATCATTAACAATGGAAATAATAGAATAATTTACATTGATGTAATATAAATATTCACGTCCCAAGGTACCGTAACCATTACTACAACAATTCTGTGATTAGCTTAACATAGCTTAATCATTCTTGAATACATCATAATAATCATAACAATAATAATAATACTTCTAGTCTTAAGGACTAAGTTATTCTGCCGCCTTGCCCTTTCCCTTGTCCTTTCCTGAAATACCGCCTTGCTTCCTCTTTAACTCAGTAATGTTTTAGGAAGCAAGAATGAGCAACAAGTTTGCCCAGCAAGCAATATAGCTAGAAGAACAAGCAGTTATAGCATTTGAATCTTTCAAGGGTATAATAATAATTGATAGTTTAAGGATATCAAGAATATCAAGAGTATTCAATAGGTGTCTCTATGGACTGAAGGATATCAACAAAATTTTAGGATTTATTCATTTCGAGGTTCAACATAATTGAGTAATCGAAAGAATACTAAGGACCAAGAACTCTTACTAGAATTAACAAAGATTATATCAGAATCCAATATGAACGAGTACAACAAGTGATCACCTAAAGTACCATGTTATGCATAACATTTAATCATACTATGTATGCACGCTTCGGTTCCCAGATAATATATAATTTCCCTCTACGAGAGGGTTGTTCATCTCAAGAGATTTACGATAGTCCGCACTAAATCAATCGGCTTGGATAGCTCTTTAACTCATAATAATAGTCTAGTCAATCAAGGGCTTAGATAGCTTTTTCATCATGCATTTAGGAATGATAAGTCCAATGCTTACCACAACGCCAAGGTATACAAGTGATTTTCTAATAGAAGCGGATATTTGCTTGATAAAATATGATTGATATGACAACAATTCAACGTATAAAGTGTGTGAATTTAAGGAACTTGAAACACAATAATAATAGTGTTCGGATACTTGCTCAATGTAAATTTGAGTGAGGTTAGGGATAGGAACTTGCCCAACAATAACAATAAGTTAGGGATAGAAAACTTGCATGATATAAGTAACAAGTTTTTAGGATAGAACTTGCCCAACAATAACAATAAGTTAGGGATAGAAAACTTGCATGATATAAGTAACAAGTTTTTAGGGATAGGAACTTGCCCAACAATAACAATAAGTTAGGGATAGAAAATTTGCATGATATAAGTAACAAGTTTTTAGGATAGAAACTTGCCTTTAGCGTTGATTACTACTAATAGCGAAAATCACCTCAACGAACTATGTCTCATCCTATTCATATAAGTACATGTATTTATTAGCCAAACACACTTGATATATATCAATAACATGTACACATAACACATTTTTCTTTCTATCTCATTGCACTCCATCAAAACTCATAATCAGATACTAACATGCTCATACTATTGACCACCGCTAGCTTATTCATAATCATTCTTCCTCAAGTTCTAAGAGGTTCATTGCTTTAAGTAGACCATAACGCCTATTAATCCCAATCGACCTTTTTCTACGCATGTTTGCAAACATTAGATTTATTTTCCCGGTTGGTAAAACTCTCTACTTAGAACTTATTCGTACTAATAGTTTACAACAATATATGAGTATTTATTAATCCATCCTTATATCAAGTTATGATGTCGTCTCCGAGTCCCGGACATCTCGCCATGTCCGAAGATATTATGACTTGTCCGAAGACAACATGCTTCGTCCGAAGAGATCGCGCTTTGTCCGAAGACATCACGCTCTGTCCGAAGACATCACGCTTTGTCCGAAGACATCACGCTTTGTCCGAAGACATCACGCTTTGTCCGAAGACAGCTCCTTCAGAGACTTCTTGCCTACACTATTTCGACAAAGTTTAAGTTCGCTTCAAGTTAATTTCAGAAGACTTTACTATATGCATACAACCTAAGGGAATTTCTTAATGCATGGTCTAACATGACCGAACCCATCATTGGTTCTTGGCACGGCAAAATGCACCCCATGGATTTCGTAAGCGGTGAACATGCTCTCTTTTTGCGAGTGGTCACAACTTGATTCCGCATAATTTTAACGTATTCATGCACGAAGGTAAACTTTCTAAACACCCTATATCATGCTAATTCATCATACTTGACCTATTAATCAAAAAACGAGAATCAACAAGACTCAAGTTAAGAACGGAGTTGAAATTATACCTTCTCGAGCTTTAACCTTGATATCTCACACAATCGATTTGGTAATGCTTAAAGAACTAAGAATTCTTTACTAAGATTTCTCCAACACTCTTATCACTAAAACCGACGCCTCGGTGGCTTGTATTTAAAGAGAAAACATGGACTAGACACTTTCTTTACCCAATGTTGGGATTCATGGTGCAATAGAAATGAACAATGGTTACTTAAGGAGTTGTTCAACCACTCCATACCAACCCACTTAGCTAGCCCATGCATGCCTAGGATTAGCAACTTGAAGTTCATATGTAAAGAGAGTTTAGGCTATCGTTTCTTTGTACTTGGTGACCCTAATTTGGGGACAAGAGAGTAGATCTCGAGACATGTACAAGGGGCTAGTCGGTCAGCCCACCGCCCCACGCCACATTTTAATTTAACCAATACCTTGTACTCTCGCTTAACTATTTGGTTTGATTCCTAATTGATTCTAAATATCCCAAGTTTATTGGGCTAACTCAAAAGTCCATCAATTAACTTATCAATAGACTCCCAATTTATTATTTGGACTTTAAACATGCAAATACTTAATCATCCTTCACTAAGTCCATCCTTGTCTCACACAAGACATTTCATGAACCTATCATAATTCTCCACATCCTAGCAATCATTAAGAGTTCAATTTTAATACAATTGAGTTACTCCCCTCATGCTATGTAAGCATTTATAAAATAAATAATTCACCGGCTCTATTTAATAATAATATTAAATCATAAAATTTACGGGTATTACAGTCATCAAAGCGGTGACAACAAACGTGGAGGGAATCAACATGCCAGAAATGGTAACTACTTCGGTGGTAATCATGGTCAAGACAATAAAAGTGGACATTTCAAGAAGAGGAGATTTAACAATGATGGAAAGACGTCAGCATCAACACCCGTTGTTAAGGAAGAAGAACGACCACCTATCATATGCTTCAAATGCGGAGGGGAGGGACATATCAGTCCAAACTGTGCGCAGCAGTCCAAAACATGTTATAATTGTGAAAGAAAAGGTCACCCAGCTCGATTTTGTCATTCAGGGAACCCAAGTCCAGCTGGGATGGAGGCACCAAAGGTCGTTCCAGAAAAGTCAAAACCATTAGTTCAAGGGAGAGCGTTTGTCGTAACCTCCCAGAAAGCAAGGAACCCGAACGAGGTCATCACGGTAAGCTTATCATAAACTCTAAATAAAGTCTATACCTTATTTGATAATTGGTTCTACCCATTCTTTTATTTCTCCTACTTGCGCTCAACGTTTAAATTTGACTCAGGAGAAATTAGACTTTGACTTATCTATTAAAACTACGTTGGGAGAAACCTTCATTACATCCACTGTTTATAAGTCTTTTTTTGGTTCAAATTGGTACCCTCACATTACCTGTCGATCTTATTTCATTGAAAATTCTTGCATTTGACGTAATTCTAGGGATTGATTGGTTAACTACTCATCATGCAAAAATTAATTATTTTCGTACGGTTATTTGCTTTTATATTCCTAACCAACCTATTATACGAATTCAAACAACCAAACCATTAAAATCAATCACTATCATCTAAAGCCATAAAGCTATTCATTTATTGAAAAACGAATGTCAAGCTTTCTTAGCTCATGTCATGGATTTAAATAAAAATATGTCAGTTTTGAATGATATTTCTATTGTTAATAAATTTTCTGACGTACTCCCTGAAGAACTTCCTGGCCTACCCCTAGAGCGTGAAATTGAATTTTGTATCGACCTTGAACCCGGTACAAAACCCATTTCCAAATCCCCATATCGAATTACTCCTATTGAACTTCAGGAGTTAAAGACCCAACTGTAGAAATTGTTAGACATCGGTTTCATTCGTCCTAGTACGTCTCCTTGGGGTGCTCCTGTTCTATTCATAAAGAAGAAAGACGGGAGTATGTGACTTTGTATTGATTATCGGGAGTTAAACCATGTCACTGTCAAAAATAGATACCCGTTGCCTCGCATTGATGACTTGTTTAACTAGTTGCAAGGCGCCAAATTCTTTTCAAAGATTGATCTTCGTTCCGGATATCACTAATTGAAGATTAAAACCGATGACATTCCAAAGACAGCTTTCAGAACTCGGTACAGACATTATGAATTCCTAGTCATGTCTTTTGGATTGACTAATGCTCTGCTGCCTTTAAGGATATGATGAACCGATTATTCAAGGAATATTTAGATCACTTTGTAGTTGTCTTTATTGATGACATCCTCATTTACTCCAAAAGTCATGAAGATCATGAGCAACACTTGAGGCTGATACTCCAAAAGCTTCGCGAAAACAAGCTTTATGCCAAGTTGAAGAAATGGGAGTTCTATCTTGAAGAAGTAGCATTCCTTGGGCACGTAGTATCAATTCATATAATATTTGTTAACCCAAAAAAGATTGAAGCTATTCAAAGCTAGGAGAAACCTAAATCAGTGACCGAAGTACGTAGCTTTCTCGACTTAGCTGGTTATTATCAGAGATTCGTAAAAGGGTTTTCTCGAATCGCTACTCCATTAACTCAGCTGACTTGGAAAGATACAAAATTTGGTTGGAGCGAGGAATGTGAGAAGAGTTTTCAAGAACTCAAGAGGAGACTCATTTCAGTACCTGTTCTGACAATACCATTTGGCTCGGAGGGATTTGTCATCTATAGTGATGCTTTAGGCAAAGGGTTAGGATCTGTTCTCATGCAACATGGGAAAGTCATAGCTTATGCCTCTCGACAACTCAAAGAATATGAGAGGAATTATCTTACTCATGATCTAGAGTTGGCAGCTGTTGTCTTCGCACTTAAAATTTGGAGGCATTACTTATATGGGGAGAAAGTGGAAATCTATACAGATCATAAAAGCCTCGAATATTTTTTCACCCAAAAGGAACTCAACATGCGGCAACGATGTTGGCTCGAACTGTTGAAAGATTATGATCATACCATTCAATACCACCTTAGAAAAGCGAACGTGGTAGCTAACGCATTGAGTAGAAGATCATATGCAGATACGAGTGCGTTATTGTCTATGCAAAGGCCCATTTTGTATGACTTTCAAAGGATGGAGATAGAGTTAAAGACTCCAGGGACCCACATGATGATGGAAAATATACGAGTTAAAGATGCTCAAGCCACAGACCTGGAGCTGATGCGTATGAGGAAGAAAGTACAAGAAGGTGCTATTTCAGAAGCAAGAATCGATGAAGAAGGAATACTTCGAGTCAACTCCAGACTTTGTGTTCCTAACGACCCTAATTTAAAGTATAAAATCATGATGGAGGCGCATAACACACCATTTGCAATCCATCCTGGGAGTACCAAAATGTATCGTGATCTTTGACATACATTTTGGTGGAGCAATATAAAGAGAGAGATAGCGGGGTTTATCTCAAGGTGTCTAACTTGTCAACGAGTCAAGGCAGAGCATCAAGTACCAAAAGGTCCATTGCAACCACTTAAAATTCCAGAATGGAAGTGGGAGTACATTACCATGGATTTCGTTACTGGTCTTCCCAAGGTTTCTCAAGGCATAGATGCAATTTGGGTAATTGTTAATAGATTGACCAAGTCTACTCATTTCTTACTTATACGAGAAACTTATATACTTGAATGTCTTGCTCGTATGTACATAAACGAGGTTGTAAGATTGCTTGGTATGCCAGTATCCATTGTTTCTGATCGAGACCCAAGATTCACTTCAAGATTTTAGGTTAGTTTACAAAAAGCTACGAGCACGGATTTACGATTTAGTTCTGCATATCATCCTCAAACGGACGGACAGTCAGAGAGGACTATTTAAACTCTTCTATTAAGACTCTATGTCATTGACTTCAAAGTAAGTTGGGACAAGTTCTTGCCATTGGTGGAATTCTCTTACAACAATAGTTATCAAGCAAGTATTGGCCTGACTCCATTTGAGGCGCTGTATGGAAGAAAGTGTCGTTCTCCAGTATGTTGGGATGAGGTGGGTGAAGCAACATTGTTGGGACTGGAGTTGGTACGTATGACTACATAAAAGATTCAAACGATCCGATAACGTATAAAAACCTCACAAGATCGACAAAAGAGTTATGCTGATCTTCATCGAAAGGACGTGAAATTCAATGTTGGAGAACATGTGTTGTTACGTGTTACTCCATGGAAGGGAGTTACGAGATTTGGAAAGAGCGGAAAGCTCAATCCTCGATTCATTGGCCCATTTTTAATCCTTGACCGAGTAGGAACTATGGCCTATAGACTCGTTTTACCGCCAAGTATGTCTCGTGTTCATAACATTTTTCACATATCTATATTACATAAATATATGGAAGACCCGAACCATATTATTGAGTTAGAACCAGACAAAATAGCGGAAGATTTAATGTATGGAGAGGTTCCTGTTAAAATCTTGGATAAAAAGGAACATATTCTACGCTCTAAGGTTATACCTCAAGTCAAAGTGTTGTGGAGAAACCACGATGTTGAGGAAATGACCTAGGAGTTAGAATCTGAAATGAAATCAAGGTATCCTCACCTCTTCGACATACCAGGTACGTACTCTAATTTCGAGGGCAAAATTTCATAAGAAGGGGAGGTTGTAAGACCCCAACATTTATGAATAAAGATGATTTTTTTTCTATAAATATCATTTTTGAATATTCTGGTGTGAATTTAATATAATGTTATAGTTGTGGGTAATATTTATAAATTTTTCAAAGTATGAAAGTTGTCATAAAATATTTGATTGGTTGAGGAATATTTGTTTTAACAGGGAATATTCGTATGACGACACAATCATTGGTATACCCCATAACGGAATTATTGTCGGTATAAGAAAATGACAGAAATATCTTTTTATAAAAATAACGGCGAACGTTTTACCGTTAACTATTGAAATACCCGGTGATAAAAGTATAGTAATACGCATGGTTGCATAGTAGCACACGGTATTGATTATTGATGCTTACGTGAGAAGTCACTCAGTTTTATTCAATTATTTCTACAGTAATTGTTGCATAGTATCTCACGTTATTTGATTCAATTATTGTCAATATTTTATATATTATTAAATCAATAATTAAGAAGACAGAGTTATTTATATTATTATTTACAATATTGACGATGTCTAGAAAGTTCTATCGAGGAGAGGTTTGGTCACCTAATTGCGTGCCAATAGGGAGTAATCCTTATCGGAAAGCCCCCTCTTTCTTGAGAACGATCTGGTTGTTAAATATTGCGAGTTATAATAATTATGATAAATGTTGTTAAAAATTTTGAGGGGATTTTTATGAAGTATTTGTTGTAAATTTTGCTCATTATTTATGGACCCCTATTTACCCATTTTTCAAATAATCTAGTAGGAGGTTATATATATATATATATATATATATATATATATATATATATATATATATATATATATATTTTAACATGTGTGTGTGTGTAGTGTGTGTGTGTGAGTGGAAAGAAATAAAGTGGTGGTGGTGGGATATATGGTACTGATATGTTTATATATATATATATATATATATATATATATATATATATATATATATGACTTTGGTGGAATAGTATAAAATGGGGGAGAATGGTTTGCCCAGGAGAAGAGGTTATATTATTATTATTATTATATATTATAATGAGTTTTGTTTTATATGAAAAATAGAATATATTATATTTTATTGAATATTATATTTATAATTTGAAAAACCAAACGTCTAAGTTTTTTTTCTCTACTCGTGATGCGTTCGTCCGAAAACATTACTGTACAGTCCGTGAAAAACTTTTCCAAATAGTATCCTTCCATTCTCCTATAAATAGGATGCTTAGTAAGAATTGAAAATCATACTAGAATCAGAGAATTTTTCTTCTATAATATTGAACATATTTCTTTTGAGTTTTAGAAAGCTTTGAGCGTAGAAAATAGTGAAAGTTTTCTTCAAGAATATCCCCGCTATACCAGTTAGAATACTCTTCTTTTCAAGGTAAGGGATGTTATTTTTTGTTCAATATTCATATGAAATAATATTTACTTCCATACTCTGTAGTATGTAAGTAATATTATTTCGTTTCAGATTTCGAATTCTATACTCATTTTGTTAAAGTTTTAGCTTCTATACTCCATGAAATTAGTATAATATCTTTGATATTTGCGCTTCATCCAATATCTTTTCATGGAAATAATTATTCTAAGCATTCTTGATAAGTTTTGACTTTTTCACGCTGGAGTACTATTCACAGGTTTACTATTCCCGAAGTACTATTCACGAGGTACTATTAACTCGGGTACTATTAACCCAGGGTACTATTTATGACAAAAATTGATTTCTTTTCGATCCAAATCATTTTTGATACAATATTATTCTTGAATTTTACTCCACAAAGTAGTATCATGTTGACAATTTAGACATTATTGAATTATGGATAAATTAAATTATAAATCTTTAAAAATTTATCCTTTACTTTCTTTTAATTGAATTCTTATATCATTGTCATCATCCTCATGCTTATATTATTATGAAAGTCATCTTTGGCCGTAGTGCATAGATGGACTTGGTATGATTATGACCAGGGATTATTCGGTATAATCATGACTGTAATGTTACAAAAGATGTGGTAAAAGTCCTCATTGGCCCGTAGTACATTGATGGACAGTTGTTGGCATGATCATGACCATTGATGAAAATATGAATATCCTTAGCCTGTAGTGCATGGATAATTTGTGGTCGTGATACTAATGAATATTCTTGGCCGTAGTGCAGGGGTGATTCGATGATGTGAATTATTTATTAAGCTGAGTCTCAGCAATAAAATTTATGATAAATTCTTTTAAATCATAGAAGATAGTAAATTCCATGCTCTACTTGACTCTTCTAATGGATTGCTTGTTCCACTACAGTTAAACTTGATGTCTATTGTATTTTATCAGTTTAACACTGTTGAAGGCTAACGATAATTTATTCTGCATTATATTAGTCATAATATTTCTTATTGGGCTAGTTGAGCTCACCCTTTACTTTCATTGTTCTCTTCAGGAAATGAGAATATAGCTGGGACTTGTCAGGGAACGGAGTGACGGTCCAGATGTTTGCATTAGTAGTTCTCACTATTTTGTGAAAATGTGATAATAAATGTATTGAGGACTTATTTTGAGTTTGAATATTGTCTAGAAGACAATATTTGTATTAAAACTAATAGCTCATGTTGTATATTTAAGTTTGTATTTGTATTCTGTACCATATATTTGGCGACTCAAAATGGGTGATGTATACCTATTTTGGGGGCATCACATTTGTAGTGATGTACGTGTTAATATATATTTTGGAGACTTTGTGTGGATGATTCGTTTCAGTTAACATGTACATATTAGAACCCATTTGTGTTAATATTTTATCGTATGTGTTGTGACATAATATTTTTGTTAGAATATACCATAGGGTATACTTGAGCTATAACCACCTGTGGGGGTACCACAGGCATGTCCTCTTGGCACCGAGGCATGACACCTTGCGTGGCGGTGTGATCAGTCCACGATGTCTCCGTTTTGTGCTCCGATGGGAGTTGACCATTTGGTGTTTTGTTATAGGAGGCGTATGGGTTGACCCTAGTTTTCTGTTCTATTCTGCGAAGTGGTGATGTTTGTGCCAAACACGCCTTTCGATTTTGCATGCATCTGGATTGCGCAGTCCGATGTGTGATTGCCTGTGTGACATTATTTTGATTGCCACTTGCCTGTGTGGCAAGTTATATTACTACTTATTTTAAGCTCGGTATGAAATAACACCTAGCCATTTGATTTAGCCTATCATTTTGTTGCGTTATTTTTGTTCGTACAGTTCAGTTTATTTAATTGTGTTAGTTATTTCGTTTCATCATTCTTTTATTCTATATCTGTACTGGGCATTTGGCTCATGCTGTATTTTTTCTTTCGGTAGGTAATCAGGGGAATCAATGGCAAGTGTGACGAGAGCTTCCTTCATTCCAATGGTTTAGAGATATTCTTTTTAGGCTTGATATGTCAGTTTATTTGAAATTGTAATAATTACCTTAGATTATGGTTTAAGCTAGTGTGACATTTATTATAGTTTGTCTTGTGATATTTAATCATTATGAGACCATTCTTTTGTGGCATAGAGCTTTCATTTTGTTTTGTTATGTTTTGTACGTAACCTCCCTTTCTATTTCGGAAAAGGGGTGTTAAAGAGTTGGTATCAAAGCTTAGGTTCTTTCTTGTAGAAAACCTATTTAGGTTTGACCTGTGAGTTATGGGTAGACTTCTGGGTTAGGTTTTTGTTCTAATTGATTTATGTTCAGCTATCATATCAGCTATATTCGAATCTGTCTCTAATCTGCTTTGTTATCTATTCGTTGATCTCTTTGTTAGATGGCACGTAGATACACTAGAGTTACTGGGAGGCGAGGCAACAATAGGGGAAGAGGTCTGTCGACGTCGGAATTTTTATTGTCCCTTTTCTGATCTTGTTTTTTGTGTTCTCATGTTAGGTGAGATTTGTTTGAAAAAACAAGTTGTGAAAAGGTCCGACATTTATATGTAGACAATTTGACTATAAGAGTCGCCAGTTGGTTTTTTAAATGGTTGTACCAACACAATCGAAAAAAAGTTTGCACATTGACCCAGTGATGTGACACTGCTAAACGGGTCTGTGAAACCGAGATTTATTAGGGTCCAGGGGCTTGCTTATGCGGAGGGAAGGTGTTAGGCACCCCCCGACATCCGTGTTACCGCCAGTTTTCAATTAAACTGTTATATGAATGCGCGTGTGGGTGTGGGTCAATGTGCAGTTATTTGGAAGTAGCACTATGCCTTGTTCGCACCTATATACACAGGGTTTGAATTTTATATAAAATTCAGTTTTAAACAAGATATAGCAATAAGGTTTTATAAAAGAGGTTTTTCAAACCCTGTGCTTAATAGTAATTGAGGCCTTTGATACTTCCATTTTATTAAATGTTCGGCTTGATTACTTTTATTTTCGAGATGCGAAGCATCTTCGAGAAAATAATATATAAGCGATCTTTAACTCCTCATGGGCATGAAAGCCATCTAAGGAAATTCAAACACCGTGAATAATTTACAAGCTGCTCACAGCTGAAAATGTCCATCACGGGAATCGAATCTAGATTTAGTAGACTGAATTTGTGATCACATGATTCCAATGCTCACATGATGCCGCAATTTATATGAAAGCAGTAAGCAGTTATATATATATATATAAGTTGTAAATATATATATACAGACACGATCAACCACCACGAAGCACCTCCATGGGGGATCGGAAATGTAAATATTTAAAAGCGATAAATATATATATAGAGACATGATCAACCACCATGAAGCACCTCCATGGGGGATCAGAAATGTAAATAAAGCAATAAATACGATCAACTGCCACGAAGTAAACTCTAGGCGGGACTAAATGTAAATAAAACAGTAAAAACGATCAACCGCCACAAAGTAAACTCCAGGCCAGGCAGAAATATATATATATATATATATATATATATATATATATATATATATATATATAAATCAAGAAAGTCTCCTACGTAAAATCTGTGCTCATCGAATGAGTTCGACAACAGTTCATATATATATAAATAAATAAAAGCCACGGACCGAAGTCCGGGCATGCACATGCAACACGACTCTTAATGTGAAGAACAGTGTGTGCAAAGATGAAGAGAAAGGCTTTAAAGTGTGTAAGAAGGCTTACAGTGGACTGCCAAAGAGGACTTCTATTACTTTAAACGGATGAAAACTTGGCTCCTGCCGGTAAAAATATGACTGAATATAAGCTCACAAGTGTTTAAAATGAGAAAGCACTCAGTTTAGGGTGTGTACAGAACAAATTGGACAGGGCTTTCTCGTCGTTTTCTCTTGAAATATGGCCACCCCAATCTCTATATTTATAGAGCTAGGAGCCGTAGGTGTACCTGCGGCAGTCGCAGACGCACCTGCGGCTGCTCGGGGTGCCTCGGGCATCGCGGGTCCCGTCGTCTCGAAGTACGTGCATGCATGTAACATGATGTCCGCTTGAACGTGCAGAACTTCAATCCGAGCCTCCGATTGAGGTGTATAAGACCTTTTATGGAGTGCAGTTTTCGAGAGCTATGCCATGACATGGGATTAGAGGTTGTCAGAAGTTAGGAAGATGGGACCATGCCCTTGATCTTCAAGCTTCAAATTCTATCCGGTATGCTGCCTTGCGTAGTAGTTGTGACGCCCCCAAAACAGGTATACATCACCCATCTTGGGTCGCCAGATACATGGTATAGAAACTCAACTATAAACATAATTATACAACTGTCGTGCAAAATATACGACAAAATATAGCTGAGAGTTTAAACAAGAATATTGCCTTCTAGACAATATCCACACTCAGTGGAGTCCTCGTTACATTTATTGTCACATTATTTTATAGAATAGTGAGGACTACTAAAGCCACTTATCCTGGACCATCACTCCATTTCCGACTCATCCCAAATTATATTCTCATTTCACGAAGAGAATAAAGAAAAGAAAGGGTGAGCTCAACTAGCCCAGTAAGAAATATTATGACTAAGATAATGCAGAATAAATTATCCTTAGCCGTCAATAGTATAACAACTGATAGAATATAATAGACAACAAGTTTTCGAATAACAACTGCAACGGAATAAGCAATCCATTAGAAGAGTCAAGTAGAGCATAAAATCTACTATCTTCTATGATTTAAAAAGCTTTTCATCAACTTTATCGCTGAGACTCAGCTTAATAAATAAAATTGAATCATCCCTGCATCACGACCAAGGATATTTATGTAATCATCAATGGTCATGATTATACCAAATAATCCCTGGTCATAATCATATCAACAACTGTCGATCAATGAACTATAGGCCAATGAGGACTTTCACCACATCATTCGTCACATTACGGTCATGATTATACCGAATAATCCCTGGTCATATTCATACCAAGTCCATCTATGTACGTAAGCCAAAGATGACTTTCATCACAGTATAAGCATGAGGTTGATTACATTGACATAATAGTTCAATAAAACAAGTTCAAGGATAAATTTTAAAGATTTATAATTTAATTTATCCAGAAATCAATAACGTCCAAATTGTCAACATGATACTGCTTTATAGAGTAAAATCCAAGAATAATATTCATGTACCAAAAATAATTTGGACAGAAAAGAAATATATTTTTTGGGTGAATAGTACCCCGTGAATAGTACTTTGGGAATAGTACCCCAACACGAAAAGGGTCTCGAATACCCGAGTGAATGATAATAGAGTGAATAGTAATCAGGTGAATAGTAATCCATGAATAGTAACTCGTGAATAGTACTCCGGCCCAAAAAGTACCCCGAATACCCAAGTGAATAATACCAGAGTGAATAGTAATTGGGTGAATAGTAACCCGTGAATAGTAACTCGTAAAAAAAATACCAAAGAAAATGATATTCCATGAAGAGTACAAAAGAAATGATATCTCAGACGAGAATAATAGAATATACGAAACTATAAATGGATTTTCACCTGCCATGCGGTAATCCACGTAAACAGATCATTTCCATAATTTAATAAGGAATAAATACAAAGGATCATTTACCGTGCATGTTGTAATCCACATAGACAGGTTATTCCAACAGAATAATAAAGAATGGAATAATAAAAGAATTCACCATGCATGCGATAGACCGCACAAATAAGTTATTCCCAACAGAATAATAAAGAATAGAACCAGGTCATGCGTAATCTGCACAGACAGGATATTCCAACAGAATAATAAAGAATGGAACTAGGTCATGCGTAATCCACACAGATAGGATATTCCAACAGAATAATAAAGAACGGAATAACAACAGAATTCACCAAACATGCGATAGACCGCACAGACAGGTTATTCCAACAGAATAATATAGAATGGAATAACAAAAGAATTTCACCATGTATGCGGTACTTCGCATAGACAGGTTATTGCAACATAATAATAAAGAATGGAATAACAATAGCTCTCTTCATGAATACGAAAGAATAATACCCCTTACCTTAGAAGAAACTGGATACTGGAATAGTGAGGTAGCAGAATTTTCTTCTTCTTTCTCTCTATAATTTCTCTCTATAATAATTGCTCTATAGCTTTAGTGAATTAGTGAGAATGAAGGAGGAATGAGCTTCTATTTATAGGGAAATATAGTTTCGATAATTGCACGTTTTGGGTCTCAAAATATTACAGTACAATACCTTCATCTTTTCTTTCATTTTTAATTTAGTCCTGCAAGTATTATCAAACTTGCACCACCTCCCCTAATAGTAAATCATGTGAATTAATAATATAATCATGTGACTCAATAGTATAATCATGTGAAAAAACTAATTACAGTATAGTACCTTCATCTATACCTTCATTTTTAATTTAGTCATGCAAGTATTATCAATCTTGCACCACCTCCCCTAATAGTACATTCATGTGAATCAATAGTACACACATGTGAACAAATATTTATAAGCATGTGAATTAATAGCAATTAATTTCTCATTTATCTAATTAATTACCCGATTGGTCAATATAACCTCCAAACATCAATTATTATCGGAATAGATGTCGATTTCCATAAACACTAATAATCCCAACACAATGGAACTATCAATTTCATCTTTAATCAACATGAACTTATTCATCTTTAATATTATAACTCACAATATTTAACAACCAGGCCGTTCCCAGGAAAGAGGGGGCTTTCCGATAAGGATTTCTCCTTATTGGCGCATAATTAGGTGACCAAACCTCTCCTTGACAGAACTTCTAAACATTGTCAATATTGCAAATAATAATATGAATAACTTTGTCGTCTCAATTATTGATTTAATAATATAAAATATTATGCATATGATACTATGACAATAATTGAATCTATAATATGAGAGATATGATGCAACAATTACTGTAGCAATAATTGAGTATAACCGAGTGACTTCTCACGTAAAGCATCAATAATCAATACAGGTGTGCTACTACGCAACCACGCCATTCATCGTACTTTTACCACCGGTAGTTCAATAGTTTAATCGTAAAACTTTTACCGTATTTTTAAAAATATTTCAGTCATTTTCTTACTACGACAGTACCTCCGTTGATTGTGCCGTCGTATGAATATTTCCTGTTAAAACAAATATTCCCCGACCAATCGAATATTCCCCGACACAACAAATATTCTATATCAAATTGCTTACTTTGAAAAATTTTCACATATCACCCTTAACTTTAACCTTTTATCAATTTAACCATTTACTAAATAGAATAATTATAAGAAAATTGAATACTTTCATTTCATAAAATTCGGGGTCTCACAGTAGTCACTCAGGATTGGAACTCCTTGGTTCTTGTGGGACATTTCTGTGTAGAATGTATGTTGAACTATTGTTGAGACGACGCAATGTGGGATCGAGGTAGCAAAATGACGATGTTGCCCCTCACCAGGGTTATCTCCGGTTTGGGCTAATAAAGTAGTCGTTGCTCAGGTTTATCTCTGAGATTGGGCTGCTGCAAGTACTGGACGTACTTAGTATTGTCTCTGAGGTGTGTCTGACCTCCCGGGGTTATCTCTGAGTTTGGAGATGAGTGCCTTGGTGTGAGTCCTGAGGTTGAAGCTGACTACATAGGTTGAAACGAGCATCTCCGGGGTTATCTCCGAAACTGCAACTGCACTCCTTGGGGTTATCTCCAAGGTTGACATTGTCTTTTCCGGTGTTGGTTTCGGGACTGAGACTGAATATCTCGGGGTTATCTCCGAGATGAAACGACTTTCTCCGGTGTGATTTCCAGTATTGGAACTACATGCCTCGGGGTTATCTCCGAGGTTGAAACTGAAACTTCCAGTGTTATTTCCGTGAATGAGCTGAACTGTCCTCCAAGGTTATCTCTGAAAGACGATTCTGCCCTCCTGCAATGTTAGTAACAGGTATGCAGAAAATTTCAAGTTTCTACAGATGCCCCTCTTTATCATATTCATGCAATGTAATGGCATGGATAGGATAAAGAATACTAAACACTTGAAATGCAACAAGATGATCATGATGCCATGTACAATAACATGATGCGGATGTATGTGGTTTGTTAGATTGTTCTCTAACATGGTGGGATGATTGTCGGCTCCCCTTGACTTCTACCGGTATTGATAGTTATTACTGACAACCCTGATGAACTGTCTTGGACATGCAATTCGATGCTCTCAGGAGCTTCCAGGATGTTGACGTTGGGGTTATCACCAAAGTCCTTAATCCTTGATACAAACTTCACACTAAAGATGCATCACTCATGTACAAGAGACTCTGTTGGGATAAAGCTTTGTCTGTTGAGGATGTGTATAACATATTCCATCATCGATCCTCCCCAATGAGGATGTTCTTTCCTTATTTCTAGCGCCAAGTCTTCCGCTGCTCTGTTGGAGTTACTGCCAACAGTCGGTGTTGTCAGGGTTGCCTGATCTTCATTGATATGTGCATCAATGGATGAGATCCCTGCCGGGGATAATGTTAAGGCTGCTTGACCTTCGTTGACGTGTGCATCAACGAATTGATTGTATGAAAATCCGCTAGGGAAAAGGTTTTAGGGCTACGACCCTGAATTGATGGCATCGGACCTTCGTGAGCTATTATCGAATATAGTTTGCAATGGATGAGAACATTGGTATAGTGTACCCTGTGTTTGGATGAATTCCAATGAGTGATATGTAAAGCCACAACTTGACCCGTGAAAACCAGGATTTTAGGCTATTCTGCTTAATCGCGTAGCATTTTTATTCTTGATTTGGCCTTTTCAACTTGTGAGAACTCCTTTGTAACTCAAACTGGACCGAGCCGGAGGGGTGGGCCCCACCTAGGGGAGCCACAGGTACACCTGCGGTAGCCGCAGCTACACCTACTGTGACGCCCGCAAAATAGCTATACATCACCCATTCTGAGTCGCCAAACACATGGTACAGAAACAACTACAATTTTATTAATACAATTGTCGTGCAAAATATGACAACACTTAAACTGTGAGTTTAAATACAAATATTGTCTTCTAGACAATATCCACACTCAAATAAGTCCTCATTACAATTATTGATACACTATTTTACAAAATAATGAGGACTAGTAAAACAACTTCTAGAACCATCATTCCACTCACCGATTAGTACTCGCTACATTCTCGCCTCCTGAGAAGAAAAATGGAACAAAAAGGAAAAGGGTGAGCTCAACTAGCCTAGTAAAGAATATTATGACTAAGATAATATAGAACAAATTATCGTTAGTCTTCAACAGGGAAAAAAATCTGATAGAATACAACAGACAACAAGTTTTAAATCAATATTCACTGCGAAAATAATAATTCATTAGAAGAGTTACATAGAGAATGAAATCTACTTTTTTCTATGAAGTTAAAAGTTTATCATCAATATTTTATCCCTGTAACATCAATCAACATACATCTTGAATCAAATATTCATCTTTGCACTATAGGCCAAATATATTCATCAGTTGGTCATGTTCATCTCAACACCTGTTTATCTTTGCACTACGGGCCAAAGATATTTATAAGAAAATCAACCATCTTTGCACTACAGGCCAAAGATATTCAGTAATATCATCATTTAGGACTGAGGATGATGAAAAATATTTTTAAAAAAACGAATCCAGTGAATTAAAAGAATAAATATTAAGGATTCGTATTTCGGTTTATCCATGTCCAAAAATACCTCATAAATAACCATAGTGGAGTAAAATTTAAGAATGATCAAAACATGGATACAATCAGAGCTATTATCCATAATAGATATTTTGGACAAAAACAAAAATTTAAATTTTTTGTGAATAGTGTCGTATACGTGAATAGTTGTAGAGTCCCCGAATCCGGATACTTGAAACCCAAACTCGGTACTTTACGATACCATTTCTATGAGCGGAATTCTACTGATAATAATAACAATAATATAAATTTAAAACTTAACTTACATTTATCAGAGTCTAATCCCAAGTACGCAACCTTTACTATAATCTTTACATGATATATAATACATATCATTAACTTAATCTAGTCTATCTATTACAAAAGATACCAATAACATATTCTGTTTGCTTTCCTTTTCACTTGTTTCTGTCCGAACCTTCTAGCTTTCCACACTTACTTAAATCGAAAAAACATTTAAATTAAGCAAGGATGAGCATTTGAGTGCCCAACAAGTATTATATATATATATATAAGCTGAAAGAATTTAAATGTTTTCTTTATAATATTCTTCTACAACCAGTCAATAGTTGTGAAGTAATCTGTACCAATAATAATAACATAACAACCCTCTTTCAAATTTTTGAAACTGTGTATTGTTTATATACAAGGTTTCTGTGACATATCATGAACATTGTTTTCATTTTCGAAAGGGTTTAAACAGAAATTCATCTGTAAACCGGCCATTGCTTACGGGCTTGAGGGTGTACAGTCCATGGGCCCTGTATTGATCAATACTACATTGCTAGAACGATATTATCGTTCATCCTTTGTCCGCCGTAGCGCATAAAAATTTTCCCATTCTCGGTGTTCATTTCTGTCGGGTTTTCATAACAAAGGTCTTATATAATTCAACATATATGTATATCAAAGGTGTATCAACATGCGATTAATATAATGATTATCCAAGTGGGGACACTTGTATAATCATTTATAGAAATTAACGAATGTAATATATTTATCCGAATTATCATATACTAACATGTTGATAATCAATGGGCTTATATAATATAGCTTTAACAATCTGTACATTAATAATAATAATATAATTTTGAAACATTCTTACACTTGTCCATTGCATAAAGAAAATGCAAAGTTAGGATACTTGCCTGATGCGCTGCTTACACTTACGCAACTTAGATTTATCTTTTCTATCACGACCTATCATTAATCAAATCATTTGTTCGATTAGTATATCATAACGTAACACATAACACTGCCTATTGCAGTCAGCACATAATCTAATCACCTTATCACACATGTTCAACAGTCATGGTTTCACAAACAAACATCAACACATTCCTAATCGCATTGTTACATAACCTTAACCACCATTGAATCACAAATAAACAGTTAACTAACTAAATTATCCATGTCCAGATCAATTTCTGAACCATGCCGGTCTATCGACAACTTTATCGGGTACTAATAGAGTCTAAGACTCTATACAGTAGTTCAATATTCATTTGGATAACTTAAACACCATTCACATTATTTTTTTTCATGGCCTTATGATAATTTTTAATTAATTATTACCATTTATCATAATTTTGAAACATCAGAATCATTATTAAATGATTTAAGTATCACATAATTCTATTATCATTAACATTTAATCAATATTAAATTATTAATGAAAACATTGCCAAAATATTAAAGTTATGTATAATAACTCAAAATATTTTTAAAACATTTACATTATCCTTAAATGATTTTTAAAACATTTAAAATTATTATTAAATAATTACCATTAATATTTAAATATTAATGAGCTATTTATTCAAATATTAAAAGTCATTAATTATAACTTAAAATATTCATTTATATCCTCTTTAAATAATTTTTAATTTAATAAAACCATTTTAAAACTATTTATTTAATATAATTATTAAATAAATTTAATATCATTAATCATTAAATAAATATCATTAATATTAATTTATTAATGAAATTATCCTTTAAATATTAAAAGTTATAGTTTATAACTTAAAATATCTTTAAACATTTTATCTTCATTTAAAATGATTATTAAAATATTAAAATCATTTTTAAACTAAATTAGTTAATATAAATATTAAATAACTTTAATATCATTATTAATCATTAATTAATGAAATTAACCATTAAATATTAAAAGTTATATTTTA
This sequence comes from Panax ginseng, assembly GCA_020205605.1. Classification (NCBI taxonomy): domain Eukaryota; kingdom Viridiplantae; phylum Streptophyta; class Magnoliopsida; order Apiales; family Araliaceae; genus Panax; species Panax ginseng. The sequence continues at coordinate 72,768,902 of CM035149.1, forward strand.
TAACTTAAAATATTTTTAAATACTTTATTTTCATTTAAAATGATTTTTAAATCATTAAAATCATTTTTATCTTATTTATTTAATTTAATAATCAAATAAATCTAATATCATTAATATTAATTTATTAATGAAATTTCTCCAAAAATATTAAAATATTTTATAATACATTAATCTTTATTTAAAATAATTTTTAAACAATTAAAATCATTTTTCTATAATTTATTTAATATACTAATTAAATAAATTAAATATCATTAATATTCAAATAATTATAAATATTAATGAAAAATATTCTAAATAATCGAAATTATTTTTCATAATTTAAAATAATTTTAAAAACTATTTTTGTAATTTTTATAATTTATTTTCTATTTTTAAATATTTTTCTAATATTAGAAATTAAAAATAATAGAAACCGTCATTAGAAGGTCTTTAGCGATGTAAAATATCATCATTGTTGGTGTTCTTGAGTTCAAGAACACCGTCGATCCGATTTTAGTGGTGCTTGGTTTGACCATAATCTTTGATTCACAAAGTAATCGTGTCTTCGAGTTAGTTTAAACTTTGATAATGTAGTATGCGTTTGCAACACTACCACTAAAAATTAACGACTTAGTTAAACAATATCGTGACATGAAGATCTTGACTCTTTAAATCCTTGTCAGGCCATTTCTGGGTTTCTCCAGAAACCCAGAAACTCGACTGGTTACTTTCAATCTCACTTTAAGTTAGGTTTTGTTCATTGTTCATGTGGTATCAAGGTTTAAATCTGTAGTACTCGTGTCAAGGAACAACACTGAAACAACAAATAAGCTTAACATTAACAGATTTACAAGATCAAACTCGGTTAAACCGCAGCCGGTCGTGTTCTTCATTTTTCTGGAGATTTCCCAGAAACCCAAAACAGTGCAAGTGGTCTACTTTGACCACTTACTACGCTTGATATATTCATTGTTTGTCAGTTTTTAAGGCATAGATATATAGTACAAACAACAAGCTCCAACTTTAATACAATAACAACATCCAACAATCATTAAATCGATCGAGATCTCGGACCGTTAAAATCTTTGTCGGGCGTGATTTTTAGATTCGGGTTTACCTGATTTCTTCCGATCCATGGCTTCAATCACGACCTTTGACCATCAATATCTGTTGATCTAGACATTCAATGATAGTGAATCCACTTTCGATTAAAGATCTCATACAAGGCTACAAATGTAAACACTTAAACCATAAAAACAATAAACACACAACAATCTATAGGCTCGACATTTGATGTCGATCACAAAATTTTATTTTCCGAAAATTTGAAAATCATTGATTTAAGCATTTAGATGTTATGGATTTGTAATATACCAACCTGATCATTAAATTAGACTATAAACAACATCTTTTAACAACGAATTACAAGATCTAACAACATGCATCATTAAAAAAAATTTATGGTTAGGGTTTATACCTTTGATGAACAGATTTTTGATTTTGGCTTCGATGTTGTTAGATTTTCGTAAGGTGTTCGTTTGATAAAGGAACCTGAAATGCCTTAGGAAATTTGTGGGTTTAGAGAGAAAAGGGACTTGGTTGAAGTGTTTGTGACAAAATTTAGTAAACAAATGCATTTTCTCTCTCTTCAATCTATTTATATCAAGCTTGATACATGAATGGATCGAGCTAGAGAGCTTGTGTCTTGTCCATTTTCAATGAAGAGAGTAGGAGTGGTTGAAGTTGTTCAACAACTTAACCTATTGTCAAAACCTACATTTTAGCCTCAATTATGTAAGAGGGGCATTTTTGTCATTTCTTTAAATTTCTAGAAAATTGCCTTAGGGTTTAGGGTTTAGACATTTTAGTGTTTAGGGTTTAACATTTAACCCTTAAAGATTTAGCAACTAGGATTTCAAAAATTTCCAAATTTAGGATTTAACAATTAGGGTTTATTAAAAAAAATAAAATAAAATAAATTTTAGTTTCTAAAATTTTGAAAATAATAACTTTGTTAATTAAATTAAGTTTGTAATTATCTTATACATGGATATTAGGGTTTATTACCCTTAATCACAATTAACTTTGCTAATAAAGCAATTAGGGTTTATAATACCAAAATTAGGGTTTCCATAATATAATTAGGGTTTCTAGAAATTAAATTAGGGTTCTAGGTTTTAGGGTTTTAATTTACTAATTAGGTTTATTTTAATTAGTAATTAAAGTCTATCACACGTGTTATTTATCACAGTAACACAATTCTTGATGTATCAAACCTCCGCTTTAGGTTTTAGGATTAGGGTTTCTCATTCATAGTTAGGGTTTTCTAATATCTAGAAAATATAAATATAAACTAGGGTTTTAAATTTAATAATTAGGGTTTCTAATTAGCATACCATGAAGTAACACACAACATATATCACACAAATACGCTTATATAAAAGCCTTAAATTCACGATTTGAGTTTTAAATTAGGGTTTTCCACGAAGAAACTAGGGTTTTCAAATATTGCACATTATACATCATAATTGACCAACATTGTCACCATTACAAGTCACATCACACATACATACATATATATATATATATATATTATTATCATTATTCCTTATCTCAGAACCAAAATTAGGGTTTATCAAAATATTAATAGGGTTTGATCGTAATATATTAAAACTGTTCCACACATTAACATTACACATATAATCATACATATCTGTAACACTGACAAATAATAATATAATATTATTATTCTCATTCCTTGATCAAAACCCAGAATTAGGGTTTGGATTCCATATCTGATTTATCTTTCATATATAACCTTAATAATTAAGTTAAAATAATTAACTTAACTATTCTTGAAATAATTTCATATAATAAAATAAGTATTATAAAATTATATAATCATATCATATATTATTTAAATAATATAATTATCCTATTTCCTTGAAAATAAACATTAATTATTATAAGAATATAATTTATAATGAAAATTATTCATAACCATTCATAACCATAATGTAATAAATATATTTTATATTCATCACATAATTACTTACATAATACCTTTCACGCATTCTTATCTTTAAAATAAATAAATATTCTAAAATCATTTCATATATTATTTAATTAATATAAGATTATATTTTCCTAAAAAAATAATTAATAAAACGTTCCCAATAAGGAATTAGTTAGTATAAAAATATAATTGATAATAGTCAAAAATTCTAAAATAAATTTATTTGCAATACTTAATGTAATAAATAAATTTTATTTATCACACATATAATTATAATTACACATTACCTTGACACATATCATTCATATTTATTTTAATAAATAAAAAAAAAATTATATGCAAAATTTATGATTTATTTATATAGAAAATATCGGGTTGTCGGAATCTCGGATATAGTCTTTGAAGGAACTTGCATCGTATAGTAACACTCAAAGTATCAAAATACTCACAAGAATACGCTCGATAATATAGAGAGAGAAAGAGAGAGAAAACTTGTTTCTGGTGTGATTTTCAATTCTAACCTAAGCACCCTATTTACAGGAAAATGCTTAGAACACCAAAGCAGAAAATTTAATAAAATATTAATATTTTCAAATTATATTCGTACGCACACCACACCAGACCAAAATTATCAGCCATCCACCCCACAAAAATAACAAAAATGTTTTTCTTAATTAAAATATTTTAAACTTCAAAAATTAATTATTCTAGAACTTCGGAACTTCAATAATTCATAATAAATAGCCCTTTTTCAAATAAATTCAAATCTTATGTCCATTCCATAGGAAATTTAATTTTCTACAACTTTGCAGAAGAAAGTTTTTCCAAATTCCAAGCAGAAGTTGACCAAAATCCACATACGGACGATTTTACAGGCTATAATTAAATTTTAGTCAAGAAATGGGGTCCACCAACACACAAAATATGTTTTAAATATTTTAAGTAATAAAAATAATCTTCCTCCTTATATATTCATATATCCTACATTTATTGTAAAAATATCACCATTATTATATTATTATAATATAATAATATATTTAAATAAATTATTTTATCAGAAAATGATAAAATAACAATTTTCAACAATTGTCACATTAAAAATTTTCTTCATCTATATCCACATAAAATGAATATTTTTCTTATCATATAAATCAATAATTAATTATTCATAAATAATATTACAGAATCCTGATATCGATAACCGGTAGTTCCGTGAAAGGGGGGCTTTCCAATAAGGATTTCTCCTTACTAGCGCAATTAGGTGACCAAACCTCTCCTTGAGATGTAAACTTTCTAGACATTGCCAATATTGCTATCTAATAATATTATTCAAATAATATGAATTATTGATCTGATAATGGAAAATAGTGTGTAATGATAATTATTGAAACAACAATAATATAAAATATCAACCCAACAATTATTAATAAAACAAAATATTGAACAGTAATTACTGTAACAATTATTGAGTAGTGTCTTCTTACGTAAGAATCAATAATTGGTGCAATAACGTGTGCTACTGTATTTTAACCACCGAGTATTTCAACAATATTAACGGTTACAACTACGTTGTTATTTATAAACAACTTATACTTGTCGTTTTCTTCATCCAATCGCTTTCTGTTATGGGGCCCACACAAATTTTGCTACCGTAGTCATTTAATATTCCCTCAAAGCGGTAAGAATATTCCACGACCAAACAAATATTCCCCGACAACAATGAATATTTTATAACCACTTGCTTATTTGAAATATTTGCGCATTTTACCCATAACTAACCACATTAATCAAATCAACCCTTACTATAATAAATAGAGAAAATTTAATTTCATTTACAATAAGTTGGGGTCTTACACCTGTGACCAGCTGTGGGTAGATTTAAGCTGCCCGTTGCTTTTATAAGTCATTTTCATATTGCGCCGTGAAGGAAATCCGAGAGATCTTCTTCAGATTTGCTGAGTTCAGGTGTCTTTTTGTAAATTTTGTCACCTTACAAGTGTTCTACACTGTCCTGGTAACGTATGCATGTCTTTTTTTTCCAGTTTTTATCCGTTGAAAAATGACTTATGATATGAAATGCGTCTAAACACATAGTAGTGAATATGCATGCTCATATGATGTGATAAAAAATATTCACCATAGCAAATGTTAGTATTAAACCATGTTGAACATAATGACGTGAAAAATTTTGACTTTTGAAACAGTCAAATTGGCACCTTTTTCTGCTATTTCTTATCCTATTTGAGGACAAATGAGCTAAGGTGAAAAAGCAAAATAATCCTGGTAATTAGGCTACCCTTACGGATTTTTTTACTGTGATGTATTAATCCATATAGGATGTTTATGATTGTGGGTAGGTGTGCTACTAAATGGCCACCTAGTCATGCCTATGTGCATGTGGATAGTCCTATTTATAAAGGGGACTCTGACAAATTTTTTCCAAAATATAGGCATTGGGTAGTCATGCATTTTTAACTCTACTATAGACGTATGTTAAAATAATGCATGCATGCATGTAGTCATAAAACTGCATTTTGAAAAGCTCTTTGTTAGAATTTACCACACCCTTTTTGAGGTGATTTGGAGACTTGTTGTCCAGATATATGGATCCGAATCAGCCGAGTAGTTCCCGCAGGAGCACTTTAGGTGTGCAGAGGAGGGCTTCTAAAGTGCCTCGACCCCGTTCTATTAGACAGCCTCATCGTTTGGCGAAGGCGGTGAAACATCCTGTCCGGGTTTACATGCCGGACGTTGAGGATTAGGAGGAGGATGTTTCGATTGCGGAGCTTGCTCCTGCTGCACATGTTCCCCGTAGGGATTTCCCAAGTATCCAGGTGATGATCCCAGAGTTGCTGGGTGATCTTAGTAGACATCCCTCGATTTACTTGCACGCAAATGAGGTTAAAGCTAGATTTTGATCTTCCCCTTTTCCCTATTGATGAGGAGTAAGATCTGCTTTGTGATGTAGGTTCCCGGCTTTACATAGCCTAGAGGGAACTGGTTCAGCATTCACTCCACATACCAGGCTCTGCATCCTGATTATAGAGCAATTGTGCATAGCTGGGGCTTTGGAGCTTTCTTTTCCATCCTTCCCCGTCGTTGTCCCTAGGGTTACCTCAGGGCATTGTTTGAGCGCTAGTTTCACCAGACTCAGTCTCTCCATTTGTTGGACTGTGAGGTGATGATGATGCCGGTGGATTGGCAATTTATCACCGGTATGGAGTTTGGAGGGGATCCCGTGCCATGTACGGAGAATATTACCCCGACTGCCGTTCAATCCTTGCTAGGAGTTTCGGTTGAGGCACTCAAGGGCAGGACTGTTCGTACAAGTCCATTGAGCATGGATGCTATAAGCGGGCTATTGAGTGAGCCCATACCCGATGATGTGAGAGTTAGGGATCGCATTCTTCGACGATTGTTCCTGATGATCATTAGGGGCTATTTCATAGCTGATAACTTTTTTACTGTGTCGTTTGCTTTGGTGAACGCCACACGACATGTGGACCGTATCAGAGAGTATGATTGGGGTTCCTACACCTTCACGTATTTCCTCAGGGGAATGCGCATGCGTTTGCAGGGCTTGACGGAGGCTTGTCTAGGATTTTACCCATTTCTACTGGTGAGTATTTCTCTTATAATTTCCCATGTATAGGTTAAGAGTGTTGACTGACAGCAGATGTTTGCCTTTGTATTGGCAGTTCTAGACCTATGAGAGGCTCCCATGTTTGTGTCCTGTGAGTGTGTTAGGCTTGGAGACCTACCCACGAGGATGGCAATGGCATCATTCTATACTGGCAGAGGTCCTAGTAGCTGAGGGTTTCACTCATTGTCGCCTACAGTTGGAGTTATTGACAGCTGATGCCATTACTTGGATCCCATATTTTGGGGAACACTTGGCCATTGGTTTTAAGGATGGATACCCGACTGGTGTCGAGTACGTGATTTCCACCCGTAGGATTCCTATCTTTACAAATGGAAGATGGGAGCTCTATTTAGGAGAGCGTGCTATTAGGAGCACCACAGGAGAGATTCGTATACTAATCTTGCCTCCTGCCAGGCGTTATTGGCCTGTTTCACAGTCACCCATCATTGATATCGCCTTGATGGGTGTTGACGGTTTTACACTGGCAGAGGGTCGTCATTCTCAGGAGGTGTTCCAGCATTGGTGGTCGCTTCGTACCATCGGAGCCCAGACCCGTGATATGCAGTTTATGGGGGATATGGTTCTTGGATCCATGACGATGACGGACTGGATGGCCTGTGTCAGAGATCCTACTCACTTGACATAGATTGTGATTTGACCCCATTAGTTGGACCGACATATATTTCTTTATCCAAAGACTTGGCGGAGATCCCAAAAGGCGGATACATTTGATCCTTCCATTTCTCGAGAGTCGCCCTCGAATGACCCATATGGATTTACCGGTGCAAATCCTCCATTGTATAGGCCTGACATCCCCGTTGATGGAGATCCAGTGACTCAGGAGGAGTTACATCAAGTGGACATGATTGATGATGTAGACATTGACACCATTGTCTTCTTCTGATGTATATTCTCGTTATATCTTTTGATAGGCCTCTGTTAGACATTGGGTGGCTATGCCCCATTCTCACTATATATTTTGATAGGCCTCTTTTAGTAGTAGGGCGTCTGTGCCCCATTTCCCTGTATTTTTAGCTGTACAAAGATGTATTAGATGATAATGTACTTAAGAATGTATTTACTGTTATTCCTTACATCATATTGCCATCTATTGTTTATCATGCATGTATTATGTTATGCATATGTATGTATGTCTAGAGATATTCAGCATTGACCCCTGGATGGTCTTATGACACGGCCCGTACAGATGTCTTCTTCGAAAGTTAGCCGTATTAATCATACCCCACCAGTATTGGTGGCATCCCATCTGAGATCGTGGTATGATAGTATGTCACCTTCAGATAGGGTGACTGTAGATAAGTTATTGCAGCATACTATGACTATCCTGATGTTTTAGGTTCCCACAGGCTTTGTTGAGGGTATGCTGAAGCATTGGATACCGGAGAGGTAGGTCTTTCAGTTTGGTATCCATGAGTTGACTCCTACCTTAGAGGAGTATGCATGGTTGATGGCGCTGCCACTGGACAGACCTTGCACGCGGATGGCTATTGGTGATATGAGCCGACAATTTATGACCCTCACCTGGCTGAGGAGTAGAGTTGTGCATGATGAGATCACATCCGGCCACGTTGTATCCCAACATTTTTTGATGGACAGATTTGGCTTAAAAGATAGTTATACATGGAAATCCGGGGATTTTACCATGCCAAAGGATCATTGGCATTTGGCCAGAGTAGATGTACTGCTACTGTGCGTATTGTCATATATATATACATTCCATGGTACATGAATGAGCTAGACATTGGCGTCATTATGGCAGTGAGAGCTCTCAAGGAGGGTCACATCATTGTACCTATGATTGTAGCAGAGACACTGAGGTCGACTACATATTGCAGTACTTACCATGCTGGGGTATTCATAGGTAGTTCGGTCATATTGTACGTGTGGTTTATGTCAAACCTGAGACCGATTGGCACATTCCGATGACATGGGTATTATTTTACCCATGAAATAGCTATATCATACTCCTTCCAGCCTGCGGAGTGTACAGATCCTGCATCTTGCTCCGTTTTCCTGGCACGGATTGGAGATCTATTTGATATATTGTCGTGTATAGGGCTTTGTTCACCCTAAAGCTTCATCACTCATGCTTCGGGCATGGATTATCTCCCTTTAGCTGGCTTGAGGGGCATGACTACTTACCACCCACTGGCTGTGATGTGTCAGTTTGACCAGTTCTAGGACTTTAATCCTTTCGAGGGGGCTTTGAGTCAGCGTTTGGCTTCTCGCCACTTGTCAGCAGAGGACAGATCCAGGGTGTATGCCTATTGGGATCAGCACGAGCTAGCTGTATTTTCTGTTAGCCATCTGGGTTGTTCTGCAGAGTATTCCGCATGGATGGAGACAGAGACTACATCGGCTGCGGTAGTATCCACATTGCCGGGGATTGATTCTGATGATGGGGATCCCATCGAGGACATTGATATTCCCACAGAGGAGGAGCCAATCACTGGGTTGCCAGCAGCTCTTGTAGATTCTCCTAGTATAAATGCTACTATGATTCAACATTCAGCACAGTATCTAGAGAAGAGTCTTCATCTGATGACCTTTGAGAGAGATCAGGGTAGGGCCTTGATGTTGACAGCTCTTGATGGGAGAGACACCGCTCTATTAGAGAGAAATGAGGCCAGATCATCCAGAGATGCATTGATTGTTAAGAGGGATGCTGCCCTATCTGCCCGGGATGTGGCCGTTACAGATAGTACTTCAGTGAGATCCCTTACGACTGGCATACTTGCTGATATGAGTGCATATATTGATGAGCATCATGCCACCATGCAGTTGGCCTCAGATCTGCTAGCTCGTGTAGATACCCTTGGGCAGGAGTTTGTAGCGTTACCTCCTTCTTCGGAGAGAGATGTTATATTAGATATGATAGTCCGCATACATATAGATCCGCAGATATACTTGTATTTTCCTGCACAGACTAGTTTAGCCATTTTTTCATGTACAACATATATTGTATATATCAAACAGCATTATATATGACAGGGAAATATATTTTGATTCACTTCCCTTTCAGTTGTGCCTTGATACTTGCTTGATATTTGCCTACTTCTTCAGGGCTTGTGATCTTGATGTATTCTAAAGTCATCCTTGATGTGTGGACATTGAGACGTCGCAAGATCTTTCAGAATGGATCATTGATCTGTGTGTATCCCTTCCTTCTTTGGTGTCTTGGGACTGGTTTCTGTATGTATATGTGGAGAGGAGTGTGGCTTTTCCTCTTTGAGATTGACCGCACCACAGATGGTCGCCAGTACTCCTATTTAAGAGGAGCCCAGCCCAGTTAGTTTCATCTCTTATGGATTGGTATTGCTCTTCAAGGAATCAACCGCAGCTTAGATGGTCGCCAACTCTCCCATTTATGGGGAGGCCAGGTAGTTCCATCCCTTTGGTCTGAAGCCAATGAAATGTGGTGGATTGAAGTTTGATCCCAGTACCGTGTGACAAGTATTTGTGTTTTGGTAAAGGGTTAAACTGAACCATAAATGGCTGCCTACGTATTCCTATTGAAGAGGAGATCAGGTCTGCGTAGTTCGAACATGGTGTAAGAGGTTCAAGGTTGAATGGTGTAAGGGTAGAAAAGTGTAGAAGTGTTTTTGTTATTTTTGTTTGTAGAGAAGGGTGTAAAAATGTTTTGTTATTTTTTATTGCGACCGGGCCATATAAATGGTTGCCTACGTACTCCCAGGTATCGGGGAGATCAGGTCGACATAGTTCACCCCATGTTCAGGACGATTTGCAGTCGAAAAAGTTTGATCCCATGTTCAGGACAAACTGTGGGTGTGAAAAAGTTCAATCCCATGTTCAGGACAAACTGTAGGGGAAGGGTTCAATCTCTGGAGGGATAATCGAAGTTGTATGAAATGTGAAAGATCTAATGATCTAAAAACCAGGCTGCTGGCTTGAAGAGTATGTTTCCCTAATGGGGAAAATGGGTATGAAGAAAGGGTTGTGTGTAGTAAGGGTTATAAAACCTGAAATGACTGGTGATCTGGTGATCCAAAACCAAGATGTTTGCTTGATGGTAACTTCAGACATAGTATCGTTTCATGGTGTCTGAGTTAATGAGCTGTGGAAATTCACCACAATACATTTCCTGTAATCTGAGAGCACCTTCTGTCAATACCTCCTTGACAATAAACGGGCCTTCCAAGTTTGGAGCAAATTTTCCCTTTGCTTGATATTGGTTGTCAATGAACTTCTGCAAAACCAAGTCATGTTGTTTAAACTGCCGTAGCTGGAATTTCTTGTTGTAGGATCTGGCGATCCTTTATTGGTATAACTAACCATGGAAGATAGCATCACTTCGCCTTTCGTCTATTAGAGACAATTGGTGATATCTTTATTATAACCATTGGTCTTCATCCAGCTGAGCGTCAATCAACAGTCTGAGAGATTCCATTTCCACTTCTATGGGGAGCACTGCTTCCATCCCATAGGTTAATGAGTAGGGGGTTTCCCCAGTGGAAGTACGCATTGAAGTTCTATAGGCTAATAGAGTCAGAGGCAAGAGGTCACCATCCTTTGAAATTGGCGGACATCTTATGCATGATCTTCTTAATGTTCTTATTAGACGCTTCAACAACACCATTCATCTTTGGATGGTTGATGACAGAGTTAAGGTGTTTGATGTGGAATTTACTGCACAACTCGTCCATCATTTTGTTGTTGAGGTTCTTAGCATTGTCTGACACAATCACCTCTGGTTGTCCATATCGACAAATGACATTGTTTCTGATGAAAGCAATGCTGACTTCTTTGGTAACCCTGGGGAAGGAGGTTGCTTCTACCCAGTTGGTGAAGTAGTCAATCATGGTGAAAATAAATCGATGTCCATTATTGGCTTTGGGCTCGATGGGCCCGATCACGTCCATTCCCCACATTGAGAAGGGCCAAGGTGAACTCATATTATGGAGTTCCCTAGGAGGGGCATGGATAGCATTCCCATGCATTTGGCATAGATATCACCTCTTGACATGATCATCACAGTCAGCTTTAAGCGAGAGCCAATAATGCCCTGTTCTGAGGATCTTTTTGACAAGTAAGGGGCCGCTCATGTGTGGGCCACATACTCCACCATGGATTTCATCCATGAGTCTCTGAGCTTGGTCCTTGTCCAGACATCTGAGGAGACCTATTCCCGCATCTCTTTTGTAGAGTGCATCTCCGCTTAGGTAGAACTTCATTGCCATTCGATGGATCCACCTTCTTTCGGTCGGGCTCACCTCAGCGAGTGTAGATCCATCTCGTAAGTGCTCCTTGATGTGCTGATACCAAGGGTGTTGGATGTGAGGTAGCTCATTCGATACTTCTCCAATGTAATTCCCATAGGCTGGAGCCTTTTGTAGTGCAAATGGAATTCTTGGCATGTTTTCCTTGTTATGTATGGTGATCAAGGAGGCCAAAGTTGCTAATGCATCCACAAAATCATTCTTATTCTGAGGAATGTGGAGGAAGTTTATTTCTTCGAACTCCTAAGCCATCTGTAAAAGTTGTCGATGGTAAGGCAACAAATGTAGCTCTCTGGTATGATAGATTCCTATGGTCTATTTGATTACCAATTCTGAATCCCTAAAGACAGTTAACCGTCTGATACCCATTGATTGGGCAAGTTTGAGTCCCATGATAGAGCCTTCATACTCAGCTGTGTTATTGGTGTTGACAAACTGCAATTTAACTGCGATGGGATACTGCTCCCCCGTACCGGATACTAGAACTGTTCCAGCCCTAGAACCTTCCATATTTATAGCTCCATCAAAATACATTTTCCACGTACGACATGCATTGTACTGATGGTGTTGCTGCACTGTCATTACCCCTTCATCGGGGAAGTATGTTTCCAAGGGTTTGAAATCCCCTGCAGGTGCGGTGGTCAGTTGATCCGCAATTCCTTGACCTTTAATGGACTTTTGCATCACGTAGACGATGTCAAATTATTTTAGGATCAATTTCCATCTGGACAGCCGATAATTAAATATGGGTTTACTGAACACGTACTTGAGAGGATCCACGCGGGATATGAAATAGGTTGTATGACCATGGAGGTAATGCTGTAACCTCATGGAAGCCCATGCTAAAGCACAACAAGTCTTCTTAATCAGAGTGTACTTGTGTTCACTGCTGCTGAATCTTTTGCCGAGGTAGTAGATAGCTCGCTCTTGGCCTCTATCGTCTTTTTGTCCCAGCATGCAGCCCATGACATTGTCATTAATGGACAGGTACATGAAAGGGGAACATCATCCCTGGGTGGTTGATAAGTGGTATTTTTACCTACTTATTAAATACCAATTCATGCGAATTGTGCCCATCTCAAGTACATTTTATTGTGTTTTAGTTGCATTTCATGTTATTTTGCATTGTATTTACTTAAAACTCCTTTTGGTGAATAAGTGCAGGAATCGGCTTAATTTTGGTGGTATTAGAGGACACGAGGTGAATGGATACGTGAAAGCAAGGCACATGCGGGGGAATGCATGGCATGAAGGTGCAATAGAGCAAGGAGATCAAGCATGTAAGAAGATTAAGCATGAATGAACAAGTAGCAGCAGCAGTAGCATGACAGAATAAGAACCAAAATTTACAGATCGTAAGCGCCATAGCCATGACAAGATGAGATGAGCATGGAAACGCTACGCCATGCAAGCGAGTACCCATCCGAACAACGACGACGACCTATTGCAAGTTGCGCGACCGCAAACATGTCAAGCGTAGGAAACGTATGCCCATGCGAGGACTCGGCTGGACAGGGCAAGACATTCTACAAGTCTCACGCCCGCGTGAGATATATACTGGAGAGGCATGTTGATGCTGTGATTTTGTTTTATTCTAATTTTAACTAAATTATGTGTACTTGGTTTTTAAAAAATGATTCTGACGTGTGTCAGAGGGAGGATCGAGACTTTTGACGTATTTTTCATATTATAACTAGGGTTTGCACCTTGGGAGAGATTCCAACGGAGAACGAAGCCAAAACGACTACTTCTCTAATTCTTCTTGGGATTCTCTGTCATTGTGGATTTTCATTATTATCTACTGGATTTCTATGAGGATTTAAGCGTTTGTCATTGGTTTTTATTCAGCGATCGGGTTTGATCGTTCTATCTTTCGTATTTCAATCGTTTGCTTATTGATCATGTTTAGTGTTGATCCTATAATGGCTTCTAGTTCAGCTATGAACTAAACTCCATTATGGGATTTTAACGGATTTTAATATGTAGTTTGGTTGCATGCTTAAATGCTAGGGTTGTTTTGCATATCATATGGGATATTTATCATGATTGGTTTACATGTATGAATGCTTGATCACCATTCGTCTTAGTATTTGTATGGAATTGACAATGAACATGCAAGTATGGATTGTAATCATGATAACATGCGAATATGGGGCTGCTGTATATGGCTTGTGTATTTTGTGAACCAGATAGACATATACTATTTCACCGTATGAGCTATAGTAAGGGCTTGTGCTTAAAATCAATATAATTGCAATATCACATAGACATATAGTGATTTTGGTTGTATTGGTGATTACATGGAGTCTAACATCTGTAGATGTTGTGTAAGTAGGTTATAGTGCATTGAAAAATGGTTATAACTTTATTCGTGCTCTTGGCTATTTTCCTGTGATATGTGAACACTTCTTGCATGATAGTGGCGATTAGATGAAATATTAAATGAAATTAGGGTCCCATTATTTCCAGATTATATTTATTCCATTTGTATTCTTATTTTTAGTTTGTTTTCACAATTAGTTTAATTCAACACTTTTAGTCATTAGTCTAAGCATATAAATACGGTGAGTTAATTGATGCATGATAGTTTAAGTTTAACAACTTTCTCTGTGGGATCGATACTCTACTTACTCTGTATTACTTGTTGACACATGTATGCTTACATGAGTTAGAGCTCTTTTATTAGAACTATAAAAGAGGCAACAGTGGTACCAAAATAGGAGCGTTAACTAACTGCTTTTTGATTATAAGGAAGGCTTTTTGACACTCTTTGTTCCATTTCATGGAAGAGTTCTTCCTTAATAGCTTGAAGATAGGCTCACAGTTTGCTGTGAGTTTAGAAATGAACCTGCTAATGAAGTTGATTCTTCCCAAAAATCCCCGTATTTCCTTCTCTGTCTGAGGAATGGGCATTTCCTTGATGGCCTTGATTTTGGTGGGATCCAGCTCAATCCCTTTATGGCTGACTAGGAAACCTAGCAACTTGCCTAATTTAACGCCAAAGGCGCACTTGGCTGGATTCAACTTCAAGTTGTACTTACGCAACCTATTGAAAAGCTTTTTGAGATGGTCTAAGTGGTCTTCTTCCCTTCGGGATTTGACAATGATGTCATCCACATAGATCTCTATCTCTTTGTGCATTAAGTCATAGAAAAGAGCCATCATAGCTCGCTGATAGGTTTTTCCGGCATTAATGAGGCTGAATGACAACTGTCTATAGCAAAAGGTTCCCCAAGACGTGATGAATGCAGTTTTTTCACGATCTTCCTCAGCAACTATGATTTGATGATACCTCGCAAAGCAATCAGCAAATGAGTACATGCCATATTGAGCAGTATTGTCAATGAGAATGTGGATAAATGGCATGGGAAAGCTATCCTTAAGGCAAGCTTTATTCAGATCCCAATAATCCATGTAAACTCGCACCTTTCCTCCCGGTTTAGGCACGGGGACTATATTTGATAGCCATTCAGGATATGTGGACACCATGATGATGCCTACATGAAATTGTTTCATAATTTCTTCTTTAACCTTTAAACTCCACTCAGGTTTTAATCGCCTGAGCTTCTGCCTGACTGGCTTGAATCCCTCTTTAATGGGAAAGCGATGGATGACGATGTCCATGGACAAACCCACCATATCTTTGTGAGACCATGAAAACACATCTTGGAATTGGGTTAATAGCGCAACCATGTCATTCCTTTGGTTTGGCGTGAGGTCTGTACTAATCTGGATCAACCTAGGGCTTTTTAAGGTTTCGAGATTGAATGAGGTGGTTTGATCAAGATTTGGTTTGGGTTTGTCTTTGACCCATTCCTTGATCTCCTGAGGTATCTCAATGTCCTCTTGAATTTCCATCAAGTCTGAGTCCAACTTTTCATCAAAGTTACAGTCCTTGTGGAGAAAAGACACCTCATCAGCAAGTCCATGCACATCTAAATTCAGAGTCTTGAAACAAAATATGCTTTCACTTAATATATGAAATTGTTCAATCATACAAAGTGTTAGCATGTACTGACAAAATAACTGCTAATACTGTACAGAAAAGTAAGCAGTTAAAGCTATCTACAAGGCAGAGGGATTCTGCCCTTTTTACCCTTGGCGACAAATATGAGGAGTACTGCTCCAATTGTCAAGGGTGAAGTCCTGGTGGACAGCAGTAATGAAGAGATGATCATCGTCCTCCTTTTCCCGAATGATGCCATAATGTTGGGATAATCATCATCTGGAGTGTATCTATTTGTGTGCTCATCATGAAAAAGTATTCGTAGATGAGACAATCTCCTGACGATGTCTTGTTTATGAAAGTAGTATGCACACAAGCCAATCATGTTTGATGATAAAGCATATACTTTATAACAATCTTATTCATTTATTAATAAAAAGTATTAATTTATTAAAGGCTTTTAATTATCTACATGATGCTGCTTTATAATATGTGATAAACCCATAGTTTTAAGCAATGCTTTTAGAATAATGATGATGATCATTCAAATGGCATCTAAATTCTTAGAAAGCTTAAAACTAAAATAGTTCCCAATCGTTGGATTACTAAATTGGGGATTAGTGAATCCGAATAGATTAGTACATACGTTGCTTGCTCATTGGATGAGGATGATTGATCTCATGATCATTTGTGTGGAGACACTAAAACAAGTATGTAGGTGCTTCTTAGAGAATAAGTTCACTGAACGTGGCTCGCAAAAGGAATAACTAATGGAGTTTTACTTGCCTGTCAATAGGAATTCCTGTAGTGATAGTAGTACAAGTGATCCTTAGACTTGAGATTATCATAGTATCTTGTGTATGATGAGTTATACTTTGACTTATTCCTTAAGACCCTTAGGGTATATCAAAGGGTATGCTTGGGTATAATAAGTTGTACATAGAGATAATGTATGATCAATAAAGAATCTACCGCTTCTAGTAAAAGAAAAGAAATGTCATATGTGATTCGATAAATAACAACCCAATAGTCCTTGGCCAAGGCAGAATAAAATTAGAAAGGAGTTTCTAATTTGCATTATTTGGAGTTATGCATTTAAGAGTCGAAATACATATAATTAAATAAAATAAGACTTGACAGTAATTCCATGTCATATATTTTATTGGGACATTGTATGATGGAAGGATTGAATTGTACGGTAACTATTTACTCAAAGGTTCTTTAATGATTAATGTTAAAATCTATATTATCTGGAAAGTCGTTAATCGCTAGGGAAGCTTATCTCTATTGTAGAATAAATATTATTTATTTAAATAAATTAATAGTTTAATTTACTTATTTAAATAAGATTAGAATTTTTCTAATTGATTTATTCACAACTGGTTTAATATGGAGAACCTAAAGGGTCACACCATAAAAGGAAGAATAATTATTTAAGAAGTTAATGGCATAATCGTAATAATAAATTAAGTATATTTAATTTAATTTATGGTGATAGAATAAATTAAATAGCTTAATATTTATTATTTAATGTTCTAGAAATATTAAATATAAATTAATAAGAGGAGTCTTATTATTATTATTACTATTATTATTATTTAATTCCTAAAGGAGTTTGGAAATTAATTAATAAAAGTACTCTCAAATATCCTTATAAGATTAGGAGGCGAATTAATTAAAAGTGTTTAATTAATTATTCTTAATAAGATTGGGAGTGTAATTAATTAAAGGAATTTAATTAATTAAAATAAAATCGAATTGCTTAATTGTTAAGGAGGGTTATCCACATCTATAAATAGGAGAAGTCTTATTATGGGTGCAGAGTTGTTGTTGACTTTTTCACAACAGACGTGATTCCAATTGTTGGAGAATACACTCCTTTTCTATGAGAGATAGAAAAACTAGGGTTTTGTCAAACACCCATCTTCTTGAATCTTTATTCTTTCTTGGTGGATAACCTCTAGAGGCCAAACACTTGGGTGGCTAACGTTGATCAAAGAAAGGAACCAAACCCGATGAATTTAAGTTGAACGCGAAAAGGATTGGAGGCGAACTTGTACCTGAGGAAGATCGAATCTTCAAGGGTATGATTCTTGTTCTTCATATCTTTTCATTTAATTAATAATTGTGCATAAAGGATGATCCGGATATTTGGTTTGTAAAATTTTAAACTCTGATTTTTACACGTTTCCGCTTAATTTGTGCAATTTGATTGTATCCAAGAATATTACAAACCTAACAGTGGTATCAGAGCCAAACCTTTATGCGAATTATTAATTATTTTAATTTGATATGTATATTAATATATGGATTTAGAACAATTTAATTGGGCATAATTTGTTGTATAAATTTTATTAAAAAAACGGTTACAATTCCGAAAACCCGCGAGTTGAATTTCATTTTTTCTTCAAGGCTGCTGATTCGCGAATTGCATTTCATTTTTTCGCTGTGTCACGGTTTACAGCTTCCGCGGCTTGGTTATATATATATATGAATATAATAGTTATATTTTATATATATATGTGTGATTCTTAAGTATTAACTAATGAATCTTCAGGACTAGAAAAGATATCAATCACGTGGCCCAGGCTGGATTATATAAATATATATATAATATTATACTAACCGTGAGGAATCATACTGAACCCAAAATATATGATTACATCCTGATATTCAGGATGTGATTATTGATATATGATGACTTCTTAAATTTTACTTCCTTAATGTAAGGAATATTACTTCACGTGATATATATTTTATTAATATAATGCGAATATATATATATATATATATATATATATATATTATTCTTAATTATTTTATAATTAAAATAAAAATTTGTTTTAATTTTAAAATAAAAAGTTTATTTTAATTTTAAAATTGAATTTCATGCTAACTAATTAGAGTTGGAATTGGATTCCATGATAACTAATTGGAGTTGAAAAATGATTATATATTTCCTTAAATAAAGGAGTTTATTTAAATATGAAATAATATTTCATATTATTCAAAATAAATGAGTTTATTTGTGAATAAGAAAGAGAATCCGTATTTCCTTAAATAAAGGAGTTTATTTAGATATGAAATAAGATTTCATATTATTCAAAATAAAGGAGTTTATTTGTGAATAAGAATGAGAATCCGTATTTCCTTTAATAAAGAGTTTTTTTTTACTTGGAATTGGATTCCATAATTAATTAAAATAAATGAGTTTTTTTGATTAAAATTTTTGATTAAAATAAATAGTTTATTTTATTCAAAATTGGATAAATTAAAATAAAGGAGTTTATTTTGATTCAAAATTAGATTTTATACTAACTAAATTTGCCCATTAAATGATATCAATATATATATTAAATT
Organism: Panax ginseng; assembly: GCA_020205605.1. Lineage (NCBI taxonomy): Eukaryota > Viridiplantae > Streptophyta > Magnoliopsida > Apiales > Araliaceae > Panax > Panax ginseng. Next base: position 72,788,107 of record CM035149.1, read on the forward strand.
TTTATTATTCATGAGATTAATGTTAATTATTGATGTATATGGTGATGTGTATGATAATAAATGGGATTGATTATGGACTATTGACCAATGTGATTGAATTTTATTTTAGTTGGATGCACTAATGTATGTGTTTTATTAAATGAGGTCTGTGTACCTCGTCTTCTCTATTTTTTCTCAATGTAAATTATATCTCCCTCCTATGTACTTCCCCTTGACTGCTGATCAAGGTTTCTATTTATTTTAAATAGTTTTGTATTTGGAATAGTTAGAATTAATTTTGAAGAATTGGAGATCAAGGAACAAGGAGCTCTTGAAGACCCGTTTGTAATAGAGCTCTAGTTTAAATGTAATAGTTATATTTAAATTTAATTCTTGCACCCCTAGAGTTTGACCTTTTGTGTGACGCCCCCAAAATAGGTATACATCACCCATCTTGAGTCACCAAATACATGGTACAGAAATCAAATACAAACTTCTTTAATACACCTGTCGTGTAAAAATACGACAAAACATACCTGAGAGTTTAAACAAGAATATTGACTTCTAGATAATATCCACTCTCAAATAGAGTCCTCATTACATTTATTGTCACATTATTTTATAGAATAGTGAGGACTACTAAAGCCACTTATCCCGGACCATCACTCCATTTCCCGACTCATCCCAAATTTATATATTCTCATTTCACAAGAGAACAAAGGAAAGAAAGGGTGAGCTCAACTAGCCCAATGAAGAAATATTATGACTAAGATAATGCGAATAAATTATCCTTAGCCTTCAACAAAGATAACAACCGATAGAATATAATAGACAACAAGTTTTAGATCAACAACTGCGCAATGAATAAGCAATCCATTAGAAGAGCCAAGTAGAGCATAAAATCTACTATCTTCTATGATTTAAAAAGTTTTTCATCAACTTTATCGCTGAGACTCAGCTTAATAAATAAAATTGAATCATCCCTGCATCACGGCCAAGGATATTTATGTAATCATCAATGGTCATGATTATACCGAATAATCCCTGGTCATAATCATACCAACAACTGTCGATCAATAAACTATAGGCCAATGAGGACTTTCACCACATCATTCGTCACATTACGGTTATGATTATACTGAATAATCCCTGGTCATAATCATACCAAGTCCATCTATGTATGTAAGCCAAAGATGACTTTCATCACAATATAAGCATGAGGATGATTACAATGACATAATAATTCAATAAAACAAGTTCAAGGATAAATTTTAAAGATTTATAATTTAATTTATCCAGAAATCAATAACGTCCAAATTGTCAACATAATATTGCTTTGTGGAGTAAAATTCAAGAATGCTTAGAAGAATATTTCCATGAAAAAATACTGAATGAAGCGCAAATAAATGGAGTATAGAAGCCAAAACTTTAACCAACTGAGTATAATAGAATATATAAAACTGCAAATGGATTTTCGCCCGCCATGCGGTAATCCACCTAGACAGATTATTTTCACAATTTAATAAGAAATGAATACGAAGGATCATTCACCATGCATGCAGTAATCCACATAGACAGCTTATTCCAACATAATAATAAAGAATGGAATAACAGAAGAATTCACCATGCATGCAATAGTCCGCGTAGACAGGTTATTCCAACAGAATAATAAAGAATGGAATAACAGAAGAATTCACCAGGTATGCGATAGACCGCACAGACAAGTTATTCCAACAAAATAATAAAGAATGGTATAAAAACCCTTACAAATATTGAAAGAAATAACTCTCTTCATGAATACGAAAGAAATAACACCCCTTACCTTAGAAGAAAACTGGATACTGGAATAGTGAGGTAGCAGACTTCTCTTCTTCTTTCTCTCTATAATAAATGCTCTATAGTTTTAGTAAATTGGTGAGAAATGAAGGAAGAATAAGCTTCTATTTATAGAAAAATATAGTTTCGATAATTGCACATTTTGGGGCTCGAAATATTACAGTATAATACCTCCCTCTTTTTCTTCATTTTTAATTTAGTCCTGCAAGTATTATCAAACCTGCACCACCTCCCCTAATAGTAAATCATGTGAATCAATAGTAAATTATGTGACTCAATAGTTCTAAACATGTGAAAAAATTAATTATAGTATAGTACCTTCAACTATACCTTCATTTTTAATTTAGTCATGCAAGTATTACCAATCTTGCACCAACTCCCCTAATAGTAAATCATGTGAATCAATAGTACACACATGTGAACACATAGTTATATTCATGTGAATTAATAGCGATTAATTGCTCATTTATCTGATTAATTACCCGATTGGTCAATATAACCTCTAGAAATCAATTATTATCGAAATAAATGTCGATTTTCACTAACACTAATAATCCCAATACAATGAAACTATCAATTTCATCTTTAATCAGCACGAACTTATTCATCATTAATATTATAAGTCACAATATTTAATGACCAGGTCATTCCCAGGAAAGAGGGGGCTTTCCAATAAGGATTTCTCCCTATTGGCGCGCAATTAGATTATCTAACCTCTCCTTGACAGAACATCTAGACATTATCAATATTGTAAATAATAATATGAATAACTTTGTTGTCTCAATTATTGATTTAATAATATAACATATTATGCAGATGATACTGTGACAATAATTGAATCAATAATATGAGAGATATGATGCAACAATTACTATAACAATAATTGAGTATAACTGAGTGATTTCTTACGTAAGCATCAATAATCAATACCGTGTGCTACTATGCAACCACACGTATTACTGTGCTTTTACTACCGGGTAGTTCAACAATTTTAACAGTAACACTTTCGCCGTTATTTTTATAAAAAGATAATTTTGTCATTTTCTAACTACGACAATACTTCCATTGTGGGGTCCACCAATGATTGTGCCGTCGTATGGAGATTCCCGACAAAAAGAATATTCCCCGACCAATCGAATATTATATAACAACTTGCTTACTTTGAAAAATTTATAAATATTACCCACAACTATAACATTATATCAAATCCACACCATAATAAAAAAAATATTTCAAGAAATTTAAATCTTTATTCATAAAATTTGGGGTCTCACAATCTCTCCTCCTTATGAAATTTTGCCCTCGAAATTTATATACGCACTGTATACCAAGAAGGGTGAGGATACCTTGACTTCATTTCAGATTCTAACTCTTGAGGTATAACCTTTGAGTGTAGAATATGATCCTTCTTATCCAAGATTTTAACACGTTTCTCCTCATACGTTAAATCTTTTGCTATCTCGTCTAGTTCTAATTTAATAATGTGGTTCGGGTCGTCCATATATTTACGTAACATCGATACGTGAAAAATGTTATGAACATGCGACATACTTGGCGGTAAAACGAGTATATAGGCCATAGTTCCTACTCGATCGAGGATTTCAAATGAGCCAATTAAATCGAGGGTTGAGATTTCCTCTCTTCATCGACTCTTGCTTATAGAATAACGCCCTCTTGAACCTTCTTCTTCACATTCATCAGCTCTGAGTTTGTAGCTTGCACGGCTTTAACTTTATCGATTAAAGTCGATTCTACTCGTATATTTGATATCACCACGTGGGTCCTTAGAGTCTTTAACTCTACCTTCATCATTTGTAAGTTATACGAAATAGGTTTTTGTGTTAACAACATCGCACTCGTGAACGTATACGATCTTTTACTCAACGCGTTAGCTACCACGTTCGCTTTTCCACAATGATATTGAATGGTATGGTCGTAATCTTCAACAGCTCGAGCCAACGTCTTTGGCGCATTATACGTTCGTTTTGGGTGAAGAAATACTTGAGGGTTTTAGAAATGAGTTTTGTACTGGGGTCAATACAAAATTCAATTTCACGCACTGGGGTAGGCTAGGAAGTCTTCAAGAATACGTCAGGAAATTTATTAACAATAGAAATATCATTCAAAACTGTGACTCTCATCCAAGACTTGGATAGTACGTCACATTGATACCTATCAACTTGCCATCGTCATTCACGATGTCTCCTACGGATATTCTGGCTTTGGTGTATTCCAAAACTTGGAAGTCACCAGTGAAAGGTTCGGGGCTCTTTACTTATGGCTTGATATGATAGTGATTGACTTTAGTTGTTTGGTTGCTTGAATTCGCATAACAGGTTGGTTAGGAATAAGAAAGCTAACAACCTTACAAAAAGCATGATGAATAGTTAACCAATCGATTCCTAAAATCACATCAAAGGAAAGTATTTTCAAAGAGATAAGATCGACGGGTAACGTGAAAGTGTTAATTTGAATCAACAAGATTTATAAATAGTGGAGGTAACGAAGGATTCTACTAACGAAGTTTCAACCAATAAGTCAAAGTTTAATTTCTCCAAAGTTAAATTTAAATGTTGAACGCAAGCAAGAGAGATAAAAGAATGGGTAGAACCGGTATCTAATAAGTTATAGACTTCGCAAGAATTTATAATTAACTAACCCCTGCTAACTTCGTTCGAGTTGCTCGCTTTTTGAGAAGTCATGAAAAATGCTCTTCTCGAAACCACCGACTCTATTTTGTCCGTATCTGCCTTTGGTGCCACCGTCCCAGCTGGACTTGACTTTGGTGCACGACAAAATCGGGCTAGGTGACCTTCTTTTCCATAATTATAACATGCTTTGGACTGCATCATGCAGTTTGGACTGATATGTCCCTCCCCTCCGCATTTGAAACATACAATTGGTGGTCGTTCTCCTTCCTTGAAAATGGGTGTTGGTGCTGCTGTCTTTCCATCGTTGTTGAACCTTCTCTTCTTGAAATTTCCACTTCTATTATCTTGGCCATGATTACCACTGAAGTGGTTACCATTCTTGGCATGATAATTTCCCCCATGATGGTTATCATTGTTTCGATGACCATTGCCACCGGTACGATTATTATCGTGTTGTTGCTCGTTATCCTTTCGTTGGGCTGGCTCATTATCACGCTCCAATAATTAAGCCCTATTCACTACATCTGAAAATAAACAAAGTTTGTGAGAAATGAGGTATTGCGTATATCTGGTTTTAAACCTCTTAGAAACATTCGCGTCATTCGCTCCTCATTATCGACCAAATGGGATGCAAACCGGGATAACTCCGCAAATTTAACCTCGTACTGCGACACGGTCATATTGTTTTGCTCCAGCTTGATGAACTCCACCTCCTTCATGTGACGAATACTTTCGGGAAAGTACTTATCGTTCAACAGTTCTTGGAACTTCTCCCAAGACATCTTGAGTGCGTCAGGCTGGGTACGTTTTACAGATTCCCACAAGTAATCTTCCTCTTCATGGAACATAAAGGTGGCAAAGGGAACCTTTTGCTCCTCTAAGCATTCCAAGATATCAAATATCTTGGTAATTTGCTTTATCCACGTCTCAGCCTTAAGTGGTTCTGGCTTTCCCAAAAACTCCGACGGTCCCAGCTCCTTGAACTGCTTAGCAGTGACCAGCCGTGGGTTGCCATTGTTTTCACCTTCATTATGAACATGAGTCTCTCTCGTCTGATGTTGAATGAATTGCATAAAGCCTCTGAACATTCCATCGTTCATCATCTGTTCGGTGTTATTATTTACCTGAGGATTATTGTCTTCCTGTTGCACATTATCCTGGATATTGATCGTTGGTGACTCAACGGTCTCATGTGCTTCATTGCTTATCTCAACATTTTCGGATGCCATTTTCAAATACTTCTACAAAACAAGGGTTAATTGACATGCCACATATTATCCCTATACTCTGACCGACCAATTAAATAACAAGTAAACTTAGGTAGGTCATACTAGCGAAAGAATTCACCGTCTCTCCCCTCCTAATTCTTATCTCACATCTCAGCCAGGGATCATATCCCTAAGCTTTGATACCAACTGTGACGCCCCCAAAATAGGTATACATCACCCATTTTGAGTCGCCAAATACATGGTACAGAAATCAAATACAAACTTCTTTAATACAACTGTCGTGTAAAAATACAACAAAACATAGCTGAGAATTTAAACAAGAATATTGCCTTCTAGACAATATCCACTCTCAAATAGAGTCCTCATTACATTTATTGTCACATTATTTTATAGAATAGTGAGGACTACTAAAGCCACTTATCATGGACCATCACTCCATTTCCACTTCGTCCCCAAATTATATTCTCATTTCACAAGAGAACAAAGAAAGAAAGGCTTAACTCAACTAGCCCAAGAAGAAATATTATGACTAAGATAATGCGTAATAAATTATCCTTAGCCTTCAACAGTATAACAACTGATAGAATATAATAGACAACAAGTTTTAGATCAACAACTGCAATAGAATAAACAATCCATTAGAAGAGTCAAGTAGAGCATAAAATCTACTATCTTCTATGATTTAAAAATTTTTTCATCAACTTTATCGCTGAGACTCAGCTTAATAAATAAAATTGAATCATCCCTGCATCACGTCCAAGGATATTTATGTAATCATCAATGGTCATGATTATACCGAATAATCCTTGGTCATAATCGTACCAACAACTGTCCATAAATGAACTATAGGCCAATGAGGACTTTCACCACATCATTCGTCACATTACGGTCATGATTATACCAAATAATCCCTGGTCATAATCATACCAAGTCCATCTATGAACATAAGCTAAAGATGACTTTCATCACAATATAAGCATGAGGATGATGACAATGACATAATAATTCAATAAAACAAGTTCAAGGATTAATTTTAAAGATTTATAATTTAATTTATCCAGAAATCAATAACGTCCAAATTGTCAACATAATACTGCTTTGTGGAGTAAAATTCAAGAATGCTTAGAAGAATATTTCCATGAAAAGATAATGGATGAAGCGCAAATAACCAGGATATTCTACTAATTTCATGGAGTATAGAAGCCAAAACTTTAACCAACTGAGTATAATATAATATATGAAATTGCAAATGAATTTTTGCCCGCCATGCGGTAATCCACGTAGACAGATCATTTCCACAATTTAATAAGGAATGAATACGAAGGATCATTCACCATGCAAGTTGTAATCCACATAGACGGGTTATTCCAATAGAATAATAAAGAATGGAATAACAGAAGAATTCACCATGCATGCGGTAGTCCGCGTAGACAGGTTATTCCAACTGAATAATAAAGAATAGAATAACAGAAAAATTCACTAGGCATGCGATAGACCGCACAGACAGGTTATTCCAATAGAATAATAAAGAATGGTATAAAAACCCTTACGAATATTGAAAGAAATAACTCTCATCATGAATACGAAAGAAATAATACCCCTTACCTTAGAAGAAAACTGGATACTGGAATAGTGAGGTAACAGAATTCTCTTCTTCTTTCTCTCTATAATTTCTCTCTATAATAAATGCTCTATAGCTTTAGTGAATTGGTGAGAAATGAAGGAAGAACGAGCTTCTATTTATAGGAAAATATAATTTCGATAATTGCACATTTTGGGGCTTGAAAAATTACAGTATAATACCTCCCTCTTTTTCTTCATTTTTAATTTAGTCCTGCAAGTATTATCAAACTTGCACCACCTCCCCTACTAGTAAATCATGTGAATCAATAGCAAATCATGTGACTCAATAGTTCTAAACATGTGAAAAAATTAATTATAGTATAGTACCTTCAACTATACCTTCATTTTTAATTTAGTCATGCAAGTATTACCAATCTTGTACCAACTCCCCTAATAGTAAATCATGTGAATCAATAGTACACACATGTGAACACATAGTTATAAGCATGTGAATTAATAGAAATTAATTGCTCATTTATCTGATTAATTACCCAATTGGTCAATATAACCTCTAGAAATCAATTATTATCGAAATAAATGTCGATTTCCACTAACACTAATAATCCCAACACAATGAAACTATCAATTTAATCTTTAATTAACACGAACTTATTCATCATTAATACTATAAGTCACAATATTTAACAACCAGGTCGTTCCCAGGAAAGAGGGGGCTTTCCAATAAGGATTTCTCCCTATTGGCGCGCAATTAGATTATCTAACCTCTCCTTGACAGAACTTCTAGACATTATCAATATTGTAAATAATAATATGAATAACTTTGTCGTCTCAATTATTGATTTAATAATATAACATATTATGCAGATAATACTGTGACAATAATTGAATCAATAATATGAGAGATATGATGCGACAATTACTATAACAATAATTGAGTATAACTGAGTGACTTCTTACGTAAGCATCAATAATCAATACCGTATTACTATATGCAACCACGCCAGATTCATCGTGTTTTACTACCGGGTAGTTCAACAATTTTAACAAAGAACACTTTCACAATTTATTTTTTATAAAAGATAATTACATCATTTTCTAACTACGACGATACTTCCATTGTGGGGTCCACCAATGATTGTGCCGTCGTACAGATATTCCCGACAAAAAGAATATTCCTCGACCAATCGAGTATTATATAACAACTTGCTTACTTTGCAAAATTTATAAATATTACCCACAACTATAACATTATATCAAATCCACACCATAAAAAAAATATTTTGAGAAATTTAAATCTTTATTCATAAAATTTGGGGTCTCACATTTTGGTTCACTTGGTGACTCTAGTGAACCAAACTAGAATAAAAGTCCATAATCAATCCGGATAGAATATGGTATTCTATATGTGCATGCTTATACTATATATATATATATATATATATATATATATATATATATATATTATATTATGCAAACATGCTTCGCATATTTAATAATATGACGCGTATTATATATATATATATATTTATATATATATATATATATATGTGTGTGTGTGTGTGTGTGTGTGTGTGTGTGTGTGTGTGCATGCGCGCTAAACAAGATGAGACAAATTAATAACAAACTGACACCTTTGGAAAGAAGCCAAAGGCAATAAGCTCGACCTTTGGAAAGAAACTGCAATAAGCATCTTGCAGAGGATAACCAAAAGAAGCTTAGTGAAGTTTTGGTTACAAATACAATTTTGTTCATGATTTAAAATAAATTTTTCTTTAAGTCAAGGTTCTACTTGGGTACTGGATACCAACTTTGGTTATCATAAATATAGATTTATAAAGGGACCAAGCAGAAGTAGAAAGCTAAACAAAGGATAAGTAATCCTATGTCTATGAAGCAAAGGTTGCTGCATTAGCCATATGAACTTATTGTTTAGTATTGCCTACGGGCAAGTTTATTAAGTCAATAAGTTGTTATTTTATTCTAGTTCTCATTAGAAACATTATTTCCATTTTCTTGTTAGACAATGAACTCTTTGGTATTATAATTAAGAACAATTGTTATTCTATTTATAATAATAATGTTTTGTATAGAACTGAAAAATTACTTAATGGATTTTGTATACTTGACTTGTGTGAAAAATAATTTTGCAAATTGAATAAACTAGTATATGAAAAGGAGATGATCATTCAAAAAGTTGAATGTGTGTATTTGCTGAAATACAAGTGTGAATTATTTGAAAGGTTCAAAGAATTCAGAAGTGAAATAAATTGGCAAAGTATTAGGATTCTTTGATCAGATCAAGGAAGGAATACTTGTGCAATGAGTTTCTAGATCATCTCAAATGGTTTTCTCACAATGGACGCCTCCTGATACGCAATAATTGATTGATGTATCTGAAAGGAAAAATCATACCTTGTTGGACATGGTGCGGTCCAGAATGATTTTACCGACATTCCAGTATCCTTCTGGGATAATGTCCTAGAAATGGTTGCATATCTACAAAAGGTAACCTCAAAATCCGACCCAAGACTCCATAAGAGTTATGGACAGGGAGGATTCCTAATCTTAAGTATGTTAATATAAGGGGTTGTCCAGCTTATGTGAAAAGGTTTTAAAGGATAAGCTTGGGACAAGATTTGACAAGTACAGATTTGTGGGACATCCTAAAGTAAGTTTAGGGTATATGTTCTATAATGCTACTAAGCAAAAGGTGTTTGTTGCGAAACTCACTACCTTCTAAGATAAAGGTGTTTATCATTGAAGGAGCTAGTGGGAGGATAATAGATCTTGAAGAGTTCAAGAACCACAAAACACTATAGGTCAAATAAGAGGAACCTGTAGAAAAGACTATTGTACCACAACCGAATTGTAAATCTGGAATAGTACCGAAGTTACCTGGGAGGTATGGATTCATCATGGATGATGATGATGAGGTACGTATCATAGAAGATGATGATCTAGTTACATACGATGAGGTAAGAGTTTTAGACACTCAGAGAAATGGATTGAAGCAAGCTTCTCAAAAATGGAACATTCATTTTGATGAAAAAATCAAAAGAGTTTGATTTTATCACAAATAAGAATGAACCTAATGTGTACAAAATGGTCAGTGGGAGCGTCGTGACATTCCTAGTATTATATGTTGATATACTACGGATAAGGAATGACATACCAATGCTATAATCAGTAAAGATAAAGTTGTCTAAACATTCCTCCATGAATGATTTGGGAAGAGTATCGTAATTGGGGATAAAAATCTACATAGATAGATTGAAGAGGATGCTCGACTTAACCCAAGGAACGTATATTCATTTGATGCAAAAGTCATTTAGGATGTCAAACTCCAAGAGATGTCTCATGTTGATGAGGAATGGAGTTTATCTATCTTAACAGTCCCCATAGACTCCTAAAAAGAGAGATCGCATGAGTGAAAATCATGTATACAATGAAATATACGAGACCTGATGTTGATCGATCATATTCTGGAGAAGATCACTATAAGACGGTGAAAAACATCTTAAAGTACTTAACCGGCACTAAGGAAGTGATTAAACTTTATGGTGGGTCTAAATTAAAACTAGTGGGCTTAACAGACTAAAGTTTTTTCAGACAGACCAAGACAATAGAAAATCCACTTTAAGGTAAATTGTTACATTGAACAGTGGTTCAGTGAATTGGAAAGGTTACAAACAGCAAAAAGTAGTTGGTTTAGTGATAAAGACAAAGTATATAGCTGTAAATGAAGCTGCAAGTTGATTGTTTGGATGATAAGTTCATTACAGAACTAGGAATAGTTCCTAAGTCTTATCTTGGATCTAAACATGTGTTGTGGCACTTTCATTTGATTAGAGGAATCATTGAAAGATGGGAAATCACTATAAAGATAGTGGACTCTCAAGAACAACATTACATATCCATTTACTGAAGCTTTTCCAATAGCAGGATAATCGTCACTTAGAGAAGAAGAGTATGAGATAATATGACGATTGGCTTTAGTGCAAGTGGGAGATTGAAAGTAGTATGCACACAAGCCACTAATGTTTGATGATAAAGCATATACTTTGTAACAATCTTATTCATTTATTAATAAAAAGTATTAATTTATTAAAGGCTTTTAATTACCTACATGATGTTGCTTTATAATATGTGATAAACCCATAGTTTTAAGCAATGCTTTTAGAATAATGATGATGACCATTCTAATGAGATCTAAATTCTCAGAAAGCTTAAAACTAAAATAGTTACCAATCATTGGATTACTAAACTGGGGATTAGTGAATCCTGATAGATTGGTACATACGTTGCTTGCTTATTGGATGAGGATGATTGATCTCATGATCATTTGTGTGGAGACACTAAAGCAAGTATGTAGGTGCTAATTAGAGAATAATTTCACTAAACGTGACTCGGAAAGGAATACCTGATGGAGTTTTACTTGCCTGTCAATAAGAATTCCTGTAGTGATAGTAGTACAAGTGATCCTTGGACTTGAGATCATCATAGTATCTTGTGTATGATGAGTTATACTTTGATTTATTCCTTAAGACCCTTAGGGTATATCAAAGGGTATGCTTGGGTATAATAAGTTGTACATGGAGATAATGTACGATCAATAAAGAATCTATCGCTTCTAGTAAAAGAAGAGAAATGTCTATGTGATTCGATAAATGGCAACCCAATAGTCCTTGGCCAAGGCAGAATGAAATTAGAAAGGAGTTTCTAATTTGCATTATTTGGGGTTATGCATTTAAGAGTCGAAATACATATAATTAAATAAAATAAGACTTAACAGTAATTCCAGGTCTTATATTTAATTGGGACATTGTATGGTGGAAGGATTGAATTGTACGGTAACTATTTACTCAAAGGTTTTTTTATGATTAATGTTGAAATCTATATTATCTGAAAAGTCGTTAATCGCTAGGGAGGCTTATCCCTATTGTAGAATAAATAATATTTATTTAAATAAATTAATAGTTTAATTTATTTATTTAAGTAAGATTAGAATTGTTCTAATTGATTTATTCACAACCGATTTAATATGGAGAACCTAAAGGGTCACACCATAAAATGAAGAATAATTATTTAAGAAGTTAATGGCATAATCGTAATAATAAGTTAAGTATATTTAATTAATCTATGGTGATAGAATAAATTAAATAGCTTAATATTTATTATTTAATATTTTGGAAATATTAAATATAAATTAATAAGAGGAGTCTTATTATTATTATTATTTAATTCCTAAAGGAGTTTGGGAATTAATTAAAAAAAGTACTCTCAAATATCCTTATAATATTAGGAGGCTAATTAATTAAAAGAGTTTAATTAATTATTCCTAATAAGATTGGGAGTGTAATTAATTAAAGGAATTTAATTAATTAAAATAAAACCCAATTGCTTAATTGTTAAGGAGGGTTGTCCACATCTATAAATAAGAGGAGTCTTATTATGGGTGCAGAGTTGTTGTTAACTTTTTCACAACAGGCGTGATTCCAATTGTTGGAGAGTACGCTCCTTTTCTATGAGAGATAGAAAAACTGTGGTTTTGCCAAACACTCATCTTCTTGAATCTTTATTCTTTCTTTGTGGATCACCTCTAGAGGCCAAACACTTGGGTGGCTAACGTTGATCAAAGAAAGGAACCAAATTCGGTGGATTTAAGTTGAATGCGAAAAGGATTTGAGGTTAACTTGTACCTGAGGAAGCTCGAATCTTCAAGGGTATGATTCTTGTTCTTCATATCTTTTTGTTTAATTAATAATTGTGCATAAAGGATGATCCGGGTATATGGTTTGTAAAATTTTAAACTCTGATTTTTACACGTTTCTACTTAATTTGTGCAATTTGATTGCGTCCAAGAATATTACAAACCTAACAGTGGTATCAGAGCCAAACCTTTATGCTAATTATTAATTATTTTAATTTGATATGTATATTGATATGTGTTCAGATTAATTTAATTGGGCATAATTTGTTGTATAAATTTTATTAAAAAAAACGATTACAATTCCGAAAACCTGCGAACTGAATTTCATTTTTTCTTTAAGCCTGCTGATTCGCGAATTGCATTTCATTTTTCCGTTGTGTCACGGTTTACAGCTTCCACGGCTTGGTTATATATATATATATATATGTGTGTGTGTGTGTGTGTGATTTTTAAGTATTAACTAATGAATCTTCAGGACTAGAAAAGATATCAATCACGTGGCCCAGGCTGGATATATATATATATATATATATATATATATATATATATATATATATATATATAGTATTATACTAACCTTGAGGAATCATAATCGAACCCAAAATATATGATTACATCCCGATATTCGGGATGTGATTATTGATATATGATGACTTCTTAAATTTTACTTCCTCAATGTAAGGAATCTTACTTCACGTGATATATATTTTATTAATATAATATACGGATATATATATATATATATATATATATATATTATTCTAAATTATTTTATAATTAAAATAAAATTTGTTTTAATTTTAAAATAAAAAGTTTATTTTAATTTTAAAATTGGATTTCATACTAACTAATTAGAGTTGAAATTGGATTCCATGATAACTAATTGGAGTTGAAAAAGGATTATATATTTCCTTAAATAAAGGAGTTTATTTAGATGAAATAAGATTTCATATTATTCAAAATAAATGAGTTTATTTGTGAATATGAAAGAGAATCTGTATTTCCTTAAATAAAGGAGTTTATTTACATATGAAATAAGATTTCATATTATTCAAAATAAAGGAGTTTATTGGTGAATAGGAATGAGAATCCGTGTTTCCTTTAATAAATAATTTTTTTTACTTGGAATTGGATTCCATAATTAATTAAAATAAATGAGTTATTTTGATTAAATTTTTGATTAAAATAAATAGTTTATTTTATTTAAATTTGGATACATTAAAAGAGGTTTATTTTGATTTAAATTTGGATTAAAATAAAGGAGTTTATTTTAATTCAAAATTAGATTTTATACTAACTAAATTTGCCCATTAAATGATATTAATATATATATATATATATATATATATATATTAAATTTTATTATTCATGAGATGAATGTTATTTATTGATGTATATGGTGATGTGTATGATAATAATGGGATTGATTATGAACTATTGACCAATGTGATTGAATTTTATTTTAGTTGGATGCATGAATGTATGAGTTTTATTAAATGAGGTTTGCGTACCTCGTCTTCTCTATTTTTTCTTAATGTAAATGCTATCTCCCTCCTATGTACTTCCCCTTGACTGCTAATCAAGGTTTCTATTTATTTTAAATAGTTTTGTAGTAGGAATAGTTAGAATTAATTTTGAAGAATTGGAGATCAAGGAACAAGGAGCGCTTAAAGACCCGTTTGTAATGGAGCCCGGGTTTAAATGTAATAGTTATATTTAAATTTAATTCTTGCACCCCTAGGGTTTGACCTTTTGGTACACTTGGTGGCTCTAATGAACCAAACTAGAATAAAAGTCCATAATCAATCCGGATAGAATATAGTATTCTATATGTGCATGCTTATACTATATATATATATGTGTGTGTGTGTGTGTGTGTGTGCATGCGCGCTAAACAAGATAAGACAAATTAATAACAAACCCCTCAAATTTTTTTATATTAAGTTGTAACGTTCAAAGATATTTGGAATATCGAACGTCGCCTTCTAGCATGATAGAAACAATGGAGTATTGAATATTTAATATGAGTTTGTTGTGCACACACAAGGCAAGTATTAAATATATAAGATGTTGTTTTTATTACAAATAATGTTTATAAGAAATTGAACATTACTGCTTTGTTGTGCACACACAAGGGCAGTAGTTTTCTGTTCACTTATATGGAAATGCTGGGTCTGACTTAACTTAAATCGTTTTAGTTCGGATGTGCACATACTTGACCATTATGATTTAAGAGGCAAAATAACAGGAGTTACATAGTTGATGTAATTGACAAGAGTTATCAACCTATTTATTTATATATAGTTTGTTGTGCACACACAAGGCTATATACATTTGAAATGAGATCTTTATTCTCACTAGCATATCTTTAATTAGATATTGTCGAGCTATATATATTGAGGGTAATATAGTTTGAAGAAAATAGTGGGAGATACCAGTTTAAAATAAGACCTAATTTATTTTGGTAATTAATAAAAGAATGTATGCTAAAATGTTGTTAATTATAAATTCATTTACAGAATTTTACAATGTCTAAATTACTATCACTGTGAAGCATATTAGATGCTGTTTAATCGGACCGAATTAAATGGATTGATTAAGGAATTTGAGAATAGTTCTCATGGCTGAAAAGCTATCTTATGTCCTTAATACGCTTATCCCTGCAATGGTTGCAGATAATGCCTCTGAGGAAGAGATTGCTATTTTTAGAAAGTGGCAAGATTATGCACAGTTGGCTCAATGCATTATGCTCGTATCCATGAGTAACAAGCTTCAGCGTCATCTTGAAACTATGGATACTCTTACTATACTCCTACGTTAAGTAGTTGATGGTGAGGAAAGTAGGACTAATAGATATTAGATATCTAAGGAGCTCTTCCGATCTAGAATGACCAACGACACTACAGTACAAACACATGTCCTAAACATGATCAATTTGATTGAATAATTAGGGCAATGGGTTTTTTCATGGATGGAGAGTTGAACCAAGATTCGATCTTGCACTCACTCCCGGACTCCTTTCACAATTGTTGTGAATTTTTCATATGAATAAGCTAGATATCAGCTTTGCTGATTTGCTTAACATGTTAAAAAATGTTGAGAGTCACTTTCCAACCAAGAAAGACCAAGTCTTACTAGTAGGGGCCAAAGGATCTTTTGAAAAGAAGAACGATTCAATGAGGGTAAACAGAAAGGCAAAAACAAAGGATAATAAGAACAAAACTGATACGGATAGCAAAAGAGTTTGCTTCCACTGCAATAAGCCTGGACACTGGAAAGAAACTGTAAGAAGCATCTTGCAGAGGATAACCAAAAGAAGCTTAGTGAAGTTTTTGTTACAAATACAATTTTGTTCATGATTTAAAATAAATTTTTCTTTAAGTCAAGGTTCTACTTGGGTACTGGATACCAACTTTGGTTATCATAAATATAGATTTATAAAGGGACCAAGCAGAAGTAGAAAGCTAAACAAAGGATAAGTAATCCTATGTCTATGAAGCAAAGGTTGCTGCATTAGCCATATGAACTTATTGTTTAGTATTGCCTACGGGCAAGTATATTAAGTCAAAAAGTTATTGTATTCAGGTTCTCATTGGAAACATTATTTCCATTTTCTTGTTGGACAATAAAATCTTTGGTATTATAATTAAGAACAATTGTTGTTCTATTTATAATAATAATGTTTTGTATAGAACTGGAATATTACTTAATGGATTTTGTATACTTGACTTACGTGAAAAATAATTTTGCAAATTGAATAAACTAGTATATGAAAAGGAGATGATCATTCAAAGAGTTGAATGTGTGTATTTACTGAAATACAAGTGTGAATTATTTGAAAGGTTCAAAGAATTCAGAAGTGAAATAAATTGGCAAAGTATTAGGATTCTTTAATCAGATCAAGGAAGGAATACTTGTGCAATGAGTTTCTAGATCATCTCAAATGTTTTTCTCACAATGGACGCCTCCTGATATGCAATAATTGATTGATGTATCTGAAAGGAAAAATCGTACCTTGTTAGACATGGTGCAGCCCATAATGATTTTACCGACATTCCAGTATCCTTCTGGGATAATGTCCTAGAAATGGTTGAATATCTACAAAAGGTAACCTCAAAATTTGACCCAAGACTCCATAAGAGTTATGGACAGGGAGGATTCCTAATCTTAAGTATGTTAAGATAAGGGGTTGTCCAGTTTATGTGAAAGGGTTTTAAAGGATAAGCTTGGGATAAGATTTGACAAGTACAGATTTGTGGGACATCCTAAAGTAAGTTTAGGGTATATGTTCTATAATCCTACTAAGCAAAAGGTGTTTGTTGTGAAACTCGCTACCTTCTAAGATAAAGGTGTTTATCATTGAAGGAGCTAGTGGGAGGATAATAGATCTTGAAGAGTTCAAGAACCACAAAACACTATAAGTCAAATAAGAGGAACCTGTAGAAAAGACTATTGTACCACAACCGATTCGTAAATCTGGAATAGTACCGAAGATACCTGGGAGGTATGGATTCATCATGGATGATGATGATGATGAGGTACGTATCATAGAAGTTGATGATCTAGTTACATATGATGAGGTAAGAGTTTTAGACACTCAGAGAAATGGATTGAAGCAAGCTTCTCAAATATGGAATATTCGTTTTGATGAAAAAAATTAAAAGAGTTTGATTTTATCACAAATAAGAATGAACCTAGTGTGTACAAAATGGTCAGTGGGAGCGTCGTGACATTCCTAGTATTATATGTTGATATACTACGGATAAGGAATGACATACCAATGCTATATTCAGTAAAGATAAATTTGTCTAAACATTCCTCCATGAATGATTTGGGAAGAGTATCGTAATTGGGGATAAAAATCTATATAGATAGATTTAAGAGGATGCTCGACTTAACCCAAGGAACGTATATTCATTTGATGCTAAAGTCATTTAGCATGGAAAACTCTAAGAGATGTCTCATGTTGATGAGCTATGGAGTGTATCTCTCTTAATAGTCCACATAGACTCCTAAAAAGAGAGATCGCATGAGTGACAATCATGTATACAATGAAATATACGAGACCTGATGTTAATCGGTCATATTCTGGAGAAGATCACTGTAAGACGGTGAAAAACATCTTAAAGTACTTAACCGACACTAAGGAAGTGATTAAACTTTATGGTGGGTCTAAATTAAAACTAGTGGGCTTAACAGACTAAAGTTTTTTCAAACAGACCAAGACAATAGAAAATCCACTTTAAGGTAAATTGTTACATTGAACAGTGGTTCAGTGAATTGGAAAGGTTACCAACAGCAAAAAGTAGCTGGTTTAGTGATAAAGACAAAGTATATAGCTGTAAATGAAGCTGCAGGTTGATTGTTTAGATGATAAGTTCATTACAGAACTAGGAATAGTTCCTAAGTCTTATCTTGGATCTAAACATGTGTTGTGGTACTTTCATTTAATTAGAGGAATCATTGAAAGATGGGAAATCACTATAAAGATAATGGACTCTCAAGAACAACATTACATATCCATTTACTGAAGCTTTTCCAACAGCAGGATAATCGTCACTTAGAGAAGAAGAGTATGAGATACCATGACGATTGGCTTTAGTGCAAGTGGGAGATTGAAAGTAGTATGCACACAAGCCAATCATGTTTGATGATAAAGCATATAATTTATAACAATCTTATTCATTTATTAATAAAAAGTATTAATTTTTTAAAGGCTTTTAATTATCTACATGATGCTGCTTTATAATATGTGATAAACCCATAGTTTTAAGCAATGCTTTTAGAATAATGATGATGATCATTCTAATGATATCTAAATTCTTAGAAAGCTTAAAACTAAAATAGTTCCCAATCGTTGGATTACTAAATTGGGGATTAATGAATCCGGATAGATTGGTACATACGTTGCTTGCTTATTGGATGAGGATGATTGATCTCATGATCATTTGTGTGGAGACACTAAAGCAAGTATGTAGGTGCTTCTTAGAGAATAAGTTCACTGAACGTGGCTCACAAAGGAATACCTAATGGAGTTTTACTTGCATGTCAATAGGAATTCCTGTAGTGATAGTAGTACAAGTGATCCTTGGACTTGAGATCATCATAGTATCTTGAGTATGATGAGTTATACTTTGACTTATTCCTTAAGACCCTTAGGGTATATCAAAGGGTATGCTTGGGTATAATAAGTTGTACATGGAGATAATGTATGATCAATAAAGAATCTACCGCTTCTAGTAAAAGAAGAGAAATGTCCTATGTGATTCGATAAATGACAACACAATAGTCCTTGGCCAAGGCAGAATAAAATTAGAAAGGAGTTTCTTATTTGCATTATTTGGAGTTATGCATTTAAGAGTCGAAATACATATAATTAAATAAAATAAGACTTGACAGTAATTCCATGTCATATATTTTATTGGGACATTGTATGATGGAAGGATTGAATTGTACGGTAACTATTTACTCAAAGGTTCTTTTATGATTAATGTTGAAATCTATATTATCTGGAAAGTCGTTAATCGCTAGGGAGGCTTATCCCTATTGTAGAATAAATATTATTTATTTAAATAAATTAATAGTTTAATTTATTTATTTAAATAAGATTAGAATTATTCTAATTGATTTATTCACAACCGGTTTAATATGGAGAACCTGAGGGTCACACCATAAAAGGAAGAATAATTATTTAAGAAGTTAATGGAATAATCGTAATAATAAGTTAAGTATATTTAATTTAATCTATGGTGATAGAATAAATTAAATAGCTTAATATTTATTATTTAATATTTTGAAAATATTAAATATAAATTAATAAGAGGAGTCTTATTATTATTATTATTACTATTATTATTATTTAATTTCTAAAGGAATTTGGGAATTAATTAATAAAAGTACTCTCAAATATCCTAATAAGATTAGGAAGCTAATTAATTAAAAGTGTTTAATTAATTATTCCTAATAAGATTGGGAGTGTAATTAATTAAAGGAATTTAATTAATTAAAATAAAACTCAATTTCTTAATTGTTAAGGAGGGTTGCCCACATCTATAAATAAGAGGAGTCTTATTATTGGTGCATAGTTGTTGTTTACTTTTTCACAACATACGTGATTCCAATTGTTGGAGAGTACGCTCCTTCTCTATGAGAGATAGAAAAATTAGAGTTTTTCCAAACACCCATCTTCTTGTATCTTTATTCTTTCTTGGTGGATCACCTCTAGAGGCCAAACACTTGGATAGCTAACGTTGATCAAAGAAAGGAACCAAACCTGGTGGATTCAAGTTGAACGCAAAAAGGATTGGAGGTGAACTTGTACCTGAGGAAGCTTGAATCTTCAAGGGTATGATTCTTGTTCTTCATATCTTTTCGTTTAATTAATAATTGTGCATAAAGGATAATCTGGGTATATGGTTTGTAAAATTTTAAACTCTGATTTTTAAACGTTTTCGCTTAATTTGTGCAATTTGATTGCGTCTAAGAATATTACAAACCTAATAGTTTACGTCTCCGTTCCTCTTCTTCCACTTTGGGATCCGGAATCAGGACCTCTTTTGCTTTAACTGGTATCAGTTTGGGAAATAGCATAGCCATAACGTGGGCTGGAACCTTTACCGGAGATTGTACAGGCTCAGGATCAGTAAGTGGAGATAATCGCTGAATGGCTGAAGATGAAGAAGGAATTTGTTTGTGCTTATGAGGATTTCTATGACTGGAGCTAGCACAATAGCCTAATCCAGCTGTCCCTATTTAACTGGGAACTTGAATTGGGTTCTTAATACCTTGATAATTTTTACCCAACCCTTGTCCAAGTTGATGACCCAATGACATCATCTCTTGAGTGGCCGACATTACTTCGACAGAAATCTTGGGTGTGAGAGGTGGCGCCCCAATGGGATGGTAGTGAGTGTTGCTCACCTCCAGGGCATGAAAACTGACCGACTCAACTTCTGAATTGAAGCTGATGAGTGGTATGTCACCTTGTTCAGGACATTCCGGCTCAGCATTAACAGTGACAAGGCTATTATTGATAATGTACTTGAGTTGCTGATGAAGGGTGGAAGGGACGACTCCAGCCATATGAATCCATGGTCTTCCCAATAGCAGATTATAACCTGTAGCTATTCTGACCACATGGAAGGATAGACTGAATATATGTGGACCAATCTCCACTGGTAATTCAATCTCTCCAACGGCGTTTCGTCGAGACCCATCAAAAACTTTGATAATCGTATGAATGCTTTTGATCCTCTTGGGGTTGATATTCATCTTCTCCAAGATAGCATAAGGACATATATTTAGATACGAACCTCCATTTATCAAGACTCCTCCCACCATATATCTGGAGGACAAAACCTCTATATGCAACGGCTTGCAATGACCAGTCCCTTCAGCGGGTATGTCGTCATCAGTGAAAGATAACACATTATTGTTAAAAATGTGATCAACCAGATGTTGGAATTTTTCCACATCCACTAATTTTGGTAAATGGGCTTCTTCCAAGACCCTTAGCAAGATCTTCCGATGATCCTCGGAAGAGAAAACCAAGTCCAGTATGGAAATTTGTTGTGGAGCTTCTCTCAAGCTTGAAACCACCTTGGCTTCGTTATGGCCCATGGTACGAAGGAACTCTTCAACCTTCTCTATGAGAACTTTCCCATTTGATTTGATGGTAGGCTTCATCACCCGATGAGGAAGATACAGTGGATTCTCCTTCAACACTACAACAGTTGTATGTGAGGTAGATCCTTCAGCCTGCCCATAATTCCATGGGACTTTTTTCAAGCCGACAACAGGATACTATGACCTAGATGGCAAGAGAATTGGCTCTGGTGCAACCACTTTCAAAGGATTGTCAGTACCTTTGAGTTGAATTGCTTGTATTGTGAGTGGTCTGGAAGCCAAATCATCCTCAGCGGATATAACTGCTACGCCGTCCTTCCATTTTGTAGGACATGTGTTCCCACTCTCGAGTAACAAAGTGTCATCTTCTGCCATTTGCAGGACACCACTGTTAATTAAATTTTGAATGAGATGGCGGAGTGCCCAACATTCTTCTGTGCTATGACATCGAGAGTGGGAGTGTTACTGACATACTCCATTAGAATTGAACCATCTGGAATGGGGATTGATTAGAGGTAGAAGGGATGTAATTCTTCCTTCATTGATCAGCATCTGAAATATCTCCTCCATAGGTTGGCCAAGGTATGTAAATTCCCTTTTATTGGCAAAATCCTGACGGGCTTTGGCACTTGCTCTTTTTGCAACTTTATCCTCAAGTGTTTCACTTTTTGAAGGCGATGATGGAGTATTCATGATAAAGGAAGGAGACTAGCATGCTCTTGACTGACTAATTAGCATGTGACTTGGTGTTGATAGATCACCAGTTCTGCAAAATGGTCTACTTGCTTGCAAAGAGCCTTAATCTTTCGTTCCATCATGAATTAGAACTGCGTGTAATCCCATTTTTCAGCACCGTCTTTGCTGGTCTGGGAAGATTCAACAATGTAATTGGAACTTTTCCCACTGTTCTAATTAATCATATTGACCTCTTCTTCTTTGTGTTGAGGAAGAGGGTTATCTTGCACATGAGGTTGGTCGGGTTTAGTCACGACAATCTCCCCATTTTTTATTAAATCCTGGATCTTGTATTTCAAGGCCCAGCAATCCTGAGTGTCATGTCCCGGTGCCCCAGCATGATAAGCACACTTCTGTGTAGCATTGTAACCTATCCCATTCAGGTTGGCTGGCGGAAGAAGATGTGTAATTTTCTTCTGAGTAGTCAGAAAATTGAGAACATTCTCGAGCAAATCCCCTAGGGGTGTGAACTCTTGATTGCGTCAAACTTCTCCACCCTTTGGAAATGTGGGGTTGGAAGACTGTGCTGGAAAAGGGGAGTATTTCCTCCTCTGGATAGGCATGTTCTGACTACCTTTTTGACCTTGTAGTATCAAGGAAACATCCTCCTATTTCTTTTTATGGACCCTCCGGGGGTTATTTCCATAAGTTCTAGACTGGATGTGCTCAACAACAGCTTTTAGAGCAGCTAGGTCTTGAATTTTTCCTGACTTCAATCCCATTTCAGCCATCTCTCCATGTTTAATCATTTCAGAAAATGGCTTTCCAAGGCCAGCTAAGACTCTCTCATAAAAGGGAGCTTCTTGTATGTCTGTGAAGGTCATTACCATTTCTGACTCTGTCATAACAGGAATAACTTGAGCAGGCAGACGCCTCCACCTTTGGGCATACTCTTTAAATGACTCATTAGACTATTTCTTGACCTTAGTAATTTGGTACCGGTCAGGAGCCATCTGAGACTGGAAGCTGTACTTAGTGAGGAATGCATGAGCTAACTCTTCCCAGCTATGTATTTTAGAATTTTCTAATCTAGTGTACCATGATCGGGCTTCTCCAGTTAGACTCTTTTGAAACAGCTGCATTCTGAGCTTCTCACTCTCGGCATAAGATCCGAGTTCTCCAATAAATACCTTCAAGTGTGTGTAAGGATCTCCCAACCCATTATAATTTTCAAAGTCAGGAGTCTTGAACTTCTTTGGATAATGAACACCAGGGTATATACAAAGATCAGCATAGGAAACACTCCTGTGTGTTCCAATCCCTTTTATAAACCGAATGGTCTCTTCCATTTGAAGGACTTTTTTCCTGATATCACCGGTGTCTGGATCTTCTTTGAGATGTGTTTTTTCAGGAATTTTGTTGGTTGTATCCAACTAAAGTTCTGGAATTATTTTATCCGAACCTTGTGTTCCTCCCTGTGCAGAGGATTCTGTATGTATAGGTATTCGTGAACCCTGAGTAGATTGGTGTAGTTCTTTAAGCAGAACAACCAAATCTGTAATTTATTTGCTTAATGCGTCAAACTCTTCACGAGAGACAAGAGCAGGATTAGACTGGTCAGATGAAGACATGATTGGCTATAGACTCGTGGCCTTTTTGGACTTTGAATGGGTAACAGACCCAATTGTTTCCCTACAAAAAATTATGTAGTTTAGTCTTAGGGAATGTATAAAATGTTTACATGCTATCATAATGTGTCCATATTAGGAATATTATCCTATAAAACGGGTGTCATTTGATAGCATGTCAAGCCTTAATATGCATGTACACATATTCTTCATATTTTCCATTACATAGAGATAAACATGGAATGAAATTACAAGTAATTGTCTTTACAAGTAATTGAAAATGGAAAGCATGAAAAGACTTTCCTTTGAGTTTGGTTTATCAGAGGCTGACCTATCTTAGGTTACTCTCGCAACTTTTTGGCATGAAGGTTCCCAGATCATCACAATTTACTTGACGGGAAGTTAATCCGATCTTTCAATTGGAGCGAATCTGGGTGGTGCTTTTCTTGAGCCTCGTTGGAATTAGTCTCCCTACGAGTCCAGTAATCAAAACCGACAGGATAGCCTTCGGGTGGAGGAACTACACAACATACATTCAAATGCAACGTTTCTCACCGTTATGGGAATGATGACATGTGCGAAGCACTAATATCAGAGATAGATATATTGTAGTGCAGTAAGTAAATGCATTCATACACATTCATCAAAAATATAAATGCAACATCCACACACAAGCATATAACAGTTTTGAAAAACTTGTAATAGCGGCTTAAGTCCTCTTACTGGTGTCCCCAGCAGAGTTGCCACCTGTCGACGTCGGGATTTTTATTGTCCCTTTTCTGTTCTTGTTTTTTTGTGTTCTCATGTTGGTGAGATTTGTTTGAAAAAATAAGTTGTGAAAAGTCTGACATTTATATGTCGACGATTTGACTGTAAGAGTCGCCAGTAACAATCCAGAATTTTAAATTATAATTCCAAATATTTATTGAGTTATATAAATATTTTAATTGTTGTGTTTATTGTTGAATAAATATTTGATAATTAAATTAGATAGTTGATAGGGATTAAATGAGGTATTATAATGTTATTCTAATTTAATTTTGTAATTAAAGTGATGTGTTAATTTATTAAACAAAATTATAATTCTAAGGAAAATTATAATTTTGTTGTATTGGTTTATGTGGTAAATTGATTTAATAAATTGCTATTAGATTTAATTAGATTGAATATTAGAATTTTTTTTAAATAAATTGTGACAATAAAACTATATGATAAATGAGTTATTAACATAAATTAAAAGAGTTTTAAATTTGGTTTTACCAAACAAAGCCTTAAAACTTTTGAAATTCTTTTTTTAATCTTGTTTTGCCAAACAAGGCTTAAGGAATGACTAAGTCATTATTTTAATTGGTTTTACCAAACAAGGCATAAGGGTTGTAAGTTATTAATTTTAAAATGGTTTAGCCAAACAAGCTTTATAGCTTTTGATTTTCAAAAAGATGTAACTGATATCAGTTACATATATATTTATATTATATAATTAATATCTATTATATTATACATTATATGTTTCTAAGTACGTAAGTTAGAGAAGGGAGAAAGAATAGGGAAGAAGAAAAAGAAGAGAACAGAAAGAAAGAAAGGAGAGAAGGGAGAAGAGAAAATTCTCTAAGAATTGAGAATTTAGAAGAAGTTGTTGTAAATATCTTCTAGCAAGGTAAAACCCTACTTTTCTTATTTTTAGTTTTCTTCTAAATTTCTAGTTTTTATATACATGAAAAGTTTTCTGTAAAATTGGTGTGAAGGAGTAATTGTTTATTATGTGATTGTTGATATAAGTTGTGTTCATATGGTTTATAGATGATTTAGAGTAAATTGATTCATGTAATATATTTTATTATGGAGGAAATCATATTACAGTGAGTTTACATTGATATATGTTGAATATGGTTTAAATTAGCAGTAAAATTAGTACTCAATTCATCGTATAATGTATAAATTGGCTATTGATTGTGAAAGTACATGAAGAAATGAAAACAATGTAATTAAAACCAACTATATTGGTTATAAAACGAATTCACGGTGAAGAATTTTGCTATGAATATCAAAAGAAGAGGAAATATGAGAAATAGTGAAATTAAAGGTTTTAATCTTGATGTTTATGTTGTTTATGTGGTTAGAAACGTGTTAGAAACATTAGTTTATGTTTCTGTAAACATATTACACCTTGGGTAGGTTGGTATGGTTGTTAGAAAGGAGTTTGTAAGACTAATTTGGCTTTCTGTAGTGTTCGAGATGATAATTTACGAATTCGCAGAAGGGAACCCCGCCCTGACGGGCTAAATTTTGAAAAAAAAACTAACCGGACATATTTTACTAAAATGAGCATAACGTTTTCATAAGAACTCTGATTGATGCGATTGAAGATGATTGGGAATGAGGACAAATAGGCCTATAACTTTTATTCTTTAAGTGTTTCAATTTGATGTCGTTATGAAGGGTCAAAATGGCCATCTTTAGGATTGTTGTGCATTTGGAGGCAATCGGAGGGTGTCGGGATGCGCGAATGCAAGTGCAATCCTTTGTGTATTAGTATAACCTAATATAAAGAGAATGATAATATGTTGGACATGTAATAGGATGTTGTATCAAGTTGTTAATGTGTATATGGTGCAATGACATGATCACTTAAGTAGTTGTAATAAAGCTAAAATGTGATGCTCATGAAAAGATGTGATGTTGTTTAAACTTGAACTTAGTTAGTGAGCTATACTAAAAGTGGGAAAGAAACTCATGAAGCTAATATTATTGTAACTAATGTGTATTGTCAATACATATGGTATGTGTAGGACTTGTGCTGAATGTGAGTAGTGATTGTTTAACCTACGCACGAGGCAAGTTCTCTAACTCTACTTTTACGATTGTGCAAGTGTTTAAACCTTATTAATGCATTGAGCAAGTTCCTAAACCTACTTATATATCTATTCTAACTTGATTATGTTCATGCAAACTCTTCAACCTAACTCTTACTTTGAGAAGGGTTCCTATCTTTAATGTTGTTCTAATTACACAAGTTCCTAAATTCTGTTATTCTTATGTTGAGCAAGTTTTATTCCTCAACTTGTTATTAATCATGAACGTTAATTAACTCACTTATTTTATCGAGTAAGATTAATAGCCTTAGCTTATTATTCTTCAATCAAGGTTTGGTATAATATTCAATGCCTATGCTTTCTAGTCCATTTCAAAATCATGTTTTCGATGTATAATGTTGATTCACTTATAATTCATGACTATTTCATATCATATTGCTATCGAGCACTTGAAGTGATATTAAACTATATTGATTCAACTAATCCTTAGTTGATGTTCGTTGAACTCTAAATTACCTTGAAACTTATCCAAACCAAACTTCCTTTGGTGCAGACTCGTATATTAAAATGGAGATAAACAACCCTATTACAGGGGATTATTTACGCATAAGTGTTTAGATGTTTGTGCATAATACATTGTACGCGTGACAATCTGAATTTTTATATGTTATTAAAATAAGAATTTAATAATTAAAATTCTTATTATGATATGTACATATTTTGATTTATGTGTTTTGAGTGTGGGTAAGTATATATATTTGTAACTTATCTTGAAATATGTGATTTGGTGTGAAGAGATTAAGTGTGAATATAAAAGAGCTGTATATATTTGGAAAATAAGGTTTAATAGTTAATTTAACTATTAAAGAAATTAAATGAGATTGTTACAGAAAGGAAATTAACTAAATAATATTAGTTAATTTAATTAAGTTAAAAATTATATTATGAAATAACATGATTCGATTATTATGCTTTATGGCAATGAAATTGTTATGAATTAAATTTCATAAATAATGTGAGTAATTCACTTAATTAAAATAGTGAATTAATGTAAGCATATTTGTTTAAATAAATGAGGAAGTAGTATATTACATATGAGTGTAATATGTTAAAGTAATATGATTGTCAATATTGTAAATAGTTAAAATATTTATCGAATAAAATAAATATTTTAGTTGGAATATTTATAGTATTAAATAAATATTTGATGGAAATTATTTAAGTATGATAAAATTGATGGGATTTATGCGTATTTTATTACGAGAGTATAATGGTGATATTCTAATTTAATTAAATAATTAAATTAGAGAAGTGAGGATTTGTTAAATAAAATTATAATTTTATTGGGTAAGTAAATATGGTGTTGGATAAATAAAGATTATGGTTAAATCAAAAGAAGTGTGACATTTGGTGTAACTTATAATAGGAATAATATTAAAATAAATAGATAAGGAGGTTAGGGGTTCTAGCCAAACATGGCCTTGTAACCCTTTGCCTTTGTAACAGATGGGAGCCCTTGGTTTTTTAACTAATAGACTAAATAAAATATACGTTAAGTTGTGCCAAGTATGAGAAAGAAGAATAGAGCAGAGAAGAGAGAAATTGAGAGATAAAAGGAGTTCTCTGTAGAATTGGAGAAGAGCCTTGGTGAATCAAGGAGAACCAACTTTTTTCATAATCTGATTAAAGCTAAGGAGGGTTCAAGAGGTATGAAGAAATTCTTAATTTCCTAATCTTTGTTCCTTAATTTCATTGTTAGAAATTACTATGGTTATTTGACCTTAGGAATTGGTGAAGAATCTATGTGTGTTGATTATGTAATGAATTTTTAGTGTGGTTCATATCTAAAATCAAACCAATCAAGTTTAAATTGTGTAAAAGATGGAAAGATTAGGCTCTTGGTTATTACATACTATATGGCCTGTTTTGGAGGTAAAAATTTGTTGTAATCCTATGATTTAAGTTGTAAATTGATAGTGGTTTGTTGTTCTCCTCCGAGAAAGAAAAACAACACAATTGGAATGAACTAAAATGGAGTTAAAACGAATTCATGATGTAAGATTTCGTTAAATATGTCGAAGTATAAAAATATAGCATGAACACTGAATTGGAACCCTTAAATTGATTTGTTAAAGTTTCTGAAATGTTATAATTATTATGTCGATGAGTAGTTCAGTGTTTCACGAGTTCATAGAGTCAAAAACCAACTAATTCCGACTTAAAATGAAGAAGTTATGAAGATTTGAAGTAAAAATATTTCAAAATCTGTAATTTGGGTGAAACCAAGCGCGGGCGCACTGCCCAGGAGTGCGGGCGCGCCTCTGGGTACTGCTAACTAGCGCGGGCGCACTGGAGTGTGAAGGAATTGGGCGCGGCTGCGCCCAATGTGTGCTAACTATGACTACTTTGATCTGTCTTGGTAAAACGGCCATAACGTTTTCATACGAACTCCAATTGAGGTTATTGAAGATGATCTGGAACGAGGACAAATAGACCTACAACTTTTATTCTTTAAGTAGTTCAATTTAAGATCTGTAATAGGGGTAAAAATGGTCATCTTTAGGACTATTGTGTTTTCGGAGGCAATCAAAGGGCGTCGGGCATGCACGTATGCAAGTGTAGTGCTCTTGACGATAAAAGATGTTGTTCTAAGTTATAGAACATGAATATTATGAAGTATAATGATGCTTAACATTAATAAATGATATATTAGATAAGTTGTATATGCATACTATGCACACACAAGAGAGACAAGTTGGGCGTGTGACGAATAAACGTCAAAACGCCGTGATAAGTGATAATGAACATAAAAAGTGTTTTAAATCAAATGAAATGAATATTATAAGTTATTGAATAGTGTTAATATAAAACCAATAAGTAGTCCTAGCAAGACTTAAACACTTGAATGAACTTCGAATATGAAATATAGTGAGCTATAAGTCGAAAGTTAACACAATAAAATTGAACATTGGGTATTGATAATAGGAAGGGTTATGAGATGTAGAGTAAAGTTTACATTACAACTACTACGCATTTCTATGTGGATAATAGTTAATGTGAATGATTATATAATTGTGTAGGGCTGTAAGCTGTTAAACTGTTATTGATAAACAACGATCAAGGCAAGTCTTTCAGTTCCTATTTGCTATGTGAACTTGGTGATTAACTATTTTAAATCTTTATTGCGAAGAGCATGATGTGTTATATATATGTTGAATGTATGAAATATTAAAGTCAACTTATGACTACGTTGATTGAGTAGAGCATGCTAATTGAGTAAGGAACTCAATCTTTATACTTGTTATATGAACTGTAACATGTATTTTATGTTAGTCCAATGCTATGAGATATATGTTGAGCATGTTATTATGTACTACGTGATGCATGAAAACTGTTAGATTTTGCTGGGCTGTCGAGCTCAACCTTGCAAATAACCATTTTTGCAGGTTAAGGATTGAAGGTAAAGTTATGTGTTACTTGAAAGACATGAATCAGATGTGATACTTGAAGATTTATACAATTTGGTTCTGTTATTATTATTTGAACCATGTTTAAGGTTCCGAATAATGTATTAATGTCGAATTGTAATATCGTTTTGCGATGTAAACTATTGTAGTATTAAAATGATTTTGAGACATTTAGATGTAAAAGTTGAAGGTTTTGGGAACGAGGATAGTTTGTAATAGAAAATTTTAATTATTCCGCAAATTTCAATGGTTGTATTATCGTTTAATGATGTAAAATTAGAGGTTGAATGTATTATTAACGACCGAAGTCGAGAATTAAATTGTATGAATTTTGGGGTCGTTATAGTACGAAGGGATGATCCCCCTAAGTACGAGAAGTCCCTACAGTCCTACGGCTGTTTAGGTTTAAGTTGAAAGAATACTTATAACTTTGGACATAGTTCATGGTCTTGTGACCCTCAGATACATATATTTCAAATTTTGTTCCTGATTATCATTGATAGAGAATATTATTTAGTACTATTGAGCCTATTCATTTGGCAGTTGTTATGATATTTTTATTCATTATCACTTCAAGTGAGCATTTGTTTGCTCACTCTTGCTTATATAATCATTACAGCTAAAGTTGAGAAGGTCGATGAACCTACCATCAGTAAAGGAAAAGGAAAGATGAACAAGTGTTGAAGACTTGTAAATCTGTTGATTTCTATATTGTCAGACTTTGTTTTAATTGTTGAGATGTAATAATTTTATTTTCCGCACTTGATGTTTGTATTTAAAGGTTAGATAACCTGGGAGATTTTATTGAACTTATTGATGTAATCCTTTAATGGGAAGGTTTATTATTAAACTTTATTATATTTGGGTAGTTAAAAATGAATGTTTAGACAGTGAACACCAAATCTTGTGGAAATGAAGTACCCAGATTTGGGGGTGTCATATTAACCATGGAGCAATTATAGATTGCCAAAAGAAGTGTGTAAATATTAGAACGCCGAGACAACCTAATGTAGTATTTTACGGTAATAGATCGCTGGGACGTTCGTGTTGTCTTACCATGACACAAACTAGGAAATTATTGAGGAAGGGATGTGTAGGCTATTTGTACCATATTGTTGATACCTAGAGAGTGGGAGCGACCATAGAACAAATACTTATAGTTAAAGAATTTATGGATGTATTTCCAAGTGAATAGTCGGGTCTTCCACTGGATAGGGAGACCAAATTCGTAATAGACATTGTGCCAGGAGCGGCACCAGTTTCAAGGGCACCGTACCATATGGCGCCAGTGGAGATGAAGGAGTTAATGGTTCAGTTACAAGAACTATTAGATAGAAAGTACATTCAACCGAGTGTTTCACCGTGGGGAGCACCGATACTGTTTGTAAAGAAGAAGGACAGATCGTTAAGACTTTGTATCGACTATCGAGAGTTGAACAAGTTAACGATAAAGAATAAATACCCATTGCCCAAGATCGATTATCTTTTTGATCAGTTGAAAGGGGCAAAGTATTTTTCTAAAATAGATTTGCGGACGGGGTGTCATCAGTTAAAGGTTAGGAAGGAGGATGTACCAAAGACGGCATTCAGGACTCATTACGACCATTACAAGTTTTTGGTGATGTCATTTGGGTTGACTAATGAACCAACTGCATTTATAGATATGATGAACAGAGTGTTCAAACAATATTTGGACAAGTTCATCGTAGTGTTTATCAATGATATTCTAGTCTATTCTAAGACGCCAGAAGATCATGCGGAACACCTAAGAATAGTGTTGGAGACACTAAAGAAGGAGAAGTTGTATGCAAAATTCACTAAATGTGAATTTTGGTTGGAAAGGGTACAATTTTTAGGTCATGTTATTGACCATGAGGGGATTTCAGTAGATCCAGCGAAGGTGGGAGCCGTGATGAATTGGGAACAACCGAAAATGCTGGCTGAGGTACGGAGTTTTCTCGGGTTAGCGGGTTACTATCGAAGATTCATCTAGGATTTTTCTAAGATAGCTACTCCGTTGACTAATTTGATAAGAAAGACGGTGAAGTACGTATGGACTGAGAAATGTGAGGACAGTTTTCAAGAACTGAAGAAAAGATTAAGTGAAGCACATGTATTGTCATTGCCCGATGATACAGGAAATTTTGTAGTTTATAGCGATGCTTCGCATAAAGGACTTGGTTGCGTGCTCATGCAGCATGGAAAGGTCATTGCGTATACATCATGACAGTTGAAGGATTATGAGAAAGTTTACCCTACTCATGATCTAGAACTGGCCGCAGTAGTGTTTACCTTAAAGATATAGAGACATTATCTTTACGGAGAGAATTGTGAGATATACACGGACCATAAGAGTCTAAAATATATCTTCACACAAAAGGATTTAAATATGTGAAAAAGGAGATGGTTGGAGTTGATAAAGAATTATGACTGTGAAATCCTGTATCATCCGAGAAAAGCCAATGTAGTGGTTGATGCCTTAAGTAGGAAGGGTCAGGAAAAGTTGTTTATGTTAACGGCTCAAACTGAGTTAATAACAGAGATGGATAGGATGGAGATAGAGGTGAAGTTGCCGAGTGAATCAGGACAAAGACTATTTACAATGGAGATTCAATTTACTATTGTAGAGAGAGTCAAGGAGGTACAACTAAGAAACGATGAGTGTGACTAGATGAAGAAGCGGTTAGCAGATGAAAAAGATTTAAAGTACAGTCTTGATAATGAGGGATTATTAAGATTTGAAGGAAGAATTTTGGTTTCGAATGAGACGGAATTAAAGGAGCACATGTTACAAAAGGCTTATAGTTCGAGGTACTCGATTCATCCTGGTAGTTCCAAGATGTATCAAGACCTTTGACAGAGTTTTTGGTGGCCGAACATGAAGAGAGAGATAGTCGAGTATGTGAGTAGGTGCTTGACTTGTCAAAAGGTTAAGTCCGAACATCAACAACCAAGTGACTTGTTACAGTCATTGGAGATTTTGGAGTGAAAGTGGAAGCATATCACGATGGACTGTGTGGTGGGACTTCCAATTACTCAGAAGGGGTATGACGCGATTTGGGTAATAGTGGACCGGTTGACGAAGTCGGGTCACTTTTTGCCAATACGGGTTAAGTATAACTTAGATCAGCTAGCTAAACTTTATGTTAAGGAAGTTATTTCCAGACATGGAGTACAAGTTTTGATAGTGTCAGATCGTGATCCACGATTCACATCAAACTTTTGGAGGAGTCTGTAAGAACAGATGGGGACACAGTTGAAGTTGAGTACAACTTATCATCTATAAACTGATGGGTAGAGCGAGAGAACAATTCAGACATTATAAGATATGTTGAGATCTTGCGTCATGGATTTTAAGGGTAGTTTGGATGATCATCTACCATTAGTAGAATTTGCGTATAACAATAGTTATCATGCAAGCATAGGCATGCCGCCTTACGAAGCTTTATATGGAAGGAAGTGCAGAACACCATTGTGTTGGGATGAAGTGGGAGAACGCCAAATTCTAGGGCCAGGATTGGTGCAGCAGATAGCGGATGTAGTGAAGTTGATACGGATGCGTCTCGTAGCAGCTCAAGACAGACAGAAAAAGTATGTGAACTCACATCGAGTAAATAGAGAGTTTGAAGTAGGCTCGTATGTATTTCTAAAGGTATCTCCCTGGAAAGAAAAGATACTCTTTGGTAAGAAGAGAAAGTTAAGTCCATGGTTTATAGGACCTTTTGAGGTTTTAAAACGGGTAGGAGAGGTAGCTTATATGATACCATTACCTCTAGACTTAGAACAAATACATAATGTGTTTCATGTATCCGTGTTACGCCCTTATAAGCTGGATTATAAGCACGTAATAGAGTATGAGCCTATTCATATCGAGAAGGACTTAACGTATGAAGAGATGCCAATTCAAATCATTGATAAAAAAGAGCAAGTTCTGCGGAACAAAGTTATACCTTCAGTAAAGGTGTTATGGAAGAACCACGATGCCGAAGAAGAAACGTGGGAACTTGAAGAAAAGATGAGGAAGGATTATCCTCAGTTGTTTGTTTAATATTTTAAGAGAGATTCTGGGGACAGAATCCTTATAAGGAGGGGTGAATGTAACGACCGAGAAAATCAGATTTATTGTAAAATAATTTATTTAATTAAATAATGAATAAAATTATATTATATATTATTATTATGTGTTAGCAAGATGAATGTTATTCTATAACCTAGATATGTCGGAATGTCGTAGTATTTTGGCTATGTGAAGGAATTATTGTGTTTGAATTTCCAAGACGAAAATAAAAGTTTTCCGAGAAATTTCCCGAAAAATACTATTCACTGATTTTTGCTCGGGAATTATTTTTGAACTTCCGAGAAATACGTAACGATAGAATGTCAAGGGAAGATGGATTATGTCATAATAATTCACATATGGCAAACACAATTTTTCGCCTGCAGACTAAATTCGAGAACGTTAGGGAAAGTAAAGCGTTAATGAGTTAAACGATGATTGTGTGATGCGTAAGTATTGTACGAGGTAATGAATACAAGTATGATACGAGGTATTATACGAGTATATATGAAAGTTAGTATAAAGTGTATGACGAAAGATTATACGAACTAGTATACGTAAAGAGTATGAGGATTATACGTTAATGCTGTAATCCTATTGCAAGGGACTTGTAGAATTTGTGTAGGAATGGTTAAAGTCCAATTGGAATTAAGGTTAAGCCCAATGTTTATTAATGGAAGCCCAAAGATTAAGTTAAGGTTAATTAAACCTAAAGCCCAAAGGAAGAACTGGATCCGTGGATCGATCCAATGGGTAAGAATGACCCATGGGGCAACCTATGTGGGTCCAATGATCACATGACATGATCTTGGTGAGCAAGCAAAGGATAAGTTGTGTGATGGCCAAGGGATGAATAGTAAGGAGGTGGTTTAAGGAGGTGGGATGACCTCTTGACCATTATGCCCTCAATTAGGAAATCCTATAAATAAGAGAAGAGTTGCTAAATTATTTACTTGTTAAATTTTTCACCAACAACTTATAACTTATTTAGTAGAGAGAAAAAGTAAGAAAAGTAAGAGCTAGTCTTTGTTAATCCAAGAAGCAAGAAGAAGAACAAAGTTGTTCATCAAAGGTAATGATCCTAAACCATGATTCTCCCTCTCTTCAATTGTTAGAGAAGTGAGTAGTGGTAGAACATGTATGCTAAGAAGTAATAAGAATGGCTAATCAATGGACTTAAACCTTAATAAGCCATGAACAAGTAATTCATACTTATTTAAGTTATGAACTAATGAAGAACATGTAAGAAATTGTCATTTAAATGATTTAATGAAATATGTTTGGTTAAGATGTTAGTATAATGGAATGAATCCATTTGAAACGATGTAAAAATCTTAAGTAACAAAGTTATGGGGAAATTCATGAGATTAGACGATAATCGTTGAAATCGTGAAATTCTCAGAATGGAAGTCAAAAGTTAGCAATGAGCTTGGAAACATTGGTTTTCGATGGAGATGAGTCTCAATTGGCATTCTAGAGTCGCGGACTCAAAAATAACCAAATTCTGACTTAGAACGAAGAAACGAGTGTTGAATGTTCTTGAACGTTTATCGCTTTCGTTAAAATGAACTAAAAGGTGAATTTTGTGTTAACGGATTCAAAAATGTAAAATTCTTATATGAACATGTAGTTCATATGATTTATGAGCTAATGGCTTTTGAACGAGCCAATTCAGACTTAAAATGAACAATTTAAGAGCCCGGGAAGTTTATCAAACAAAATAAGCATAAAAATTTTTTGGGGTTCGAAATTCCATGCAAATGTGCGACCCAAAAAAACTATAGTCGTATTGCTTGCAGTGAGGTCGAAAATGTGAGATACTAGGAAGTGGCACCGCAGCGCGACCCCTAGTACTAAGAGTGGCGCCGAAGCGCCAAGACTGAGTATGACACACTGGAAACCCGCGCCGCAACACGAGTCTTGTATGTGAAGCTGGCGCTACAGTGCCAGCACTAGAATGAAGATAGTAAGGAAGGCTTATAAGTAAAGAAAGAAAGTAAATTGATTATGGTAAATTAAATTTCCTTAATTAACTTGAAGTAACATCCGTAATGAGGATTATAACCTCAAGGATTATAACAAAAGGTTGAAGAGATTACTTGAACGTTAACCTAAACACAACATAATACGGTAGACCGTAACCAATGATAAATAATCTAAGGCATAATTAGATTGAGAAGAAGGGTAAGATATAGTAGTAAACATACTTGATTATATATGACCTAATGTGGTATGTTATGTGATCATGTATTGTAGAATCCTTAAAGACTCAAAGGGAAAGTATAATAACTGTAGAAGACGTTAAAGGCAAGTGTTCTAACCCTTGTCTATGTTCATTCTGGACAAGTTTTGTGATTCATTTATCTTACCCATGAATTGATGTATTATGAAGTCGGAGCCAATTCTTTCTGCTAGACTTAAGATGTTTTTGGATTTCTTATAATCCATTGAACTGTTGTCAAGTTTTGCAAAACTATGTTGGTATGGTTTTCAAATGAAAACTGAGTATGCTAAACAAATGTTTTGTCGTCAAATGACAAGCACGTGAGGTTACCAAAACTTAACTGTACATACGTTTAAAGAAAGTAGTGTTGTACAACATAGAGTACTATAGACTGATCACCTAGACGTACTCATAAGTAATGCCGGACTTACGAACTTGGTACCGGTTTGTCCTTTTTAAAGAAAGTATGAAATACTCAAGGTCTTTAACCGGAATTAATATTTTACTGAATGTTATTCATTGTAAAACGTTTTAAGAAAAGAGAAGTGCTATTTGAATTATCGATAGTACTTCATAACTATTTTTCAGTTTTTGAAGATATACGATTTGTATGTTTCAAGCATATTGTTTAAATGGAATTGTCATACTTGCTTAGCTAGTTATGCTCACTCTTGCTTAAACCATATGAATGCAGCTAAGACCGAACGGACCGAAGGATCCGATAAAGATAAAGGGAAGGCTAAGGCGAACTTATAGTTTGCCTTTGTAATAGTATAGGTTGAATGCTATTATTATTTGATATTATGACAAGAACACATGTAATGGTTATAAAGAACCTGGGAATGGTAATATTGTTTGGAATATATATAAGAAATATTCGTTCTTTTGAGGCTTTTCAATTGAATGTATGTGTGAACTGTAGCACCGTGTAGCACTATATATCGGGTTGGAAGATACCCGGATTTGGGGGCGTCACACAAGCTGTGTGGGAAATCGAAGACAAAATTGGTGAAGATTATCCTCAGTTATTTGCTTAGTATGTGTATAACGATTCTGGGCACATAATCTTTTTAAGAGGGAAGAATGTAACGAATGAATTTATTGAGTTGTGATTCTGGGGACATAATTCTTTTAAGGAGGGAAGGATGTAACGAACAAGAATTTTATGTTTAATTTTAAATATTTATTAAATTGAATAAATATTTAAGTAAGTTTATTTATTAAGTTAAATAAATATTCAATACATTGTTGTGTAATAATTTAGTTAATTGTGTATTTAACTAAATTAATGTATGGTAATTTTATGAATTGAAGATTTAATTTAATGAAATAATTAAATTAAATTAATTGTTTAATAATTATAATATTGTGTAATGATGTTATTTTAATTTAATTGATTAAAGGAATTAAAGGAATGATTAATTTAGAAGGTTAATATTTATTAAATAAATATTAAGAATTATGTTGGTTATATAAATATGATGTGAATAATTAAGATTTTAGCTAAGTTAAATAAAAGGGTGACAATTATATACTATATGTTAAGAGGATATTAAAATAAATTAGAAAAACCAATCTAAAGGCTAGCCAAGCATGACCTTGAGACCTTTGGTATTTTTATCAGTTAAAAACCTTTTGTTCTATAACTGATATATGTTAAGTTTGCGTATTATGTATATGGTTAGTTTGGTTTACGTTTTCTTATAATACAGAGTTGAGAAGAGAGGAGAGTTAGAGAGCTTTGAGGTGTATTGAGAGTATTCTCTATAAATTGTTAAGGGTTAGAGGAAGAAGGTGTTGTCAAGCTATTCTATCTTCTTGCTAAGTCTTAACAGGGAATTCAAGGTATAATTTAGTTTATATTCTCAGTTGTATGTTCTTAATTTTTCTTTTAAATTAGAGTCTTACTGTATGATTTGTGAGGAATTCGATTCTATGTATTGGTTAGTATATATATAATCTATTGGTTATCATTTAGAAACAATTTTCAGAGGATAAATTCATGAAGTTGTGTTTTTGGAGTTTTCTTTTGAAACTTGGATTTTATGGGATGATTTGATAAAAATAGATGTTATATATATGTTGGTAGATGATTATAATCTATATATGTTGTCTAGAAATGATTTTTAGAAATCAAAATCCATAGAAACATGTTTAGGATGAAGAACTTGGTTATGTGATAATATATGTATTTGGCTTACTTTGAGACCAAAATTAGTGGTTGAATCGTGTGTTAATATGTAAATTGGCAATGATTTATGTTAATACATTCAAAAACGAAAATAACGCAAGTTTAATGAATCAATTTAGTTAAGAAACGAATTCGAAGTGAATGAATTCGCTAAACATGTTAAAACATGAAAATTTAGTATAAACATGAGTTTTGGGTCAAGATTTGGGTTAGTTAATGTTTCTATAAATTGTTGATTCTTTGGTATGTTGTAGTTTTATAAATTACGAATCCATATAATCAAAAACAGACTAATTTGGATGTATATAGCTTGAGTTATGAAGATTAGTAGGAGAAAAAGGGTCAAAAATCGCAAGAACAGTAAACTGCTAATTCTGGTTCTGCTATTAGGCACACCTGTGCTATGCCCTAAGTCTATTGGGGCATAGCTGCACTATTTACAAGGCCTATTTGGGCGCAGCTGCGCTCATGGAGTGTCAGATGTGACTGTTTTGACATCCTTTGGTAAAACGGACATAACGT
The DNA here is from genome assembly GCA_020205605.1 of Panax ginseng. Classification (NCBI taxonomy): domain Eukaryota; kingdom Viridiplantae; phylum Streptophyta; class Magnoliopsida; order Apiales; family Araliaceae; genus Panax; species Panax ginseng. The sequence goes on from CM035149.1 coordinate 72,827,298, forward strand.
TTTCATACGAACTCTGATTGAGGTGATTCAGAAAGAAAACGAGTACACCTACAACTTTCATTCTTTAATTTTTTTCAATTTAAGGTCGGGAACAGGTGACAAAATAGCCATCTTTAGGACTAATGCGAATTCGGAGGCAATCCGAGGGTGTCGAGCATGTACGTGTGCAAGTGTAGTGCTTCTGACGATAAAAGATGGTGTTTTAAGTTATAATACATGAATATTAGTAAATATAATGATGCTTAATATTAAAAAATGATGTATTAGATAAGTTGTATAAGCGTACTATGCATATACAAGAGAGACGAATTGGGCATGCGACGAATGAACGTCGAAACGCCGTGACAAGTGTTAATGAACTTAAAAAGTGTTTTAATTAGAATTAAATGAACATTATAAGATGTGGAATGTAGTTAATATAAAACCAATGAGGATTCCTAGGAAGACTTAAACACTTGAATGAACTTTGAGTTTGACTAAGAAGAAATATAGTATTGATTAATAATTTATATTAGATTGAAACTCAACGTTGTAAGAGTTGAGAATGCGATTTGGATGCTAAAAGTCTTATGTTATATTTTAGTGAGTTTTCAGATTCATGTTATGTGGTTGATTAATATGGTTAAACCTTAAGCTAAAGGTTATAACTTAACTAAGATAAGAATTGAATCTATGAGGATAATGTTTATGTAGCTAATTGATGTGATAATCCTAATGGTATGTATAGGATATTGGAGTACGTGAGTTGTAATTGTATAGCTTACGCAAGAGGCAAGTTCCCTAACCTTTGCTACTTTATTATTCAACAAGGTTTACTTTTTGCTGTTATGTTATACTTATGCAAGTTCTCTATCTCTAATCTCTTATTGAGTAGTTAAGTTATTATTGTTATGCAAGTCTCCTAACCTTACTTTACGTTATGCAAGTTTCTTGAAGTTATTATTCAATTGAGCAAGTTCTCTAACTTTAATATTTCATTATGTAAGTTCTTATTCCTAACTTGTTATTGTTATGCATATTCTTTAACTCTGAATTATTGTTGAGTAAGTTTCTAAACTACGCTTTTCATTAAGCTAGTTAATTAATCTTTACTCCATCATTTCAAGTGAGGTTGTTTTGTTCATTCAAAGTTTGTACTATTGTTGGAAAGCTTGATCTTGTTGAGAAACATTTGTTCAGCTAAAATTAAATGTTGTTCAATATCTGATCACCAATGTCATTATACTATCTTACATTTTTGTACCGAACTCTTAGTTGACTAGCGATTCTTTATTGATTCAACTAATCCTTAGTTGATGAATGTTCTAAACTCTAAATTACCCTTAAAGTTAGTTCAAACCAAACTTCCTTTGGTTTGCTTATGAATCTGTATAGTTTTAAGAATGTATAGTCGATGACTAATACTTGTTCAACTGATAAACCATTGATAACCTATCTCTTATTAATACATTGACATAATTCGATTGTAACCAAACTCTTGAATAGTTATTGATCCCAACTTGATTCAACCAGTACTTGGTTGATGAGCATTCTAAAGATCTAGAATTCCTTTGAAGTTAATTCCAAACCAAACTTCCTTTAGTACGAAACCTAATGATCTAAGCTGAGATGAACAACCTTATATCAGGGGATTTTTTTAGAGCTACACAATATCGTTAAAATATTTGCGCAGTACATAGTACAAAGGGTTGATCACCTAGAGTATGAGATGATGGTCCACATAGTCGTTTAGACTATTAAAGGTTACAGTAAAAACGCTTGTTAACCTAGGACATAGATGATGATTATGGTCTTTTAGACTGTTAAAGGTTAAAGTAGAAATACTTGACAACCTAAAATATAGTTCGTGGTCTTGTGACCCTTAATGTATTATTTTGATGTTAATATCTATTGTTAACTTAAAAATTCATTATTCCTATGAACTCATAGCTTTTGAATTAGAGTTTATTGTTCAGGTAAGAGTACTTCACCATTGAAAGCTCAGTTAATTGTCATTCATAAAATCTTATTGTATACTATCCTTCTTATGGGCAATTATTTTCTCACTCTTCCACAAAAAAATGCAGATGAAGTTAAGAAGTTTGAAGAGCTTTTAACAAGCAAGGGCGCGCAAGGGCAAAGTGATTGATAAAACGATGTTAAATTTACCTTTTATTTATGAAGCTTATGTAATAGACTTGATTATTATTATGTTTTAATATTCCATTGATGATTGTAATACTAAAGGTTAGATGACCTGAGATCTATTTTGAGACTGTGTAACCCTTTAATGGGAGATTTATTATTTAAACTTTTGAGTTTAACTATATCCTTTGTTTATGGGTAGTTATTTATGATTTAATTGGACAGTGAACACCAAATCTATGGGATTGAAGTACCCGGATTTGGGGGTGTCACACCCTATCTATTCAGACAGTGTGTGTGACAACCCGAGAATTTAGACAGATTATTAAAATCTTAAATGATGGATTAAAGGTTGAATAATAGACCTAGACAGAAAATAAGTGTATGGATTTGACATTTCTATGAAGGAATTTTAAGGATTTCAAAATTTTTGGAGAAGGACTTGAATGATTTGTTAGACTGTAAGTGATAGTCTGATTTTGAGGTATATGATTTTGGTGAATTTAAAATTTTAGTGGAGAATTATCAGAGTTACGTATACGAGTGTATACGAATCTGTATATACTGAATTGATGTGATTTTGTGTGCAAAGGTTGTGGATAAGGATCAACTATTGATCAGATAAGTGTGACATTAGAAAACCTAAAAGTTATGCTAGGAATATGGTTGTTAAGTTAGAAAACTCTAACGAACTGTTACAAACCCTAACAATCGGACTGGAAACCCTAATTTCAGTTTCGGGAATTCGAAACCCTAATTCAGAATTTGAAAACCCTAAATTGGAAGCTTAAAAGCTAAGTGTAAAAGCTTAAGTGTTAAATGTTATGGGATAAATGGGAAATGTCCAAATTGCCCTTTAAATTATAGGGGAAAAGACAAAAATACCCTTAGTGGGTGCAAAATGATGAAAATACCCTTTTACTTACTTTTTAAGTAAAAGATTACACAATCTTGTGAGTCATCACTCCAAAACTTATCAACATGTGTCTAATATCTCCAAGATCTGATATTTGTGCCACCTATTAATAATTGATACATTGAATAAAAAATATAAGATTAAAAGTAAGTAAAGTAACTTACTTTCCTAAGCAAGCTAACCAAGCTCTCTCTCTCTCTCTCTATATATATATATATAATTTCGAAATGGAGAGTGAAAGGGAGTGAGAAGTTAAGACAATATCAGTCCTTAACTTGCTTAGATCAGATTTCAAAGATCAGAAATCAAGATCAATCTTTAAAAAGGTATAAAACCCTAAACTTGCAAATCCATGTGTTTTATGTTAAGTGTTGTTATTTGTTGTTTATAGTTGTGTTAGAGGATGTTATTGAGTGATCCAAGATGTTATATAAAGGATCAATAACATCTAGATGCAAGAAAATCAAGTTTTTAGAACTAACCAAGAGCCCTAAAATATGGCCTGACAGCCATATGTCAGGGCCCATAGATCTGTTTGTGTTAGGTGTTATGTGTGTTTAAGGTTATAGATTTGTTCTCTGTCATGAGGAGAGTGGACTGGAAGTGGAATCAATTTCATACCATGTCTAGATCTCCAAATATAAGTGGTCAAAGTCAGTTGACCGACCATGACTAACTGGTTTCTGGGCAGCCCAGAAACCCAGAATGGGTCTGACAAGCATTTTTGAGGCATTAGATCTTGCTGTTCTTAAGTAGTTTGGCCAAGTTGTTGTATTGATGTTGTAGTCTGACATAAGAACTACACATTCATGCCTTTATATCACCCAGATCATGCATAGAATGAAAGATAATCAAGGTCAAACTTGAGTTGACCAACTGCCTGGGGAATTTTCTGGAAAACCCAGAAAGTTCAAGAACATGTTTTCTAACATACTTTGACCAACCTTGATCTTCCATGTGTGATGTTCTTAAGATGATCTGGTGTTATGTTATTGTACCCTGACATTTATTCTACGTGTATGAACCATTAGATCACACAAACTAGACCCAGGATGCAAACTACAAGGATCCAAAGTAGGTACCATGAGTTGTTCTTCATTTCTGGGTAACCCAGAAAATGAAGAACAGTCTCTGAAAAGATTTTAATGGCTTGAATCTCTCAGTTGTGATATGTTTTGGCCATGAGAATTGTTCGAGGTTGTAGTATTATATCAGTAGTACAATCCTAACACCATTAGCTACCCAGAAATCATCAAGAACATTGAATTAAATAAGGTCAAACTAGGCAACTTGCATATGCTTATGAATGTTCTGGGTTTGCCAAGAACACCTATAGCGACAGTTTTGTCACTATAGGCCCCTTTAGTGACACTTTAATTATAAAATTAATTATTTTATTAAATAAATAGAGAAAAATAGTTTTTAATTATTAAAAATTCTTAATAAATTCCTAAAAATTATTTTAAAGCCTAAAAATGGGTTTTTTTTTTAATAATTTTGAATATATTTTATTAATATGTAATATTTTTGGAATATTAATGGTATTTAATTTATTTAATTATAATATTAAATAAATTACATAAAAATGATTTTTAATACTTCAAAAATTATTTGAAATTATATTATGGTGTTAGAAAATATTTTAAGTTATTTTTAATGGCTTTTAATATTTTGTGAGGAATTTCATTAATAAATTAATATTAATGATAATGGATTTATTTAATGAATGTATTAAATAAATTGTGGAAAAAATAGTTTTAATGGTTTAAAAATCATATAAAAATAATTTATGGGTTAGAAAAGTATTTTAAATTATAAAATATAACTTTTGATATTTTGTCATGAAAAACATTAATATTTTAATATTAATGACAATTATTGGATAATAGATTTAAATGTTTAAAAGACCTTAATAATACTTTGAGATATTATAAATGGTTTATAAGGTTATGATATATTTTTCATTAATATTTGATATTAAATAAATATTAATGATAATGGAATATTAATGGTATTTAAATCATATAAATATGATATTATTGATTGAAAAATCATGATAAATGGTAATAATTACTTAAAAAAATTTATGAGCTATGGAAAAATATTTTGACTGATAATAAAATGATCTAAGATAATTGTGAACCAGTTTAGGCAGAGTCTTAAGGAAATTAGGCTCGAGAATTATCCGATTAGGACGTCAAGATGTCAGAATTGTACCGAATTCAACTCAGACTGAAATAGTTTGACTTGATACCGAGTCTTATGTAGTTTGTGGACTGATAGGATTATGTAATTATGTGTCTAGGATATTTTATAATTGTGATTAACAATATTATACTGTGATGATATTATTCTAATGTGGAGATCAATATTAATAATAATAGGTCTTCGGATAAAGCTGAATAGACTGCGTAACAGTAGTGGACTATACATGCAAGTTCCCTTACTCAATTATTGTGTAAGTTCTCTAACTCCACCTCGAGTTGTTCTTTTAAGTATGCTTGCGGTTAATCGTTGTTGATTATACCATGTGTGTGAATTATTGATTCACACTCTATGCATATTCCATGTTTTCATCAGGTATGAAAGGCTGATCACCTTCATTACCATCTGGTTCAGCTGATTTGTTTCTGTTCAATGTTCGTTCAGCTATAAAAATTTGTTTATGCTAATTCACAATTATATTGTTGAATGTTAGCCAGCTATTATTCAAATTCTTTCAATCATGATATATCCTCAATTAAACTTATACTTGCTGGGCAAACTTGTTGCTCACCCTTGCTATATCATGATAAATATTGCAGATTAGACGAATACGTCGGATACAGGAGAAGCCAGTGACATTGTATGTCGGATAAGATATGGAATAAATGTGTTACGTAAAGGTTCTCGACCTTGGGGATAGTGTGTAAGTTTAATTTATAAATAATTTATGTTTATATCTTCCGCAATAATTATAAAATTAGTATACCAGATCCTTAGTGATTAGGACTGGGATCTGGGGATGCTATAGTTGGTATCAAAGCCGTGGATTCATGGTGTATTACACTTGGTATCAGAGCTGTAGGTTATGAACCTTAGGTAGGTTTAGCTTATGCCAATAACCACAATGATAGGATAAGGACTAACTCAAATAGAGTTAGTGAGTCAGTAAGATTCAAAGACGAATCTTGGCGAATTATAAAGATACAGAGTTCTCTAACTCTGATAATAAAGGTGAACAGTAGTGATGAATAGATAGAGTCCAAAAGATTAAAAGTACAAGGACAGGAGATCATAAAAAAAATCATCATAACATAGAAATGGATCGTAATATATACGATGGGATCACTCCGTGATATGATAAGGTTATAGTATGGAGAAGGATCAATCGAATGATTGAAAAGTTTACAGCAGGAATGCTGTGTGTCAGTTATACTATAAATTGGTACGAGGCAAATACAGGAAAGGATTATGAATACAGATTAAAAAAAGTTCGTATTGAGAATGGAGTTAGGATTTAAGTAGGAATTTCAATTAAGGACTCATGTCAGCAGCTGAGTTATATGATTCCTTGTATGGGCGGGGAATTTGTACTTGGTTTTAGAACCGCTTAGCTTCCTATATTGATTAGTGGTTGAGTGTGGTTTGACGACCACTTAGTTTCTGATAGTGATAATCATTGAAATGTTTATGTCGTACTATTTGTTATATACATGTTGAGAAGCTGATTCTTTTCTCATGTGTATAACAGATAGATAGAGTATAGGTAGAGAATATAAGATTAAGGTGCGAGTTCTTAAAACTCATACTTATGGTAAGTTCGTGACTCATAATTATATGATATGTTTTTAAACCCCTCAGCGAATGGACGCCAAAGGTCTGACTAGGACAAGTTCTTAAACTCATATGATTGTGAAAAGTTCCTGAACACATAACTGTGGTAAGTTTGATGAACTGGGTATAGATGTAAGACCCCAACTTTTTAATAAAGATGATTTTTCTATAAATATCATTTTTTAAATATTATAGAATGAATTTGATATAATGTTATAGTTGTGGGTAATATTTATAAATTTTGCAAAGTACATGAAGTTGTTTATAATATTATTAGATTGGTGGGGAATATTCATTTTAATAGGGAATATTAAATGCGATGGCACAATCATTAGTGGACCCCTACAACGAAATTATTATCGATTGAGAAAACGACAAAAATATTTTTATGAAAATAATTGGCGGAAATTTTACAGTTAAAACTTTGAAACTACTCGATAGTAAAAGTACAGTAATATGCGTGGTTGCATAGTAGCACATGGTATTGATTATTGATGCTTACGTGAGAAGTCACTCGGTTTTGTTCAATTATTGCTTGATGAATTGTTGCATAGTATCTCACGTTATTTGATTCAATTATTGTCGATATTTTATATATTATTAAATCAATAATTGAGATGACGAGTTATTAATATTATTATTTGCAATATTAACGATGTCTAGAAGTTACACTTGAATGAGAGGTTTGGTCACCTAATTGCGTGCCAATAAGGGAGAAATCCTTATTGAAAGCCCCTCTTCCCGAGAATGACACGGTCGATTAATATTGTGAATTATAATAATGATGATAAATATTGTTAAAAATATTGAGGGGATTTTTATGAAGTATTTGATGTAATTTTTGCTTATTTACCCATTTTTTTATAATAATCGGTATAAATTATTCTGTATATATATATATATACATTTAAATAATATATATATATATATTATATAAGGAGGGGCCCACGGGTGGAATAAGTGGAGAACATTCACGGGAATCAAACTGAATTGGTTGGCATGGAAAAGTCAAGAGTGCTTTATTAAGTTTATTTTATACATATATATAAAGGCTTGAGATGAGAATCTGGAGGTGGGATGTTGATTCATGGGGTTGTAACTCGTGATGATAATGCGATTATATATATATATATATATATATATATAATATTTTATTAGTTTTGTTTTATTAGATTATAAATAGAGTATATTATATTTTATTCTATAGTGTAGCATAGTATCCTTTCTATTTTTCTATAAATAGGATGCTTAGTTAAAATTGAAAACCACACCAGAAGTTCAGTGAATTCTTCTATAATCTTGAGTGTATTTCTTAGAGTTTTTCGAAGCTTTGAGCGTAGTGCAAGTTTTCTTCAAGAATATCCTCGCCCAACCAGTCGGAATACTCTTCTTTTACGATAAGGGGTATTATTTCTTTCTTTCATCTTCATGAAGAGAACTTCTGTTATTCCATTCTTTATTATTATGTTGGAATAACTTTGTCTATGCAAGTACCGCATACATGGTGAAATTCTTACATTATTCCATTCTTTATTATTCATTTGGAACATCATGTATGCATGCGTTACGCATGACTGGTTCCGTTATTTATTATTCATTTGGAAAATCACATGCGTGTGTTTACGCACGACACAGTTCCGTTGTTTATTATTACATTGGAATATCATGTACATGCATTTATGTATGACTGGTTCCATTATTTATTATTCATTGGAATATCACATGCGTGCGTTTACGCATGACCTGGTTCCATTATTTATTATTCTGTTGGAATAACCTGTCTGTGCGGTCTATCGCATGCCTGGTGATTTCGTTTGTTATTCCATTCTTTATTATACTCAGTTGGTTAAATTTTTGACTTCTATATTCCATGAAATTAGTGGAATATCCTTGATATTTGCGCTTCATCCAGTATCTTTTCATGGAAATATTCTTCTAAGCATTCTTGAGTTTTACTCTACAAAGAGGTATCATGTTGACAATTTGGACGTTATTAGTTCATGGATAAATTAATTCTTGAACTTGTTTTATTGAATATCATTGTCATCATCCTCATGTTTATATTATGTTGAAAGTTATTTGTGGCCTGTAGTGCATAGATGGACTTGGTATGATTATGACCAGGGATTATTCAGTATAATCATGACCATAATGTTACAAATGATGAGGTACAAGTCCTCATTGGCCCGTAGTGCATTGATGGATAGTTGTTGGCATGATCATGACCATTGATGAATATATGAATATTCTTGACCGAAGTGCATAGATAATTTGTGGTTGTGATACTAATGAATATCCTTGGACGTAGTGTAGGATGATGTGGATTATTTATTAAGCTGAGTCTCAGCGATAAAAGTGATTAAAAAACCTTTTTAAATCATAAAAGATTGTAGATTTTATTCTCTACTTGACTCTTTTAATGGATTGCTTGTTCCGCTGCAGTTAAACTTAATGTCTATTGTATTTTATCAGTTTAACATTGTTGAAGGCTAATGGTAATTTATTCTGTATTATCTTAGTCATAATATTTCTTACTGGGCTAGTTGAGCTCACCCTTTTACTTTCATTGTTCTCTTCAGGAAATGAGAACGTAGCAGGGACTAGTCGGGGAATGAAGTGACGGTCCAGACGATAGCATTAGTAGTCCTCACTATTCTATGAAATAGTGTGTTAATAAATGTATTGAGGACTTATTTTGAGTTTTAATACTGTCTAGAAGACAATATTTGTATTAAAACACACAACTCATGTTGTATATTTAAAATTGTATTTGTATTCTGTACCATGTATTTGGCAACTCAGAATAGGTGATGTATACCTATTTTGGGGGCGTCACAATAGATATGTGTGAATGGAGTATTGAGGATAATAGGAATAGATAGATTGATTAAGCAATGGATCAGTAGTGGAGACATAGGTTTTCCAAATCTTCTAGCTATGCTAGACTTCAAAATTTTTGACATCAAGCAAAATACGCACTATGTGCCTTTTGAAAATGAATTTTTATTCTCAACTCGTGGTGACCATTGTGTATGTGTGGGCTTCGGGCCACTGACACCTAGTTACCTGTTGAGATGATAAAATTGATTTGCAATGATTTTTGAATGGTTTAAAATATAGTCTATGCTACTTGTTTCGGCTAGACGACAAAGATTTGAAATATCAAAATGTATTTTATTTTATCATTAATGTATCATTAAACTGTTATTACTAATATAGTGCATGTGTGTTCAACAACCATACTAACTGATATACTGCTAAATACATCACATAATAGGCTTCTTTAAAGGCATCTTACAGTCTAAACTCACGAAATCTAAGAACAAGCTAGATCCAACTAAATTCAAACATTTACCAAGTTCAAGAGTCCAAACAGGATACTTATGCTTTATATATTTTTTTTTCACTTATAGGGGCTTTTTGCTCTTTTTCCCATTTTATTTCTTTTTATATAATATTTCTCATGGTTGCGCAATGTATAATTTGCTTAGGCTTTTTAATGCTACCTTAGCGAGCTTTCGACTAACGACTCCCAAACAAATTAAGGCCTTAGGGCGCTAGGTGTAGAGACATCCCCTCGGGCTTACTTACTCAAGTAACAAAGGCCACGAAACTAGACTAGCCATGATGTTTATTCATATGTTTTTTAAAAAGCTTATATATCCTAAATTTTTCCCCAAACTTAGGTTCTTGTCTAATTTTAGCAATCTCTGCCTATTCATGTCTTTCTTTCATTCAAACTAGCATTATCCTTAAGAATTCCATTATGTGACAATTTAAGTTTAATCGGTTAACAATATTATTTCTAATGTGCTAACCTGATTATACCAGTTTCAAACAGAAAAAGATTCAATTCATAACAGGAAATCACATCAAAGCCTTAATAATCAATACTACACTTGTCTACACAATTCCAATCTCATCATTGGACAAAATAGACTATTACTACCTAATAACTGGATTCATGCAAGATGAACTAAATGCAAATTCAAAATAAACATACAAGTATGAATTTTTTTTAGATATATGCATGATTGAATTAATATAAATGCCATTATCAACAAAAAAATTATAATAAGTTATCAAAACTAACTATGAATATGAAATCACCAACAAAATTAATTAATCAAGCAAAAGAAAACCCCCTTTAAACTTAAGACAAGTAATGTCCCCATTACGACAATATAAAGAAAATTAATGCTCGAGGACTTCCCTGAAAGACGAGTCACTGCTCGTTCTTCATCCGAAGGAGGGTATGCTGGTAGAACAGGAGGAACATGCATGAACACCGGACCGACATTTGGATTACATCGGGCAAAAGCATCCACAAGAGTGTTGAATGCATTGACATTGTATTGAAACATCATATTCGGTCACTGAGCCAACCATAAAAATTTATTCCTTGCACTACTAGAAAATTAACCTATAGCGACGGTTGCCGACCATCGCTATATAACAAAAGACCGCCACTATATTATATAGCGACGGTCGGCTACTGTTGCCATAAAAGCTGTAGCTGAAACCTATAGCGACGGTCTTTTCTCCTATAGTGAAGGTCAGACCGTCGCCATAAAATAACACAAAAATGCGCATGGAGCTTTATATCGACGGTCAGAGAATGAATATTGCGACGATCACGATTGTCGCTATAGAAGGTTTTGGTGCGAATGGCTGAGGTATATCGTGATGGGCCTAACCGTCGCTATAGAAGATATTGGCGTGAATGGTTGAGGTTTACTGCGACGGTCTTGGCCGTCGCTATAGAAGTTTTGGCGCCAATGATTGAGGTCTATAGCGATGGGCCTGACCGTCGCTATATCTTTTCTAGAATTTTAAAAAAAATTATGTTATTATACAATATTTCTTATTTATTTTACCTGTTAACAAGCATAATTACATTAAAACCATACCATCCAATCTGAATATAACATTTACAACTAAAAGAACAAAACAAATAAAGTCTATTATTTAAAATTACAAATTAATGTATAATATCATCTAAATATACATAATCATCCAAAATACTGTTACTATGTATTCAAACAGTACATAACAGTAGCACATTTAACATATTTTTAGTAGCACATCTAATATATTTCCAGCAGCACATGTAACATATATCTCTAGCAGCACGAGACATGTCACAGGTCCTCTATAGGATTATTTAATCCACTAGTATCACCATTATCTCCTTTTGTGGATCAATCCTACAAATTAATTATCAAGTGAACTTGTTAATCCATACAAATAGAGTGATAGAGCAAAAATTTTAAGTACAAGTGGAGTGAGAGAGCAACACATGATTGTTGGAATGAGCATTTGGAACTGACGATTTCTTCATAAATTCTGTCATGATTGATAATATTTCATTCACTTTTCTTGCAGCGTCGTCTCCTTTTTCCCGCACCATTTTCAACTCAGCTTTCAATTCTTGATTCTCACATTGTACCTCATTATTTGTGTCGCGAGGCCCCCAAGTGTTTGTAACTGTGGCACCAACTCCACCTTGTCAAAGTCTATCATGTCAATCCGGTCCAAGTACTTGTGCAATTATATCATTTCGTCCAATATTATTGCTTTCACCAATCGATTCCTGAGTCTTCTTTAACTCAATATTTTTTTCCTGTGAAAATATACAAGGTAAAATATACATAACTTAAATATGAAAATATCATGAGCAATAACCATTTGAGGTCAAACAAAGCAATAAGTAAACTTGAATTAGTGAGCAGTAGTTATTTTGTTGGGAAATGAAAAGTACTTGTCACAAAACTTGAATGAATGAGCACATGTTCCGCACAGACACAGACACAGACACAGAGACATGCATCAATATCTATAACTTGTAAACTAAAAGATAGCATCAACAAACTATTTATTCTAATGAACAATGGAGTAACTTGTAACTTGCACTAGAGCAGATCATAGCATTGCTCATTGCTTACAACACTATCGCCTAAACATGGCCCAAATGACAAGAAAAGTAACCTCTAATTCCCACATCATTGCTCATATACTGGTATATACTACTATCCTATAAATATACCATGGTTTACTTTACCAAGATATAAAACTCAATTATTTGAGGCACATGTTGATAGCAAATTTTTTGAACCGAGTATTCAACAAGGTTTAGTGAAGCCCATATTTTTCTTTATGGGTCCGCTACACTACAAAATTAATACTAGTACCCAAAGATTCCTGTTAAATTTTTGAATATATATAGCAATAACAAAGTAATATATGAGCTAATTACCGGAAAGCAAAGCAAAGCAAAGCAAAGCAATGATAATAGAAGACTTGGGTCCCCAATGAAATGGAAATGGAATGCCCACTGATGAAATGATCATAGACTCCTTTTTACCAAAGTGATACTCAACCATTAATAGTAGTCAAAAATACAGCAAACAATCAGATTTTTTCAAGCGATAAAAACTAGTAGTAGTGTACTAAATATTGTAGTCTATCAGATCTATCAACAAGAACCCCCTTTCCTCATGCCAATATTGTACCCTTTTCTATTGTTTTACTTGTGCATGCAGACTTATGTCCTGAAAGTTAACATACACTGTGATGGGTGCAATCATAAAGTGAAGAAAATCTTGCAGAAAATTAATTGTATTTACCAAATTACATTTCTTTTAGAATTGATCTTGTAGATTCTTTTGTACCTGGAAATAGTTACTTTAGGCCAAATGGCAACGACAATTTCCACACTATCAGCAGGAAATTTCGCCTTCATGCCTCCAGTTTATCTTGGCTGCACTGTTATAAATAAGTCAACAGCAGTTGATACTTATCGAGCTTGAGTTTAGAAAGACTTTTCTTGTTCTAAGTTAAATTGGAAGGTTTGTTTGGTTCTTCTTTAGGTGGTTGTGATGGCTCTGTTGAAATATGTTTGATTTGTTTATAGATTGACTTTTTTTTGGGCAGGAAGAAGCTAAAAGATGTTATTTCTATTGATGATGCTTTAAATATTCTAAGAATGAAATATATATATATATATATATATATATATTTACTATTTAATCTTTTTGTTGCTGGTATCATATGGTTTTTGTGAATATTGTTTCTATATTTTCTAAAGATGTTTTTTTGTTGTGCTGGAACCACGTGATTCCAGGTAACTAATGTACAGAACTTGTGAACTCTCCTTTCGTGATGGGGTCCTCCTAATATGTTGGCAGTTGGCTTTATTCACTCAATATATTTGTAAGCTAGATGCTTTTCTTTTCAGTCCTTTCATGTGTTCGTTCGTGTTCTGTTATATATATATATATATCCCTTTTAGGTCAATGAAATGTGATATCATATTGTTCCCTGAATTATAACCAGTATTAAGGAGTTTTTCCTGCCATCAAACAGGCAAAGTTGTTTCTTATAGAGGCTTCTCCTTGCTTTGGTTCCCATTTATTGATACTGTTGTTGAATAGCTTATATAGTATTTGATATGAAAATTACTTGTGTTCTTATCAAGTGTAACCTAGCTTGTGTATCACTATTATGCACTATTATGAGGTAACTCTGCCCTCTTGTTCTTCTATATTGGTAAAAGTCTGTTGCATTTCTTCGTACATAAATTTAACTAGAGATTATTATTTTGTATCCCAAAAATAGTAGTGAAGCATATCAAAGATGGAGGCATGCAATGAAGGAATAAGACATTTGAGGATGCTCCTAGTAAAATTGAGCTATCGCTTTGAGTGTGAGACTGTATATACATCTTGGCTCGATCAATCTCTATTTTATTTATTTGGTACTACAAATAAAACAAAGAATAATACATAATTCAAGAAATACTCTATTCATAGAAGTCTAATACATGATTAACGACAAAAATATTAAAATAACATCAAATATTACCAATTTATGCTTCTTTTTTGGAATTGATGTGACGCCTCCAAAATAGGTATACATCACCCATCTTGAGTCGCCAAATACATGATATAAAATTCAAATACAACTTAATAATACAACTGTCGTGTAAAATACGAAAAAACATAAACTGAGAATTTTAATACGAATATTGTCTTCTAGATAGTATTCAACTCAAATGGAGTCCTCAATACATTTATTATAACACTATTTCATAGAATAGTGAGGACTGCTAATGCTATCATCCGACCGCTCACTCCGCTTCTCCGACTAGTCCCAAGCACGCTCTCATTTCTGAAGAGAACAATGAAAGCAAAAGGGTGAGCTCAACTAGCCCAGTAAAAAAATATTATGACTAAGATAATGCAGAATAATTTATCGTTAGCCTTCAACAGTGTTAAACTGATCAAATATAATAAACATCAAGTTTAACTGCAGCGGAACAAACAACCCAACAAAAGAGTTAAGTAGAGAATAAAATCTACTATCTTCTATGATTTAAAAAGTTTTTCATCACTTTTATCGCTGAGACTCAGCTTAATAAATAATCCACATCATCGAATGACCCCTGCACTACGGCCAATGATATTCATTAGTATCACGACCACAAATTATCCATGCACTACGGGCCAAGGATATTCGTGTTTTCATCAATGGTTATGATAATGCCAACAACTGTCCATCAATGCACTACGGGTCAATGAGGACTTTTACCACATCATTTGTAACATTACGAGCATGATTATACCGAATAATCCCTGGTCATAATCATACCAAGTCCATTTATGCACTACAGGCCACAGATGACTTTCAACATAATATAAATATGAGGATGATGACAATGATATAAGAATTCAATAAAACAAGTTCAAGGATAAATTTTTAAAGATTTATAATTTAATTTATCCAGAAATCAATAATATCTAAATTGTCAACATGATACTGCTTTGTGGAGTAAAATTCAAGAATAATATTGTACCAAAAATAATTTGGACCGAAAACGTGTAATATCCCGAGTGTTTATGATAACGATCCTTAGAAAAGAAAATGAATGGGTTAAAGAATATATAATACTCAAAATATAATTGAGTTCAAGTGAAAGTTATGAAATACAACTTACAAGAATTTATTATCAAGAATGTTGGGGGTAGGAAATATAAAACCTATATTAAGGTAAAGTGTTGAAGTTATTCAACAAAGAGATTTGATGAAAACCTGAGTAAGGTATGGTTTCGGTGATTCCGATGACGGAATCCTTATAAGGAGGGAATGATGTGATAACCCGAATTTTTATAAGTTATTAAAATAGGAATTTAATAATTAAAATTCTTATTATGAGATGTTTTGAGTTTGAGTATAAAATACTATAATTTTATTATTATGCCTTATTGGCAATGAAATTGTTATGAATTAAATTTCATAAATATTGAGAGTAATTCACTTAATTAAAATAGTGAATTAATGTAAATATTTTTATTTTGAGAGGGTAATGTGTTACATGTAAATGTAATATGTTAATGTAATTTAATTGTGAATTTTATAAATAGTTAAGATAATTATCGTGTAAAATAAATATTTTAGTTGAGATATTTATTTTATAAAGTAAATATTTGATGGGAATTATTATGGAATAATTTATTCATGTATGATAATATTAAGTTAATTGATGATAAACAATTTTATAATCTGTATGTATTTTATTACGCTAATGGAATGATAAAGGCTCTAATTTAATTAAATAATTAAATTAGAGGATGAATAATTTATTAAATAAATTTATTATAATGATAAGGAGTGATTTGATAAATTAAGTTATTAATAAACACAATGTAACTTAATATGAAATTATAAGATTATGTTTGGTTATGTGTGACAAATGTACCATATTATAGAGGAGTATTAAAATAAATTGAAAAAGGAGATTTTGGGTGCTAGCCAAACATGGCTTAGTGACCCTTTGTTATTGTAACTGAAGAACCCATAATGCATACACATTATGTTTATATCAGTTATATTAATATACGTATTTTGTTCCTAAAGCCTAAGAACAGAGAAAACAAAGAATAGGAGAGAAATTGAGAGAGAAAGAGAAGAAATCCTTTGTTAAATTGAAAAAAAGGGTGATCAAAGAAGGAAGAGGAAGGATAATCAAGCTATTCTCATCCTCTAATTAAGCTTATGGAGAAATTAAAAAGGTAATATTATAGCCCTAGTTCTTAGTTGTGTTTTATCAAAACTTCTTCTCTTTAATTGGTTATGGTGCATGATTTAAGTAAAGAATTGGTTTATAAAGATTATTGGGTATGTATAATTTGTTAACCATCATATATGATTGATACTTGTTTGTCAAATTCATGAGAATTGGGATTGTAGGAAGGAATTGTAAAAACAGTGTTTATGTTTATAGGATATGGCTTAGAAAGTACAAAATTTCATGATCAATACTTCCTATAATATGTAAATTGGTATTGGATTATGTTAGTATATGAAGAAACGAAAACTGTGTAGTTTAAATCGTGTTAATTGGTTAAGAAACGAAGTCGTGGCGATCGAATTCGTTAAATGTGTTTAAAATATAAAAATATAGCATGAACATTGAATTGGAACCCTTAAATTGATGTGTTAAAGTTTTTGAAATGTTAAAATTATTCTGTAGATGAGTATTTCAGTGTTTCACGAGTTCATAGAATCAAAAACCAACTAATTCCGACTTAAAATGAAAAAGTTATGAAGGTTTAAAGTAAAAACATTACAAAATCTGTAATCTGGGCGTAGCCATGCGCGGCTACGCGTCCCAGGAGCGCGAGTTCGCAGCTGGGCGCTGCCATGTCGCGCGGGCATACAAAATCTATGAAGGAGTTGGGCGCGGCCGCGCGCCTAGTGTGCACGGTGTGACTACTTTGACCTATTTTGGTAAAACGGTCATAATGTTTTCATACGAACTCCGATTTAGGTAATTAAAGATTATCCGGAACGAGGACGAATATAACTAAAACTTTTGTTCTTTAAGTTTTTTAATTTTAGGTCTTTAGGAAGGGTCAAAATGGTCATTTGTAGGACTGTTGTGTTTTCGGAGGCAATCAGAGGGCGTCGGGCATGCACGTATGCAAGTGTAATGCTCTTGACGATAAGAGATGTTGTTCTAAGTTATAGAACATGAATATTAGGAAGTATAATGATGCTTAACATTAATAAATGATATATTAGATAAGTTGTATTCGCATACTAAACACACACAAGAGAGACAAATTAAGCGTGTGATTTAATAAACGTCAAAACGTCGTGATAAGTGATAATGAATGTAAAAAGTGTTTTAAATCAAATTAAATGAATATTATAAGATATTGAATAGTGTTAATTTAAAACCAATAATTAGTCCTAGCAAGACTTAAACACTTGAATGAACTTCGAATATGAAACATAGTGAGCTATAAGTCGAAAGTTAACACAATCAAATTGAACATTGTGTATTGATAATAGGAAGGGTTATGAGATATAGAGTAAAGTTTACATTACAACTACTATGCATTGCTATGTGACTAATAGTTGATGTGCATGATTATATAATTGTGTAGGGCACGTGAAGTGTAGATAGCGGTAAGTTGTTAAACTATTATTGGTAAACAACGATCAAGGCAAGTCTTTTAGTTCCTATTTGTTATGTGAACTTGATGATTAACTATTTTAAAGTTTTATTGCAAAGAGCATGATGTGTTATATATATGTGAATGTATAAAATGTTAAAGTCAACTTATGACTACGTTGATTGAATAAAGCATGTTGATTGAGTAAGGAACTAAATCTTTATACTTGTAATATGAACTGTAGCATGTATTTTAGGTTAGTTCAATGTTTATGAGATATATGTTGAGCATGTTATTATGTGCTACGTGATGCATGAAAATTGTTAGATTTTGTTGGGCTGTCGAGCTCAACCTTGCAAATAACCACTTTTGCAGGTTAAAGATTCAAGGTAAGGATATGTGCTAAGTGAATTTTAGAGAACCATATTCATGAAGATTATCTATATTTTATGAGAAATGTGTTTGATATTCTGTATGTAACATGTTGTTAAATTGTTAGTTGAGCTATCTGGCGTATTTGGATATCTATTTATGATGTAAGACTTTGTAAAGATATTTTGTTGTAACGATTCATGATATAAATTTGAATCGAGGAAATGTATTGTAAAGGTTGCGATTTAGGGCAATACAGAAGGAAAATGTATAAAATTTTAATTATTCCGGAAATTTCAATGGTTGTATTATTGTTTAATGATGTAAAATTAGAGGTTGAATGTATTATTAACGACCGAAGTTGAGAATTAAATTATATGAATTTTGGGGTCGTTACAGTTGGTATCAAAGCTGTAGGTTATAAACCTTTGGTAGGAGTACCATAGGCTATAACCTTAGAGAAGGAAGGTGAATATAATGAAAGAATAAGCTCAAGTAGAGTTTGAATAATAAGAAATAATTTAAGAAATTTATAAAGAAAGGATTAAAACATGTGTGAGAGGATTCAAAGAAGAATCTCGCTAAGTTGTAAGGAGTATGAATGTGGGGTTACCCAACTCCAATAATAAGGATGTAAGGTGATAATAAATAGACAATGTCTATAAGAAAAGAATGATACAGAAGTTAAGAATAAAAAGTTATATTTAAGTATGGTATAATTGTACTCTTTAATAGTTGATGTATGGTATCTGGGCTAAACGATTCCTTCATAGAGCGGAGTTATATACGAACTAGCAACTCGAACCTAGTTTGTTGGTTGTTTGTGGGAAAACTACTCAAATACACTATATTGAAACTATTAGAGACTCGATGTGTACCAAGTATAGAAAATGGATACGTATGATGAAAATGTGGAACTTAAATGAAATGTTGAGCAATGTAAATGAAACTAGAAATTCTTAAAGTAAGAATTGTTATATAAACAAGAAAATTTAAAGAAGAATCTTGAAGAGATATAAAGATAAGAAATGGTAATAGCCAAGATAACGAATAATGTTGTAACTGATGAAAAAGAGAAAGAAAGAGGATCGTAAAACAAAACGATCACGAGTTAATAAAAGAATTTTAAGGGAGATGATTATAGAATAAGATCACGACGTGATCTGTTTAAGTTATAAAAGAAAGATGGTCTGTAATGTTTGAATAATTATAGCTTGATGCTATGAAGATGATGTACTATAAAATAGTACGAGATAACTCATGAGGAGTTATAGATAATGTGATACGAGAAATTCGTATCGAGCAAAGATCAAGTTATAAGTAAGATAGAGTTAGGTGGGATTTCAATTGAGGACTCATGTGATGGCTAAGTGTACAAATCTTTGTATGGGCGAGGGTTTTGTGCTTGCATTCAGTTTATCACATTGATAATCATTGGAATGTTGGTGTCGCGCTATCAATATATATGTGGCGAAAAGGTGATGCTTTTCTCATGTGTATATTTGATAGTTAGAAACTAATAAGATTAGTCAGATATTATTAGGATTAGGTGCGGTTTTTAAAACTAATGCATATGGTAAGTTCGTGACTCACAATAATATGGTATGTTTTGAACCCTCAAATGAATGGACGCCTATGGTCCGACTAGGATAAGTTCTTAAACTCATATTATTATGGCAAGTTCCCGAACTTCCACCGTATGTAAGTTTGATGAACTATATTAGGTAGAAAAACGGTTATAGTATAGAGAGCATCAAGAAGTTGAAGATTGATAGAATGGTTAAGTAATGAAGTAATGGAGTAATGATTGAAGTTGATGGATACCTGGATATTCTAAATCTACTAGCTATGCTAGACTTTCAAAATTTATTGACTTCGTGCTAATGTTTGCACTTCTATTTTCTTGAAAAATATTGGATCAAATGATGAAACCAATGAGTTTTAAAAACAATACCGTTATTCGTATGTCTATGCTAATTGCTTCGGCTAGACAAAAATGATTTGAAATATATCAAAATGTATTTTTATATCATCAATGTGTCATGGAACCTGGTGCAGAGATGATAAAAATGATGGAGTCATCAATGCAGTATTACTTAAAGTTGGATGTGATCTAAGGATCGTCAGCCCACTATGGTATGATGTAGTATGATAAAATCACCAAATGACGGAATCCTCAATGGACTGTAAATAAAGTGCGGTATCATGACGTCATAAAAATATTTTTGAGATTTCTTTAACATATGAGAATATATATATGTATATGTATATTTTGATTTTTATCCGAATTATTGTAAAAGTCTATGCTATTTGATTCAGCTAGACGATTATTGAAAGATGTTCATGAAATTCAAGCGTTTCTTGAAAAGTTATGCCAAACCAAATTTTTTTGGTGTGGATTCAGATGTTGAAAAGTGGAGATGAACAACCCTTTTATAGGGGATTACGCGGAGGCGTTAAGATGTTTATGC
The DNA here is from genome assembly GCA_020205605.1 of Panax ginseng. Taxonomy (NCBI): domain Eukaryota; kingdom Viridiplantae; phylum Streptophyta; class Magnoliopsida; order Apiales; family Araliaceae; genus Panax; species Panax ginseng. The sequence continues at coordinate 72,848,456 of CM035149.1, forward strand.
ACAATACATTATACGAAGGGCTGATCACCCTAAGTACATGGAGTCCCAATAATCTTATGACTGTTAAAGTTTAAGTTGAAAGATTACTTATAACTATGGACATACATATAGCGTTTAAATGTTTGTGCACAATACATCGTACGAAGGGCTTAACACCCAAAGTACGGGAGTCCCTATAGTCTAATGACTGTTAAGGTTTAAGTTGAAAGAGTACTTATAACCGTGGACGTAGTTCAAGGTCTTATGACCCTCAACATGATTTGGAATCTTTTAAAATTCCTGAGTTATTCATACTGCTTCTAAATTATTAAACAATTATGGCAGATCCTTTCTATTCTAAAAGGCGAATGTGGTAAGGATGATATTCCTTAGAAAGAAGTAAGTCGTAGAATACGACACTGAATGATGGATATGTTGAATAGGTGAGAAAAGAAATTTTAAAAGGAGAAGGAGATGAGTTATCAAAGAATAATGTAAAACTTTTAATAGAAAAGTTTAATAATTGTAGAAAGATATTTGTGGAAAGAAGTGGTTTTAGAACCCAATGAATAAATAAAATATTAACATAAAATCTATTTTGGTAGATTGAATAAATGAAGATTAATAAATAAAATTTCGAGGAAAAAATTCTTAGAGAAATGTGTGAATGTAATATCCCGAGTGTTTATGATAACGATCCTTAGAAAAGGAAATGAATGGGTTAAAGAATATATAATACTCAAAATATAATTGAGTTCAAGTGAAAGTTATAAAGTAAAACTTACAAGAATTTATTATCAAGAATGTTGGGGGTAGGAAATATAAAACCTATATTAAGGTGAAGTGTTGAAGTTATTCAACAAAGATATTTGATGAAAACCTGAGTAAGATAGGGTTTCGGTGATTCCGAGGACAGAATCCTTATAAGGAGGGAAGGATGTGACAACCCGAATTTTTATAAGTTATTAAAATAGGAATTTAATAATTAAAATTCTTATTATGAGATGTTTTGAGTTTGAGTATGAAATACTATAATTTGATTATTATGCCTTATTGGCAATGGAATTGTTATGAATTAAATTTCATAAATATTGAGAGTAATTCACTTAATTAAAATAGTGAATTAATGTAAATATTTTTATTTTTGAGAGGGTAATGTGTTACATATAAATGTAATATGTTAATGTAATTTAATTGTGAATTTTATAAATAGTTAAGATAATTATCAGGTAAAATAAATATTTTAGTTGAGATATTTATTTTATAAAGTAAATATTTGATGGGAATTATTATGGAATAATTTATTCATGTATGATAATATTAAGTTAATTAAGGAATGGATTTTCTGAAACTGTTTTCTCTCTTGTCTCTCTCTAAGAGCGGCTAGGGTTTTTCAATTATGATATCTTACCCTAAGTAGTCATATATATCATATATATAGTAGTTAAAAAAGAAATTAATCAAATCAAAACCTAATTTTATAAAATCCGAATTATATATATATATATATATATATATATATATATATATCTTAATTAAGTCTTACTTAATTAATATACATATATACAATTATCCTTTTAATTTAAATTGATTTAAATACTATTAATCATATTAATATATTTAAATCCTTAAAATTTAAATTAATTCCCTTTAAATAACGTTTCTATGTGTGTGACCATAGGTTATTATTACGCTGGCAATAATTTTAAAATCATATTATAAAATTATAAAAAAGCGAGCGGCATCTAGTAATGCATCACTGCTACCCAAGTAATAATAAGATCGATGATTCGATGCAACCTTTTCGTGACCAATGTTTCAATGTAATTTAATCCTTTTAACCTTAATATCCTAGATTAAACTCGAGTCATGGAATGTGTCATACTCTTCATAATTTAATTTGAGTTTTCTTGATCAATGAGTAGACTATATGAAACAAATCACTATTTGAGCATGGCCATGCATTTCATAGTCCTACTCAATCAAGAGGCCTATGGATATCACCCATAATATATAGGATGGTTAAATTCCATCTAGATCACTCATATTTCTCACACGATTAATGATGAACCCAATAATCACCTTTATAGTCCACCCTATTAAAGGTGACATTTGATGATATCAAAGTACATAAATTCTCATGTAGTAATATAAGCGATTTCGTGCTCAGGACCATTACATCATTGTCACTATGAGAATTGCTAACGACACTTCGCATAATTCTCCATATAGAATTCTCATGGTGGGTCCGCATCCAATTACATCGTTTCTCTAACATGTGCCTATGCATCGACTTAATATCTCATATATTTATGACTAATGAGATTTGGTCATCAAATATCCACATACTAGTCTCCATGCATCATTGTTGTCCCATCAACAATGATACTCGACTAGGGACATTTAAGAACACTGATACTAATGGTAATATATAATCTCATGTTCAAGTCACATACTTGAAACTATATAATTTGTATCACTATTCTAAGGAATTTTATTATGTTAAAATTATATTACGCAAAGAAATAAAACCATAATAAAATCATATATTTATTTAATCAAATATAATATCAAAACGTTAAGCAATTATATCAAATAATTGGCCTCTAGGGCATAAACTCTAACAGTCTCCCACTTGCACTAGAGCCAATCACTCATGTATCTAATACCCATGGAACTAGTGTGACCGTCGTGTAGCTTCATACGCGTGACAAAGCCTTGGTTAGTGGATCGCAACATTATCATCTGGTAGCACTATTCCTATATGTACATCTCCTCTATTAATGATTTCACGGATGAGATGGTACCGCTTTAAGTATATGCTTGGATCACAGGTGAGATCTCGGTTCCTTAGCTCGTGCAATGGCTCCATTATTATCACAAAGATAGAAAGCAACCGATCAACAATGGTTGGAACAACACCAAGTTCAAGATGAACTTTTTAATCCATACAACCTCCTTGGCATCGCATCTAGAAGCAAAGAATATACTCACCTTTCATTGTAGAATCAACTCACCGCTCTTGCTTCAACTTTTCCATTAACAAAGACCACCATTAAGGCAAAAACACAAAAACCTCGATCGAGACTTATAGTCATCATTGTCGGGTCTGAAACTAGCATCTGTGTAACCCTTTACCGCTAGTTCGCTTCACCTCCATATACCAAGAATGAATCCTTAGTCCTTTCGTGTACTTCGAGGATATTCTTGACTCATTATCCATGCCTTTCACCGATTCGACTGGTATCTCGTCATCCATGTTCAAAGCATACGAGACATCCTGGACGAGTACATATCATTGCATACATAATAGATCCAATTGTCAAGCATAAGGGATCTTTCTCATACGCCTCATCATCTTGTGATTTAGGACATTGGGCCTTAGAGATCTTTACACCATGAGTCACGTAAGTTTCTTTTTCGCCTCTTGCATGTCGAACTGCTTTCAACACTTTATCAATATATGTACTTTGACTTAGGCCGAGCATTTTCTTGATCTATCTCTATAGATCTTGATACCTAAAATGTAAAAAGATCGCCCAAATCTTTCATGGAGAAACATTTTCCTAACCATGTTTTTACAAACTGTAAGGAAGGAATGTTATTCTAATAATTAATATGTCATCAACATATAATACTAGGAATACAATGTGACTCCCACTAACCTTCTTATATACACAAGGTTCATCTTCATTTTAATAAAGCCAAATTCTTTTCGATCGCTTCATCAAATCAAGATTCCAACTCCGAGAGGCTTGCTTCAATCCATAAATGGATCACCGCAGCTTACATACCTTTCCAAAGATCCTTTGAGTGACAAAACCCTCAAAGTTGTGTCATATACACATCCTCAAGGAGATTTCCGCTAAGGAAAGCAGCTTTTGACATCCATCCGCCAGATTTCGTAATCATAAAAAAGTCGCAATAAGAAGATCCCTCGATGGATTTAACCATTGCCACCGGAGAGAAGGTTTCATCATAGTCAACACCTTGAATTTGTTTGAAACCATTTGCTACCAAATGGGCCTTTATAGGTTTGTACATTACCATCCATGTCGGTTTTCTTCTTGAAACCCACTTACACCGATTGGTTTTACCTTCTGTGGATCAACCAGTAGTCCATACTTGGTTAGTATACATGGAGTCCATCTCAAATTTCATGGCTTCAAGCCATTTCTCGAAATCTGTCCATTCATAGCTTCTTGGTAGAAGCAGCTCATCTTGATCTATGAGCATCACATCGCCGCTTTTGAGTCACAAGATATCCATAATATCTCTCGTGCTCTCATGTGTCCTACCGAGATCTACGAATGACTTGTGTAATTTGAGCAGGTTCACTTTCCACAATTTCTTGTGGTTCCTGCTCATGTTCCAACTCAGGTTCAATGATATTTTGTGGTTCTCGAATTTCTTCGAGTTCTACTTTCCTCCCATTGTTTCCTTTAGAGACAAATTATCTTTCTAGAAAAATACCAGTTCGAGCAACAACCACTTTGTTCTCGTAAGGTTTGTAGAAATAATACCTTTTGTTTCCTTTGGGTATCCCACAAAATTACATTTGTCGATTTGGGTCCGAGCTTGTCGTAATTCGGGACGCTTCTACTAACGCCTCGCAACCCCAAATCTTCATGAACGACATACTAGGACGCTTCCCACCCACATTTCATATGGTGTCTTCAACCGCCTTTGTAGGAACACTAAGTTATGTGAATGCAAATTGCCTCTGTGGCATGACCCCGTGCTTATTGAAGATCTCGCATGACTCATCATTGATCGTACTATGTCCAACAAGGTTCGATTCTCCTCTCGATACACCATTCCATTGCGGTGTTCCAGTGGAGTGAGTCGTGATATAATACCACACCTTTAGAAGGTCATCAAAGTCTTGGCTTAAGTATTCACCTCCTCGACGGATCAAGGGCTTTTATGCTTTTGCCAAATTGGTTTTGAACTTCATTCTTGAATTCCTTGAACTTTTCAAAGGATTCGGATTTGTGTCTCATAAGATACACATATCCATATCTACTAAAGTCATTAGTAAATGTAATGAAGTAATAAAACCTACCTCTTGCTAATCTAACTCATGGGTCCACATACATCACTATGTATAAGTCCCAATACATCGCTAGCCCGCTCAATCGTGTCCAAAGTGAAAGGGCTTTAGTCATCTTGCCTAATAAACAAGACTCGCATTTCTCATATGATTCAAAATCAAATGAATCCAAGAACCCATCTTTATGGAGTTTGATATGCGCTTCTCATTTATATGGCCTAAACGACACAAGCAAGCCGTAGATATGTCGATTTGAATCATTTGATTTAAATCGCTTTTGTATTTATGTTATAGATAGGCATTTCTAAATCAAGAATATAGAGACCAAGTAAACAATTGTGCAACACCATAACAAATATCATTTAAGTAAAACAAACAACGATTGTTCTTTATTTTAAATGAAAAACCTTTCTTGTCCAAACAAGAAATGTAAATAATGTTTTTGCTTATAGCAGTACAAAATAACAATCTTCTAATTCTAAACTAGCCCAAAGTGGGCAAAGATAAATGATAAGTTCCTACCACCAAAGGCAAACAACTTTTGCTCTATTTCCAACTCGTAGGTCAACCTCTCCTTTCTTAAAGTTCTACTCCTTCTGAGTCCCCGCACATTAACACAAATGTGAGAACCACATCCAAAGATCCAATACCCATGATGTAGAAGTAGATAAGTTGACTTCTATAACATATATACCAATCAAGTCGCATTTCCTTTTCTTTCTTCACTTCTTCCAGATAAGCATGACAGCCCTTTTCCAAAGGTCTGTGTTTTCCACGTAAGTGACATTCACCTTCTTTAGCCACCCCACCTTTAGGTTTTAAAGCTCGTTGGTTTTGGAATTGGGTTTGGCAAAAGATTTAGATCCTATCTTCTTCTTGCCTTTCCAATTTCCCTTAGCATTCCCCTTTTGCACCATCATTATGGGAGCGGGTCCTTTTTCATGTTGTTCTCGCAGCTTCTTAACATGCTCAACAACTCAAGAAGGGGTTTCTCAATTTCATTCATAAGATAGTTCATAACAAATTGAGAGTAGTCATTGCTCAAAGATTGCAAAACAAGGTCATTTGGCTTCCGAAGTGATTGGAAAACCCAACCTATCAAGGTACTCAATATACCCAATCATTTTCAAAGACATGTGGACCAACCGGATCACGCTCACCCATTTTGCAAAGATACAACGCCTTGCTTGTATCATACCTCTCCGCCGAGTATGCCCTTCGAACAATTTCTTGAGATGCTCGATCATCTCATAAGCATCCATTAACTCATGTTGCTTCAAGCTCTGCCGCTCATGGTTGCTAGCATGACACAACTCACATCCAGAGTATCATCTTGATGCTTCTTGTAAGCATTGTGCTCAGACGTGGTGCAAGGACAATACCGGTGCCGCAGAATGGGCCCATCAAGGACATATATCTTACGCTTCTTGTTTGAGGACAATCCTCAAGTTCCTATGCCACCAAGGAAATTAATTCCACTTAGCTTGTCCTTTTCAAGGACCGATCGTAATGAAAGACTATTTGTGTTGTTGTTATTTGCCATTTGATATCTACAATTTATAAGTGCAACAATAATAAGTCAAATTACGAGTTGATATTATATAATTGATAATAGTACATTCAAAATATACCTCCCACTATTTTATTCAAATTAATAGCCCTCACCATTAATTCTAAAGCATTTTCTATTAAATCTTTCTAGTGAGCCAAGATCCATATTTCATTATGCCTTAAGTTAGCTTTGGCTATTCTCTCAAAACATAATTATTTAGGTAGACAACCTTTGTCAATTATATCATATATAACTCCCGGATAGTTTGGTAAACAACATTTGTTTCTAGTCCATCTAATGGTACCAACCAAACTCTATGCCTCTAAGTCCACAATCCTATTGAGATAACTTAGTTAAGTCGAGCCCAATGATTTTAATAGTTTGGATATCACAATTATCCTATCGCATCTTACCTAGATAAATAGGGTACTTTGCTTTGGCAAACCTACATCTATTGATCAAGGTCTTGATGAGTGTTATTCATTGGAAGGCATCCGATTTAGACTTAATAATTTAATGAGGATTTTATTAATTTAGATCTCACCAATTTTAATCTTGTTAAGCATGCACATTATTAATCATATCATATCACATACAAGCATAAATAAAGTGCAAAATTAAATGTGTCACGCTTATGGCCCAATCCAATCGTCAATCTTTTTTCAAGCTAATGAAAGATTGAAGGTCAATCTAAGGTGGTAAAAGATCTTAAAATAAATAACTTCCTTGGATCTTCCTCTAGCATGCGCCTCCTCTCCATCATCATCTTTCCATTGTGTTCTCCATCTTGACATCTTCATCAATTACAGATTATTACATGACATAAAGAAACCTCGAGTTACATTCGAGGGGATTTAGATGAGAAGAGAATATTACATTAGAATTTATAGAAAGGCACGACATTCAAGCCGTATTTCAAAACCAAAACCACTAACCTATGGGTCAAAAGGCCATAATCAGGCACCATGCATATCACAATAAGCACATAACAATTTATATATAATTAAAGAAAACTATATAAAAAATATAGGGGACACGACCATCGTGCGCTGAGTATTGTCTAACCAAGTTACAAAGCATGATGATTACATGACCTTTTACGTTTTAATGACATATAAATTGTAAGTTAAACTTGACGTAATGAATTCAAGTATGGTCATTAGCTATATGTGAAACTCTAGCATGTATGTATGTTAAATTAGGTGTGTAATTAGGATGTTAGAGTTGGACTGAAGTCAGGAGAGCAGAAGCTCAACCTTGGTCTGGCCAAGGGACAAGACAAATTGGCTGGGCTTTAACACGTAAACGCACAAATGAAATTAAAATTTTAAAGCAATTTCCAAACCCTAAAAACAGATCCATGCGAAAATCAATTAATTCGTGAGGTTTAGAGATTATACCAGATATAAACAAAAAACAAGAATCAAACCGATCGCTACCAATTCCAACGCAATACAAACCGATTGCGCCTCTCACTAGTATCCACATCGAACGCCGCATTTCGAACCGTCGAACGATTCTCGCAATAAGAAGGACTTATGGTACTAGCCACCAAAAGGAATGGATTTTCAAAACTGCTTTTCTCTCTAGTCTCTCTCTAAGAGCAAATAGGGTTTTCAATTATGATATCTTCCCCCTAAGTAGTCGCTATATATCATATATAGTAGTTAAAAGGAATTAATCAAATCAAAACCTAATTTTATAAAATCCGAATTTATATATATATATATATCTCTCTTAATTAAGTCTTACTTAATTAATATACATATATACAATTATCCTTTTAATTTAAATTGCATTTAAATACTATTAATCATATTAATATATTTAAATCCTTAAAATTTAAATTAATTCCCTTTAAATAACGTTCTATGTGTGTGACCCTATAGGTTATTATTACGTTGGCAATAATTTTAAAATCATATTATAAAATTATAAATGTTGAGAGCGGCATCTAGTAATGCATCACCGCTACCCAAGTAATAATAAGATCGATGATTCGATGCAACCTTTTCGTGACCAATGTTTCAATGTAATTTAATCCTTTTAACCTTAATATCCTAGATTAAACTCGAGTCATGGAATGTGTCATACTCTTCATAATTTAATCGAAGTTTTCTTGATCAATGAGTAGACTATATGAAACAAATCACTATTTGAGCATGGCCATGCATTTCATAGTCCTACTCAATCAAGAGGCCTATGGATATCACCCATAATATATAGGATGGTTAAATTCCATCTAGATCACTCATATTTCTCACACGATTAATGATGAACCCAATAATCACCTTTATAGTCCACCCTATTAAAGGTGACATTTGATGATATCAAAGTACATAAATTCTCGTGTAGTAATATAGCGATTTCGTGCCTGGAGGACCATTACATCATTGTCACCATGAGAATTGCTAACGACACTTGGCATAATGCTCCATATAGAATTCTCATGGTGGGTCCGCCCAAAGACATCGTTCTCAACATGTACCTATGCATCGACTTAATATCTCATATATTTATGACCAATGAGATTTGGTCATCACCAATCCACATACTAGTATCCATGCATCATTGTTGTCCCATCAACAATGATACTCGACTAGGGACATTTAAGAACACTGATACTAATGGTAATATATAATCTCATGTTCAAGTCACATACTTGAAACTATATAATTTGTATCAATATTCTAAGGAATTTTATTATGTTAACAATTATATTACGCAGTAAATAAAACCATAATAAAATCATATATTTATTCAATCAAATATAATATCAAAACGTTAAGCAATTATATCAAATAATTGGCCTCTAGGGCATAAACTCTAACAATAAGTTGTATTCGCATACTAATCACACACAAGAGAGACAAATTGGGCGTGTGACGAATACACGTCGAAACGTCGTGATAAGTGATAATGAATGTAAAAAGTGTTTTAAATCAAATTAAATGAATATTATAAATATTGAATAGTGTTAATTTAAAACCAATAATTAGTCCTAGCAAGACTTAAACACTTGAATGAACTTCGAATATGAAACATAGTGAGCTATAAGTCGAAAGTTAACACAATCAAATTGAACATTGTGTATTGATAATAGGAAGGGTTATGAGATATAGAGTAAAGTTTACATTACAACTACTATGCATTGCTATGTGACTAATAGTTGATGTGCATGATTATATAATTGTGTAGGGCACGTGAAGTGCAGATAGCTGTAAGCTGTTAAACTATTATTGGTAAACAACGATCAAGGCAAGTCTTTCAGTTCCTATTTATTATGTGAACTTGATGATTAACTATTTTAAAGTTTTATCACAAAGAGCATGATGTGTTATATATATGTGAATGTATGAAATGTTAAAGTCAACTTATGACTACGTTGATTGAATAAAACATACTGATTGAGTAAGGAACTCAATGTTTATACTTGTAATATCAACTGTAGCATGTATTTTAAGTTAGTTCAATGTTTATGAGATATATGTTGAGCATGTTATTATGTGCTACGTGATGCATGAAAACTGTTAGATTTTGTTGGGCTGTCGAGCTCAACCTTGCAAATAACCACTTTTGCAGGTTAAAGATTCAAGGTAAGGATATGTGCTAAGTGAATTTTAGAGAACCATATTCTTGAAGATTATCTATATTTTACGAGAAATGTATTTGATATTCTGTATGTAACATGTTGTTAAATTGTAAGTTGAGCTATCAGGTGTATTTGGATATCTATTTATGATGTAAGACTTTGTAAAGTTATTTTGTTGTAACGATTCATGATATAAATTTGAATCGAGGAACTGTATTGTAAAGGTTGCGATTTAGGGCAATACGGAAGGGAAATGTATAAAATTTTAATTATTCCGCAAATTTCAATGGTTGTATTATTGTTTAATGATGTAAAATTAGAGGTTGAATGTATTATTAACGACCGAAGTCGAGAATTAAATTGTATGAATTTTGGGGTCGTTACAAAACGAATCAAATTTTATCATGAATAGTACTCCAGGTGAATAGTATCCCGTAAATAGTACTTCGGGAATAGTAACTCCGTGAATAGTACTCCGGCATGAAAAAGTTAAAACTTATCAAGAATGCTCAGAGTAATATTTTCATGAAAAGATACTAGATGAAGCGCAAATATCAAGGATATTCTACTAATTTCATGGAGTATAGAAGCCAAAACTTTAATCAAATGAATATAGGATTCAAAATCTAAAACGAAATAATATTATTGACATACTACAGAGTATGAAAGAAAATATTATTTCAAGCGAATATTAAACAAAAATAACATCCCTTACCTTGAAAAGAAGAGTATTCCAACTTGTATAGCGGGGATATTCTTGAAGAAAACTTATACTGTTTTCTACGCTCAAAGCTTTCTAAAACTCGAAAGAAATACGCTCAATATTATAAAAGAAGAATTCTCTGATTCTGGTGTGATTTTCAATTCTAAATAAGCATCCTATTTATAGGAGAATGGAAGGGGTACTGTTTAAGAAAATATCATGGACGAAATAATTAATGAAATCATGGGCGTCTTCAGACGATTGAATTCAAATCAATTATCAAGTAAAAACAAAAAAAAACTAAAATCAACCACATGTTGATTTGAAAAAATGAACCACACGTGACTCCTTTTTTGAATTCATTCTCCATGACATCTCATATATACCAAAATCATATATATATATATATATATATATATATATATAATACATTCCACCACCCACCAAATTCTTCCACCACCCACCAAATTCTTCCACCACCCACCAAAATCTCCCACACACTTTATATATAATATATATAACTTATATAATACGGCACATGTATATATATATATATATATATATATATATATATATATATATATATATATTATATAATAATACAGAACTGAGATAACTTTCTACCGACAGTTTTATAAAATGGGTAAGTGGGGGTCCATATAATAAGCAAAATACTTCATAAAAATCCCCTCAATATTTTTAACAACATTTATCATCATTATTATAATTCGCAATATTTAACAACCAGGTCGTTCCCAGGAAAGAGGGGGCTTTCCAATAAAAATTTCTTTTTATTGACGCGTAATTAGGTGACCAAACCTCTCCTTAACAGAACTTCTAGACATTGTCAATATTGCAAATAATAATATAAATAACTTTGTCGTCTCAATTATTGATTTAATAATATATAAAATATCGACAATAATTGAATCAAATAACGTGAGATACTATGCAACAATTATTGTAGCAATAATTGAACAAAACTGATCAGTGACTTCTGACGTAAGCATCAATAATCAATACCGGTAGTTACTACTATGCAACCACGCCAGACATCGCATTTCTTTAACACCGGGTGTTTCAACAGTTAACGGTAAAACTTTCGTCGTTATTTTTATAAAAAGATATTTTTGTCATTTTCTCAATCCGACATTAATTCCGTTGTGGGGTCCATCAATGATTGTGCCGTCGTACCAATATTCCCTGTTAAAACGAATATTCCCCGACCAATCGAATATTATAAAACAACTTGTGTATTTTGTAAAATTTATAAATATTACTGATAACTATAACATTATATCAAATTCACTCCATAATATTCAAAAATGATATTTATAGAAAATTCATCTTTATTCATAAAAGTTGGGGTCTTACAACCTCCCCATCTTATGAAATTTCGCCCTCGAAATTAGGGTACATACCTGGTATGTCGAAGAGGTAAGGATACCTTGATTTCATTTCAGATTCTAACTCCCAGGTCATTTCCTCAACATCATGGTTTCTCCACAAAACTTTGACTTGAGGTATAACTTTGGAGCATAGAATATGTTCCTTCTTATCCAAGATTTTAACAGGAACCTCTTCATACGTTAAATCTTCCGCTATTTCGTCCGATTCTAACTCAATAATGTGGTTCAGGTCTTCCACATATTTATGTAACATGGATATGTGAAAAACGTTATGAACACGAGACATACTTGGCGGTAAGGCGAGTCTATATGCCACAGTTCCTACTCGGTCAAGGATTAAAAATGAGCCAATGAATCGAGGATTGAGCTTTCCTCTCTTTTCAAATATCGTAACTCCTTTCCATGGAGTAACACGTAACAACACATGATCTCCAATATTGAATTCCACGTCCTTTCGATGAAGATCAACATAACTCTTTTGTCGATCTTGTCAGGTTTTTATACGTTGTCGGATCGTTTGAATCTTTTTCATAATCATACGTACCAACTCCGGTCCCAACAACGTTGCTTCACCCACCTCATACCAGCATACTGGAGAATGACACTTTCTTTCATACAACGCCTCGAATGGAGCCATGCCAATACTTGCTTGATATCTATTGTTGTAGGAAAACTCCACCAATGGTAAGAACTTGTCCCAACTTCCTTTGAAGTCAAGGACACAGAGTCTTAATAAATCTTCAAGAGTTTGAATAGTCCTCTCCGACTGCCCGTCCGTTTGAAGATGATATGCTGAACTAAATCATAAATCCGTGCCCATAGCTTTTTGCAAAATAACCCCAAATCTTGAAGTGAATCTTGGGTTTTGATCAGAAACTATGGATATTGGCATACCATGCAATCTTACAACCTCGTTTATATACATACGAGCAAGACGTTCAAGTGTATAAGTTTCTCGTATAGATAAGAAATTAGTAGACTTGGTCAATCTATCAACAATGACCCAAATTGCATCTATGCCTTGAGAAACCTTGGGAAGACCAGTAACGAAATCCATGGTAATGTGCTCCCACTTCCATTGTAGAATTTCAAGTGGTTGCAATGGACCTTTTGGCACTTGATGCTCCGCCTTGACTCGTTGATAAGTTAGACACCTTGAGATAAACTGCGCTATTTCTCTCTTCATATTACTCCACCAAAATGTATGTCAAAGATCACGATACATTTTGGTACTCCCAGGATGGATTGCAAATGGTGTGTTGTGTGCCTCCATCATGATTTTATACTTCAAGTCAGAATCGTTAGGAACACAAAGTTTGGAGTTTACCCGAAGTATTCCTTTTTCATCGATTCTTGCTTCCGGGATAACACCTTCTTGCACTTTCTTCCTTATACGCATCAGCTCCAGGTCTATAGCTTGAGTAGCTTTAACTTTATCAATTAAAGTCGGTTCTACTCGTATATTCGCCATCATCACATGGGTCCCTAGAGTCTTTAACTCTATCTCCATCCTTTGCAAGTCATACAAAATGGGTCTTTGTGTTGACAATATCGCACTCGTACCCGCATATGATCTTCTACTTAATGCGTCAGCTACCACGTTCACTTTTCCAGGATGGTATTGGATGGTATGATCATAATCTTTCAACAGTTCAAGACAACGTCGTTATCGCATGTTGAGTTCCTTTTGAGTGAAGAAATATTTAAGGCTTTTATGATCCGTATAGATCTCCACCTTCTCTCCATACAGGTAATGCCTCCAAATCTTTAGTACAAAATCGACTGCTGCCAACTCTAGATCATGAGTAGGATAATTCCTTTCATATTCTTTGAGTTTTTGTGAGGCATAGGCTATGACTTTCCCATGTTGCATGAGAACACATCCTAACCCTTTGCCCGAAGCATCACTGTAGATGACAAATCCCTCCGAGCCAGATGGTATTGTCAGAACAGGTGCTGAAATGAGTCTTCTCTTGAGTTCTTGAAAACTCTTCTCATATTCCTCGTTCCAACCGAATTTTATATTTTCCGAGTAAGCTGAGTTAATGGAGTAGCGATTCGAGAAAACCCTTCTACGAATTTTCGATAATAACCAGCTAAGCCAAGAAAGCTACGTACTTTGGTCACTGATTTAAGTTTCTCCTAGCTTTGAATAGCTTCAATCTTTGCCGGGTCAACAGATATTCCGTGATTTGATATCACGTGTCCAAGGAATGCAACTTCCTCAAGCCAGAACTCGCATTTCTTCAACTTGGCATAAAGCTTGTTTTCATGAAGCTTTTGGAGTACCAACCTCAAGTGTGCTCATGGTCTTCACGGCTTTTGGAATATATGAGGATGTCATCAATAAAGATGACCACAAAGTGATCCAAATATTCCTTGAATACTCGGTTCATCATATCCATGAAGGCAGCAGGAGCATTAGTCAATCCAAAAGACATGACTAGGAATTCATAATGCCCGTACAGAGTTCTAAAATCCGTCTTTGGAATGTCATCGGTTCTAATCTTTAATTGATGATATCCGGAACGAAGATCGATCTTTAAAAAGAATTTGGAGCCTTGTAACTGGTCAAACATGTCATCAATACGTGGCAATGGGTACCTATTTTTGATGGTGACATGATTCAACTCTCGATAATCAATACAAAGTCGCATACTCTCGTCTTTCTTCTTCACGAATAAAATAGGAGCACCCCAAGGAGAAGTACTAGGATGAATGAAATCGATGTCTAACAATTCCTGCTGTTGGGTCTTTAACTCCTGAAGTTCAATAGGAGCTATTCGATATTGGGCTTTAGAAATGGGTTTTGTATCAGGTTCAAAGTCAATACAAAATTCAATTTCACGCTCTGGGGGTAGGCCAGGAAGTTCTTCAGGGAATACTTGAAGAAATTTATTAACAATAGAAATATCATTCAAAACTGACGTATTTTTGTTTAAATCTGTGGCGTGAGCTAAGAAAGCTTGACATCCGTTTTTCAATAAATGAATAGCTTTATGGCTTGAGATGACAGTGATTGATTTTATTGGTTTGGTTGCTTGAATTCGCATAATAGGTTGGTTAGGAATATGAAAGCTAACAACCTTACGAAAATAATTAATTTTTGCATGATGAGTAGTTAACCAATCAATCCCTAGAATTACGTCAAATGAAAGTATTTTCAATGAAATAAGATCGACAGGTAATGTGAGGGTACCGATTTCAAATAAAAAAGACTTATAAACAGTGGATTTAATGAAGGTTTCTCATAACGGAGTTTCAACAGATAAGTCAAAGTCTAATTTCTCTGGAGTCAAATTTAAACGTTGAACGCAAGTAGGAGAAATAAAAGAATGGGTAGAACCAGTATCAAATAAGGTATATTCTTCGCTAGAGTTTATGATAAGCTTACCCGTGATGACCTCGTTCAGGTTCCTTGCTTTCTGGGAGGTTACAACAAATGCTCTCCCTTGAACTACTGGTTTTAACTTTCCTGGAATGGCCTTTGGTGACTCCATCCCAGCTGGACTTGCCTTCCCTGAACGACAAAATCGAGCTAGGTGACCTTCTCTTCCATAATTGTAACACGTTTTGGACTGCTGCGCACAGTTTGGACTGATATGTCCCTCCCCTCCGCATTTGAAGCATATGGTAGGTGATCGTTCTCCTTCCTTAACAACGGGTGCTGGTGCTGACGTCTTTCCATCATTGTTGAATCTCCTCTTCTTGAAATGTCCACTTTTATTGTCTTGGCCATGATTTCCACCTAAGTGGTTACCATTTCTGGCATGTTGATTCCCTCCACGTTTGTTGTCACCGCTTCGATGACTGCTACCACTGGTATTATCGACTTGTCGGCTGCTCTCTCTTGGTTGGGTTGACTCATTATCGTGCTCCAATAACTGAGCCCTATTTATAATATCTGAATACAAACACAGTTTGTGAAAGATAAGGTATTGACTTATCTCGGGTTTCAAACCTCTTACAAACATCTGCGTCATTCTCTCCTCATTATCAACTAAGTGGGACACAAACCGGGACAACTCGACAAACTTGGCTTAGTACTGCGACATGGTCATGTTATTTTGCTCCAGTTTAATGAACTCTACCTCCTTCATGTGATGAATACTTTCAGGAAAGTATTTGTCGTTGAACAGTTCTTGCGGCAGTCGAAGTCGCTTCTGATTCCCACCATGAATCTGTCTCTGCATAACATGAAGGTGGCAAAGGGAACCTTTTGCTCCTCGGAGCATCCCAAGACATCAAATATCTTGTTGATCTGCTTCATCCACGTCTCCACCTTAAGTGGTTTTGGCTCTCCAAAAAACTCGGGTGGTCCCAGCTCCTTGAACTGCTTAGCGGTGATCGTCTGAGAGTTGCCAGTGTTTCCACCTGCATTTTAGACAGGAGCCGCTCTCGCCTGATGTTGCATGAATTGCATAAAGCCTCTGAACATTCCATCGTTCATCATTTGGTTAGTGTTGTCATTTGCATGAGGATTATCGCCTTCCTGATGCACATTATCCTAATTATTGATCTGTGGAGACTCAACGGTCTCCTGTGTTCCATTGCTATTCTCAACATTCTCGGATGTTATTTTCCAATACTACCACAAAACAAGTGTTAATTGACATGTCAAATATTATCCCTATACACTGATCGACCAATTAAATACCAATTAAACTTAGGTAGGTCGTACTAGCGAAGGAATTCCCCGTCTCTCCCCTCCTAGTTCTTGTCTCACATCTCAGCCAGGGATCATATCCCTAAGCTTTGATACCAACTGTGACGCCCCCAAAATAGGTATACATCACCCATCTTGAGTCACCAAATACATGGTACAAAATTCAAATACAACTTAATAATACAATTGTCGTGTAAAATACGACAAAACATAAACTGAGAGTTTTAATACAAATATTCTCTTCTAGATAGTATTCAACTCAAATGGAGTCCTCAATACATTTATTATCACACTATTTCATAGAATAGTGAGGACTAGTAATGATATCATCTGGACCATCACTCCGTTCCCCGACTAGTCCCAGCTACGTTCTCATTTCCTGAAGAGAACAATGAAAGGAAAAGGGTGAGCTCAACTAGCCCAGTAAGAAATATTATGACTAAGATAATGCAGAATAATTTATCGTTAGCCTTCAACAGTGTTAAACTGATCAAATATAATAAACATCAAGTTTAAATGCAGTGGAACAAATAATCCAATAGAAGAGTCAAGTAGAGAATAAAATCTACTATCTTCTATGATTTAAAAAGGTTTTTCATCACTTTTATCGCTGAGACTTAGCTTAATAAATAATCCACATCCTCGAATCACCCCTGCACTATGGCCAACGATATTCATTAGTATCACGACCACAAATTATCCATGCACTACGGGCCAAGGATATTCATGTTTTCATCAATGGTCATGATAATGCCAACAACTGTCCATCAATGCACTACGGGCCAATGAGGACTTTTACCACATCATTTGTAACATTACGGTCATGATTATACCGATTAATCCCTGGTCATAATCATACCAAGTCCATCTATGCACTACAGGCAACAGATGACTTTCAAAATAATATAAACATTAGGATGATGACAATGATATAAGAATTCAATAAAACAAGTTCAAGGATAAATTTTTAAAGATTTATAATTTAATTTATCCAGAAATCAATAACATCCAAATTGTCAACATGATACTGCTTTGTGGAGTAAAATTCAAGAATAATATTGTACCAAAAATAATTTGGACCGAAAACGAAACAAATTTTATCATGAATAGTACTCCGGGTGAATAGTACTCAAGTGAATAGTACCACAATGAATAATACTTGAGGAATAGTAACCACAAATGAATAGTACTCAAAGCATGAAAAAGTTAAAACTTATCAAGAATGCTCAAAATAATATTTCCATGAAAAGATACTGAATGAAGTGCAAATATCAAGGATATTTTACTAATTTCATGGAGTATAGAAGCCAAAACTTTAATCAAATGAATATAGGATTCAAAATCTAAAACGAAATAATATTACTGACATATTACATAGTATGAAAGAAAATATTATTTCAAGCGAATATTGAACAAATATAACATCTCTTACCTTGAAAAGAAGAGTATTCCAACTGGTATAGCGGGGATATCCTTGAAGAAAACTTATACTATTTTCTACGCTCAAAGCTTTCTAAAACTCGAAAGAAATACGCTCAATATTATAGAAGAATAATTCTCTGATTCTGGTGTGATTTTCAATTCTAAATAAGCATCCTATTTATAGGAGAATGGAAGGGGTACTGTTTAAGAAAAAATCACGGATGAAATAATTAATGAAATCACGGGCATCTTTAGACGATTGAATTCTAATCAATTATCAAGTAAAAACAAAAAAAAACTAAAATCAACCACATGTTGGTTTGAAAAAATGAACCACCCGTGATTACTTTTTTGAATTCATTCTCCATGACATCTCATATACGCCAGAATCATATATATATATATATATATATATATATATATAATACTTTCCACCACCCACCAAATTCTTCCACCACCAACCAAAATCTCCACACTTTATATATAATATATATAACTTATATAATACGACACATGTATATATATATATATATATATATATATATATATATATATATATATATATATTGTAAGACCCGAATTTTATGAAATAAAATATTCAATTTTTTATAATTATTATTCAAGAAATGCTTAAATTGATAAAAGTTAAAGTTAAGGGTGATATATGTAAAGTTTATAAAATACGAAAGTGGTTATAAAATACTCTTTGTTGTCAGAGAATATTCGTTTGGTCATGGAATATTCTTGTTGTCGGGGAATATTAAATGCATTTACTTTGCACAAGCATCCATTTGTGGGCCCCATAATGTAATAACTGTGGGATGAAGAAAACGACAAGTTTGAGTTTTTATAAATAATGGGCGTAATTATTCTGAATTATCTTTGTTGGATTACACGATGGTTAAAATACGATAATATGCGTGGTTGCATACATCATTACCTGTACGGTATTACCTGATATTTTTGAATTATTAATTTTTACGTATGAAGGCACTAGTCAGTAATTGTTACAGTAATTACTATTCAATATTTTATTTTATTGATTCAATAACTGCTACATTGATATTTTATATTATTGTTGTTTCAATAATTGTCATTGCACAGTATTTTCCACCATTAGATTAAAAATTCATATTATTTGAATAATATTATTAGATAGTATTATTGACATTGTCTAGAAAGTTTTGTCAAGGAGAGGTTAGGTCATCTAATTGCGCGCCAATAAGGAGAAATCCTTAACGGAAAGTCCCCTCTTTCCTGGGAACTGCCTGGTTGTCATTATTGTGATTCTGTAATACTATTTGTGAATAATTATTTATTGATTTATATGATAAGGAAATATTTATTTGATATGGATATAAATGATGGATTTATTTATTTATTTCATGTGGTTATAAATGAAGGAAACTGGTCTGAAGGACTCATAATTCGAAAATCAGTGTTCTTGAGATATATTGCGTGAGTTATAATTTTTAATCCGACCATTGTATCGTTGTATTTTTTGGATATGTTATACATATATAAGTTGAGTATATGTCCATAAATTTTGAACCGTTAAAATGAACGTATGATTTGTTATGAATTTTAAGAGGTGACTGATTCAGAAATTGTTGAAGTTTTTAAATTTATCATTTTGGTAGAAAATTCTAGAATGAGTAGGCCCCACCTTTGGTTGGTAAAAAATGTGCTAAAATTTTATTTCAAAAGTGGTGGGTGGGAATAGTAGCAGGTAAAGCCATCAGGTTGCAGGTCAAGTCTGTTTTGGCGTTCTAACATTTTCCTATAAATAGAGTGATGAGTTAGAATTGAAAATCACACCAGAAACATAAGTTTTCTCTCCCTATATTATCGAGCGTATTTTTGTGAGTATTTTGATACTTTGAGAGTTGCTAATCAATGCAAGTTTCCTTGAAATCATATCGATATTCCAATCGGCAATCTTTTGCTCTTTTTGAGGTAAGGGATTGTACGGGATTGTAAGGGATTTTAAGGGATTGTAAGGGATGTTATTTTCTTCTTAAATGATATTATTTTCTTCAATATCATTATGCCGAATTATTGATATGAGTTTTACTGTGGAATTTCTACCTTTTTTTATGTCGGAGTTACTATTCACGTATACGATATTATTTACGTATATGGTACTATGTACGAATACGGGTTACTATTCACGAGTTACTATTCATAAGTTACTATTTATGGGTACTATTCACGACAAAATTGGTTTCTTTTTCTGACCAAATTATCGTTGATTTATGAATTTTACTCTTGAAATTAAATGCAGTTGTTGATCATATTGTTTTTATTCTCATATATAACATTTTTATAACCCTAATAATGATATTTCTCTTTGACTTGAGTGTAAAGATGGGTAGATTATTGGTATGATAATGACTATGGGTTTTCTTTGGCCAGTAGTGCAAAGATGAATTGTTGACTGGTATGATCATGACCATTGAATTTATAATTTAATATCTTTAGATTAAGTGCAAAGGTGAATTGATCAACATGGTTATAATTATTGTTTATATAAATTCTGAAATGATTATATATTTCTTTGAGATATTAATATCTTTGGCCCGTAGTGCAAAGATGACATGTTGTTGAATATCTTTGGCCCGTAGTGCAAAGATGACCTGTTTTTGAATATCTTTGGCCCGTAGTGCAAATATGACATGT
Organism: Panax ginseng; assembly: GCA_020205605.1. Classification (NCBI taxonomy): domain Eukaryota; kingdom Viridiplantae; phylum Streptophyta; class Magnoliopsida; order Apiales; family Araliaceae; genus Panax; species Panax ginseng. The sequence continues at coordinate 72,869,511 of CM035149.1, forward strand.
TGCTGAATATCTTTGGCATGTAGTGCAAAGATGAATTGTTAATGAATATCTTTGGTCCGTAGTGCAAAGATGAACTTATTAGTATGATTATGAACATGAACTGTGATTTGGTATAACCATGATCTTTGATGTTTTAGGTAAAGACATGTGATGTAAATTATCTTCGTCCTACCACAATTATGGTTATGAGTTATTCACTTGATTGTGGAAAGGAACTGTTGATTGATGTTATAGGAATAAAACATTGTTGGTGGACTTTTAAAATGGAGAAGAAAATAGAATTTATGGTCTATTTGACTCTTCTAATGGATTGTTCGTTCTGCTGCAACTATGGTTGAAAAGTTTTATCATCTACCATATGTTCTAAATCTCTGATTTATTACTGACGAAGGCTATTGATAATTTAATTATCTTTAGTCATGATATTCTTAACTGGGCTATCTGTGCTCACGCTTTTGCTTCACAATTCCTTTCAGGCAATAAGAGTGTAGCTGGGTCGAGCGGGGATAACAAGGGAATAGAATGGTGGTTTATAGCTGTTGAGGTTCTCCCTAAATAGTATGAAAATAATTTTATTGAGAACTTTAGATAAGTGTGTCGTATTGTAAACGTCATTTGATATTTAATTTTGGTGAACCGAATAGAGTGAGGTGAACCCAATTTAGAAGGGTGTTTTGCCACTATCATATAAGATGTTTAATGACATACAACCTCGTGTTATCAAAAGACATGGTTGTGCACATCCACTTGACTGAGTATATCTACTGAGCACTACCTATATGATCTTGGAGTTTGGTTGAAATATAATTTTCAATTGCAGACAGTGGAGGTAGTTATATGTCAAGAGAAGACTCACCATTGGAAAGAACATGATAGTAGTCTTCTCGTTTTTCTTTGGGGTCTATTGGGTCAACCAAGGATAATTTTGTGGGCATATGATATCTATCATAACCTAGACGCATGGCCTCCCATGTACAAAGGTTTTCTTGAGCATTTCCCAAAGATTTTAATTTCTAAAACAATTATTGACTGTACCTTTATGTAAGGTGCCATTGTGACGTGCTATCCAAGTTGGTGTCCAGAGTCACAGTTGGTATATATTTGTATCTAAACTCACAACATATGTGTTGTTGTGTTTTGCACGACAATTGTAGTAATACAGTTGTAGTTATTTTCTGTACCATGTATTTGGCGACTCAGAATAGGTTGGATGGATTTGACCTAGTTTGGGGGCGTCACAGTTGGTATCAGAACTATAAGTAAAGAGCCCCGAGCCTGTCGCTGGTGACTTCCTTGTGTGGGATGCACCAAAGCCAGACTCTCCGTAGGGGACGCCGTTCTGCAGTGGCAAACTGATAGGTACCACTGTGAGGTGCTATCCACGGTTGGGACATGAGTTACAGTTGGTATCAAAGCTTAGGGATATGATCTCTGGCGAAGATCCGGGATTAGAACTAGAAAGGGAGAGACGAGTAACATCCTTCACTAGTGTGTGTCCTACCTAAGCTAAATTTTCTTACTTAAGTTGACAAATTGTGATATGTCAATTAACCTTTGTTTTGAAGCTGTATTCTAGAATGATATCTGAAATACAGGAGATGAGCAATGGAGAAATCATGATGACCGGGGAGATAAAATCTGGAATGAAAGCAAGGTATTCTCAACTCTTCAAAATACTAGGTACGTAAATTTCGGGGACAAAATTTCATGAGGGGAGATTGTAAGACCCCAAATTTTATGAAATAAAAGTATTCAATTTTTTATAATTATTATTCAGTAAATGCTTAAATTGATAAAAAGTTAAAGTTAAGGGTGATATATGTAAAGTTTATAAAATACACAAGTGGTTATAAAATACTCATTGTTGTCGGGGAATATTCGTTTGGTCGTGGAATATTCTTATTGTTTGGGGAATATTAAATGCGACGCACTTGAACCATTTATTGGGCATATAATGAATAACTATCGGGATGAAGAAAACGACAAGTTTAAGTTTTTATAAATAATGGCGTAATTGTTACCATTAACAATTGTTGGATTACTTGGTGGTTAAAATACGATGTCTGGCGTGGTTAAAGAAGCAACTTGCAGTATTGCACAATATTTTGAATGATTGATTCTTACGTATGAAGGCACTACTCAATAATTGTTACAGTTATTATTGTTCAATATTTTATTTTATTAATTCAATAATTGCTACATTGATATTTTATATTATTGTTGTTTCAATAATTGTCATTTCACAGTATTTCCCATTATCAGATCAATAATTCATATTATTTGAACAATATTATTAGATAGCATTATTCGTAATGTCTAGAAAGTTCTGTCAAGGAGAGGTTAGGTCATCTAATTGCGCGCCAATAAGGAGATATCCTTATCGAAAAGCCCCCTCTTTCCTGGGAACTGTCTTGTTGTCATTATTGTGATTCTATAATATTATTTGTGAATAATTATTTATTGATTTATATGATAAGGAAATATTTATTTGGTGTGAATATAAATGATGGATTTATTTATTTATTTTATGTGATTATAAATGAAGGAAACTGGTCCGAAGGACTCATAATCCGAAAAATCAGTGTTCTTGAGATATATTGCGTGAGTTATAATTTTTAATCCGACCATTGGATCGTTGTATTTTTTGGATATGTTATACATATATAAGTTGAGTATATGACCACAAATTTTGAACCATTAAAAATGAACGTATGATTTGTTATGAATTTTAAGAGGTGACTGGTTCAGAAATTGTTGAAGTTTTTAAATTTATCATTTTGGTGGAAAATTCTAGAATGAGTAGGCCCCACCTTTGGTTAGTAAAAAATGTGCTAAAATTTTATTTCAAAAGTGGTGGGTGGGAATAGTAGCAGGTAAAGCCATCAGGTTGCAGGTCAAGTCTGCTTTGGCGTTCTAACATTTTCCTATAAATAGAGTGCTGAGTTAGAATTGAAAATCACACCAGAAACATAAGTTTTCTATCCCTATATTATCGAGCATATTTTTATGAGTATTTTGATACTTTGAGAGTTGTCATGTCTGAAAGTTACTATTCATGTCATGATCATTCACGTATTATCGATGATATCGACGTATATGTTACTATTAGCCTTTATTGATATTATTTACATATACCAGAATACTTACTATTCACGAAGTTACTATTCATGAGTTACTATTTATGAGTTACTATTCATGAGTTACTATTCACTTGGCACTATTCACGACAAAATTGGTTTCTTTTACGACAAATTATTGTTGATTTATAGATCTTACTCTTGAAATTAAATGCGGTTGTTGATCATATTGTTTTTATTCTCATATATAACATTTTATAACCCTAATGATGATATTTTCTTTGACTTGAGTGTAAAGATGGGTAGATTATTGGTATGATCGTGACTATGGGTTCTCTTTGGCCCGATAGTGCAAAGATGAATTGTTATTTGGTATGATCATGACCATTAAATTTATAATTGAATATCTTTAGCTTAAGTGCAAAAGGTGAATTGATCAACATTATTATAATTATTGTTTATATAAATTCTAAAATGATTATATATTTCTTTTGAGATATTAATATCTTTTGCCCGATGCGAGAAACCACAAAGGCTATTTGCCACTATCATATAAGATGTTTAATGACATACAACCTCGTGTTATCAAAAGACATGGTTGTGCACATCCACTTGATGAGTATATCTATGAAAGTATATCTATACCTATATGATATTGGAGTTTGGTTGAAATATAATTTTAATTGCAAGCAAAGGGAGATAGTTATATGTCAAGAAGACTCACCATTGGAAAGAACATGATAGTAATCTTCTTGTTTTTCTTTTGGGGTCTATTAGGTCAACCAAGGATAATTACGTGGACATATGATATCTATCATAACCTGTACACATGGCCTCCCATGTACGAAGGTTTTCTTGAGCATTTCCCAAAGATTTTAATTTCTAAAACAGGTTATTATTCGTACCTTTATGTAAGGTGCCATTGTGACGTCTATCCAAGTTGGTGTCCAGAGTCACAGGTTGGTATATATTGTATCAAAACTCACAACATATATGTTGTTGTTGTATTTTACGATAATTGTAGTAATAAAGTTATAGTTATTTTCCTGCATACCATGTATTTGGCGACTCATAATAGGTTGGATGGATTTGACCTATTTTGGGGGTGTCACATATATATACTTATATAATAATACAGAACTGAGACAACTTTTTACCGACAGTTTTGAAAAATGGGTAAGTGGGGGTCTATATAATAAACAAAATACTTCATAAAAATCTCCTCAATATTTTTAACAATATTTATCATCATTATTATAATTCTCAATATTTAACAACCGTGTCGTTCCTGAGAAAGAGGGCTTTCCAATAAGAATTTTTCTTATTGGTAGCGCGGATTAGGTGACCAAACCTCTCCTTAATGTAACTTCTAGACATTGTCAATATTGCAAATAATAATATAAATAACTTTGTCGTCTCAATTATTGATTTAATAATATATAAAATATCGATAATAATTGAATCAAATAACGTGAGATACTATGCATCAATTCATCGTAACAATAATTGAACAAAAGCGATCAAATGACTTACGACGTAAGCATCAATAATCAATATCGTGTCTTTACTATGCAACCACGCGATATTCAGTACTTTTAACACGGTGTGTTTCAACATTAACGATAAAACTTTCATGTTATTTTATAAAAAGATATTTTTGTCGTTTTCTCAATCCGACAATAATTTTGTTGTGGGGTCCACTAATGATTGTGCCATCGAATATTCCTCGACCAATCGAATATTATAAAATAACTTGCGTATTTTACAAAAATTATAAATATTACCCACAACTATAACATTATATCAAATTCACTCCATAATATTCAAAAATGATATTTATAGAAAATTCATCTTTATTCATAAAAGTTGGGGACTTACAATTGATTTAGTGCCCAATGAACCTACCAACATTTTTTTTTGATTTTCACAATTTTTTTGTTGCTATTTCCTGCATTGCATGTATTTATAAATTAATAATAATATATAACAATAACTAAGAATTGATAATACATAAAATTAGAATAAACACAACTTATGCATCATCAGTTAGCCAATAATCAACCAACGCAGCCCATTGATTAGGATTTACTCGATCATTGTTGATAGTATTCGCTATAGATTTGGCACGGTCACCAGGCATAAAATTATTACTCTTTAAGTTAGACTTCCAATCTCTCCACCTATTGTTCATGATAGCCATTAGTTTTCTTTTAGCATTGGGGTGATCTGTGGTAAATCGTTTATACAACAAACAAATTTACACATATATTAAATTACCTTCAAAGTGCTTAATGTCAAATTCTATAAAATGCTATGATTAATAACCTGAATTTCATTACAAGTCCTTGTCATGTTAGTCTCTGTCATATTGGACCATGTTGGAGTACTTATTGGAAAAAAATTCTCCATTGTGAGCAAGACACCCGAGAAAGGTTGTTAACTTATTGGCGTCTCCCCCAATAGGTTGACCATTTGCATCATAAATTACTTGCTTGGGTGCCTCGATATTTGACCATAACTTTTCTCCCATCGTTGGTCCACGCTTCCTCTTAGGTCGAGAACCTAAAAGAGAGAAAGAATTAAGATATATCAAAATCTTTTTAACATATAACAAAAAGACTAACAATGATTTAATTAATACACCTAGTTCTAGTTTAGTGTAAACCAGGTGTTATATAGTCGTACGGATGAATTAAGAACAAAGAATTGTTTAGTACATGATGATGAATGGTTGATCATGACAATGCAAGTATATGTATAGATATATACATGTTACCTTCAACATTCTCATGATTACTTTCCTCCTCTGCACGAGGTTCATCGGCATGGATCTTATTATCTTCATTTTCATTCATTTTTGGGCCATTGGAATAGTTAACACGAGATCTAGACATTAATACTATTAGAAGTCATTAAAGCAACCTGAGAAACAAAAATATGAATTTAGAATAGTAAAGAATATCAATTCACAATTGATAAATATGGATATTTTAAAAAAATGCATCCCATATTTGCTTTATTTTAGCAAGGAAGAAAACAAAGGAACCCAGCTATCAGTAATATAATGAGCCACACTTGAGATATTATAATCTCTTGTCACCTATTTATGAGTTTTGTTTGAGTAGAAGGGAAGGGAAGGGATGGGAAAGGAAAGTTCTATTTTTCTAAAAATTTAAAAATAAGAACTTTCCCTTTTCATCCCTTCCTTTCCCTCTAAATTTAAACTCACAAACACACCCTCAGTGATGTCTTTTTGTGGTGGTTCAAGCATTTATTCTTACATCGTTGCATCAACACAATTTACAAGATCTGTTCTTACAGGCACTGCAGTACTACACTACACTAATTCTCATACCCCAGTTTCTGGATTTGTACCTGCTGGTTCGACATATCAAGTTGACTGGTCTATGCAACAAGCCAGAACTTACAGGCACCATTACTCGACAGTATACATTACAATATATGTCACATAAAAACTAGGATGATTTGCTTGTTTTTTGAAGACAAACTTCAAGGATTCATTTAGAACCTTTAAAATTCAATGGTATAAATGTATCTACAGATTCTATAATATTCAATGGTATAAAAGTCAAACACAATATTTAAAAGAGGTGCCAGTGCCATTGATACAATCTTCCATTTAGAACTGCATTTCTAATCCTAACTGCATATTTCATTATGAGCAAGCCGCTATTTTAGGAAAATTTTGGTACAAAAGAAGATGGAAAGATAGGAGCACAACTAAATGAATAAAAAACCCGTGAGTAGCTGGCTTATCTGATATTTTTCAAACTATTAGCTGTACAAATACCCTTCAATCTTCAAAAGCTGAGGATACACAAACTTTGCTTAGCGCAACATAAATCAACCAACAAACTTGTTTAGAAGGGCTTGAATCTGCCATTTCACCTTCAAACATTAAAAGCATTTTACAAACCCCGCTTTCAGATGAAAACATGTTATATAGCATATCACTAAAGCTCTTTATAAGTGTTTATGTTAATGATACACAATCTACATTTTCGGGTACTGAATATTATCAAAAGAGAAAGCTTTATACAGCTGGGGAAAATATGACAATAAGCCAGGAGGTGGCTGTGAATCCTAGTTGAAATGGGGAATTTACAACTATTAGTGGTGTTGTGGCTGCAGCTCCTAATAATACTAATGGGAGTAATGGGTATTTCTTGATATATGTGGTGGCTGGTGTTTATGAAGAGTATGCTAATATAGCTAAAACCAAGAAATATTTGATGATGATTGGAGTTGGAATTAATTGGACCATAATTACTGGCAACCGTAGTGTGGCTGATGGCTGGACTACATTTGACACTGCAACATTTAGTAAGTTACTCCATATATAACATTAGAATAAATAGAGACTTTTTTCTTTTCCTTTTTTTTGTGGTAAATTAGGGTTTAAACACAATTGTCATATATAGTTGTATGTATACAAACTTAATTTTCTTTAATTTGGTCAGTCGAAGAAATTTCTACTGTCTTTAAGTTTTTATATATAAGGAATACACATGATCAAGAAACACCAAAACTCAATGTACCTAACCTAAATAAACACAACATATCAAAGGCAATCTAATAGCTAGAAAAATTACATCTAGAAACACTAATTAACAACACCTTACACCTCTAAAAAAAACTTAGGAGAAAATATAGAAATGCTGAAGTATGCCACTATTATTATTTGATGCAATAGCTTCACAGAAAAGAAATAGAACTCGAGTAAGTATGTGAACCAGAAACTGTACATATCAGAGTCCTAAGTTTCTTTAAATAAAATGTGGATATTGCACAACAGGTAGTATTTACTTCAACAAATGAAATGATATGATAACTAATCTCATGTAAGAAAAAACATGTAGACATGAAGTAGACAATGACTAGACTGCCTTTTAACCATTACCAACCAAGCAAGTATTAGTATTAGTATTGCTTACACCCATACACACCTATCTATCTATATACGTAAACATAAAGTATTAGTATTTATTTGGCGGCCTTACCGCTGAAAATAAACAAGAAAGTGAAGATAGATCTATCAATTGTGACATTTATGTTGACGTCGGGATTTTTACTGTCCCTTTTTTGTTATTGTCTTTTGGTGTTCTCATGTTAGGTGAGATTTGTTTGAAAAAACAAGTTGTGAAAAGGTCCGACATGTATATGTCGACGATTGGACTGTAAGAGTCGCCAGTTGGTATTTTTAAATGGTTGCACCAACTCAACCGAAAAAAGGTTTGCACGTTGACCCAGTGATGTGACACTGCTTAACAGGTCTGTGAAACCGAGATTCGTTAGGGTCCAGGGGCTTGATTATGCGGAGGGAAGGTGTTAGGCACCCCCGACATCTGTGTTACCATGGTGACCGCCACTTTTCAATTAAACTGTTATATGAATGTGTGTGTGTGTGGGTCAATGTGCAATTATTTGAAAGTAGTGCTATTCCTCATTTTCACCTATATACAAAGGGTTTGAATTTTTTATAAAAGTTCAGTTTTAACAAGATATAGCAGTGATGTTTTGTAAAAGAGGTTTTTCAAACACTTATGCTCAATAGTAATTGAGGCCTTTTATACTTCCATTTTATTATATGTTCGGCTTGATTGCTTTTATTTTCGAGATGCGAGATATCTTCAAGAAAATAATATACATAACAATACCGAACTCCTTGTGGGCATGAGTGTGACGCCCCCAAAACAGGTATACATCACCCATCTTGAGTCGCCAGATATCATACTATAAAAATCAAATACAAACTTCATTTATACAACTGTTGAACTGTCGTGAAGAATATGACCACAGTTAAACTGTGAGTTTTAATACAAATGTATGTAACTCTCATGGTGCCTCAACCACGACCTTACAAAGGTACTTTACATAAAAGTACAGTCAAAAACTATTTTAGAAATTAAAATCTTTGGTGCTCAAGAAAACCTTCGTACATGGGAGGCCATGCGTCTAGGTTATGATAGATATCATATGTCAACAGAATTATCCTTGGTTGACCCAATAGACCCCAAAGAAAAATGAGAAGATTACTATCATGTTCTTTCTAATGGTGAGTCTTCTTTTGACATATAACTATCTCCACTGTCTGCAATTGCAAATTATATTTCAACCAAACTTCAAGATCATATAGGTAGTGTTCGTAGATATACTCAGCAAGTGGATGTGCACAACTCTGTCTTATGATAACACGAGGTTGTATGTCATTAGACATCTTGTATCATACTGGCAAAACACCCTTCCAAAGTTGGGTTCACCTCACCCTATTCAGTTCACCAAAATTAAATATCAAATGACGTATACAATACGACACACTTATCTAAAGTTCTCAATAAAATTATTTCCATACTATTTAGGGAGAACCTCAACAGCTATAGACCATCGTTCTATTCTCCTATTACCCCCGCTCGACCCAGCTACACTCTTATTACCTGAAAGGAATTGTGAAGCAAAAAGGGTGAGCACAATTAGCCCTATAAAGAATATCAGGACTAAAGATAATTTACATCATCAATAGCCTTCACAAGAATAAATCGTAGATTTAGAACATATGGTAGATGATAAAACTTTTCAACCATAGTTGCAAAATGAACGAAGCAATCCATTAGAAGAGTCAAATAGACCATCGATCTATTATCTTCTCCATGTTAAAAGTCCATCAATAATGTTTTATCCTCGTAACATCAATCAACAATTCTTGTCCACAATCATATGAATAACTCATAATCATAATTGTGATTCTAAATTCTCTTCGCACCTGGGATGAAGATAATTTTCATCACCTATCTTCACCTGAAACATCAAAAATCGTGGTTATACCAAATCACAATTCCTGCTCATAATCATACTAATAAATTCATCTTTTCACTACAGCCAAAGATATTCATTAACAATTCATCTTTTCACTACAGGCCAAAGACATACAACTGTATTTTAGAAGAGTCAAGTAGAGCATGATATCTACTATCTTTTACGAATTAAAAGTGTATAATCAATATTTTATCGCTGAGACTCAGCTTAATAAATAATCCATATAATCGAATCATTCCTGCACTATGGCCAAGGATATTCATGTAATCATCAATGGTCATGATTATACCAAATAATCCCTTGTTATAATCATACCAATAACTGTCCATCAATGCACTACGGGCCAATGAGGACTTTTACCACATCATCTATAACATTACGGGTCATGATTATTGTTGGGTAAAATCTAATTACGCACAACACGCAAGTATACGTGGTCAACAAGTAATAAAGTGATAAGTTGAGTATCGTTCCCACAGAGAATTAGTTAACAAGAATTACCAAGTACTAACATATAACCAATTTAATCTTATTTAAACGAATGATTTAATAATTTAATTTAAAATAGTTAAATAAACTATTACTAACTATCCCTAGAATGAAACAAGATATTGAAGACATGAGATTACAATTTCACTTATTGTGTCATTTAAGTTAATACACTTCCTTTTAAGCCAAGTTATCTATACTGGATTGTTAATCAAGAACACGAATGTAGTATTAACCACCTCTCGATGCACTAATACTGTATTAACGTCAATCCACAATCAAGATAGAAATCCGTTAAACACCTTAATCAACTAACCCACTATATCTCTATGTGAATTACAATTGAAAAAGGTTTAAGAATAAGTTCTCTATCTGATTACATGCGATGTCAAGCATATCTCTACCTTAACATTCATCAAGATTAAGCTATTCACAAAATCATGAACACATGCTATCATAATTAGATCTAAATCTATACTCATCTCTTGAGTTCATATATATTATCACGGTAATTGTTAGCTAGGCAATTAAGCAATTAAGTCCAAATCATAATAGACAATCCAAATATAACTAATATGACTAACAAAGAAGCATATCAAAGTAAACTATAAAATAAGATCAATAGTAACCTCAAACAAAGAATTAGCTCATGATTATTGAATTAAAACTAAGAATCCACAATTGAATACACATTAAACGACAAAGATAGAAGAAGATGAGAAGATATAATCTATTGTCTGTAGATTTGATGCTCTCTCCTTGCTCCTACTTTGAATCTTCAATGGTCTCCAAGTTGCTTCAATCTCCAAATCTCATAATAACTAGGGTTTTTTCCCAATCTACTCTAATCTAATATAATGGAATTATTCCTCTCACTTCCTTTAATCCTTATCATTGCCCTCCTTTTATATGTTTCTTTATATGTATTTAAGTCCTCTTGGAAGTCCTTGAATCAAACAACTCGAACCAATCCTAATCGGACTCAAATTCGGACAAAATCTACTCTTTCTGCGCGTACCCAAGCCCCAGCTTTCTATTTGCCTTGTAAATAGTAAGCCCTGGCTTGCTATGCTACTGATTTCGCACCCAGGACCCCAAGCCCCGGCTTGGGTATAAGGCATAAAAGAGCAAGCCCCGGCTTGGGTGCAAGCTGATAATTATTTTTTCTGCTGCAGTGTCCTCTGGTAAAATGGCCATATCCGGGAGGAGTTACGGGGCCGGCCACCTATCAAATCGAAGCTATCGACGAGCTCTACAACTTTCATTCTTTTAGGTTTGAGAAATAACGAACGGATGAAAGTCGAAATTGGATTGGAAGTGACTGATATGCAAATGACCACCCAAAACAGCGAAATTCAACGTCCGTTGGTACAAATGTCATAACTCTTGCATCCGAACTCCGATTGGAATGATTCAAGATTTTCCGAAGAGCTAAGAAGAAGTTCTACAATATAGTCCAAGTTCCAATCCAAGAACATGAAATAAACATGAAAGCCCAAACAATGTCGGGATTGCTTTTCTTTGCGTTTTTCTACCAATTCTTTGCGATTTTCTTGCTTTTCCTTACCAATAGTCGGTCACACCGCTCCCAAATAAATAACCTACAAAATGAACACAAAATGCATGAAAAGTAACCAAGACACATGAATATAAGCAACTAATTTAAGTAAAAGATACCGGATAAGTATATATAAAATCCACTTATCAAATACCCCCAAACTTAAACCGTTGCTTGTCCCCAAACAACACAACATAATGCAATGCAATGCAATGAAATGCAACTAATCTATATGCCTATGAATCCAACAGTATTGATACACTCAAGTCTATTTAACCGAGCTTAGAGAAATAAAGTAAACATGATAATACATCTTATCAAAACTCATCAATAACTTCCTAATCCATCATCAAGTTTAAACTGTTATTACTGGTATAGTGCGTGTGTGCTGCACAACAATGTTAACTGATATAAAATCAAATTTAACACATAACAAGTCTCTTTGAAGGCATCATACAATGTAAACTCAAAAAATTCAAAAACAAGCTAGATCCAACTAAAATCAAACAATTACCAATGTCGAGGGTCAACATGGGATACTTATGCTTTATTTTTCATTACGGGGGCTTTTTTGCTCTTTTCTCGTTTTATTATTTTTTTCCTTTTTGGTTTATATACACATATCTATGCAATGTCTTATTCCCTTAGGCTTTTCAATGCTACCTTAACGAGCTTTCGACCAACGACTCCCAGACCATTAAGACCTTAGGGCGCTAGGTGTAAAGACAATCCCCTCGGGCTTACTTACATAAGTAACAAAGGCCACAAAACTAGACAAGCACGCCACGGTGTTTATTCATACTTTTTTTTTCTTTTTTTTCTTTTTTTTATATAGCTTATGTACCCCAAATTTTCCCCCAAACATAGGTTCTTGTCTACTTTTAACCATCACTACTTATTTTTGTCATTCTTTCATTTAAACTAGCATTATCCTTTAGAGTCCCATTATGTATCAATTTAAACTCAATCAATCAACAAGTTATTTTTACTATGTTATCCTTATTATACCAGTTTTAAACAGAAAAAGACTCAATTCCTAACAAGAAATCACATCAAAGCTCTAATAGTCAGTACTATACTTGTCTACTCAATTCCAATCTCATCATTAACCAAAACAAATTGTAAATATCTAACAGCTGGAATCATGCAAGATGAACATAATAACTAACTATTATTTTTGAATTTTTGAATTTTTTTGAATTTTTTTTTTAATAAAAAAATTGAATATAATGCTATTCAAACTATACTATTATGCAACTACTTATGCAGTTGTACTACATGAATGCAAACATAATGAACCTAAACTAAATTAACAATGTATGCAAAATAACATAACATAAACATGAAACTAAACATGCAATAAAGAACTAAACTAAACTCCCCCAAACTTAGCAATTACAATGTCCTCATTGTAAGAATATAGCGGTAAGTAGAAGAGAACTTCCCACATCGACTAAGCATGAGGTGATGGTGGCGATGTGGCATGACGATCATTTTCCTATCCATTGAACCTCAAATACCTGCAATGAAGAGAGACAACATGAATTAGATTATAAGAGAACTTAATAAGAAAATTAATTCCTATCTACTAAATAAACTAGTAAAGCATATAAATATAAAATAATAAAAAAAATTCTTGGGTTACCTCCTAGTTAGCGCTTGAATTACAGTCTTTCAGCCTGACTTTGTCTGGTCAACGCTATCCAATTCCTTGTCGATAATTGAGGAACCCTCCATCCATCAGAAATAATGTAGCTCTTGGTAGGTTCCCATTTGTGAAAGTCATTCCATTAAAGTCACCTAGCATGCTTTGTTTAGATAAGATCACATTCAAGAACGTCCAACATCTAGGTGTTTTTTCCATTGTGCCTGCGAATAGATTCTGGCATTGAGGCTTGTTAGACACAATAATCTCTTCTTCTATCTTCTCTAGCTCATTGCACCATGGCTTCGAAGTTGTACTTGCTTTTACGTCACAAGGAGTATTGCCGACGACATGACTACCTAGCGGACAAGGTTTTACAAATCTAACCGGATTCTTGAACTTTGGTAGAGAAGGCACTTGAGGCATTAATAACATCAGCTCATCCTCGTTAGTACTCATAGTTATCTCTTCACCGACCTTGTTGTTATTATCCCCACTTGTCTCCTCTTTTTCAACATCTCGAGGCTCATCCAGTTGTAGATTTGGTTCGGGTTCTTTATCAATTTCGTCATCCATGTCATAAAGCCAAGTATTTGGAGGAAGGTTGCATACGGCTTTGGTCATTTGATCTACCTGGTTCTGCAGATTTTGAATTGATATCTCTTGATACTGAATTGACCGCTCTTGATTAATCATCCTCTCCTCATTTGATGCTATGAACTTGGACAACAATTCCTCCAACCTTGAATTATCTATCTCAGTCTCAGAAGCCATGTATTGAGGACCATTGGTTGAGGTAGTGCAGCGTTGTTCCATCAAATTATTAAAATTTTGGATTGACAACTCTTGGCTCCTTATCATCTCTTCTTTTTCTGCTATGTTCCTTTACATGAATTCCTTCAACTCTGAATTGACTTCTTGTCGCCTTGGAGGTGGATATGAGAATTCCGTCGTGTATGTTGGATTTGGAGCAGAGTATTGGTCTTCATAAGTATAGCTCCATGACGAATCCGGGTGATACCCCCAAACTTGATGATAATACGTGGTCAACAAGTAATAAAGTGATAAGTTGAGTATCGTTCCCACAGAGAATTAGTTAACAAGAATTACCAAGTACTAACATATAACCAATTTAATCTTATTTAAACGAATGATTTAATAATTTAATTTAAAATAGTTAAATAAACTATTACTAACTATCCCTAGAATGAAACAAGATATTGAAGACATGAGATTACAATTTCACTTATTGTGTCATTTAAGTTAATAAACTTCCTTTTAAGCCAAGTTATCTATACTGGATTGTTAATCAAGAACACGAATGTAGTATTAACCACCTCTCGATGCACTAATACTGTATTAACGTCAATCCACAATCAAGATAGAAATCCGTTAAACACCTTAATCAACTAACCCACTATATCTCTATGTGAATTACAATTGAAGAAGGTTTAAGAATAAGTTCTCTATCCGATTACATGCAATGTCAAGCATATCTCTACCTTAACATTCATCAAGATTAAGCTATTCACAAAATCATGAACACATGTTATCATAATCAGATCTAAATCTATACTTCATCTCTCGAGTTCATATAGATTATCATGGTAATTGTTAGCTAGACAATTAAGCAATTAAGTCTAAATCATAATAGACAATCCAAATATAACTAATAAGACTAACAAAGAAGCATATCAAAGTAAACTACAAAATAAGATCCATAGTAACCTCAAACAAAGAATTAGTTCATGATTATTGAATTAAAACTAAAAAAACACAATTGAGTACACATTAAACGACAAAGATAGAAGAAGATGAGAAGATATAATCTATTGTCTATAGATTAGATGCTCTCTCCTTGTTCCTACTTTGAATCTTCAATGGTCTCCAAGTTGCTTCAATCTCCAAATCTCATAATAACTAGGGTTTTTTCCCAATCTACTCTAATCTAATATAATGGAATTCTTCCTCTCACTTCCTCTAACCCTTATCATTCTCCTCTTTTTATATGTCTCTTTATATGTATTTAAGTCCTCTTGGAAGTCCTTGAATCAAACAGCTCGAACCAATCCTAATCGGACTCAAATTCTGACAAAATCTACTCTTTCTGCGCGTACCTAAGCCCCAACTTTCTATTTGCCTTGTAAATAGCAAGCCCCGGCTTGCTATGCTACTGATTTCACACCCAGGACCCCAAGCCCCGGCTTGGGTGCAAGCTGCTAATTATTTTTTCTGCTGGAATGTCCTCTGGTAAAATAGCCATAACTTTTGATCCGGGAAGAGTTATGGGGCCTTCCACCTATCAAATCGAAGCTATCGACGAGCTCTACAACTTTTATTCTTTAAGTTTGGAGAAATAACGAACGAATGAAGGTCGAAATTGGACTGGAAGTGACTGCTATGCAAATGACCACCCAAAACAGTGAAATTCAACGTCCTTTGGTACAAATGTCATAACTCTTGCATCCGAACTCCGATTGGAATGATTCAAGATATTCCAGAAAGCTAAGAAGAAGCTCTAAAATATAGTCCAAGTTCCAAGCCAAGAACATGAAATGAACATGAAAGCCCAAACGATGTCCGGATTTCTTTTCTTTGCGTTTCCTACCAATTCTTTGCGATTTCCTTGCTTTTCCTTACCAATAGTCGTTCACACCGTTCCCAAACATATAACCTACAAAATGAACACAAAATGCATGAAAAGTAACTAAGACACATGAATATAAGCAACTAATTTAAGTAAAAGATACCGGGTAAGTATATATAAAATCCACTTATCAATTATACCGAATGATACCTGGTCATAATCATACCAATAAACAGTTCATCTATGCACATAAGCCAAAGATACTCATCAATCAATAGTTCATCTTTGCACGTAATCCAAAGATATACAAGCAAAACTAATAATCAACACTCTATCTTTGCACGTAAGCCAAAGATATACAACTCAGAAACTAATAATCAATATCATCTTTGCACGTAAGCGAAAGATGACTTTCATCATAATATAAGCATGAGGATGATGACAATGATATAAGCATTAATCAAAGCGAAATCAAAGATAAATATTAAAGACTTTAAATTTATCCGAGTTTAAAAATATCCAAATTGTCAACATGATCTTGCTTTGTGGAGTAAAATTCAAGAATAATATTCATGTACATCAAAAATAATTTGGATGTAAAAGAAATAAATTTTTCTAGAAAATAGTACCCCACAATAGTACCCTATGAATAGTACTTCGGGAATAGTACCTCGTGAATAGTACCCCGACATGAAAAGTACCCCAAATACCCGAGTGAATAATATTAGGGTGAATAGTAATTTGGGTGAATAGTAAGTCGTGAATAATAACTTGTGAATAGTACTCCGACACGAAAAGTGGCCCGAATACCCGAGTGAATAATACTAGAGTGAATAATAATCGGGTGAATAGTAACCCGTGAATAGTAACTCATAAAAAAATACCAAAGAAAATGATATTCCATGACGAGTACAAAAGAAATGATATTTCATATGAGTATAATAGAATATACGAAACTGTAAATGAATTTTCATTCGCCATGTGGTAATCCACGTAGACAGATCATTTCCATAATTTAATAAAGAATGAATACGAAGGATCATTCACCATGCATGCTGTAGTCCACACAGACAGGTTATTCCAACAGAATAATAAAGAATGGAATAACAAAAGAATTCACCAATCATGCGATAGACCGCAAAAACAGGCTATTCCAACAGAATAATAAAGAATGGAACCAGGTCATGCGTAATCCGCACAGATAGGATATTCCAACATAATAATAAAGAATGGAACTAGGTCATGCGTAATCCGCACAGACAGTATATTCCAACAGAATAATAAAGAATGAAATAACAGAAGAATTTCACCATGTATGCGGTACTTCGCATAGACAGGTTATTCCAACATAATAATAAAGAATGGAATAATGGAAGAATTTCACCATGTATGTATGCAGATTGCATGACATATTATACTAACATAATAATAAAGAATGAAATAACAAAAGCTCTCTTCATGAATACGAAAGAAATAATACCCCTTACACAATAATGATATCCCTTACCTCAGAAAAAGACTGGATACTAGAATAGTGAAGTAACAGACTTCGCTTCTTCTTTCTCTCTATAGTTTCTCTCTCTATAATTTCTCTATAATATTTGCTCTTGTGAGACTTAGTGAATTGGTGAAAAATAATGAAGGAATGAACTTCTATTTATAGGAAAATATAGTTTCGATAATACACGTTTTAGGGCTCGAAATATTACAGTATAATACCTTCATCTTTTCCTTCATTTTTAATTTAGTCCTGCAAGTATTATCAAACTTGCACCACCTCCCCTAATAGTAAATCATGTGAATCAATAGTAAATAATGTGATTCAATGGTTCTAAATATGTGAAAAAATTAATTATAGTATAGTACCTTCAACTATACCTCCATTTTTAACTTAGTCATGCAAGTATTATCAATCTTGCACCAATTCCCTTAATAGTAAATGAATGTCAATCAATAGTACACATATGTGAACAAATAGTTATAATCATGTGAATCAATAGCAATTAATTGCTCATTTATCCGGTTAATTACCCGATTGGTCAATATAACCTCCAGACATCAATTATTATCGAAATAAATGTCAATTTTCACTAACACTAATAATTCCAACACAATGGAACTATCAATTTCATCTTTAATCAACACGAACTTATTCATCATTAATATTATAACTCACAATATTTAACAACCGTGTCGTTCCCAAGAAAGAGGGGCTTTCAGATAAGGATTTCTCCTATTGGTGCCATGATTAGATTATCTAACATCTCCTCGATGTAACTTCTAGACATTGTTAATATTGCAAATAATAATATGAATAACTTTGTCATCTCAATTATTGATTTAATAATATAACATATTATACTGATGATAATCTTTGTGACAATAATTGAATCAATAATCTGAGAGATATGATGCGTTAATTATCAGTAGCAATAATTGTATAATCGAGTGACTTCTTACGTAAGCATCAATAATCAATACCGTGTCTGCTACTATGCAACCACGCATATTACAAAGATTTTTTTACTACTTTGAGTAGTTCAACAGCTTTAACGGTAACACTTTCGTTCGCCGTTATTTTTATAAAATGATAATTACATTAGCTTTCTAACTACGACAATACTTCCATTGTGGGGTCCACCAATAATTGTGTCGTCGCATGGGATATTCCCTCACAAAAAGAATATTCCCCACTCAAACGAATATTTTATAACAACTTGCATACTTTGCAAAATTTTCACATATCACCCTTAACTTTAACCTTTTATCAATTTAACCATTTACTAAATAGAATAATTATAAGAAAATTGAATACTTTCATTTCATAAATTTCAGAGTCTCACAATGAGAGCCGTCTAAGGAAATTCAAACACCATGAATAATTTAAAAGCCATTTACAGCCGAAAATGTCCATCACGGGAACCGAATCTAGATTCAGGAGACTGAATCTATGATCACATGATTCCTAGGCTCACATGATGTTGCAGTTTATATGAAAGCTGTAAGCAGTTATATATATAAAAGCTATATATATATATGAACGATCGACCACCACGAAGTAAACTCCATGGGGGATTTGAAATGTAAATATATAAAAGCAGTAAATATATATATAGAGATGATCAACCGCCACGAAGTAAACTCCAGGCGGGACTAAATGTAAATAAAGCAGTAAAGACGATCAACCGCCACGAAATAAACTCAAGCCGGGGCAAAATATAAAGAAAGCAGTAAAAGGCCACGAAGTAAACTCCGGGGCTGACATAAATGTAAATATATATATATATATATATATATATAGAAGTAGTAAATGCACCGAATATAAATTCAGGCTCATCGAACAGAGTTCGACAACAATTTATATATAAATATATATATAAAAGCAATAAATGCTCCGGATGTGAATCTAGGCTCACCAAATAGAGTTTGATAACAGTTTATATATAAATATATGTATAAAAGCAATAAACGCTCCGAATGTGAGTCCAGGCTCAATCGAGGTATAACTCGATAATGTTAGTACAAATATATATATATATATATATATATATATATATATATATAGGTATATATATACAAAAGAAATAAAAAGACCGAAGTCTGGGCATACGCACACAACACGACTCTCACCGTGAATAACTATGTGTGCAAAAAGTGGAGAAAAGCTTTAAGAAATATAAGAAGTCTTATAGTGGGCTGTCAAGAAGACTTCAAATAGCTTTAATTGAATGAACACTCGGTTTCCACCTGTAAAATATAGCAAAGTATAAGCTCACAAGTGTTTAAAATGAGAAAACACTCAGTTTATAGTGTGTATAGGGCAAAATGGACAGGGCTTCCTTGCCTTTTTTCTCTTCAAAATGGCCACCCCAAGCCCTCTATTTATAGAGGGGGGGAGCCGCAGGTGTACCTGCGGCTACCTGGGGTTCCCCCGGGCTCTGTGGGCCCTTCCGTCTCAAAGTACGTGCACGTATGCAACGTATTATCCACTCAAACCTTTATAACTTTTAATCTGGGCATTTTTTTTGAAATGCTTTTTTTGAGAGCTACACAATGACATGGGATAAGAAGTTATACGAAGTCAGGAAGATAGGAACCTTCGGGTCTTCAAATTCCATCCGGTGTGTTGTCTTGTGTAGTAGTCACTCGGGATTTAAGATATGGTTCTTATAGGACACTTTTGTGTATAATGTATGTTGAAATGTTGTTGAGATGGCGTAATGTGGGATCGAGGTGGCAAAATGATGATTTTGCCCCTCACCGAGGTTATCTCCAGTTTGGCTGATGTAGCAGTCATTGCTTAGGGTTATCTTTGAGATTGGGCTACTGTAAGTGTTGAATGTCCTCAGGGTTGTCTCTGAGGTGTGCCTGACCTCCCGGGGTTGTCTCCGGGACCGGAATTGATTGCCTCGGGGTTATCTCCGAGGTTGAAGCTGACTGCAAAGGGTGGAAATGAGCATTTTCGGGGTTATCTCCGGAACTGAGACTGCATCCTTTGGGGTTGTCTCCGCGGTCGGAACTGGAACTCTCGGGGTTGTCTCTGAGATGTAAAATTAAGGATTCCGGGGTTGTCAACGAGGTTGAAACTGAAACTCCAGGGGTTGCCTCTGGGATTGGAACTGGGTATCTCAGGGTTATCTCCGAGATGGTAAGACTGATAATTCTTGGGTTGTCGCCATAATTGGAACTGCTTTGTCCTCCAGGGTTATCTTTGAAAGACGATTCTGCCCTCCTATAATGTTAGTAACATGAATGCAAAATTTTGAGTGTCTACAGATGCCCCTCTTTATCATATTCATGCAATGTAATGGCATGGATATGATAAAGAATACTAGACACTTGAAATGTGACAAGATAATCATGATGCAATATACTGCAGCATGATGTATATGCATGATGTATGTGGTTTATTGGATTGTTTTCCAACGGAATGTGATGACTGTTCCCACGACTTTTGATGGGGATTGGAGTTATCACTAATGACTCTGATGAACTGCTTGGATGTGTGATCCAAAGCTTCTGGGATGTTAACGTTGGGGTTATCACCAAAGTCTCCTTAATCCTTAGTGCAGATTTCCCACCGAGGATGTACCTCTCATGTACGAGAGACCTGTGGGGATGTGTTTTGTCTGAGGAGAACTTGTATAACATATTCCATCATCGGTCCTCCCCGATGAGGATGGTCTTCCCTGGTTTGTATTTCTAGGTCTTTCCACTACTCTGTCAGAGTTACTGCCAACAGTTTGTGTTGTCAGGGCTGCCTGACCCTCACTGAAATGTACATCAATGGATGAGATCCCTGCTGGGGATAATGTCAAGGCTGCTTGACATTCGTTGACGTATGCATCAATGGATGAGATCATTAGATGGTTTTCGATGCTTCGCTGGATTTACTAGCCAGCAGCTGAATGTCGTCAAGGTTGCTTGACCTTCATTGATGTGTAAATCAAGAGATGAACTTGTATAAAGTTTTCGCTGGGGGAAATGTTATGGAGTTATGACCCCGAACTGATGGCATCGGACCTTCTTGAGGTATTGTCGAGTGTAGTTTGCAACAGTTGTGATCATCGGTATAGTAAACCCTGTGTCTAGGCAAATACCAATGAGTGATTTGTAGACCCGCAATTTGGTCTCTGAAAACTAGGATATCAGGCTTTTTCGCTTAATTGCGTAACATCTTTTTTCCTGATTTGACTTTTTTAGTTTGTGATACCTCTTTTGCAACCCAAATTGGACCGAGCCTGAGGGGTAGGCCCTACCCAGGGGAGCCGCAGGTACACCTGTGGCCAACCGTGGGTGGCCTTAAGTGGCCTGTTGCTTTCACAAGTTATTTTTAAGTTGCGCCACACAAAGAATCTGAGAGCTCTTCTTCATATCTGCTGAGTTCTGGCGTCTTTCTACAAAATTTGTCACTATACAAGTGTTCTACACTGTCCTGGTAATGTATGCATGTCTTCTTTTCTAGTTTTTATCCGTTGGAAAATGAGTTATCACATAAAATGCTTCTAAACACATAGTAGTGAATATGCATGCTCATATGACTTGATAAAAAATATTCAACATAGTAAATGTTAGTATTTAACCATGCTGAATATAATGATGTGAAAATTTTGACTTTTGAAACAGTCAAATTGGCACCTTTTTTCTGCTATTTCTTATCCTATTTGAGGACAAATAAGCAAATATGGTAAAGCAAAGTGATCCTGGTAATTAGGCTACCCTTACGGATTATGACTTTGGTAGTGTAATGTATATATGATGTTTATAACTGTGGGTAGGTGTGCTACTGAATGGCCACCTAGTCATGCCTATGTGCATGTGGATAGTCATGTTTACAAAGGAGACTATGGCAAAAAAATTTCCAAAATGTAGGCATTGGATAGACATGCATTTTTAACTCTACTGTAGGTATATGTTAAAGTAATGCATGCATGCATATAATCATAAAATGCATTTGAAAAAGCTCCAAGTTAGAATTTACCACACCCTTTTTGAGATTATTTGGAGACTTGTGTCCAGATATATATGGATCCAGATCAGTCGAGTAGTTCTCGTAGGACCACTTCAGGTGTGCGGAGGAGGGCTTCTGATGTGCCTCAACCCCGTTCAGTTAGACAACCTCGTTGTCTGGCGGAGGCGGTGATATGTCCTATCCGGGTTGAGGTACCAAATGTGGAGGACAAGGAGGAGGATGTACCAGTTGCGGACCCCGCTCCTGCTGCTCATGTTCCCCGTAGGGATTTTGTAGCCATTCAGGTGACAATCCTAGAGCTTCTGGGTGATTTGAGTCGACACCCCTTGGTTTACTTGCATGCAAATGAGGTAAAAAGCTGGATTTGATCTTCCTTTTTCTTATTGATGAGGAGCAAGGATTCTGATGTTGATCTACTTTTGTGATGTAGGTTCCCGACTTTACACAGCCTTAAGGGAACTGGTTTAGCATTCACTCTACATATCAGGCTTTACATCCCAATTATCGAGCAATTGTGCATAGTTTAGGCTTTGAGGCATTCTTTTCCATCATCCCCCGTCGTTGTCCCTGGGGTTATCTCAGGGCATTATTTGAGCGCTGGTTTCTCCAGACTTAGTCTCTCCATTTATTGGACTGCGAGGTGATGATGACCCCAATGGATTGGTGATTTATCACCGGTATGGAGTTTAGAGGGGTGTCAGTGCCTTGTATGGCGGATATTACCCCGATTGCGGTTAGATCCTTGCTAGAAGTCCCGTTTGAGGCGCTCAAGGGCAGGACAGTTCGTACAGGTCCTTTGGGCGTAGATGCTATGAGTGGGCTATTAAGTGAGCCCATACCCAATGATGTGAGAGTCAGGGATCACATTCTTTGGTGATTGTTCCTGATAATCATTAGGGGCTACTTCATAGTAGATAACTCTTTTACGGTGTTATTCTCTTTGGTGAGTGCCACACGAGATGTGGACCGTATTGGAGAGTATGATTGGGGTTCCTACACCTTCGCCTATTTCCTCAGGGGCATGCGCATGGGTTCGCAGGGCTTGACGAAGGCTTGGCTAAGATTTTACCCGTTTCTGCCGGTGAGTATTTCTATTTTGATTTCCCATGTACAGGTTAAGAGTGTGGACTGACAGCAGATGTTTGCCTTTGTGTTGGCAGTTTTGGGCCTATGAGAGGCTCACATGTTTGCATCCTGTGAGTGTGTTAGGTTTAGATACCTATCCACGAGGACGGCGTTGGCATCACTCCATACTGGCGGAGGTTCCTATAGCTGAGGGTTTCACCCATTGTCGTCTACAGTTGGAGTTATTGACAGCTGATGCTATCACTTGGATTCCCTATTCTGGGGAACATTTGACCATTAGGTTTGAGGATGGGTACCCGACTGGTGTCGAGTATGTGATATCCACCCATAGGATTCCTCTCTTTACAAATGGAAGATAGGAGCTCTATTTGGGAGAGCATGCTATTAGGAGAACTATAGGGGAGATTCATGTACCAATCTTGCCTCCTGTCAGGCATTATTGGTATGTGTCGCAGTCGCCCATCATTGATATCCCATTGATGGGCGTTGATGGCTTTACATTGTCAGAGGGTCCATATACTTAGGAGATGTTCCATCCCTGGTGGTCCCCTCGTACCATCGGAGCCCAGACCCGTCCCACTCAGTTTATGGGGGATATGGTTCCTGGATCTGTGATGATGACAGATTGGATGGCCTATGTCCAAGATCTGACTCATTTGACACAGATTGATAGTTTGACCCGGCAATTGGACTGAGCACATTTCTTTATCCGGCACTTGGGCAGAGATCCTTCAGAGGTAGATACTTTTGATCCATCCAGCTCTGGGGCTGGCCCTTCAGATGACCCATATGGTTTTGCCAGCGCAGATCCTCCATTGTATAGGCCTGACATCCCTCTTGACGGAGATCTAGTGATTCAGGAGGAGTTACATCAGGTGGATATGATTTGATGATGTAGATATTGACACCATTGTCTTCTTCTGATGTGTATTCTCGTTATATCTTTTGATAAGTCTCTGTTAGATAATGGGTGGCTGTGCCCCATTCTCGCTATATCTTTTGATAGGCCTTTGTTAGTCGTTGGGCATCTGTGTCCCATTTCCATGTATTTTTAGCTGTACAGAGATGATGTATTAGATGATGATGTACTTAGGAATGTATGCACTATTTTCCATTCCCTACATCATATTGCCATCTATTGTTTATCATGTATGTAGTATGTTATTCATATGTATGTCCAAAGATATTCAGCATTGACCCCTGGATGGTCTTATGATACGGCACACACAGATGTCTTCTTCGACAGTTAGCCACATTGATCACACCCCACCAGTATTGGTAGCCACTTGTCTAAGGTCATGGTCTAATAGTTTATCACCTCTAGACATGGTGACCGTAGATCAGCTATTACAGCATTCCATGATCCTCATTATGTTCCAGGTTCCTGTGGGCTTTGTAGATGGTATGCTGGAGCATTGGGTACTGGAGAGGTAGGTATTTTGGTTTGGGACCCAGGAGTTAACTCCCACCTTAGAAGAGTATGCGCGGTTGACAGCGCTGCCACTGGACAGACCTTGCACTCGGATGGCTATCAACGACATGAGCCGACAGTTTATGACCCTCACCAGGCTGAGGTGTAGAGTAGTACATGATGAGATTACATCTGGCCATGTGGTGTCCCGGCATTTTCTAATAGACAGATTTGGCTCAGTGGACAGTTGTGCACGACACTCTAAGGATTTCACCATGTCGGAGGATCAATGGCATACGGCCAGGGTAGACGTACTCATGATGTGTGTAGTGGCTTATGTGTACATGCCACTGTATATGGATGAGCTTGACATCGGTGTTGTCATGGCAGTGAGAGCTCTTAGGGAGGGTCATACTATTGTGTCGATGATTGTAACAGAGACATTGAGATCCGCCATATATTGTCATACCTATCCTGCAGGAGTATTCATAGGCAGCTCGGTCATGTTGTATGTGTGGTTTATGTCACACACCTTCCGACGGCATGAGTACTGTTTTTCCCATGAGATAACCATGTCTTACTCCTTTCAGCCAGCGGAGTGTACAACCACTATATCTTGGTCGGTGTTCATGGCAGGGATCGAAGATCTGTTTGACATTTTGTTGTGTACAGGGCCCAATTCACCCTACAACTTCATTACTCATGCCCCTGGTATGGATTATCTCCCTATGGCTGGTTTGAGGGGCATGACTACTTACCACCCACTGGATGTGATGTCACCGTTCGATCAGTTTCAAGACTTCCATCCTTTTGAGGGGGCATTAGGCCAGCATTTGGCTTCTCGCCATTTGTCATCAGAGAATAGATCCTGGGTGTATACCTGTTGGGATCAGCATGAGCTAGCTGAGTTTTCTGTTAGCCATCCAGACTGTTCGATAGAGTATTCTGCATGGATAGAGGTAGAGACCACATCGACTGCGGTTGTATCCACAGTGTCGGGGATTAATTCTAATGGTGGAGAGACCACAGAGGGCGTTGATTTTCCCACTAAGGAGGAGCTATTTGCTGGGTTGCCAGCAGCTGTGATGGATTCTCACAGTATGACTACTACTGTGACCCCACATTCAACAGGGTATTTAGAGCAGAGTCTTCATCTGATGACATTTGAGAGGGATCAGGCTAGAGCCTTGATGTTCACAGCTCTTGCTGGGAGAGATGCCACTCTATTAGAGAGAGATGATGCTTTAGCTCATAGAGACACCGCTATTGCTGAACGGGATGAGGCTAGATCATCCAGAGATGAATTGATTGTTGAGCGGGATGGTGCCGTATCTGCTCGGGACGTAGCCGTTACAGATAGAACTACGGTGAGATCCCTTACCACTGGTATTATTACCGAGATGAGTGCATATATTGATGAGCATAGTGTCACTATGTAGTTGGCTGTGGATCTGTTGGCTCATGTAGATACCCTCGGACAGGAGGTCACAACGTTACCTCTTTCTTCGGAGAGAGATGCCATGTTGGACTTGATAGCTCACATATACACTGATTTATAGATGGGCTTGTGTTTTCCTGCATAAACTAACTTAGCCATTTTATCATGTAAAATACATATTGTATATATCAAACAACATTATATATGGCAGGGAAATATATTTTGATTCACTTCCCTTTTAGTTGTGCCTTGTTACTTGCTTGATATTTGCATGTTTCTTCAGGGCTTGTGATCTTGATGTATTCTGAACTCATCCTTGATGGGTGGACACTGAGATATCTCAGGATCTTTCAGAATGGATCGCTGATCTGTGCATATCCCTACCCTTTGGTGTCTTGGGACTGGTTTCTATATGTAGATGCGGAGAGGAGTGTGGCTTTCCTCTCTGAGGTTGACCGCACCACAGATGGTCGTCGGTACTCCTTTGTATTGGGGAGCCCAGGTAGTTCCATCTCTTATGGATTGGTGTTTCTCTTTGAGGACTCAACCGCAACTTAGATGGTCGCCGATTCTCCCATTTGTGTGGGGAGATCAGTTAGTTCCATCCCTTTGGTCTTAAGCAGATGAAATATAGTGGATTGAATTTTGATCCTAGTACCATTGACAAGTTTTTGTGTTTTGGTAGGGGGTAAGACCGAACCATAAATGGCTTCCTACGTACTCCTATTGAAGAGAAGATCAGGTCTGCGAAGTTCGAACCTGGTGTAAGAGGTTCAACGCTGTATGTGGTACGATGTAGAAGTGTTTTTTATTATGTGGTGCGACCGGGCCATAAAAATGGCTGCCTACGTACTCCCATGTATTGGGGAGATCAAGTCGACATAGTTCGCCCCATGTACAGGACGGATTATAGCCAAAAAAGTTTGATCCCAAGTTCAGGACAAACTGCATGTGAAAATTTTGATCCCATATATAGGACAAACTGCGGGTGTGAAAAGTTTTATCTCTGATGGGATAAAACTGCAAGTGTGAAAAGTTTTATCCCTGGTGGGATAAAACTGCAGGTGTGAAAAGTTTAATCCCTGGTGGGATAACCTGAATTGAGTGAAAGGTTTGAAATAAAGTGGAGTGAAAGATCTAATGATCCTAAAACCAGGCTGATGGTTTAAAAAATGTGTTTGTCCCTGATGGGGTAGATGGTAATGAAGAAGGGTTGTATGTAGTGAAGGGTTAGAAAACCTGAATTGACTGGGGAGCTGGTGATCCAAAACCAGGATGTTTGCTTGATAATAAACTCAGACATAGTACCATTTCACGGTGTCCAAGTTGATGAGCTATAGAAATTCATCGTCATCCATTTCCTGTAATCGGAAATCACCTCCTATCAATACCAACTTGATAACAAACGGGCCTTCCCAGTTTGGGGCAAATTTTCCCTTGGATTGATCTTGGTTGTCAATGATCTTCTTCAAAACCAAGTCATGTTATTTAAATTGCCAAAGCCGGACTTTCATGTTGTAGGATCTGGCTATCCTTTGTTGGTATAACTAACCATGAAAGATAGCAGCGATTCGCCTTTCATCTATTAGAGACAATTGGTGATACCTATCTTGTAACCATTGGTCTTCATCCAGCTGAGCGTCTATCAACACTATGAAGGATTCCATTTCCACTTCTATGGGGAGCACTACTTCCATCCCATAGGTTAATGAGTAGGGGGTTGCCCCAGTGGAAGTGTGCATTGAGGTTCTATAGGCTAATAGAGTCAGAGGCAATAGGTCAGGCCATCCTTTATGATTGGCGGACATTTTTTGCATGATCTTCTTGATATTCTTATTAGCCGCTTCAACAACACCATTCATCTTTTGATGTGGAATTTACTGCATACCTCCTCCATCATTTGATTGTTGAGGTTCTTAGCATTGTCTGACACAATTACCTCTGGTTGTCCATACCGGCAAATGACATTGTTTTTGATGAAACCAATGATGACTTCTTTGGTGACCTTGGGAAAGGAGGCTGCTTCTACCCACTTAGTGAAGTAGTCAATCATGGTGAAGATAAATCGATGCCCATTACTGGCTTTAGGCTCGATGGGCCCGATCACGTCTATTCCCCACATTGAGAAGGGCCATGGTAAACTCATATTGTGGAGCTCCCTTGGAGGGGCGTGGATAACATTCCCATGAATTTTGCATTGATAACATCTCTTGACGTGATCATCACAGTCATCCTTGAAAGAGAGCCAGTAATGCCCAGTTCTGAGGATATTTTTAACAAGTAGAGGGTCGCTCATGTGTGGGCCAAATACTCCACCATGGATTTCATCCATGAGCCTCTGAGCTTGGTCCTTGTCCAGACATCTGAGGTAAAATTTCATAGCCATTTGATGGATCCGCTTTCTTTCAGCAGGACTAGCCTCAGTGTGTGTAGATCCATCTTGTAGATACTCCTTAATGTGCTAATACCAAGGGTGTTGGACGGGAGGTAGCTCATCTGATACTTCTCTAATGTAATTCCCATAGGCTGGAGCCTTTTGTAGGGAAAATGTGATGCTTGGCATGTTTTCCTTGTCAGGTATGTTGATCAAGGAGGCCAAAGTTGCTAGAGCATCCGCAAAGTCATTCCTATTCCGAGGAATGTGGAGGAAGGTTATTTCTTCAAACTCCGAAGCCATCGGGATAACTTCCCGATGGTAAGGCAGCAAATGTAGCTCTTTGGTGTGATAGATCCCAGTGGTTTGTCTGATTACTAATTCAAAATCTCCAAAGACAGTTAACCGCTTTTAGCCCCATGATACAACCTTCATACTCAGCTGTGTTGTTGGTGCTGACAAACTATAATTTGACGGCGACGGGATACTTCTCCCCCATAATGGCTACTAGAACTGCTCCAGCCCCAGAACCTTCCATATTTATAGCTCCATCAAAATACATCTTCCATGTCTGGTGTGCATCATACTAATGATGTTGCTAGACTGTCATTACCCCTTCATCGGGGAAGTATGTTTCCAAGGGTTTAAAATCCCCTGAAGGTGTGGCAGCCAGTTGATCCACAATTCCTTGACCTTTGATAGACTTTTGTGTCACGTAGACGATGTCAAATTACTATAGGATCAATTGCCATCTGGACAACCGATAATTTAATACGGGTTTACTGAACACGTACTTGAGAGGATCCAAGTGAGATATGAGATGGGTTGTGTGACCATGAAGGTAATGTTGTAACCTCATGGAAGCCCATGCTAAAGCACAACAAGTCTTCTCAATTAGAGTTTACTTGTGTTCACTACTGCTGAATCTTTTGCTGAGGTAGTAGATAGCTCGCTCTTAGCCTCTATTGTCTTTCTGTCCCAACATGCAGCCCATGGCATTGTCATTAATGGACAGGTACATGAACAGGGGAACACCATCCCTGGGAGGTACCAAAATAGGAGCTTTGACTAGTTACTTTTTGATTGTAAGGAAGGCTTTCTGACACTCATCATTCCACTTCATGGAGGAGTTCTTCCTTAACAACTTGAAGATAGGCTTACAGGTTGTTGTGAGTTGGGAGATGAATCGGCTAATGAAGTTGATTCTTCCCAAGAATCCTTGTATTTCCTTCTCTGTCTGAGGAATGGGCATTTCCGTGATGGCCTGGATTTTGGTGGGATCCAGCTCAATCCCTTTGTGGCTGACTAGGAATCCTAGCAACTTGCCTGATTTAACACCAAAGGCACAATTGGCTGGATTCAACTTCAAGTTGTACTTATGCAACCTGTTGAAGAGCTTTTTGAGATGGTCTAGGTAGTCTTCTTCCCTTCGGGACTTGACAATAATGTCATCCATATAGATCTCTATCTCTTTGTGCATTAAGTTATGAAAAAGAACCATTATGGCTCACTGATAGGTAGCTCCGGCATTGATGTGGCCGAATGATAACCTTCTGTAGCAAAAGGTTCCCCAAGGCGTGATGAATGCAGTTTTCTCACGATCCTCTTCAGCAACCATGGTTTCATGGTACCCCGCAAAATAATCAGCAAAGGAGTACATGTCGTATTGAGCAGTATTGTCAATGAGGATGTGGATCAATGTCACAGGAAAGCTATCTTTGTGGCAAACTTTATTCAGATCTATGTAATTCACATAAACTTGTCCCTTTCCTCCCGGTTTAGGCACGAGGATTATGTTAGATAGCCATTCAGGGTATGTTGACATCATGATGATGCCGGCTTAAAATTATTTCACAATTTCTTCTTTAACCTTTAAACTCCACTCAATTTTTATTTGCCTTAGCTTCTGCCTGACTGGCTTGAATCCCTCTTTGATGGGGAGGCGATGAATGACAATGTCAGTGGACAAACTCACCATGTCTTCATGAGACCATGCAAACACATCCTGGAATTGGGTTAAAAGCGTAACCATGTCATTCCTTTGGTTTAGAGTGAGGTCCGTACCAATCTGGATTAGTTTGGGGTTTTCTAAGGTTACGAGGTTAAAAGAGGAGGTTTGATCAAGATTTAGTTTGGGTTTATCTTCGACCCATTCCTTAATCTCCTGAGGTATCTCATAATCCTCTTGTATTTTCATCAAGTCTGAGTCTAACTTTACATCAAAGTTGCAGTCCTTGTGGAGAATAGGTACCTCATCAGCAAGTTTAGGCACATCTAAATTCAGATTCCTGAAAACAAAAATGCTTTCACTTAATATATGAAATTGTTCAATCATACAAAGTGTTAACATGTAATGACAAAAAAATTGCTAATTTTGTACAGAAAAGTAAGCAGTTATTGTTATCTACAGGGCAGAGGGAGTTTCTGCCCTTTTTACCCTTGTCGGCAAATGCATGGAATGCTGCTCCAATTGCCAAGGGTGAAGTCATGTTGGACAGTAGTGATGAAGGGGCTGTCATCGTCCTCCTTCTCAAGAATGATGACCATGATATCTAAAAAATCATCGTTTGGGATGTCTCTATTCATGCCCTCAGTATGGACAATGATGTGTATGTTTGATAACCGCTTGGCAATGTCTTATTTACGTCTCCATTCCATTTCTTCCACTTCGAGATTTGGAATTAGGACCTCTTTTCCTTTGACCGGTATCGGTTTAGGAAACAGCATAACCATTACATGGGCAGACACCTTGACTAGAGACCATACAGGCTCAGGATCTGTAGGTTGATATAATCGCCGTGTGACTGATGCTGAAGGAACCTGTTTGTGCTTATGAGGATTCCTATGACTGGAGCTAGCAGAATAGCCAAGTCTGGTTGTCCCAATTTGACTGGGAACTTGAATTGGGCGCTTAATGCCCTGATGATCTTTGCCCAACCCTTGTCCAGGTTGATAACCCAATGACACCATCTCTTGAGTTGCCGACATTACCTCGACAGAAATCTTGGGTATCAGAGGTGGCTCCCCAATAGGATGATAGTGAGTGTTGCTCACCTCTAGGTCATGGAAACTAACCGGCTCAACTTCTGAATTGAAGCTGATGAGTGGTATGTCACCTTGTTTAGGACATTCTGGCTCAGCATTAACAGTGACTAGGCTGTTGTTAACGATGTATTTGAGTTGCTGGTGAAGGGTGGAAGGGATGGCTCCAACCATATGAATCCACGGTCTTCCCAAGAGAAGGTTGTATCATGTGGCTATTTTGAGCATGTGAAAGGATACGCTAAAGGTATGTGGACCAATCTCCACATGTAGTTCAATCTCTCTGACAACATTTCGTCGGGATCCATCAAAAGCTGTGATAACCGTATGGCTGCTTTAGATCCAATTGAGATTGATATTCATATTTTCTAAAGTGGCATAAGCATAGATATTTAAAGATGATCCTCCATCTATTAGAACTCCTCCCACCATGTATCTGCAGGATAGAACTACTATGTGCAACAATTTGCAATGACCAGTCCCTTCGGGAGGAATGTCATCATCAGTGAAAGATATCGCATTGTTGTTAAAAATATGATCAACCAGATGCTGGAATTTTTCAACATCCACTGATTTCGGCAAATGGAATTCTTCCAAAACCTTTAGCAAGACCTTCCTGTGATCTTCCGAAGAGAAAACCAAGTCCAATATGGAAATTTATTGTGGAGCTTCTCTCAAGCTTAAAACCACCTTTGCTTCATTATAGCCCATAATACGGAGGAACACTTTAATCTTCTCCATGGAAACTTTCCCCTTTGATCTGATGGTAGGCTTCATCACCCGTTGGGGAAGATACAGTGGATTCTCCTTCAACACTGCAGCAGTTATGTGGGATGTGGATCCTTCAGCCTCTCTATAATTCCATGGCACTTTTTGTAGGCTGACAACAAGATACTATGGTCTGTATGGCAAGATAATTGACTTTGGTGCAACCACTTTCAAAGGATTGTCAATACCTTTGGGTTGAATTGCTTGTATTATGAGTGGTCTAGTAGCCAAATCATCCTTAGTGGATATAATTGCTATGACTTCCTTCCATTTTCTAGGAAATGTGTCCCCACACTCAAGTAACACAGTGTCATTATCTGCCAACTACAGGACACCACTGTCAATTAAGTTCTGGATAAGATGGCGGAGTGCCCAACATTCTTCAGTGTTGTGTCCACGAGAGTGGGAGTGATACTGACATACTCCATTAGAATTGAACCGTCTTGAACGGGGATTGATTGGAGGTAGCACAACTATAATTCTTCCTTCATTGATCAGCATCTGAAATATCTCCTCCATCGGTTGGCCCAGATAGGTAAATTCCCTCTTTTTGGAAAAATCCCGACGGGGTTTGGCACTTACTCTTTTTGCAACTTTATCCTCTAGGGTTTCACTTTCTAGAGTCAATGGAGTATTCATAACAAGAGGAAGGAGACTAGCATGCTCCTGGCTGACTAATTGGCGTGTGACTTAGTGTTGATGGATCACCAGTTCTGCCAATTGGTTGACTTGCTTACAAAGAGCTTTCATCTTCCATTCCATCATAAACTAGAACTGTACATAATCCCAGTTGTCAGCATTATCCTTGCTGGTTTGGGAGGATTCACCACCGTAATTGGAACTCTGTCCATTGCTCCAATTAATCATATTAACCTCATCTTCTTTATCTTGAGGAAGAGGGATGTCTTGCACGTGAGGTTGGTCAGGTTTAGTCACCATGATCTCACCATTATCAATCAAATCCTAGATCTTATGTTTCAAGGCCCAGTAATCCTTAGTATCATGTCCTGGAGCTCCAGCATGATAAGCACATTTCCTTCCCATTCAGGTTGGCTGGTGGAAAAAGATGGGTAATTTTCTTCTGAGTTGTCAGAAGATTGAGAATGTTCTCGAGTGAGTCCCCTAAGGGTGTAAACACTCGAGTGCGTTTGACTTCTCCACTTTTTGGCAATGGAGGGTTTGAAGATTCTGCTTGAAAGGGGGAGTAGTTTCTCCTCTGGATAGGCATGTTTTGATTGCCTTTCTGCCCTTATAGTATCAAGGAAACATCCTCCTCTTTCTTTTTATGGACCCTCCAGGGGTTGTTTCAATAACTTCCAGACTGGATGTTCTCAGCAACAGCTTTCAGAGCGGCAAGGTCTTGAATCTTTCCTGACTTCAATCCCATCTCAGTCATCTCTCCATGTTTAATCATTTCAGAAAATGGCTTGCCAATGCCAGCTAAGACTCTCTCATAGAAGGGAGCTTCTTGTATGTCTATGAAGGTCATCACCATTTCAAACTCAGTCATAGAGGGAATAACTTGAGCATCAAGTCGCCTCCACCTTTGAGCATACTCTCTGAAAGACTCGTTGGCTTGTTTCTTGACCTTGGTAATTTGGTACCGGTCTAGAGCCATCTGAGACTGAAAACTGTATTGGCTGAGGAAGGCATGAGCCAAATCTTCCCAACTATAAATCTTAGAGTTTTCTAATCTAGTGTACCATGATCGGGCTTCTCCAGTCAGACTTTTCTGGAATAGCTACATTCTAAGCTTCTCATCCTCGGCATAAGATCCGAGTTCTCCAATGAATACCTTTAAATGTGTGTAAGGATCTCCCAACCCATCATACTTTTCAAAGTTAGGAGTCTTAAACTTCTCTGGATAATGAACACCAGTGAATATACAAAGGTCAGCATATGAAACACTAATGGTCTCTTCCATTTGAAGGACTTTTCTTCCTGATATCACCGATTTCTGGATCTTCTTTGAGATGGGTTATTTTAGGGGTTTTGTGGGTTTTGTCCAACTGAGAATCAGGTACGGGAGTTTCTTTGTCCGGACCCTGGGTTCATCCCTATGCAGAGGATTCTGTATGTATGGGTATTCGTGGACCCTGAGTGGATTGGTGTAGTTCTTTGAG
The DNA here is from genome assembly GCA_020205605.1 of Panax ginseng. Taxonomy (NCBI): domain Eukaryota; kingdom Viridiplantae; phylum Streptophyta; class Magnoliopsida; order Apiales; family Araliaceae; genus Panax; species Panax ginseng. The sequence continues at coordinate 72,904,415 of CM035149.1, forward strand.
CAGAATAACCAAATCTATAATTTGTTTGCTTAATCCTTTAAACTCCTCACGAGAGACAAGAGTAGGATTAGATTGATCAGATGAAGTCATAATTTGTTGTAGGCTTGTTGCCTTTTTGGACTTTGAATGGGTAACAGGCCCAATTGTTTCCCTACAAAAAACTTATGTAGTTTAATCTTAGGGAATGTACAAATGTAGCATGCTATATGATGTGTCCATTTTAGGAGTATTATCTTGTAAAACGGATGTTAGCTGTTTGTAAGATAGCATGTCATGTTTTGATATAAAAGGGAATGCATGTACACATATTCCTTCATATTTTCCATTACAATGAGATTGACATGGAATAAAATTATAAGTAATTGAATTTACAAGTAATTAAAATGGGAAAGTATGAAGAGACTTCCCTCCGTGTTTGGTTTATCAGAGGATGACCTATCTTAGGTTACTCTCGCGATTTTTTGGCATGAAGGTTCCCAGATCAACGCAATTTACTCGACGGGAAGTTAATCCAGTCTTTCAACTAGAGCGAATCTGGGTGGTGCCTTTCCTGAGCCTCGTTGGAATTAGTCTCCCTATGAGTCCAGTAATTAAACATCGACAGGATAGCCTCCTAGTGGAGGGACCACACAACATACATTCACATACAATGTGTCTCACCGTTTGGAAATGATGACATGTGTGAAGCACTTTAATATCACAAGCAGATACAGTGCGAAGCACAAGTGCAGTAAGAAAATATATTCGTATTATTATTATTTTCTTAAATGTAAATGCAACATCCATACACAAGCATATAACAGTTTTGAAAAGTTTGTAGTGGCGGCTTAAGCCCACTTACTGAATGTCCCCAGCAGAGTCGCCACCTTTCGATGTTGGGAATTTTACTGTCCCTTTTCTATTCTTGTCTTTTGGTGTTCTCATGTTAGGTGAGATTTGTTTGAAAAAATAAGTTGTGAAAAGGTCTGACATGTATATGTCGACGATTGGACTGTAAAAGTCACCAGTTGGTATTTTTAAATAGTTGCACCAACTCAACCGAGAAAAGGTTTGCACATTGACCCAGTGATGTGACACTGCTTAACAGGTCTGTGAAACCTAGATTCGTTAGGGTCTGGGGCTTGATTATGTGGAGAGAAGGTGTTAGGCACCCCCCGACATCCGTGTTACTACGGTGACCGCCACTTTTCAATTAAATTATTATATGAATGTGTTTGTGTGAGGGGGTCAATGTGCAATTATCTGGAAGTAGTGCTTTACCTCGTTTGCACCTATATACGAAGGGTTTGAATTTTGTATAAAGGTTCAGTTTTAACAAGATATAGCAGTGATGTTTTATAAAAGAGGTTTTTCAAACCCTTATGCTCAGTAGTAATTGAGGCCTTTGATACTTACATTTTATTATATGTTCGGCTTGATTGCTTTTATTTTCGAGATGCGAGGCATCTTCGAAAAAATAATATACATAGCAGTGCCAACTCCTTGTGGGCATGAGAGCCTTCTAAGGAAATTCAAACACCGTGAATAATTTACAAGCCATTTACAGCTGAAAATGTCAATCACGGGAACCGAATCAAGATTCAGTAGACTAAATCTGTGATCACATGATTCCTAGGCTCACATGATGTTGCAGTTTATATGAAAGCTGTAAGAAGTTATATATATATATATATATATATATTTATGGGGGATTGGAAATGTAAATATTTAAAAGCGGTAAATATATATAGAGAGATGATCAACCGCCATGAAGTAAACTCCAGGCGGGACTAAATGAAAATAAAGCAGTAAAGACGATCAACCACCATGAAGTAAACTCAAAGCGGGACTAAATGTAAAGAAAGCAGTAAAAGACCACGAAGTAAACTCCAAGCCGGACAGAAATGTAAATATATATATATATAAGCGGTAAATGCACCAGATATTATATCCAGGCTCAATCAAACAGAGTTTGATGGTAATAAAATATTTAAATATATAACTATTTATATATTTATAAAAGCAGTAAACGCACCAGATATAAATTCAGGCTCATCGAACAGAGTTCGACAACAATTTATATATATATTGCTCAATCGAGGCATAACTCGATAATGTTAGTACACACACACACACACATATATATATATATATAAATGAAATAAAAAGCCACGGACCGAAGTTTGGGCATACGCACACAACAAGACTCTCAACGTGAATAACTGTGTGTGCAAAAAGTGGAGAAAGGCTTTAAGAAATGTAAGAAGTCTTACAGTGGGCTGCCAAAAAGACTTCAAATAGCTTTAATTAAATGAACACTCGATTTCCACCGGTAAAATATAGCAAAGTATAAGCTTACAAGTGATTAAAATGAGAAAGCACTCAGTTTATAGTGTGTATAGAGCAAAATGGACAGGGATTCCTCGCCTTTTTTCTCTTCAAAATGGCCACCCCAAGCCCTCTATTTATAGAAGGGGAGTCGCAGGTGTACCTACGGCTACCCGAGTGCCCCCGGGCTCCGTGGGCCCTGTCGTCTTAAAGTACGTGCACACATGCAACGCATTGTCTGCTCGAACATTTATAACTTTCAATCCGGGCATCCACTTAAGGTGTTTGATACCTTTTCAAAATGTTGTTGTTGAGAGCTACACAATGACATGAGATAAGAGGTTGTATGAAGTCAAGAAGATAGGACCATGCCTAGATCTTCGGGTCTTCAAATTCCATCTAGTGTGCTATCTTGTGTAGTAGTCACTCGGGATTTGAGCTATGGTTCTTGTAAGACACTTCTATATGTAATGTATGTTGAAATATTGTTGAGATGGCGCAATGTGGGATCGAGGCGGCAAAATGATGATTTTACCCTTCACCAGGGTTATCTCCAGTTTGGGATGATGTAGCAATCATTGCTCAGAGTTATCTCTGAGATTGGACTGCTGTAAGTTCTAAATGTCCTCAGGGTTGTCTCTGAGGTGTGCCTGACCTCCCAGGGTTGTCTCCGGGACTGGAACTGAGTGCCTCAGGGTTATCTCTGAGGTTGAAGCTGACCGCAAAGGGTGGAAATGAGCATTTTTGGGGTTATCTCTGGAACTACAACTGCATCCGTCGGGGTTGTCTCCAAGGTTGGAACTGAATCTCGCTAGGTGTTGTATCCGGATCGAGATATCTCGGGTTTTCTCCAGATGAAAAGTCGAGGATTTAGGGTCGCTCTCCTAATCGAACTTCATTCCTCGGGTTTGTCTTCGAGGTTGAAACTGAAACTCCCGGGGTTGTCTCCGAAACTGGAATTGGGTATCTCGGGGTTGTCTCCGAGATGGTAAGACTGATAATTTCGGGGTTATCTTCGGAATTGGAACTTCTTTGTCCTCCAGGATTATCTCTAAAAGACAATGATGTCCTCCTGTAATGTTAGTAACAGGAATTCAAAATCTCGAGTGTCTATATTTATACTACAAGTTTCTCTTTTGGAGAAATGGAAAAAGTGTAACAAGACAGATCTATCAAGTGTGACGTTTATCCTCTTCATTCTTGTAACGACACCAAAATTCATAAATTCAACTATCGACTTCGGTCGTTAATAATACGTCTAACTTTTGATTTTACATCATTATTCGATGTTAAACTTAATAAAATACGGAATAATTTAAACTTTTCAGTCTTCTTACTTTAATTCCCTGAATCAAAACCTTTATCATATACACATCTCTGAATCAAGTTATTTTATGATTCGCTTCATCAAAGTTATTATATAGAATCTTACATTTCAATCCGATAACCTTTACATATCAGATAACTCAAACTTTATAGTTAATTATTACATAATTATTATGATTTATCAAGTACATTTCTTAAAACCTTTATCTTTACCTACCTTTGAACCATACTTAGCTTATTACTCACCTTATCAGAGTTAATAAATAAAACTTACATCCAGGTTCAATACAATTTCATACAACAAACAAAACTTAAACTTTATAACTCAACATCTATTAAACATCTACATTATTCGGAACATTAAACATGGTTCAAATAATAATAATTCAGCCAAAGTGTACAAATCTTCAAGTATCACATCTGATTCATGTCTTTCAAGTATCACATAATAACATGCTCAACATACATCTCGTAAAAATTGAACTAACATAACATACATGATGAAGTTCATATAACAAGTATAGAGATTGAGTTCCTTACTCAATATATACATAACACATCAACAAAGATTTAAAATAGTTCATCATCAAGTTCAAATAGCAAATAGGAACTGAAAGACTTGCCTTCGTTGGTTTTATATTAACCCCATTTCATATCTTATAATATTCATTTGTGACAACCCGAATTTTTATAAGTTATTAAAATAGGAATTTAATAATTAAAATTCTTATTATGAGATGTTTTGAGTTTGAGTATGTATATATATATACGTACTATATATATTTTGAAATGTGTGATCTGGTGTGAAGAGAAATATATATTCATATATTGGGAAAGTGAGGTTCAATAGTTAAGTTAACTATTGAAGAAATTAAATGAATTTGTTAAATGAATTTGGTAATTATTTTAAATATTTATTAAATTAAATAAATATTTTAAATAATTTATTTATTGAGATAAATAAATATTCGATGAAATTGTTGTGTAATAATTTAGTTAAGTGTTTATATTAACTAAATTAATGTATGGTAATTTTATGGATTGAAGATTTAATTTTATGAAATAATCAAATTAAATTAATTGTTTAATAATTATAATATCGTAATAAATGGTGTTATTTTAATATAATTGATTAATGGAATTAAGGAATGATTAATTTAGAAGGTTAATATTTATTAAATAAATATTAAGAATTATGTTGGCTAAGTAAATATTATGTGGATAATTAAAGATTATGATTTAAATTTAATAAGTGTGACATTTGTATACTATATAATAAGCAAAACATGAAAATAAATTAAAAGGAGGTTGGAGAGGGTTTTGCCAAACATGGTCTTGTGACATTTGGCATAATTTAACCGATAAACCATATAATTGTATGCGCTTAATGTTATATCGGTTTTATGTTACGTGTTTTATCAATTAGTTTTATACATATATTTTCCTAAGTCTAAAAGCAAGAAAGAAGAATTCAGAGAAGAGAGAAATTGAGGGAATTGAGAGACAAGGTTGAGAATCAAAGAAAGAGAAGAAGAAGGGTAATCATCTTGTTAATCATCTATTCCAAGAATCAAAGAGGTAATAACCTATTCTACAAACTTTAGTATATGTGTTCTTAGAGTTTTCTTTTGAAACTTATATTTTATTGGATGATATGATAGAAATAGATATTATATATATGTTGGTAGATGATTATAATCTATATATGTTGTCTAGGAATGATTTTTAGAAATCAAAATCCATGGAAACATGTTTAGGATGAAGAACTTGGTTATGTGATAATATGTATATTGTGGCTTACTTTGAGACCAAAATTAGTGGTTGAATCATGTGTTAATCTATAAATTGGCAATGGTTTGTGTTAATACATTCAAAAACAAAATAACGAAAGTTAAATGGACCAATTTGGTTGAGAAGCGAATTAAGTGAATGAATTCGCTAAATGTGTTTAAAACATGAAAATAGAGTATAAACATGTGTTTTGGGTCAAATTTTAGGTTGGTTAATGTTTTTATAAAATTTAAGAATTCTAGTATGTTGTAGTTCTATGAATTACGAATCCATAGAATCAAAAACGGACTAATTTGGATGTGTATAACTCAAGTTATGAAGATTAGTAGGAGAAAAAGGTCAAAATCACAAAGAACAAGTAGCTTGGTCCTGTTTACGCTAATGGGCATCAAGGCTATGCTATGCCCTAAAGACATTTGGGGCGCAATTTCACAGAGGGCACAAATTAAGAAGGCTTAATTAAGGCAATGTGCACCCAAAAGTATGTCGTGTGTGACTACTTTGACCTGTTTTAGTAAAATAGGCATAACGTTTTCATACGAACTCCGATTGAGGTGATTCAAGATGATCCGAAAACGAGGACGAATAGACCTACAAACTTTTATTCTTTAAGTTTTTCAATTTGAGGTCGGGAACAGTAGTCAAAATGGTCATCTTTGTGACCGATGCGTGATTCGGAGGCAATCGAGAGGCGTCGAGATATGCATACACACAAGTATAGTGATGTCGATGATAATAGATGTTGTTCTAAGTTATAGAACATGAATATTATGAAGTATAATGATGCTTAACATTAATAAATGATATATTAGATATGTTGAATACGCATATTAAGCACACAAGAGAGAGACAAATTGGGCGTGTGATGAATAAACGTCGAAACGCCGTGATAAGTGATAATGAACGTAAAAAGTGTTTTAAATCAAATGAAATGAATATAATAAGATATTGAATATTGTTAATATAAAACCATTAATGATTTCTAGCAAGACTTAAACACTTGAATGAACTTCGAATATGAAATATAGTGAGATATAAGTGGAAAGTTAACACAATCAAATTGAACATTGTGATTTATGATAGGAAAGGTTATGAGACGTAAATTAAAGTTTACATTATAACTACTATGCATTGCTATGTGACTAATAGTTGATGTGCATGATTATATAATTGTGTAGGGCACGTGAAGTGCGAGATAAGCGTAAGTTGTTAAACTGTTATTGATAAACAACGATCAAGGCAAGTCTTTCGCCTTATTTGCTATATATGAATTTGATTGTTTTAAATCTTATTGCAAAGAGCATGATGTGTTATATATATGTTGAATGTATGAAATGTTAAAGTCAACTTATGACTACGTTGATCGAGTAAAAGCATGCCTTGATTGAGTAAGGAACTCAATCTTTATACTTGTTATATGAACTATAATATGTATGTTATATATGTTATGTTAGTCCAATGTTTATGAGATATATGTTGAGCATGTTATTATATGCTACGTGATGCATGAAAACTATTAGATTTTGCTTTGGTCATCGAGCTCAACCTTGCAAATAACCATTTTGCGGGTTAAGGATTGAAGGTAACACTATGTGCTACTTGAATGACGTGGATCGAAAATAATACACGAAGATTTATATTTTAGCTAAAGTTGTTATTTCTTTATACCATGATTAAGATTCATGAGATGTACTAAATGTTTTATGATGTATAGTTTTATGTTGAGTTGTAAAGCTAAAGTTTGAGTTATCGACATATGTAAAGGTTATCGGATTGAAATGTAAAATTTTATAATAATTGTGATAAAGTGAATCATAAAATAAATATGATTCAAAGACATGTAGATGATAAAGGTTTTGATTCAGGAATTAAAGTAAAAAGATAAAAAGTTTAAATTATTCCGCATTTTATACAATTTAACATCAATAATGATGTCAAATTAAAGGTAGATGTGTTATTAACGACCAAAGTTGAGAATTATATTGTATGAATTTTGGGGTTTGTTATAGATTGGTATCAAAGTCGATAGGATTGAAACCTTAGGTAAGAGTACCTTAGGCTATAACCTTAGAGAAGAGAGGTGAAGATAATGAAAGAATAAGCTCAAATAGAGTTGGAACAATAAGAAGTAATTTAAGAAATTTATAAATAAGAGATTAAAACATGCGTGAGAGGATTCAAAGAAGAATCTCACAGAGTTATAAGGAATATGAATGTGGGGTTACCCAACTCCAATAATAAGAATGTAAGGTGATAATAAATAGACAATGTCTATAAGAAGATAGTGATAAAGAAGTTAAGAATAAAAAGCTATATTTAAGTATGGTACAATTGTACTCTTTAATAGTTGATGTGTGGTATCTGGGTTAAACGATTCCTTCATAGAGCAGAGGTATATACGAATTAGCAACTCGGAACCTAGTTTGTTGGTTGTTTGTGGGAAACCACTTAGCGTACCATATTGAAACTATTAGAGACTCGTTGTGTACCAAGTATAGAAAGTGGATACGAATGATGAAAATATGGAACTCGAATGAAATGTTGAACAATGTAAATGAAGTTAGAAATTCTTAAGGGAAGAAGTGTTATATAAACAAGAAAATTCAAAGAGGAATCTTGAAGAGATATAAAGATAAGAAATGGGAGTTGCCTAACTCCAATTGCCAAGATAACGAATAATGATGAATAAACAAAGCCTGTAATATTAAAAGCATAAATGAAATCATAAATGATGAAAACGGAAAGATGGAGGATTGTAAAACAAAACGATCACGAGTTAAGAAAAGAATTTTAAGGGAGATGATTATAGAATAAAATCACGACGTGATTTGTTTAAGTTATAAAAGGAAGATGGTCTATAATGTGTGAATAATTATAGCTTGATGTATGAAGATAATGTACTATGAAATAGTACAAGATAAACTCATGAGGAGTTATAGATAATGTGATCTGAGGAATTCAGTATCGAGCAAAAACAGCAAGTTAAGAGTAAGATAGAGTTAGGTGGGATTTCAATTGAGGACTCATGTGATGGTTGAGTTGTACAAATCTTTGTATGGGCGAGGGTTTTGTGCTTGCACTCAGTTTATCACATTGATAATCATTGGAATGTTGGTGTCGCGCTATCAATGTATGTGTGGTGAAAATGTGATTCTTTTTTTTCTCATGGGTATATTTGATAGTTAGAAACTATTAAGATTAGTCAGATATTATTAGGATTAGGTGTGGTTCTTAAAACTAATGCATATGGTAAGTTCAGTGACTCACAATAATATGGTATGTTTTGAACCCCTCAAATGAATGGACGCCTATATAATCCGACTAGGATAAGTTCTTAAACTCATACTATTGTGGCAAGTTCCTGAACTTCCAATGTGCGTTAAGTTTGATGAACTATACTTGGGTATAGATAAGTTCTGAATGAAGAATTGAGTATTATGGGACTAGATAGAATTATTAAGCAATGAAGTCATGGATGATTGAAAATGGAGACATAGGTTTTCTAAATCTACTAGCTATGCTAGACTTTCAAAATTTATTGACTTCGTCTTGATGTTTTGAAAAAAAATGTTTCTAATGAAACCAATGAGTTTTAAAAACAATATCGTTATTCAGTATGTCTATGCTAATTGCTTTTGGCTAGACAAAAATGATTTGAAATATATCAAAATGTATTTTTTATATCATCAATGCATCATGGAACCTGGTGCAGAGATGATAAAAATGATGGAGTCATCAATGTAGTATTACTTAGTGTTGGATGTGATCTAAGGATCGTCAACCCACTATGGTATGATGTAGTATGATAAAATCACAAAATGACGGAATCCTCAAACGATCATTATAAAATACATGCGGTATCATGACGTCATAAAAAAAATTTTTTTTCTTTAAGATTTATATATATATATATATATATATATATATATATATATATATATATTTCGATTGATGTCCTAATTGTTGTAGAAGTCTATGCTATTTGATTCAAATTTAGATGAATATTGAAAGATGTTCATGGAATTCAAGCGTTCTTTGTCAAACTATGCCAAACCAAATTGTTTTGGTGTGAATTCAGATGTTGAAAAGCTGAGATGAACAACCCTTTTATAGGGGATTACGCGGAAGCATTTAGATGCTTGCACACAATACATTGTACGAAGGGCTAATCACCCTAAGTACGAGGAGTCCCTATAGTCTTATGACTGTTAAAGTTTAAGTTGAAATATTACTTATAACTATGGACATACGCATAGTGTTTAAATGTTTGTTCACAATACATCGTACGAAGGGCTTAACACCCTAAGTACAGGAGTCCCTATAGTCTAATGACTGTTAAGGTTTAAGTTGAAAGAGTACTTATAACCGCGGACGTAAGTAGTTCAAGGTCTTATGACCCCTCAGCATGATTTGGAATCTTTTAAAAATCCTGAGTTATTCATACTGCTTCCCAATTATTGAGCAATTGTAGAAGATTCTTTCTATTCTAAAAGGTGAATGTGGTAAGGATGATATTCCTTAGAAAGAAGTAAGTCGTAGAATGCGACACTGAATGATGGATATATTGAATAGGTGAGAAAAGAAATTTTTAAAATGAGAAGGAGATGAGTTATCAAAGAATAATGTAAAACTTTTAATAGAAAAGTTTAATAATTGTAGAAAGATCTTTGTGGAAAGAAGTGGTTTTAGAACCCAATGAATGAATAAAATATTAACATAAAATCTATTTTGATAGATTGAATGAATGAAGATTAATAAATAAAATTTTGAGGACGAAATTCTTAGAAGAATGGGTGAATGTAATATCCCGAGTGTTTATGATAACGATCCTTAGAAAAGAAAATGAATGGGTTAAAGAATATATAATACTCAAATATAATTGAGTCTAAGTAAAGGTTATGAAATAAAACTTACAAGAATTTATTATCAAGAATGGTGGGAGTAGGAAATATAAAACCTATATTAAGGTAATGTGTTGAAGTTATTCAACGAAGAGATTTGGTGAAAACCTGAGTAAGGTAGGGTTTCATGATTCCGAGGACGGAATCCTTATAAGAGAGGAAGGATGTGACAACCCAAATTTTTATAAGTTATTAAAATAGGAATTTAATAATTAAAATTCTTATTATGAGATGTTTTGAGTTATGAGTATATATATATATATATACTATATATATTTTTGAAATGTGTGATCTGGTGTGAAGAGAAATATATATTCATATATTGGGAAAGTGAGGTTCAATAGTTAAGTTAACTATTGAAGAAATTAAATAAATTTGTTAAATGAATTTGATAATTATTATAAATATTTATTGAATTAAATAAATATTTTAAATAATTTATTTATTGAGATAAATAAATATTCGATGAAATTGTTGTGTAATAATTTAGTTAAGTGTTTATATTAACTAAATTAATGTATATGGTAATTTTATGGATTGAAGATTTAATTTTATGAAATAATCAAATTAAATTAATTGTTTAATAATTATAATATCGTGTAATGGTGTTATTTTAATATAATTGATTAATGGAATTAAGGAATGATTAATTTAGAAGGTTAATATTTATTAAATAAATATTAAGAATTATGTTGGCTAAGTAAATATTATGTGGATAATTAAAGATTATGATTTAAATTTAATGTGTGACATTTGTATACTATATAATAAACAAAACATGAAAATAAATTAAAAGGAGGTTGGAGAGGGTTTTGCCAAACATGGTATTGTGACCTTTGGCAACTGATGAAGTCATATAATTGTATGCTTAATGTTATATCAATTTTATGTTATGTGTTTTATCAGTTTAGTTTTATACATATATTTTCCCAAGTCTAAAAGCAAGAAAGAAGAATTCAGAGAAATTGAGGGAATTGAGAGACAAGGTTGAGAATCAAAGAAAGAGAAGAAGAAGGGTAATCATCTTGTTAATCATCTATTCCAAGAATCAAAGAGGTAATAACATATTCTACAAAATTTAGTATATGTGTTCTTAGAGTTTTCTTTTGAAACTTATATTTTATTGGATGATATGATAGGAATAGATATTATATATATGTTGGTAGATGATTATAATCTATATATGTTGTCTAGGAATGATTTTTAGAAATCAAAATCCATGGAAACATGTTTAGGATGAAGAACTTGGTTATGTGATAATATGTATATTTGGCTTACTTTGAGACCAAAATTAGTGGTTGAATCATGTGTTAATCTGTAAATTGGCAATAGTTTGTGTTAATACATTAAAAAAATGAAAATAACGAAAGTTAAATGGACCAATTTGGTTGAGAAACAAATTTGTAGCGAATGAATTCGCTAAATGTGTTTAAAACATGAAAATAGAGTATGAACATGTGTTTTGGGTCAAAGTTTAGGTTGGTTAATGTTTTTCTAAATTGTTTGAATTCTAGTATGTTGTAGTTCTATGAATTACAAATCCATAGAATCGAAAACGGACTAATTTGGATGTGTATAACTCAGGTTATGAAGATTAGTAGGAGAAAAAGGGTCAAAAATCGCGAAGAACAGTAGCTTGTGTCCGTTTTACGCTAATCTTGCAGCATATAGCTATGCCCTAAGTCATTTTTATTGCAAAGACATTTGTGGGGCATAAATTGCGCTGTGCCCAAGGCTTAATTGGGCAATTTGCGCCAAAGTATGTCAGTGTGACTACTGACCTATTTTAGTAAAATAGGCATAACGTTTTCATCTGAACTCCGATTGAGGTGATTCAAGATGATCCGAACGAGACGACGAATAGACCTACAACTTTTATTCTTTAAGTTTTTCAATTTGAGGTCGGGAACAGTAGTCAAAATGGTCATCTTTGTGACTGATACGTATTCGGAGGCAATCGAAAGGCGTCGGACATGCACATACAGAAGTATAGTAATGTCAACGATAATAGATGTTGTTCTAAGTTATATAACATGAATATTATGAAGTATAATTATACTTAACATTAATAAATGATATATTAGATAAGTTGAATACGCATACTAAGCACACACAAGAGAGACAAATTAGGCGTGTGACGAATAAACGTCGAAACGCCGTGATAAGTGATAATGAACGTAAAAAGTGTTTTAAATCAAATGAAATGAATATAATAAGATATTGAATATTGTTAATATAAAACCATTAATTATTCCTAGCAAGACTTAAACACTTGAATGAACTTCGAATATGAAATATAGTGAGATATAAGTTGAAAGTTAACACAATAAAATTGAACATTGTGTATATATAATAGGAAGGTTATGAGATGTAAATTAAAGTTTACATTACAACTACTATGCATTGCTATGTGACTAATAGTTGATGTGCATGATTATATAATTGTGTAGGGCACGTGAAGTGCAGATAACCGTAAGCTGTTAAACTGTTATTGGTAAACAACGATCAAGGCAAGTCTTTCAGTTCCTATTTGCTATGTGAATTGATTGTTTTAAATCTTTATTACAAAGAGCATGATGTGTTATATATGTTGAATGTATGAAATGTTAAAGTCAACTTATGACTACGTTGATTGAGTAAAGCATGCTGATTGAGTAAGGAACTCAATCTTTATACTTGTTATATGAACTGTAACATGTATGTTATGTTAGTCCAATGTTTATGAGATATATGTTGAGCATGCTATTATGTGCTACGTGATGCATGAAAACTATTAGATTTTCTGGGTTGTCGAGCTCAACCTTGCAAATAACCATTTTTGCGGTTAAGGATTGAAGGTAACACTATGTGCTACTTGAATGACGTGGATCAGAAATAATACACGAAGATTTATTTTTTTAGCTAAAGTTGTTATTTCTTTAAACCATGATTAAGATTCATGAGATTTACTAAATGTTTTATGATGTATAGTTTTATGTTGAGTTGTAAAGCTAAAGTTTGGAGTTATCGATATATGTAAAGGTTATCGATTGAAATGTAAAATTTGATATAATAATTGTGATAAAGTGAATCATAAAATAAGATTGATTCAAAGAAATGTAGATGATAAAGGTTTTGATAAAGGAAATTAAAGTAAGAAGATTAAAAGTTTAAATTATTTTGCATTTTATACGGTTTAACATCAAATAATGATGTCAAATCGAAGGTAGATGTGTTATTAACAATAGAAGTTGAGAATTATATTGTATGAATTTTGGGGGATCATCTTGAATCTCCTCAATCGGAGTTCGTATGAAAATGTTATGGCTATTTTACCACAGGAGGTCAAAACAGTCACATTGGACAAACCTAGAGCGCAGCTGCGCCCAATTAAGCCTTGGACATAGCGTAACTATGAACTAGAGGGTAGATGCACCCCAAAAGACTTAAATCACAGCGCAGCTGCGCCCATTAGCAGAACCGGGACTTACAACTCTTTTTCTCCTTCTAATCTTTATAACTTGAGTTATACATATCCAAATTAGTCCGTTTTCGATTCTATGGATTCGTAATTCATAGAACTACAACATACTAGAATTATAACAATTTAAAAAAAAACTAACTAGCCTAAATCTTGACCCAAAACTCATATTCATACTAAACTTTCATGTTTTAACATGTTTAGCGAATTCATTCACTATGAATTCATTTCTTAACCAAATTGATTCATTCAACTTGCGTTCTTTTCGTTTTTCAACGTACTAACAACATCTATGAACAATTTCAGATTATGTACATGTTCTAATCATCAATTTAAGCCTTAAAATAGACTAAAATACATATACTAAGCCATAAACTAAATTTCTTCTTCTAACATTTGTTTCCACAAATTTGATTTCATGAAAACCTGTTATAGATTATATATAACAAATTATACATACTAATTAACATATATGATCAATCTCTTAACAATCTAACCAAAGAAATCCAACTTTTCAAAGAAACTCAAGAAGTATAATAGTAAATACTCAAAGCTAGATTATTACATTTGATTAGCTATAAAATTTTGAACAATATTTTTGTTTCTTCCTTCCTTAATTCTCATAAATTCTTTCTCTCAATTTACAAAGAACTTCTTTTCTTTCTCTCTTCTTCTCTTCTTCTCCTCTTCTCTGTTTTCTAACTCTTAGCCTTTAGGAAAATACTGAGCGTAACCCCCAACTAATGAATAAGTGAATTTAAGTTGGGTTATCAGTTAAAACAAATACAAAATTTTGGCAGTTATAAAACACAAAGAGTCGAGGCCATGTTTGGCTAACTCAAATAATCTCCAATCCAATTATTTTAACAACTCCTTTACTATATGATTCATATGTCACACTTTATTTTATTATTAAACTATATAGCCACATTAAGTAATTACACAATTATAACATGTATAATTACTACACAATAAATTATGAAATTACCTTTGTAACTAAAATAAAAATCTCTAATAAAATAAATATTTCCATTAAAATAGTTAATATTTATTCCACTAATTATTTTAGTTAACTCAAATGAATTATATAATTATTATATATAATCATTTCATTCTTTTTTCTTGCATAAATTGTCTCAGTACAATTTATTTAATCCATACATCTAATCACCACTTAATTATTAATCTCTAACCAATAATTATTTATAGGTATATTGGTATTTCTTCTCTCACCATCAATTTATATTTTATTAACATCATTCAAGATTCTAAACCTTTTCATATATTACCATGACATGTAATATATATATTAAGAACACCAAATTTAATTAGCAAAACTCATATATTAACTCACTATTTTAATTAAGTGAATTAATTCTTTTATCCACTTTACTACAACACCACTACCAAGTAAGGTTTAAATATTCAAACAATGTTATTCCATAATATAGTTTTAACTTAATTTAAATTACCCAATATTTATAGGATTAATTTCCCCTGTCACCAAATTTCTTATCATGACTAATTTCTTTTATTTCCTTTAATAATTTAATCAACTATTAAATCTCATAAAAATTTAATTTCTTCACACCAAAACACATAATTCAAAATATATACATCTCATAATAAAAATTTTAATTATTAAATTCTTATTTTTATAATTTATAAAAATTTGGGTTGTCACATCTTTCCCCCTTTATAAGGATTTCGTCCTCGTAATCACCGAAATCCTTCCTTACTCAGGTTATCATCTAATTTCTTTTAAAAAAAAACTTTAAAAAGTTATCGTTGAATAACTTCAACACATTACCTTAATATATGTTTTATATTTCCTACTACATTAATTTCTTCAACAAATTCTAGGTTTTATTTCATAACGTTCACTTGAACTCAATTATATTTTGAGTATTATATATTCTTTAACCCATTCATTTCCTTTTCTATGGATCATTATCATATACTCAACTCATAAACACTCGTGATATTACATTCACCCTTTCTTCTAAGAATTTTGTCCTCAAAATTTTATTTATTAATCTTTATTCATTCAATCTATCAAAATAGATTTTACTTTAATACTTTATTCATTCATTGGGTTCTATAACCACTTTCTTTCCACAAAGATCTTTCTATAATTATTAACTTTTCTATTAAAAGTTTTACATTATTCTTTGATAACTCATTTCCCTCTCATTTCAAAATTTCTTCTCACTTATTCAATATATTCATCATTCAGTGTCACATTCTATGACTTACTTCTTTCTAAGGAATATCATCCTTGCCACATTCGCCTTTTAAAGTAACAAGAATCTTCCACAATTGCTCAATAATTGGGAAGCAGTATGAATAACTCATAAATTTAAAAGATTCTCGAATCATGCTAAGAGGTCACAAGACCTTGAACTTCGTCTAGGGTTATAAGTATTTCTTTTAACTTAAACCTAAACAGTCATTAGATTGTAGGGACTCCCGTATTTAGGGGTGTTAAGCCCTTTGTACGATGTATTGTGCACTCTGTCCAAGGTTATAAGTATTTTTTCAACATAAACCTAAACAATCATTAAACTATAGGGACTCCCGTACTTAGGGTGATCAACCCTTCGTACCATATATTGTGCACAAACATTTAAACGCTTCCGCGTACTCCCCTATAAAAGGGTTGTTCACCTCAGCTTTTCAACACCTGAATTCATACCAAAACAATTTGGTTTGGCATAACTTCTCAAGAAATACTTGAACTGCATAAACATCTTTCAATATTTGTCTAGCTGAATCAAATAGCATAGACTTCTAATAACAACTCGAACATTAATCGAAATAGTTTTATCCAATTCATATGGCATATCTTTCTTAGTTTAAAGAAAACTAAAAATCCTTTTATGATGACATGATATCATACTATCTCGATAGTACGTTGAGGATTCAGTCATTATATGACTTTGTCATGCTACATCATACCATAGTGGGCTGACGATCTTATGATCACATCCAACACCAGGTTCAATTGCATTGATGACTTCCTCGTTTGTCAAATCAGCATCATATTTAGTGATGTCTTAATGACTATGAAAAAAAACAAAATACATTTTGATATTTTTAAATCATTTTTGTCTAGAAGAAACAATTAGCATAGACATATGAATAACGATATTATTTTTAAAACTCATTGGTTCCATCATTTGATCTAATGTTTTTCAAGAAAATAGAAGTGAAAACATCAGCACGAAGTCAATAAATTTCAAAAATCTAGCAAAGCTAGAAGATTTGGAATATCTAATTTTCTCCATCAACTTCAATCTTTACTCCATTACCTCATTACTGACTAATTCTTTTTATTTCTAGCACCACCAATGCTCTTATACTAAATACTCTTGTATTTCAACTTATAATCTTCCTATATCCCTAGTATAGTTCATCAAACTTACCACACATTAGAATTTTAGGAACTTGCTACAATAGTATGAGTTTAAGAACTTATCATAGTCAGACCATAGGCGTCCATTCACTGAGGAGTTCAACACATACCATATGATTATGAGTCACGAACTTACTATATGCATTAGTTTTAAGAACCATACCTAATCTTAATATCGTCTAACCTAACCTTAAAAACCTCTAACTATCAAATATACACACGAGAAAAGAATTACCTTTCCACCACATATACATTAACTACGCGACACAAACATTCATATGATTATTAATGTGATAAACCAAGTACATGCACAAAATTTCTGCCCATACAAAGGTTTGTACAACTTAGTCACCATATGAGTCCTCAATTGAAATCTCACATAACATTACCATACAAAGGTCTTGCAGTTGTAGCATAAGTCGTTTATCTGTTCCTGGCTGTTGTAGTTATTGAACTTCTTAGGCTTGCTGATTTTGCCTTTACGCATGAACCTTTTGAGTCTTCTAACCAGCATGGAAAAGTCCTCACTGTTGGTCAAAAAACTAATCATTAAACATGCGCAAGTATACCCGGTCTAACAAGTAATACAGTGATAAGAAAAGTGTCGAACCCACAAGGAACTATCATTAATATTTACCAAGTACCGACTTTGTATCGCTAAAATTTTATTCGAACAACAGTAAATGAAAGTGTGATTAATCTAAGCATAACTAATTATCAAAGCAAGTAAACGGATAACGAATGGTAATCGAAGGAATTACAAGCTAAGGTTACAAATTCACCCCCACTCGGGCATTACAGTCAACACACGGCGTGCTTATGTTTCATCAAACTACCTACCCTTCTCTCTCCAGTCTTAATGGTCATGACAATTTGTCGACTGAGAACACACAAGTGCTCATGCATCTCTGTCGAGGTATGCACGAACATAACCTTTCCAAACCCACCTGATAGGGAATAGAACAGAAAAGAATGTCCAAGCTAGATACAATCCTACATATGTCTATGCGAATTGATCATAACAAGGATTTAAGCATAAGTTCTCAAATAGGTCGCACATGGTGCACATATATATGTCTATTCTACGCACAACTTATGTAGTCGAAACCCACAATCACATGCCAATATCTTTATGTGTAAATCTACAATCCTTTTGTCGATATCATGTAAATTACCAAAATCATCACTAATATCTTAGCGAGAATCATTAAGCATAAATATATTGAACCAAATCAGATGGTGCCAACCAAAGAGATAAGACAGTTAATTTAAATAACAAAGGGTTCCATTATAACCTTAGGGTAAATACTCAGTTCATAGCAATAAAGATAACATTTATGGATTATAAAATCCGAGACAATAAATAGATAAGAAGAAACTCTGTCAAAGCCCTTCAATCTCTAAGCATTCCGCTCAAATCAAGCTTTCCAATCTGCGTCGCTCACTGCTCATGTTGCTCCAAGGAAATCCCAAACTTCTCCCTAATCTATATTTACAGATATTAACTACAACTACAAAGAGAAATTAAAAGAGGAATAACTATATTATTCTCTGCTATATGGTATTAGCCATCTCTGTTGCAGAGGCTTGCTTTCCTTATATATACATCTCCGTCATTTGCTAGGTCAAACACAAGACCTCTCTGCCTGGGCACCAGAGGTGGCGCCGTTGCACGGACAAATAAGTTGTGGTTGGCGCTGCGGCGCCACATTAGTATGAAGGACATGGAGCTCGCGCTGCAGTGCGAGTCCAAGAAGGGTCAGTGGCGCTGCGGCGCCATGGTGACATCAGTAGGGACAGGGAAGCGGTGCCGCGGCGCGAGATATAGCCTTGGCATTGGCGCTGCAATGCCAGTGTATAGAATTTGACCGTTTTGCCCCTTTAAAGATGGAAAAGTACTATAAAGCCCTGCAATACATCAGTTAAGCGCAATAACACTATATTCATATAAAACTATATAAATACTACAAATTTAGGCAATTATTTAAGTCATAAAGTATCCGATTCACGGGTATAAATCCCACTCATCAAATACCCCCAAATTAAGTCTTTGCTTGTCCTTGAGCAAACTATCTAACCCAAAAATAACAGTAGTAATTTAACACACGAACGGAATATAAAACTATATACTAGCATCGTGGCTACGAATCTCAATCAAAGCTACTCCCAAAGAACAAGGCAAACATAGCCATGAGTAAGGGTTCATTCTATTTCAAGCATAAGACTGTATTCGATCCATTTTATGTGTGTGTGTGGATACCAATCGTCCTGACTAATCATAGCACACTCTGTAACTTAAACATTCAACAAGCATTAAGAATAAGACATAAGTGCAGTAAAGGATCAAAAGATTATAGCATAAAGATAGTAAAATCTAACTCGGACAATCCTTAATTACCTTAGGCTAAACAGAAACTACCCATTAATGAGCTTTTGATCAGTGACTCCCAAGCTATACGACTTTAGGGCACTAGGTGTAAAACACCCCTAAGAATCTAGTAACTCGAGCAGCAAAGGCCACGTAATCAACATAAGCCAAATTAGACTTTACTAGAACCAAAGATTATTAGGCGAGTGCATTTTATGCTCCATTTCAATATCGGTCCTGCGTTTATGGGCGAGTGCGTTTAACGCTCCATCTCGACCCACCGCAAGACTTTCGATATTCAATCTTCATTATCATTTTTTTCTTTTTTTCTTTTTTTTTCTTTTTATATATCTAAACATGCACGAATGCACGATCCAAAACTGTATAAACGTCTAAGTCTTTTATTACCTTGTAAAAATGAAAGTTTATAAGAGTGAACAAACTCTCAAAGAAATAAACACACAAACTAAAATTGAAAAAATAACTAGTTAACACAGTTGGTCGGTGCTTGCTAGAAGGACGGATCAATAACAATCTCAACTTATCAACTAACAAACCCCTAGTACATACATGCTTGACACGACTGTGACGCCCCCAAAATAGGTATACCTCACCCATCTTGAGTCGCCAAATACATGGTACAAAATTCAAATACAACTTAATTATACAACAGTCATGTAAAATACGACCAAACATATGCTGTGAGTTTTAATACAAATATTGTCATCTAGACAATATCCACACTCAATTGAGTCCTCATTACATTTATTATCACACTATTTAACAGAATAGTGAGGACTACTAATGCTATTATCTGGACCGTCACTCCGTTCCTCGACTAGTCCCTGCTATGTTCTCATTTCCTGAATAGAACAATGAAAGTAAAAGGGTGAGCTCAACTAGCCCAGTAAGAAATATTATGACTAAGATAATACAGAATAAATTATCGTTAGCCTTCAACAGTGTTAAACTGATACAATATAACAAACATCAAGTTTAACTACAGCGGAACAAACAATCCATTAAAAGAGTCAAGTAGAGAATAAAATCTACTATCTTTTATGATTTAAAAGGTTTTTCATCGGTTTTATCATTGGGACTCGACTTTAATAAATACTCCACATCATCCCCGCACTTTCGACCCAGGATATTTATTAGTATCACAACCACAAATTATCCATGCACTCTACGGGCGAAGGATATTCGTGTATTCATCAATGGTCATGATCATGCCAACAATCATCCATCAATGCACTACTACGCTAATGAGGACTTTTACCACATCATTTGTAACATTATGGTCATGATTATACTTAGAATAATCCACTCGTCAAAATCATACCAAGTCCATCTATGCACAACATGACCACGATAACTTTCAACATAATATAAACATGAGGATGATGACAATGATATAAGAATTCAATAAAACAAGTTCAAGAATTAATTTATCCGGGAACTAATAACATCCAAATTGTCAACATAATACTTCTTTGTAGAGTAAAATTCAAGAATGCTCAGAAGAATATTCCATGAAAAGATACTGGATGAATCGCAAATATCAAAGATATTCCACTAATTTCATGGAGTATAGAAGTCAAAACTTTAACCAACTAAGTATAATAAAGAATGGAATAACAAAAGAAATCACCATGCATGCGATAGACCAGCCTGAGACGAAGTTATTCCAACGAATAATAAATAACGAAACCAAAGTTATGCGTAAGCACGCATGATGATATTCAAAAGAATAATAAAATACGAAACCGAGTCAAAGTAAAATTTTCACGACATGTGATGTTCCAACAGAATAATAAATAACGGAACCAGGTCATGCGTAAACGCACAGACATGATGTTCAAACAGAATAATAAAGAGTGGAATAACAGAAGAATTTCACCATGTATGCGGTAGTTCGCATGGACAGGTTATTCCAACATAATGATAAAGAATGGAATAACAGAAGAATTTCACCAAGTATAGGGTAGACCGCATATACAGGTTATTCCAACAGAATAAAAAAATGGAATAACAGAAGTTCTCTTCATGAATACGAAAGAAATAATACCCCTTACCTTAGAACAAACCGGATAGAGGAGTAGTGAAGTAACAGAATACTTTTCTTCTTTCTCTCTATAGTTTCTCTCTAGAGTTTCAATTGAATTAAGTGAAATAATGAAGGAATGACCTTCTATTTATAGGAGAATGGACTGAATAGTAACTAATTCCTGAACGGTCCAGATTGATTTACTATAAAATATTCTAATAAAACAAAATCTTTTAAATAAAATATAATATATTCTATTTTCATAAAAAACAAAAACTTATAATATATATATATATATATATATATATATATATATATATATATATTATCATAATAGTACTCCTTGATACATTATCCCCCCCCTTTAATCATTCATGCCACCCGTGAACCATATATATATATATATACTTAATAACTTCCTACCGGTTATTTTGAAAAACGGGTAAATGGGGGTCCAAATAATACGCCAATATTTACAACAAATACTTCATAAAATCACCTCAATATTTTTAACAACATATCATCATTATTATAACTCACAATATTAATCGACTAGGTCGTTCCCAGGAAAGTGGGGGCTTTCCAATAATGATTTATCCCTATTGGCGCGCAATTAGGTGACCAAACCTCTCCTTGGCAGAACTTCTAGACATCGTTAATATTGTAAATAATAATATTAATAACTTCGTCGTCTCAATTATTGACTTAATAATATATAAAATATCGACAATAATTGAATCAATTAACGTGAGATACTATGCAACAATTACTGAAGCAATAATTGAACAAAACTGAGTGACTTCTCATGTAAGCATCAATAATCAATACCGTGTGGTACTATGTAACCACGCGTATTCCTTTACTTTTAACACCGGGTGTTTCAACAGTTAACGATAAAACTTTCGCCGTTATTTTCATAAAATATTTTTGTCGTTTTCTCAATCTAACAATAATTCCATTGTGGGGTCCACCAATGATTGTGTCGTCGTACTATTATTCCCTGTTAAAACGAATATTCCCCGACCAATCGAATATTATATAACAACTTGCATTCTTTGCAAAATTTATAACTATTACCCACAACTATAACATTTTATCAAATTCATTCCATAATATTCAAAAATGATAATTATAGAAAATGCATCTTTATTCATAAAAGTTGGGGTCTTACAATCTCTCCTTCTTATGAAATTTCGCCCTCGAAATTAGGGTACGTACCTGGTATGTCGAAGAGGTAAGGATACCTTGATTTCATTTCAGATTCTAACTCCCAGGTCATTTCCTCAACATCGTGGTTCCTCCATAAAACTTTGACTTGAGGTATAACCTTGGAACGTAAAATATGTTCCTTCTTATCCAAGATTTGAACAGGAACCTCTTCATACGTTAAATCTTCCGCTATTTCTTTCGGTTCTAACTCTATAATGTGGTTCAGGTCTTTCATATATTTACGTAACATGGATATATGAAAAACGTTATGAACACGAGACATACTTGGCGGTAAAGCAAGTCTATAGGCTACAGTCCCTACTCGATCTAGGATTAAAAATGGGCAAATGAATCAAGGATTGAGCTTTCCTCTCTTTCTAAATCTCGTAACTTCTTTCCATGGAGCAACACGTAACAACACATGATCTCCAATATCGAATTCTACTTCCTTTCGATGAAGATCAACATAACTCTTTTGTCGGTATTGTGAGGTTTTTATACGTTGTCGGATCGTTTGAATCTTTTCCGTAGTCATACTTACCAACTCCGATCCCAACAACGTTGCTTCACCCACCTCATCCCAGCATACTAGAAAATGACACTTTCTTCCATACAATGCCTCGAATGGAGCCATGCCAATACTTGTTTGATAACTGTTGTTGTAAGAAAACTCCACCAATGGTAAGAACTTGTCCCAACTTCCCTTGTAGTCAAGGACATAGAGTCTTAATAAATCTTTCAGAGTTTGAATTGTCCTCTCTGATTGTCCTTCCGTTTGAGGATGATATACCGAACTAAATCATAAATCTGTGCCCATAGCTTTTTGTAAACTAACCCAAAATCGTGAAGTGAATCTTGGGTCTCGATCAGAAACTATGGATACTAGAATACCATGCAGTCTTACAATCTCATTTAAGTCTTACAATCTCATTTATGTACAAACGAGCAAGACGTTCAAGTGTATAAGTTTCTCGTATTGGTAAGAAATGAGCAGACTTGGTCAATCTATCAACAATGACCCAAATTACATCTATGCCTTGAGAAAACTTGGGAAGACCAGTAACGAAATCCATGGTAATGTGCTCCCACTTCCATTCTAGAATTTCAAGTGGTTGCAATGGACCTTTTGGTACTTGATGCTCTGCCTTTGCTCGTTGACAAGTTAAACACCTTGAGATAAACAAATGATATCTCTCTCTTCATATTGCCCCACCAAAATGTATGTCGAAGATCATGATACATTTTGGTACTCCCATGATGGATTACAAACGGTGTGTTGTGCGTCTCCATCATGATTTTATACTTTAAATCAGGGTCGTTAGGAACATAAAGTCTAGAGTTGACTTGAAGTATTCCTTCTTCATCGATTCTTGCTTCCGGCATAACACCTTCTTGTACTTTCTTCCTCATATGCATCAGCTCCAGGTCTGTAGCTTGAGCAGCTTTAACTTTATCGATTAAAGTCAGTTCTACTCGTATATTCGCCATCATCACGTGGGTCCCTAGAGTCTTTATCTCTATCTCCATCCTTTGCAAGTCATACAAAATGGGCCTCTGCGTTGACAATATCGCACTCGTACCCGCATATGATCTTCTACTCAATGTGTCAGCTACCACGATTGCTTTTCCAAGATGGTATTGGATGGTATGATCATAATTTTTCAACAGTTCAAGCCAACGTCGCTGTCGCATGTTGAGTTCCTTTTGAGTGAAGAAATATTTGAGGCTTTTATGATCCGTAAAGATCTCCACTTTCTCCCCATTACAAGTAATGCCTCTAAATCTTTAGTGTAAAAACAACAGCTGCCAACTCTAGATCATGAGTAGGATAATTCCTCTCATATTCTTTGAGTTGTCGAGAGGCATAGGCTATGACTTTCCCATGTTACATGAGAACACATCCTAACCCTTTGCTTGAAGCATCATTGTATATGACAAATCCCTCCGAGCCAGATGGTATTGTCAGAACAGGTGCTGAAATGAGTCTTCTCTTGAGTTCTTAAAAACTCTTCTCACATTCCTCGTTCCAACCAAATTTTGTATCTTTCCGAGTCAACTGAGTTAAGGGAGTAACGATTCGAGAAAAACCTTCTACGAATCTCCGATAATAACCAGCTAAGCCGAGAAAGCTACGTACTTCGGTCACTGATTTAGGTTGTTCCTAGCTTTGAATAGCTTCAATATTTGTTCTCATGGTGAGCTCGGAAGAACCAAACAATTTCTCAATCATTCAGAGTATGAGGAAACAAGGTCTAATGCTGATTGGAAAGATGTCCTGCTGAAGAAAAGTGCTCAAGCCTTCATAATGTACATCAGTGGTTGAGCTATGTAGTTTCAAGATACTGACTAGTGTCAAAACCATCCACTGCAGCATCTCTCAGAAGAAGATCGTGAATCAACAAAGGAAAACATAAAGTCCATAACAGCTTTACCATGCTACTCTACGAACCAAAATGGTCAACTGTCAATCCACGTCATTGACGCCTATTTCTCTCAAAAGGAATATAAAATCGAAAAGGTTATGGGGAGTTACAACTCATTATTGGGCATCGTGCAACCAATGGCTAGTTAACATATCACAGCGCATCCAGAGTCAGGAGGAACTGCCATAAAGGCAAATTCAAAAATTGCAAACAGTTATTAGAAATTATCAAACCTCTCTACCTCCCATTTTTAAACCCTAGAATCCTCTTCGAAGCCAAAATCAATTAAACCCTCAAAGCCCTTGTCACAATCAGCTATCTCTCATAAATCTTTCTGAATCAAACACCTATATTCCTCAAACTATTTAAATGGAAGATTAGCGAGTAATCACTAGCATTCAGCTCGGAACCAAGTCGTTTGAGAAATCTGAAAAGAAGTTCAGAGATATTCTTGAACTTGTGAAGAAAGCTGGATTTTCAGAATGTCTTGAGGCAAGCACTCGAGTATATACTGAACTGGTTAAGGAGTTCTACTCAAATGCATCTATAAATGCCGAAACCCTTTCTACCAAGGTTAAAGGTCAGTCTCTAAAGTTGAAATCATCTGATATCAATCAATGCTTAGGTTTTCCTGACCTAGGACTGAAAAAGCTTGATGAGATCGACACTGAGCAAGCGAAGGAGATTATGGGGTACCAAAGGAACCCTAGTCTTAAGGACATGAAAAAAAAGGAGTTTCCTGAGGAATTCGAGTTCCTTGCCGAGATAGTGGGAAAATGTATACTATGCAAGGATACTTCACATGACACTGTGCTTGATCAGCAGTTGAAGATTATGTCTACAATAGTTCTTAAGAAGCAAATCAACTTTGGAGCTATCTTGTTCGATTAGATCTCCAAATGGATAGAAAAGGCTGAGATAAAGAAGTCTACTGATAAATCCCTAACTAAGGTCTTTCATGGAAGATTGATGAGTATTGTGATGAAGAAGAAGCTGGGAGGCAAAATCAAGGATGATGAAGGAGAGCCTCTAAATGTTCTTAAAGTAATGTCTCCACAGCTGTTCGTGAACTGGAATAATAACCCAAAGGAAAATAGGAAGCTAACAACAACTGGGAGCAGAAGCAAGGTTTCTGTAAAGAAGAGGAAGACGAAAGTGGTGGAAAGTTCTGAGTCTGGTGACTCTGTGTAAGACCCCAACTTTTATGAATAAAGAATAATTTTCTCAAAATATATTTTTGAATATTATGGTGTGGATTTGATATAATGTTATAGTTGTGGGTAATATTTACAAATTTTGCAAAGTAAACAAGTGGTTATATAATATTCGATTGGTCGGGGAATATTCGTACGACGACACAATCATTGGTGGACCCCACAACAGAAGTATTGTCGTAGTTAGAAAATGTCATAATTATGTTTTTATAAAAATAACGGCGGAAGTATTCTGAATTAAACCGTTGAACTACCCGGTAGTAAAAAATACGATGTACGTGTGGTTGCATAGTAGCAGCACGGTATTGATTATTGATGCTTACGTGAAAGTCACTCGATTATACTCAATTATTACTCTGATGGTATTGTTGCATCATATCTCTCATATTATTGATTCGATTATTGTCATAGTATCATCTGCATTATATGACATATTATTAAATTAAGATGACAAAGTTATTCATATTATTAAATTGCATTATTTACAATGTCTAGAAGTTCTGTCAAGGAGAGGTTTGTTCATCTAATTGCTCGCCAATAAGGAGAAATCCTTATCGGAAAGCCCCCTCTTTCCTGGGAACGACCTGGTTGTTAAATATTATGAGTTATAATATTAATGATGAATAAGTTCGTGTTGATTAAAGATGAAATTGATAGTTCCATTGTGTTGGAATTATTAGTGTTAGTGGAAAATGACATTTATTTCAATATTAACTGATGTTTGGAAGTTATACTGACAAGTCGGGTAATTAACCGGATAAATGAGCAATTAATTGCTATTAATTCACATGATTATAACTATTTGTTCATATGTGGGTACTATTGATTCACATTCTTGTACTATTAGGGGAGTTGGTGCAAGATTGATAATACTTGCATGACTAAGTTAAAAATGGAGGTACTATACTGTAATTCGTATTTTCACATGATTATAACTATTGATTCACATGATTGAACTATTGATTCACATTATTTACTATTACGGGAGGTGGTGAAAGTTTGATAATACTTGCAGGACTAAATTAAAAATAAAAGAAAAGTTGAAGGTATTGTACTGTAATATTTTGAGCCCCAAAACGTGCAATTATCAAAACTATATTTTCCTATAAATAGAAGCTCATTCTTCCTTCATTTCTCACCAATTCACTAAAGATATAGAGAAATTATTATAGAGAGAAATTATAGAGAGAAAGAAGAAGAGAAGTCTGCTACCTCTCTACTCCAGTATCCAGTTTCTTTCTAAAGTAAGGGGTATTATTTCTTTCGTATTCATGAAGAAAGCTTCTATTATTCCATTCGTTATTATTATGTTAGAATAACCTGTTTATGCGAAGTACCGTATACATGGTGAAATTCTTTTCTGTTATTCCATTCTTTATTATTATGTTGAAATAACCTGTCGGGGAACGGAGTGACGGTCCAGATGATAGCATTAGTAGTCCTCACTATTTTGTTAAATAGTGTGACAATAAATGTAATGAGGACTCCATTGAGTGTGGATATTGTCTAGATGACAATATTCTTATTAAAACTCTTAGATTATGTTTTGTCGTATTTTACATGACTGTTGTATAATTAAGTTGTATTTGAATTTTGTACCATGTATTTGGCGACTCAAGATAGGTGATATATACCTATTTTGGGGTGTCATCATTAGTATCAAAGCTTAGGGATATGATCCTAGCTAAGATGTGAGACAAGAACTAGGAGGAGAGAGAGGGGAATTCTTCGCTAGTATGACCTACCTAAGTTTATTTGGTATTTAATTGGTCAGTCAGAGTATAGGGATAATATGTGAAATGTTAATTAACCCTTATTTTGTGGCAGTATTTGAAAATGACATCCGAAAATGTTGAGATAAACAATGAAGCACATGAGACCGTTGAGTCACCACAGATTAATGCCCAGGATAATGTGCAACAGGAAGACAATAATCCTCATGTAAACAATAACACTGATGAAATGGTGAACGATGGGATGTTTAGAGGCTTTATGCAATTAATGCAACATCAAAGTAAAGCGAATCTCGCTCTAAAATGCGGTGGAAACACCGACAACTCTCGACCACATTCTTCTAAGCGCTTCAAGGAGCTGGGACCACCGGAGTTTTTTGGAGAGCCAAAACCACTTAAGGCGGAGATGTGGATAAAGTAGATCAATAAGATATTTGATTTCTTGGGATGCTCCAAGGAGCAAAAGGTTCCCTTTGCCACCTCCATGTTGCTGCGGCGGAGGCGAGAATCTTCAAGTTGAAATCAGAAAGCGTACTCAACCCGGCCGCACTCAAAATGTCTTGGGAGAAGTTCAAGGAGTGTTTCAATGACAAGTACTTTCCGGAAGTATTCATCATATGAAGGAGGTAGAGTTCATCAAGCTTGAGCAAAACAATATGACAGTGGCGCAGTAGAAAGGTAAGTTTGCCGAGTTGTCTCGGTTTGCGTCGCACTTGGTTGATAATGAGGAGAGAATTATGCAGATGTTTCTAAGAGATTTGAAACTCGAGATACGTTAATACCTAATTTCTCATAAACTGTGTTTGTATTCAGATGTTGTGAATAGGGCTCAGTTATTGGAGAGCGATAATGAGTCAACCCAACCAAGAGAGAGCAACTGACAAGTCGATAATACTAGTGGTAGCAGTTATCGAAGCGGTGATAACAAACGTGGAGGGAATCAACACGCCAGAAATGATAATCACTTCGGTGGTAATCATGGCCATGACAATAAGAATGGACATTTCAAGAAGAGGAGATTCAACAAGGATGGAAAGACGTCAGCACCAGCACCTGTTGTTAAGGAAAGAGAACGACCACCGGTCGTATGTTACAAATGTGGAGGGGAAGGACACATAAGTCCAAACTGCGATCGTACGGTCAAAAGTGTTATAATTGTGGAAAAGAAGGTCACCTAGCCCGATTTTGTCGTGCACCAAAGTCAAGTCCAGCTGGGATAGAGGCATCAAAGGGTGTCCCATACAAGACAAAACTCGTAGTTCAAGGGAGAGCGTTTGTCGTAACCTCCCAAAAAGCGAGGAATTCGAACGAGGTGATCGCGGGTAAGCTAATCATAAACTCTAGCAAGGTTTATACTTTATTTGATACCGGTTCTACCCATTCCTCTATTTCTCCTACTTGCGCTCAACATTTAAATTTGACTCCAGAAAAATTAGACTTTTACTTATCTGTTGAAACGCTGTTGGGAGAAACCTTCATTACATCCACGGTTTATAAGTCTTGTTTGATTCAAATCGGTAACCGCACGTTACTTATCGATCTTATTTCTTTGAAAATACTTGCATTTGATGTGATTTTAGGGGTTGATTGGTTAACTACTTATCATGCTAAAATCAATTATTTTCGTAAGGTTGTTAGCTTTCATATTCCTAACCAACATATTATGCCAATTCAAGCAACCAAACCACTAAAATCAATCAATGTCATATCATGTCATAAAGCTATTCGTTTATTGAAAAACGGATGTCAAGCTTCCTTAGCCCATGCCACGGATTTAAATAAAGATACGTCAGATT
Source organism: Panax ginseng (assembly GCA_020205605.1). Lineage (NCBI taxonomy): Eukaryota > Viridiplantae > Streptophyta > Magnoliopsida > Apiales > Araliaceae > Panax > Panax ginseng. The sequence continues at coordinate 72,934,405 of CM035149.1, forward strand.
TGAATGATATTTCTATTGTTAATAAATTTCCTAACGTATTCCCTGATGAACTTCTTGGCCTACCCCTAGAGCGTGAAATTGAATTTTGTATCGACCTTGAATCTGGTACAAAACCCATTTCTAAAGCCCCATATCGAATGGCTCTATTGAACTTCGAGGAGTTAAAACCCAACTCTGTGAATTGTTAGACATCGGTTTCATTCGTCCTAGTACATCTCCTTGGGGTGCTCCTGTTCTATTCGTAAAGAAGAAACATGGAAGTATGCGACTTTGTATTGATTATTGGGAGTTGAATCATGTCACCATCAAAAATAGGTACCCGTTACCTCGCATTGATGACCTATTTGATCAGTTGCAAGGAGCCAAATTCTTTTCAAAGATTGATCTTTGTTCCGGATATCATCAGTTAAAGATTAAAATTGATGACATTCCAAAGACTGCTTTTAAAACTCGGTACGGGCATTATGAATTCCTAGTCTGTCTTTTGGATTGACTAATGCTCCTGCTGCCTTCATGGATATGATGAACTGAGTATTCAAGGAATATTTAGATCAATTTATGGTCGTCTTTATTGATGACATCCTCATATACTCCAAAACCCATGAAGACCATGAGCAACACTTGAGGCTGATACTCCAAAAGCTTCGTGAAAACAAGCTATATGCCAAGTTAAAGAAATGCGAGTTCTGGCTTGAGGAAGTTGCATTCCTTGGGCACGTAATATCAAATCATGGAACATCTGTTGACCCGGCAAAGATTGAAGCAATTCAAAGCTGAGAACAACCTAAGTTAGTGACCGAAGTACGTAGCTTTCTCGGCTTAGCTGGTTATTATCGGAGATTCGTAGAAGGGTTTTCTTGAATCGCTACTCCATTAACTCAGCTGACTCGAAAAGATATAAATTCAATTGGAGCGAGGAATGTGAAAAGAGTTTTCAAGAACTCAAGAGGAGACTCATTTCAGCACCTGTTCTGATAATACCATCTGGCTCGGAGGGATTTGTCATCTATAGTGATGTTTTAGGCAAAGGGTTAGGATGTGTTCTCATGCAACATGGGAAAGTCATAGCCTATGCCTCTCGACAACTCAAAGAATATGAGAGGAATTATCCTACTCATGATCTAGAGTTGGCAGTAGTCATTTTTGCGCTTAAGATTTGGAGGCATTACCTGTATGGAGAGAAGGTGGAGATCTATACGGATCAGAAAAGCCTCAAATATTTCTTCACTCAAAAGGAACTCAACATGTGGCAACGATGATGGCTTGAGTTGTTGAAAGATTATGATTATACCATCCAATACCATCCTAGAAAAGCAAACGTAGTAGCTGACACATTGAGTAGAAGATCATATGCGGGTACGAGTGCAATATTGTCAACGCAAAGACCCATTTTGTATGACTTGGAAATGATGAAATAGAGTTAAAGACTCCAGGAACCCATGTGATGATGGCGAATATACGAGTGGAACCGACTTTAATCGATAAAGTTCAAGTTGCTCAAACTACAGACCTGGAGTTGATGCGTATGAAGAAGAAAGTGCAAGAAGGTGCTATTCCAAAAGCAAGATTCGATGAAGAAGGAATACTTCGAGTCAACTCCAGACTTTGTGTTCCTAACGATTCCTAACGATTCTGACTTTGTGCTATTCTGACTTGTATCGTGATCTTCGACATACATTTTGGTGGAGCAATATGAAGAGAGAGATAGCGGGGTTTATCTCAAGGTGCCTAACTTGTCAATGAGTCAAGGCAGAGCATCAAGTGCCAAAAGGTCCATTGCAACCACTTGAAATTACGTAATGGAAGTGGGAGCACATTACCATGGATTTCAAGCTTCGGTCTTCCCAAGGTTTCTCAAGGCATAGATGCGATTTGGGTCATTGTTGATAGATTGACCAAGTCTGCTCATTTCTTATCGATACGGGAAACTTTTACACTTGAACGTCTTGCTAGTATGTACATAAACGAGATCGTAAGATTTCATGGTATGCCAGTATCCATAGTTTCTGATCGAGACCCAAGATTCACTTTAAGATTTTGGGTTAGTTTGCAGAAAGCTATGGGCACGGATTTACAATTTAGTTCGGCATATCATCCTCAAACGGATGGGCAGTCGGAAAGGAATATTCAAACTCTTGAAGATTTATTAAGACTCTGTGTTCTAGACTTCAAGGGAAGTTGGGACAAGTTCTTACCATTGTTGGAGTTTTCCTACAACAATAGTTATCAAACAAGTATTGGCATGGGCGTTGTATGGAAGAAAGTGTCGTTCTTCAGTATACTGGGATGAGGTGGGTGAAGCAATGTTGTGGGGACCAGATTTGGTACGTATGATGTGACGACCCCAAATCCAGGTACTTGAAACTCGAACTCGGTTCTCCACGATACCATTTCTTTAAGCTGAATAATACTAAATAATAATACATTCGAACTTAATTTACATACATCAAAGTTTACTTCCCCATGTACGTGACCTTCAAATACATTCCTTACAATACTTGAATAGACACCAATACAACTATAACCATTAACTCATAATACACACTTATTCGATCAGCTTTCCTTTTCCTTTGTTCGTTTCACAAACCTTCAAAGTTGCTCATACATAACTCGAAAATATTTAATTTAAGCAAGGATGAGCATTTAAGTGCCCAAAGAAGTAATAGCAATTATATATAAAATTTTAAGAATATAAGTATTCTCTTTACATAACACTTCTACAACGAATTGAAAGTTGTGAAATAATCAGATCTTGATAAAAAATTCACATAACAACTCTCTTTCAAATTCTTTAAATTTGGCTCTGGCTCTACCTTGAATAGTGTTTAAGAAACATACTATGAACATTCTTTTCATTTTCGAAAAGGTTTAGCGGAATTCTATCCTCAAACCTGTCATAACTTACGGACACGGAGGGTGATCACCTCACCAGTTGTACCTGTGTTGATCAATACTACATAACTTGAACGAAATTCATTGCTCACTCTATCCGCCTTGTGCAAAAATCTTCCCATATAGGGATGTTCATACATGCCAGTTCCAAACCCAAGGTTTTAATCTTACTCAACAATAATATGTAATTCAACATATATATACGGGTAATTGACAAAGGTGTATCAACATGTGAATAAATGCCATGATTATCCAAGTGGGGACACTTGTATAACCATTTAGAAATCAACTTAACGTAATATATATCCGAGCTAACATGTTGATAATCAAAGCGTACATAATGCATGCGAGAATAGAATAATTCAAACTTCTTACTCATGTCCATTGCATAAAGAAAATGCAAAGGTAAGATACTTTTGACCGATTCACCGATTACAAATCTCAACTTAGGTTTTATCTCTTTATCACAACCTATCAATAATCGGATCATTCGTTCGATTAGAACAATATATCTTAACACATAAGATCGCTTATTACGATTGAGACATAGTCCAATCACATAATCACGGTGATCATACTTTTTAGTTCCTATTCTATACTTGAAATATTTTTATACATTTTCAAATATCTCATCCATGCTCTTACAGGTAGTCTTTTCTTTCTTGTATATAGGTCTAACATTTGTCGTCAGTCTCAAGCTGACTTTTATCGGTAAATCTACCGAGTCTAAGACTCTTATTCTATACCTCAACATCTCAGTAAATATCGGACATCTTATTTTTAATCATTTTCGCAAATTCCGAAATTGAAAAATTTAAAATAATTCAAATCATCACTAAAGGGCCTATAGTGATATAATCATATTACTATAGGTGTTCTTCTTCAAATTCGTAACTTCATAATCGGTTCTCAAGTCACTAGTTTGGTAAATTTATAACTTTCAAATATCTAATCATAATTAAATGATTTAAACATTAAACAATTCCATCATCATTAATAGTTTAATTAATACTAAACTATTAATGAAACCATTACTAAAATATAAAAGTTATTTATAATAACTCAAACTATTTTTAAAACATTTATATTACCCAAATAATTACCATTAATATTTAAATATTAATGTACTATTTATCCAAATATTAAAAGTCATTAATTATAACTTAAAATATTTTTAAATCCTCAATATCCTCTTTAAATGGTTTTAAATAAGTAAAACCTTTTTAAACTATTTATTTAATATTAATCATTAAATAAACTAAATATCATTAATATTATCTTAATATCATTAATATTTAATTATTAATGAAATTATCATTTAAATATTAAAAGTTATATTTTATAACTTAAAATATTTTTAAATACCTTATTTTCATTTAAAATGATTTTTATAATATTAAAATCATTTTAAAACTAAATTATTTAATATAATCATTAAATAACTTTAATATCATTAATAATTATTAATTAATGAAATTCATCACAAAATATTAAAAGTCATCACAAATAACTCATTTACATAATCAATTCCAAGCCAAAATAAACATAGTAAACTAACTAGTTTATTAACAACACTAACTAAACTTCAAAAATTCAAACTTTAACTAACAATTAAAAATAATAACATTACAAAAATTAAATAAGAAACATACCCGAAAATACGAATTCCACAAACTGAATACGTACTTCCACGCCAAAATTTAACTAAGGAGATCTTTATAAAAAGTTCTCCCACAACAAAACCTTTCTCAAAATTGGAGGCCTTATTGTTGGTGAATGAAACAAAGGCCAAGCCCTTCATTTATAGTTTTAGAAAATGGTGAAGTTCTCAATTTAGTCGATGTGGGACTTGGTTTATACTAATTTTTCAATAGCTCACTTTATGCGATTTTCTAACGCATTGCTCATAACTCAGATTAATCTGATTTTTTGGATATGTTATACATGGTATGTAAGACTATTTTAAAAAATACGAATTACCCAATTCGGGTTCATTAGGTAGCCCAAACAATCGTCAAAAGTGGGCGTTCATAATAGCTTTCAATCTCGTTTCAGCTTTACCCTCTTTCGCTAAAACAGTCATAACTCTTTCATTTTAAAACATTTTTGAGCGATTCTTGAGCCCACAAGCTAACTTCCGGGGCTACAACTTTTATTCTTTGACCATTTCCAAATTCCGAACACATCAGCCCGAAATTCCGTTCAAATGGACTGCACCGCACTTGTTGGGAAGTTTTGACACTACTACTTTGAAATGTCATAACTCTCTCTCCGATATCGGATTTAGTCCGTTTTGGAGTCTATAGAAAGCTTATTCGGTGTACTATAACATACCAAAAGCCTAAAAGGTTTTGGAAATATTAACTGATCGAAACAGTATCCCGAATAGCACATCCATTGCTGACTTTCGCTTTTGAGAAATTTGACACATTTCCTTCCAATCACCGTAATTCCCTCATCCGAGGTCTGAATGAGGTCATTCCAAAGCCTATGGTTTCCTAACTCAGTGCAATACAACATATCAAAAGCCCAGACCTTTTAAAGCACAAAAAATGGACGAGAATGCCCCCATTACAGATTCGCCCAAAAATAGTTTATCATGATCGATTCAACCATATTTGACCATCTATAACTTCTAATCTATACATGATATGGACTTGATTCTTTTTGCATTTAAAGGCCACATATCGCTACACATAACAACTTTTGAAGAATAAAACTCATGATCGAGCAAAGAGTTATGGCCTCGACATTTGGTGAAAAAATAATGTAATTCGGTTTTTCCAACTTGCTTAAATCTTCAAATTCGTGCACTTTGATGTTATGGGTCTTTGATTTATCAACCTATATCATCAATTAACACCCTATTACACAACTTTAAACAATCAATTGCATCAAATAACATTGAATCAAAGGATTTCTAGGTTTAGTGTCCTTATACCCTTTTGCCAAAAATTCTTGATTCTTGCTTACGATTTGTTATGGGTGATGGTTGGGCTTTGTTTAAGAGTGTATGGGAAATCTTAATACAAGGCAATTAAATGTAATATTTAATCACTAGATTTAATTCTTATAATTTTACCAATTAACTTCTATCCTTTGGTAAATTAAAACACTTATACAATAACATCAAAATTAAACCCATTAATTAAAATTAGGGTTTCTCAACGTCATCAATTAGGGTTTCTAATTGACCATTAGTGGTTCTTTAATTATCTCGTATGTTACTAACACGATTAGTTTTTAGTTTCTAATTTCAACCTAAGTTAGGGTTATAATAATTAGGGTTTGTCCTAATTATCGACGTGTAACGATAATTAGGGTTTTATCTAATTCTTGATATTCTTATACACGATAACTTCATATACACTAGTCACTACTTAGAAATATCTCATAACCGAGTTTAATAATTAGGGTTTCACAAAGACGGTAATATGCTATGACCTAATTGGCAATCGTTGCACAATATTATATTTCACATATACACTGCGATATATAATTATTGTCTTCAGAAAATCATTATAACAATAATATAATATTATTATTCTCATCTCTTGATCACAATCCCAATCCGAGGTTTGGATCTCATATCCTAATTATTCTTCGTACACAACATCAATAATCAAGTTAAAATAATTAACTTAAATATTACGAACAATTCATATAATAAAATATTTATTATATAAATCTAATTATCACTTCATATATTATTTCCAATCATGTTTTCATGGAAAATAATTAATAAAAACATTTAAACTACGAAATTTATTACCATATAATTTGTGAAATTAATAATTCCAAAATTATTTCTAATTTTCAAGTAATAAATGTATTCGCATTTATCATTCACTTTACTTGACACTTAGTCTCGTCATTAAATAAAAAAAAAATTTATACGCAAAATTTCTTATTTATTTTATATAGAAAATCTCGGGTTATTACATATGACTACGAAAAAGATTTAAACGATCCGACAACGTATAAAAACCTCACAAGATCGACAAAAGAGTTATGCTGATCTTCATCGAAAAGACGTGGAATTCAATATTGGAGATCATGTATTGTTATGTTTCTCCATGGAAAGGAGTTCCAAGATTTGGAAGAGAGGAAAGCTCAATCCTCGATTCATTGGCCCATTTTTAATCCTCGATCGAGTAGGAATTGTGGCCTATAGACTCGCCTTACCAGCAGGTATGTCTTGTTAACATTTGTCACATATCTATGTTACAATAATATGTGAAAGACCTGCACCATATTATTGAATTAGAACCAGACGAGATAAAGGAAGAATTAACGTATGAAGAGTTACCTGTAAAAAAATCTTGGATAAGAAGGATCATATTCTACGCTCTAAAGTTATACCTCAAGTCAAAGTTTTATGGAGAACCCACGATGTGGAGGAAATGACCTGGGAGTTAGAATCTGTGATGAAATCAAGGTATCCTCACCTCTTCGACAAACTAGGTACGTACCCTAATTTTGAGGATGAAATTTCATAAGAAGGGGAGGTTGTAAGACCCCAACTTTTATGAATAAAGAATAATTTTCTCGAAATATATTTTTGAATATTATGGTGTGGATTTGATATAATGTTATAGTTATGGGTAATATTTACAAATTTTGCAAAGTAAGCAAGTGGTTATAAAATATTCGATTGGTTGGGGAATATTCATTTTAACAGGGATTATTCGTACGATGGCACAATCATTGGTGGACCCCACAACAGAAGTATTATCGTAGTTAGAAAATGACATAATTATCTTTTTATAAAAATAACGGCGGAAGTTTTACCGTTAAACTGTTGAACTACTCGATAGTAAAAGTACAGTAATACGCGTTGTTGCATAGTAGCACACGGTATTGATTATTGATGCTTACGTAAGAAGTCACTCGGTTATACTCAATTATTGCTACAGTAATTGTTGTATCATAGCTCTCATATTATTGATTCGATTATTGTCACAGTATCATCTACATTATATGATATATTATTAAATCAATAATTGAGACGACAAAGTTATTCATATTATTAAATTGCAATATTTACAATGTCTAGAAGTTCTATCAAGGAGAGGTTTGGTCATCTAATTGTGCGCCAATAAGGAGAAATCCTTATCAGAAAGCCCCCTCTTTCCTAGGAACGACCTGGTTGTTAAATATTGCTAGTTATAATATTAATGATGAATAAGTTAGTGTTGATTAAAGCTGAAATTGATAGTTCCATTGTGTTGGAATTATTAGTGTTAGTGGAAATCGACATTTATTTCGATATTAATCGATGTCCGGAAGTTATCTTGACCGATCAAGTAATTAACCTGGATAAATGAGCAATTAATTGCTATTAATTCACATGATTATAACTATTTGTTCACATGTGGGTACTATTGATTCACATTCTTGTACTATTAGGGGAGTTGATGCAAGATTAATACTACTTGCATGACTAAGTTAAAAATGGAGGTATAGATGGAGGTACTATACTGTAATTCATATTTTCACATGATTATAACGATCGATTCACATGATTGAACTATTGATTCACATTATTTACTATTAGGGGAGGTGGTGCAAGTTTGATAATACTTGCAGGACTAAATTAAAAATAAAAGAAAAGTTGAAGGTATTGTACTGTAATATTTTGAGCCCCAAAACGTGTGATTATCGAAACTATAATTTCCTATAAATAGAAGTTCATTCTTCCTTCATTTCTCACTAATTCACTAAAGCTATAGAGCAATTATTATTGAGACAAATTATAGAGAGAAAGAAGAAGAGAAGTCTGCTACCTCTCTACTCCAGTATCCAGTTTCTTTCTAAGGTAAGGGGCATTATTTCTTTTGTATTCATAAAGAGAGCTTCATTATTCCATTCTTTATTATTATGTTGAATAACTCTATCTATGCTGGCACCGCATACAAGGTGAAATTCTTCTCATTATTCCATTCTTTATTATTACATTTGTAATATCCTCGTCTGCGGATTATTATGCTAGACTGGTTCCATTCTTTATTATTCATTGGAATAACTCATATCATGCGGTCTATCGCATGCATGGTGAATTCTTTGTTATTCCATTCTTTATTATTCTGTTGAAATATCCTGTCTGTGCGGATTACGCTAGACCTAGTTCCATTCTTTATTATTCTATTGGAATAACATGTCTGTGCGGTCTATCGCATGCATGGTGAATTCTTCTATTATTCCATTCTTTATTATTATGTTGGAATATCCTGTCTGTGCGAATTACGCATGACCTGGTTCCATTCTTTATTATTCTATTGGAATAACCTATTTATGTGGATTATCACATGCATGGTGAATGATCCTTCGTATTCATTCCTTAATAAATTGTGGAAATGATCTGTCTACGTGGATTATCGCATGGCGGGTGAAAATCCATTTGCTGTTTCATATATTCTATGATACTCATTTGGTTAATGTTTTGGCTTCTATACTCCATGAAATTAGTAGAATATCCTGGATATTTGCGCTTCATCCCAAGATCTTTTCTCGAAATATTCTTCCGAGCATTCTTAAATTTTACTCCACAAAGCAAAGATCATGTTGACAATTTGATTTAATTGATTTCAAGATAAATTAACTTATAAATCTTTAAAATTTATTCTTGAACTTGTTTTAGTGAATTATTATATCATTGTCATCATCCTCATGCTTATATTGTGATGAAAGTCATCTTTTAGATGGACTAGGTATGATTATGACTAGGGATTATTCGGTATAATCATGACCTGTAATGTTATAAATGATGTGGTAAAAGTCCTCAGTAGCCTGTAGTGCATTGATGGATAGTTTTTGGTATGATTATGACCAGGGATTATTCGGTATAGTCATGACCATTGATGATTAAATGAATATCTTTGGCCCGTAATGCAGGGATGACTCGATGATGTGGTTTATTTATTAAGCTGAGTCTGAGCGATAAAAATTGATGAAAATATTTTAAATCATAGAAGATAGTAGATATCATGCTCTACTTGACTCTTTTAATGGATTGCTTATTCTGCTGCAGTTAAACTTGATGTCTATTGTATTTTATCAGTTTAACATTTTTGAAGACTAATGATAATTTATTCTGCATTATCTTAGTCATAATATTTCTTACTGGGCTAGTTGAGCTCACCCTTTCTTTCACTGTTCTCTTCAGGAAATGAGAACGTAGCCGGGACTAGTCGGGGAACGGAGTGATGGTCCAGATGATAGCATTAGTAGTCCTCACTATTCTGTTAAATAGTGTGACAATAAATGTAATGAGGACTTCATTGAGTGTGGATATTGTCTAGATGACAATATTTTTATTAAAACTCTTAGATTATGTTTTGTCGTATTTTACACGATTGTTGTATAATTAAGTTGTATTTGAATTTTGTACCATGTATTTGGCGACTCAAGATGGGCGATGTATACCTATTTTGTGGGCGTCACACTCTGCACCAGTAGCTGCCATACCAGTAAGGAAGAGATCCAGGGATATGAAGAAAACTGAGGCTCCACCAAGAAATCTCTCCACCGAAGACAAAGATGAAGGTGAAAAGGTCTTAACTGCACCAGGGACCACAAAGAGAAGACGCAACAGACTGCTTCAAGGGCCATCATGGAAGAAAGCTAAGGTGGTAAACCAGCCAGCCCTAGTTTCCCAAGAAAGTACACCTAACAAAGAAGAGGAGGGAACTGATGGTCTCAAGACTGAGTCCCCAAAGAACAAATCCAGCGATGAAGGTGAAGCTGAATTCATTAAAGAAAATGTAAACCTTGCTGTTGAAAAAGAATATACAAGCCCTATGACTAACTCTCAGAGCATTCACTCTGATGATGAAGAAAAGCTACAAGATGACCCAACTGCATCTCCAAATGCAAATGCTCCAAGAAGCCCAGATGATGGGTCAAATGATGTTGATTCGGAAGAAGAAGGACCTGCCCCTGCCAATACTGAACGACAAAGAAGGCTACCTGATGATTCAAAGGCCCCAGAGTCTGAAGAGGAAGTAGAATCTGACTCTCCAATAGCTGAACCCCCAAGGAGAAGAAAGAGCTACAGACTACTAGCTAAATTTGCCTCCAAGAAGAAAAGTGATCACTCTTCTGCAATCATTGAAGTAAGTGATGATGAATCTGATCAAAGGAAGAAAGTGCTGAAGATGGGACTAGTAATGAAGAAGAAGAATCAAAGGAAGATATTGCTAAAGAAGGCACTAATGATGAAAACCAGTATGAAGAATTCTCTGATGAATCAGATGAAAGGAGTCAGCATGATTCAAGCTCAGAAGGTGAAGAAATGGAAACTGATGAGTCCAATGAAGGATATTTACAAAGGTCCAACTCCTGTTCAGAATAGAGAAAAGATGGAAGGAACTTCAGCTCTGCAGAAGAAGAACCAGAAAGTTTTCACATTCTTAATCCTGTAAATCACAAGAGAAAGATTGTAGTCAAAATCAACAAATCACTGGATGTGCTCCCTGGCAGATGGATCAATCATGGAAATGAAAGGCTAAATGTGGTAATGATGACTGCAAAAAATGCACTAAACAATCGTAAGGCTATGAAGCTAGACACATCAACCATAATATATGAGCCTGAAGTTAAGAACCACGCAATAAGATGGTTCCACCCTCATATGCCATGGGTAAAGACATCTCTCACTAGAGATAACAGCTATCTAACATGGGTCTTCTCTCACCTTCCAAACGTAGAACTGGTGGCACAGAACTTCCCAAGAATCAAGAAATTTGCAACTCAAATGATAAAGGACCAGTCTCACTACAAAGTCTACCGATATGCTGGCAATTATTATATTCCTTATGATCGTAGAGTGGACTCTGATGGCAGAAGGAGTATGGCCAAGGAGATGATCGTAGAGTCTGTTCACTCTACCAATGATGTTGATCAAGCCCAAAATGAGAAGCCTCCCTCGGCCCAAGCACTATTACCAGAAATTCCTTCATCCTCTAATAGCGATTGGTACTCAACGATTGTTCAGATTCTCAACGCTTTTGAAAATTTGTCCAAAGATTAAAATCGTAGAGTCCAATCTGGTGTTCAACAAGAGGATGCCCAACCAGATAACCAAATTACTATGGAGTAGGAACTATTGAAGAATTCTGATGAGCTGGTTGGGAAGATATCTCTAATTAATGAAGAGTCAAAGATGTTGAAAGCAGCAGGAGATAATTCAGTTCAAGACAGACTTCAAGCCACTATAGCTGATGTATCTCTCAGAATCAAAGAGAGAGATCAAAATTATCTGAAGGCCATACATGATCAGAAGACAGAAGCTCTACAAGCACAAAAGGCCAACGAAGAGAAAATTTAAGTCCTCTCTGAAAAGATTGACAACATGAATCAGTCTTTCTCTATGCAACTTGAGTTAAGTCAACAAGAACTCAAGATTGAAGTTGATAACTCCTCTTATCTGATGGAGCAGCTTATGTCCAACATGGAACAACTCTCTTAAGTGATTAATGACAAAAAGGGGGATAAAAGAGGCATAGAAAGAGGCACAGTAAGAGGCATTCAAGAAAGGGCAAGGAGAGCAGAAAGAAACAAGAAAAGAAGATAGCTGAAGAAGAAGCTGGGTCATCATCTGAGGGGGAGCCAAAGGATGATGAGCCTCTGTTTACAAAGGCTAAGGGGGAGCTAGAAGAAGAAGGAGAGAAGCATACATCTGAGGGGGAGCAGACAAAAGAAATTAAGTCAACATCCTAGGGTGAGCAGGTGCAAGAAGATCAAACAGAAGAATAGCTGATCAACAGACATCATGGAAACACGCATGGAGCAAAAGAGGTATATCTCTAACCATTAGGCATGTTTTGGATCCAGGATATAGAAATGTCATAGTGTATTAAATTCCATATTATTATAAATGACATTAATGATTATTTTCTTTAGAAATACAGTTGCTCACTGTATATAAGATTCATTCATAACATGCATATGCAGTTATTATTTTTGTCATAATCAAATAGGGGGGATTGTCAAGAATAAGCATGTGAATGTTATTCCTATTTACATATGATTTGATTATCATATATATGAATGAATATGCAAGTATGCTTTCATTAAGAAAAGTTGTAAAGTCCTTTGATAGACAATAAAAACATATGTAAAAGGACTTAGAATGAATTGATCAAATATGTTAGGTTGATCCTACATAAGCAAAACAGCTTTGTAAAGTCCTTAAAAAGAAATAATGTACAAGGACTATAAATATAGAAAGATCAAGCATGTTAGGTTGATCTTATAATGTAACAGATAGGCTTGTCTGATCATCGAAGCACTGCACCAAAAATCACAGTCTTCCAGGAGAGTCAAGGAAAACTCGAGAGCTGTCATGGCAGAATCGTAGTCTGCAAGACAGTAGATCTCGGAGTTCGTAGACTGCCAGGAGAGATGAGGAAGGATCGTAATGTGTCGAAGAGAACTTCCTCAAAGTCGTAGTCTTCTGAGGAAGTCAAGTCAAGAATCATAGACTACTCTCTGAGTCGAAGAGTCTACTGATGGCAAAGCCAAGTCAAGAATCGTAGACTACTCTCTGAGTTGTAGAGTCTACTGATGTCGAAGACAAGTCAAGAATCGTAGACTACACTCAGAGTTATAGAGTCTACTGATCATATTAGAGGCAGAGATCGTAGTCGATCTAGATCAGATGAAGACAACGAACACAAAGTCAAAAATCGTAGAGTGTCAAGATCTGATCTAAGAGTCGTAGTGTCTACACAGCCGAAGCTAAATCGTAGAGTGTAGAACTAAGAATTCAACATATGTGCTCACAATGCCAAGGCAAAATAGTAGAGAAAATACGATTCTCAACAAATGAGCACTCCCATAATATCCAAAGGAATGAAGTCTCTGGTTAGTACTGCAAAGATACATCCCACCTGAAGGAAACTAGAGAGCACTCAACGAATGGCATACAAGCTAACAGAAGATCTAAGCATCAACCCAATCAACATCCAGATTGAGTTTTGAAGTCATTCAGGATGAAGTCTTCCACAAATTGATCAGAAGAAGACTTTAGTAACTGACTAAGAAAAGTCAACAAAGGCAGTAGCTGTCAAGTAAACAAATGAAAATGATCTTGGAAGAAACCAGGATCGTAGTGTTTTCCAAACAAAGAAAGAATTGATGGAATGCACACAAAGATACTGGTCAGCTTTTGAAGAACAAGGCTAAAGTGATTAAGCATTGGGTCAGTCCATTGATGATAAGTGAACGAGAGATCACAACGAGAAAACGAGCTGGACACGCCACAAATCTGAAGTGTCTTGCTATTCAGAAGGGGCCAGAACAAAAAGTAAAGCCATCAGTATCTGAGAACAGTTGAGGCAAACATAAGTGTTGAAGCACTGCACAAGAAAAGGAAGAGGTGTTCCACATTGGAGAGCTAATGAACACTCGTCAAGATCGTAGTGTCGTCTCTGCCTGTTAACTAGACACTATGATCAGGTCCAAGAAGATGTGCATCAGAATTGTATAGTTCGAACAACTGAGGATTGAAGCATTGACAACGGTTTAACCCGGAGATTGATATTCGAACAAAGCTTATTGAGAGCATCGATGCAAAAGAACAACCTCTGATCGAGAAATTAGAAAGATGTAATAAAGTCGACTACCTGCCCGAGATATAAAAGTGACATCTCTGATGGGGTAGGTGAAATAGTAGACTGCAGTGTCAGAAAGTCATGTCATGTCACATCTGCAGTCTACACCAAATAACTCGAGATCTGCGAGGCAATTCAAAAAGCTTTTAATGGCTACTTTCTAACGGGAAGATTGGGAATGAGTATAAATCAACAGAGCTTTAAAGATCAAGAGTTGCTGATGATTGCTATGTTGCAGAATCGTTGAGTTGTTGAATGCTATTGTTGACTCTACGAGTTCCACGAAAGATTAATAGATTAGGTCTTAGTGATAGTGAGACTACATAGGTGGAAGTGAAGCAGCTTTGTAGAAGGACTTCAATAGACTAAAGATGGCAGTTAAGCTGAGAGCCGAGAGGGACAAAAAGATAGAATTCAGAAGAGTGGCAGAGCACAAAGAAGATCCGGAGAGCCACTCTATGAATCACCATGAACCTAAAGCTGAAACTGAATAAGTGCAAAACCATGTCTGCAAAACATTAAAGAAGAGTTCAGGGATTGCTAAGTTCTAGACGAAGTCTACCAAAAGCTTAGAGACTTAGCAAATCCAGATGGTGATGGTGCACAGCTGACATCAGATGAAGATAAGCAGAAAAGAGTGAAGATCAGCTGCACCAGAGAAGATGTGGTTCAGACTCGAAGCAAAATGTAAAGAGGACCACACCAAGCTGCTACGTACAAAAGATGTTCAAGCTTAAAGACATCTTAGCAGCTCAGCACCAACAACAACAACAACTACAACAACAAAAAGCCAGGGCTTGAGGGGTCATTGTCCGGAGGGACTAAACGAAGTTCCAAGCCTGCTGGGCTTGAAGAGTTCCTAGGGAACTAGAGGAGTTCCAAGGCTACTGGCCTTGAAGAGTTCTTAGTGAACTGAAGTCCCAAGGCTGCTGGCTTTGAAGGAATCTTAGTGATTCAGGGTGCTGCCCTTCCTTAGTGGAAATCCTACTAGTTGAAAGCAGAAGAGTGTATTAAGAGCTTGAGTCTCTGAACCACTTAAATTCCATTGTGTATTTTACTTTATGTGATTTACATTATGTACTTAACTGCTATATCTGCTATGTATGTATTAACTGCTTACAACTTAACGAACTCTAAGAACAATATATGTATAATTATGAATATATCAATGAAGGGGATCTTTCACTTATTCCACTGTGCTTGAAAAGATTCTTATGTTTGTAATGTGCTAATTCATTAGCAACAATCAAATAAAAGGGAAAAGTATTTAAAAAGAAAAAGGATCTATTCAACCCCCCCCCCCCCCTTTCTAGATCTATTGTGTGCCTACTGGGAACTAACACACTCAAATGCCACTTCAGAAACTGGATTCAAGAATGATTGTATGGTATGCGGTATGGCCAGGAGGCGAGTCACATCCTAGAGGATTAGGCTTTATATTTCCATTCGCTTCAGAGGATGAGGCTGATGCTTCTGAAAGCTCGGATGACAAGGAGTTAAAGGAAGCGGCGCCAATGGGCGAGGAAGGAACAGAGGCACCACATGCCGAATTTATATCTAGCCCTCAGTTCCTCAACTTTCAATGTCAAGTGGATGAGCAAAATAAGATAGCAAGTAGAGAGATGTGGGACGCGCAGCGAGGCAGGACCACATATTGATGCCATGAACCTATCGTTCGCCTCATTGAATGTGACACTCCAAAGCATCAATCCCACTGCTCAATTCCCGTACCAATAGCCAGCCCCAATGCCACGCTTTCCACCATGTGACTCTGATTAAGAAGAACACACACCACCACCCCCGGCTTAAGTGATTACAGGGAAGTCCTCATATTTTTATTGCTATATCTATACAATGAGGGCATTGTAATTTTCAAGTTTGGGGGGGTTTTAATTTCATGTTTCCATGTTTGCATGCATTAGTTAGGATTGCATATAGTAGTTCATTGTTAGTTTTAGGATTATCAAATGTTCCATTCATGTAATCATATAGTTGCATAGTAGCTTAGGAGCATAAATAGAATTTATTTATTGTTGCACTCATGTTATGTTACCATATATATTAAAAAAAAGGAAAAAAAAATTAGTTAAATATTGTGTTAATTTTGCATATGTCCAACAGTTGTTGTAGTTCATTTTATTTTGGCCAATGATGAGATTTTGATTAAGTCGACAAGTACAGTTCTGATTATTAGAACCTTGATGTAGTTTCTGTTATTAATTGGATCTTGTTCTTGTTTGAAACTGATATAAAAAGAGTAGCACGTTAATAACATCTGTCGACTATTTAGCTCAAATTGATACATAAAGGGTTTCTAAAGGATAATGTTAGTGTAAATGAGAAAATGACGAGGATAGGCGGTGAAGACGAAGAATTAGGCAAAAACCTAAGTTTGGAGGGAGAAATGTGGGGTACATAAGCTTTAAAAAAAAGAAAAATAAAGAAAAATAAAATAAATTTGTGGCTAGTCTTGTTTCGGGGTCTTTATTACTTGAGCAAGTACGCCCGAGGGAGTGTCTCTACACCTAGCGCCCTAAGGTCATATATGGTCTGGTGGTCGTTGGTCGAAAGCTAGCTAAGGGGTAGCATTGTTAGCCTAATGGAATGAGACATTGCACAGTCATGGTTATCTAAAATAATAATAAAAAAATGGGAAATAAGTGTAAAAAAGCCCCCGTGGATATTTATATGAATAAAAATAAAGCATAAGTACCCTATGTGAACCCTTAATAGAGGTGATTGCTTAGTTTTAGTTGGAACTCATCTATGTTTGAACTTTTTGAGTTTACTCTATATGATTCCTTATAAGAAATCAGTTATGTATTGAATTTGATTCTGTATTAGTTAACATGGATGTTGATCACACACACACACTATACCAGTGATAATGGTTTAAGATTCAAAGATTAATAAGGAATTATTGATTGGTTTTGATATGAAGTGTTGTAGTGTTTGCTTGATTTCTCTGAGGGGTGAGGAATATTTTAATTATATGACACTGTTGGATTCATAGGCATTTTAGATTAGATATATTTTCATATCACTTCATTTCATTGAAAAACATGTTTGTTTTGTTTTGTGCTCGAGGACTAGCACGGTTTAAGTTTGGGAGATTTTGATAAGTGGGTTTTATAACCGCGAATCGGTTCCTAATTCAAGCTTGATCTGTGTTAATTCCTTGTGTTTATGTTTTATTTTGCTTGTTTATTATTATTTGGTGTGTAGGTTTGGTGGTGTGGCATGTGAGCATAAAAGAAGTGCAATTATGGCAAAAATTTAGCAAGTTCAAAGTATTTCATGACCAACTAGTGAAGGTATGTATGCCAATGTTTGTTTGTTTGTTTTACACACCCATTGGTGCTGGGGTCCAATACTTTGAAGACAGGAGCTATGCCCAATTTGGGCAGGTGATTGATGGAAGAAACACCCCAACGGCGAAGGGGGTCCGATTTAGCAGTCATTCAGTTGGCTTCAAAGATTGCTTTGTTAGTATTTGTGATTGTTTGGGATGTGTATTAGCAAGGATTTACAATCAGAATACAAGTCTTAGTGTTATATCCAATAAAGTATAACAAGACTGAGAGATAGCCATTAGAGACAATTAACAGAGAACAAGAATACAGATTTTTGAGAGCAAGCATTGGAGAGAAGATTTTGAAGGATTTTTAGTATCAATTGCAAACTGAGCTAAAGAAAAGGGTAGTTTTGGATTTATTCTTTTCTTTTAGTTTATTTGTAATTGAAAGGATGATATATTTAATTTATTCAGCGTTTATTTCATTTATGATGAGTTAAATTACTTTTTTGGCTTATGATGGATCTTTAACTGAAACGATGGTTATGTAACTTTGATTTTCAGTTTAATAAGCTATTATCCAGTTTATCTATATTAATTTGTGTTTGAATTTATGAATTGTCTGATCAACAATTCCGTGTGGACTTGTATGGATTCGAGAGAGGGAGTACGAGTCTAGACTTAGTTAATATAGCATGTGTTCTTGAATTATGTGAATGAATAGAATCTTGATGAATGTTAGGGTAGAGATATGCTTAACATCGCATGTAATCGAGTAGAGAACTTGAACTTAAACCTTCTTTAATTGTAATTTACATAGAGATATAGTTAGTTAGTTAATTAAGGTGTTTAGCTTAATTCTATCTTAATTGTGGATTTAAGTTAATATGGTGTTAGTGCATCGAGTGGTGGCTAATTCTACTTTAGTGTTCTTGATTAATAAACTGGGATATTAAGTAAAATTGGAACAAAGGATAATAACCAAAGTGAAGCTTAGGGTGAAGTTGTAAGCCTAATTCTACGATACTTGTTTAGAAATTCAGTTTTTTGTGATTTCTGATTGTTTTGTTATTTTAGTATTTTTAATAATTTATAATTTATAATTTGGATAGTTTAATAAAATTGGGATTAATAGGAAACTGGTAATTGTGAAGGTTAAATTCTTACTGATTTCTCTATGGGAACGATACTCTACTTACTATTATATTACTTGTTGACCACGTATACATGCGTGTTGTGCGTAATTAGATTTTACCCAGCAATGTGTCTGTATTACGACCATATAAACCTGATTATAAACACGTTATAAATTATGAGCCAATCCAAATCGAAGAAGATCTTTCTTATGTAGCACAACTTATACAAATCATCGATCGTAAAGAGCAAGTCCTGAGAAATAAAGTTATAGCATCGGTTAAAGTGATCTGGAGGAATTAGAACGTTGAAGAGGCTACATAGGAGCACGAAGATAAAATGCGAGAGAATTATCCCCAATTGTTTACTTAACATGTACTGTAATTTTGATGACGAAATTCTTATTACTGGGGGTGAATGTAAAACCCAAAACCCTAATTAGACTCGAATATGTAAATTTAGTTATATTAATAAAATCTCTACGTTCTGAACGTGTTATGTGTTAATATATACTCTATTTAACAAATTTGGTCAAATAAATTTTCACCCAAAAGTTGACGTGCTTGACACCTCGTGCTTAAAATTTTTCTTTCGAAAACGTACCTTTCGGTACATTTGTTTTGACAAGCTTCTTTATCGTGCTTACACTGACAAAATGCTTTGTCATGCTTGTTAGGATTTGTATAAAATCTAGGCTATGAACCCTAGATTATAAACCCTAACCCTAAATTATAAACCTTAACCCTAAATTATAAACCCTAACACTAATTAGCTAAACTAAACCCTAATTAAGTTATCCTAACACCTAATCATGATTACTAAACTTTAATTAGGTACTAATAAACATCATTAAACAACCCTAATTATGAAAAACAAAACCATAATTAAGATTAGTGAGGATTAGGGAATAACTAAGCTATTAATCTAACCTAACTAGCTCACAAGTAGGTTAGGAGTCACCAAACCAAGTTTCAAGGTTGTACATGAGCTGATAACAAATCCTAAGCAGCACACATAACTTAACATCAGATATTTAGGGAGGCAAGTAGGTGAAAAAGACCAAAAAACCTAAGTTGCTTAAGTTTATAAATAGCAACACATCTTCTGGCCAAACCTACGAATTATCTAAGCATATACACTCTTATAAACATACCAAATCAAGCCTGGGTGATAGCAGCATCAAATTTAGTAGCCAGAAATCAAAATCAAGCAAGAAAGGTGCAAACCCTAATTTATAGCTAGATCTTTGATGCTTTGTTCAAATTATTGTTTAGATGTTTAGAGTTGTGTATTAGCATGTTAGAAAGTATGTTAGGTTGATAGAACATATTTTCATAACATCTAGATGCCTAGAATTAGTGTTTTAAGCAATCTAGAAATTTTGGAAAAATAAGCCTGACAATCGAATGTCAAAGCTTGTATATTCATGCATGTTAATAGTTAGGTCTGTTAATTGTATGTTATTTGTAGTATGACGTGAGGTCTTTAATCTGAAAAAGAAATCATGTTCATTAGAACCATATATTGAAAGATATAGGTGGTCAAAGGTGGTTGACCGATCACGAAGTTGTATTGTCTGGGTTACCCAGAAAACTCAAGAACATGTTGAACCGGCTACTTTGACAAACCTATTAATCACTTTATGTTTGTTTTTTTAATAACTTTTTATAATGAATTAATACGTTGACATACCTACTACATATCTATGATCTTAAATTACTTGACCAAGTTTTCTGGGTTACCTAGAAAACAGAAAACTGATGAACATGAAGAACAACCTTTGGCCGTACTTTGACCAACATAGATCGAGACCTTAGAGTTATGTTTTGTCCAAACCAGTGTTATATAAATGTACTTTGACATATAGACTACCTATTATAACAAACACAACACAAATCTATTACACAAATTAAAAGATATGAAAGCTACAAAAACCGCTGACCGAATTACGACCAATCGCTCGGGTTACCTGTAAACTCAAGAACAGCTCTGACAGTGACTTTGAGCCTCTATAACTTCTTGTTATATGTAGGTTATAGCACAAAATTTGTCTGATGTTGTACTATTGTATGAGTACTATAACATCTATTCTTGTCCAAACCCAGAATCATTAACAGTAGCAAAAGAAATCAAGGTCAAAATGGTCCCTTAGCCACAAATTTAAATCAAAACCTAGAAACTCAAGAACACCTATAAATGACACTCTCCAAATACTATAGGGGCTTTAATGACAGATATAATAATTGTTTTTTTAAAATTAATTAATAAATATAAATAAATAAATATAAAAACAGATTTAAAAATTATATTAAGTTATTATAATTAACTTTTGATATTTTTATATAAATTCAATAAATATTTTATTTTATTTGGATATTATTAATAATTAATTTAATAATAAAGTAATTAGAATAATTACTTATAAATAATAAATAATTATTGAAAATAATATTAATGATTTAAAATCATAATAAATGGTTATAAATTATTTAAAATAGTAAACAAGATTTTTATAAAATTCTAAGTAAGTATTAATTATTTAAAATAGAAATAAATGATTTAAAATTATTTAAGGGATAAATAAATACTTAAAATTATTATAAGCTTCTAGAAATTATTATAAAGGATATTTAAATTATCTAAGAATATAATAAAGCTTATAAATAGAATTTAGTCGATTTATCATCTTATTTAATAATCGGTAAAGTCTTTGAACACCGAAACTATATCGAACTTAACCCGAACATATGTAAATTTTGTATTTGAGTATTGTTATCAATACTAATGTGTTAGATTTATGTGAATGAACATCTTAGGTGTTTATTAACGAATCAAGTAGCATTGCTTGACTGATCTTCGCTTAGGCAAGTTTACTAAACCCAAATTATTATTTACGCAAATTTCTCAAACCCTGTTTATTCGTTGAACAAGATTTCTATCTTGAATTGTTGTTGATATGATATACCAAACCTAAACTTGAATTACCACTTATTGTAATGTTATTGCTATAGCTTAAACATAATTAAGAAATAAATTGTTTATTCTGATGATATTGTTTATTGAGTATAAACTGTTGTGTCAAACCAAATTGCTTTGGTAAGACATTCTATTCTGAAGTTGTTTATCCCATAAGGGATCGAGATTTGGTCAATAATAAATTGACATTAATTTGGGTGCATTTGAGCACTAGTAGGATGAGATGCATATTCCTAAGATATTGAGTGGGTTGATCCCCTATCTCATATCTAAACAAAATTTCTAACTCTGTGTGACTAACAGAAATAAAAAGTCTAGAAATGGTTGAAAAAGAAATTCCAAAAATGGTAGCAACTACCAGTTAAATTTTGAATTGTTATACTTCTTCAAATCATATATTGTTATAAATATAAAACCTTCCGAGCATGTCATAGCTCACCGTTGCAAATTATTCCCTTTGTAGTATTAAATGGTAACCCTTGAACATCCGGAGTAGATAAAGGGAAGCGTCCCTGCTTAGATTAGCTTATATTCCTGTCTAATTGAATACTTTGTAATAAGAAATTCTTTACGAGAATTATGTAATCGAACCTTAATATTTATGATATATAACATCTTTTATTTCTGCAACCATGTTTTCTTACATATATAGATGTAATTTAGAATCTTCAGTCTAGTTTGAGATCCTTGAGAACTATTTATCTGAGTGAGGGTATTGCTAACATGGACTGTTCATGTTGTTGTTGATACTCTAGATTTTGGATAGTTAGGAACTATCGATACGATAGTGTAATTCGCATGACTTAGACTATACATCTGAGTGAGGGTATTCATATATGGACTGTTCATGTTATTACTAATACTCTGAATTTTAGATAGATAGATATTATTTATAGATATAGTTCATATATCCAAGTGAGGGTATCAAAATACAGTAATAGTTCTTTTGAGAATTGTCATCTGTTATGGGATACTGTGAATCTTGGATCTATGGAAATTATATCACGTTATAAATTATATAGTCACTCAATTAGATATAATCATATAATCAGATACCATGGGTGTATAGATTTAAATGCGTTATATATATTGACTCGTAGTAAGAACCATATCGGATACCATGGGAGTATAGATATGGGGGCGTTACATAAACTTGTTGTTTATTATATTTTATCAGTTGTTATACTATTGAAGACTAACGATAATTTATTTTGCATTATCTTAGTCATAATATTCTTTATTGGGCTGGTTGAGCTCACCCTTTGCTTTCATTATTCTCTTCAGGAAATGAGAATATAGCCGGGACTAATCGGGGAATGGAGTGAAGATCCAGATGGTGGCTTTAATAGTCCTTACTATTCTATAGTGTGATTATAATGAGGATTAAATTTGAGTTTGGATATTGTTTGGAAGACAATAGTTGTATTAAAACTCACATCTTATGTTTTCTTATATTTTGCACGACAGTTGTATAAATTAAGTTTCTATTTAAGTTATGTACCATGTATTTGGCAACTCAGAATGGGTGATGTATATCTATTTTGGGGGAGTCACACATATGGTGCATCATAACTTATGATCAAGTAGGTAAATTTACCATTAAACCTCACTAATTTGGCAAACACGCTAGATCAAGGGGTAATAGAGTCTGAATATAATATTTGAACCAGCCGCAGTGGTATTAATTTCCATTGGTGGTTTATGATTATTTAATTTTTGGTTTTTGAATATGTTTGGCATGTATGACTTTATAATGATATTAACTTCCTATGTTGGTTGTCAAAAACTCGAAGAAAGAAGCATTAATTTTTTGAAAGTTGGATATATGGAGCTAACAATGGATAATGCACATTTGTTGTTTGTTAAAAGGCGAGCAATATGATATATTGACAAGTGTAGTAACTTTCTTCCCTTTTTTTACTACACAACCCCTAAGTTTCACATTAGTCTATTTGCAGTTGTTAATGTAATTCTGTAAATAAGCACACCTAGAGGGGGGTGAATAGGTGTAAATACTTAGAAGTGATTTACAGTGGCCAATTTTTAAAGTTTACTATAGCAGGCTATAATCGGATGGTCTAACCCTATTCGTATTAGTTATGCTCTTTGTCTGTTATAAATGGATAGCTAATACCTGTCTGTATTAGTATAAAATTTTTCCGACATAAACCAAAATCTGTAAATTTTTAAAGCATATAACAAAAGCAAAAGAACAGTAAAGCACGCCAAGATTTTTACGTGGTTCAGCCCCTATCCTCTACTCTAGTGGCCTAATCCACGCCCAATACCAACTAGTATTGGAGACAGTTTTTTATTAAACTTAATATTCAATTAAATACAATAAAAATAACTCCCTGTTCAAATAAAGCTTTCCACTACGATGGACACCCCTGTCCCCTTTGCACCACTGCAACCTTTCTCACCACTGAGACCTTTGCACCTCTACAACCTTGAAAGCTTCCTTTGAATAGACCCTATCTACGACTAGATAGACGAAACCCAACAGGACTTGAACTCAGATTACAAAGAATTTTGAATACAATGAGCTCTTAGTTTTCAGATAAGAAGAATTAATAATCAATACAATATATAGCTAAAAATAGCTTTGGTAGACTTTGGACTTTTTTTAGATATATATTCAACAGTACTGAACTAATATTAACTTCAAGTCTCTTTTCTTGGTGTCCCTATTTTTTTTCAAGAAGAAGATATATATATATATATATATATATATATATATATATATATATATACATGCAAAGCTAACGGCTATATATCCTTAACCAATATATTTATTATCATCAGATATAGACCAACGGATATAAAAGAAGATGTTAGCATAAATAGCTCATATCACAGTTGGTATAGAGATAGGATTTCAACAAATAATAGATAACTATCAGATAAAAGATTTGAAATCCAAGTCAAAGAAAAATAGCTAAAAACAAGGAGAGAAGGAGTTCAAAAATGCTCAGTCAATATAGTTTCATTTACAAGGACTCTTAATCAAATAACAAATCTTAAGCAGAATATATTTAAGAAAATCCTCTTTAATAATTAATTACTTTCAATCTAATATTTCCTGAGACCAATATGTATTAACACATTTAACAAACTTGAGCCAACCAAGAATTTACTTTATAATATATATATAAACCAACCCAAGTAATTAAGTAGTTACATAAAATCAAATCAATTTTAAACAGCCCAAGCAATTAAAATAAAATACAAGCCCAAAAATATTGTCATCGTTAAAATCATAAAAGATATAAACCAACATTCTCCACCTTTTTAATGATGACAATATATTATCTTTTGAATTTATATACTCCCACTATCTATAAGGCTCCCCCTAAATTTATGCATATTAAGGAGCAAAAAAAATGACTAACAAGACTTGATTCAAATAACCATATACCAATTCAAACCAATTTCAAATACCAAATATCTCTCCCCCTTTGTCATTATCAAAAAGAAATCGTGAAGCACAAGTTGATTAAAACATAATCGAAATCATGA
Source organism: Panax ginseng (assembly GCA_020205605.1). Lineage (NCBI taxonomy): Eukaryota > Viridiplantae > Streptophyta > Magnoliopsida > Apiales > Araliaceae > Panax > Panax ginseng. The sequence continues at coordinate 72,959,836 of CM035149.1, forward strand.
AGCACAAGTTGATTAAAACATAATCATCATTACCAAAATAACTCTCCCCCTTTGTCATCAACAAAAATTAATTCACATAAATTTAGCAAGCTTATAACAAAATAACATTTAGCAAATAAACAAAATGATCATACTTTTGCGATTCGCTACTTATATATATATATATATATATATATATATATATATATATATATATCAACATTTTGTTACCAATAATAAGCTTGATAGTTGAGCTCCTTAGTGTAGTCTCTCAAAGTAAAGTATCATTCGTCTCCATTTTGACCTTGAGATATCTACAAAATAAATAAATCTTCTCTACCTTTTTGGTACCCAAATCTTCTTGGGTCCATTTGGGTTAGTAGCATATAAATCACATTTCTTTACCCAAATTTATTTTATTCTAATTTTATTACAATTAGAATCAAAATGACCTTTAAAACCACATTTTTTACAAGTAACAAACGATGAACAATAAAGTGGCTTAAACCTTGGTTTACTATTAATCATTTTAATATTATCATTAGTTCTATTTTTCACATTTTTTATAGGATTATACCCAATTCCTTGTTTATCAAGACTAAACCTTTGTGCCCCTAACATAACATTTAGATTCTCTTCTCCTTGCACAAATTTAGCAAGATCATTTTTTAAAGATGTTATTTTTACATTTGTTACATTATCAACATGTTGCATATTCATCATTTTTCCATCATTAAGAGCATCTATGCATGCATCTCTCATTTTTAAATTTTCTTTTAACACTTCATTTTCATTTTTAAGATATTCATTTTCTTTTCTCTCTTTAATAAGCGATTTAACTTCATTCATTAGCTCATTTACACAATTCTTAAAATAATCAGTTTTCTTTTGGAGCTGTTGATTTTCATTTTGTAAAGCAATATAATCAGGCATATATATTTCAAAAGATTCATGAAAATTTGTTACCTCAAGTTGGTTATCATCTTCTAGTCCCATGAAACAGAGTTGGATAGCTTCTTCTTCTTGTTTTGTTTCGGACTTACTCATTAGAGTTGAGCTACCTTTTTGATTTTTCCTTTGTTTCTTCCTTTGTAGTAGTCTCTCGAGTTTTCTTGAGATCATTTCAATTCCTTCATCAAGATTTTCGTGATCACTTTCATTGTTGCTCTCGACTTGAAGTGCCAATGTTTTCTTTATTGGTGCTTCATCCTCTTCATCATACCTCTTTAGTTGATTTTCGAATTCTTCAAGCTCTCCAAATAAAGTGAGAGTTTCCATCGTACTAATTGTTGGTGAGTCTTGGAGAGTTGTGACTTTCGGTGCAAACCGTTTGGGCATGACTCTAAGTATCTTTCTATTTATCTCCCTTTGATCAATTTTTCGGCTGAGCATACTTAGAGAGTTTATTAGAGTGAGAAATCTCCCTTGAGCTTCATTAATTGTTTCATCCTTTTCTAACTTGAATAACTCATAGTCTTGCATTAGCATACTTAACTTCACCTCTTTGACTTTTGAAGTACCTTCATGACTCATCAAGATAGTGTCTCACATTTCTTTTGCTGTGTTGCACGATGATACTTTATCAATTTCAACTTGGACCATTCCACTTAGCAAGGTGTGAATGGCTCTTGAGTTGTAGGAAAACATATAGCTTTCGTTTGCATCCATCTCCATGATAGCCTTTGGTTTTCCATTATCATGTCTAGGAATGACAGGTCCATTTTCAACTACCCACCATTCCCATGGGTCTCTTTTAAGAAAAATCTTCATTCTGAACTTTCAAAAGTTGAAGTTTTCACTTCTGAACAACAGCGGTGGCCTACTTGTGGACTGACCTTCTTGAAAGTTTAGGTGTACCATAGGATCTTTCCCTACGACCTACAAAGTTCAATATTAGTAGAGCCTTGCTCTGATACCAAATGTAATTCTTTAATTAAGCACACCTAGAGGGGGGTGAATAGGTGTAAATACTTAGAAGTGATCTACAGTGGCCAATTTTCAAAGTTTACTATAGCAGGCTATAATCGGACGGTCTAACCTTGTCTGTATTAGTTATGCTATTTGTCTATTATAAATGGACAGCTAATACCTGTCCGTATTAGTATAATTTTTTTCCGACATAAACCAAAATCTGCAGATTTTTAAAGCATATAACAAAAGTAAAAGAACAGTAAAGCACGCCAAGATTTTTACATGGTTCAACCCCTATCATCTACTATAGTGGCCTAATCCACGTCCAATACCAACTAGTATTGGAGACACTTTTTTATTAAACTTAATATTCAATTAAATACAATAAAAATAACTCCCTGTTCAAATAAAGCTTTCCACTGCGATGGACACCTCTGCCCCCTTTGCACCACTGCAACCTTTCTCACTACTGAGACCTTTGCACCTCTACAACCTTGAAAGCTTCCTTTGAATAGACCCTATCTACGGCTAGATATACCAAACCCAACAGGACTTGAACTCAGATTACGAAGAATTTTGAATACAATGAGCTCTTAGTTTTCAACTAAGAAGAATTAATAATCAATACAATATATAGTTGAAAATAGCTTTGGTAGACTTTGGACTTTTTTCAGATATATCGTCAACAATACTGAACTAATATTAGCTTCAAGTCTCTTTTCTTGGTGTCCCTGTTTTTTTCAACAAGAAGATATATATGTATATATATATATATATATATACATGCAAAGCAAACGGCTATATATCATTAACCAATATATTTTTTATCATCAGATATAGACCAACGGATATAAAAGAAGATGTTAGCATAAATAACTCATATCATAGTTGGTATAGAGATAGGATTTCAACAAATAATAAATAACTATCAGATAAAAGATTTGAAATCCAAGTCAAAGAAAAATAGCTAAAAATAAGGAGAGAAGGAGTCCAAAAATGCTCAGTCAATATAGTTCCATTTACAAGGACTCTTAATCAAATAACAGATCTTAAGCAAGATATATTTAAGGAAATCCTCATTAATAATTAATTACTTCCAATCTAATATTTCCTGAGACCAATATGTATTAACACATTTAACAAACTTAACCCAACCAAGAATTTACTATATAATATATATATATATATATATATATATATATATATATATATATATATATATATATATATATATATAAACCAACCCAAGTAATTAAGTAGTTACATAAAATCAAATCAATTTTAAACAGCCCAAGCAATAAAAAATAAAATACAAACCCAAAAATATTGTCATCATTAAAATCATAAAAGATATAAACCAACAGTTAAGTAGTCTCATTTTGTTTTATTGAGTACCTAACACATTTTACTTATTAATCTTTATGGATTTTTAATGTATTGTGCTGAAGTAATAAAGCAATCTTCACAATCAATCAAAATAAAACGGGTATATTGGTGGGGTCATATAAACTTATTCATTACGATCGGCAATGGAGAGCACTTGCACTAATATAATTGTTTTCTCCCCTTGAGATTAATTTTCATTAATATAAATTTTGTATGACAGTTGCCCTGTCCTTATTAGAATATTTGTGTACTATGCATTAAAGGTCCATTTTTTATGTTCCACTATCTATTTGTTGTATGTTTTTGCATGTAATTGATTTCCTTTACTTTCCTCTTATTATTTGTTTATGATATATGTATGGCAAACATCTATATTATAACCTAGTATGGTTTATCTCGTGTCTTTTAAATTGGTAATTCATTATATATGATCAACTGTGCTTGGTTTATATTACGTTTTAGTTGTGCATTTGAATTGTGACTCTTGAGTATATTTGGTTTTAGAAAAATGGGAGAGAAGGAAATCGCGATTGTATCTATCTGTTGCTTTTTGTACCAATTCATAAGTTATAAGTTATAACTTTTCAGTATTATGTACATAAAATATTGATAAAATGAATAAAACTAATGAATAAATTTTCAAAATATAATACTTGATATAGCCAAGTTGAAGCAAATAATGCATACTGATCTTCAAAATGTTAACTTGAACAATCTATTTTTCAAATTGTGAACTTTGATCAAATTTCACTGTGTGTAATAATTGTATGGCTGATGGAAAATTAGCCTGAAATCTTTTGCATCATGATGTTAAGAGAATGTTCTGTATTTTACACAGTAATATATGGGAATGATTTGATTAGAAGGGTTATTTTGGCATTGCTGAAATTTTATCAACTTCAAACTAAACTAAGTAATGTCACAAATTATAATGCACAAATTATAACAGGAAAAGTTTGTGATGACAAGATTGAGTTTGTGGTGCTTTGAACTTATGGGCAATTACTATAATATGAACAATGTGAAAGGTTGTAATGAGAATCAAAATTCATAGTGAAACAACTGTATTTTATAGTTCTTGCATCCCAGTAAATGCCCCGATAAATGTCATGCATTTTAAGATCTTGGTTGGAATGCGGTTCTCGATTGAATAATTCTCCACTTTTGCCCTCTCTTAATTTACCAGCCATGATCGTTTTGATATTTTGATCATATTAATGTCACAATCATTTAAGATAAACATTAGTCGAAAGTATATCATAAAAGTTATTCATAAAATAATTTCCAAAATCGACCTTGGGCCCTATACTCCCTCCGTCCCTGTTCATCCATAAGTTATTAAGAAGAGAATCTCAGTTTGTTATATTCTTACTCTTCTTGTTCTCTTAGATTTGTTTATTAGCATAAAATTCAATGTTAAACAGAAGTTTAAGTAATTTGGACCTTGCAGCTATTGATGGTATCGGACTCAAATTTACTTTGACATACCAAAGACTTGGACAGTAAATACATTAACTCCATGAAGTCTAGACCTGGAATATGAAAATAGAAAAAGGAAATGATAAGTGCACATCATTTTTCCCAAGATTAAAAGATGTTCTACAATGGAGTGCATTTATCCATTTCCTAAAAAATTCTGAGTAGTAACATTGCTATGCCATTAACATTGGTATGCCATTAACATTGCTACTATATTGAAGATATGGCCTAATTGTTTTAATACTATGATAGATAAATATGCCTAATATATGTTTTTCTTTTCTGTCAAATGAAGGATCTTTAATATATGGTTCTTGCATATTCCTATTGATGACCAAACATCATTTCCAGGTCTCTTTTTGTCTTTGCCGTCAATTTCTAAATCACGACAAACACATTCACTTCATATTTATGTGATGACTATGTTAGCAAACTTGAGATGCTAATCTAGTTCTTCCTTTAAACCTCTTATGGTGCAGAACTGGTGAAGATGGTTGAAAGATCGGTTAGAGCAGAGAACTATTGTTCACCAAATCGTCCCATTTATCTTGTGGGAGAATCTTTTAGAGGATGCCTAGCACTAGCTATTTCTGCCCTTAACCCTGATATCGATTTTGTTTTAATTTTTGCTAATCCAGGTGAGAAGTTTGTTTCCCACGCATAATTATGTTAATTTGAGTTTAAATTTAGACATTTGGTCTATTCTCAACTTTTGTGTTATTCAATATAAGGTCATGACATATGTTTTATCTCCAAAGTCACTTCTCTCGAAGTTAAAGATGCTCAAATCAGCTTGTGCACTTGCTAATTCACGTCTTCATGATGTAAAAGCTCAAATATTAGTACACTCCAGATGATCCTCTCTAATATTTTCGTCTTTTCGGACTCTAAATAAAAAAATATTACAAGAACTTATATGTTGGACACTTGTTGAAATAATATTGACAAGTTTTTATATTTGATAATCTTTGCAGTGGGAGGGATCAGTTACTACCAAGTCGAGAGGAGGTGAAAGACTTCTAAATAGCCTACGAAAGTGTCAGATTTGGACATTTGACAACAGCAGTCATGCCCAACTATGTGTTTGTCATAAAAGTTATTAGTTTAATAGTTTGGTATAATGATGATCATCATATTTTAGGGAATGAATTATCCAACTATTATATATTGTAACGGTGCAATGTGAATGATTTTAAATGATATATATAGTATTTTTTATGTTTTATTTTATAATTTGTGTTTGTTGAATAAGTATGCATTACTAATTAATTTGTTTTTCAAATCTAAAAAGGCTATAGCAACAGTCACCGACTGTAGCTATAGTGTTCTAGAAAACAAAGTCCTATAGCGACGGTCACCGAGCGTCGCTATAGACATGTATAGGTATAGTCATGATCGTAATAATAGCTTTTGGTGACCGTTGGTAAAGAGTAAATACATGGTATTGGCATGACCTATAGCGACGGTTGGTGACAGTCGCTATAGGCCAAAAGATCGTCGCTATAGAATTTACCGACGACTTCTACGGCGACGGTCGGAGGCCGTCGCTAAAATCTTTAGCGACGGTCCTTTGGCCTATAGCGACGGTCGACGACCATCGCTATAGGCCAATTTTCTAGTAGTGATTATCAATAATGCAAATAATAATATGAATAACTTGTCATCTCAATTATTGATTTAATAATATAAAATATTGCAACAATAATTGAATCAAATAACGTGAGATACTACGAAACAATTATTGTAACAATAATTAAATAAAACTGAGTGACTTCTCATGTAAGCATCAATAATCAATATCGTGTTCTACTATGCAACAACAAGTATTACTGTACTTTTATCACAGGGTATTTCAACAGTTAACGGTAAAACTTTCGCCGTTATTTTCATAAAAAGATATTTTTGTCATTTTTTAACTCTGACTTAATTCTGTTATGGGGTCCACCAATGATTATGTCGTCATACGAATATTCCCTATTAAAACGAATCAAATATTTTATAACAACTTGCTTACTTTACAAAATTTATAAATATTACCCACAACTATAACATTATATCAAATCCACACCATAATATTCAAAAATATATTTCAAGAAAATTAATTTTTATTCATGAAAGTTGGGGTCTTACAGTTTTGGATAAGGCAATTATTGCATAAGGTGGAAGCGATGCATTGACTAGGTACAATCAAGAACAGAAGAAGAAAAAGAATGAAGGTAAGAACAACAAAGCTAGTGGCAGTAATAGTGTTGGTGGTAATAGTTAGAAGTGGAAGTGGAATGAGAATATGTCTACAGGAAATCAGCAAGGAAGTCAGAAGAAAAAAGTGGAGGATTGTCCTACCTGCGGAAAGAATCACCTTGGGGTTTGCTTGAAAGGAAAAAAGTTTTGCTACAATTGTGGAAAGGAAGGCCACATAGTGCCAAATTACCCTAACCCTAAAAAGGGGGCTTATTCTACTTGCGGGTCAAGGGATCATCTGGCTAGGGATTGCTCCAAGAAAATAGCAAAAGGAGCAACAACGGGTAGAAATAAGGGAAATAGCGGTGGTAGCACTATGGCTATCACTGGACCAACGCTGTCAAACTGACCCATCACCAGAACTTTCAACATGACCATACAAGATGTTGTGCAGTCCCGAGACGTGGTGTTGGTATCATTTCGATCAATAATGTTAATGCTTACATATTATTTGATTCGGGTGCTACTTGGTTATTTATATCCGAAGATTTTGATGAGAATTTAAATTTACCTAGAGAAGAATTAGAATACCCTTTGAACATAGAAGTTGCGAATATGGAAGTAATTCCTGTTAAATTTGTACACAAGAACTGTAAAGTGGACATTAAGGTACACGAGATGATGGTGGATTTAATCCCGATTAAACTTGGGGAATTTGACGTTATTATGGGAATGGATTGCCTATTCAATTATGGGGGCGATAATTGATTGCCAAAGGAAGTGTGAAAACCTTATGACTTCGTCAAAGGTTATATTTTATGGCAGCAAGTCGCCTAGACAAACGAGTTGTCTAACGATGATGCAGGCCAGGAAATTGTTGAGACAAGGTTGTGTAGGGTATTTAGCCTATATAGTCGATACTCAAAAGAAGAGTCCGAAATTAGAGGAGATACCGGTAGTTAGAGACTTTGGAGATGTATTCCTAGATGACTTGATGGGACTTCCGCTAGATAGGGAAGTGGAATTCATAATCGACTTGGTACCAGGAACTGCCCCAATATCGAAGGCCCCGTACCGCATGGCTCCAGTGGAGATGAAAGAATTGATAGTGCAACTGCAAGAACTGTTAGACAAGAAATATATTTAGCCGAGCATATCAACGTGGGGAGCACCGACGTTGTTTGTCAAGAAGAAGGATGAGTCGATGCGACTTTGCATTGATTATAGAGAATTAAACAAGGTCACAATTAAGAATAAGTATCAATTGCCAAGGATTGACGATCTGTTTTACCAGTTGAAAGGAGCTAGGTATTTCTCAAAGATAGATTTGAGAAGTGGGTACCATCAGTTGAAGGTAAGGAAAGAAGATGTATCGAAGACAGCGTTCAAGACTCGTTATGGTCATTACGAGTTTCTGGTTATGTCATTTGGTCTAACGAATGATCCTTGATTGTTTATGGACCTAATGAACAAAGTGTTTAAACCATTTTTGGATAAATTCATAGTGGTGTTCATCGACAATTTTCTGGTATATTCTAAGACCAAGGAGGAGTATGTGGAACATTTGAAGGTGACATTTGAGGTGTTAAGAAGAGATAAGTTATACGCCAAGTTTTTAAAATGTGAATTATGGATAAAGCGGGTGTAATTTATTGGGCATGTGATTGACAAGGACGAGATTTCGGTAGATCCATCGAAAGTCGAAGCTGTGATGAACTGGGATCAGTCAAAGATACTGTCAGAAGTAAGGAGTTTTCTAGGACTGACAGGTTATTAAAGAAGATTTATTTAAGATTTCTCCAAAATCGCGACTCCGCTGACGAATTTAACTAGGAAATTGGTGAAGTCATTTATAGGGAAAAGTGTGAAGAAAGTGTCCAAGAGCCGAAGAAGAGATTAAGTTTGGCACAATTGTTGTCTCTCCTTGACAGCACGGGAAATTTTGTGATGTATAGTGATGCATCGCATAAAGGACTAGGCTGTGTGCTTTTGAAGAATGAAAAGGTCATTACTTATGTGTCACCACAACTGAAGGATTATGAGAAGGGATATCCTACCCATGATTTGGAATTGGCTGCAGTGGTGTTTGCTTTAAAGATATGAAAACATTATCTCTACGGGGAGAAATGTGAAATATATACCAACCATAAGAGTCTGAAATATATTTTCACACAAAAGGATTTAAACATGTGTCAGAGGAGATGGTTGGAGTTAATAAAGAGTTGATGAGCCATCCACAAGTAAGGGAAAAGGCAAAGCAAGTAAATGATGAAGACTTATTTAATATTTGAGAATGTTGATGTTAAGACTACTAATGTTATGTTTAAGACTTAGTTGTTTATGACTTTTCCGCATTTGATGTATTAAGGTTAGACAACCTTAGATTGATTTGTTTAAGCTTTTGTAACCCTTAATTTGGAGGATTTCTATTTTATTTATGAGTTTATTTATTTATGGGTAGTTAAATTTGAGTGAACACCAAATCTATGGGAAATTCGAGTATCTAGATTTGGGGGTGTCACAGGTTGGTATTAGAGCTGTAGGTTATGAACCTTAGGTGGGAACAAAATCTTAGGTATTAGCCTTATAGGAGATCGAGAAAAATATGGTGATAAACTCTTATCGAGTTCTAAGAAATGAATTCTTCAATTCATTGAAGATAATAAAAGACTTTATGTGCTTATGTGATTAACTTATGTGCTCGCGAGTATCGATTAGTAACTAAAAGTTAATACTGTGATTGTCAGGATGTCTTACATTAGAGGATCCAGTCGGGCTGGGGAGGAGGAACCCCGAGTACCTAGAAAGGAAGAGCCCCTATAACAATCCAAGATTTTATTATTTGTAATTTAAAATATTTATTAAGTTAAATAAATATTTTGTTGATGTGGTTGTTGTTAGTAAATATTTGTGAATTAAATTTATTAAATAAACATTCTAATTTAATGTAATCTTATAGTTAGAGAGTTACTAAAGATAACATGAATAGTTATATTGTTGTTTTAATTTAATAATGAAAGTGATATGTTAATTTATTAAATAAAATTATAATCTTATTATAATTTTGTGATAATTGAATTAAGTGGAGGATTTATTGAGTGTGTTGTACTTAGTTTATGTAACTAAGATTTGTTATGAAAATTCAAATAAATAATATGTGATTATAAATTATAAACTAAATTGTTTATTAAAATAAATTAAAGGAGTTTTAAATTGGTTACCAAACAAGGCTTAAAACATTAAGTCTTTATTTTAATCAATTTTATCCAAACTAAGCCTTATGATTTTTAATTTTTGAATTTGAATTATAATAAATAAAATAAATCAAATAATATAAAATATATTTATAACTTATATACGTTTATTACTTAGTAATTGTTATATTAAATCTGTGTATGATGGCCCTATTAGTTATTTGTTTTACGCTTAACTAAGAGTTGTCCTATACTGATACTAAGAAAAGAAAAGAGTTTTTAGAGAATTTAAGAGAGACTAGAGAGAGATTGAGAGAAATTTCTGAGTTTTCGAGCGATTCTTGGTATTTAGCAAAGATTATTCAAGCAATTGAAGGTATTATTCATAACCTTAATGTTATATATTTATATATATACGCATATATGTGAGTTTTACGGCATAAACCTTCAAGTTCTGTGAATTAATCTTTTGAATTGTTGATATACAACCGATAATTTGTGATTATACGTGTTTATGATGTTAGAGTTTGCATTTAGACAAGAGTTTGTATGCTAATTATGTTTAAGAAGGAAGAAGAGTATTTAAAATATATGTTTTTACATATGGCTTGTGAAAGTACCAAATTTGGTGGTTAACTTGTATGCTAATCTGTAAATTAAGTCTTGAATATGTTATTTCGTTAAGAAACGAAGAGAACGTAGTTTGAATGAAGTAATTTGGTGTAGAATTGAGTTCACAGTGTGAATTTCTATAAAGGATGTCAAAAATGGAGTTTTTGTATGAAAACATGAAATTTAAGGATTTAAATTAGTTGAAGTTGATGTTTAATTGTTTTAAGTTAGTTTATATGTGAGGAATCATGTTTGTATGACTCCTATGTCAATTGGGTATGCTTAATTTACTGTTTTGTGGATGAAATTCGTGTTAGTTGGCTTAGAACCGAGTCGAAACTCTGGGTTACAAAAAAGCAATCTTTGGTGCCAGCCACGGGCTCACGCTTGCTCTTGGCTGGCGACAGAATCTAAGGTAATACTGGATCGGCCGCGCTAGTAGTCAGTCAACCCCAGTGAAGTCTGCTACTTCTGCAGATTTGGACACCCATTGTAACTTAGTTTAATGTTATGTTAATGTGAGAAAAATGTGATGAAGAGGTTAAAATAGAAACATATCATGTGGTTATTAATTCTAAAGTATTAAATTAATAAGTTGTGAAAATTGTAAGACCCCAACTTTTTTTGAATAAAGAATAATTTTTCTCGAAATATATTTTTGAATATTATGGTGTGGATATGATATAATGTTATAGTTGTGGGTAATATTTGGAAAATTTTGCAAAGTAAGCAAGTTGATATAAAATATTCGTTTTGTCAATGAATATTCGATTGGTCGGGGAATATTCGTTTTAACAGGAATATTAAATGCAATCTAAGACAATCATTGGTGGACCCCACAATGGAAGTATTGTCGAGAAAATGACATAAATATCTTTTTATAAAAATAATCTACGAAAGTTTTATCGTTAAACTGTTGAACTACCCATGGTAAAAAATACGATGAATACGCTGTGGTTGGATAGTAGCACACGATATTGATTATTGATGCTTACGTGAGAAGTCACTCAGTTATACTCAATTATTGCTACAGTAATTGTTGCATAATATCTCACATTATTTGATTCAATTATTGTCGATATTTTATATATTATTAAATCAATAATTGAGACGATAAAGTTATTCATATTATTATTTGAAATATTGACAATGTCTAGAAGTTCTGTCAAGGAGAGGTTTGGTCACCTAATTGCGCGCCAATAAGGAGAAATCCTTATCGGAAAGCCCCCACTTTCCTGGGAATGACCTGGTTGTTAAATATTGTTAGTTATAATATTAATGATGAATAATTGTTGAAGTATTAAGAATGTGTTTATTGAAGATATGTGAATTACAAAAGTTAGAGGAGGAAAACTTTAGGGGTACTAAAGTGTAATAATAAGTTAAACCAATCTGGACCGTCCGTGGTGGATTTAAAAGTAATCAATCTGGACCATCGGTGGTGGTTTTAAAAGTAATCAATCTACACCGTCGGTGGTGGTTTTAAAAGTAATCAATCTGGACCGTCGTTGGTGGTTTTAAAAGTAAATCAATTTGGACCGTCGGTTGTGGTTTTAACTGTCCGTTCTAATAGTAAATCAATCTGGACCGTTCGTGAATTAGTTACTATTTAGTCCATTCTCCTATAAATAGAAGCTTAATTCTTCTTTCATTCTCACCAATTCACTAAGACTCACAAGATAAGCTATAGAGAGAGAAACTATAGAGAGAAAGAAGAAGAGTATTTGGCTACTTCACTATTACAGTATTCGGTCTTCTACTAAGGTAAGGGATATTATTTGTTGTATTCGTAAGGGATATTATTTGTTGTATTCGTAAGGGATATTATTTGTTGTATTCGTAAGGGGTATTATTTCTTTTGTATTCACAAGGAATACTATTTTTCGTATTCATCCTTTAGTATGTTTGAATAACTTGTCTACGGGGATTACGTACCGTATGTCAGGTGAAAATCCATTTGCAGTTTTCGTATGTTAATTCTTTTCATATTCTTAAATCTAAACTTACTATGGTAAGTATTGTTTCTATAATTCTTGAAATTAGTGGAATATCCGTAAGTTTTGCGCTTCATCCAGTATCATTTTATTGGAATATTGATATGAACTTTCTTATTAAATATCAATATTTTCACCCGAAGTACTATTCATGAGTTACTATTTACGGGTTACTATTCACCCAATTTTACTATTCACTATAATATTATTCACTCGGGTATTCGGGGCACTTTTCATGCCGGGGTACTATTCACGAATTACTATTTATGGGTTACTACTCACCCAATTTTACTATTCACTATAATATTATTCACTCGGGTATTCGGGGCACTTTTCATGCTAGGATACTATTCACGAGTTATTATTTATGGGTTACTATTCACCTAATTTTACTATTCACTATAATATTATTAACTCGGGTATTTGGGGCACTTTTCATGTCGGGTTACTATTCAGGGTTACTATTCCTGAAGTACTATTCAAAGGGTACTATTCACCGAAAAATTTATTTCTTTTCTATCCAAATTATTTTTGATACATGGATATTATTCTTGAATTTTACTCTACAAAGCAGTATCATGTTGAAAATTTGGACATTATTGAATTCTGGATAAATTAAATTATAAATCTTTAAAAATTTATCCTTTACTTTCTTTTAATTGAATTCTTATATCATTGTCATCATCCTCATATTTATATTGTGATGAAAGTCATCTTTGGCTTACGTGCATAGATGGACTATTGATTGGTATGATTATGACCAGGGATAATTTGGTATAGTCATGACCATTGATGATTACACGAATAATTCTTGGCCCATAGTGCAAGAATAATTTGTGGACTCATAGAAGATAGTATATATCATGCTCTGCTTGACTCTTCTAATGGATTGCTTATTCCGCTGTAGTTAAACTTGTTGTCTATTATATTCTCTCAGTTTAACATTGTTGAAGGCTAATGATAACTTATTCTGCATTATCTTAGTCATAATATTTCTTACTAGGCTAGTTGAGCTCACCCTTTTACTTCCATTGTTCTCTTCGAGAAATGAGAACGTGGCGGAACTAGTCGTGGAACGGAGTGATGGCCCGAGATGGTGTTATAGTAGTCCTCACTATTCTATAAAATAGTGTGCCAATAAATGTAATGAGGACTCTATTTGAGTTTGGATATTGTCTAGATGACAATATTCGTGTAAAAACTCTCAGCTCATGTTGTATAATTAAGTTTGTATTAGAATTTTGTACCATGTATTTGGCAGCCCAAGATGGGTTATGTATACCTATTTTGGGGGCGTCACAAAAATGATATGCTATGATTTAAGAAACTTAATGAATAATGAATAAGTCTTGTGAAATTAACATTGGTGATTCTGAAATGTGTATGGTAAAGTAGAACTTGTATTAAAATAAGAAGTTTAACTAGAGGTGAGTGTTATTTTGGAAAGTGGATGGTAGTATATCTAATAGATATTGTGATTCTAATACTATGTGTAGGTGAACGTGAGTTATAAATTTATAGCTTACATACGAGGTAAGTTTCTTACTCTCAAACTTTAATTGAGCATGTTTTGAATTCTAATCATTGTTGAGTTATTCTAACTTGTTTATAGTTAAGCAAGTTTCTTTAGTTTCAATCTCTTATATTGAATCCAATTCCTTTAACTTAAATCTCCAACATTGAGCTTTCATATTTTATTTAGTTTGTACAAGTTATTATTATGATGAGCAAGCTTTGTTTCCAGCTTGTTATCGGTCAAACGTATGTTCAGTAATTCAATTTTTGATTTGATAGGATCATAGACCTAGCTTATTATTGTCCAAGCAAAGGTTTATTATTTTATTCAATACTTATGATTTTTAGTTGTTTCTAAGCATGAGTTTAATATATAGTTAGTTTACTTATGATTATTCATTGTTCCATATTATGTTATTATCGATCAACCATAGTGTTATCAAACTTTGTTGATTCAACTAATCCTTTAGTTAATGATCGTTAAACTCTAAATTACCTTTGAAGTTTATCCAAACCAAACTTTCTTTGGTGCAGAATTGTACTCTAAAACTGAGAAGAGCAACCCTATTATAGGGGGTACGCAATGCGTTTAGATGTTTGTGCACAATACATGATGCAAAGGGCTCGATCCCCTAAGTCGTGAAGTCCCTACAATGTAATCATTTAGGTTAAAGTTGAAAGATTACTTGTAACCGTGGACATAGTTCGTGGTCTTATGACCCTCAGATATATTTCCTATTTTGATTCCAGTTATGGGTTATCATTGATAATGTATTATTCAGTTTTGATGAGCCTATTCATTGGCAGTTATTATTCTCTTGTTGTTCATTGCTATATCTAGTGAGCATTTGTTTTGCTCACTCTTGCATAAATATAATTATTGCAGCGAAGGTTGAGAAGGTTGATGAACCTACTACAAACAAAGGAAAAGAAAAAATGTACAAGTGATGAAGACTTGTAATTTATTTACTTTTATGTTAATAAACTTTATATTTAATGATGTGATGTAATTATTTTATTTCCGCACTTGATTTATTTTAAAGGTTAGATAGCCTGGGAGACTTTTTGATTTAATGATGTAATATTTATTGGAAGGATTTATGGTTTAAATGTAATCATATTTGGGTAGATAGTATGAATGTATGGAAAGTGAACACCAAGTCTTAGGGGAATGAAGTATCCAAATTTGGGGGTGTCTCAAGTAGGTATCAAAGCTTTAGGTTATGAACCTTAGGTGGGGAAAAGCCTTAGGAAGTAACCTTTGAAAAGATAGTGGTGATAAACTCTTATCGAGTTTTTAAGAAATAAATAATAAAACACTTATGTGCTTATGTGGTTGTAACCTATGTGCTCGTGAGTGTCGAGTAGTAATGATTAGTAATTAAAACTTAAAATTTTGTTGTCAGGATGGCTAATGTAGGAGAATCCAGTCAGGCTAGGGAGGAAGGATCCCATATGCCTAGAGAGGAGGAGCCTCGAGATATTCCAGTGGTTTGGGAACAACTACTGCCACGGAAAACATCTCCGTTTGTCACAGTGGTTGAGCAGGAGGGTTTACCTGATGAGGATGATGAGGTAAAGATGGACGAGGACCCTGTTGAGCTGCCATAGTCGAATGAGGATGAGGAAGACGAGGAGGAAAAGATTCCACTAAACTCGATCGCTGCCCATATGTACGACAAAGTATACGACTGCAATGTAGAACTTCAAGATATGGTCGAGGAGTTGGAAGAGATAGAAGCTGAACAGCAGATCGTAGTGGCGCAGAAGGACAATGAGATCTAGGATCAAGATGAATGTCTGAATAATGTCGAAGGGAAGCTGATCCACACTGAAGGAGAGAACGAGCAACTGACAGAGGAGATCGCAGAACTGAAAAATAAATTGAAAGAAGAGTTTACTAAGAGGGCAAGAGTCGAAGACGCATATAAAGAAGATTTATAATGAGATGGGTAGCAGAGAGAGAGGTACAAGTAAAGAGGATCAAGATGGAAGAGATGAATAATGTTTTCAACACCGTGATCAATCGAGCTCAAGTTCGGGTCATGTGTTATCCTATTTAGTTTGAGACTATGCCATCGTACATGTTAGATCGCCGAACAATGTTCCGTATTATGGAAGAGGAGTGTCGTAAGGCTATGAAGCATTTTAATAGGTCGTCATAAATGTAATTACTATGTGATTATTGAGTAAATAAGATGTAAATCCTGTGTATGATATAACCCATAGGATATGATAAAGATGAAGTTATCTTGAAACTTTGGTAGTTCAGAAAAGTGATGTAGATAGCAGGAATGCTATCATTATTATGTTTTAAAATATTTTGAATGAATAAAAGTTAGTATTTATTCAAGTGTTATGTGTTGAACTTTTACGGTGTGCAAGTTAAGTAAGAAATACTTAAAGGAATTGAGTAATAATCTAATGACTGTATTTTAACAGAAAGTGCCTCCAAGACGTCAACCACGACACGGATCTACCAATAACAACAATGCTGAGGCTAACCCAGTTCAGCAGTTAGTGACGTTACTGACGGGTGCATTACAGAATCAACCGCAGAATCAAGCTATAACTTTCAAGGATTTCAAAGCGGTTGGACCACCAGAATTTCGTGGATCCATGAATCCAGTTGAGGCAGAAACCTAGATCATGGAGATAGAGAAAGTTTTTGATGTTGCTAGAGTAGGTGAGAATTAGAAGACTGCTTTTGCAACGTTTATGTTGAAAGCAGAGGCTAGTTATTGGTGGCAAGCCAATAAAACTCGAGGAGCTCAAGGGGTAATGACTTGGGATAGGTTTAAGGAGATATTTTTTGATACTTATTTTCCAGAGAGTTCGAAGAATCAAATAGAGGTGCAGTTTTTAGAACTGAAGTAGGGATCAATGACGGTATTAGAGTATGCCACAAAATTCAACGAGTTGGCGAGGTTTGCACCATATCAAGTCAACACGGATGAGCGCAAGGCTAAGAGGTTTGAGCAGGACCAAACCCTAGTTATGCAAAGAGGGTCTCCATGTTTCACCAAAGACATTTACTGATGAGTCTTTGAGAAGGCAATTCTCACTGAGAGTGGAGGCGAGGCTGTAACAAAGCACAATCAAGAACAGAGAAAGAAGAAGAGTGAAGGAGAAGTTAAGAATGTTGGTAGTAACGGTGGAAATGGTAACAATAATTTGAAGAGAAAGTGGAATGCAAATGTAGGAGCTGGAAATCAGCAAGGTAACTAGCAGAAGAAGAAGATTGACTCATGTGCTACATGCGGGAGGTTTCACACGGGTATGTGCTTAAGGGGGAAACGTGTGTGCTTTAATTGTGGCCAGGAAGGTCACATTGCCCCAAATTGCAATCAACCCAAGAAGAATGCTTGCTACACCTGTGGGTCGAAGGATCATTTTGCTCGCGAGTGTCCAAAGAAGAAATCTGGTGAGACAATTGGAAGCAAGGGAAGTAGCAGTGGAGGTACACTGACTATTGCTGGACCAACGTCATCCAATAAGCGCAGAGCCAGAAACCTTCAACATGACAGTGCAAGACGCGGTGCAATCAAAAGATGTCGTGTCAGGTATTATCTCAATCAATGATATAAATGCATATATATTATTTGATTCGGGTGCTACTTGCTCGTTTATATCTGATGAATTTTGCTAACAAGTTAGAATTACCTAGTGAATAGTTGAATTTTCCTTTACACATAGAAACTGCGATAAGGAGGTAATTCTTGTTAAATCCGTATTCAAGAATTGTAAGGTGAATATTAAGGGGAATATTGTAACGCCCCCAAATTTAGGTACTTGAAACCCGAACTCGGTGCTTTACGATACCATTTATATGAGCAAAAATAATACAATAATAATAACAATAATATAAATATCAAACTTAACTTACATTTATCAGAGTCTAATCCCAAGTACGCAACCTTTACTATAACTCTTTACATGATAGATAATACATATCAGTATCTTAATACAGTCTAACTATTACAAAAGATACCATAAAACATATTCTGTTTGCTTTCCTTTTCACTTGATCTTGTCTGAACCTTCAGGTTGATCATGCTTAGCTGAAAACATTTAAATTTAAAGCAAAAATGAGCATTTGGGTGCCCAACAAGTAGTAACAATTATAAATATAATTAGCTGAAAGAAATAAATATTTTCTTTGTACATCACTTCTACAACGAATTAATAGTTGTCAAGTAAACTGAACCAATAATAATAACATAAAAATTCTATATCAAATTTTTGAAACTACGTATTGACTATATATATAGGGTAGTCGACATACTATGAACATTGTTTTCTATTTTTGAAAAGGTTAGATAGAACTTCATCTGCAAACCGTCACAAGTTACGGGCACGAGGGTGTATATCCCATGGACCCTGTATTGATCATTACTACATGCAAGTATGATATTATCGTTCACTCTGTCCGCCTTGGGCGCATAAAAGTTTTCCCTTGATCGGGATGTTCATACTTAGTCTGGAATCCGAACTAAAACAATTTGATTGGATACAAAAAGGTTTTATCATACTCAACGATATTTCTAAATTTGTGTCTAAATTCAAGAATAACTTGGAGGTATATATATATATATATATATATATATATATATATATATATATATATATATATATATATATATATATATATATATATATATATATATATCAACATGTGATTAAACACAATGATTATCCAACTAAGGTCACTTGTATAACCATATTTATAAATTAACGAACAGAATAAATATCTGAATATAATATCATATTGATAAACAATGATCAGATATAATATATATACGAAAATAGAGTTAATAATCTAGTACAATAATAATATAATTCTGAAACTTTCTTACTCATGTCCATTGCATAAAGAAAATGCAAAGGTAGGATACTTGCCTTGTCTGCTGCTTACAGTACACAACTTAGTTTTATCTTTTATACCGAAACCTATCATTAATAAGATCATTCATTCGATTAGAATAACATACTATAACACATAGCACTGCTTATTATAGTCAACACATAACCTAATCACCTTGTCACACATATTCAACAGTCATTGAACCACAAACAAACATTAATACAGTCAAAATATCTAAGTCCAGATCAATTTCTAAAGCATGTCAGTCTACCGACGGCTTTATCGGGTAATTATCGAGTCTAAGACTCTATTATATTAATCAATATCTGTAAGTGTCAGTCATACTATTTTTAAATTACTTAATAATAATTTTTAAACATTTATTATAATTTATCATGAATTTTCAAACACCATTACCAAAATATTAAACAGTTCTATTATTATTAATATTTAATTAATATTAAACTATTAATGAAACCATTACTAAAATATTAAAGTTATTTATAATAACTTAGAGTATTTTTAAAGTATTTATATACCCTTAAATGATTTTTAAAACATTTGAAATCTTTTTTAAATAATTACCATTAATATTTAAATATTAATGCACTATTTATCCAAATATTAATATCCTTTTAAAATGATTTTTAAATAAATAAAACCATTTTAAAACTATTTATTTAATATAATTATTAAATAAATTTAATATCATTAATATTAAATTATTAATGAAATTATCCTTTAAATATTAAAAGTTATATTTTATAACTTAAAATATCTTTAAACACTTTATTTTTATTTAAAATGATTTTATAATATTAAAATCATTTTAAACTAATTTATTTAATATAATTATTAAATAACCTTAATATCATTAATAATAATTAATTAATTAAATTTACCTTTATATATTAAAAGTTATATTTTATAACTTAAAATATTTTTAAATACCTTATTAATATTTAAAATGATTTTAATATAATAAAATCATTTTTAATTTATTTATTTAATTCATTTATTAAATAAATTAATTATCATTAATATTAATTTATTAATGAAATTTATCACAAAATATTAAAAGTCATTAAAAATAACTTAAAATATTTTCTTATACCATAATATAATTTTAAATGATTTTTCAAGTATTAAAATCATTTTTACATAATTTATTTAATATAATAATTAAATAAATTAAATACCTTTAATATTCCAAAAATATTAAATATTTATGAAATATATTAAAATTATTAAAAACTAATTTTTAGACTTTAAAATAATTTTAATAATTTATTTTGTATTTTAATAATTAAAAACTATTTATTACTAATTATTTAATAAAAATATAATTTTTAGAAATAAAGTGTCACTAAAATCACTTTATAGCGACATACAAATATCGCTATAGGTGTTCTTCATGCTCTTGAGCCTGCCCAGAAATTCATAGACAGCTATCAAGGTTACCAGTTTGACCAAAAATGGATCGTAGATCATTACATTTTTGGGTGATAAATTTAGCTAATGTTGTAGTACTCATGTAGTACAACAACTCTAAACAAGTTTCATGGTCAAATCCTAACACAATAGCAAGATCTAATCTACAGAAAACCTTGTCAGACGTGTTCTTGAGTTTCGAAATTTGCAGAAACTCAAGCGCCTCTCAAGGGTCCTTTTTTTGAGCCTCGATTAATCCGGTGTCTGGTCATTACAATGTTGTTCTTATGATCGAAACATGTAGTCCACATGGCAAGGAATACATAAGCATCAACAAATCAGTTCAAGTACATCACAGTTTCAATATTTAATCCGGTCAAACCCTGTCAGAGGGCTTGTTCAACCGGTTTCTGGAATTTCCAGAAAAGCAAATCGTGATCGGATGACCAAGTTTGACTGTCCACTACGTTTGATCCTTTGATTATTTGTGGGACATAAAGACATGGATTTAAAGAGCATATAACATACTATAAACTGGTTACAATAACAACACCAATATGCTTAACCAACTGTCAGATCAAGGCTTGCAAAATATTGTTAGACACATAATAATGCATTTTGGTTTACCCAGAATTCCTCTGGTCATGCCCGATCAACGGGTTTTGACCATTAATAACATAAAATATGTGCATCATATGACCCTAATTCCAGTTTCAGACTAAAGATCTCACAACATATTAAATGTTCAAACATTTAAACTGTTAGGTTTGTAATATTCATGAACACAATTAAATTGCACAAAATAAGCGGAAACGTGGAAAATCAGAGTTTAAAATTTTACAAACCATATACCCGGATCATCATTTATGCACAATTATTAATTAAACAAGAAGATATGAAGAACAAGAATCATACACTTGAAGATTCGAGCTTCCTCAGGTAGAAGTTCACCTTCAATCCTTTTCGCGTTCAACTTGAATCAACCGGATTTGGTTCCTTCCTTTGATCAACGTTAGCCACCCAAGTGTTTAGCCTCTAGAGGTGATCCACCAAGGAAGAAGAAATATTCAAGAAGAAGGGTATTGGCAAAACTCTAGTTTTCTATCTCTATAGAAAAAGAACGTACTCTCCAACTATTGAAATTGCGTATGTTGTGAAAAAGTCAACAACCATTTCACCCATAATAAGACTCCTCTTATTTATAGATGTGGGCAACCCTCCTTAACAATTAAGGAATTGGGTTTTTATTTTAATTAATTAAATTTCTTTAATTAATTAGGCTCCCAATCTTATTAGGAATAATTAATTAAACTCTTTTAATTAATTAGCCTCCTAATCTTATTAGGATATATGAGAGTACTTATATTAAATTAATTCCTAAACACTTTTAGAAATTAAAATAATAATAATTGTAATAATATTAATAAGACTCCTCTTATAAATTTATATTTAATATTTCTAAAATATTAAACAATAAATATTAAGCTATTTAATTTATTCTATCACCATAAATTAAATTAAATATACTTAACATATTATTACGATTATGTAATTAACTTCTTAAATAATTATTCTTTCCAGATAATATAGATTTCAACATTAATTATAAAAAGAACTTTTGAGTTAATAGTTACCGTACAATTCAATCCTTCCACCATACAATGTCCCAATTAAATATAAGACATGGAATTACTGTCAAATCTTATTTTATTTAATTATATGTATTTCGACTCTTAAATGTATAACTCCAAATAATGCAATCCAGAAACTCCTTTCTAATTTCATTCTGCCTTGGCCAAGGACTACTGGTTGTCATTTATCGAAACACATAGGACATTTTTCTTCTTTTACTAGAAGTGGTAGATTCTTTATTGATTATACATTATCTCCATGTACAACTTATTATACCTAAGCATACCCTTTGATATACCCTAAGGGTCTTAAGGAATAAGTCAAAGTATAACTCATCATACACAAGATACTATGATGATCTCAAGTCCAAGGATCACTTGTACTACTATCACTACAGGAATTCCTATTGACAGCAAGTAAAACTCTCTATTAGGTATTCCCTAGCGAGCCACGCTTCGATGAACTTATTCTCTAATAAGCACCTACATACTTGCTTTAGTGTCTCCACACAAATGATCATGAGATCAATCATCCTCATCCAATGAGCAAGCAACGTATGTACCAATCTATCCGGATTCACTAATCCCCAATTTAGTAATCCAATGATTGGAAACTATTTTAGTTTTAAGCTTTCTAAGAATTTACATCTCATTATAATGATCATCATCATTATTCTAAAAGCATTGCTTAAAACTATGGGTTTATCACATATTATAAAACAACATCATGTAGATAATTAAAAGCCTTTAATAAATTAATACTTTTTATTAATAAATGAATAAGATTGTTACAAAGTATATGCTTTATCATCAAACATGATTGGCTTGTGTGCATACTACTTTCAGTCTCCCACTTGCACTAAAGCCAATCGTCATGGTATCTCATACCCTTCTTCTCTAAGTGACGATTATCCTGTTGTTGGATAAGCTTTAGTTAATGGATATGTAATATTGTTCTTGAGATTCCACTATCTCTATAGTGATTTCCCATCTTTCAATTATTCCTATAATCAAATGAAAGTGCCACAACACATGTTTAGATCCAAGATGAGACTTAGGAACTATTCCTAGTTCTGTAATGAACTTTTCATCCAAACAATCAACTTGTAGCTTCATTTATAGCTATATATTTTGTCTTTATCACTAAACCAATAACTCTTTGTTGTTTGGAACCTTTCCAATTCATTGCACCACCGTTCAAGGTAACACTTTACCTTAAATTAGATTTTATGTCGTCTTGGTCTGTCAGAAAAACTAGAGTCTGTTAAGCCCTCTAGTTTTAATTCAGACCCACCATGAATATGATCACATCCTTAGTGTCGGTTAAGTACTTTAAGATGTTTTTCACTAACTCATAGTGAACTTCTCCAGAATATGACTGATCAACATCAGGTCTCGTACATTTCATTGCATACATGATAGTTACTCATGCGATCTCTATTTTTGGGAGCCTATGGGGACAATTAAGAGAGATACACTCCATGGCTCATCAATATGAGACATCTCTTGGAGTTTACCATGCTAAACGACTTTAGCATCAAATGAATATACGTTCCTTAGGTTAAGTCGAGCATCCTCTTAAATATATCTATATAGATTTATATCCCCAATTAAGATACTCTTCCCAATCATTCATGGACGAATATTTAGACAACTTTATCTTTACTGATTGTAGCATTAGTATGTCATTCCTTATCCATAGTATATCAACATATAATATTAGGAATGTCACGGCGCTCCCACTGACCCTTTTGTACACACTAGAATTCTTACCTCATCGTATGTAACTTCGGATCATCATCTTTTGTGATGTGTACCTCATCATCATCATCTATGATGAATCCATACCTCCAAGGTATCTTTGGTACTATTCTAAATTTATGATTCGGTTGTGGTATAATAGGTCTATCTACAGGTTCCTCTTATTTGACTTATAGTGATTTATTGTTCTTGAACTCTTCAAGATCTATTATCCTCCCACTAGCTCCTTCAATGATAAACACCTTTATCTTAGAAGGTAGTGTGCTTCGCAACAAACACCTTTTGCTAAGTAGGATTATAGAACATATACCCTAAACTTACTTTAGGATGTCCCACAAATTTGTACTTGTCAAATCTTGTTCCAAGCTTATCCTTTTGAAACTTTTTCACATAAGATGGACAATGTGAGACCCCGAATTTTATGAAATGAAAGTATTCAATTTCTTATAATTATTATTTTATTTAGTAAATAGTTAAATTGATAAAAGTTTAAAGTTAAGGGTGATATTTGAAAATTTTTTGAAGTAAGAAAGTTTTCATAAAATAATCGGTGATAAAAGTACAGTAATACGCTTCCTTCCATACAGCGCTTCGTAAGGCGGCATGCCTATACTAGCGTGAAAACTATTGTTATACGAAAATTCCACCAACGGTAGATATTCGTCCTAACTCCCTTTGAAATCCATAACGTAAGATCTTAACATATCTTCTAGTGTTTGAATTGTTCTTTCACTCTGACCATCCGTCTGAGGATGATACGCCGTACTCAATCTTAACTATGTTCCCATTTGATCTTGCAAACTCCTCCAAAAGTTCGATGTTAATCGTGGATCACGATCTGACACAATCGAAACAGGTACTCCATGTCTGGAAATAATTTCCTTGACATACAACTTAGCTAACTGATCTAGGTTATACCTAACTCCTATTGGTAGAAAATGAGCCGATTTCGTCAATCGATCCACTATCACCCAAATAACATCGTATCCTTTTCTTGTTGTTGGAAGTCCTACCATAAAGTCCATTGTGATATGCTCCCATTTCCACTCTGGAATTTCTAACAGTTGCAATAACCCGCTAAGTCATTGGTGTTCAGCCTTAACCTTTTGACAAGTTAAGCACCTACTAATATATTCTGCTATCTCCCTTTTCATGTTCGACCACCAAAAGATCAGACGAAGGTCTTGATACATCTTCGTACTATCGGGATGTATCGAGTACCTCGAACTATGAGCCTCTATCATTATTTCCTCCATTAATTCGGGATCCTTTGGAACCCAAATTCTTCCTTCAAAATGAAGTAATCCCTCCTTATCGAGGTTATACATAGTCTTCTCTTCATCTTCTATCCTCTTCTTCATCTGCTTGCATTCCTCGTTGTCCGATTGTACTCCCCTAACCCGTTCCACTATGGTCAGTTGGGTTTCCATGGAAAACAACATTTCCACCGCCTCCTCCGGTAACTTAACTTCTAATTCCATGTTTGCCATCGTTGTTATCAACTCATTATGAGTTGTTAACATTGACAGTTTCTCTCTACCCTTCCTACTTAGCGCATCGGCTACTACATTTGCCTTCCCCGGATGATATAAAATATCACAGTCATAATCTTTTATCAGCTCTAACCACCTTCTCTGTCTCATGTTCAACTCCTTCTATGTGAAGATATATTTCAGACTTTTGTGGTCCGTGTATATCTTACACTTCTCACCATATAGATAATGCCTCCATATCTTCAAGGAAAATACTACAGCTGCCAATTCCAGATTGTGAGTAGGATAAACCTTCTCATAATCCTTCAATTGTCGTGATGCATACGCAATAACTTTGCCATGCTACATGAGCATGCAACCCAGTCCTTTATGCGAAGCATCGCTATACACTACAAAGTTCCCTATATCGTCGGGTAAAGACAATACAGGTGCCTCACTTAATCTCTTTTTCAATTCCTAAAAATTGTTCTCACATTTTTTAGTCCACACATACTTCACGGACTTTCTAGTCAGATTTGTCAACGGAGTAGCTATTTAGAAAAGTCCGAAATGAACCTTCTATAGTATCCCGCTAACCCCAGAAAACTCCAAATCTCGGTTGGCGTTTTCGGTTGCTCCCATTCATTAACTGCTTCTACTTTTGTCGGATCTACGGAAATGTCATCCTTGTCAATAACATGTCCTAGAAACTACAATCTCTCAAGCCAAAATTCACACTTTGTGAATTTCGCATACAACTTCTCCTTCTTTAGTGTTTCCAACACTATTCTTAAATGTTCTGCATGATCTTCTGACGTCTTTGAATAGACTAGAATATCATCAATGAACACTACGACGAACTTGTCCAAATATTGTTTGAACACTCTGTTCATCATATCCATAAATGTGGCTGGCGCATTAGTCAACCCAAATGACATTACCAGAAACTTGTAATGACCATAACAAGTTCTGAACGCCATCTTAGGTACATCCTCCTTCCTCACCTTTAACCGATGATACCCCATGCACAAATCTATCTTAGAAAAATACGTTGCCCCTTTCAACTGATCAAATAGATCATCGATCCTGGGCAACGGGTATTTATTCTTAATCGTCAACTTGTTCAACTCTCGATAGTCGATACAAAGTCTTAATGACCCATTCTTCTTCTTGACAAACAACACTGATGCTCCCCAAGGAGACACACTCGGTTGAATGTACTTTCTATCTAATAGTTCTTGCAACTGAACCATTAACTCCTTCATCTCAACTGGCGCCATCCGATATGGTGCCCTTGAAATTGGTGCCGTTCTCGGTTACAGATCAATTACAAACTCGACCTCCCTGTCCGGTGGAATACCCGATAACTCCTCCGGAAATACATCCGCAAACTCTTGCACTATAGGTATCTGGTCCAAGGATGTTCCCACTCTTTGGGTATCCACAAAATGGCACAGATAACCTACACACCCTTTTTTCAACATCTTCCTAGCTTGTCATCGACGACAAATAACAAGAGCGTCTCGGTGATTTACTACCGAAGAACACTACCTTGGTTTTCTTAGAAAGCCGAAGGTTTACACTTTTCCTATGGCAATCTATTATCGCCTTATGGTTAACCAACCAATCCATACCAAGAATTACATCGAATTCTTTTAACCTTATCGGTACCAAATCTACCGATAACTTATTCCCTCTAATTTCTATGCAACAATCCTTATGAATATGTTCAATGAGATTATCTTTTCATTTGCTACCTTAACGTCTAAAGGTATTTGTAACTTCTCAGGGATTAAACCTAATCGCTTAACAAATTCACATGCTATAAAAGAACAAGTAGCACCCGAGTCAAATAGCACATAAGCATTTATCTTATTGACTGGAATGATACCTGCTACCACATTCGTTGATGCAACCGCATCTTTGATAGTCATATTAAATGTACGAGCTGAGGGTCTACCCACTGATGGTGTTGGTCCAGTAATGGCTAATTTACCACTACCAGAACCCTTATTTCCCTCTAAACCCTTATTCGGGCAATTTCTTGCCATGTGGTCTAATGACCCACAGACAAAACACCCCTGGTTCTTCTTAAGGTTAGGACAGTTGGGTGATAAATGCCCCTCCTGCCCACAGTTATAGCTGACTGATTTCCCCTTTAAGCAGACTCCAATATGAGTCTTTCCGCATATCTTGCATGCCTCCGTCCTCCGCTTAGGATCTCCTTGCTTTACCCCAGTATTCCCAGGGTTAAAACTCTTCCTCTTAGGCAACTTGCCGCTTCCACTAGCAACTTCAGCCTTACTCATTCCTTATAACTTACTCTTGTTCTTTCGTTCTTTATGGTACTGAGACAATGCCACACCACCACCTTCAGCTATAATCACCTTTTCCAGAATGGTCCCGTAGGAAGCACTCTAAAAAACTGATATCCTACTGTAGAGCCAGGGTTTTAAGCCCTGCTCAAACCTGCGTGCCTTCCTCTCCTTTGTATCCACCTGGTGTGGAGCAAATCTCACCAATTTATTGAACTTGGCTGCATACTGGGGAACTGTCATATCCCCCTGCTTAAGTTCTAGGAACTTAATCTCCATCCTACCCTACATGCTAGTAGGGAAATAATTCTCGAAGAAGACCTTCTTAAACTGTTCCCACGTAACATCTTCTGTCCTAGCCCCACCCTGGTGAGCCTCCCACCAGTATATGGCTTCTCCTTTCATCATATAAGTCGCAAAAGAAGTCTTCTGCGCATCACCTATGTTTGTTATCACAAACGCCTTTTCAATCTCTTTCACCCATGTTTGGGCCTCTAAAGGGTCCGTCATTCCTCGGAACTCAGGAGGACCCACACTCTTAAATTCCTTAAAGGTAGTTGTTCTTACTACCCCAGGAGCTACAGGAATCCTACCCCCAACTTGGTTAAATGCAATCGTTAATAAATTAACGAACTCTTGCATAGGGTTATTAGGACCCCTCTGATTCTCATTATGAGACTCGGCCTCTTGGTTACGTTGTCTCCTTCTTGGCGGCATAATTCTGATTAAATAAATAAAGCTTCGTTATTATCTATTTAACTACTCGGTTATCATTTTCAATCAACAACAACCATTCATACCACAACAAGCACATTTAATAAAAAAAACTTCATTATATAAATATGCTTTCATAGTCAAAACTATTTACATCATGTTCCCTTAGCCAAAAAGCTATTATATACTATCCCGCGATTGCCTTCTACAAAAATTGGGATTTACAAAAAGACTACCCTTTAATTATACAAAAGAGGGCTTTACGTCACTACTATATACAAAAAGATCTAATGATCTACTAACACTATCGAACGACATTCTCATATTTCTAATTTGCCAGAATCGACACTATATCTCGACTAATGGTATGTCGAGTCTGTCCGGACTCAATGGAATAACAAACAATTTTCAGCTTGAAATCCTCATGAGCGCACTCGTGGATGTATGACATCCTAGCTATATTCTGATCTTTTTTAACCAGTTTCTTTTGAAGTTCTAGAACCTCATCCTTATAGTCACGTGCTTTATCTGTCATAAGCACTTTCTCGTCGTGCTCTGACTCAAAGTCTGCCTCTGCAGATTCCTTCGCCTCATATAGGGCGGTTATCTCCTCATTCTGAGTTTCTATCACAGTGCGCAGGTGCACATTTCTATCTAACACAGACATATACAATGCTCTCATTGCATCCGGAGGTGTCGTTTCCTGAGTAGGTATCATCGTATTAACCGATGTCACCTCCATTTCTTCCTCCACGTCCAGCATCTCATTAAGGTATGATGCTAAACCCATCGTCTCTTCAGAGTATTCCTCCTCAGAGATGTACTCCTCAATTTCTGAGTCTTCTAGTACAACTAACGGTACCTCCTCCACTGGCATTGGTACTACCTCTACTTGGTTTACTGACTCTTCACTCACAACGTGAATGTCTCTATACATCATGCTATCGATCAACATCTACAATAGCACATAACAAGTTGATTAGTACATAATACACAATAGTATAAGCACAAATCACATTTAGTTTATTTAAGATTAATTTCCATCTTTTAATTCTTTCGGTACTGAGTTATCTCAATACCTTAATAATTCCATGTAATTGAATTTCATTCTTCGGACTTTACCTTCCTTACGAGGTTATTAGCCTAAGGTTCTTCCCCCTTTAAGTTTTATAACCTAAGGCTTTGATACCAACCTGTGATGCCCCCAAATTCGGGTATCTTCCAACCCGACATATGGTGCTCCACTATACTAATATCCATATAATCATTCCATTGAAATACAACAAAATGAATGTAATTACTATCTTCTTATTACAATCAAAGTATAATCCTTCCCAGGTTCATAACCGATTACATCGTTCTTTGTCCATAATGTAATAATACATACAAACATACTAATCTATTTCACAATGACTAAGCATCCATCTTAGCCTTGCCCTTATCTCTCTTAGCATTCTCAGGACGTTCATCCTTAACTGCAGTTATAATTCACACAAGGAGTGAGCATGACAACTCAGCAAGTTTAATAAAGGATAACAGTAATACCACATTCGTGAATTATATAACAATTCCTACATAACTGAACAATAGTTATGAAGTATCATGAAATAATAATACTTTAATAGTTCATAACATCAATTCCCAAGGTATAGAATAGATTAGGAATTCTGAACCGGTCGATTGACCATGAACAGTAACTTTCAGTTTTCATACTTGGAAAAGGATTTCACAGCACTAAGGCTGTTACGTCCGCATTACTTACGAGCCCTTCTAGGTGATCAGCCTATAGTACTCTATGTTGATCAACACTCATTCATTAAACGTATTTACGTTTAATATTTTTGGCAAACTCGCATGCCCATCGAATAATCGATGAAAAATAATTTTGTTTGTTCATAGGCAAACCTTACCTTCACGTCCATACCAATTACTTGGCATAGGATAGCGTTAACATTTCTATATAGAAAGATATGAATCATAATCAATCTATATCTTACGAATAGTCTAGCCGAGTTAAAATCTGGCATCGACCCTTTCTTTAAAACCAATCGTGCAATTCAGTTCAACGAATCACATAAAACTTGGCTAACTTGGAAGTTAGACAAGCGTTAAGAAAACTTGCCTTTCAGCATCTTCAAATAATTTAATCGACTGACCACAGTCTTTATAGAATCTACATGATATATTCACATAACACACTGTAATTAGCTATCAAACAAATGTTCACATTGTTTTACCAACTTCTTTCTCTTCTATGTCTTAGTTAACTTAATATTAATAATAAAGTCAACTCGACTCATTACCCTTCGTCCCGGCTCATTACTCAACTAACGTTATTAACCGGACTCTAACATTGTCGGCGAAGTACCAACATGTTTTTCCAATTAGGATTCATCGATAACATTTCTTGTTCAACATTCATAACTTAGTAACATGCATTCAAATTCCTAAGTTCAATACCATATACCTTAGTATAGGTAGTATAGGAATAGCTTTAATACACTTATGAAGTATACAAACATTTCTCTTATAGGTCTCTAAACAATTGAAGTTCAAAACCTAAGTCAATATCAACAACCTTGTACTCGCGCCGCGGCGTGGGCTTCCTAGTACTAGACTGGCGCTACGGCGTCAGTTAGCAATGTCTGGGCTTCGGTCTCATTGCATATATGAGACAAAGGCAATTAACTTCTTGATTGCCATTTAGCGATGAAAAATCACCTTGTCAGTATCGTGCCGCAGTCACATTTTACACTATATCTGGCGCCGCGGTGCCAGACCTCAGTACCAGAATTTCAACAAATTTGAAAAATTTTGCGAAATTCCCAAGGCCGTAACTTCTTCGTTATAAGACTGATTTGGTCCTTTCAAAAGCCTACACATCATAAATAACATACTTTATGCGTTCATATAAGAATTCGACACTTTCGAATCCGATAACTCAAAATTCACTATTGAGTTCAATTTCTAAACGTTCGTAAACGTTAATGAGCGTTCAATGCTCGTTTTCTTCGTTTTAAGTCAGAATCCGACGATTCTCAAACCCACAACTCTTAATTACCCTATCTCACGTGTTGACATTGAAAAACAACGTTTTCAAGTCTTACGACAACTTTCGACCTCCCATCCGGAATTTCAACGTTTTTTACGTTTAACGTCTAATTACGTAAAATTCGCCATAACTTCATTACTAGAGTTCTCTAAGCCAAATCACATGGAATACTCCATGGATTTCATATCTACATCCTAACCAATCAAGATGCATATATTAACGTATTGATGGAGTTCAATCGTTTAAAAACAATCGATCTCAACAAATAATATTTTCTTAGTTTGAAACTATATCGAACCTTATGATTCCTACGATCTCATGACTTATAGAGATTGAATCTATGGTAAGTCATCTTTAATCCACTATACAAGACATATACTACCCATTTTATAATTCTCCATGATAAAAGAAAAATCAAAAAGAGATGGAAATGAAAGATTAGAGATATTACCTCAAGAACTCTTATAAATCTCTTGAAAACTCTAAGTCCAATCTTCCAAAATATATGTTGTGTGTAGTTTAGCTCTCTTTCTCTCTCAAATAATCTAGGTTAGGCAAATGAAAAACCCTCAAATAATCAACTTTGCCTTCTTATTTATAGGAAACTAGAATGGAGGGCAATATAGACATTACACTCCCCACCTCCTTACTATTCACACTTGGTCACCGAGTAAAATGCTTGGTGACCAAGCATTATTCTTAATTTGGCACACCAAGGTGGCTCACCACCCATTGCCATGTGTCATCCCATGGGTTGCCCCATGGGTTTTACCCATTCGGTGACCCACCGGTTCGATCCACGGTTCATTTTTTGTGAATTGGGCTTAACTAAATTAACATTGGGCCTTGACTTGGCTTAACCCATTAATCCCTTGGGCTTGCTCATTCAAATAATTCGGCTAATTATAAACCAACTCAAATGAATTAACATTAAGACTTAACTTAATTCTATAATACGAATCGTATTCTATACATGCAATTCACGTATTCTCTCCGTATACTACTCGTACAATAATCGTATTGTACTTCGTATTTACTCGTCGTATTATACATAGATACTAAATAGTACCATAATTGTATAACACTCGCTTTAGCTATAACGCAATTCTTCTATGCATTTCATTTCCTTCTCGGAAATCAATATAATCAACCCTTAGGTTTTAAGTCCAGAGGCTAAAATCAGCAGGCATTTTACCATAAATGAAATATTATCAGATATTTCATCTTATCTCGATATTCTATCATTACGCGTTTCTCAGAATTTCAAAATATTTTCCCGAGCAGAAATGGATGAATAGTGTTTTTTTACGAAAATTTCTCGGAAAACAAATATTTTCGTCTTGGAAATTCCAAATATTAATTCTAGCACGTAGCCAGATTACTAACCACGTTAGCACATTTTAGGTCATAGAACGACCTTCACATAACTTACTCACATAATAAATCAATTAAATTCATTTAATTCACATAATCAAATAAAAATTTAATTGTCATAAAAATCCGATTTTCTCGGGCGTTATAGAAAAGTTATTAATATTATTATTTGCAATATTGACAATGTCTAGATGTTATGTCAATGAGAGGTTTGGGCACCTAATTGCGCGCCAATAAGGAGAAATCCTTATCAGAAAGCCCCATCTTTCTTGGGAACAACCTGATTGTTAAATATTGTGCGTTATAATATTAATGATGAATAAGTTCGTGTTGATTAAAGATGAAGTTGATAGTTCCATTGTGTGGAAATTATTAGTGTTAATGGAAATCGATATTTATTTCGATAATAATTGCTGTCTGGAGGTTATATTGACCAATCGAGTAATTAATCAGATAAATGAGCAATTAATTGCTATTAATTCACATGCTTATAACTATGTGTTCACATGTGTGTACTATGGATTCATATGATTTACTATTAGTGGAGTTGGTGCAAGATTGATAATACTTGCATGACTAAATTAAAAATAGAGGTATAGATGAAGGTACTATACTATAATTAATTTTTTCACATGTTTAGAACTATTAAGTCACATGATTTACTATTGATTCACATGATTTACTATTAGGGGAGGTGGTGCAAGTTTGATAATACTTGCAGGACTAAATTAAAAATGAAGAAAAAGAGGAACGTATTATACTGTAATACTTTGAGGCCCAAAATATGCAATTATTGAAACTATATTTTCCTATAAATATAAGTTCATTCTTCCTTTATTTCTCACAAATTCACTAAGTCTCACAAGAACAATTATAGAGATAGAAGCTATAGAGAGAGAAGCTATAGAAAGAAAGAAAAAGCGAAGTCTACTACTTCACTACTCCAGTATCCAATCTTCTTCTGAGGTAAGGGTTATTATTTTTATATTCTGAAGAGATATTATTTTTCGTATTCGTATGAATATTATTATCATTCATTATTCGTTATATTCGTTTAATATTCGTAAGGAATTTTATTTTCGTTCAATATTCGTAAGGAATATTATTTTCGTTCAACCGTTGTAAGTAAGGGGTTTCTGCCAGGGGTAGTTTTGTAATTTTTCCGACCCTCAAAAATTTTGGAAAAATTTAAAATTATAATTTGATGAGTTTTCTAGATTATGTCCAAAAATGGCGATTTTTGGATGTATAGATTAGGAGTTATGAATTTTACGAGAAAAGACTATTTTAAAAGTAAACCCTTATAACTCCTTGTGGTTAACTCTAAAATTGGTGAAATTTTTATTGGGAGTACATCTATATAACAGAAGTATACCCTATAAATTTTGGAATTTTTGGACAAAAGTACAATTTTTGATAAATGTCTAAATATTCGGCAGTTTTAGCCATATGAAAAATAGTAAATGAATTTTAAAAATTCTGAGAAAAATATATGTTCAATATGGGACTATATTCTGCTAAATCCCAAAAACGAATTTTTTTTGTACTGATTTGGTATTTTTCATGAAAATAGACTAGTTATGAGTAAATAAATTAAATATGTTATGTGAAGTAAGAAAATTGGAAAATAGGATTTTATGACTTGAGAATCCTATATAAGGTATATACAGATTTTTTTATGAGAGTTTTGGTTATTGGGGATGAAATCTTATGAGTTTGGCATTTTAGGATGATTAAATGCATTAATTAGTAAAGTGTAAATGATTAAAATAAATTATTTATAAGTTTAAGAAATGATTAAAATATTGTGGTAATATTAATAATATTAGATTATGAGATTATTAAGTGATTTATAACATTTGGATTAAGGTGTTATAAATATTGATATGGATTTTATTGTGAAACTTTATCTTTTTGTGTCGGGGTTACTATTCACGTATGCGACACTATTCACGTATATGACACTATTCACGTATACGACACTATTCATGTATATGACACTATTTGCGTATATGACATTATTTATGTATACGGTACTATGTACGAATACGGAGTACTATTCATGAGTTACTATTCACGAGTTACTATTCACGAGTTACTATTCACGGGGTACTATTTACCCGAAAAATATATTTCTTTTCTGTCCAAATTATTTTTGGTACATGAATATTATTCTTGAATTTTACTCCATAAAGCAGTATCATGTTGACAATTTGGATATTTTTAAACTCTGGATAAATTTAAAGTCTTTAATATTTATCCTTGATTTCGTTTAATTAATGCTTATATCATTGTCATCATCCGCATGCTTATATTGTAATGAAGGTCATATTTGGCTTACGTGCATAAATGGACTGTTGATTATTGGTTTTACAGTTGTATATCTTTGGCTTACGTGCAAAGATGGACTGTTGATTATTAGTTTTATAATTGTATATCTTTGGCTTACGTGCAAAGATGGACAGGTGTATGACATGATCATAACCACTGGTGATAATAACGAATATCCTTGGCCCGTAGTGCATGGATAATTCGATGATATGATTGGTAGGATCATGACCATTAGTTAACATTTGAATGTCTTTGGCCGTAGTGCACTGACAGACAATTGATTGGTATGATCATGACCATTGGTTTTATAGTTGAATATCTTTGGCCCGTAGTGCAAAGGTAGACAATTGATTGGTATGATCATTGTTATTACATTTGAATATCTTTAGCCTTTGGGGTAAAGATATTGAGTAAACGTTCTATTAAGCCTTTGTGGCAATAAGAAACTGTTGATTAACATGATTATAAATATGAATTGTGGATTTAACTATAATCTTTGGTGGTTTAGGTGAAGACAGGTGATGATAGTTCTTTTTGTCTTGGGTATAACAAAGAACTGTTATTGAGTATTACAGGAATGAAATATTAATGATGGACTTTTAATCTAGAGGAGATAGTAGACATTATGTTCTACTTGACTCTTCTAATGGATTGCTTATTCCGCTGCAGTTAAACTTGATGTTTATTGTATCCTATCAGTTGTTATACTGTTGAAGGCTAAGGATAATTTATTCTGCATTATCTTAGTCATAATATTTCTTACTGGGCTAGTTGAGCTCACCCTTTCTTTCACTGTTCTCTTCAGGAAATTTGAATATAGCTGGGACGAGTCGGGGAATGGAGTGATGGTCCGAGATGGTGGCTATAGTAGTCCTCACTATTTTTATAAAATAGTGTGATAATAGTTGTAATGAAGACTCCATTCAGAGTGGATATTGTCTAGAAGGCAATATTCGTGTTTAAACTCTCAGCTATGTTTTGTCGTATTTTGCACGACAGTTGTATAATTAAGTTTATAGTTGAGTTCTGTACCATGTATCTGGCGACTCAAGATGAGTGAAGTATACCTGTTTTGGGGGCATCACAGACAACCCTTATCTTAAAATACTTAAGATTAGGAATCCTCCCTGTTCATAAATTTTATGGAGTCTTGGGGCCGGATTTTGAGGTTACCTTTTTCATATATATGCAGCCATTTCTAGGGCATGACCCTAGAAAGATACTGGAATGTCGGTAAAATCATTATGGACCGTACCAAGTCCAACAAGGTACAATTTTTTCTTTCAGATACATCAATCAATTATTGCGTATCAGGAGGCGTCCATTGTGAGAAAACCATTTGAGATGATCTAGAAACTTATTGCACAAGTATTTATTCCTTGATCTAATTAAATAATCTTAATACTTTGCCAATTTGTTTCACTTCTGAATTCTTTGAACCTTTCAAATAATTCACTCTTGTATTTTAGCAAATACACACTTTCAACTCTTTGAATGATCATCTCCCTTTCTTATACTAGTTTATTCAATTTGCAAAATATATTTTTATGTAAGTCAAGTACACAAAATCCATTAAGTAATATTTCAATTCTATAAAAACATTATTATTATAAATAGAACAACAATTGTTCTTAATTATAATACAAAAAATTTTATTGTCCAACAATAAAATTGAAATAATGTTTCTAACAAGAATTGGAATACAATAACAACTTATTGACTTAATAGATTTGCACATAGCTAGGCATTACTAAACTATAAGTTCCTATGGCTAATGTGGCAACCTTTGCTTCATTTCCTACACATAGGATTACTTATATTTGTTTAGCTTTCTACTTCTGTTTGGTCCCTTCATAAATCTATATTTATGATAACCAAAGTCGGTATCTAATACCCAAGTAGAACCTTGACTTAAAGAAAAATTTATTTTAAATCATGAAAAAATTTGTATTTATAACCGAAACTTCACTAAGCCTCTTTGGTTAGCCTCTGCAAGATGCTTCTCATAGTTTCTTCCCAGTGTCCAGGCTTATTGTAGTGGAAGTAAACTCCTTTGCTATCCGTATCAGTTTTGTTCTTATTATCCTTTGTTTTTATCTTTTTTATTTATCTTCTTAGAATCATTCTTCTTTTTAAAAGATCCTTTGGCCCCTACCAGTAAGACATGGTCTTTCTTGGTTGGAAAGTGACTCTCAACATTTTTCAACATGTTAAGCAAATCAACGACGCTGATATCTAGCTTGTTCATATGAAAAATTCACAACAATTGTGAAAGGAGTTCGGGAGTGAGTGCAAGATCAAATCTTGGCTCAACTCTCCATCCATGACAAAACCCGTTGTCCTTATTGTTCAATCAAATTGATCATGTTAAGGACTTTTATCTGTACTGTAGTGTCATTGGTCATTCTAGATCGGAAGAGCTCCTTAGATATTTGATATCTATCAGTCCTACTTTTCTCACCATCAACTACTTAATGTGAAGGAGTATAGTAGGAACATCCATAGTTTCATGCTGACACTGAAGCTCGTTACTAATGGATGCAAGCATGATGCATTAAGCCAACTGTGCATCATCTTGCCACTTTCTAAAAGTAGCAATCTCTTCCTCAGAGGCATTGTCTGCAGCCATTGCAGGGATAGGCGTATTAAGGACATAAGATAGCTTTTCAGCCATGAAAACTATTCTCAAATTTCTTAACTACTCCATTTAATTTAGTCCGGTTAAATAGCATCTGATATGCTTCGCAATGATAGTGATTTAGACATTGTAAAATTCTGTAAATGAATTTGTAATTAACAACATTTTAATATACATTCTTTTATTAATTACCAAAATAATTTAGGTCTTGTTTTAAATTGGTATCTCCCACTATTTTCTTCAAACTATATTACCCTCAATATATATAGTTCGGCTATATCTAATTAAAGATATGCTAGTGAGAATAAGGATCTCATTTCAAATGTATATAGCCTTGTGTGTGCACAACAATATATAAATAAATAGGTAGACAACTATTGTCAATTACATCAACTATATAACTCCTTGTATTTTGCCTCTTGGATCATAATGGTCAAGTGTGTGCACATCCGAACTAAAATGATCTAAGTTAAGTCATACCTAGCATTTCCATATATTTGAAAGAAAAACACTGTCCTTGTGTGTGCACAACAAAACAACATTTTTCAGACTATTTATAAGCATTAAATGTGATAAAACAACATCTTAAATATTTAATACTTGCCTTGTGTGTGCACAACAAACTCATATTAAATATTTAATACTCTATTGTTTTACCATGCTAGAAGGCGATGCTCGATATTTCAAATATCTTTGAACGTTATAACTTAATATAAAATATTTGAGGGGTTTGTTATTAATTTGTCTCATCTTGTTTAGTGCACATGCACACACACACACACACACACACACACACACACACATATATATATATATATATATATATATATATATATATATATATACGCGTCATATGAATTAACATGTGAAGCATGTTTGCATAATATATAATATATATTGTATAAGCATGCACATATAGAATACTATATTCTAACTGGATTGATTATGGACTTTTATTCTAGTTTGGTTCACTAGAGCCACCAAGTGAACCAAAAGGTCAAATCCTAAGGGTGCAAGAATTAATATTTAAATATAACTATTACATTTAAACTCGGGCTCTATTACAAACGGGTCTTCAAGCGCTACTTGATCCTTGATCTCCAATTCTTTAAAATTAATTCTAACTATTCCTATTATAGAACTATTAAAAATAAATAAAACCTTGATCAGCAGTCAAGGGTAAGTACATAGGAGGGAGTTAGAATTTACATTAAGAAAAAAATTAGAGAAGATGAGGTACGCAGACCCCATTTAATAAAACCCATACATTCATGCATTCAACTAAAATAAAATCCAATCACATTGGTCAATAGTCCATAATTAATCCCATTTATTATCATACACATCTACATTTGCATCAATAAATTAATTCATCTCATGAATAATAAACATTCAATATATATATTGATATCATTTAATGAATAACAAACATTCAATATATAACAGATTCTCTTTCCTATTCAAAATAAACTCTTTTATTTTGAATAATATGAAATCTTATTTCATATCTAAATAAACTCATTTATTTAAGGAAATACGAATTCTCTTTCTATTCATAAATAAACTCCTTTATTTTGAATAATATGAAATCTTATATTATATCTAAATAAACTCATTTATTTAAGGAAACATGGAATCCAATTTCAACTCTAATTAGTTATCATGGAATCCAATTCCAACTCTAATTAGTTAGCATGAAATTGAATTTTAAAATTAAAATAAACCTTCTTATTTTAAGATTAAAATAAACTTTTATTTTAATTATAAAATAATTATTATATATATATATATATATATATATATATATATATATATATCTGAAATCCGTCGGTGAGACTCCCTTACTTTGTTAAAATGCGGACCTATTTTTTTTTTTTTTTAAAACAACTAAAAAAATATTTAATATTTATGGGCCGATATTTTCCATAATATAATGTTTTTAGGCGTGATTTGAATACCTATACCAAAAATGGTAGTGCAGTGCACATGTATCGCATGCACTGCTTTGTTATACGTATCCAAATCACATCCAAAATATTGTATTATGAAAAAATTTCAATTCCATAAAATATTAAACTTTTTTTTTAGTTATTTTTTAAAAAAAAACCAAAAAAAACTATAAAAAAAAAATTCGCATTTTAACAAAGTAAAAGAGTCCTTACTTGATCCTGACCCTATATATATATATAAACATCTGCCACGTGAATCACCAGGATTAAACATGAATCCATATATCATGAACCCTTAAAAGTTGCATGATTACTTAAGTTAAAGAAAAACATATATATATATATATATATATATATAGTTAAAAGTGATCATGTATCCCAAAAACATATATATATATATATATATATATATATATATATATATATATATATATATAATACAATAACCAAAGTTGCGGAAGATATAAGCATGTGACGGACGTGATTCAGGATAATGTTTTTGAAACAAATTTGTTAATTCGCGAAATCCTTTATACCACGAACTTATTTTATTTTTTTTTAAATAAATTTTATACAACAAAATTATGTCCAATTAAATTGTTCTAAATACATATCAATATACATATCGAAATTGACAATTAATAATTCACATAAAAGTTTAGCTTTGACGCCACTGTTAGATTTGTAGTATTCATGAACACAATTAAATTGCACAAAATAAGCGGAAACGTGGAAAATCAGTGTTTAAGATTTTATAAATGATATACCCGGATCATCCTTTATGCACAATTATTAATTAAACAAAAAGATATGAAGAACAAGAATCATACCCTTGAAGATTCGAGCTTCCTCAGGTACAAGTTCACCTCCAATCCTTTTCGCGTTCAACTTGAATCCACCGGATTTGGTTCCTTCCTTTGATCAACATTAGCCACCCAATTGTTTGGCCTCTAGAAGTGATCCACCAAGGAAAAAGAAATATTCAAGAAGAAGGGTATTGACAAAACCCTAGTTTTCTATCTCTATAGAAAAAGAACGTACTCTCCAACTATTGGAATTGCGTATGTTGTGAAAAAGTCAACAACCACTTCACCCATAATAAGACTCATCTTATTTATAGATGTGGGCAACCCTCCTTAATAATTAAGGAATTGGATTTTTATTTTAATTAATTAAATTCCTTTAATTAATTAGGCTCCCAATCTTATTAGGAATAATTAATTAAACTCTTTTAATTAATTAGCCTCCTAACCTTATTAGGATATATGAGAGTACTTATACTAAATTAATTCCTAAACTCTTTTAGAAATTAAAATTGTAATAATTGTAATAATATTAATAAGACTCCTCTTATTAATTTATATTTAATATTTCTAAAATATTAAACAATAAATATTAAGTTATTTAATTTATTCTATCACCATAGATTAAATTAAATATACTTAACATATTATTACGATTATGTCATTAACTTCTTAAATAATTATTCTTCCTTTTATGGTATGACCCTTTAGGTTCTCCATATTAAACCGGTTGTGAATAAATCAATTAGAACAATTCTAATCTTATTTAGATAAATAAATTAAACGATTAATTTATTTAAATAAATAATATTTATTCTATAATAGGGATAAGCCTACCTAGTGATCAACGACTTTCCAGATAATATAGATTTCAACATTAATCATAAAAGAACCTTTGAGTTAGTAGTTACCGTACAATTCAATCCTTCCACCATACAATGTCCCAATTAAATATAAGACATGTGTAGACACTCGAAATTTTCTGCACTCCTATTACTAACATTGCAGGAGGGTAGATTCGTCTTTTGAAGAAAACCCTGAAAGACAGCTTACATCCATTACGGATACCACCGGAAGTTCAGTTCCAACCTGGAACACAAACCGGGAACATCATGTCAACTCGGAACACACACTGGGAATGTCATTTCCAATCTCGGAGATAACCCCGAGATATGCAGATCAAAAGCCCGGCAACAACACCGGAGAGGACAGTTTTGCCTCGGCGATAACACCATGACGCTTCGATTCGATCCTAGAAACTGACATTGGGAGTAGCAACCCCATCCTTGGTGATAGCCCCAAGGTATGCCATTACAGTTTCGGCAATAACCCAGGAAATGCTTGTTTTAAACATGTGCGATCAGCTTCAATCCAGATGACAGTGAGGCATACAAACAAGTTGCCCAATCTCAGATGTAACCCTGAGCAACGTCTGCTTTTCGCTTAAACCAGCGATAACCCCGGTGAGGAGTCACAATGTCATCTGTCCATGTCAACAAGATGATATCGCGACATACCAACAAGTAGTCCAATCTCAGCTGTAACCCTGAGCAACGTCTACTTTCAACTCAAACCGGCGATAACCCCGACGAGGAGTCAAGCGTCATCTTGTTCCTTCAACAATGGCACGTCGTCTCAACACTTCATACATACATCCAACAATGTCCCACAAGAACCGAGGAATGACAATCCCGAGTGACTATTACGATAATGGCGATTACTTTGGATATAATTTGAAGCTTGAAGACCATGGGCATAGACCTCTCTTCCCGACTTCGTCATGACCTCTAATCCATGTCATTGCGTAACTCTCGACACCGGCCGGTCCGAAGAAGGTCGAGATATACCTCGTTGGATGCTCGGATTGAAGTTCGCA
Source organism: Panax ginseng (assembly GCA_020205605.1). Taxonomy (NCBI): domain Eukaryota; kingdom Viridiplantae; phylum Streptophyta; class Magnoliopsida; order Apiales; family Araliaceae; genus Panax; species Panax ginseng. The sequence goes on from CM035149.1 coordinate 73,002,298, forward strand.
AGTTCGACAGAACATTACGATGCATGAGTGCACGTCTTCACGAGACGATGAGACCCATGAGGCTCGAATCCACCACAACCAAACCAGCGAGGTACAATGCGGTACAGCAGTGTACTACTGCGGCCATCAATCTATAAATATAGGTTGGGGGGTCAGCCATTTGAAGAGAGGGAGAGAAGGACCATTTGAAGAGAGGGAGAGAAGGAAAAAGGCGAGGAAGCCCTGTCCATTTTACTCTGCATACACATCTTTTGAGTGTTTCCTCTTCTTTAAACACTAGTTAGCTCATATATAGCTATCTTTTATCCGGCGGGAGCTGAGTGTTTATCCATTTAAAGTCATATAAGTCTACTTTGGCAGCCCACTGTAAGCCTTCTTACATTTTATAAAGCCTTCTTCTCATATAGCACACACTGTTATACACATTGAGAGTCGTGTTATGTGCGTTTGCATGGACTTCATCAATTGGTTTTCATTTCGCTTATATATATATATACTAATATATGTATATATTTCATATATATGGACTAACATTATCGAGTTATGCCTCGATTAAGCCTGAACTTGATGCGGAGCGTTTAATTGCTTATATATATATATATATATATATATATATATATATATATTTATATAATTGTTGTGGACATATCCGATGAGCACAGATTTACATCCAGTGCGTTCTTTGCTTTTACATATATATTTGTATATATATATATATATATATATATATTTACATTCTGTCAAGCCTGCATTTCCTTCTCCTCAAGTGCTTTTTTACAACTTTTTACATTTAAATCACGCTAGAAGTTCACTTCTTGGCGATTGATCGCTTTTGATTTATTTACATTTTGTCCTGCCGCCACCAGAGTTTACTCCGTGGCGATTGATAGCATTCTTCGCTTTATTTACATTTCGATCCCCATGGAGTTACTTTGTGGTGGTTGATCATGCACACACACACACACACACACACACACACACACACACACACACACACACACACACACACACACACACACACATATATATATATATATATATATATATATATATACTGACTTATAAATATAAGCGCTTCTCGCTTTCCATTCAAATTGCAGTATCATGTGAGCCTAGGAATCATGTGATCACAGGTTCAATTTACTGAATCTAGATTCGGTTCCCATGATGGACATTTTTCAGCTGTAAGCAGCCTGTACATTATTTTATAGTGTCTGAATTTCCTTGGATGGCTGTCATGCACATGAGGAGTTCAGCATTGTTGTATATTATTTTCTCGAGAATGATTCGCATCTCAAAAATAAAAGTAAACAAGACGGACATTTAACAATAAAATGGAAGTATGAAAAGGTCTCAATTCCTATTGAGGACAGGGTTTGAAAAACCTCTTTTACAAAATGTCATTGCTACATCTTGGTTAAAACTAAATTTTTCTATAAAATTCAAACCTTGTGTATATAGGTGCGGACGAGGCCTCACACTACTTTTAAATAATTGCACATTGATCCACACACACACACACACACACACACACACACATATAACAATTTCTTTGAAAAGTGGCGATCCACCGTAGTAACACGGATGTTCGAAAAAGCCTAACACCTTTCCTCCATATAATCAAGCCCCGGACCCAAAATGAATCTCGGTTTCATTGACCCATTTAGCGATGTCAAAACACCGGGTCAATGTGCAAAGCCTTTTTCGGTTGCGTTAGTGCAACCGATTAAATACACCAATCAAGCGAGTCTTAAAGTCCAATCGTCGAAATTATACATGTCGGACCTTTTTCACTTATTTTTTCAAACAAATCTCACATTAACATTAGAACACCAAAGAACAAGTAACGAAAAGGGACACTCAAAAAATCCCGACTTCGACAGGTGGCGACTCTGCTGGGGACTCCAGTAAGAGGGCTTAAGCCGGTATTACAAGCTTTTCAAAATTGTTATATGCTTGTGTGTGAATGTTGCATTTACATTTTTGATGAATGTGTACGAATGCATTTTTAATACTACACTGCTAAATATCTATCTGTGATATTAGTGCTTCGCACATGTCATCATTTCGCATAAACGGTGAGATACGTTGTATGTGAATGAATGTTGTGTGGTCCCTCCACCAGAGACTATCCATCGATTGTTTGATTCTTTGGACTCGTGGGAAGAATAATTCCCGTGGCTCGGAAAGGCACCACCCGTTTCGCTCCAGGTTGAATGGCCGGATTAACTTCACAAGTAGATTGCGATGATCTTGGAACCTTCATGCTTAAAAAGCCATGAGAGAAACCTAGGGATAGGTGAACCTCTAATAAACCAAACGCGGAGGAAAGTTTCTTCATGCTTTCCATTTTCAATTACTTGTAAAAGCATTTACTTGTAATTTTATTCTATGTTCATTCATATGTAATGGAAAATATGAAGAATATCAGTGCATGCATGACATGTTATCAATTAACAACCCAGGTTTTTGCGGTAAGGCAAATTCCTAAAACGGACATGTTATGATAACATTTATATTCCCCTAAGACTAAACTACATAAGTCTTTTGTAGGGAAGCAATTGGGCTTGTTACCCGGTCAAAATCCAAAAAGGCTGCGAGCCTACAACCAATCATGTCCTCTTCCAAACAGTCTAATCCTGTTTCTTGAGAAGAATTTGATGGATTGAGTAAACAAATCACACACTTGGCCGTTCTACTGAAAGAATTGCACCAGTCTACTTAGGGTACGAAGATACCTATACATACAAAATCCTCTACACAATGGGGAGTTCAAGGTCTGGAAAAAAAATTCCAGAACAACAGTTGGATACAACCAACCCAGACCCTGAAGGAACCCATCTCAATGGAGATCCAGACACGGGAGACATTAGGAAGAAGGTCCTTTAAATGGAGGAAACCATTCGCGTTCTCAAAGGGATTGGAACCCATGGTAATGTTTCAAATACAGACCTTTTCATATTCCCCGGTGTTCAATATCCAGAGAAATTCAAGACCCCTGATTTTGAGAAATATGATGGATTAGGGGATCCTTACACAAATTTAAAGGTGTTTATTAGAGAACTTGGGTCTTATGCAGAAAATGAAAGGCTGAAATGCAATTTATTTCAGAAAAGTCATTGGAGAAGCTTGTTCATGGTATACCAGATTAGACAACTCTAAGATCCATAGTTTGGGAAGAGTCGGCTCACGCCTTCCTCACTCAATCAGATTTCCCAATCTCGGATGGCTCTGACCAAGTACCAAATCACCAAGGTCAGGTCAAAGCGATCAAATGAGTCATTTAGAGAGTATGCTCAAAGGTGGGCGCCTTCTTTGCTCAAGTTATTCCTTCCATGATGAATCGAAAATGGTCATGACCTTCATAGATGTCTGAGAAGCTCCTTTCTATGAAAGAGTTCTAGTGGTATTGGCAAACCATTTTTGAAATGATCAAACATGGCGAGATGGTAATGAATGGGATTGAAGTCCGGTAAAATTCAAGACCTAACTCTCTTAAAGTCATTCTTTGAGCACATCCAATCTAGATCTTATGGAAACAACCCCGGAGGGTCCATAAAAAGAAAGAGGACGATGTTTCCTTGATACTACAAGGGCAAAAAGGCAAACCAAGCATGCCTATCTGGAGGAGAAACTACTCCCTTTCCAAAGACAACCTTCAAACCCTCCATTGCTGAAAGTGGAGAAGTAAGCGACCTCAAACGTTCACACCCTTAGGGTATTAAACCGAGAACATTCTTGCTCTTCCATTGCTCGAAGCTAATTACATCTTCTTCCACCAAACCAACCCTAATGGGAGGGGTTTTAATGCTATTCAAAGTGTGCTTATCATCTTTGGGGCACTGGACATGATACTCAAGATTGTTGGGCCTTGAAACATAAGATTCAGGATCTGATAGACAACGGTGAGATTGTAGTCACCAAATCAGATCAACCTCATGTATAAGACAACCCTCTTCCTCAACACAAAGAAGAAGATGTCAACATGATCAGTTGGAGCACTGTACATGGTTCCAATTTTAACGGCGAATCATCCCAACCCATCAAAGATGGTGTTGACAAATGGGATTATGCAAAGTTCTAGTTTACAATGGAACGAAAGATGAAAGCTCTTTGCAAACAAATTGAGCAATTGGCAGAACTGGTGTCCCACCAGCATCAAATCACACACCAATTAATTAGGTAGGATCATGCTTATCTCCTTCTATTTGTTATAAATACTCCATCAACACTTTCAGAAAGGGAAGCTATGGAGGATAAGGTTGCAAGGCGAGCAAGTGCTAAAGCCCGTCGGGATTTTGCCAATCAAAGGGAATTCACCTATCTGGGCCAGTCTATGGAGGAGATACTTCAAATGTTGATTAATGAAGGAAGAATCACATTCCTTCTCCCTCCAATCAATCCCCGCTCAGGGCAATTCAATCTTGATGAAATGTGTCAATATCATTCACATTCTCGCAGTCATAGGACATAAGAATGCTGGGCACTCCTCCATCTTATTCAGAATCTTATTGATAGCGGTGTCCTGCAAATAGCAGATGATTACACTGTACAACTCAAGGGTGGGAATGCATGCCCTACCCAGTGGAAGGGATCAGTTGTAGTTATCTCCGAAGTGGATGGTGAGACTGTCAAAGTATTTCCAATACAACCAATTCAACTAAAAGGAGCTGACAATCCTTTGAAAATGGCCGCACCAGAGCCAATTCCTTTACCTTGCAGACCACAACATCCTGTTGTCAGCTTGCATAAAGTTCCATGGAATTATGGAGAAGTTGAAGGATCCACGTCTCATACTACTGCTACAGTGTCGAAAGAAAATCCACTGTACCTTCCTCAACGGGTTATTAAACCTACTTGCTAAGCAAAGGGGAAATTGCCCATAGAGAAGATTGAAAAATTCCTCCGTACTATGGGTCATAATGAAGCCAAAGTGGTTTTAAGCTTGCGAGGAGCTCCACACCAGATTTCGATACTGGATTTGGTTTTCTCTTCCGAGGATCATCGGAAGATCTTGCTGAAGGTTTTAGAAGAAGCCTATTTGCCAAAATCAGTGGATGTGGAAAAATTTCAACATTTGGTTAATCACATTTTTAACAACAATGTGATATCCTTCACTGATGACGACATACCTCCCGAAGGGACCGGTCATTGCAAGCCATTGCACATCGTAATGTTGTCTTCCGGGTATATGCTAGCAGGAGTATTGATTGATGGAGGCTCATCTCTGAATATCTGTCCTTATGCCACCTTGGTAAAGATGAATATCAATCTCAAGCGGATCCAAAGCAGCCTTACGGTCATCCGAGCTTTTGATGGATCCCGACGAAATGCCGTCGAAAAGATTGAATTGCCAATTGAGATTGGTCCAAATACATTCCATGTATCTTTCCACGTCCTCAAGATCGACTCGAGATACAACTCTTATTATTAGGGAGACCATGGATACACATGGTCGGGCCGTTCCTCCACGCTACATCAACAACTCAAATACATCATCAACAACAGTCTAGTCACTGTCAATGCTGAGCCGGATTGTCCTGAACAAGGAATTCTACCAGTTATTAGTTTCAATTTAGAAGTTGAACCGGCCAGTTTCCATACTTTGGAAGTGAGTAACACGCAATACCACTCTATTGAGCGCCACTTCTTGTACCCAAAATTTCTGCCGAGGTTATGTCAGCCACTCAAGAAATGATGTTATTGGGTCATTAACCTGGACAAGGGCTTGGTAAGGATCAACAGGGTATTAAGCACCCTATCCAATTGTCCAGTCAAATTGGAACAGCCGGGCTAGGCTATTCTTCTAGTTCCAGATACAGGAATCCTCATAAGCACGAGCAGGTTCCTCAAGCTTCTGCCGCACGACAATTTTTTATGCCTTTACCTCATGAGCTAATGCAATCTCCAGTAAAGGTGCCAGCCCATGTTGTGGCTATGCTATTTCTGAAACCAGTGCCAATCAAAGCTAAAGAGGTGCTGATTCCTGATCCCGAAGCAGAAGGAAAGGAACGGAAACATAAACATGGCCTTGCCTTGATGATGGCAGGCATTCGTGTCATTGTTCATGATGAACATACAAACAGATATACCCCAGACGATGATTGCCTAGATGTTATGGTTATCATTCAGGAGAAGGAAGACACTGACGATCCTTCCATCACTGCAATCCTTCAGGACATTTCCCTCGACAATTGGAGCAGCACTCCATGCATTGGTCGACGAGGGTAAAATGGGCAGAAAATCCCTCTGCCCTGTAGATAACTTTAATTGCCTGCTTTCCTTTATAGCACTAGCAGTTATTTTATCACGTTCATGCTAACACTTTTATATGATCCAACAGTTGTATATATTAAGTGAAAGCATCTTTTGTTTCAGGACTCTGAATTTAGATGTGCTTGTCTTTGCTGATGACATGCCTTCTCTCCACAAGGGCCGTAACTTTGATGCAAAGTTGGACTCAGACTTGATGGACATCCAAGAGGACATTGAGACACATCAAGAGATTAAGGAATGGGTCACAGACAAACCCAAACCCAATCTTGATCAAACCACTCCTTTCAATCTTGGAACCTTAGACAACCCTAAGTTAATCCAGATTGGTTCAGACCTTACCACAAATCAGCGGAATGACATGGTTGCGCTATTAACCCAATTCCAGGATGTGTTTGCATGGTCAAATAAAGACATGGTGGGTTTTTCCATTGACATTGTTCTTCATCGCCTTCCCATTAAAGAAGGATTTAAGCCAGTTAGGCAAAAACTCAGGCGATTAAAACTTGAGTGGAGTTTAAAAATCAAAGAGGAAATTGTGAAAAAATTTTAAGCTAGCATCATCATGGTGACTATATATCCGGAGTGGATATCCAACATTGTTCCCGAGCCTAAACTAGGGGGAAAGGTGCGAGTCTGCGTGGATTATAGGGATTTGAACAAAGCTTGCCTTAAAGATAGCTTTCCCGTGCCTTTTAATCCACATTCTTATTGACAATACTGCTCAATACGGCATGTACTCCTTTCCTGATTGCTTTGCGGGGTACCATCAAATTATGGTCGCTGAGGAAGATCGTGAGAAAACTGCTTTCATCACGCCTTGGGGAACCTTTTGCTACAGACGGTTGTCCTTCGGCCTCATTAATGTTGGGGCAACCTATCAGCGAGCTATGATGGCTCTTTTCCACGATTTAATGCACAAGGAGATATAGATCGATGTGGATCACATCATTGTCAAATCCCAAAAGGAGGATGACCACTTAGACCATCTCACAAAGCTATTCAACAGGTTGTGTAAGTACAACTTGAAGTTGAATCCCACCAAGTGCACCTTTGGTGTTAAGTTAGGCAAGTTGCTAGGTTTCCTAGTTAGCCACAAAGGGATTGAACTGGATCCTACCAAAATCCAGGCCATCAAGGAAATGCCCATTCCTCGGACAGAGAAGGAAATACGGGGATTTTTGGGAAGGATCAACTTCATTAGCAGATTCATTTCTCAACTCGCAGCAACCTGTGAGCCTATCTTCAAATTGTTAAGGAAGAACTCATCGATGAAATGGAACGATGAGTATCAAAAAGCCTTCCTTACCATTAAAGAGCAACTGATTAACGCTCCTGTTTTGGTACCTCCCAGGGATGATGTTCCCCTGTTCATGTACCTGTCCATAAATGAGAATGCTATGGGTTGCATGCTGGGGAAAAAAGACAATAGAGGCCGAGAATGAGCTATTTATTACCTAAACAAAAGATTCAGCATCAGTGAACACAAGTACACTCTGATCGAGAAGACTTGTTGTGCTTTAGCATGGGCTTCCATAAGGTTATAGCATTACCTCCATAGTCACACAACCCATCTAATATCCCGCGTTGATCCTCTCAAATATGTATTCAAGAAACCCATCTTCAATTGTCGATCGTCTGATGGCGATTGATCCTACAAAGAATTTGACACCGCTCTCACGTGACGCAAAAAAATCATGTCAAAGGTCAAGGAATTGCGATCAACTAGCCACCAGCCGCTAGGGGATTACAAACCCTTAGAAACGTACTTTCCGATGAAGGGGTAATGACGATTCGATTACAACATCGATGCGATACATGTCGTGAGTGGAAAATGTATTTTGATGGGGTTTGTTAATTCGAGAAGGCTCGGAGTGGAGCTATCTTACTATCCGATGCATTTAGGGAGCGGTATCCGTCGTCATCAAATTGCGCTTTGTCGGCACCAACAACACACACTAAGTATGAAGGTTGTATCATTGGGCTAAAACTTGCCCGTTCAATGGGCATCAGGCGGTTAACTATGTTTGGAGATTCTGAATTGGTAATAAAGCAATCCAGAGGAATCTATCAAACCAAAGAATTACACTTGCTGCCTTACCATCGGCAAGTTCTACAGATGGCTTTGGAGTTCGAAGAAATCTCCTTTCTACACATTCCTCGTAATAGGAATGATTTTGCAGATGCATTAACAACGTTGGCCTCCTTGGTTTACATACTGGACAAGGAAAACATGCCATGCATCACGTTTGCTCTGCAAAAAGCCCCAATCTATGTGAATTACGTTGGAGAAGTATCGGATGAGTTACCTCCCATCCACAACCCTTGGTATCAGCACATCAAGGAGTATCTACGAGATAGATCTACACCCGTTGAGGCGAGCCTAACTGAGAAGAGGCGAATTCATCGACTTGCTTTGAAATTCTACCTGAGAGGAGATGCACTCTACAAAAGAGATGCAGGATTAGGTCTCCTCAGATGTCTAGACAAAGACCAAGCTCAGAGACTCATGGATGAGATCCATGGTGGAGTATGTGGCCCACACATGAGCAGACTCCTACTTGTCAAGAAGATCCTCAGAATGGGGCATTATTGGCTTACACTCAAAGCTGAATGTGATGATCACGTCAAGAGGTGCTACCAATACCAGATTCATGGGAATGCTATCCACGCCCCTCCAAGGGAACTCCACAATATAAGTTCGCAATGGCCCTTCTCAATGTAGGGAATGGACGTGATCGGGCCCATCGAGCCCAAAGCCAGTAAGGGACATCGATTCATATTCACTATGATCGACTACTTCACCGAATGGGTAGAAGCAGCTTTCTTCCCCAAAGTTACTAAAGAAGTTATCATTGCTTTCATCATAAACAATGTCATCTGTCGATATGGACAACCAGAGGTCATTGTGTCAGACAATGCTTGGAAACTCAACAACAAAATGATGGAGGATTTATGCAGAAAATTCCACATCAAACATCTCAACTCCGTCATCTACCGTCCAAATATGAATGGTGCTGTTGAAGCGGCTAATAAAAACATCAAAAAGATCATGCAGAAAATGTCCGCCAACCACAAAGGATGGCCTGACCTCTTGCCTCTAACTTTATTAGCCTACAGAACTTCCATGCGAATTTCCGCTAGGGTAACCCCCTACTCATTAGTCTATGGGATGGAAGCAGTGCTCCCCATAGAAGTCAAAATGGAATCCCTCAGAGTATTGATGGATGCTCATTTGGATGATGACCTATGGGTACAAGACAGGTATCACCAATTGTCTCTGATAGACGAAAGGCGAATCATGTAGAATCTTCCATGGTCAAGAGTTATATCGAAAAAAGGATCACACGATCCTACAATAGAAAAGTCTGACTATGGCAATTCAAACAACATGACTTGGTTTTGAAAAAGATCATTGACAACCAAGATCAATCTAAGGGAAAATGCGCTCCTAACTGGGAAGGCCCATTTGTTGTCAAGGAAGTATTGACAAGCAGTGCTCTAAAATTTTAGGAAATGGATGGCGATGAATTTCCACAGCTTATCAACTCAGACACCGTGAAATGGTACTATATCTGAAGTTACCATCAAACAAACATCCTGGTTTTGATCCTCAAATCACCAGTCATTCTGGTTTTGAACCTTTTCTACTTACTTTTATGCCCCTTAGGGAAACATACACTTCAAGCCAGCAGCCTGGTTTCACTTCATTTCAAACCTTTCATACAATCTCAGTTATCCTGAAGACGGGATTTAACCTTTCATAATTTCGATTATCCTAAAGACGGGATTTAACCTTTCACACCTGCAGTTTGTCCTGAAGACGGGATTAAACTTTTCTACGCCTGCAGTTTGTCCTAAAGACGGGATCAAACTTTTTACCCACTTGCAGTTTGTCCCCATTATGGGATTAAACTTTCCTCTCCCCACAGTATAGCATGCACATGGGATTTACACTTCTCTTTGCCTTCAATTCGTCACGAGGAAGAATCTACGTCGACTGATCTCCCCGATGCGAAGTACGTAGGCAACCATATGCTATATGGCCCGGTCGCAATAAAGAAAAACAACAAAAATATTTCTACCTTTTCTCTACAAAACAACAAAAATACTTCTACACCCTTCTACCTTCCACATTCAGCGTTGAACCTTCTACACCAGGTTCGAACTACGCAGAGACTTGATCTCCTCTTCAATAGAGTACGTGGCGTGACCATTCATTATGCGATCTAAGCCCTACCAGAGCAGCAACATACTTGTCACACGCAGATCGGATCAATCTTCAATTTGCCCCATTTCATCGGTTTCAGATCAAAGGGATGGAATTACCCAACCTCTTCTCACAAATAGAAGATTCAGTGACCATCTAAGCTACGATCGTGCCTCAAAGAGCAATAACAACCCATAAGAGATGGAATTAATTAGGCTTCTCACAAATAGAAGTACTGGCGACCATCTGTGTTGCGGTCAATCTCAGAGAGGAGGAAACCATCCACCTCTCCAATTTTCCATACAGATACCAGTCACAAGACACCAAAGATGGTAGGGATATACAGAAATCAACGATCCGTTCTGAGAGACCTTGCGACGTCTCAATGTCCATCTATCAAGGATAAGTTCAGAATGCATTAAGATCACAAGGCCCTGGAGAAACAGGCAAACATCAAGCAAGTATCAAAGCATAACTAAAAGGCAAGTGAATCAAAATATATTTCCCTGCCATATATAATATTGTTTGATATATACATCTGTGTTGTACATGACAAAATGGCTAAGCTAGTCTGTGCAGGAAAATACAAAGCTATCTATAGATCTGTGTGTATGCGGACTATCAGATCTAACATAGCATCCCTCTCTGAAGACGGAGGAATCACTGCAAGCTCCTGCCCAAGGGTATCTACACGAGCTAACAGATTAGAGGCTAACTGCATGGTGGCAAAATGCTCATCAATGTAAGAACTCATGTCGACCAGACTGACGATCATCTGGGATCTAATGGAAGTGCTATCTGCAATGGCCACATCCCTAGCAGATAAGGCGGCATCCCGCTCTCCAATCAATACATCCCTGGCTAATCTAGCCTCATCCCTCTCTAACAGAGCAGTATCTATCTCACCAAGAGCTGTCAACATCGCGACCTTAGCCTGATCTTTATTATAGGTCATCAGATGTAAGCTCTGTTCCAAATGTTGTGCCGAATACTGAGTAACAGTGGCACTCGGAGTGGGAAAATCCATCACAAATGATGGCAACCCAGCAGTCAAATCATCTGTGGGAATAACAGCCTCCTCTATAGGCTCCTCATCATCAGAATTAATCCCACACTCTTTTCTGGATACAAATAGCGACCCAATGCGCTCTATCTCCATCCATGCGGAATACTATGCGAACAACCTGATTATCTTGTGAAAAACTCATTAGCTCTCGCTGATCCCAATAGGCATACAACCTGGATCTGTCCTCCGCTGACAAACGGTGTGACGCGAAGTGCTAACTCACTGCCCCCTCATACGGGTGAAAATCCTGGAAGTGGTCGAACTAACACATCATGGCCAGTGGGTAGTAAGTGATCATGCCCCTCAATCCAGCCAGAGGAAGATAATCCATGTCTGGAGCATGAGTAATGAAGCTGTAGGGTGAACTAAGCCCTGAACACGGCAATATGGCAAATAGATCTCTAATCCCTGCCAGAAAAGGAGTATGACATGGCTATATCATGGGTGAAACAAAACCCCTGCCGTCTAAATGTGCCAATCGGTCTCAAGTGTGACATAAACCACAAGTACAGCATGACCGAGCTACTTGTGAATACTCCTACCGAATAAGTGCAGCAATATGTAGCTGACCTCAAGGTCTCTACGATGATCATCGGTACAATGGTATGACCCTCCCTGAGAGCTCTCACTGCTATAACAATGCCGATATCTAGCTCATCCATGTATCACGGCATGTAGACGTATGATAATACGCATAGAAGCAGTACATCTACTCTGGCTGAATGCCAATGATCCTCCGGTGTGGTGAAATCCCCAGAATACCGTGAATAGCTGTCCTCAGAGCCAAACCTATCAAACAGGAAACACTGGGATATAACATGGCCAGATGTAATCTCATCCTGTACCACTCTACGCCTTAATCCTGTGAGAGTCATGAACTGTCTACTCATGTCTCCCATCACCATATTTACGCAAGGTCTGTCCAGAGGCAGCATCATCAATCGTGCATACTCCTCCAAAGTAGGAGTCAACTCACGGGTCCCAAATCGAATACACATGCATCCGTCTGCACTCAAAGGTTTCTAGCATGCCCTCTACAAATCCTGGAGGAACTTGAAGCATCAGTAAGGTCATAGTATGCTGCAGCAAATCATCTACGATCACCATGTATGATGGTGATATACTATCATACCATGAGCACATACCAGCTACCACCATAAATGATGGGGTATGATCAATACTGACTAAGCTGTCAAGAAGACATCTCATGCGGTAGTGTCATAAGACCATCTAGGGGTCAATGCTGAATATCTCTAGACATACATACATATGCATAACATAATAACATACATTATACAATAGATGGCAATATGATATAGGGAATGAAAAACTGTACATACATTCCTAAGTATATCATCATCTAATACATCTCTGTACAGCTAAAATACAAGGAAATGGGGCGAAGCTACCCAACATACAACAGAGGCCTATCAAAAGAGATAGCAAGAAATACATCAGAAAAAGTCAAGAGTGTCGATGTCTACATCATCGATACTGTCCACCTAATGTAACTCCTCCTGAGTCACTGGATCTCTATCATAGGGATGTCAGGCTGATACAAAGGAGGATCTGCGCCAGCAAAAACCATATGGGTCACCTGAGGGATTAGCGCCAGAACTGGAAGGATCAAAAGTATCTACCTCTGCAGGATCTCTTCCCAAATGCCGAATGAAAAGATGTGACTGGTACAGCTGCCGAGTCAGTCTGTCAATCTGTGTCACATGAGTCGGATCTCTGACACAGGCTAGCCAATCCGTCATCATCACGGATCCTGGAACAATATCCCCCATAAATTGTGTGGCGTGGGTCTGAGCTCCAATCGTACGAGGGATCCACCAATGCTGGAACATCTCCTGAGAACAGGGGCCCTCTGACAATGTAAAGCCGTCAATCCCCATCAATGGGATGTCAATGACGGGTGACTGTGAAACAGGCCAATAACGCCTAGCAGGAGGCAAGATCGGCATACAGATCTCTCCTATAGTGCTCCTGATAGCACGCTCTCCTAAATAGAGTTCCCATCCTCCATCTGTAAAGAGAGGAATCCTGCGGGTGGAAATAATGTACTCTACTCCAGTCGGGTACCCATCCTCAAATCCAACTCCTAAATGCTCTCCTGAGTAGGGAATCCATGTGATGACATCAACTGTCAATAGCTCCAGCTGTATGCGACAATGAGTGAAACCCTCAGCAATAAGGACCTCCGCCAGTGTGGAATGATACCAGCTCCGACCTCGTGGCTAGGTGTCTAAACCTAACACACTCACAGGATGCAAACAAGGAAGCCTCTTATAGGCCCAAAACTACCAACACAAAGGCAAACATCTGTTGTTAGTCAACACTCTTAACCCATACATGGGAAAAGACAAGAGAAACACTCACCAGCAGAAATGGGTAGAATCCTAACCATGCCTTGGTCAAGCCCTGCGATCGCATGCGCATTCCCCTTAGGAAATAGGAAAAGGTGTAGGAACCCCAATCATACTCTCCTATACGGTCCAAGTGTCGAGTGGCGCTGATCAAAGCGAAAGACACCGTAGAGGAATTATCTACTATGAAGCAGCCCCTAATGATCATCAGGAACAATCGTCGAAGAATGTGGTCCCTGACTCTCACATCATCGAGTATTGGCTCACTCAATAGCCCGCTCATAACATCTACGCTCAAAGGACCTGTACGAATAGTCCTGCCCTTGAGCGCCTCTGTCGGAACTCCCAACAAGGATCTGATGACAGTAGGGTTGATATCCACCGTGCAAGGCACCAGCTCCCCTCCAAACTCCATACCTATGATAAACCGCCAATCCATCGACGTCATCATCACCTCGCATTCCAGCAAATGGAGTGACTGAGTCTGGTGAAACCACCACTCAGACAATGCCCTGAGGTAACCCCAGAGACAATGACGGGGTAGAATGGAGAAGAACCTCCCAAATCCCCAGCCATGGACGATCGCTCTATAGTCATCATGCAAAGCCTAATACATAAAGTGGATGATAAACTAGTTCCCTCGAGGCTGTGTGAAGCCGGGAACCTACATCAAATGCAGATCAACATCAGACTCCTTGACTCCTCATCAATAGGAAATAAGGAAGATTAAAGATCTAACTTCATACCTCGTTTAAGTGTAGGTATACTGAAGGATGCCTACTCATGTCACCCAGAAGATCTGGGTTCACCACTTGAATACCTGGCAATTCCTTACGGGGAACACGTACAGCAGGAGCATGAACCTCAATCGATGCCTCCTCTTCCTCATCCTCGACATTCGGCACTTCAACCCGAATAGGACCTACCACCGCCTCCGCCAAGCGACGAGGCTGTCTAACAAAACGACGCTGAGGCTCTTCAAAAGCCCTCCTCCGTACACCGTAAGTGGTCTGCATGAACTACTCGGTGATCTAGATCCATGATATCCGGGCTGAGAAGTCTCCAAATCACCTCGTAAAAGGTGTGGTAATTTCTTACCCTGAGTCTTTTCAAAATGCATTCTATGATTACATGCATGCATGCATTGCTTTAACATACATCTACAGTAGAGTTAAAATGCATGACTACCTAATACCTACATTTTGGGAAAATTTTACCATAGCCCCTTTGCAAATGGGACTATCCACATGCACATAGGCATGACTAGGTGGCCATTCAGTAGCACACCTATACACAATCATATACATCCTGTATGCATTAATACATTACAGTAAAAAATCCGTAAGTGTAGTCTAATTACCAGGATTATTTTGCTTGTCTACCTTTACTCATTTGTCCTCAAATAGGATAAGAAATGACAGTAAAAGGTGCCAATTTGACTGTTTCAAAAGTCAAATTTTTTCACATCATTATATTCAGCATGGTTTAATACTAACATTTTCTATGTTGAATATTTTTTATCAAGTCATATCAGCATGCATATTCACTACTATGTGTCTAAATGCATTTCATGCGATAAGTCATTTTCCAACGGACAGAAATTGGAAAACAATATATGCATGTGTTACCAGGACAGTGAAAAATGCTTGTACGGTGACAGAATATGAAAAAAGTTGCCCGAACTCAGCAGATCTGAAGAAGAGCTCTCGGATTTCCTTCGTTGTGCAACTTGAAAATGACTTATGAAAGCAACCAGCCACCTATACATAGGCATGGCTGACCGCAGGCTAACCTGTGGCTCCTACAGGTACACCTGTGGCCCCCCTACACGGGTTCCACACCTCCGGCTCGCTCCAGTTAGAGTTGCAAAGGAGGTCTCACAAGCTAAAAAGGCCAAATCAGGAATAAAAATGCTACGCGATTGAGCGGATTAGCCTGAAATCCTGGTTTCTTGTCGGTCCGAGTTAAACTCCTGTTGCCTCAACGGTATTCACCTGAATGCAGGGTATACTATACCAATGAGCTCAGCTTTTACAAACCATGCTCGGTAATACCCCACAAAGGTCCGATGCCATCATTTGCATGGTCACAACCCTAAATAATCCCCGGCGGGGGTTACAACGCGAAAAACCATGAAATATCAAACCTCCCAGGTGGGGGTTACAACGCCGAAGTTATAAACATCTACGCATCCCCGGCGGGGGTCACAACGCATATCTTTCAAACATCTACGTATCCCCGGCGGGGGTCACAACGCATATCCTTCCAAGTATCTACATGTCCCCGGCGGGGGTTACAACGCAATGAAACCATTGATACACACATCAATGGAGGTCAAGCAACCTTGACGTCATATCAGCCGATGGCAAGTAAACCCATCGAAACAATTTTTCCCAGCAAGGGTTATAACATAATGCTACCATTGACACATACATCAATGAAGGTCAAGCAGCCTTGACAATACGCCTAGCAGGGATCTATCCGGTGATACACACATCAGCGAAGATTAGGCAACCCTGATAACAATAAATTGTTGGCAGTAACTCCGACAGTATGAGGGAACATGTCATACACATCCTCAAATAGACAAAGCCTTATCCCCACAGATATCTTTCACACAAGAGGTACCTCTATGGAGTATAAGCCAGTGTCTAGGATTCAAGACTTTGGTGGTAGTCCCAACATCAACATCCAACTTGGATCGCATGTCCAAGTCATCACTGATTGTCATCCCAGCAGGATTACATGACAATCATTCATGCATCATACATATGCATCATGTTTATCTTACTTGCATTTCAAGTGTCTAGGATTCTTTATCCTATCCATGCCTTGCATTGCATGAATATGATAAAGAGGGGCATCTGTAGACACTCGAAATTAACTGCACTCCTATTACTATCATTGCAGGAGGGTAGATTTGTCTTTTGGAGAAAACCCTGAAAGACAGCTTACATCCATTCTCGATACCACAGGAAGTTCAGTTCCAACCCAAAACACAAACCGGGAACGTCATGTCAACCCGAAACACACATCGGGAATGTCATTTCCAATCTCAGAGATAACCCCGAGATATGCAGATCAAAAGACTGGAACAACACCGGAGAAGACAGTTCTGTCTCGGCGATAACACCGCGACGCTTAGTTCCAGTCCCAGAGAAAACACTGGGAGTAGCAACCCCATCCTTGGTGATAGCCCCAAGGGATGCTATTGCAGTTCCGGCAATAACCCCAGAAATGCTTATTTTAAACATGTGAGATCAGCTTCAATCCAGATGACAGTGAGGCATACAAACAAGTAGCCCAATCTCAGATGTAACCCTAAGCAACGTCGCTTTTCGCTTAAACCGGCGATAACCCCGGTGAGGAGTCACAACGTCATCTGTCCACGTCAACAAGATGATATCGCGACATACCAACAAGTAGTCCAATCTCAGCTGTAACCCTGAGCAACGTCTACTTTCAACTCAAACCGGCGATAACCCCAGCGAGGAGTCAAGCGTCATCTTGTTCCTTTAACAATGGCACATCGTCTCAACACTTCATACATACATCCAATAATGTCCCATAAGAACCGAGGAATGACAATCTCGAGTGACTATTACATGTGGCAGTTCTTTGGATAGAATTTAAAGCTTGAAGACCATGGGCATATAACCCTCTTCCTGACTTCGTACAACCTCTAATTCATGTCATTGCATAACTCTCGACACCAGCGGTCCGAAGAAGGTCAGATATACATCGTTCGGAGGCTCGGATTGAAGTTCTGTAAGTTCGAGCGGACATTACAGTGCATGAGTGCACGTACTACGAGACGATGGGGCCCGCGAGGCTCGGATCCACCACGACCAGCCGCAGGTACAACTACGGCTGCCGCAGGTGTACCTGCGGCCATCAATCTATAAATATAGGCTGGGGGTCAGCCATTTGAAGAGAGGGAGAGAAGGAAAAAGGCGAGGAAGCCCTGTCCATTTTACTCTGCATACACATCTTTTGAGTGTTTCCTCATCTTTAAACACTAGTTAGCTCACATATAGCTATCTTTTATCCGTGATGAGCCGAGTGTTTATCCATTTAAAATCATAAAATTTTACTTTGGCGTTTCAACGTAAGCCTTCTTACATTTTATAAAGCCTTCTTCTCATATATATAGCACACACATTATATACACATTGAGAGTCGTGTTGTTCAAGCGTTTGCATGGACTTGATCCGTGGTTTTCATTTCTCACATATATATATATATATATACTAATATACGTATATATTTCATATATATATGGACTAACATTATCGATTTATGCCTCGATTGAGCGTAGACTTGATGCAGGCGTTTAATTATATATATATATATATATATATATATATATATATATATATATATATAAAAGCGTGGTCGATTACATTCGATGAGCCTCCGATTTTACATCTGTGCGTTTAATTGCTTATATATATATATATATATATATATATATATATATATATATATATATATATATATATATATATATATATATATATATAATTGTTGTCGGACATATCAGATGTGCCCGGATTTACATCCTATGCGTTCTTTGCTTTTATATATATATTTGTACATATATATATATATATATATATATATATATATATATATATATATATTTTACATTCTGTCAAGCACGGAGTTTCCTCCGTGGCTTTTTACTGACTTTTTACATTTCATCTCGCTGGAGTTCACTTCGTGGCGATTGCTTTTTCTGATTTATTTACATTTTGTCACTGCCTGGAGTTTACTTACATGGTAGTTGATAGCATTCTTTGCTTTATTTACATTTCTTATCCCCATGGAGTTACTTTGTGGTGGTTGATCATACACACACACACACACACACACACACACACATATATATATATATATATATTTACTGACTTATAAATATAATCGCCATCGCTTTCCATACAAATTGCGAGATAATGTGAGCCTAGGATACATGTGATCACAGTGTTCAATTCTTGAATCTAGATTCGGTTCCCATGATGGACATTTTTCAAATTATAGCGACTTTACATTATTTTACATGTCTCAATTTCCTTGGATGGTACATCATGTCCACGAGGAGTTCGGCATTCTTTGTATATTATTTTCTCGAGAATGCTTCGCATCTCAAAAATAAAAAGCAAACAATTTTACATTTAACAATAAAATGGAAGTATGAAAAGAACTCAATTCCTATTGAGCACAGGGTTTGAAAAACCTCTTTTACAAAATGTCATTGCTACATTTTGGTTAAAACTGATTTTTTCTATAAAATTCAAACCTTGTGTATATAGGTGCAAACGAGGCCTCGCACTACTTTCAAATAATTGCACATTGATCCACAAACACACACACGCACACATTTATATAACAATTTCTTTGAAAAGTGGATATAGGTGCAAACGAGGCCTCGCACTACTTTCAAATAATTGCACATTGATCCACAAACACACACACACACACACACACATTTATATAACAATTTCTTTGAAAAGTGGCGGTCACCGTGGTAACACGGATGTCGGGGGGTGCCTAACACCTTCCCTCCGCATAATCAAGCCCCCGGACCCAAAATGAATCTCGGTTTCACGAGATCGTTTAGCGATGTCAAAACATTAGGTCAATGTGCAAGCCTTTTCGATTCGCGTTAGTGCAACCATTAAATACACCAACCCAGGGGACTCTTAAAGTCCAATCGTCGACATTATACATGTGGGACCTTTTTCACTTGTTTTTTCAAACAAATCTCACATTAACATGAGAACACCAAAGAACAAGTAACGAAAAGGGACACTCAAAAAATCCCGACGTCGATAACATGGAATTACTGTCAAGTCTTATTTTATTTAATTATATGTAATTCGACTCTTAAATGTAAAACTCCAAATAATGCAAATTAGAAACTCCTTTCTAATTTCATTTTGCCTTGGCCAAGGACTACTGGTTGTCATTTATCGAATCACATAGGACATTTCTCTTCTTTTACTAGAAGTGGTAGATTCTTTATTGATCATACATTATCTCCATCTACAACTTATTATACCCAAGTATACCCTTTGATATACCCTAAGGGTTTTAAGGAATAAGTCAAAGTATAACTCATCATACACAAGATACTATGATGATCTCAAGTCCAAGGATCACTTGTACTAATATCACTATAGGAATTTCTATTCACAGGCAAGTAAAACTCCATTAGGTATTCCCTAGCGAGCCACGTTCAGTGAACTTATTTTCCAATAAGCACCTACATACTTCCTTTAGTGTCTCCACACAAATGATCATGAGATCAATCATCCTCATCCAATGAGCAAGCAATGTATGTACCAATCTATCCAGATTCACTAATCCCCAATTTAGTAACCCAACGATTGGGAACTATTTTAGTTTTAAGCTTTCTATGAATTTAGATCTCATTAGAATGATCATCATCATTATTCTAAAAACATTGCTTAAAACTATGGGTTTATCACATATTATAAAACAACATCATGTAGATAATTAAAAGCCTTTAATAAATTAATACTTTTTATTAATAAATGAATAAGATTGTTACAAAGTATATGCTTTATCATCAAACATGATTGGCTTGTGTGCATACTACTTTCATAAACAGCACAAACACATAACATATTAAGATCTACAGGGCCTGACATTCATTGTCAGACCACAAAAAAAAAAAAATTCCCAGATTTTTGAAAACACCAATTTCGTGTATTTAAATGTTATGGATCTATCAAATATCAACCCAGATCACTTAGTTACACATCATACAACATATTATAACACAAAATCATAACATCTATCATGGTAAACAAGATCAGATTTTTGATTATGGTTTATACCTTTAAATGAACAAATCTAATTTCTTGGCCACTAGATCTGTTATAGTGATAGTAGGGCTTGATTTTTGACTGATCTAGCAAAAGTTTTCGTGGGTTTTGAGTGGAGAGAAAATGGTTATGTGTTTGGGCATGAATGAGCTTAAATGTGACACTTTCTCTCCCCAATCCTATATATATTATGTAGATGCAATGATCTTGTATAATATAATGGCTGATATGGTAGATTTCAATCACATGGAAAAGTCAAGGTGGTTCACCAACTCAAATATTGCTAGATTTACAAGTTATCCTCAATAATACAATAAGGGCATATAGGTCATTTGACTTAGAAATTTAATGGCATTCTTGTAATCTTGACAAACCCTTAGGGTTTAACCCTAAGGTTTAGCGCATTAAATTAAGTAGAATTTCCAATTAAGGGTTTGTAAAAAATAAAATTTTATTTTTAAAAAATACAAAATTAAGGTTTCTTAAGTAATTAGGTTTCCTAATTAAATAGACTTGATAATTAGGTTTATGTTTTACTAATTATCATTAAGCGTGCCAAATTAGCAATTAGGGTTAACAATATACAATTTAGGGTTTATAATTTAAATATTAGGGTTTCTAAAATTAGGATTTCTAAATATTAATTAGGGTTTCACTAATTAATATAAAATTCTATAATACTTAACCTTAATCGTAATAACATAGTTACATAACCGTCCCGAACTCAAATTGAGTTTTAAATTAGGGTTTCTAGTTAAGGTTTTAAATTTTTAGAAATTAGGGTTTTAATTTACAATTAAGGTCTCCTGTAATTAGGGTTTTTCCTAATTAGCAATAATATCTGTCATTAGACATATTATCATAGTATCATGATTTCAAAATGACATAACAAATTCTTAAAGTCGTAAATGACTTTCGAATTAGGGTTTCTCAGACTAATATTAAGGTTTTCTACTGTTCCATCAAAACTGTTTCACAAATTAATATTACACACATACAGTACGTATTTATATTACTGAAATATACATAATATTATAATACATCACATAACATAATTACTAGATAGATTTTAAAGTCTCATTTTACTTCAAAACTAGGGTTTATAAAAATATTGCTAGGGGCGTTTTATCGATGTCTGAGGTTTTCAAAATCTTGCACCTTCATTGACAACTCATTAACAATGCGTACATACAATACATATTTATAGCACCGAAAAATCAAAATATAATTAATATTATATTATTATTCTCATTCCTTGATCAAAATCAAAAATTAGGGTTTAGATTCCATATCTGATTATCTGTCATATATAACATTATTAATTAAGTTTAAAATAATTAACTTAACTAATCAGAAATAAATTCATATATTAAAATAAACTAATTATTATAATAATTCTATAATCATTTCATATATTAATTAAATAATATATAAACATATTTTCATGGAAAATAATTAATAAATACATTTTCTTGTAAAATTAATTATTATAAGAATATAATTTAGAATGATCAATAATTCTAAAATAAAATTATTTTAAAATTATTCATGTAATAAATAAATTTTATTTATCATAAATATATATACATTACTTGACACATATTCTCACCTTTAAAATAAAAAAAAAATTATACACAAAATTTCTGATTTAATTATATACAAAATATCGGGTTATTACAAATATTATGACAGTAGATTTAATCCCGGTAAAACTTGGAGAGTTTGATGTTATATTAGGAATGGATTGGCTATTCAATTATGGAGCAATAATTGATTGCCAAAAGAAGTGTGTGAACCTTATGACTCCGTCAAAGGTAGTTTTCTATGGTAACAAATCGCCTAGACAAGCAAGGTGTCTGATGGTTATGCATCCAAAGAAGTTATTGAGTCATAGTTGTGTAGGGTACCTAGCTTACATAGTCAATACTCAAAAGAAGAAGGAAATGAAACTGGAGGATATACTAGTGGTTAACGATTTTGTGGACGTGTTTCCGAAGGATTTGCCTGGACTTCTGCCTAATAGAGAAATTGAGTTCGTGATCAACTTAGCGCCAGAAACTGCTCCAATATCGAAGGCCCCGTACAGAATGGCTCCGGTAGAGATGAAGGAACTGATGGTATAACTGCAAAGAACTGTTAGATAAGAAGTATATTCAACCGAGCGTATTACCGTGGGGAGCGCCAGTGTTATTCGTGAAGAAGAATGATGGGTCAATGCGTCTTTGCATTGATTATAGGGAATTAAATAAAGTCACTATTAAGAATAAGTATACATTGCCAAGATTAGATGACTTGTTTGTTCAATTGAAGGGTGCTAGATAATTCTCAAAACTAGATTTGAGAAGTTGGTATCATCAATTAAAAGTAGAGAAGGAGGATGTACCGTAGATGACATTCAGAACTCGGTATGGACATTACGAGTTTCTGGTAATGTCTTTTGGTTTGATCAATGCCCCTGCTGCATTCATGGATTTGATGAACAGAGTGTTTAAACCATTTTTAGACAAGTTTGTGGTGGTGTTCATCGAAGATATTTTGGTGTACTCCAAATCTCAAGAAGAACACGAAGAACATTTACGTTTGACACTGGAGACACTAAGAAAGGAAAAAATGTACGCAAAATTCTCTAAGTGTGAATTTGTTGGGCTTCGACGCGAAAATACGGTGATGAAATTAAAATTTTAAAGCAATTTACGAAACCTAAAAACAGGATCCATGCGAAATCAATTAATTCGGGAGGTTTAGAGATTATACGGATATAAACAAAAAAAGAGAATCAAACCGATCATACGAATCTCCAACGCAATACAAACCGATTAACGCCTCTACGGTATCCACATCGAACGCCGCATGACTAACCGTCAAACGATTACTCGCAATAAGAAGGACTTCAGATACTAGCCACCAAAAAAAGGAATGGATTTTACGAATCTGTTTTTCCTCTAGTCTCTCTCTAAGCGGCTAAGGTTTTTCAATTATGATATCTTACCTAAGTAGTGCCATATATCATATATATAGTAGTTAAAAGGAATTAATCAAATCAAAACCTAATTTTATAAAATCCGAATTTATATATATATATATATATATATATTAAATTAAGTCTTACTTAATTAATATACATATATACAAATTATCCTTTTAATTTAAATTAAATGATTTAAATACTATTAATCATATTAATATATTTTCCTTAAAATTTAAATTAATTCCCTTTTAAATAACGTTCTATGTGTGTGACCCTATAGGTTATTATTACGTTGGCAATAATTTTAAAATCATATTATAAAATTATAAAGAGTGAGCGACATCTAGTAATGCATCACTGCTACCCAAGTAATAATAAGATCGATGATTCGACGCAACCTTTTAAATGACCAATGTTTCAATGTAATTTAATCCTTTTAACCTTAATATCCTAGATTAAACTCGAGTCATGGAATGTGTCATACTCTTCATAATTTAATCTAAGTTTTCTTGATCAATGAGTAGACTATATGAAACAAATCACTATTTGAGCATGACCATGCATTTCATAGTCCTACTCAATCAAGAGGCCTATGGATATCACCCATAATATATAGGATGGTTAAATTCCATCTAGATCACTCATATTTCTCACACGATTAATGATAAACCCAATAATCACCTTTATAGTCCACCTATTAAAGGTGACATTTGATGATATCAAAGTACATAAATTTTAAGTGTAGTAATATAGCAATTTCGTGCCTCGGGAGGACCATTACATCATTGTCACTATGAGAATTGCTAATGACACTTACATAATGCTCTATATAGAATTCTCATGGTGGAGTGCATCCAGATTATCGTTCTCTAACATGTACCTATGCATTGACTTAATATCTCATATATTTATCACCAATGAGATTTGGTCATCAGTCAATCCACATACTAGTCTCAATGCATCATTGTTGTCCCATCAACAATGATACTCGACTAGGGATATTTAAGAACACTGATACTAATGGTAATATATAATCTCATGTTCAAGTCACATACTTGAAACTATATAATTTGTATCATTATTCTAAGGAATTTTATTATGTTAACAATTATATTACGCAGTAAATAAAACCATAATAAAATCATATATTTATTCAATCAAATACAATATCAAAATGTTAAGCAATTATATCAAATAATTGGCCTCTAGGGCATAAACTCTAACAGTCTCCCACTTGCACTAGAGCCAATCACTCATGTATCTAATACCCATGGAACTAGTGTGACCGTCGGTTAGCCTGCTGCGACAAAGCCTTGGTTAGTGGATCTCGCAACATTATCATCTGTTGGCACTCTTCCTATATGTACATCTCCTCTATCAATGATTTCACGGATGAGATGGTACCGCTTTAAGTATATGCTTGGATCGTTGGTGAGATCTCTTCCTTAGCACGTCTGATGGCTCCATTATTATCACAAGATAGAAACAACCGGATCAACAATGGTTGGAACAACACCAAGTTCGATGATGAACTTTTTAATCCATCTGACCTCCTTGGGCCGCACTAGAAGCGACGACATATACTCGACCTCATTTGTAGAATCGACTCATCGTCTCTTGCTTGAACTTTTCCATTCATGACACCACCATTAAGGCAAAACAAAAAACTGACTGAGACTTATAGTCATCATTGTCAGTCTGGAAACTAGCATCTGTGTAACCCTTTACTGCTAGTTCGTCTTCACCTCCATATACCAAGAATGAATCCTTAGTCCTTTTTAGGTACTTGAGGATATTCTTGACTGTTGTCCAGTGACCTTCACCTGGATTCGACTGGTATCTGCTAGTCATGCTCAAAGCATACGAGACATCCGGACGAGTACATATCATTGCATACATGATAGATCCATTCTGCCAAGCATAAGGGATCTTTCTCATCGCGCCTCATCATCTTGTGATTTAGGACATTGGGCCTTAGAGATCTTTACACCATGAGTCACGGGTAAGTTTCCTCTTTTCGCCTCTTGCATGCTAAACCGTTTCAACACTTTATCAATATATGTACTTTGACTTAGGCCGAGCATTTTTCTTGATCTATCTCTATAGATCTTGATACCTAAAATGTAAAGCGACATCGCCCAAATCTTTCATGGAGAAACATTTTCCTAACCATGTTTTTACAAACTTGTAAGAAAGGAATGTCATTCCCAATAATTAATATGTCATCAACATATAATACTAGGAATACAATGTGACTCCCACTAACCTTCTTATATACACAAGGTTCATCTTCATTTTAATAAAGCCAAATTCTTTGATTGCTTCATCAAATCGAAGATTCCAACTCAGAGAGGCTTGCTTCAATCCATAAATGGATCGTTTGCGACTTACATACCTTTTTGAAGATCCTTTGGAGTGACAAAACCCTCGGGTTGTGTCATATACACATCCTCAAGGAGATTTCCGTTAAGGAAAGCGGTTTTGACATCCATCTGCGATTTCGTAATCATAAAAAGTTTAATGATAGCAAGTAAGATCCTGATGGATTTAACCATTGCCCTTTGGAGAGAAGGTTTCATCATAGTCAACACCTTGAATTTGTTTGAAACCTTTTGCTACCAATCGGCCTTTATAGGTTTGTACATTACCATCCATGTCGGTTTCTTCTTGAAAACCCACTTGCACCGATTGGTTTTACCCTTGGTGGATCAACCAGAGTCCATACTTGGTTAGTATACATGGAGTCCATCTCGATTTCATGGCTTCAAGCCATTTCTCGAGAATCTGGTCCATTCATAGCTTCTTGGTAGGAAGCGAGGCTCATCTTGATCTATGAGCATCACATCGCTGCTTTTGAGTCACAAGATATTCATAATATCTCTCGGGCTCTTGGCGTGTCCTACCGAGATCTCTGAATGACTTGTGTAATTTGAAGCGGTTCACTTTCCACAATTTCTTGTGGTTCCCGCTCATGTTCCAACTCGAGTTCAATGATATTTTGTGGTTCTCGAATTTCTTGAGTTCTACTTTCCTCCCAATGTTTTCCTTTAGAGACAAATTCTCTTTCTAGAAAAATACCAGTTCGAGCAACAACCACTTTGTTCTCGGAAGGTTTGTAGAAATAATACCCTTTTGTTTCCTTTGGGTATCCCACAAAATTACATTTGTCGATTTGGGTCCGAAGCTTGTCGAATTCAGGGCGTTTTACGAGCATACCATAACCCCAAATCTTCATGAACGACATATAGGGGCGTTTCCAGGTCCACATTTCATATGGTGTCTTCTGAACCGTCTTTTGTAGGAACACGGTTAAGTGTGAATGCAAACAGTCTTTAGGGCATGACCCCAGAAGCTTATTGGAAGATCTGCATGACTCATCATTGATCGTACCATGTCCAACAAGGTTCGATTCCTCCTCTCAGATACACCATTCCATTGCGGTGTTCCAGGTGGAGTGAGCTGTGATATAATACCACACTCCTTTAGAAGGTCATCAAAGTCTTGGCTTAAGTATTCACCTCCTCGATCGGATCAAAGGGCTTTTATGCTTTTGCCAAATTGGTTTTGAACTTCATTCTTGAATTCCTTGAACTTTTCAAAGGATTCGGATTTGTGTCTCATAAGATACACATATCCATATCTACTAAAGTCATCAGTAAATGTAATGAAGTAATAAAACCTACCTCTTGCTAACGAACTCATGGGTCCACATACATCACTATGTATAAGTCCCAATACATCGCTAGCCCGTTCACTGTGTCCAGTGAAAGGGGCTTTAGTCATCTTGCCTAATAAACAAGACTCGCATTTCTCATATGATTCAAAATCAAATGAATCCAAGAACCCATCTTTATGGAGTTTGGATATGCGTTTCTCATTTATATGGCCTAAACGACAGTGCCAGAGATATGTCGGTTTGAATCATTTGATTTAAATCGTTTTGTATTTATGTTATAGATAGGCATTTCTAAATTAAGAATATAGAGACCGTTAAACAATTGTGCAACACCATAACAAATATCATTTAAGTAAAACAAACAACGATTGTTCTTTATTATAAATGAAAAACCTTTCTTGTCCAAACAAGAAATGTAAATAATGTTTTTTCTTATAGCAGCACAAAATAACAATCTTCTAATTCTAAAACTAGCCCGGTGGGCAAAGATAAATGATAAGTTCCTACGGCCGGTCAAAGAAACTTTTGCTCTATTTCCAACTCGTGGGTCAACCTCTCCTTTCGCTGAAGTTCTACTCCTTGGATTCCACGCACATTAACACAAATGTGAGAACCACATCCATATCCAATACCCATGATGTAGAAGTAGATAAGTTGACTTCTATAACATATATACCGAATCGAAGTCGTACTTCCTTTTCTTTTCTTCACTTCTTCCGGATAAGCATGACAATTCCTTTTCAAAGTGTCCGTGTTTTTCCACGAGTGACATTCACCTTCTTTAGCCACCCCACCTTTAGGTTTTAAAGCCTGTTTGGTTTTGGAATTGGGTTTGGCAAAAGATTTAGATCCTATCTTCTTCTTGCCTTTCCAATTTCCTTAGCATTCCCTTTTGCACCATCATTATGGGGCGGGTCCTGCCTTTTTCATGTTGTTCTCGGCGAGTTCTTAACATGCTCAACAACTCGATGAAGGGGTTTCTCAATTTCATTCATAAGATAGTTCATAACAAATTGAGAGTAGTCTTTGTTCAAAGATTGCAAAACAAGGTCGGGTTTGGGCTTCCTGAGTGATTGGAAAACCCAACCTATCAAGGTACTCAATATACCCAATCATTTTCAAAGACATGTGGACCAACTGGATCACGTTCACCCATTTTGCAGTGATACAACGCCTTACTTGTATCATACCTCTCCTGTCAAGCATGTCATTCGAACAATTTCTTGAGATGCTCGATCATCTCATAAGCATCCATCAACTCATGTTGCTTCTGAAGCTCAGCGTTCATGGTTGCTAGCATGACACAACTCACATCCAGAGCATCATCTTGATGCTTCTTGTAAGCATTGTGCTCAAGACGCGATGTGGTTGATACCGGTCTTTGCGAGAATGGGCCCATCAAGGACATATAGCTTACGCTCTTGTTTGAGGACAATCCTCAAGTTCCTATGCCAGTCAAGGAAATTAATTCCACTTAGCTTGTCCTTTTCAAGGACTGATCGTAATGAAAGACTATTTGTGTTGTTGTTGTTTTCCATTTGATATCTACAGTTTATAAGTGCAACAATAATAAGTCAAATTACAGAGTTGATATTATATAATTGATAATAGTACATTCAAAATATACCTCCCACTATTTATTCAAATTAATAGCCCTCACCATTAATTCGGAAAGCATTTTCTATTAAATCTTTCTAGTGAGCCAAGATCCATATTTCATTATGCCTTAAGTTAGCTTTGGCTATTCTCTCAAAACATAATTATTTAGGTAGACAACCCTTTGTCAATTATATCATATATAACTCCTGGATAGTTTGGTAAACAACATTTGTTTCTAGTCCATCTAATGGTACCAACCAAACTCTATGCCTCTAAGTCCACAATCCTATTGAGATAACTTAGTTAAGTCGGACCCAATGATTTTAATAGTTTGGATATCACAATTATCCTATCGCATCTTACCTAGATAAATAGGGTACTTTTCTTTGGCAAACCTACATCTATTGATCAAGGTCTTGATGAGTGTTATTCATTGGAAGGCATCTGATTTAGACTTAATAATTTAATGAGGATTTTATTAATTTAGATCTCACCAATTTTAATCTTGTTAAGCATGCACATTATTAATCATATCATATCACATACAAGCATAAATAAAGTGCAAAATTAAATGTGTCACGATTATGGCCCAATCCAATCATCAATCTTTTCAAGCTAATGAAAGATTGAAGGTCAATCTAAGGTGGTAAAAGATCTTAAAATAAATAACTTCCTTGGATCTTCCTCTAGCATGCGCTTCCTCTCCATCATCATCTTTCCATTGTGTTCTCCATCTTGACATCTTCATCAATTACAGATTATTACATGACATAAAGAAACCTCGAGTTACATTCGAGGGGATTTAGATGAGAAGAGAATATTACATTAGAATTTATAGAAAGGCACGACATGCAAGCCGTATTTCAAAACCAAAACCACTAACCTATGGGTCAAAAAGGCCATAATCATGCACCATGCATATCACAATAAGCACATAACAATTTATATATAATTAAAGAAAACTATATATAAAATATAGGGGACACGACCATCGTATGCCTTCTTCTGACAAGGGGGGTCCAGGGGGTCTCCCCATGAAGGGCGAAGGCAAGGCGGCGCCGAAAAAAAAAATTCGAACTACATTAGTATAGCGAGAATTTTTCCATACGAATCTCTGAAACAGTTTCAGAATCATACATTTTAATCCACCAAAACACCCATAATAACAAATCATATATTTCGGTTTCGATTTAATCATATTAAAACGAATAACAAGACACCTGAAATTTATCATATATTTCAGTTTGATTTAATCATATTAAAACGAATAACAAAGACACCTGAGTTTATCATATATTTCCAGTTTCAATTAATCATATTAAAACGATTCTTCATGCTTCTAATCCGATTAGAATAGTTATATTGTTATTCCACCGATTAAAGATACGATTAACAGTATTATCATATATATTACCAGAATACACATTCAACGGAATATCATATATTCAATTTTATATCGGTAAACATGCATCATCATATATCATAAATATCGAATACAATTAAAACACGTAATCTGAATTAATCTTTTCGCAAGTAGCTCGATACCACTTTGTTGGGCTTTCTATTTAAACGCACAAATGAAATTAAAATTTTAAAGCAATTTCAAACCCTAAAACAGGATCCATGCGAAAATCAATTAATTCGAGAGGTTTAGAGATTATACCGGATATAAAAAAAACGAGAATCAAACCGATCATACCTCGAATCTCCAACGCTTGATACAAACCGATTGCGCCTCTACAGATCCACATCGAGCGCCGCATCGAACAATCAAACGATTCTCGCAATAAGGACTTCATGGTACTAGCCACCAAAAGGAATGGATTTTCTGAAATGTTTTTCCTCTAGTCTCTCTCTAAGAGCGGCTAGGGTTTTTCAATTATGATATCTTACCCTAAGTAGTCATTATATATCATATATATATAGTAGTTAAAAGGAATTAATCAAATCAAAACCTAATTTTATAAAATTGAATTTATATATATATATATATATATATATATCTCTTAATTAAGTCTTACTTAATTAATATACATATATACAAATTATCCTTTTAATTTAAATTAAATGATTTAAATACTATTAATCATATTAATATATTTTCTATGTGTGTGACCTATATAGGTTATTATTACGTTGGCAATAATTTTAAATTCATATTATAAAATTATAAAATGGTGAAATGCATCTAGTAATGCATCACTTTGCTACCCAAGTAATAATAAGATCGATGATTCGATGCAACCTTTTAAGTGACCAATGTTTCAATGTAATTTAATCCTTTTAACCTTAATATCCTAGATTAAACTCGAGTCATGGAATGTGTCATACTCTTCATAATTTAATCTGAGTTTTCTTGATCAATGAGTAGACTATATGAAACAAATCACTATTTGAGCATGGCCATGCATTTCATAGTCCTACTCAATCAAGAGGCCTATGGATATCACCCATAATATATAGGATGGTTAAATTCCATCTAGATCACTCATATTTCTCACACGATTAATGATGAACCCAATAATCACCTTTATAGTCCACCCTATTAAAGGTGACATTTGATGATATCAAAGTACATAAATTCTCGTAGTAATATAGCGATTTCGTGTCGGGAGGACCATTCATCATTATCACTATGAGAATTGCTAATGACACTTCGTATAATGCTCCATATAGAATTCTCATGGTGGGTCCGCATCCGAAGACATCGTTCTCTAACATGTACCTATGCATTGACTTAATATCTCATATATTTATCACCAATGAGATTTGGTCATCAATCGATCCACATACTAGTCTCAATGCATCATTGTTGTCCCATCAACAATGATACTCGACTAGGGATATTTAAGAACACTGATACTAATGGTAATATATAATCTCATGTTCAAGTCACATACTTGAAACTATATAATTTGTATCATTATTCTAAGGAATTTTATTATGTTAACAATTATATTACGCAGTAAATAAAACCATAATAAAATCATATATTTATTCAATCAAATACAATATCAAAACGTTAAGCAATTATATCAAATAATTGGCCTCTAGGGCATAAACTCTAATAGAATTCTGGATAGAACATGTACAATTTCTTAGCCATGTAATTGACAAAGATAAGATTTTAGTGGATCCATCAAAAGTCGAAGCTATGATAAATTGGGAACAACCAAGAACTCCATCAAAAGTAAGAAGTTTCTTGGGATTGGCTGGATATTACAGACGGTTTATTCAAGATTTTTCAAAGATTGCCACTCCGTTGACAAATTTGACGAGAAAAGCTATAAAATTGGTTTGGATGGAAAAGTGCAAAGAGAGTTTTAAGGAATTAAAGAAGAGGCTCAGTGTGGCACCTGTGTTGTCATTACCAGATAATACAGGAAACTCTGTGGTGTATAGTGACGCTTCACATAAAGGATTGGGTTGTGTCCTTATGCAGAATAGCAAAGTTATTGTGTATGCATCAAGGCAATTGAAATATTACAAGAAAGGGTATCTAACTCATGACTTAGAGTTGGTGGAAGTAGTATTTGCTCTGAAGATATGGAGACACTATCTCTATGGAGAAAAATGTGAGATATAAACAGACCATAAGAGTCTGAAGTATATTTTCACACAGATGGACCTAAACATACGTCAAAGGAGATGATTGGAATTAATAAAAGATTATGATTGCGGGATATTTTATCATTCAGGAAAAGCAAACGTGGTTGAAGATGCCTTGAGTAGGAAGGGTCGTGAGAAGTTGATGTTGTTAACTAACCAGAAGGAGCTCATTTCAGCAATGGCGAGACAAGAGTTGTAAATCATATTTTCTAAGAATATGATGAAAAATTATACCAGATGGAAGCTAATTCAACTTTGGTGGACAAGGTAAGGAATGCTCAACTACAAGATGAAAAATGCAGAAAAATAAAGGAAAGTATGGTTGATGCTTATGAGATGAAGTACAATGTTGTTAGTGAAGGAGTGCTAAGGTTTGAGGGACGAATTTGGGTCCCAGTAGTAGAAGATATTAATGAAGAAATCTTGATAGAGGCTGATAACTCAAGATATTCCATTCATCCAGGAAGTACGAAAATGTATCAAGATTTGTGGCGACACTTTTGGTGGCCAAATATGAAAAGAGACGTTGCGGAATGTGTTGCAAAATACTTGACATGTCAAAGAGTAAAGATAGAACATCAAAGGCAATGCGGATTACTTCAACCATTGGAAATACCAGAATGGAAGTGGGATCATATCACAAGTGATTTTGTGGTAGGTCTTCCAACTACCCAGAAAGGATACGATACGATTTGGGTGATAGTGGATAGATTAACGTAATCAGCACACTTTTTGCCAATAAAGATTAGATTTAATCGTAATCAGCTGGAAAAACTATACGTTAAGGAGATCGTCTCAAGACATGGAGTTCCAATATGAATTGTATTAGACAGAGATCCGAGGTTCACATCAAACTTCTGGAAGAAACTACAAGAATGCATGGGAACACAATTGAAGATGAGTACGTCATATCATCCACAAACAGATGGTCAAAGCGAACGAACAATCAAGATGTTAGAGGATATGCTTAGAGCATGCATCATGGATTTCAATGGGAATTGGGATGATCATCTACCGTTGGTGGAATTTGCATATAACCACAGTTACCACGTAAGCATTGGCATGCCGCCATACGAGGCATTATACGACATGAAATGCAGAACTCCACTATGCTGGGATGAAGTTTGTGAACGTCAACTGTTAGGACCAGAACTGGTGCAACAGACCGCAGAAGTTATCAAGCTCATCAGAGCTAGACAGAAGAAGTATGTTGATCAACACAGACAAGATCATAAATTTAACATAGGAAATTTAGTTTTCCTGAAAGTTTCTCCTTGGAAGGGGAAAATTCGATTTGGCAAGAAAGGAAAGCTAAGCCCAAGGTTTATTGGACCTTTTGAGATACTACGAAGAGTGGGAGAAGTGGCTCACGAGGTAGCTTTACCTCCAGAATTAGAACATTTTCACAACATTTTTCATGTGTCGGTGTTGCGACCGTATAAAACCGATTACAAACATGTGATCGAGTATGAACCGTTGCATTTCAGTAAAGATTTGTCTTATGAAGAGGTTCCTATCCATATAGTCGACATGAAAGAACAAGTGCTCAGGAATAAGCTGATACCTTCTGTGAAGTTGATAAGGAGAAACCACAATATCGAAGAGGCCACGTGGGAACTCGAAGATGAAATGATAAATAGCAACCCTGAGTTATTTGTTTAATCCGTGTCTTCGATTCTGGGGACAAAATCTTTGTAAGGAGGGAAGAATATGACGAATGAGTTGTGATTCTGAGGACAGAATCCTTGTAAGGAGGGAAGGATGTAACAATCCAAGATTTTATTATTTGTAATTTAAAATATTTATTAAGTTAAATAAATATTTTATTAATGTGGTTGTTGTTAGTAAATATTTGTGAATTAAATTTATTAGATAACATTTTAATTTAATGTAATCTGATAGTTAGAGAGTTGCTAAAGATAACATGAATGTTTATATTGTTGTTTTTGTAAGACCCCGAATTTTATGAAATAAAAGTATTCAATTTTTCTTATAATTATTATTCAGTAAATAGTTAAATTGATAAAAAGTTAAAGTTAAGGGTGATATATGTAAAGTTTACAAAATATGCATGTGGTTATAAAATATTCATTGTTATCGGGGAATATTCGTACGACGGCGCAACCTTGTGTGGGCCCCATAACAGAAAGTGATTGAATGAAGAAAACGACAAGTATGATTTTTTTTATAAATAACGGCGTAGTTGTTACCGTTAACACTGTTGGAATAATAGTTGGTTAAAATACAGTAATACGCGGTGTTGCACAGTAGCATACGGTATTGCACCAATTATTTATTCTTACGTAAGAAGGCACTACCTAATAATTGTTACAGTAATTATTGTTTCATATTTTATTTTATTGATTCAATAATAGCTACATTGATATTTTATATTATTGTTGTTTCAATAATTGTCACTGCACAGTATTTCTCATTATTAAATCAATAATTC
Source organism: Panax ginseng (assembly GCA_020205605.1). Lineage (NCBI taxonomy): Eukaryota > Viridiplantae > Streptophyta > Magnoliopsida > Apiales > Araliaceae > Panax > Panax ginseng. The sequence goes on from CM035149.1 coordinate 73,037,371, forward strand.
ATATTATTTGAATAATATTATTAGATAGCATTATTGGCAATGTCTAAGGAAGTTCTGTCTAAGGAGATGTTTGGTCACCTAATTGCACGCTAGTAAGGAGAAATCCTTATTAGAAAGCCCCCTCTTTCCTGGGAATGACCTGGTTGTCATTATTGTGATTTTGTAATATTATTTGTGAATAATTAATTATTAATTTATATGATAAGAAAAATATTTATTTATGTGGATAGAAATTATGGAATTTTTAGAAAAATGGCAATTGTTGAAAATTGATATTTTATCTTTTTTGATAAAATAATTAATTTAAATATATTATTATATAATAATGGTGATATTTTTATAATGAATGTGTGATATATGAATAAATGAGGAGGAAGAGTATTTTTGTTATAATAAATGCTAAAAACATGTTAAACATGTTGGTGGACCCCATTTTTTGACTGAAATTTGATTATAGCTTGTAAAATCGTCCGTATGTAGATTTCGGTCAATTTGTGCTTGGAATTTGGAAAAACTTAAACTTACAAAGTTGTAGAGATTTGAATTTCCTATGGAATGGACATAAGATTCGAATTTTTTTGATAAAAGGGCTATTTATTATGAATTATTGAAGTTCCGGAGTAATTAATTTTTTAAGTTTTAATTATTTTTTTGAAGAAAAACATTTTTATTATGTTGGTGGGCCCCACTAGTATTGAAAATGAGCTGAGATCAGAATTTCTAAGGTGGACGTGAATTTTTTTTAAATTTTCTACTTTAGTGTTCTAAGCATTTTCCTATAAATAGGGTGCTTAGGTTAGAATTGAAAATCAAACCAGAAACTGAAGTTTTCTCTCTCTATATTATCGAGCATATTTTTGTGAGTATTTAGATATCTTGAGTGTTGCTATACGGTGCAAGTTCCCTTCAGCGTTATATCTGACATTCCAGACAGAATGTAACGCCCCAAAATCCTGTATATCTTCACACCCGGATTCCATACGTCACGATCCCATCTTCTTCCAAACATACATCATTATATAATAAAATATAACAATATACATTCTAAATTCCAAGGTTATAAAACCTTATAACTCCTTTCATTACAAATAACGATAATTACATTATCCTTTATCTTTTACAAGAGTGACTTTTATCCGTCACCAAGGATACATCACCGTTCATTAAACTATTCTAAAGTTCATTTAACTTATTTTATATTACAAATCTTCGTTCGATCTTCTCGCTCATCCACATTCTGAATGGCACTTCATCTGGATACCGTCAGCTTGATCTTTATGGGATCCTTAAGTTCTTCTAACATCGTTTGCTGAAAATGTTTTTAATTTAAAGCAAGTGTGAGCATTCAATTGCCCAGCAAGTTATAACAGTTTAACAAACATCTTCAAGAATTCAAACATTCCTTTAGGACTTCAATAACCGAACAAAGGTTATGAAGCAGCTTGAATAATAGGAATAATCTCGATTCCTATCATTTTAAAACAATACTCACTTTAATTTTAAAATACTTTTATTCTTCTACCTTTTTCATACACATTCTGTCTGGCTAGAATCATTAACACATACTTAACAATAACGGATCTTGTATGAACATATCATTCTCTTATTGAACAGTTAAATCACAGAATAGTTCATCTCATAAAAACACCAAAGTGTTCACATTGTGGCACAAGGCCTCATATGTTCTACCACTTTACACAAATATCGCACATTAGCACATAGACAGAACTTCTCAAGTTCAACATCTGAGAAGTTTAAGAAACTAGCATTCATTTGAAATATGAATGAAGTTAGGAAACTTGTCTTACGCACAGCTATAGCTTACGCTGAACTTCTCATTCCAGTTCCTATGTAGCACATAAGAAAAACAACATATACACTAATTAGTCATATATATTTGACTTATGCATTGATTTGCTTAACTTACTTCTTAGGGTTCGTTTGATTAATGTTTATATCATTGTCATTATCCTCATGATTATATTGTGATGAAAGTTATCTTTGGCTTACGTGCATAAATGGACTGTTGATTATTGGTTTTTTACAGTTGTATATCTTTGGCTTACGTGTTAAGATGGACTGTTGATTATTGGTTTTACAGTTGTATATCTTTGGCTTACGTGCAAAGATGGACTATTGATTATTGGTTTTATAATTGTATATCTTTGGCTTACGTGCAAAGATGGACAGGTGTATGACATGATCATAACCACTAGTGATAATAACGAATATCCTTGGCCCGTAGTGCATGGATAATTCAATGATATGATTGGCAGGATCATGACCATTAGTTAACAGTTGAATGTCTTTGGCCGTAGTGCACTGACAGACATTTGATTGGTAAGATCATGACAATTGGTTTTATAGTTGAATATCTTTAGCCCGTAGTGCAAAGGTAGACAACTGATTGGTATAATCATTGTTATTACATTTGAATATCTTTAGCCTTTGGGGTAAGGATATTGAGTAAACGTTCTATTAAGCCTTTGTGGCAATAAGAAACTGTTGATTAACATAATTATAAATATGAATTGTGGATTTAACTATAATCTTTGGTGGTTTAGGTGAAGACAAGTGATAATAGTTCTTTTTGTCTTGGGTATAACAAAGAACTGTTGTTGAGTATTACATGAATGAAATATTAATGATGGACTTTTAATCTAGAGGAGATAGTAGACATTATGTTCTACTTGACTCTTCTAATGGATTGCTTATTTCGCTGCAGTTAAACATGATGTTTATTGTATTCTATCAGTTGTTATATCGTTGAAGGCTAAGGATAATTTATTCTGCATTATCTTAGTCATAATATTTCTTACTGGGCTAGTTGAGCTCACTCTTTCTTTCACTATTTTTCTTCAGGAAATGAGAATATAGCTGGGATGAGTCGGGGAATGGAGTGATGGTCCGAGATGGTGGCTATACTAGTCCTCAGTTTTTTTATAAAATAGTGTGATAATAATTGTAATGAGGACTCCATTGAGAGTGGATATTGTCTATAAGGCAATATTCGTGTTTAAACTCTCAGCTATATTTTGTCGTATTTTGCACGATAGTTGTATAATTAAGTTTGTAGTTGAGTTCTGTACCATGTATCTGGCGACTCAAGATGGGTGAAGTATACCTGTTTTGGGGACGTCACAGACAACCCTTATCTTAACATACTTAAGATTAGGAATCCTCCTGTCCATAACTTTTATGGAGTCTTGGGGCCAGATTTTAAGGTTACCTTTTTCATACATATGCAACAATTTCTAGGGCATGACCCCAAAAGGATACTGGAATGTCGGTAAAATCATTATGGACCTTACCAAGTCCAACAAGGTACAATTTTTTCTTTCAGATACATCAATCAATTATTGCATATCAGGAGGCGTCCATTGTGAGAAAACCATTTGAGATGATCTAGAAACTTATTGCACAAGTATTTATTCCTTGATCTAATTAAATAATCTTAATACTTTGCCAATTTGTTTCACTTCTGAATTCTTTGAACCTTTCAAATAATTCACTCTTGTATTTTAGCAAATACACACATTCAACTCTTTGAATGATCATCTCCCTTTCTTATACTAGTTTGTTCAATTTGCAAAATATATTTTTATGTAAGTCAAGTACACAAAATCCATTAAGTAATATTTTAGTTCTATAAAAACATTATTATTATAAATAGAACAACAATTGTTCTTAATTATAATACCAAAAATTTTATTGTCCAACAATAAAATGGAAATAATGTTTCTAACAAGAATTAGAATATAATAACAACTTATTGACTTAATAGATTTTTCCCGTAGGCATTACTAAACTATAAGTTCCTATGGCTAATGTGGCAACTTTTGCTTCATTTCCCACACATAGGATTACTTATATTTGTTTAACTTTCTACTTCTGTTTGGTCCCCTTCATAAATCTATATTTATGATAACCAAAGTCGGTATCCAATACCCAAGTAGAACCTTGACTTAAAGAAAAATTTATTTTAAATCATGAACAAATTTGTATTTGTAACCGAAACTTCACTAAGCTTCTTTGGTTAGCCTCTGCAAGATGCTTCTCGTAGTTTCTTTCCAGTGTCCAGGCTTATTGTAGTGGAAGCAAACTCCTTTCCTATCCGTATCAGTTTTGTTCTTATTATCCTTTGTTTTTGCCTTTTTTATTTATCTTCATAGAATCGTTCTTGTTTTCAGAAGATCCTTTGGCCCCTACCAGTAAAACATGGTCTTTCTTGGTTGGAAAGTGACTCTCAACATTTTTCAACATGTTAAGCAAATCAGCGACGCTGATATCTAGATTGTTCATATGATAAATTCACAATAATTGTGAAAGGAGTCCGGGAGTAAGTGCAATATCAAATCTTGGCTCAACTCTCCATCCATGACAAAACTCGTTTTCCTTATTGTTCAATCAAATTGATCATGTTAAGGACTTTTATCTGTACTGTAGTGTCATTGGTCATTCTAGATCGGAAGAGCTCCTTAGATATTTGATATCTATCAGTCTTACTTTTCTCACCATCAACTACATGGTGTGCAGGAGTATAGTAGGAATATCCATAGTTTCATGCTGACGCTGAAGCTCATTACTAATGGATGCGAGCATGATGCATTGAGCCAACTATGAATCATCTTGCCACTTTCTAAAAGTAGCAATCTCTTCCTCAGAGGCATTGTCTGCAGCCATTGCAGGGATAGGCGTATTAAGGACACAAGATAGCTTTTCAGCCATGAGAACTATTCTCAAATTCCTTAACTAATCCATTTAATTTGTCCGATTAAATAGCATCTGATATACTTCGCAATGATAGTGATTTCGACATTGTAAAATTCTATAAATGAATTTGTAATTAACAAAATTTTAATATACATTCTTCTATTAATTACCAAAATAATTTAGGTCTTGTTTTAAATTGGTATCTCCCACTATTTTCTTAACACTATATTACCCTCAATATATATAGTTCGGCTATATCTAATTAAAGATATGCTAGTGAGAATAAGGATCCCATTTCAAATGTATATTGCCTTGTGTGTGCACAACAAACTATATATAAATAAATAGGTAGACAACTCTTGTCAATTACATCAACTATATAACTCCTTGTATTTTGCCTCTTAGATCATAATTGTCAAGTGTGTACACATCCGAACCAAAATGATCTAAGTTAAGTCATACCTAGCACTTCCATATATTCGAAAGAAAAACACTGTCCTTGTGTGTACACAACAAAATAGCATTGTTCAGACTATTTATAAGCATTAAATGTGTTAAAACAACATCCTAAATATTTAATACTTGCCTTGTGTGTGCACAACAAACTCATATTAAATATTTAATACTCTATTCTTTTATCATGCTAGAAGGCGACGTTCGATATTCCAAATATCTTTCAATGTTACAACTTAATATAAAATATTTGAGGGGCTTGTTATTAATTTATCTCATCTTGTTTAGCGCGCATGCACACACACACACACACACACACACACATATATATATATATATATATATATAAAATACGCATCATATTAATTAATATGCGAAGCATGTTTGCATAATATATAATATATATAGTATAAGCATGCACATATAGAATATAATACTATATTCTACCACTATTGATTATGGACTTTTATTCTAGTTTGGTTCACTAGAGCCACCAAGTGAACCAAAAGGTCAAACGTAGGGGGTGCAAGAATTAAGATTTAAATATAACTATTACATTTAAACCCAGGCTCCATTACAAACGGGTCTTCAAGTGCTACTTGATCCTTGATCTCCAATTCTTCAAAATTAATTCTAACTATTCCTATTACATAACTATTTAAAAATAAATAGAAACATTGATCAGCAGTTAAGGGAAAGTACATAGGAGAGAGTTAGAATTTACATTAAGAAAAAAATTAGAGAAGACGAGGTACGCAGACCCCATTTAATAAAACCCATACATTCATGCATCCAACTAAAATAAAATCCAATTTCATTGGCCAATAGTCCATAATCAATCTCATTTATTATCATACACATCTACATATACATCAATAAATTAATTCATCTCATGAATAATAAACATTCAATATATATATTGATATCATTTAATGGTCAAATTTAGTTAGTATAAAATCTAATTTTAAATCAAAATAAACTCCTTTATTTTAATCCAAATTTAAATCAAAATAAACCTCTTTTATTTTAATTTATCCAATTTTGAATAAAATAAACTATTTTATTTTAATCAAAAACTTTAATAAAAATAAACTCATTTATTTTAATTAATTATAGAATCCAATTCAAGTAAAAAAAACTCTTTTATTAAAGGAAATACAGATTCTCTTTCCTATTCAAAAATAAACACTTTTATTTTGATTAATATGAAATCTTATTTCATATCTAAATAAACTCCTTTATTTAAGGAAATACGGATTATCTTTCCTATTCACAAATAAACTCCTTTATTTTGAATAATATGAAATCTTATTTCATATCTAAATAAACTCCTTTATTTAAGGAAACATGGAATCCAATTTCAACTCCAATTAGTTATCATTGAATCCAATTCCAACTCTAATTAGTTAGCATGCAATTTAATTTTAAAATTAAAATAAACCTATTTATTTTAAGATTAAAATAAACTTTTATTTTAAGATTAAAATAAACTTTTTATTTTAAGATTAAAATAAACTTTTATTTTAATTATAAAATAATTAAAAAATATTTATACATATTTATACATATATATATATATATATATATATATATATATATATATATATATAAACATACATACGTGAATCACTAAGATTAAATATGAATCCATATATCATGAACCCTTAAAAAGTTGCATGATTACTAAAGTTAAAAAAGACATATATATATATATATATATATATATATATATATATATATATATATATATATATATATATATTGAGGAGTAGGTTTTATACCTATGAATCCGATATTATTAAACTTAATTATTGTTATCTTTAATTATTTTTTTAGTATCTTTTTATGTGTTTTGTGTTTATTTCTTGTAGGTTGGAGCTGGAGGGACAAATTGGTCATTTCGGAGAAGAAAAATATCAAAAATCATGAAAATTAGAGTTGAGTGGCATTTTTGTAATTACGTTGTCTTGGGCAAGCGCCTAAGCGCTTGGAAATGGCTTGTGATGAGCGCCTAGGCGCTCATGTGCGGAAAAAGAAGAGATTTTCTACTGCCAAGTGGGGTTTTGAAGCCAAAAAGGAATCTGAATGAGGTGGGAGACTAATACAAATAGGAGAAGACTTTAGAAAAGACGTATCACTCAATTTTTCAAGGGATTCGCAGAGAGAACAACGAAGGAAAATACTGAAGGAGAATTGCAAAAATTTGAAGATCAAAGAGAGAGTATTGGATCAAATTCGAGTTTCTTCTTCTCTTCTCTAGTTTTATCTTTTGTTATTATCTGGGATGTTTGGATTATTAATTTGGATGATGTTTTTCTTTATTATTAGCATGAACTAAATTTTCATTAAGATTGCAACGGAACTTGGTATGTAGTTTAAATTGATCCTTCCCATTGAATGAAAGTTGGTTTTTATTGAATTATTTATCATATCTTATGTTTATTGATTAATTGTTTGGCCAACAATTACTGTGATAATCTATATAAAATTGGAAGATGGAGTATAAGTTGAGATCTAGATATGATAACATCTGTTCATATAATCTGAATAGGGTTAATATGATTAACATGTAGGATAGGAATATACCTATGTGTCTTTTGTATCATTGAAAGAATTTGTGCGTAAAACTTTCATTAATTTGATTCGCATAGGAATATAGTGAGTTGATTAACTGGGGTGTTCCTTGTAATTTCGCGTCTTAAAGATTGGAATTAGGAGGTTTTGTTCATGTGTCTTTGGAAGAAGTGCGTGAGTTTTATAAAGCATTCTTGGATAATGATTCATATTAATTAATTGATTTAAATGGGAAGTAATTGGTTTAAATGAAATACCAAGGGAAGTTGTAATCTTAACTTGTTAAATCTGCGGTTATTCTTGTGAAATTCCGATTTTAGTTATTAGTTTTGTTAAGTTTATTTTTTTTAAATCACAAACAATATTTAAGTAGTTTAAAATAGGATTAATTGCATTAGAATTAGTAATTGATAAATATTAGTCTATTTCCTCGTGGGAACGATATCCTTGCTTCTTTGAATATTACAATTGCATGCGCGTATACTTGTGTGTTAAAGTGCTATTAAGAAATTAGGCAATATATATATATATATATATATATATATATATATATATAATAGTTAAAAGTGATCATGTATCCCGTGAATCATGTTACAAGATTTTTTGGGATACATGATAACTTTTAACTATTATATATATATATATATATATATATATATATATATATATATATAATTTTTCCCAAAAATTTCTTGCAAAGTTTTTCCCTTTTGCAAAAAACAAAAAAGTTGTTGAAACGATATCTTCTCTTTCGTTCAGCACGATTCAGAATCACTATATGAAGCTTGGGAGAGATTCAAAGACTCATTGCGAAAATGTCCACACCATGGGATTCCTAAATGGCTTCAGGTGCAAACTTTTTATAACGGTTTATTTAGCACACTGAGATCTAGTATAGATGCTGCAGCGGGAGGAGCTATTATGGCCAAGAATTGTGATGAGGGGTATCAGTTACTTGAAACCATGGCAGCTAATAATTATCGATATTAACAACAAAGAAGAACTACTCACCAAGGACAGTCGGGGTGTATGAAGTGGATGCGATGACAACATTGTCAGCTCAAGTGACAGCTCAGATTTCTGCTCTTACAAAGAAGATAGATGCACTTGGGGTACAACTAGTTTAGAAAATGGAAACGATCATGAAATATGCGGGTAGCCACTCAAGTGATCAATGTGCAATAAATCCACAGTCGATCCGATTTGTTTCCGGTTATAACAGCAAAGTAGCAGGCGATTATCCAAACAACTACAATCCAGAGTGAGAAACCACGAAATTTTCTTTGAGTAATAATCACACATGCTCAAGCACAAGCTCCAAGGCAATCATATCCACCTGGATTTCAGCCACATCAACAATCTCAACAACACCCAAAACCTCAACAACCTGATAAGCTATCACAAATGGAAGATTTGTTGGCAAGATTGGCAACTCAGTTTGAAGCCACAACGAAGAACCAATCAGCTGCAATAAAGAACCTTGAGAACCAAATTGGGCAGATAGCTAGTGCTTTGAATACTAGAACTCCAGGTTCTTTACCTAGTGATACGGAGAAAAATCCAAGGAATGATGGAAATGAGCAATGTAAGGAAGTTACACTCAGAAGTGGGAAGGAGTTTACTACAGATCTAGACGGACAAAAGAAAATAATTTTTGCTGAGGATGGTGAACAAGAGAGTGGAAATTCGGAAAGTAAATCTGGGGAAGAAGTTATGAAAAAACAACAAAAAGATAAGCAAATAGCAGTCGTACCACCTGTGCCGTTTCCTCAAAGATTGCAAAAGCAAAAATTAGATAGACAGTTTTCAAAATTTTTAGAAGTGTTCAAAAAGCTGCAAATCAACATTCCATTCGCAGATGCTTTAGAACAAATGCCTAGCTATACGAAATTCATGAAAGATATTTTAGCAAGAAAGAGGAAGCTAGGGGAGTTCGAAACTGTAGCATTAACAGAAGAATATAGCGCAATTCTGCAAAGAAAGTTACCACCGAAGTTAAAGGATCCGGGTAGCTTCACAATACCATGCACGATTGGACCCCAGTTCTTTAACAGATGTTTGTGTGATTTGGGTGCGAGTATTAACTTGATGCCACTTTCGATCTACACTCAGTTGGGACTACCAGCACCAAAGCCAATAAATTTATCTTTACAACTTGCAGATAGATCAGTGACATACCCTAGGGGCATTGTGAAAGACATATTAGTGAAGGTGAACAAATTCATAGTTCCAGCCGACTTCATTGTGTTGGACTATGAAGAGGATAAAGACATACCCATTATCCTTGGAAGACCATTTTTAGCCACTGGAAGGACATTAATTGATGTACAAAAGGGAGAGTTAACAATGAGAGTCCAAGATGAAGAAATAACTTTTAATGTTTTCAAGGCTATGAAATTTTCGAAGGGAGATGAAGAGTGCTTTAGAGTTGATCTGATTGAAGAAGCAACTGGAGAGGTATTTAGTGAATCTATGAATGAAGACCCTCTTGAAACCGCATTGGTTAGTGAAAATTTATTTGATGATTCAACTATGCTAGAAAGGGTTCAAATGTTAGATTCAGCTCCGAAGTTCACTCGATGTTTGCAAAAATTTGAACCTCTAGATTATTGGGGAAAGCCAGATGAAAAGGTGAAATCCTCCTTAGAAGAACCGCCTACCTTGGAACTTAAGCCATTGCCTTACCATCTACGGTATGCCTACCTTGGTTCTTCTTCCTCCTTTCCAGTCATTATTTCTGCATCACTTGATAAGGTTCAAGAAGAAAAGCTACTAAGGGTACTTCGGCAATACAAGACTGCTCTTGGGTGGACTCTTGCAGATATCAAGGGGATAAGCCCATCAATTTGTATGCATAAGATTTTGTTGGAAGATGAAGCAAAATTGACTATTGAACAACAACGAAGACTCAATCCCATCATGAAGGAAGTTGTCAAAAAGGAAATCATTAAATAGTTGGATGCGGGAATTATCTACCCTATCTCAGATAGCTCATGGGTAAGTCCGGTTCAATGTGTGCCAAAGAAAGGGGGAATGATAGTAGTTGCAAATGAGCATAATGAATTGATCCCGACTCGAACAGTTACGGGTTGGCGGGTGTGTATGGATTACAAAAAGTTGAATAAGGCCACTCGTAAGGCCATTTTCCTCTATCATTAATAGATCAGATGTTGGACAGACTTGCAGGGCATGAGTATTATTGTCTCTTGGATGGATACTCAGGTTATAACCAGATTGCCATTGCACCCGAGGATCAGGACAAGACAAAATTCACATGCCCATATGGTACCTTTGCTTTTCGCAGAATATCTTTTGGATTATGTAATGCGCCAGCGACATTTGCAAAGAGCACTTAGAGAGTGACAATGAGCAGCTGATGGCAGAGTTTGCAAAGCTTAAGGATGATCTGAGAGAGGAGTCCGCTAATCGAGCTAGAGATGAAGATGCTTACGTGGAGGCTTCCCAGCGAGCAGATGTAGCTGAGGAAGAGGTTGTAGACACTCGAAATTTTTGCATTCCTGTTACTAACCTTGCAAGAGGCGAGAATCGTCTTCTAGAGATAACCCTAGAGGTCACATCAGCTCAATCCCACAGACAACCCTGGGATAATCAGTTTTCCATCTCGAAGACAACCTCGAGATACTCAGTTTCAGTCCCGAAGACAAACTTGGGAGTTTCAGTTCCAACCTCGGAGACAACCTCAAGGAATGCAGTTACAGTTTCGGAGATAACCCCAAAAAAGTGCGTTCTAATCCCCAAAAGACAGCTTCAACCTCGGAGATAACCCCGAGGTGCTCAGTTCAAACCCCGGAGATAACCCCATGAGGTCAAGCACACCTCAGAGACAACCCTGAGGACATTCAGTACCTACAGCAGCCCAATCTTAGAGATAGCCCTGAGCAAAGACTTCTTCTGACAACCCGAATTTTTTAAAATTATTAAAATACGAATTTAATAAATAAAATTTTTATTATGATATGAGAGAGTAATGTGTGTTACATATAAATGTAATATGTTAATATGTTACGATTGTGAGATCGTAAATAATTAAAATATTTATCAAGTAAAATAAGTATTTTAGTTGAAATATTTATGGATTAAAATAATTATTCAATGAAAATTATTATGGAATAATTTATTTAAGTATGATGATATTAAATATTGATGATAAATAATTTTATAATTTGTGCATAATTATTATGTTAATGTGTTGGTGATTTTCTAATTTAATTAAGTAATTAAATTAGAGGATTAATGATTGTTAAATAAAATTTTAATTATATTGGCTAAATAGAAGTTATACTTTTATTAGTAAGGTTTAATTGGATTTATTAATGAAGTGAGATTAATTCAATTCAAATAGTTAATGGGTGTGACAAGGGTATCATTTTATAAGAAGGATTGCTAAAAAAATGAAAAAGGAGATTTTGGGTGCTAGCCAAACATGGCTTAGTTACCCTTTGTTATTGTAACTGATGAGGCCATAATGCATACGCATTATGTTTATATCAGTTATATGGATGTATGTATTTTGTTCCTAAAGCCTAAGAATAAAGAAAACAGAGTGTTGGAGAAGAGAGTTAGAGAGCTTTGAGAGAAATTGATAGTTCTGTGAAATTGAAGAAGAGGAATTGGAGAATCAAAGAAGGAAGTAAGAAGAAAATTATTCAAGATTTATAGCAAATCAAAGGTAATAATCTAGCCTAAACCTCTAGTTTTTAGATTCTTATGTTTTATTGATACCATGGAAGTATGAATTGATGAAGAAATCAATTAGGGTTATGTGAAGTGTTGAATAATCTGATATTTTCATTCATATGTGAAATTTGAGTAACACAAATTCAAGTTTTAGAATAATCAAATTCATGAAAATAGGTTGAATGATGAAGAATTTGAGTTTTGTTATATATATGTATTTGGGTATGTTTTGAGACTAAAATTGGTTAGGAGTTTATGTTATAATTGTAAAATTGGTGATGGATTATGTTAATATTATAAGAATCGAAAATAACACAAGTTGATTGAATCAATTTGGTTAAGAAACGAATTCGTAGTGAATAAATTCGCTAAACATGTTAAAACATGAAAGTTTAGTATGAACATGAGTTTTGGGTTAAGATTTAGGCTAGCTGGTGTTTTTGTAAATTGTTATAATTATAGTATGTTGTAGTTCTATGAATTACGAATTCATAGAATCGAAAATGGACTAATTTGGATATGTATAACTTAAGTTATGAAGATTAGAAGGAGAAAAGGTTCAAAAAAATCGCGAGAGCAAGAAACTTGGTCCGTTTTACGCTATGCAGGCGACTACGCTATGCCCTAAGTCATTTGGGACGTAGCTATGCTCTAGGGTGCAGCTGCGCTGTGCCCAAGGCTTAATTGGGTGTAGATGCGCCCAAAGTATGTCAGGTGTGACTATTTTGACCTGTTTTAGTAAAATAGGCATAACACTTTTTATACTAACTCCGATTAAGGCGATTAAAGATGATCCGGAACGAGGACGAATAGACCTACAACCTTTATTCTTTTAGTTTTTCAATTGGAGGTCGATAAAAGTGGTCAAAATGGTCATTTTTAGGACTATTGTGTTTTCGGGGACAATTGGAGGGCATCAGGCATGCACGTATGCAAGTGTAGTGCTTCTAACGATAAAAGATATTGTTCTAAGTTATAAAACATAAATGTTAGTAAACATAATGATGTTTAAAATTAATAAATGATGTATTAGATAAGTTGTATAAGCATACTAAGCATACACAAGAGAGACAAATCGGGCGTGTGACGAATGAACGTCGAAACGCCGTAACAAATGTTAATGAACGTAAAAAGTGTTTTAAGTCAAATGAAATGAAAATTATAAGGTATGAAATGGGTTTAATATAAAACTAATAATAATTCCTTGCAAGACTTAAACACTTGAATGAACTTCGAGTACGAAATATAGTGAGATATAAGTCGAAAGTTAACACAATCAAATTGAACATTGTGTATTGATTAATAAGAAGGGTTATCAGATATAGAGTAAAGTTTACATTATAACTACTATGCGCTGCTATGTGACTAATAGTTTATGTGAATGATTATATAATTGTGTAGGGCACGTGAAGTACAAATAGCTGTAAGCTGTTAAACTATTATTGGTAAACTACGAATCATGCAAGTCATTCAGTTCCTATTTGCTATGTGAACTTGATGATTAACTATTTTAAATCTTTATTGCAAAGAGCATGATGTGTTATATATATGTTAAAAGTATGAAATGTTAAAGTCAATTTATGACTACATTGATTGATTAAAGCATGTTGATTGAGTAAGGAACTCAATCTTTATACTTGTTATATGAACTACAACATGTATGTTATATGGTGAGCATGTTATTATGTGCTATGTGATGTATGAAAACTGTTAGATTTTGTTGGGCTATCGAGCTCAACCTTGCAAATAACAACTTTTGCAGGTTAAAGATTCAATGTAAAGTTATGTGTTACTTGAAAGACATGAATCAGATGTGATACTTGAAGATTTATACTTTTTGGTTGTGTTATTATTATTTGAACCATGTTTAAGGTTCCGAATAATGTATTAATGTTGAATTGTAATGTCATTTTGCGATGTAAACTCTTGTAGTATTAAAATAATTCTGAGATATTTAGATATAAAGGTTGAAAGTTTTGGGAACGAGAATAGTTTGTAATAGAAAATTTTAATTATTCTGCAAATTTCAATGGTTGTATCATCGTTTAATAGTGTAAAATTAGATGTTGAATGCATTGTTAACGACCGAAGTCGAGAATTAAATTATTTAAATTTTGGGGTCATTACAGTTGGTATTAAAGCTGTAGGTTATAAACCTTAGGTAAGAGTACCCTAGGCTATAACCATAGAGAATAAAGGAGAAGATGATAAAGAATAAGCTCAGATTGAGTTTGAACAATAAGAAGTAATTTAAGAAATTTATAAAGAAGGGATTAAAACATGCGTGAGAGGATTCAAAGAAGAATCTCTTAGAGTTATAAGGAATATGAATGTGGGGTTACCCAACTCCAATAATAAGGATGTAAGATGATAATAAATAGACAGTGTCTATAAGAAGAGAATAATAAAGAAGTTAAGAATAAAAAGTTATATTTAAGTATGGTACATTCGTACTTTTTAATAGTTGATATATGGTATCTAGGCTAAACGATTCGTTCATAGATTGGAGGTATATACGAACTAGCAACTCGGAACCTAGGTTGTTGGTTGTTTGTTGGAAACCACTCAGCGTACCATATTGAAACTGTTAGAGACTCGATGTGTACCAAGTTTAGAAAATGGATACGTATGATGAAAATGTGGAACTCGAATGAAATGTTGAGCAATATAAATGAAGTTAGAAATTCTTAAAGGAAGAATTGTTATATAAGCAAGAAAATTTAGAGAAGAATCTTGAAGGGATATAAAGATAAGAAATGGGAGCTGCCTAACTCCAATAGCCAAGATAACGAATAATGATGAATAGACAAAGTCTGTAAGATTAAAAGCATAAATGAAATCATAAATGATGAAAAAGGAAAGAAAGAGGATCGTAAAACAAAACGATCACGAGTTAAGACAAGAATTTTAAGGGAGATGATTATAGAATAAGATCACAACGTGATCTGTTTAAGTTATAAAAGAAAGATGGTCTGTAATGTTTGAATAATTATAGCTTGATGCTATGAAGATGATGTACGATGAAATAGTATAAGATAAACTCATGAGGAGTTATAGATAATGTGTTACGAGGAATTCGTATCGAGCAAAGAGCAAGTTAAGAGTAAGATAGAGTTATGTGGGATTTTAATTGAGGACTCATGTGATGGTTGAGTTGTACAAATCTTTGCATGGGCGAGGGTTTTGTGCTTGCACTCAGTTTATCACATTGATAATCATTGGAATGTTTGTGTCGCACTATCAATGTATATGTGGTGAAAAGGTGATTCTTTTCTCATATGTATGTTTAAAAGTTAGAAACTATTAAGATTAGTCAGATATTATTAGGATTAGGCGTGGTTCTTAAAACTAATGCATGTTGTAAGTTCGTGACTCATAATAATATGGTATGTTTTGAACCCCTCAGCGAATGGATGCCTATGGTCTGACTAGGATAAGTTCTTAAACTCATATTATTATGGAAAGTTCCTGGATTTCCAAAGTGTGGTAAGTTTGATGAACTATATTGGGTAGAAAATGGTTATAGTATAGAGAGCATTGATGAAGTTGAAGATTGATAGAATGGTTAAGTAATTAAGTACTGGAGTAAAGATTGAAGTTGATGGATACCTAGATATTCTAAATCTACTAGCTATGCTAGACTTTTGAGATTTATTGACTTCGTGCCGATGGTTATACTTTTGATTTTTGAAAAATGTTGGATCACACTAGTGAACCAAAGAATTGTTAAAATAAAGCTATTATTCGTGTATCTATACTGTTTGTTTCGGCTAGATAAAAAAATGATTTTTAAAATTTTAAAAAATATTTTAACTATATGTATCGGTGATATGATAAACGATGGAGTCATCAATGCAATGGAACCTGGTGTTGGATGTGATCATATGATCGTCAGCCCACTATAGTGAGATGTAGTATGACAACGTCATAATCATGATGCCATAAAAAAGATTTTTGAGATTTCTTTAGGATATGAGAATATATATATATATATATATATATATATATATATATATATATATATATGTATATATGTATATTTCGATTGATGTCTGAATTATTGTAGAAGTCTATGCTATTTGATTCAGCTAGACGAATATTGAAAGATGTTCATGAAATTCAAGCGTTTCTTGAGAAGTTATGCCAAACCAAATTGTTTTGGTGTGGATTCAGATGTTGAAAAGCTGAGATGAACAACCCTTTTTATAGGAGATTACGCGGAGGCGTTTAGATGTTTGTGCACAATACATGGTACAAAGGGCTGATCACCCTAAGTATGGGGAGTCCCTACAGTATTACTGTTAAGGTTAAAGTTAAAAGATTACTTGTAACCGTGGACATAGTTCATGGTCTTGTGACCCTCAGTTACATCTCTAAAAAAACTGGGAAGAACAACCCTATTGTGAGGGAATTATTTTACGCGATGCGTTTAGATGTTTGTGCACAATACATTGTACGAAGGGCTTAACACCCTATGTACGGGAGCCCTACAGTCTAATGACTATTAAGGTTTAAGTTGAAAGAGTACTTATAACCGTGGACGTAGTTCAAGGTCTTGTGACCCCTCAGCATGATTTGGAATCTTTTAAATTCATGAGTTATTCATACTGACTCCCAATTATTGAGCAATTGAGGAAGATTCTTGCTATTCTAAAAGGCGAATATGGTAAGGATGATATTCCTTAGAAAGAAGTAAGACGTAGAATACGACACTGACTGATGAATATATTGAATAAGTGAGAAAAGAAATTTTGAAATGAGGAGGAGATGAGTTATCAAAGAATAATGTAAAACTTTTAATAGAAAAGTTTAATAATTGTAGAAAGATCGTTGTGGAAAGAAAGTGGTTATAGAACCCAATGAATGAATAAAATATTAACGTAAAATCTATTTTGATAGATTGAATGAATAAATATTAATAAATAAAAATTCGAGGACGAAATTCGTAGAAGAAGGGGTGAATGTAATATCCTGAGTGTTTATGAGTTGAGTATATGATATTGATCCTTACAAAAGGAAATGAATGGGTTAAAGAATATATAATACTCAAAATATAATTGAGTTCAAGTGAAAGTTATGAAATAAAACTTACAATAATTTATTATTAAGAATGGTGGGAGTAGGAAATATAAAACCTATATTAAGGTAATGTGTTGAAGTTATTCAACGAAGAGATTTGATGAAAACCTGAGTAAGGTACGGTTTCGGTGATTCCGAGGACGGAATCCTTATAAGGAGGGAAGGATGTGACAACCCGAATTTTTGAAAATTATTAAAATAAGAATTTAATAAATAAAATTCTTATTATGATATAAGAGAGTAATGTATGTTACATATAAATGTAATATGTTAATATGTTACGATTGTGAGATCGTAAATAATTAAAATATTTATCAAGTAAAATAAGTATTTTAGTTGAAATATTTATGGATTAAAATAAATATTCAATGAAAATTATTATGGAATAATTTATTTAAGTATGATGATATTAAATAAATTGATGATAAATATTTTTATAATTTGTGCATAATTATTATGTTAATGTGTTGGTGATTTTCTAATTTAATTAAGTAATTAAATTAGAGGATTAATGATTGTTAAATAAAATTATAATTATATTGGCTAAATAGAAGTTAAAATTTTATTAGTAAGGTTTAATTGGATTTATTAATGAAGTGAGATTAATTCAATTCAAATAGTTAATGGGTGTGAAAAGGGTATCATATGATAAGAAGGATTGCTAAAAAATGGAAAAAGAAGATTTTGGGTGCTAGCCAAACATGGCTTAGTGACTCTTTGTTTTTGTAACTGATAAGGCTATAATGCATACATATTATGTTTATATCAGTTATATGGATGTATGTGTTTTGTTCCTAAAGCCTAAGAATAAAGAAAACAGAGTGTTGGAGAAGAGAATTAGAGAGCTTTGAGAGAAATTGATAGTTCTGTGAAATTGAAGAAGATGAATTGGAGAATCAAAGAATTAAGAAAGAAGATAATTATTCAAGCTTTATAGCAAATCAAAGGTAATAATCTAGCCTAAACCTCTAGTTTTTAGATTCTTAAGTTTTATTGATATCATAGAAGTATGAATTGATGAAGAAATCAATTAGGATTATGTCAAGTGTTGAATAATCTGATATTTTCATTCATATGTGAAATTTAAGTAACACAAATTAATGTTTTAGAATAATCAAATTCATGAAAATAGGCTGAATGGTGAAGAAGTTGAGTTTTATTATATATATATTTGGGTCTGTTTTGAGACTAAAATTGGTTAAGAGTTTATGTTATAATTGTAAAAAATGGTGATGGATTGTGTTAATATGATAAGAAACGAAAATAATGCAAGTTGAATGAATCAATTTGGTTAAGAAACGAATTCGTAGTGAATGAATTTGCTAAACATGTTAAAACATGAAAGTTTAGTATGAACATGAGTTTTGAGTCAAGATTTAGGCTTGCTAGTGTTTCTGTAAATTGTTATAATTATAGTATGTTGTAGTTCTATGAATTACGAATTCATAGAATCAAAAACGGACTAATTTGGATGTGTATAACTCAAGTTATGAAGATTAGAAGGAGAAAAGGTTCAAAAAATCGCGAGAACAAGAATTTCAGTCTCGTTTTACGCTAGATGCAATTTATTGCTGGCGTACCCTAAGTCATTTGGTGTGTAGCTACACTCTAAGCATGCAAAGAAGACCTTTGCATCTAAGGCTTAATTGGGCGCAGCTGTGCCCAAAGTATGTCAAGTGTGACTATTTTGACCTATTTAAGTAAAATAGGCATAAAGTTTTAATCCGAACTCTGATTGAGGCGATTCAAGATGATCCGGAACAAGGACGAATAGACCTACAACCTTTATTCTTTACAGGTTTCAATTTGAGGTTGGTAACAGGGGTCAGAATGGTTATTTTTTGGACTATTGTGTTTTCGGGGACAATTAGAGGGCGTCGGGCATGTACCTATGCAAGTGTAGTGCTTCTGACGATAAAAATGTTATTCTATGTTATAAAAAATAAATGTTAGTAAACATAATGATGCTTAACATTAATAAATGATGTATTAGATAAGTTGTATAAGTATATTAAGCATACACAAGAGAGACAAATCCAAGTGCGTGTGATTTAATGAATGAGCGTCGACGTAGAACAAATGTTAATGAACGTAAAAAGTGTTTTAAGTCAAATGAAATGAACATTATAAGGTATGAAATGGGTTTAATATAAAACCAATAATGATTCCAAGAAAGACTTAAACACTTGAATGAACTTCTAGTACGAAATATAGTGAGATATAAGTCGAAAGTTAACATAATCAAATTGAACATTGCGTATTGATTAATAAGAAGGGTTATCAGATATAGAGTAAAGTTTACATTACAACTACTATGCGTTGCTATGTGACTAATAGTTGATGTGAATTATTATATAATTGTGTAGGGCATGTGAAGTACAAATAGTTGTAAGCTGTTAAACTATTATTGGTAAACTATGAATCAGACAAGTCTTTCAGTTCCTATTTGCTATGTGAACTTGATGATTAACTGTTTTAAATCCTTATTGCAAAGAGCATGATGTGTTATATATATGTTAAAAGTATGAATTGTTAAAGTCAATTTATGACTACGTTGATAGATTAAAGCACGCTGATTGAGTAAAGAACTCAATCTTTATACTTGTTATATGAACTACAGCATGTATGTTATATGTTGAGCATGTTATCATGTGTCATATATATATATATATATATATATATATATATATATATCAAATCCGAATTCGATTGAGCCCGAATTGATATATCTGGTGCGTTTATAACTTATATATACACACACACACACACACACACACACATATATATATATATATATATATATATATTTATTGCTTATATATATATATAACTGTTTACAACTTTTGTACATATTACATCATCATCTAAGCCTAGGAATCATGTGATCATAAATTCAGTTCCTGAATCTAGATACGGTTCCCGTGATGGACATTTTCAGCTGCAACCAGCATGTAAATTATTCATTGTGTCTGAATTTCCTTTGATGACTTTCATGCCCACAAGGATTTCGGTGCTGCTATGTATCTTATTTTCTCGAAGATGCTTCGCATCTCAAAAATAATAAAAGCAACCAAGCCGAACATATAATAAAATGGAAGTATCAAAGGCCTCAATTACTATTGAGCATAAGGGTTTGAAAAACCTATTTTACAAAACATCACTGCCATATCTCGTTAAAATTGAACTTTTATACAAAATTCAAACCCTTCGTATATAGGTGCAAACGAGGCATATCACTACTTTCAGATAATTGCACATTGACCTACACACACACATTCAGATTAAAGTTTAAATTAAAAATTACAGTAACCGTGTCACCACGGAAGTCTGGGGTGCCTAACACCTTCCCTCCGCTTAATCAAGCCCCAAGACCCTAAGAAATCTCGGTTTCACAGATCAGTTAAGTAGTGTCACATCACTAGGTCATTGTGCAAACCTTTTCTCAGTTGAGTTAGTGCAACCATTTAAAAATACCAACTGGCGACTCTTACAGTCCAATCATCGACATATACATGTCAGACCTTTTCAAACTTGTTTTTTCAAACAAATCTCACCTAACATTAGAACACCAAAAGACAAGAACAGATAGGGATAAACAAAAATCCCGACGTTGACAGGTGGCGACTCTACTAGGGACATCCAGTATGATGGCTTAAGCCGCTATTAAAAGATTTTCAAAACTTTTATTTTCTTGTGTTTGGATGTTGCATTTACATTTGAATGAATGTGTACTAATGCATTTACTTACTGCCCTTAGTGCTTCACACTGTATCCGCCTATGATATTAGTGCTTCACACATGTCATCATTTCCAAACGGTGAGACGCGTTGTATATGAATTTATATTGTGTGGTCCCTCCACCAGGAGGCACTAATACAAAATAGTAAATAGACAACACTTAAACAATAATGTTTTTATAAAAAACGTTGTGGTTTTTTTTTCACAATGTTTTTTTAACAAAACATTATAGATAAATATGAAAAAACGTTATCTATTTATAAGGGAAATTTGTGGTTTTAAATAGATAACATTTTTTTAAAAAAAATGTTATCTATGTCAAAAACACGGAACTTAAAATAAATGGCGCGGAAGTGAAAACTTGAAATTAAAAACCCTCCTTGCCTCCTAGCCTTCCAACAACTGAAGCAGCTCTCCTAAATCGCTATGTAGATCGGTCACTTGTTACAGTTACATGCTTGTTTACACTTGTTAGAGGTAAATACTCGAGTACAAGTTACTTAACTGGAAGTGTGGTCTTAACAAGATCGTCTTCTCACTCCCTTTTTAGTCTTCTCTCTCCTCTCGCAACACAATACAACACAAGGAAAGCAGATCAAAGAAAAAGAATCCACCGACAGACATATAAAGAGTACAATGGTGAGGTACGACAGAGCTATTACGGTCTTTTCACCAGATGGCCATATCTTCTAGGTTGAATATACGCTCAAAGTCGTCCGTAAAGGTAACGCCACCATCGTCGTTAGAGGCATCGATACCATCATTCTCAACGTTGAGAAGAAGTCTACTATCAAGCTTCAAGACTCTAGGTCCCCTTTCCTTCTCCTCTGCTTGTTTAAATATGTGTGTTGTTGTTTTTCTTTCTCCAGGTTATGCTTTTTGATTTAGTGGTTTTGCATAACTTTCAAATTGTGCGTATGGATATATCCGAAGACCAAGCTTAGATTTACTAGATTGGAAGCAAAGGTTTATGGGTTCCTGGGAATGAAGGCAAAATTTATTCGTACAAGTTAGAGTTTTATTTTTGTAATGAATCAAAAGGGTGTTTCTGGGATTCCCTTTTGGAATTTCCTTGCAAACAAAAAAAATTAACTTTTTTTTATTCATACAAGACCTAACTATGAATGGTGCTCACACTTCTTGCAACTAGTAATCACTAACTTGGAAGAATATTTGCATGGGGTCATATGAGTCATATGGATGGATCATGGATGAAAATTTAAATTACTTATAGATGTTAAGTATTGCATGATATTGGTATAACTCTTGGGATTCATGTGTAGTTTAGAAAGCTAAGCTTTTTCTCTTTGTTTTTAATAGTTTTTGTTGTTTATCATGCCTAATTAGTAATGGTTGTCACACTGTGAGCCCTTAAGAAAATTTGATGGGCTCATTTGAATGCTGTAAGAGTTTAAAGGAATAGTGTTACTTGTATGCTAAAGAATATGCTAATTACATATTCCTAAAAGAGGTAAGCCTAAGACTTGCTTAGTTTTCTGAGGTTGATTGAGACGCCCCCAAATCCTGGTATCTTCCAACCCGATAGATGGTGCTACACAGTACTACCATTCACACATACATTCAATTGAAAAGTCTCAAAAGAACGAATATGTCTTCTATATATTAGAAATAATATTACATTCCCCCAGGTTCTTTATAACCCATACATTTGTTCTTGTCATAATATCAAATATATTACAATCGTTCACCTATACTATTACATAAGAACTCTAAGGGTTCGTCTTTGCCTTGACTTTATCCTTGCCGGAGCCTTCGGTCCGTTCGATCTTAGCTGTGTTCATATGGTTCAAGCAAGAGTGAGCATGACTAGCTTAGCAAGTACTACAATTCTAATAAACAACATGCTTGAGACATAGAACTCGTATATATTCAATAACTGAACAATAGTTACGAAGTACTATTGATAATTCAAAATAGCACTTCTTATCATTCAAAACATTTTACAAAAAAAATATTTAGTAAAACATCAATTCTGGTCCAAGACCTTGAGCATTTAATAAGTTCTTTTGAAAAGGACACCCCGACACTAAGTCCGTAAGTCCGACATTACTTACGAGCACGTCTAGGTGATCAGCCTATAGTACTCTATGTTGATCAACACTACATTCATTAAATATGTATACGTTTAAGTTGTGGCAACCTCATGTGCCTGTCGTTAAATGACAAAAACATTTTTAGCATACTCGGTCTTCGATTGAAAACAACACCAATATAGCTTGGTAAACATTAATCATGCTTGACATGATCATAATATAAGTCTAGTCGAAAGAATTTGTGACACCCCCAAATCCGGGCACCTCAATCCCACAGATTTGGTGTTCACTGTCCAATTAAATCATAACTAACTACTCATAAACAAATGATATAATTAAACTCAAAAACTTAAACAATCAATCTCCCATTAAAGGGTTATATAATCTAAAATAAATCCCAGGTCATCTAACCTTTATTACAATCATCAGCGGAAAATCAAAACATGATCACAAATAAATCTATTACATAAGCTTCATAAATAAAATATAAATTAAACGTTGTCGTTTAATCAAGCTCTTTGTTCTTTCCCTTACTTGTAGAAAGCTCTTCAAACTTCGTAACCTCGTCTGCATTGTTTTGTGCAAGAGTGAGCAATTCAAGAGTTGAATCAAACTTGTAGAACGATCATCAACCAAGTACTGGTTAAATCAGATAGGAACCAATAACTATTCAAGAGTTTGATTACAATATCTTCATGAACAAGGTATGTCGATGAATCAATAAGAGTTAGAGTATTAACAAGTTCTAAATTGAATAAATGATATCATCGACAACATGCTTTCAAAGGTGTGTGAGTACATAAACAAACCAAAGAAAGTTTGGTTTGGGTTGACTTCAAGGGTAATTTAGAATTTAGAATATTCATCAACTAAGGATTAGTTGAATTGGTAAAGAATCGCTAAACAACTTAGAGTTCAGTACAATAATGTAAGATAGTACAATGATATTGAAGAACGAAGATCAAACAACAGTTATTAGTAGCTGAATAAACACACTTCTTACAAATAAAATACAGACTTTGAATAACCAAGGTAATCTCGATTGGAATAAAGAAACAAGATTAACTAACTTGCTCAACAATAAATGAGGGTTTAAGAACTTGCATGATAATAAATCGTTAAACAAGATATTAGAGATATAGAATTTGCATAAGTATAACATAACAGTGAAAAGTAACCTTCTTTGAATAATAAAGTAGCAAAGGTTAGGGAACTTGCCTCTTCGTAAGCTATACAATTACAACTCACGTACTCCAATATCCTACACATACCATTAGGATCATCACATCAATTAGCCACATACACATTAACCTCATAGATTCATTTCTCATCTTAGTTACATTATAACCTTTAGTTTAAGGTCTAACCATATAAATAAACCACATAACACGAAACTGAAACTCACTAACACATTTTAGTGCAATCACAATATCTATTAGACATGTTAACATCCACTTCCAAAATAACACCCATTTATAGCTAAACTTGTTAATTTAGTACAAGTCTTATGCTACTATATAAATATCAAAAATTTCAAGTGTTAACCTTCATAGTACTTATTTACTAATCCTCATTCTCAATAAATCACAACATGTCATTTTCATAGTTTACTAACTTCTTATAACTTTAAAATCAGTAACCACATAAAACTATGTTGTTTTAACCTTGTCGTTACCCATTTGACACATTAACATAACCTTAGACCAAGTTATGTTGATATCCCAAGTCTCATAAGCAGTTAGAAACTCACCATCTCGTAGCAGGTATAGCGCGCAATGCGCCCATACACAAGCCTCGATCTGTGTAACAAGGCTTTTTTTTTTTTTGGCATTTGCAAGCGCAGAGCAAGGCATGTACGAGATAGACGCAGAAACGACATGAACAATATCCAACTTTAGCCCAACCAACACGAATTTCACCCACCAAACAGTGAAATTAACACAAACAAATGATATAAAACTATTACAAACATGTTTCCTCACATATATATCAATATAGAACAATTTAACAACAACTTAAACTAGTTTAATTTCTCAAATTCCTCATTTTCATATAAAACTCAATTTTTTTGATATTCTTCACAAAAATTAACACTGTGATCTCTATACTTGGCCAAATTGCTTCGTTCAAATTACGTTATGCTCATTTCTTAATGAACTAGCATAATCAAGCCTTAATTTACAGTTTCACATACAATTTGACCTCTAGAATTGGTACTTTTCACAAGCCATATAAAATTATAAACACTGTAAACATTTTTCTTCCTTTTTAACCGTCATTAGCATACAAGCCTTGTTTAATTACTAGTTCTAATCACCACGAACACATACAATCACATGTAATCATTTGTATAACAACAATTCCAATAATTGAATTCACCGAATTTAAGAACTATGTCGTAGAACTCACATATATACATATATATAAACATATAACATTAAGGTTACGAATAATACCTTCAATTACCTTGGTAATCACTGAAATTGCTATGAATCACAGACTTTCTCTCAATTCTCTCCCTCGTTTCTCTTAGTTTCTCTGTATTTTCTTCCTTCTTCTTTTCTTAGGCTTAAGCCAATTTTCTTTTTACGTAAAACACACTAAACCTAACGCACAAAATCAAACGTCTATAATCGATGTTGTAATAAAAACAATAATACGTTATCAATTATAAATATATATTATATTATTTGATTTATTTTAATTTACTTTATTTATAATTCAAATATTAAAAATTCAAAAGCCATAAGGCTTTGTTTGGCAAAAAGTCTTTAAAATAAATACTTAATATATTTATGCCTTGTTTGGTCAAAACTAAATTAAACTACTTTAATTGTATTTTAATAAACCATTTAGTTTATAATTTATAATCACATATTTATTTATTTGGATTTTCATATCCAAGATTAATCAAATAAATTAATTATACATACTATATTTTAAATAAATACTCCACTTAAACAAATATCACAAAATTATAATTTTATTTAGTAATTTACTATACCACTTTAAATTATTAAATTGAAACAACAATATAACATCTCATGTTATATTATAATTCTCTAAATTATAAATTAATTTAATTTAGAATATTATCTAATAAATTTAATTCATAAATATTTAATAACAACAAACACATCAACATCAGTTAAAATATTTATTTAATTTAATAAATAAACCATATTAACATCATTTAAAATATTTATTTAATTTAATAAATATTTTGAATTACAAACTATAAAATCTTGGATTGTTACAGAATTGGCTTTAACTTCATCATTCAAGACTTCATGCAAAAGAATACATGAATCACAAAGCTTGTCCAGACAGAATTGGAACAAGGGTTAGAATACTTGCCTTCAGCGTCTACTTACTGATTATCACACGTACACTTTAAGTCTCTAAGTCTCTACGATACATGATCATATAACGTACCATATTAGGTCACATGTAATCAAGTAAGTATACTACTATATCTTATCCTTCATCTCAATCTAAATCCTAACTTAGTTCTATTATTTATAGTTCCAGCTTTTCATTACGTTCACATTCAATTGATTATTAACCTTTAATCATCATACATTAAGTGTCTAACAATGCCTTAACAATGTTATGATTATACCTTTGTATATTACTAATTAATTCTCTGTCATTCTATATCTGTAAACATTCTTGTCTCCGCTAAAACTTCTAGGATCAAGGGCAATGCGCATGGGTTAGCGATTAGACATCATCCGTATATACTATTATATCTTACCCTTCATCTCAATCTAAATCCTGACTTAGATCTGTTATTTATGGTTCCGGCTTTCATTACGTTCACATTAAATTGATTATTAACCTTTAATCATCATACATTAAGTGTCTAACAATGCCTTAACAATGTTATGATTATACCTTGGTTCATTACTAATGAATTCTCTTTCATTCTATATATGTAAACATTCTTGTCTGCCGAAACTCTAGGACTGGCGTTGTGGCGCCGGTCATAGCTCTTCAACTCGCGCTTCGGCGTGGGTTGGCAGTACCTGACATCCGGAATTGGCGTTGCGGTGCCACACTTAACTCTTCATCTCGCGCTGCGGTGCAATTTAGCGAGATGCCTCGACATCACATACGGCTGTCACTGCCACCCATTTGGCTTTAGGGTTGGCGCAGGCTAAAACTCAGGTTCGAACAATTTGCAAAATTTAAAAATTTTACGAAACTCCCGGACTCATAACTTCTCCGTTATAAGTCCAAATTGGCTCGTTCAAAAGCCTACGGTTCACAAATTACATACTCTATGCGTTTATGCAAGAATTTTATCTATTTGACTTCGTTTGCTAAAATTTCACCTATTAGTTCATTTTTAACGAAAACGATAAACGTCCGTGAATGTTCAACGCTCGTTTCTTCGTTCTAAGTAGGAATTCGGTCATTTTCGAGTCCGCAACTCTATAATGCCAAATATGATGTGTCTCCATCGAAAACCAACGTTTCCGACTTTAAACACAAAATACGACTTCCATTTCGAGAATTTCACGAATTTGATGATTATCGTTCAATCGTGTGAATTCCGGCGAAACCTCATTACTAATCATTCTAAATGGATTTTAATCAACATATACACATTTTAAGTTACTTATTACACCAACTTATTATGAAAGTAGGTTTTGACTTATTCTCATAAGTCAATGACTTATTTAATTTATGAACTACAATTCTAATGCTTATGACTTACTATAAACTTAAGTCCATCAATCAATGTTCTCATACTATATTGAACATACTAACATCATATAACAAACATATGATAAGTTTTGTACAAGTTTATCAACATATTTAGGTTCAAGTTGTTTATTCAACTTATTCGGCTTAAGTTCATTCATCAATGACTTCTTATATGTTCTTAGCATACAATCATACGTTTCTTATCACCCTATAATGATAGAGATGAATATATATTAGACAAGAGTCTTACCCTAGAAGCACTTGTACTTCTCTTCTCTTTGGAAACTAGCAAAGAACTTTTGACTTATTCTTGACTTATTTGGCTTATTCTCTCTAACCAATAAGTTACTTAACTTGAGAGGAGTTGAGAGGAATTTTAATCAAGAAATCAAATGAATTGAGAGCTCTCTATTTATAGGCAATCCAAAGTTAGGGTAGAATGGTCAATTAGGCACTACAAAAAAATGGGGCTTCAGCAACAACCGATTTTCGTTGCTAAAGGTGCCAAATTTCGTTGCTAAAGTTTTTTGACAACGAATTTACTGTCGTTGCGTCTTTCGTTGCGCAATGAGCATTGCTAATTGTTCCGTAACGAACGTATTTTTTTTGTTGCCAAAAGTAATACATTTTGTAATGAAATTTGACTTTCGTACAGATACATCGATCCTTTAGCAACAAAATGTATTGTTGCAGAATAATTAAAATTTTGTTACTAAAAACCCCATTTCGTTGCAAAAGGCTGTTAATTGGCAACGAAATGAACTCTTTTTTTTGCAACGACCATGCATTTTCGTTGCAATTGACGCCATTTTGCAACGATATTTTTCGTTGTAGTAAATTATGAAAATTGTTGCCTAAGCTTGCTTTCGTTGCGGAATATAAACTTTTTAGCAATGATTTTCATTACTAATTATATTATTTGGCAACGACATTATGCTGAATCAGCAACGAAAATGTTTGTTGCTAGTTATTTTTCAATAGCAACGAAAGTCGTTGATTAGCAACGATATTATATGTTTTCGTTTCTTTATATTTGCAACGAAAGTTGATATGATTTGCAACGATAAAAAATGTTGCCTTTTATTTTAGTATTAGCAACAATATCATCTCCGTTGTTATTAGGTTAATTTTTCGTTGCCAAATATTATATTTTTAATGCCATTAGCAACGAAAATTTGTTGCTAAATGTATAAAAAATTATTGCTATATTAAAACTTATTCAGTGCTTTGGTAACGAATTATATTGTTGCCAAATCAAAATTTGACATTCTTTTTGTGTACCTGACTGGTTCAATGTCCCCATAGCAAATAATGACAAAAATACAAAAAACTAAAATATTATTAACTTAATAAAATCATCCACTACATAATCATTCATTATCTTTACAATTAACCATCTAAAACTACTACAGTTCTTCAATCAAAGTATATATCTACATATATAGAGAGAATACATTTCATAATTTCGTCCCTTGTCTTCCGTAAACGTAGCAGGAAAATTTGATACCCAGTATTGTAAGTCAGGTCGTATAAGCTGTCTTCCTGCACATATTTAAAAATAATAGCAAGTCAGGAAAATGAAGCAAATAGGTCACCAGAGGCACTTAGTGCCAAAATCAATACACAAAGACAACAATGTTGTGTTATTTTCTTACTAATCAAGGGACATGAAAGAAGGTAATAGCCTTTTTATTGACTACCAAATTAATATCTAAATCAAATATCCTGAAGAAGACAAACATGTGCTTCGTGAACCTCATCCTGATGGGTATACATTGACACACGGATCAAGATAATAATTGGTGCTCATAAATAATGCTACAAGTGAACAGACATTTTACGGGCTTATAATGATGACAGTACAACTTGATAAATATGTTGAAAAGCGTGTAAGAAAAGTCGAAACATACTTGATGATTCTCTTTGGAAAGGAAATTGTTGATTGCGATAACTGCTTTTCCTGCTTATTTGCATGATGTTTCTGGAACGAGTCTGATGTTTGGTGCCTTAGCAGCATGTCTTGTTGTAATATATTTGGTTGTTGTTGCTGTAATTGTTGTTATGAATCCTGTTGTGGCTCTTTTGCTCAATTCACCTTCTCTAAATCATATATTGTGAAACTTCACCAAATTAAACTATGAAACACATATAACAATAAAAAAAAGTGTGATTTAC
Organism: Panax ginseng; assembly: GCA_020205605.1. NCBI lineage: Eukaryota > Viridiplantae > Streptophyta > Magnoliopsida > Apiales > Araliaceae > Panax > Panax ginseng. The sequence continues at coordinate 73,067,568 of CM035149.1, forward strand.
AAAGCATATGCTAGTCATATGGGAATGTTGGATAAACCACTCATCATTTTCAGAGAACCATTATATATGATAGTGAAGCCATATGGAAATCAATAGACAAGTCTATCAATTTAGCTGGTAAAAACATGTTCAATGTTGAGATAATGTCAGTTGACATGTATAATTTGACATCTAGATATACTTATCAATATTATATATATATGTAAAATCTAGACATGGATAAAAAGTACCGATTTACAAAGGAAGTCGAGCACAAGAAAAAATAGAAAGAATGAAAATAATGTGATAGAAAGGAAATTGAACTTGTGTAAGCAATGCTCAGTTTTTAAAAGGTGATCCTTTGATAATAAAGCACCCAAACGAACTTATACTATTTACTAGCTTAAGATATATTTAAGCTAGCCAAAAAAAAAAGATTTTACCTTAAGCTCCAAACTCTTTTCCCGGGAAGTAGCAAGCAAATAAACATCAGATTCCCAAAAATGGCGTCCATCAACAGCTACATTTACAATGGAAAGCCCATTTAATCAAAGAAAATTATGCCATTACTATGAAAAACTTCTTTATCATACAAAAGAAAATGTTTATACCTTCCCATAACATGAAACTATTGATGCAAAGCTTGTATGAGTGAATATGAAATAACATGACATTCAAAATAATCTAAAGTTCATCATAGAAAGATTCTAATTGCAAATATATTAAGTTATAAATTTAATAATAATGTTATTTCTATCCTCAGCTCCATTCATTTCTTTAGTTTTTTTCTGTCTTTCTTCTTTTTTTTTACCGAATCTTGTTGTCAGATAAGCTATTTTATTGGGGGTTTTTTTCGGGAATAGGAGGTCTGAACAAGTTTCTCTCATTGATATCCACCAAAGCCAATATAGATTATCCCAAATATACTCAATTTAAATATCCACCAAAGCTATTTTGTGCTTTAAATTGAGACATTTTTAGAATTTCAATATCCAATTTGTCCTTTAATTTTATAAAGTATGAATCATACTTGGAAATGGCCTACTAATCGAATATCTTACTAGAAAAATCTTACTCATTAATGTAGAGATCACATATATGGATGGATAGACAAACAAAACACATGATTCATGTGTCTAATAAAATAGAATACTTGTTTGCCATATAAGCACATAACTATGTAGAATTAACATTTATTGGTAGACCTGCCCAACAAACAATGAGTATCCCTATCTAAAGAGAGTTGTTCTATCCTTTTTGTTATGCACAAATTCATGTGGTTAAATTTTTGTACAGCCAAGTTTGTGGTTTTTTATACACATGAATCAAATGACAAGTAGGACCACCATACTAACTTTATGAAAGATACAAAGTAATGTATGCATAACTCTTAATTAATAAGAAAATGATCATCTCCCTACCTAAACCAAATTCACACCAATCATTTAATCTCAGTACCTAGCCGGCTATGTTTACTGACATGAGAGAGAGAGAGAGAGAGTTGTCGTATTAAAAAGTCCAAAAAGCAACACATTAAGGTAGACTTTTTGGTTCTTTATGATACAAATTACTTCCAAGTTTCATGTATAACTACCATAGTAAGTTAAGTATACCTCCTTAAGCTCTAAACAACACATTCAAATGTAAACCTCGAAAAGAGAAACAGTGTAAAAGTCTATTCATTGAGAGTATGCATTTCTACAGTGTCATCATTCATCACGAAAACCCAGAAATATATTTATAAGTTTAGCTATTGGTTTGGCATCACCTGAAGGGTATGGAATGAGAGTCTCCAAATTCATAGTTACAATAACTCGGTGTAGCATTTGAGGATCACCACAAAACAAATGCTTCCTCTCGGCTAGTTCTTTTGCTAGCTCACTTTGATGATTGTCCATCAAATTCTCATTCACGACCACGATAAGATGTTTACGCAGTCGCAGAGTCTCAAATATGATCCCTGAGCCTGCAAAAAAGACATAAAACCAAGTTATTGGCTTTTTGCTTTCTATATTCGTGTTTATATTCTTCTACTCTTTTCCTTCCCAAACTAAAACTACTGAACTAAAGCTTGCAATGACATTACTTCAGAACAATCAGTTTTATTTTATCTTGTTATCAATCCTTATACATTTACCAAGAAAAACTTCAATCTTTATACTAAGTTTATAATTTGATTACACCTGACAAGAATTGTGTTTAGGCGATTGAATGTCATTGTCTTACCTTCTTCAAAAGCTACACGATATGTATATGACTAGTTCACCACTTTAAACACCTTTTTCATATCCATCATTGCGGAGGGGCGAGTTCATTTTTCTTGTTTATTGTTTCAATAAAATTTTCTTGTTCATTTTCCTTCTTCTGACTTAGCTATGCTATTCTACATCTCAAATACACTGCACCAATTTATAATGCAGAATACTCAAAGAACTAGGCAACATTAGCCCATATGACTCTTAAATTGAGCAATATAGCTAGGGAGAGCGGTACAAATTAGACAACAGGGCTATCAGATACGGGTGAAGATTTTTCCAAGGGGTCGTGAATGTTCTACAAAATATGACCAGTAATCAGATCAAGTAGCATTCAAACCACCAAAATTAACTTGCAGTGAAGGTTATTGTTACATGTATCACAAATTGGTCAACTAGAAATGAGAGGATTTGGCATATAAGGTAGGGAAATTTATGTTGATTCCTTGTAAAATTTATAATTGAACATCAATGAAAATTGACCATTTTAATCAATCTTTTTCAAGTGAACCACTTAATCTACAAGCATTTAAATTACCATAAAAATAATCAAATAACATTAAAAGATCACCATGTTTTTCGACCAACAGATATTCCAAGACCTGAAAACTTACTTATGATTTAAACATGCGATGTGCATGCAAATTTTCAGTTACAATCCAGAAAAAAATGTAAAATTTTCCATATGCATATACATATCAGTGTTCATATGTCATCCTCCTAACCGACTAGACCAAACAGTATCAAGGTTTAATGCTTTAATAATTGTGAAGATAGTAAACCTGCCCAAGAAATAACAAAGGATATAAAACATTACCCAGGAACTGCAGCCCCTCCATTTGATGTCGTTGTTGGCGTTGGAGACACTGGCGTCGGATTCACTGGCGTTGGAGAAATTGGTGTCGGATTCACTTGTGTAGGTGATGAAGATGACGATGACGACGGGTATGTTCAAGAACTAGTGCCTATACGTAATTGGAAAGGGTATACGTTATGGCCTTCTATAGCAGAAATGTACAATATCCATATTTAAGAAACAAAACTGAATTGACTGCGAAAACTTTCACACTTACTTGGATTGATGTTGGTTATCATGGGGGAGTACAAATTATCATGATTAAAATATTACATCTTGAGGTCAATGGACTATAGTGTTTATGGAGACTATGAAATTTATTAAACATGGATCTAATATGAATATTTAAGAAATTCTAAGGAATTGAAAATAATAACAGACTATCCAATGGATCTATCGACCGAGCATTGGGGGGAAATATATATCACATTATGTCAAGTAAACAAAGTACTCTTATGTTGGAAAAGAAAAATTAGTGATTATCGGCATATTCTTTTATCAACTAAATGATGAAAAAGAGTTAAATATTAGATGGAATCTGTATCTTCTCGGTCCACCACAACATTCTGGTAAATCTAGGTTGATGAAATTTCTCTTTGCATATTAGGGACCGATTATAGTAACCTCAAGAGTAAAGCGTAAAAGAGAAACTGATTTGTGTCTTGACATGTAATAATTACATCATCAATTAAGAAGATCTCAGTGATCCGTCTAGTTTAAAATGTAAATAAGTGATATCGGGGAAAAGGATTGAATAAATGCAAAGTTGTTTTAACCAAATTGCTTTGACAAATATGCGCCTCAGATCCATACTTTTCAAGTGTCTCAACAAATTTGTCTTCAAATTTCTTACCACCGCCATTTTACTCGTTGAATGCAACAACAAAAATTTAGAAATGAAGAAAGCACCATCTATGATATAATATAGTTAGTTGATCCATTAGCAATTTTCTAATTTAGAGCAACCATTTTCTTCTTTCTAATTATTTTGTAGCGGCATTGAAGGAAATATATTACCCGCGTCTTTGGTTGATCAAGATCGATTTTTAATCTCTGGATATATTCCAACTACTCTGGTGCATCCAAAGGTAATTGAAATAAACTCTTCGAAAGTAATGAGAGAAAATTTTCCTGCAGAGCATTGAACAAAGAAATTGATTATAACAATTGTTTATAACATGAAAATATACCATAATCTTTATCAATCACTAAAAGGGAATAGGATGCCATCAGTAAAAAGATATACTAAAGATAGTAATCATTAAGTTCTTGTACTTTCTTTAGAGAATGTAGAATGATTATTTCTGGTTTGATTTACATCGACTTAAATTACTTCATTAAGTTCATACTAATTAATCATGTTTATTACAAAAATGAGAAAATCGGCACGAGGACTTTGATATGTTAATGAAGAAAATATAAGAAGAAATAGCTCCAACTGTGATGAATCCAGTTCAAAAAGATATAACTCTAGACAGAGAGTGATTGGGCTGTTTTCTACATATTAAAGAATAGCTTTCATATGATAAAAACTCAGAATAAGAACAAAGATACCATTACCAACTTTTGAAAATCAGAACATAAACTGCAGAACTTGTTTTCATAGAAATCTATGAACCAGAATTCCCAAAGATCAAATCTTTGGTCACCATTTACAGTCATAAATTCAAAATGAATAGAATTGAAAGCTAATCCAAATGGAAAATCACAAATATTCCATAGAAAATTGGTTAAACAAATTTTCTTTTTTTATAAAACAGAAATTAACATATAAATACACAACACATATGTGCATACATATTATATAATTATAGAGAGAGAGAGACCTTTACATCGCGAGTGGCTCTGAGGTGCAAACTAGGACCAAGGTCAAACGAGCCCTTAACAAGAGCATTCTGCTCATCGACACCGTAATCGAGCGAAAGATACTTGGAAACGAAGCTCAATTGAGGCTCAACCACTTCTCCCTTGCTGTTGTTCTAAAACGTTAGCTTCAATTTTGCCAGATTCTCCAACAACTTGCACGATATCTCGTGAAAATACATCGAGTTGTCACTATCAAACTCCGACGTCACCCTGAGGGTCGGCCGCTTAGCAATTATTGACACTAATCCTCCACCACCGCCGCCACGAACTCCGGTGGTGGGTCGTGGTGGCTGGACGCCTCTTCAATTTTAGGTTTTCCCTAAATTTTTTGTCGACTAGACTTGGAAAAGTATATTAAGAAAA